>CM057339.1:152514458-154915028 GCA_030015575.1 Agapanthus africanus | reverse complement strand
CAGGGCAAGCGAGATATACTGGTAGGCTTCCAGTGTTATCTCAGGGTGTTCTGGGCTACACTCCGACACGACTTGTACCGCTATTAGGGGACTGACGTTCACCGCCCCCCTAGGCCCGCCATGCGATGTATCAGACGAACAGACCGGACTGTACGGAGACTGTCACATACAGGCTCAGTAGGAGTGCAGATGGGGTTCACCTCGTCAGTCTTCTTATCGACATCTACCTGGGGACCGTTACGTACAGCTAGTGCCGCTTGCGGTCTGTGGTTAAACCCACTGCCAGCGTAGTGTCGAGTCTTTAGAGTCCCACACAGAGAGCTATTCGCCTTTAGGCAAAACGAGTAGAGGTCGCATGGTTTTGCGACAGGGTTCGTTCGCATCCGCGCACTTGTGCACGTTTGCTGTCCGGACAGTTTATACTAGCGGGCTTTGGTTTAAGCCGGATCCTAGTATATGATTTGAGATTGGTTTTTCTCATTGTGTTCGTGTTCCTCGGATCACGAATGCGGGTGCGTATGCACGGTTGCTTGAGATTGAGGGAGAGGACCTTGTTTAGGGTTAATGACTATTGTCATTTTATTAACCCTATTGCTTTTGTGTGTATTATTGTTAATTAATAATTAGCTTAATTATTGTGCATGGTTGTTGTTGTTGACATTTTGACTTCATTGACTTGTTGACCATGTTGACAAGTTGACCATGATCATTTCATTTGGAAGATGCTCTTTGATCCTTGCAATTTGCATTAATAAGTGAAATGATAATGGTCACCTCTTGATTAAACCATGACAATTTTCTAGCTAATTAATTAATTAAAATAACACACACATATTAGTGAGAATGGCTCACTAATAATTCATTCTATCATATATTTTCTCTCTCTTGCTCATCCTCTCCCTCAAGCTCTCTCCCTCTCATGTGTTGAGAAACAAAAAAGCTTGAGAAAAACCTTCACTTGATCTTCTCTACTCACTTCTAGGGTTCAAGTCTTAGCATTTCTTGCACTCTAGTTACTCCTAGCTTGGATTTGAAACTAAAGGTCGAGACTTTCGGGTGGATCCTTCTTTGACGGAAGAAGACAAGCAAGGTGAGGCCTTTCTACCATTCCGACAAGCAAGGAGAGAAGGAGTTCGAGCTCAAGGTATAACCTTTCTACAACTTAGTTAGTTGTTAGTTTACTTTAGCTAGTTTTCGTTTAGTAAAGATCCTCACAAGCAAGGTCCATGTTGCCTAAGTCATTAAAATCCAATTTTTATTATGTTTTCCGCCTTCCCGCAAGTACCGGGGTGGGAAACGTGGACTTACAGTGGTATCAGAGCCTAACTAAACTCAAACTAGCTAGGTAGTGAAGTGTAACGAAGTTTCGAAACTGAAAATCCAAAAACCGAACTTTTGAAAAACCCTAGTTTCTGTTGAAATTTTTTCTGCTCAAAATGGAAAACTTTATACTTGTAAATTCGACTCAGGGTTTTTTATGAACACCCATGAAAAACGGTACAGTAATTCGTTCAAACCGCCGCTCTTCCGCGGCACGAGGTAGGCATCTGCCGCGGAAGCGCCGCGGTTTGTCGTCTTCGCTGCATCGTTTTTCATGCAGTGTCTGTCTGTGTTGATTTTGGGATTTTTAGGATATATTATATGTGCCCAGATTTTCCAGAACTAAAATTTACTTTTGGGGGCCTATAAATCCGTATTTTTCGGAACTTCACTACACTTTAACTACATCGGTTATATCTGTAATGCTTGCATGTATTGAACGTCGGCTAATCGCTATAAGACGATTAGTCGGGGTTATACATGATCTGTGATTGTTATTGGTTTGTGGATATGAATGGATTGGATTGTCGCGGGTGAATGGCCGGGGTGGATGTGAGATGAGCGTTGTTTTTCTTTCATTCATTTGTAACATGTAAATTGATGTAATAATATTCTTTGTATGGCCGCACAACCGGGTCGGGGTTGTAGCCGTCATTGTATAATTCTTTTTACTGTTTTTGCTCCTAGGATAGACCCATGGAGGGGGTGCACAAACTACCGGGTATCTCGAAGTGCCGAGTGGCCTACTCACGGTGGTGAGGGAGGTTGCTTCGCTTCGGGTGCTTGGCGGGTAGTTTGCCGCACCCGTAGGGGTCTTGGGTGGGGTATTGGCTATTCACCGCGACCGTGTAATCCGCTTTGCGTTGCAGGCTCGAACGCATTGCGGATTCCTAGTATATCCAATGTATTCATCTGTGATCTGTAATGTCTATCATTGCTATATATCTATATATAATAACTATTTAGGCGTTGCTTATGTTTTACAGCCGCGCTAGCCCAGCCCCCGCTCTGTCGTTAGTTAAGTAACCTAACGGGTGATGACGGGGCCCCGTGGCGAATGCGAATGGCATAAGCGTACGTCATATTTTGGTTGTTTTCTGCAATGGTAGGATTAAATGATGGGACGCATTAAAAGAACTAATGCAAGAAATAAACCAAGTAAAAGTCGATTGGAACATTTTGAAAACCACTCGGTTCTTTTCAAAACTAAACTTTTAAACGCGGAGCTTGAACCACTCCTTTTAAAAGCTATCTCGTTCCATCGATTATATCAAGTTCACTACGTTCACGGTTTCGCCAAAACCATTCGTAGCCCTCCGTCATTCCACATGAATGGTCAAAAGTATTCAAGCTGTGTATTTTAGCCAAAGTCAAGGCATAGTGATTGGTAGCGTTTGGGCATTCATGTGCAGCATAGATAGATGCGTTGATTTGGGACAGTCGTGCTGCCATTTTGGCCAAAGTCAAGGGTAGGTACGGGTGGGTCCAAATTAACCAGGAGAATGACGGGTAGAACTTGACATGTGACTTATGATATTTTGGCCAAAGTCAAGGTCATAAGAGCATGGGGCAAAAATCCACATCGGGAGTTTCATAAGTACTGAAACTTGCTAGCGTTGCATACCATTTGGAGTGTGATGATTCTGGTAGGATTCCTTCGGTTTTATCACGCGATGATATTTGGATCTCGATCCTACTGTGAGTATATGCTACTCCTCGGGAAAACTCTCACTTAACGATCAATGCTATAAACCTAGTAGGTGCCTAGAAAGGTGTTAGCGGGGCTACGCCCACAGGGAAAAGAGGTTACTTAATTAAGGAACTTCGCGAAAGCGTTGGAAAACCTCCCTCGAAGTACCGACACTGGCCTGGCTGAACGGTTAAGCAAGTATTGTACGGTGAGAATGATCCCGGCTAATCCTTTTCTTTATGGTTTGAGAAGGGATTCGAGAAACAGTGGGAGCCATCCAGTTTAGACAAACTAAAAACCACTCTAAACTTGCAAGAGCATCATGCTAAAGTGTTTCTTTTCTCTCTCCTAATTGCAGCGACCATTCAACATGACCGGACTTAAGTTACTGTTAGATAAAAATATATTGACAGGGCCAAACTACAAAGATTGGCTCAGGAATGTCAAGATGGCGATCACTTATGACAAGCTGGGGTATATACTTACCACCAAAGCTCCCCCTGTCCCAGGTCCCACCTCCAGCGTCGCGGATGTAGAAATCCGTAAGACATGGGAGATAGATTGCGCGAGGGCCAGATGCCTCGTACTAGCCTCGATGGACAACGAACATCAGAGGAGGCACGAGAATATGGACCTAGAGTCCATATTTCTCCATACAAAAGAACTGTATGGAGAGCAGTCTCGTATCGCTAGATACGAAGTGTCGAAGAAGCTTTTTTCGGCAAGGTTGGCCGTCGGATCATCGGTAGCGGACCACGTGCTTAAGATGATCGGCTACATAGAGGAGCTCGCGGACCTTGGGACCACGTTGGAGAATGAACTCTATACCGATTTGATTCTCCAGTCCCTTCCTTCCACTTACGCCCAGTTCATTCTTAACTTCAACATGCAAGGAAAGGAGGTTGAACTTGCCGAGCTTCTGAACATGTTGAGGACTGCTGAGGGCACCCTTCAGAAGGGTAGGGAGACATCCACTTTGTTTGTAGGAGGATCTTCCTCTTCTAGGTCCAGGGCGAAAGCCAAGGGCAAGAAGAAGAAAGCCCCCGCCAAACCAAGAGGCGGTGTCGGTAAAGTGGATACGAAGGGAAAGGGTAAAGCAACAAAAGTAGCGGGGAAGATGGTGGGGAAGGAAGAATGCTTCTATTGTCACAAAAGTGGTCACTGGAAACAGGATTGCAAGGCTTGGAAAGCCAGAACACAGGATTTGAAGCGAGTTGCAGCTTCAGCTTCAGGTGTGTATGTTATTGAAAACTGTCTATCAATAAACTCTACATCCTGGGTATTGGATACCGGATCAGGATCTCATATCTGTAATTCTTTGCAGGCGTTGAGAAAGCGTAGAGTTTTGAAGGCAGGTGACATGACCCTCAGAGTTGCGAACGGTGCTAGCATGGATGCTGAGGCCGTGGGGGACTATCACCTGGGATTATCAGATGGACACTTTTTGGTTTTGCGTAGTTGTTATTATGTACCAAATGCAACCTGTAATATCATATCTGTATCTTTATTATCTAAAGAAGGTTATGAATTTGCATTTGTAAGTAATGTAGTGAACATTCACCTTAATCAAGTTTTGATTGGGTCAGGTACATTGAACAACGGTATATACGTTTTAAACCAACCACAGGTTTTCAATATCCAGAATACACACAAAAGAAAGTCTCCAAAAATTAATAAAACTTTCTTATGGCATTGTAGACTGGGTCACATCAATGAGAGAAGATTGACTAAGTTACATACTGAAGGATATTTGGATCCGTTCGAATATCAATCGTATGCAACTTGTCAATCCTGTCTCAAAGGAAAGATGACAAAGGCTCCGTTTTCTGGACACGGAGAAAGAGCGAGCGAGCTCTTGGGACTCGTACACAGCGACGTGTGCGGTCCAATGTCTACACATGCGCGAAGCGGTTTTTCTTACTTCATTACCTTTACGGATGATTTTTCAAGGTACGGTTATGTCTTCTTAATGAAACATAAATCCGAGGCTTTTGAAAAATTCCAGGAATATAAGAATGAAGTAGAAAAACAAACCGGCAAAAGTATCAAGATTCTAAGATCGGATCGAGGTGGAGAATACTTAAGTGCCGAATTCCTGAACTACTTAAAAGAGAATGGAATTCTCTCTCAGCTTACTCCTCCATACACTCCACAACATAACGGTGTATCGGAGAGACGGAACCGGACCCTATTGGATATGGTACGGTCCATGATGAGTAACGCTGAGTTACCGCGATCGTTCTGGGGATATGCGCTAGAATCAGCAGCCTACCTTTTGAACCGAGTTCCAACTAAGACTGTGCCTACTACACCATATGAAATGTGGTGTGGGAAGAGACCCCATCTTAATCACATTAAGACATGGGGATGGCCAGCTTTTGTAAAAAAGCAGCATGCGGACAAGCTCGAGACACGCTCAGTACAGTGCAAGTTTGTGGGATATCCGAAGAACTCCAAGGGATATTACTTCTATTGCGAAGAGGAACAAAAAGTCCTTGTTTCTCGCCATGCCCACTTTCTAGAACATCAGTTCATAGAAAAAGAATTAAGTGGGAGCGCGATAGAACTGGAAGAAGTTCCAGAACCGCAAGCTATTACTGAAAGCTTAGTAGAGCCAGAGGGTTCGAAAGATCAAGACATTCCCGTGCCACTCCGCAGGAGTAGTAGGCAGTCTCATCCGCCCGAGAGGTACTACGGTTTTCTCATTGACGGGGATAGAGAGGACTGCATCCTAGATTGTGATGAGCCTGCTAGCTTCCAGCAAGCCATTCAGAGCGTCGACTCGGTAAAATGGCTGGATGCAATGCGGACCGAGATGGAGTCCATGTACACCAACAAAGTATGGACGTTGGACATTGCTCCAGACGGGGTAAAACCCGTAGGATGCAAGTGGATCTTCAAAAGGAAGATTGGTGTAGATGGACAGGTTGAGACCTATAAAGCTAGACTGGTAGCAAAGGGTTTTCGTCAGCGACCTGGTTTGGACTATGACGAAACCTTTTCTCCAGTAGCTATGCTGAAATCCATTCGGATCCTTCTTGCCATCGCTGCTTTCCACGATTATGAGATTTGGCAGATGGACGTAAAGACAGCTTTTCTAAATGGTCATTTAGAGGAGTGTGTCTATATGGACCAGCCAGAGGGTTTCATTCAGGGTGGGAGCAGCGGAAAGGTGTGCAAGTTGCTCAAGTCCATTTATGGACTCAAGCAGGCATCGCGGAGTTGGAACATCTGCTTTGATGAGACGGTCAAAGAATTTGGCTTTATCAAAAATCCAGATGAACCATGCATCTATTGTAGATTTGTAGCGAGAACTGTAGTATTCCTCGTTTTATACGTGGATGACATTCTCTTAATAGGAAATGACATTCCTATGCTACAATCTGTCAAGGGGTTCTTGTCACACAGGTTCTCCATGAAAGACCTGGGTGATGCCTCATACATTCTGGGTATCCGGATCTACCGTGACAGATCCAAGAGGATATTAGGACTCTCACAGTCCAGGTACATCGACACCATACTGAAGAGATTCAGTATGGAAGATTCCAAGCGCGGTAATCTACCGGCTTGTCACGGGATCACCCTATCCAAAGAGATGTCTCCCAAGACTGATTTGGAGAGGGATCGCATGTCTATTATACCCTACGCTTCTGCGGTAGGCTCTATAATGTATGCGATGTTGTGTACCAGACCGGATGTGGCTTATGCACTGAGTGTGGTAAGCAGGTATCAGTCAAACCCTGGGGAGAAACATTGGATAGCAGTAAAGAACATTCTCAAGTACCTGAGAAGGACTAAGGAGATGTTCTTGGTGTATGGCGGAAAAGACCTGCAGATTGAGGCCTTTGCTGACTCCAGCTTCCAGAGTGACAAGGATGATTCCAAGTCCATGTCGGGTTTTGTCTTTACCCTGAATGGAGGGGCGGTGTGTTGGAAGAGCTCCAAACAGGAAACCGTTGCTGACTCGACTATGGAAGCGGAATACATCGCTGCATCTGATGCCGCAAAAGAAGCTGTCTGGATGAGGAAGTTCTTGAAAGAACTTCAGGTGGTTCCGTCCATTGTTGACCCAATACCTCTGTATTGCGACAACAACGGGGCTATAGCTTTAGCGAAGGAACCCAGGTCCCATCAGAAATCCAGACACATCTTAAGGCGGTATCACCTGATCAGGGAGATTGTGGATCGCCAGGAGATCGAGGTCCGGAGAGTTGCATCAGAGGATAACACAGCAGATCCATTCACCAAGGCCTTGCCCCAGACTCAGTTCGAGCGGCTGATCGAGATGATAGGTCTTCGATACGCCAGTACATGGCCTTAGTGCAAGTGGGAGATTGTTAGTGTATATGCCCTAGAGGCCATTACTGTATCATACTAGTTTGTATATTACTTAATGGAAGCTTGCGATATTCACAGTTGTATATACAATCTTGCTCGAAATGGTAGTATGCTACTTGGTTTCTCTCTGCTTTAATATGTGCATGTGTTTCTTTTAGCATATTGCTGGTATACATATTAGTAGAGCCCTTAGGATCTTTGCTTGATTACCAGCGTTGTGATGGCGCTCGCACTCGTGGGAGCTGGGTAATCTATAAGCACATCCTTATACAGGTCCCTGGTCGTTGGACTATCGAGACAGGGCATCGATACTCCGGAGTAGACTAGCGTATGCGCTTCTCATCCCAGTGTGGGAGACGGTCTGTCCCACAGCCGTTAGTACGTCGTACTTGGGATAGTATGCGGGTGCTCGTTAGGTTACGAGTACACTGGACAGGACTCGTCGGGAACTGTTGGTTGGTAATATACCTATCGTCAGTTATCAGTTCCCAGGTGACATGAGTACAGCTTAGTCCGCTGACTTGACACTGTCACTTCGCCTCGAGTGTGTTCCCACTGCACTTTGATTACTACCCTACCACGGCTCAGAGGAGTCGTGCAAACAGGTAGTTTTTGGGTGCAGTCCCGAAGCACTTGGAGGCAGTGACGGTTAGACAGGATTCGTCTCTCCCGGTATTGGGGGTTGACATCGCGCTGTGTCCAGGAGAGCCATTACACGAGTAGTCCCTGGCCAGGGCAAGCGAGATATATTGGTAGGCTTCCAGTGTTATCTCAGGGTGTTCTGGGCTACACTCCGACACGACTTGTACCGCTATTAGGGGACTGACGTTCACCGCCCCCCTAGGCCAGCCATGCGATGTATCAGACGAACAGACCGGACTGTACGGAGACTGTCACATACAGGCTCAGTAGGAGTGCAGATGGGGTTCACCTCGTCAATCTTCTTATCGACATCTACCTGGGGACCGTTACGTACAGCTAGTGCCGCTTGCGGTCTGTGGTTAAACCCACTGCCAGCGTAGTGTCGAGTCTTTAGAGTCCCACACAGAGAGCTATTCGCCTTTAGGCAAAACGAGTAGAGGTCGCATGGTTTTGCGACAGGGTTCGTTCGCATCCGCGCACTTGTGCACGTTTGCTGTCCGGACAGTTTATACTAGCGGGCTTTGGTTTAAGCCGGATCCTAGTATATGATTTGAGATTGGTTTTTCTCATTGTGTTCGTGTTCCTCGGATCACGAATGCGGGTGCGTATGCACGGTTGCTTGAGATTGAGGGAGAGGACCTTGTTTAGGGTTAATGACTATTGTCATTTTATTAACCCTATTGCTTTTGTGTGTATTATTGTTAATTAATAATTAGCTTAATTATTGTGCATGGTTGTTGTTGTTGACATTTTGACTTCATTGACTTGTTGACCATGTTGACAAGTTGACCATGATCATTTCATTTGGAAGATGCTCTTTGATCCTTGCAATTTGCATTAATAAGTGATATGATAATGGTCACCTCTTGATTAAACCATGACAATTTTCTAGCTAATTAATTAATTAAAATAACACACACATATTAGTGAGAATGGCTCACTAATAATTCATTCTATCATATATTTTCTCTCTCTTGCTCATCCTCTCCCTCAAGCTCTCTCCCTCTCATGTGTTGAGAAACAAAAAAGCTTGAGAAAAACCTTCACTTGATCTTCTCTACTCACTTCTAGGGTTCAAGTCTTAGCATTTCTTGCACTCTAGTTACTCCTAGCTTGGAGTTGAAGCTAAAGGTCGAGGCTTTCGGGTGGATCCTTCTTTGACGGAAGAAGACAAGCAAGGTGAGGCCTTTCTACCATTCCGACGAGCAAGGAGAGAAGGAGTTCGAGCTCAAGGTATAACCTTTCTACAACTTAGTTAGTTGTTAGTTTACTTTAGCTAGTTTTCGTTTAGTAAAGATCCTCACAAGCAAGGTCCATGTTGCCTAAGTCATTAAAAATCCAATTTTTATTATGTTTTCCGCCTCCCCGCAAGTACCGGGGTGGGCAACGTGGACTTACATACGATACCTGGAGCAGCCTCTGACCCCGTGAAACACGGATAAAGGTGACCACATCCAACACTTGCAGGTCCTCACGACCTGTAAGGAGGAAAAACTCCCTTGTGAGATCCTTACGACTCTCAAGGGAAAACCCGCTTAAGAATCCTCACGATTCTTAAGAAGAACTTACACCTATGGGATCCTCTCGACCTGTAGGGAGAAAAACTCTTTATGAGACCCTCGTGGCTCATAAAATGCAAAAGTCTTAGGAAGCAGATCTTAACCCTGAATCATGAGCCATCGCTGTCCTGCAAGGAGATCAAGATAGAATATCCGCAGAATATATTCAATAAAAAGGGGACACACCATTGAAGAGAAAAATATGTCTTCACTTATAAACCTCCCTTCGACAACAATACTCAATCTAAAGCCAGCATAAACCACCCGATACGGGAGATAACGAGGCAAGTTTCTGATCTGTATCCTATCAGGCGCGCATTTGCAACTGTACGAATGTTTAAAAGGAAATGTTACCCGAGGCACTGACGCGCATGCAACGTAACGATGGTGCTCGCAATTAAAGAAAATTCCCATGAGAAAAACAGGCAGCTCATTTACGCAAGCAAGACACACGTACGACTATCCGACTAACATGAAAATTCAACAGAGAGCATGCAAACCGCCAATGATTAAAGGAGTACATTGATTCAAACGTACTACACTAGTGGGAAAAGATCACCAAACAAGGGATCAGAGATACAAGGGTTAACAAAGCAAAACACAAAATTCTCTAGCTCCCTCTCCGCCCTCTCCAGCACGTCAAAACGACGGTTTTCGCGAGGAGTCGCTCCCCATCGGTTGGAGCCGTGCTCATCAGCGAAAGCAGACATGACGGCCCGACGGGCTCTTATATGAACTGAGTGATCCTTCAGAGCCTGAGTGATTAGACAAGCCTCGTGAAAGCACTTAAGCTTGTCCTCCGCCACGTCAAGGATCGTCGAAGTCATCTCCGCCGGATGAGGGGGTATATCGGCAAGCATAGACAAGAGGATCATCCGGAGCCAAATGGAGACCATGGGAAGAGGAGAGCCCCGACGAGTCAGTAGCTCGTACATCACCGTGTCACATTGAGCGTCGGTAAGAAGGGGATCCGCCAGCCGCGCAGCGAAGCGAGGGATTATCTCCTCAAGGGGCACCTCCCATGGTTGCCGACGAGCATGGGGACGATTGCAAGCCATGGCGATTGATCGGGTTCTCAAAGATGACCGCCTTAAGGTACGAATGGGCTTCTCTGTGAAGAAAAGAAGTAAGGCATGGGTTCAGCTTATAAAGGGGAGCATTTAATGCTATGCACAAAAAATGTTGTGCATGGTGGGACTATTCTCAAAGCCCGGAAAGAAGGGGAGAGCGTTGGAAATGAAATCCAACGACGCATTGGAATCAGGTTAGGGAAATGAAACGTCCACATCAAGCAGATCCCTGCATGCGCAACACGTGAGCGCTAGCCTTTGATTGGAAAATAAGGCGGCACTGCACATACACAACAGGGAACTAAGCTCTGATAACCAGAATCAAATTCTTAAAAGAAAGATTTGAAAGGAAGGACATGAAAAAGTGAAGGCGCTTCTGAAAGGACGTTTCGTCTACCCAAATCCCTAGAGGAATCCAACGGTCACAAAAGATGACAGCGTTGCACTCACGTGCAGACACGTGAGAACAACGCTGTGGGGGCATTTATTTCCTGATTTAAAATCAGGAAAGCTTACGGAAAAGGCTTCAGAAAAGGGTCACATGCTTACACGTGACCAGCAGTCACGTGTTGGCACGTGACATCTAAAAGCATCGGCAAGGCAAATTCAGTTTCCCAACTACATCGAAGAAAAGGGCTTCAGAAAGGGTTACGTGCTCCCACGTGACCAGGGTCACGTGTTGGCACGTGACACTCAAAAGCGGCAGACTCAATTCCCTGATTGAATCAAAAAAAAGGCTCCAGACGTGGGTCACGTGCTCACACGTGACCTGGGGTCACGTGGTGGCACGTGACAGCTAAGCAGCGACCAGAAAGCAGAGCGTAGAAAGAAAGAAGAGGGCTCGTTCCAAGGGGGTCACGTGCCCACACGTGACCAAGGGTCACGTGGCCACACGTGACCAAGGGTCACGTGGCCACACGTGACCAAGGGTCACGTGGCCACACGTGACCAGCTTTCAAAGCCTATCTGTTAACAGAATTAAATTCTGAGAAAAGACCTCTTAAATCTTTCCAAAGCAACCGATTGAATTAAAGATTTAAAGGTGATTAAATATCATCTATCTATGGGAAAATCTCGAATTTGGAAAGATTTCCCCGTAAAATCTAACCAAACTAACAAAGGAGAATCTCTGGATTTAAAATCCAATGGTGAATAAAATTCACCTAATAATCCAAAGGTCCAAAACGAATGATGGATGCAAATCAAATCTCTCAATGAAAGATTCATCAAAAACTAATTGACTCGGCTGCTTCTCCTATAAATAGGAGCCAAGAGACACACAAAAAAGATAGATGCAGAGGGAAGAAAAGAGAGAGAGCCTGGATACTTTGGAGGAATTTGGATCTTCTGCAAAAGAAAACCCTAGGTAAGAAAGGGAAGGTTTTTTGAAAGAAAAGAGAATTTAATTCTCAACATAGTTTAACTCTGATATAAAACAGAAGAACATAGTTCTCTCTTTGGTGGAGGATCTGTAAAGTGCACATCTCCCCTTGAGTTTAGAATTTAATTCTCAATGGGTTGAGATCCTGCCATGCAGATCCAAAGCATAGAGAGGGAATGAAAGCACGAGAATTTAATTCTCACAGAACTATAGGAATTTAATTCCTTTAAAATAAAATTAGGGTTTGACCCTGTGTTATGGGAATTTAATTCCTTCAGAATGAAAAGAATCAGGGTTTAACCTTAGTTAAGAACTTAGTTCTGTTAAAACAACAAGAATTTAATCTCATTCCCCGGAATAATTCTTTAACAGAGAGTGGGAGTTTAATTCCTTAAAGCTTTTATTAGGGTTTAACCCTATTCAGTTCTTCACATATATGAGGAATTTAATTCCTACAGAAAATTCAGAGTTCAACTCTATTCCAGAATATAAATCTTCAAAAGGAAGTAGGAATTTAATTCCTCTGAAATTATTGTCAGGGTTCAACCCTACGAGGAATTTAATTCCTGAAAGAGATTAACAGATCTTCTAAAAAACATACATAGAGGCAGGGTCACGTGTCACCACGTGACCCCCAAAAAGATCTACAGAAAAGCCCCTTTGAGGCAGTGCCTCACGTGACCCACGTGACCCTTGGCAGAGGCTTTAACATACTCCATTTAAACACCCGTCACGTGATGGCACGTGATGCCCAAAAGATGCGATATTCTCAGCAGAACAAACGAAGGGAGGGCGCCCTCACGTGCTACCACGTGACCCCTCTTGCCTTAGCGTCTAACGCTAAATTAGGACCCCTGAATCCAGTGTTAAAACATTGTTTGGCCTTAGTGTTCAACACTAATCAAAGAACTTTATTTGCAGTGTTCAACACTGATTACCTTAGTGTTCAACACTAATTTGAGATTTCTGTTTCCAGTGTTTAACACTAATCTGTTTTAGTGTTTAACACTAATTGGAAAGCCTTGTTGCTGGTGTTTAACACCAACTATCTTTTAGTGTTAAACACTGACTTATCAATCTCATTCCCAGTGTTCAACACTGATTGGTCTTTAGTGTTTAACACTAGGCATTGGCCCAATTGGCTAAATGGCCAGAGGCAAAGCCTCTCCTTCAAGGGACCAACAGGAAGGCCGATGTCCCAGACATGATTGGACTTAGCCCAGCTGGCCATAAGTCCTCAATTCGTAATTAACTGGGCTAATGGGCTCATAACATAATTAATTGGTCTTGATCCCAAATTGGGCCAAAGACTATTTAATCCACTCCGGTTCCAGGGTACATCTCTTCACTCCTTTGATACTTGGCGTTGTAATCCCTCAACGTCTTCAAAGAGGTGACGGGTCCCAATGACCACACATTGATATGGATCGTGGGGTCCTTAAACCCATGGACTACGACGTCCTTAACCTTGACCGAGATGTCTTAAAACTAACAATGGACTGTGGGGTCCTTAAACCCATGGACTACGACATCCTTAACCTTGACCGAGATGTCTTAAAACTAACAATGGACTGTGGGGTCCTTAAACCCATGGACTACGACGTCCTTAACCTTGACCGAGATGTCCTAAAACTAACAACGGACTGTGGGGTCCTTAAACCCATGGACTACGACGTCCTTAACCTTGACCGAGATGTCTTAAAACTAACAACGGACTGTGGGGTCCTTAAACCCATGGATTACGACGTCCTTAACCTTGACCGAGATGTCTTAAAACTAACAACGGACTGTGGGGTCCTTAAACCCATGGACTACGACGTCCTTAACCTTGACCGAGATGTCTTAAAACTAACATTGGACCGCAATGTCCCTAAACTACCCATGGACCGCAATGTCCCTAAACTACCCATGGACCACAATGTCCTTAAACTAGCAATGGACCACTATGTCCCTAAACTGGAGAGGGACCACCATGTCCCTAAACTGGAACAATAGAGCCGCAAATGCTCTTTTGCCAGATCTAAACGATCCCGTTTAAGTTGATCTTAGCCTCAAATATGGCTAACGTATCCTTAAACCTTCAAACAGACTGGACTATGAATCCTTCCAATCAACTTTGGTTCAAGGGTACATCTCGGAACTCCTTTGACACCTGTCGTTGTAATCCTTCAACGCCGTCATAGAGGTAACGGGTCCCGACGGCCATACATGCAATGGACCACTATGTCCCTAAACTGGAACAATGGAGCCCAAATGCTCTTTTGTCGGATCTAAACGATCCCGTTAAGTTGATCTTAGTCTCAAGTTAGACTAATGTATCCTTAACAAACGTTTGAGTTGATCTTAGCCTCAAATATGGCTAACGTATCCTCAAACCAAACCCCCAAACCCAAATCTAAGATAATACGGATTTGGACTAGTCCACGCCCTACGGGCGACGACATAACTCGGTCTCCGTAAACAATCCACGGGAAACAAAACATAAAATAAACACACACGACACGAAGTGACCATCTAGAGAAGGAGAAAGTTGTTACTGTGACGCGGTAGCGTAATTAACTGCAGGGGCTTCCGCCTGCAGGGAAGAGCGTCCCCACAATCAAAAACCCCTCAAGCGAGGGGGAATCTGACGAAGTCTGCTACATCGGCCGCATCCGTCTAAACCTTCGATACACGGTGCCATAAATCAACTTGGCATCCTCGGAGAGGTGGACGGATAGCACCAATTAGCATCTGCCCTGAATCTCAGGCGAGACGTCCAGTCGACGCCGCCATTCGGAGGGGAACAGCATTGCTTCAAAATCTTGAATTTTTTTTGAAATTCAAACAGAGCCTTGCTCTGATTGGGGGAAACAAATTCCTCCCCACCGTTGCTCTTACATGGCCTCCAAACGCAAGCGCAACAGTGGCAGAATCCCAACCGTCGCGGCAACTTTTGGAAGTTGAAAAGGCACTTGATGCCTATAAATAGGACCTTTGGTCCCCCACAGATGCTTATCATCTTTCAGATTTTTACTTTCAGAACTCAGATCCTTGCTCTCTTGTTTAAACACTTTTAAAAGTTCAAACTTTAAAGAATTTTAGGTAAAAATATTAATTTTGATTAAATTAAATCAACTTTAAGAGCCTTGCTCTCAATAGATCCCTGATCTAAAGAAGTCCCATTTAGGGTTTCACTTAGCAGAGCTTTGCTCTAAAGGGGTCTAAAGAGAACTAAAGGGAACCCTATTAGAGTTCCATTAATAGAGCTCTGCTCCCCAAAAGGTTTCCCTTGGATTTTCTTAATTAATGGAGCTTTGCTCCTTCCAAATCATATAGAAGAACTCATAAGAGTTCTTCATGGCATTTGATACTATTATTATTATTATATTATTTTTTCTCAGAGCAAAGCTCTCAATGTTCTTAGGGAATTTTCCTTAAATTCTCCTCATAACTAGTTTTTGACAGGTGTCACTCCTGTCTATAGAGCATTGCTCTCGAGGAGTTTTAACTCCCTATACCTTTTCCTCATCGCTAATCTTCCAATGTTGCTTCCTTCAGGCATTATGGCGGTGCATCTATACAGTCTGCACGAGTTCATTACCTACGAGGATATTCGTGCACAGGGCCGTTAACAAAACCAAGAGTTTACAGATGCCCAATGTGCAGAGGTCATGGGTCGTCTGAACGCAAGCGGTGGTTGGCTGCTATCTCGTCGTTCGGCTCTTTTGAAAGTCGTGCTGGGAGCAATATGGAGAGCACTTCCGGGTCTTCACGAGTCCCTACCGCTCAATGCGCTGGATGATGCCGAAGACAAGGTGCATTCAGTGTACCTGACGGGGCTGATCTCGAAGAAACGGCGGGACAGCCTCATTGACATCCTATATCAAATCTTCCAGCAGACAACGATAGTTGCTGCTTATCGAAGGCCGGGAGGGCTTGCCGAGGATCTCGATACAGAGGAGCGCGAGAGGCTGCGCATAAGAATAATTAGAAAGGCCAGAAGAACTCTGGATGGCCTTACTTTTGAATTCCTCAATCCGTGCCCCGGATCTGAGGTTATACCGTTGTAATAATTTGAATAATGTTTCTTATTTATTGCTCTTATGATTGTAAGAATTTTTAGCAATATGAATGGAAACCCTTTTTTTATTTTAGCTTGTCTTATTTCTCATCCTGAGTCTTCTGCCCATGCATAAATGAGTGCGTCTCAAACGCTTGATCAAACGTAAATCGGATGCTCCTTCTGTAGCTTTCTTCTTTCTCTTATTATCAGCATGCTATCTTAATAAACATGGTTGACAGATAATAGAGTAGGCATCTTGGTTTCTTCAAGAGATAGCGATGGCTTAGGCTACAGGTTCAGATTTGCCTCCTAAGACTTTTCAACTCTATAAGCCGTGAGGGTCTCATAGAGACTTTTCTCCCTACGGATCGAGAGGATCTCGTAGGTGGGTTTTTCTCCTTAGGAATCGTGAGGATTCCTAAGTGTGGTTTTCTCTTATAAGTCGTAAGGATCCTATAAGAGAATTTTCCCTCTTACGAGTCGAGAGGGCTCGTAAGCGGTTGTTTCCCTCCTTGTCGAAACTCGACCTTGGAGAGTGAGACCCGTGAATAGTATGCAAGAGACCATTTTGGATTGACTTGTAGGGTCCCATTGTTCAGGAAGCAAGTTTTTTAGTCCCTGCTGCCTGAGGCTTCATTTGCAAGTTGAGACGAATCGGGAATTTCCCGCGGAGACACTGGTTTCTCTGTGAGCCGACGAGAATCAGGAGGCTCTCGTCAAGGAGTGTTTGTATCCGTGAGTCGAGGAATTTGCTAGGGATTATTTGTTTCCCAAGCGCCAAGGATTATTTGTTTCCTTGGGGTTTGAAACGAGTCGAGGATTTCCCACGGAGGCACTGGTGGCTCTGCGAGTCGACGCGGATCAGGAAGCTCTCGTCAAGAAGTGTTTGTATCCGTGAGTCGAGGAATTTGCTAAGGATTATTTGTTTCCCTAGCTCCAAGGATTATTTGTTTCCTTGGGGTTTGAAACGAGTCGAGAATTTCTCACGAAGGCACTGGTGGCTCTGCGAGTCGACGCGGATCAGGAGGCTCTCGTCAAGGAGTGTTTGTATCCGTGAGTCGAGGAATTTGCTAAGGATTATTTATTTCCCTAGCGCCAAGGATTATTTGTTTCCTTGGGGTTTGAAACGAGTTGAGAATTTCCCACGGAGGCACTGGTGACTCTGCGAGTCGATGCGGATCAGGAGGCTCTCGTCAAGGAGTGTTTGTATCCGTGAGTCGAGGAATTTGCTAAGGATTATTTGTTTCCCTAGCGCCAAGGATTATTTGCTTCCTTGGGGGTTGAAACGAGTCGAGAATTTCCCACGGAGGCACTGGTGGCTCTGTGAGTCGACGCGGATCAGGAGGCTCTCGTCAAGGAGTGTTTGTATCCGTGAGTCGAGGAATTTGCTAAGGATTATTTGTTTCCCTAGCGCCAAGGATTATTTGTTTCCTTGAGGTTTGAAACGAGTCGAGAATTTCCCACAGTGGCACCGGTGGCTCTGCGAGTCAACGCGGATCAGGAGGCTCTCGTCAAGGAGTGTTTGTATCCGTGAGTCGAGGAATTTGCTAAGGATTATTTGTTTCCCTAGCACCAAGGATTATTTGTTTCCTTGGGGGTTGAAACGAGTCGTGAATTTCCCACGGAGGCACTGGTGGCTCTGCGAGTCGACGCGGATCAGGAGGCTCTCGTCAAGGAGTGTTTGTATCCGTGAGTCGAGGAATTTGCTGAGGATTATTTGTTTCCCTAGCGCCAAGGATTATTTGTTTCCTTGGGGTTTGAAACGAGTCGAGGATTTCGCACGGAGGCACTGGTGGCTCTGCGAGTCGACGCGGATCAGGAGGCTCTCGTCAAGGAGTGTTTGTATCCGTGAGTCGAGGAGTTTGCTGAAGACACTGGTTTCTTCGGAGTTGGACTGAACCGTCGAGATTTGGCTTCGTCTTCTGGCGGAGCCTGTTGGGAAAGTATGGTTCCCTCTTTGTTTACGCCCTTGGATTGTATACAGGGATCGATGTGATCTTAACTGTAGGGCCAAAGTTTTATCATCATTTTTTTTGTTTTATCTCCGCGATGCTCTATCATTTCAGCTTTGATATCGCGAAGGTCGCGATTGCCCAATCATTTCGGCTATTTTTCGCGGTGCCTAATCATTTTGGCTATTTATTTTATTTTTACTCGCTGCTTTTTATTGCGAGTTGCCCAATCATTTCGGCTATTTTGCATGCATACATTTTTACTTGCTGCTTTTTATTGCAAGTTGCCCTATCATTTCGGCTATTTCGTATGCATGTGCGGCCTATTGGCTTTTCGCTGTAAACCGATTTCGGCATCAGCACCGCTACAACTGGGATATTACCAGGAGCGAATCATCATCTGCCTCTGTCGATGTCGAACAAAGGTGGCTTAGCGACCAGGGTTAGGGTCCTGTCGGCTAAGGCTTTTGACTTCATGAGACGTAAGGGTTTCACGAAGTTATTTCTCCCTACAAGTCGTGAGGATCTCGTAGGTGTATTTTCTCCTTAGGACTCGTGAGGATTCCTAAGTGTTCGTTTCCTCTGTAAGTCGTAAGGATCCTACAGGAGGGTTTTCTCCTCATAAATCGAGAGGATTTACAAGGGTTGTTTACCATGCGAACATATCCCCAGTCACGGATAAGACTTGGTTAGGGAATTGTTTATTCGCGCCTGTGGATTGTATACAAGGATCAGTATTGAGCCACTTGTAGGGCAATATCGGAAATTGTGGGGATTGCTTAAGCACAGGTTGAGTTCCCTGTAACTTAAGACTTTCAAATCCTATGAGCCGTAAGGGTCCCATAAGAGAGTTCTCCTTACGAGTCGTGAGGATCTCGCAAGTGTATTTTCTTCTTAGGAATCGTGGGGATCCCTAAGTGTGTTGCTCCTTTGTGAGTCGTAAGGATCTCACGCGGGTGGTTTCTCCTTACAAGGTCGAGAGGCCCCTGTAAGTGTCCTTTAACGAGATTGCGCCCTTTTAGGTTATCACAAACACTCGCCGGTAGTCCTGCTGTTTTTACTTACGGAGCCCTTTCAGGTTTTCATCCGTGCCTATTTTGCTTATGGACATACCCTTTTTTTTATTCTTTTTATTTTCTTTTTCTTTTTTTTTTACGAGGTCGCGCCCTTTCGGGTTTTCACGAACACTCGCCGGAAGCCCTGCTGTTTTTACTCACGGAGCCCTTTCGGGTTTTCATCCGTGCCCTTTTTGCTTATGAACATACCATTTTTTTTATTTTTTATTTTTATTCATCTCGTCAGCCTAAGGATGCTGCGGTATTAGTTTAAAGACGTTTCGGTCCGCTATTAGTTTAAGGACGTTTCGGCCCGTCACTAGTTTAAGGACGTCTCGGTCCGCTATTAGTTTAAGGACATTTCGGTCCGACTTTGAGAAGGCTGGTTACTGCTGATAGAGTTTAAGCTTAGGAAGATAGCGAGCGGACATAGTCGTCGTCATTTATCATTGGCCTAGGCTGTGGCTCATTAAGCGTAGTATCTCTCTTTAGGAAGCGACCGTTTATCGGCCTGAAAGGCCTTTCACCATGCATATCCATGAGTAGATAGGCCCCACCCTGGTAGACCTTATCTATGATGTATGGGCCTTCATAGTTTGGCTCGAATTTTCCTCGCTTGGCGCGATTGGGGATCATAGGCCTTTTGACCACTGGCACGAGTTCGCCTTGGCGGAATGTCCTCGGTCGGGTCAATCTTTCATATGAGCGCGTCATCTTTGCTTTATAAGCTTCCAGATTTTGTTGCGCTATGAGCCGGGTTTCATCAAGGGCGTCAAGTTCTTCAAACCGAAGGTGAGTATTTTCTTCGTCCGTCAGCTCGTAATGGACTGCCACTCGTAGAGAGGGTAACTCTATCTCGAGGGGGAGCACTGCTTCTGTACCGAATACCAATGCGTATGGCGTTGTGTTCGTGGCTGTCTTGAACGTAGTTCGATACGCCCAGAGAGCTTCTTGCAATCTCTCGTGCCAGTCCTTTTTATTCCGGGACACCGTTTTCTTCATAATCTTTGTTAAGGTCTTGTTGAAGGCTTCAGCTAGACCATTAGCTCGCGGATTATAAACCGAGGAATATCTCCAGTCTATATTGTGCTATTGCGCGAAGCTACTGATCTTGTGGCTTCTGAAAGCTGGCCCGTTATCGGAGATGATCCTTCGTGGAGTCCCAAACCGATATAGGACGTGCGTCTTGAAGAAATGAAGGATATTCTCCGTCTTCACTTCCCTCAGCGGTATTGCTTCTGCCCATTTGGAGAAGTAATCGGTCGTTGCCGGGATGAAACGATGTCCTCTAGACGATGCTGGTTCGATGGGGCCGACTATGTCAGTTCCCCACATTTCGAACGGCCAGCTAGCCACCGTTGGATGTAGTGGATTTGGATGCTGGTGGATGAATTCCCCATGAATTTGGCATGAGTGGCATTGCTTCGCATATTCGAGGCAGTCCTGGATCATCGTGGGCCAGTAGTGGCCCATCCGTTTGATCTTCAACTTCATCTTTGGGCCCGCTTGGTGAGAACCGCAGAGTCCGTCGTGAACTTCCTGAACGACTCTTTTCGCTTCGTCAGGTCCCAGGCATCTCAACCACAGAGAATCAAATGACATCTTGTACAGAGTATCATTGACAAAGGCGAAAGACAGAGCTCGTTTCATGAGCTGATGTCTTGAGGACGCATCTTCGAGCGTTCGACGGTATTTGAAGTAGTCTATAAAGACTTCTCTCCAATCCTCGGTATTTTCCCGATCTTTTATTTGCAGGGTCGTCTGTTCAGTCACTCCCTTTTCTTCGGATGATTCCGGAGATATTTCTGCTGGGGAAAGCACCCGACGGCTTTGTACCACAATTCTTATGTCATCGAGGTTCTCATCAGCCAGTTCCTTAGCGAGCTAGGCCAACGCGTCCGCTTTGCTGTTTTCCGCGCGCGGTATGTTTTCCAAAGTATAGGAGGGAATTTGGTGTGAACAGTTGCTGCACGTTTTCTCCATACCTTACCAACTCTGGTTTGCACGTTTGGTAGTCGCTGTTTACTTGACTAACGACCAGTTGAGAATCTCCGTATATGAGGAGGTTTTCAATTCCTATGTCGATGGCGATCTTGAGACCTGCTATCAAGGCTTCATATTCGGCTTCGTTATTCGTCCTCGGCTCTGTTAAGGAGAAAGCGAAGCGCATTATTCCTCCTCGTGGGGTCACGAAGATGAGGCCTACCCCCGATTTGATTATAGGGGCACTTTGTTTGCGTTTCTTCACGGAAGATGCTCCATCGAAATAAAGCTCCTATCGGGTATCACCACCGTCGATCGCATCAAACGCATGTTCGTCTGGAAAATCGCAATTTAGAGGAGAATCGGCGGGTATCGGATGCTCAGCGAGGAAATCGGCGATGGCCTGGCCTTTTACTGCCTTGAGAGGCTGATAGGTTATCGAGAACTCTATCAAGAGAAGGGCCCATTTAGCGAGTCTCCCTGTCAATATGGCATTCGACATCAAATATTTAAGGGGGTCCAACTTCGAAATGAGACGGACTTCATGTGCTAACGCATAATGTCTGAGCTTTGTTATCGCGAAGATTAACGCCAGGCAGTGTTTTTCAATGGAGGAGTAGTTGCTTTCTGCCCCCAGTAGAACTCGACTTAAGTAGTAGAGTGCTCTTTCTTTCCCTTGATCGTTCTCTTGTGCCCATAATGCGCTTAAGGAACCTTCGAGGGCGGTTGTATAGAGAATGAGAGGTTTTCCCTTGACCGGAGCAGCCAATACCGGCGGATTCTAGAGGTACTTCTTGATCTCGTCTAGTGCGCTTTGGCATTTTTGGTCCCAGACGAACGGGGTTCCCTTCTTCATCAGATGGCTGTAAGGACGGCACTTTCCTGAAAGGTTAGCTATAAATCGTTGTATATACGCGAGCTTCCCTTGGAGAGATCGCAGCTGTTTGAGAGTCCTTGGCGGAGGCATTTCCATGATCACCTTGATCTTTGATGGATCTATCTCAATACCTCGGTGCCGGACGATGAATCCCAGGAATTTGCCCGAGGAGACTCCGAATGCACACTTGAGTGGGTTCATCTTTAAGTTGTATTGTCGAAGGCGTTGAAACACGGTCTTCAAATGCTCGAGATGTTCCTCGTATGATTTGCTTTTAACCACGAGATCGTCGATATAGTATTCGATGATTTCGTGTATAAGGTCATCGAAGATCTTCGTCATGGCCCTTTGGTAGGTGGCACCGGCGTTCTTTAAACCGAAGGGCATCACCTTGTAGCAGAATATACCCAAAGGGGTCCTGAAGGCGGTGTGCTTCTGGTCTTCGGGATGCATCTTTATTTGATTATACCCTGATGAGCCGTCCATGAATGAGAAAACCTCATGAGTGGACGTATTGTCTATCATCAGTTCGGTGACTAGCACTGGGAAATCGTCTTTCGGGCAAGCTTTATTGAGATCCCGGAAGTCTACGCATATGCAAACTGTCCCATTTTTCTTCATCACCAGGACGATGTTGGCGATCCATTCATGGTATTGAACTTCCTGGATGAAGCTAGAGTCGATCAGCTTCTTGACCTCGGCGTTGATACTCATCTCAAGCTCGAGCCGCATTCTTCTTGGTGCCTGTTTGACTGGCTTGACGTCCGGGGATATTGCCAATTTATGCACAGCAATTTCTGGATCTAATCGTGGCATTTTGGAATAGTTCCATGCGAAGCAATCTTTTTGCTGCATAAGCAGGTCTTTTAACGCAGCCACCCTTTCTTCAGATAGCAGCTCACTGACGAACGTCGGCCGTGGGTCACTTGCCGTGGGCACCCAAGTAGCTATCGCCTTTTGTGGATTGATAGGACGGTCCTCTTCCCGCTAAACTTTCACCTTTTTCTGTCGGCGGGGATAATCTTGATCAATTACCGAGTCTTGGACTTGACGCCAGACCTTGTAGATTTTAGAGGACAGCCATTGAGGGGGCTTTTCCGGCTTCACCTTTGTAGCGCTCTCCATAGGTGGAGGAGATCTTTTCAGCACAGCGGTCGGAGAGTTATTGTGGACCTTCCTAAGTGGTTCAAAGCTGTTTCCAGTTGGAACAGCAACATCAATTTCCGCCGTTGGAGTCGGCGGAGTCAGTCTAGAAGGAGAGTTGCCCCCGGTCTTCCTTACTCGGCGCCAGTGGTATATCCCTAGTAGGAGGGGTGTTGTCTCCTGAGGGTTTTCAGCGGATTACACCCACAAAATCGTATAATAAAAGAGAGATGGTGAAAGTTATATAAGGATAAGAACTATAAAAGAAAAAACTTGAAAATAAGAGTTTTCAACTCTACCAGCTTTTCAGTTGCTATGAGCCCTATCTTAATAGTCATGAAAAGATGTTAGAAATCACATCATCCCTCAATAAAACATCGCCTTTAGTTTTCATTCCTATCTTTCTTCCAAACATTGATCATATACCCCTACGTGTGTGAACTGGACATCCCCACACTCAGAGAATTCAATTCATGCAATCATACTCTTGTCCATCTACCTCAGTACTTTTTAATAGATATTTAGATGGAATTTGCTTACACATTCTTCATGCGACCGTTAATACTTCTTGAGGTACTAACCGATCGATTACTCATGTGCTTGCTAATTAGGTGTTTTTCCTCGTCTTGCAACACCTAAGGCTTAGCAGTGGCTCCCAAACCAGTTGGTCTAAGGCACTTGGTGATAAAGCACCCTCGCTATATTTTTTATTGCTGCCTCGGTGATAACAAAACCAGTGTTCATTTTTCTTTTCCCCATTTTATCTTTTATTCTCCACGTTTATTTTCTTCATACTTTGGCTTCTAGACAAGAGCATTTCAAGGTATCCTCTACTATCCCAAGTTTCAAGATGTGTGTAAGTGCGTATAGTAGGGTATCAACGTTCAAATGTTTGGCTTCCAGAATAGGAACTATTTTTCAGGCTTATTTTTATCCTCAGATTAGTAATTTCCTTCATCTTACTAACCCTTGGGACAACAGCTCATAACTACTTATTACTAGTTTCATTTAAGAAAACATCTAACTTTCTTGTTTTTCTTAAACTATTCCTATCTTTTAAATATAATTTTTCACTTTCTACTCTTTTATTATCACAATTTTTTTGTGTGCTTATATATAGTATAATGCAAAGTAGGGCGTAAATAAGCACATGAGCGCTGAAAAACGACTTCTTGGGAGCTTCTTGTGATGGTACAGGAGCGCTGAAGCTCGTTGGCGGGAGCATGGTCCCGAAGAATAGCCCAGTGGTGGCTTGAGTTACCTACTCCACTGGCATGGTGAAAAGGGAGGCCACTTGGGGCTCGTAGGTTACTCCTCCAGATGGGACAGAGCGAGAGTTGCTATTGCAGTTAGTGCAGTTTGAAGCTATTGATTTCTTGAAGAGCTTGAATATTCTGCCCCCTGCGTCGACCTTAGTCTTTGTCATGTGCCAGTTGTTTGAGGACTGATTCCGTCGGCAAGGCCGCTGCTTGGGGAGCCTGCCTGTGGACGACAGACATCCTCTGGGTTTCCTCCATCGGCGTTGAGGCACCGAGGGAGGGAGGTGGGAGCATCGACCCAAAGAGAATCCCGTTGATTTCTTGAAGAGCCGGATTGCAGAGATTTGAGGCTGCAAGTGACCCATACTTGACTCCACCAGATATGACAGAGCCTGAGTTGTTAGGGTGGGAGCAAATGCCATTCTTTATAGAGACGAAATGCCGGCTTCAATATCCACTCCGCTAAGGGCAACCAAAAACATACACACCGCGATTATTTGATCGCGGGAAAAACACGACACACGAAGTGTGGAGTGGAAAGAGGAAAAGGTCCCACCAGGCGTGCCAGAATCTGTTCCCCTCCGAAAGACAGCGCACAAGACTGCGATGTCCTGACGCTGAGATTCGGGGCAGATGCTATTTGGTTTTATCTGTCCACCTCTCCGAAGATGCCAAGTTGATTTATGGCACCGTGTATCGGAGGTTTAGACGGATGCGGCCGATGTAGCAGACTTCGTCAGATTCCCCCTCGCTTGAGGGGTTTTTGATTGTGGGGACGCTCTTCCCTACAGGCGCAAGCCCCTGCAGTTAATTACGCTACCGCATCGCGGTAACAACTTTCTCCTTCTCCAGAATTTCACTTCGTGTCGTGTGTGTTTGTTTTGTTTGTGGTTGCCCGTGGATTGTATACGGAGACTGAGTAATGCCGTCGCCCGTAGGACGTGGATTAGTCCAAATCCATATTCACTTAGATTTGGGTTCAGTGTTTTTAGTTTAAGGATACGTTAGTCGTATTGAGACTAAGATCGACTTAAACGTTCGACAAGGATACGTTAGTCCTGTTTTGGACTAAGATCAACTTGACGTGGTGATCCATTTAATGTATGGCCGTCGGGACCCATCACCTCTCTGACGTCGTTGAAGGATTACAACGATGGATGTCAGAGGAGTTCAGAGATGTACCCTTGAACCAAAGTTGATTTGGAGTTTTATCATTCATTTAAATGTCTAAGGATACGTTAGCCGTATTTGGGGCTAAGATCAACTTAAACGGGACCGTTTAGATCCGGCAAAAGAGCATTTGGAGGCTCTATTGTTCCAGTTTAGGGACATAGTGGTCCATAGGTAGTTTAGGGACGTTGCGGTCCATGCTCCAGTTTAGGGACGTGGTGGTCCGTATTCCAGTTTAGGGACATAGTGGTCCATGTTCCAGTTTAGGGACGTGGTGGTCCATATTCCAATTTAAGGACGTGGTGGTCCGTTATTAGTTTAAGGACGTTTCGGTCCGATATTAGTTTAAGGACGTTTCGGTCCGATATTAGTTTAAGGACGTTTCGGTCCACGAGTTTAAGGACCCCGCAGTCTATATACGTGTGTGGTCGTCGGGACCCGTCACCTCTCTGACGTCGTTGAAGGATTACAACGACGGGTGTCAGAGGAGTTCGGAGATGTACCCTCGAACTGGAGGTAAATTGATTTAAGAGAGCAATCTTGCTCAGTCAATTTAATTTAAGGACTTACGGCCAAAATTGGGCTAAGTCCAGTTGAAAACATTTTATTTGTTTTTGCATTGCATTTATTTTTATTTTTATTTGGGCTTTGCCCAGAAAGGGTGCAGAGCATCAATTTGTTTTGGGCTCTCCCCTTTATAAATGGTGCAGAGCATCAATTTTATTTGGGCTCTGCCCTTTTATTGCTTTGCAATTTATTTTGGCCTGCTTGGTCTTTTTGATTTGGGTCTGGCCCTTTTAGGAAATGCATTGCATTTATCAGGCGCTTTGCTCCAATCAGAGAGCGCAAGCGCTCGTGGTGATGACACGTGTCATGCAGCGCAGTACGCTGCGCTAGTGCGCTATGCTTGCGCTGCTGACACGTGGCGCGCTCTGGTGAGTTGCACCAATTTCAGAGAGCAAAGCTCTATTCAAAAGCGCATAGCGCAAATGGTTTAGACGCTGACACGTGGCGCTCTCTGGTGGCTTGCGCCAGCCCAAGAGCGCAACAGTGCATATTTATAAGTGCAAAGCACTATTAATTTGAGCATCTTTTAGATTCAAGAACCGATGGTTCATAAGAGAAGTGCGAAGCACTATTTGATTTCTTGATCTTATTTAGATCAAAGAAAAATAAGTTTTTCTTGTTTTTCTTATCTCAGAGAACCAAAGGTTCATGAAAAGTGCAAAGCACTATTTAATTAATTAAAGATCATTGATCTTCTTTTTAGATCTATGATCTGTTCATAAAAGAACTTTCTCTTTCGCTAAAGGTTTTTACCTTTTTGTTCTTGAGGAATTCTTCAGAGTTCTCTTTTTTTCCAGAAAATGTTGATGCCTTTGAATTGAGGCCTAGGGTCCTTTTTATAGTGCCCATAAATTAGTTAAATTTGTTAAAAAGATCTTTCTCTGAATGATTTGGGGAATCTCCCTCACCGTTGGATCTTTGATCCGAGAGCTTCTGTTTTACAGAAGAAAATCTTCTTGTTTTAACAAGAACAGAAAGATTTCTTTAAATCTCCATTCTGTTTTGCGCAACTCCCCAGCGCTTGACACGTGTCGCGCAGCGCAGCGCATGCGCAGCTGTGCTTGCGCAACTGCGCAGACACGTGTCGTGCAGCGCAGCGCTTGCGCAACTGTGCTTGCGTAGTTGTGCTTGCGCAACTGCGCAGACACGTGTCGCGCAATGCAGCGCTTGCGCATCTGTGCTTGCGCAACTGCGCAGACACGTGCGCAGCGCAGCGTTTGCGCAACTGAAACGTTACTTCCTTTACTTTTTTGTTTTAAACAGAGCTTTGCTCTGATTAGGTGCGCTGCCTTGGGCGTTGCGCTACCGTATCAGCTTTTGACACGTGGCGCATTGCGCGCAACGCACGGGATTTGAAGCGTTGCTTCAAAATCTTGAATTTTTTTTGAAATTCAAACAGAACTTTTCTCTGATTGGGGGAAACAACTACATGTCAGGTTTGTTGGCATTAGACACGAGATTAAGTAACGGGTCAAGCCATGATATATCAGGTCGAGTCAAGTAGTGTACGGTACCATGTCGGGTCAGGTAATATGTATAGCAAGTCATGTCAGGGTATACCAGCTATCATGTGGGTGCTCATAATCAACTAGCATGATCATGGTTATAAGTAATCAAGCATGGTTATCAACAATATAATCTAGGCAATGAATTAAACAATAAAGCAGATTCAATTAAATAGTAGTACGGTTATCAGTTGTGGTTCAGAAACGGTTTCAACATTATATGAATACATGGTGACGTTCATGGCCGTTAAATCATGTTACCCAATATTAAGAATTTCCAGGGATGCAATAATCTATAAATAGGTTCACTGGATGAAGTCACAGCTAAAACTGGTTTAAATGCGCACAAGTTTCCGATGGATTAAAACTATAGAGAGATACCATATGCCAAAAACGTGATTAAACATATGATTGTGGTTATGAGATTTAACATTTAAATGTGATCATGTATGCAATAATTACCTTTCAAGTGCCAGATCTAAAATAATATAAACCGATGCAAACGGAACATCGAAATGATATAAAACGATGCATGGGGTACTATATTTAAACTACATGTATTAGAATATGTATAAAATGATTTAAATAGCATGTAGCAAGGTTAACTTGCCTCGGGGATCCACAGATGCGCGGCATGCAGCAAGAATGCGATAAAACGACGGAAAATCTCCATTGGGGCATTTCGTCGAACACCTTGCGTGCACAAATACGGAACATAACCAGGCAATGCAAGAATGTAACCGCGTAGGTAGGGACGTCCACTGGGTTGCTCGGATCGTCGGCGACGGTCACGGCTCTGGCGAGATGGCCGGAAAGCAAGAAATAAAGAAAAGAGAAAGAAAGAAATGAGCAGAAAGAGAAGAAGAGGAATGAGGGGTGTTTGGCTGCTGGTGATCAAGCTCTGGTCCTGGGGACAGAGGGAAGGGTGACGGCGATGATGGTTTGCCGTCGACGATGGGTAACGGTGAAGGCAATGGGATTCTCGGGTTGCTTGTTTGGGTCGTCGGGGATTATGGTGTATGGTTTATGGTGTCGGGAGTTGGAGAAGGAGGTGAGGAGGTGACCACGAAGATGACGGCGAGGTGAGGGCGATCAACAATGATGGTTTCTCGGTTGCTCGGGGTCATGGATTTTGTGCAGAGTTCTTGGGTTCGCCGGGTTTAGGTTGCAGGGAGTTCGGCTTGTGCGTTCTTAGGGAGAAGGAGGATAGAGAGGCGGTGCAAGTAACAAGGGATGGTCAACGAGGATGGTCGGCGATGAGGGTGACGACGACAGCGAAGGTGCAGGAATGGTGACGAGGTTGGGTCCGGCCGGGTTCGTCGTCGGGAAAGGGGAGTGGAGGAAGGAGAGGAGATGAGAAGTGTGATGAGAAGATGATGGTGACGAGATTTGGTGAGGTCGACGGCGACGCCAAGGTGAGGCGCAGGCATGGGTTAGAGCTCGGCATGGGTTTTCTGCGATGAGGTTGAAGGCGTCGTCGGGGGAGAAGAGGGAGGTGATGAAGGAGTGTGGGGATGAAAACGAGGAGGTGATGGTTTAGGCGGCAACGGAGGCGCTGTGTTAGGGTTGGTGAGAGGTGAGGCGACGGGATCTTGTGGGGAGAAAAGAAAAAAGAAGGAGAAAGAGGAAGGTGAGCGTAGTGAAAGGAGGTGGTGACGGTATCCAAGAAATGCACAGTAAGTGCGAGAGGTGAGAGAGAGGGGGAGAGAGAGAAAGAGAGAAAAAGAAACGAGAGAGAGAGAGAAACGCGGTAGAGAGAGAGAGATCGAGAGGAGAGAGATCGAGAGGAGGAGAGAGAAAGAGAAGGAGAAAGTGAGAGAGAGAAACAGTTGCGGGGCCCAGGGATTAGAGGTAAGCTCTGATTGGCTGGGAGTAAAAGAAAACTGTTTGGAAAAAAATGTAAAAGATTTTCTAAGCAGGATTTCATTGGCCGGGGAATAATGTTTGGTTAGGGAAATATTTTAAATGGTTTTCTGGTTGTTAAAATAATAATTTGGTTAAGGGGAAAAATAGTATTGTAGTTAATAGAGGAAATATTTTTAAATTGATTTAGTAATTTAAAAATAGAATTTGGCGGGATCCAAAATAATTCAGAATTGCGTCCGGGTCGGGTCCAAAAGTTTGGATTTGAAATATGAAAATTATTAGCAGGTTCCAACAATTAAAATGAAGGACTCTGTAACCGAAAAGCATACCCCCAAGAACGATCGCACGCACGTGCGCGTAGCCGTCCAAACACGTTCGTTTCACTGAACGGGACGAGAACACGATGCAAGAACGCTAGCACAAGGTTAGGGGTAACAAGCAGGCCATGAAATGCAATTTTAATTTATTTTACATGATTTAAACTGTTATATGCAAAAGATGCGATGTAGGATAAAATACCAGTATACACTAAATCATGAGATGTACTAGTCCATGCAACAAGTCCAGATAATATATAATAAGAGTCAAACAGGTTCTAGCAAGCGGGTTGGGTTGAATGCCCAGTAACATGCAAAATACTATTCGCACCCAAACACGCTAAATCAGGAATAGACCATGGATAAGTAAAATACTGAAACTGGAATTGGTATAAATGAACTCGGGTGTTACACTAAATAAGCCTCATGTGTCACCTCCTTAATGTAGAATTAAATTCTACTCAATGAACCGTTGGATCAAGGATCCAATGGTGGTTAAGCATAGAATTAAATTCTATTGAGAAGGATATTAAGCAGAAAGTTGGTGGATCAAAAATCCAATGAGATGGAAAATATTTCCTATGATTTTCTAAATAAAAAAAGATTGCTCTCTGTAAAACCGAGCACCCTTAGATTTAGAATCCAATGGTGATGAAAATATCACCGTTCAATAGAATTTTATTGTATATATGAGAGAATATTCCCTCCATCTTGTTGAAACAAGAACAACATATTCTGTAAAATCAGAGACACTTGGATAAAAAATCCAACGGTGGGTAAAATTCCCCAAATCAATTGTGAGACCAATTAAATCAATTGGAATCTCTCAATGATAGATTTTCTCAAAACCAATTAACAATCTGCCTCCACTATATAAAAGACCCGAGACTTCAAGTCTCAAGAGAGAGAAGGAGATAGAAAGAACCCCTGATAAGCTTCTGCAAAATACAGCGAGCTCTTGAGATAACAAAGAATTTAATTCTCAAAGGAAGAAGACTCTCCTCCTTCAAAACACTCTAGGTAAATAAAAAAGAAGAGATTAAAAGTATCCATCTTACCTAGTATAACGGATATAAGGGTTTAACCCTTCATACAAGAACTTAGTTTTTCCTCTGGTTTGAGATTTGCAAGAGCAAATCTCCCCACAAGTTGAGAATTTAATTCTCATCGGGGAGATTCTGTTCTTCAGACTAAAAAATTAGAGGAAAAAACTAGGTTAAAAAGAAAAAGAAAGAAAAAGAACACATTTTCTTAGAATTCAATTCCCCCAAAATTAGGGTTTAACCCTACATAAAGAACTTAATTCTTATAAAAATAAAAGAGAACTTAGTCCTCTAATAATAACAATGATCATGATTCAAGATCTTCAAAACAGAAATCTTGATGATCATCAATAACTAAAAAGTCATTAATAGAGATTAATATCTATGGAAACAAGAAGAACTTGACGTCTCACGTGAAACACGCGTGAGTAAAATTAGTGCTTAGCACTATTATTTTGCCTCATGTGTTTCCCGCATGAATGCTTAAAACAAACAAAAGAAAAACTAAAAACACGTCACGTGCTTCCCACGTGAGCGTCCAAAGAGTAGAGGAAAACCCCGTGTTGGTTAGGCAGCCACCAAATAAAGCAGCCCAACACAAAGCAATCACATGAAATACATGTGAAACACTCTTGGAAACAAAAAATCTGGCGTCTCACGTGTTTTACACGTGAGCCCCAGCCAAGTGCTTAGCACTTATGGCAAAAAGGAAGGTAAGCAAATAAAACCTGAAATCAATGCTCAACACTCACGTGCTTACTACGTGAGTTCCATGCAAAGTGCTTAGCACTCCATGATCAGTCAAAATGACTAAGTGCTTAGGCCTGTTTAGGCAGCACCCATGTATGAGCGCCTCACGTGAAAAACACGTGAGCACCAGAAAAAATTAGTGCTCAGCACTATTCCAGTGCCCCACGTGAAATACACGTGAGCATTGCATATATTAGTGTTTAACACTACCGGGTAGCATACAATCCCAATCTCAGCCCAAATTGGTTAAATTTCCTGAGGTTAAAACCTCTTTGATTTTAAAATCAACCGAGCCTATATTTCTCATGATCTCCCAAACTGATTATAGTCTCATACATGACTAAAGATCTGTCATTGATGATATCCAAAACGATATTCATCCCACATCTCCTAAGGTAATCTTAGTCTCAAATACGACTAACGATTCTTAGGACCATCACCCCTTTTTTCCTTAAATACGGAATTTGGTTTAAGGGTACATCTCTTCACGCCTCTGATACATGTCGTTGTAATTCTTCAACGTTTTTAGAAAGGTGGCGGGTCCCGACGACCAACAACTTCTTTTACATTGATGCACTTCCAAATTGATGTGTAGGCATCAAATCGGATCGTGCCCCTAATTGGGCACATTCCATATCACCATTATTCACTTCGTCACATAACAAATACACGTGCGCGGAGGATGGATAAGGGACCGAAATATCCATAAACTAATGTCTCCTCAAAAAAATGCGATAAAGGACCGAAATGTCCCTAAATTAACAGTCGCCTCAAAAATGGCGATAATGGACCGAAATGTCCTTAAACTAACATTCGTCCCCAAAACGGGAATGTTGGACCGAAATATCCTTAAACTAATATCTACCCCAAACATGGCGGTAATGGACCGCGATGTCCTTAAACTAAAATAACTGAGCCCCAAAGGCTCATATGTTTAAGTCGATCTTAATCTCAAAGCAGATTAACGGTCCTCAAATAAACCAAACCCAAATCTAAAATATATGGATTTGGACTGATCTGCGCTCTACGGACGACAACATAAACTAGTCTCCATATATAATCCACAGGCAACCAAAACAAACAAAAACACACACGACACGAAGTGAACTTTCGGAACAGGAGAAAGTGGTTATCGCAATGCAGTAACGTAATTAACTGCAAGGGGTTGCGCCTGCAGGGAAGAGTATCCCCACAATAAAAAAACCCTTCACAAATGAGGGGGGATCTGATGAAGTTATGCTACAATGTTCGCGTCTGTCCAAACCTCCGATATACGGTGCCATAAATCAACTTGGTATCTTTGGAGAGATGGATGAATAAGTCCAAATAGTATCTGCCCCCAAACTCAGGCAAGACGATCTATCCCAGTTTGTCTCCGTTTTCGGCGGAAAACATGCACTATCTATAATCTTGTATACAATTAAACACTTCAGTTTATGGCATTTTCTTGCTCATCTCCTTTATATACATGTGGCTTTTAGATATGCTAAATTAAGTATTGAATATCTTGAATGTGATGAGTTTAATTTCATCTACAGCTATTTAATTTTACTTAACCGTTTCTTAAAATTGTTATTGTATATGTATATTTCATTAGTTATTTTTTCAGGATATAGTATCCAGTTCCGGTCATGGTCATGGTCGTAGACGGCCTGAGGGGGACGTGGCATCCACTTTCTCCAATTTCACGGGCTTGTTCCCCTCCGAAAGACGGCGCAAGACTGGGCATCTTTGCACTGAGATTCGGGGCAGATGCTAATTGGATCTATCCGTCCACCTCTCCGAAGATGCCAAGTTGATTTATGGCACCATGTATCGAAGGTTTAAACGGATGCGGCCGATATAGCAGACTTCGTCAGATTCCCTCTCGTTCGAGGGGTTTTTGATTGTGGGGATGCTCTTCTCTCCAGGCGCAAGCCCCTGGAGTTAATTACGCTACCGCATCGCGGTAGCAACTTTCTCCTTCTCCAGCTGGTCACTTCGTGTCGTATGTGTTTGTTTTGTTTGTGGTTGCCCGTGGATTGTATACGGAGACTAATTTATGTCGTCGCCCGTAGAACGTGGATTAATCCAAATCCGTATTTTCTTAGATTTGGGTTTAGGGTTTTGGTTTGAGGACACGTTAGCCATATTTGAGGCTAAGATCAACTCAAACGTTTGTTAAGGATACGTTAGTTCGATTTGAGACTAAGATAAACTTAACGGGATCGTTTAGATCCGACAAGAGAGCATTTTAGGGCTCTATTGTTCCAGTTTAGGGACATAGTGGTCCGTTGCATGTATGGCCGTCGGGACCCATCACCTCTCTGATGACGTTGAAGGATTACAACGACAAATGTCAGAGGAGTTCAGAGATGTACCCTTGAACCAAAGTTGATTGGGGGATTTATAGTCCAATTTGGGACTAAAGTCTGTTTGAAGGTTTAAGGATGCGTTAGCCATGTTTGAGGCTAAGATCAACTTAAACGGGATCGTTTGGATCCAACAAAAGAGTGTTTGGACTCTATTGTTCCAGTTTAGGGACATGGTGGTCCATTTCCAGTTTAGGGACATAGTGGTCCATGAGTTTAAGGACGCTTAAGTCCGTATATCGGTTTAAGGACGCTTAATTCCATGAGTTTAAGGACGCTTAAGTCCATGAGTTTAAGGACACTTAAGTCCGTATATTGGTTTAAGGACGCTTAAGTCCATGAGTTTAAGGACGATTAAGTCCGTATATTGGTTTAAGGACGCTTAAGTCCATGAGTTTAAGGACGCTTAAGTCCGTATATAGGTTTAAGGACGCTTAAGTTCATGAGTTTAAGGATGCTTAAGTCCATAGCAATGTGTGGTTGTCGGGACCCGTCACCTCTCTGATGACGTTGAAGGATTACAACGACAAATGTCAGAGGAGTTCAGAGATGTACCCTTGAACCGGGTGTAATTTGATTTGAGGGAGCAGTCGTGCTCAGTCAATTTAATTTGAGGACTTACGGCCATAATTGGGCTAAGTCCAGTTGAAAATGTTCAACATTTTATTTATCTTTGGTCTATTAGGCCTTTACTAGGGCTCTTCCCTTTGCAGTGCATTTTTTCTGGCCTGTTAGGCCTTTTTAATTGGGCTCTGCCCTTTTTTTCAATAATGCAGAGCATTAGGCCTTTCAATAAATGCATAGCATTTAACTTAGCCTGTTAGGCCTTTTTAATTGGGCTCTGCCCTTTTTAAATAATGCACTGCATTTTGTTTGGTCTGATAGACCCTTTTATTGGGCTCTGCCCTTTTTTTATAATGCAGAGCATTTACTCTTCTGACAGTGTGCCACGTGGCCTGTCAGGCGCTTTGCACCAATTGAGGAGCGCAAGGCGCAAACTGATGTGTGGTTATCGGGACCCGTCACCTCTCTGACGACGTTGAAGGATTACAACGACAAATATCAGAGGAGTGAAGAGATGTACCCTTGAACCAAGGTGGATTAAGTGATCTGTAGTCCAATTTGGAACTAAGATCAGTTAATTATATTGTGAGCACGTTGGCTCAGTTGAGTCTGAGTTGAGAACTTCTGGCCAACTTGGGCTAAGTCCAATTGGATTTGAAATGCTGGCCTTTTGTTGGACCATTAGACATTTGTCTGGGATCAAGACCACATTATTTAGCAATGCTAAACATTTTCATCTTTGATTTTTTCAATTTTGAGATTCATTGGAGGAGGGACTTTTGCCTCTGGAAAATTAGCTAATTTGGCTAAAAGTAGTGTTAAACACTAGAGAAAACAGTATTAAACACTGGAAATAGATACCTCAAATTAGTGTTAAACACTAAAAGACAATCAGTGTTAAACACTGGAAATAAGATTTTCAAATTAGTGTTAAACACTAAAAGATAATCAGTGTTAAACACTGGTGTTCCCCTCCGAATGACGGCGCGACGTGAAGACGTCTTGCCTGAGATTTGGGGCAGATGCTATTTGGTTTTATCCGTCCACCTCTCCGAAAATGCCAAGTTGATTTATGGCACCGTGTATCGGAGTTTTAGACGGATGCAACCGATGTAGCAGACTTCGTCAGATTCCCCCTCGTTCGAGGGGTTTTTGATTGTAGGGACGCTCTTCCCTGCAGGCGCAAGCCCCTGCAGTTAATTACGCTACCGCATCGCTGTAACAACTTTCTCCTTCTCCAGAATTTCACTTTGTGTCGTGTGTGTTTGTTTTGTTTGTGGTTGCCCGTGGATTGTATATGGAGACTAAGTTATGTCATCGCCCGTAGGACGTGGATTAGTCCAAATCCGTATTTTCTTAGATTTGGGTTTGGGGTTTTAGTTTAAGGATACGTTAGCCATATTGATGCTAAGATCAACTTAAACGTTCGTTAAGGATACGTTAGTCCTATTTGAGACTAAGATCAACTTAACGGAGAGAGCATTTGGGGGCTCTATTGTTCCAGTTTAGGGACGTAGTGGTCTATTGAATGTATGGCCGTCGGGACTCGTCACCTCTCTGACGACGTTGAAGGATTACAACGACAGGTGTCAGAGGAGTTCAGAGATGTACCCTTGAACCAAAGTTGATTGGGGGTCTTATAGTCCAATATGGGACTAAAGTCTATTTGAATGTTTAAGGACACGTTAGCCATATTTGAGGCTAAGATCAACTTAAACGGGATCGTTTAGATCCGACAAAAGAGCATTTGGGGGCTCTATTGTTCCAATTTAGGGACATAGTGGTCCATTGCCAGTTTAGGGACATAGTGGTCCATGTTCCAGTTTAGGGACGTAGTGGTCCATGTTCCAGTTTAGGGACGTAGTGGTCCATTGAATGTATGGCCGTCGGGACCCGTCACCTCTCTGACGTCGTTGAAGGATTACAACGACAGATGTCAGAGGAGTTCAGAGATGTACCCTTGAACCGGATGTAAATTGATTTAAAGGAGCAGTCATGCTCAATCAATTTAATTTGAGGACTTACGGCCAGGATTGGGCTAAGTCCAGTTGAAAATGTTCAACATTTATTTGTAGTTGGCCTATTAGGCCTTTATTTGGGCTCTGCCCCTGTTTAATAATGCATGGCAGTTTTAATTGGGCTCTGCCCTTTTAAACGATGCACAACATCTGTTTTGGTCTGACAGACCTTTATTTGGGCTCTGCCCCTTTTTAATAATGCATTGCATTTTTTTACTTGGGCCTATTAGACCTTTAATTGGGCTCTGCCCTTTTATTAATGCGGTGCATTTAATGTTCTGGCAATGCCCCACGTGGCTTGTCAGGCGCTTTGCACCAATTGAGGAGTGCAAGACACAAACTCATGTGGGGGTGACACGTGTCACGCTCTGGTGAGCGCAAGCGCAGTTAGAGCAGTGCGCTGCTGACACGTGGCGCGCTCTGGTGAGTTGCGCCAATTTAATGAGAGCAGTGCTCTATTTTAAAAGCGCATAGCGCAAGTTGTTCTGGAGCTGACACGTGGTGCTCTCTGGCAGCTTGCGCCAACCCAAGAGTGCAATAGTGCAGATTTACAAGTGCAGGGCACTGTTTTAATATCCTGATCGAATTTTGGATTCAAGAAAAGAATCTTTTAAGATTCCAGAACCAGTGGTTCATCAAAAGGCAATGCCTTTTTTCTTATTATATTTTTTCATTGAAGATCTTTGATCTTGTTCTTAGATCAATGATCTTTTCAGAAGAAATTCTTCTTTTATTAAAGGTTTTTACCTTTTCTTTCTTTGAGCTTTTCTCAAAACTCTTTAGAGGAATTCTCTGTTTTTCTTTCTGTGTTGATGTGTTTTCTGTCTTCCTTTAGACTTGGGGTCTAGGGGCCTTTATATAGTGCCAATTAGTTTGTTAAATTAGTTAAAGAGATTTTTCTCTGAGTGATTTAGGGATTTTTCTCTACCGTTGGATCTTTGATCCAAGGGCTTCTGTTTTACAGAAGACAATCTTCTTGTTTTAATAAGATCAGAGAGATCTTACCAGAATTTTAATTCTGTTTGGCGCAAACGCACCTGCGCTTGACACGTGTCGCGCAGCGCAGAGCGCAGCGTAACTGTGCTGGCGCAACTGCGCTGACACGTGTCGCGCAGCGCAGAGCGCAAGTCAGCTGAAGCGTTGCTTCTTTTATTAAAATTTAAATTTTCAAAGTAGAGCTTTGCTCTGATTGGGGGGATCATAAGCGTTGCTTCATTTCCCGTCTTGGAATTTGAACAGAGTTTTGCTCTGATTGGGGTAAACAAATGCCCCCCGCCCCCACCGTTGTGCTTACGTGGCCCCAAACGTAAGCGAAAAGGTGGCAGAATTCCAACCGCTGTGGCAACTTTTGGAAGTTGAAAGGGCATTTGATGCCTATAAATAGGACCTTTGGTCCTTAACAGATGATTATCATCTCAAAATTTTTACTTTCAAAACTTCAGAGCCTTGCTCTTACCTTCAAGAACTCCAAGAGTTAGAATTTCTCTAGAAAAAACTTTTTTAGGTAAAAATTAATCTTGGATTAAATTAATTTTAATTAATAGAGCCTTGATCTCATAGATCTTTTGATCTAAAGAAAACCCCTTTGGGGTTTCACCAATAGAGCATTGCTCTCAAGAATCTGTTTCAGGGTTTCTTAACCCATGGACAGAGCTTTGCTCTTTGGCAAAACATAGATCTTTTGATCTAAAAAAAATGATGAACTCTTAAGGGTTTGATCATGGATAATGAAGATTAAAAAATGGAGTTTTATCTTTAATAAATTATATCATCTTTTAATAGTAAGGCTCTTAGAGTTCTTGGGGAATTTCTTTAAATTCCCCTCATTATTGGATTTTGATAGGCATCACTCCTGTCTGCAGAGCATTGCTCTCGAGGAGTTTAACTCTCCGTGTCTTTTTATTGCTAATCTTCCCGTGATGTTTCCTTCAGGCATTATAGCGGTGCATCTATACAGTCTGCACGAATTCATCACCTACGAGAATATCCGCGTACAGGGCCGTCACTAAAACCAGGAGTTTATAGATGCCCAGTGTGCGGAGGTCATGGGTCGCTTGAATTCACGCGTTGGTTGGCTGCTTCCTCGTCGTTCAGCTCTCTTGAAAGTCGTGCTGAGAGCAATTTGGAGAGCACTTCCGGGGTTTCACGAGGCCCTGCCGCTTAATGTGCTAGATGATGCCGAAGACAAGGTGCATTCAGTGTACCTATCGGGGCAGATCTCAAAGAAACGGCGAGAAAGCCTCATCGACATTCTGCCTCAAATTTTCCAACAGACGACGATAATTGCTGCTTATCAAAGGATGGGGGGCCTTGCCTAAGATCTTGACACACGTGAGCGTGAGAGGCTGCGCACGAGAATAATCAGAAAGGCCAGAAGAACTCTAGATGGCCTTACTTTTGAATTCCTTAATCGTGCCCTGGATCTGAGGTTATACCGGTGTAATCATTTGATGATGTTCTTGTTTATTTCTTTATGATTGTAAGACCCTTTTCAATATGAGTGGAAACTTTTTTTTTATATTTCAGCTTGTCCTATTTCTTGTTCTGAGTCTTTTGCACATACATGAATGAGTGTCTCGAATGGTTGATCAAATGCACATCGGATGTTTTTTTTTGTCGCTTTCTTCTTTCTTTTATTCTCAGCATGTTACTTTAGCAAACATGGTCGACAGATGATAGAACGAGCATCCTGTCTTGATTTCTTCAAGAGGTAGCGATGGCTTAGGCCGCAGGTTCAAATCTGCTGCCTAAGACTTTTTAACTTTATGAGCCGTGAGGGTCTCATAAAGAATTTTCTCCCTACGGATCGAGAGGATCTCATAGGTGCATTTTCTCCTTAGGAATCGTGAGGATTCCTAAGTGCGTTTTCTCTTATAAGTCGTAAGGATCCTATAAGAGAATTTTTCCCTCTTACGAGTCGAGAGGACCCGTAAGCGGTTGTTTCCCTCCTTGTCGAGATTCGAGTTTGGAGAGTGTGACCCGTGAATAGTATGCAAGAGCCCGTTTTGGACCGACTTGCAGGGTCCCAGTGCTTAGGAAACAGGTTTTTTAATCCCCACTGCTTAAGGCTTTGCCTCACGAGTCGAAATGAATCGAGCATTTCTCGCAAGGATGTCCTAACATCACAGTTAACCTCTGCTCTTTACGACAGAAGTCCGTTAAGGTCTGTGGTACTTAGGGTTTTGGCCGTCGTACCGTCGCGTTGGCTGATATATTCCTCGATATGCAATATTGCTGTTCGAGTAACCTTGCGATTGTCGTGTCTCTGATCCCTTCGGGGGCTGGACAAGACGTCTTCAAGTAATCTTCCAGGTAATATTACCGTCGAAAGGGCAAGCGTAGGGATATTCCATGTCGCTTTTTACTTGAGGTTAGGCTCATTTTGGAGAGCCCCGATGAGTCATAACCACTCCGCACTGGTGTGGGATGATCTCCGATAGTCTTTCAAGCTTTATATGACTTGCCGTCAAGACCCTGAAGCTAGGAATTTGGCCTTTGCTTCATTTGTTGACATTGTGTCCTCTATATCGAGACGAATGTCGTGGTTGTCTCTAGGTTGTTGGTGAACTGTCGAAGTTTGGAACTAGGGACTTTGCCGTGGCTCCGTTGTTTGATGATGTTGCGTCTGAATCCTGTTGGAGGAAGAACGCTGGGGTGACATCTCGTCTGTTGTATCAAGAAGAACGTCGAGGTGGTGACCACTCCTCACTGGTGCAAGATGATCTCCGATTGTCTTTCAGGCTTTATATGACTTGCCGTTAAGACCTTGAAGCTAGGAATTTGGCCTTCGCTTCATTCGCTGGCATTGCGTCCTCTATATCGAGACGAATGTCGCGGTTGTCTCTAGGTTGTTGATGAACCGTCGAGGTTTGAAACTAGGGACTTTGCCGTGGCTCCGCTGTTTGATTGTCGCGTCTGAATCCTATTTGAGGAAGAACGCTGGGGTGATATCTCGTCTGCTGTATCAAGACGAACGTCAAGGTGAAGCTGGGATTTTGCCGTCGCTTTGCTTTGTTTCGACCGCGAGGTCTTTTGTTGGCGTTGTATCTGCATCTTGCTGGACTGTGAAAGAACGCCTTTGTTGATTCTTAGGCTGTAGATATTGCCGTTAAGATTTGGACCTAGGGACTATGTCATGGCTCCGTTTTATTGAGACTTTGAGGTCGGTTGTTGACATCATGTCTGCATCTGGTTGGAGTAGAGAGAAACGCCGTTAGTGATCTCTAAGTTGTCGATATCGACGTCGAGACCCTGAAACTAGGGATCTTCTTTTGCTTCGTTTGTTAATATTGTGTCTGCAATATTGCGACAAATGTCGAGGTTGTCTCTAGGTTGTCTTTGAACCGTCGTGATTTGGCTTCGCTTTCTGGTGGAGCCTGTTGGGAAGGTATGGTTCCCTCTTTGTTCGTTCCCTTGGATTGTATACAGGGATCGATGTGATCTCGCCTGCAGGGCAAAAGTTTCATTCATTCATCATTTTTATTTTATTTTATTTCCGTGATGCTCTATCATTTCATCTTTTATATCGCGAAGGTCGCGATTGCCCAATCATTTCGGCTATTTTTCGCGGTGCCCAATCATTCGGCTATTTATTTTATTTTTAATCGCTGCTTTTTATTGCGAGTTGCCCAATCATTTCGGCTATTTATTTTTATTTTCACTCGCTGTTTTTTATTGCGAGTTGCCCAATCATTTCGGCTATTTTTCATGCATACATTTTTACTTGCTGCTTTTTATTGCAAGTTGCCCCACCATTTCGGCTATTTCGTATGCATGTGTGGCTCGCAGATTTTTTTTGTCACGAGTGTGGAACTTGGAATCTGACGTCAATCTCAGCATCAGCGTCGCTACAACTGGAATATTGCCAGGAGCGAATCATCATTTGCCATGAAAGGACTTGGAATTTGATACCGATTTAGGCATCAGCATCGCTACAACTGGGATATTGCCAGGAGCGAATCATCATTTGCCTCAGTCGATGTTTGAACAAATGTGTCTTAGCGAACAGGGTTAAGGTCCTGTTAACTAAGGCTTTTGACTTCATGAGCCGTAAGGGTCTCACAAAGGTATTTCTCCCTACAAGTCGTGAGGATCTTGTAAGTGCGTTTTCTCCTTAGGAATCATGAGGATTCCTAAGTGCATGTTCCTCTGTAAGTCGTAAAGATCCTACAAGAGGGTTTTCTCCTAGTAAGTCGAGAGGACTTACAAGGGTTGTTCACCGTGCGAACACATCCCTAGTCACGGGTGGGACTTTGTTAGGGAAATGTTTATTCGCGCCCGTGGATTGTATACAAGGGTCAGTATTGAGCCGCTTGTAGGGCAATATCGAAGGTTGTGGGGGTTGCTTAAGCACAGGTTTAGGTCTCTGTAACTTAAGACTTTCAGATCTTATGAGCCGTGAGGGTCCCATAAGAGAGTTCTGCTTACGAGTCGTGAGGATCTCACAAGTGTGATTTCTCCTTAGAAATCGTGAGGATCCCTAAGTGTGTTGCTCCCTTGTGAGTCGTAAGGATCTCACGCGGGTGGTTTCTCCTTACAAGGTCGAGAGGACCCTGCAAGTGTCTTTTAATGAGGTTGCGCCCTTTCGGGTTTTCACAAACACTCGCCGATAGTCCTGCTGTTTTTACTCACGGAGCCCTTTCGGGTTTTCATCCGTGCCCATTTTGCTTATGGACATACCGTCTTCATTTCTTTTTTATTCTTTTTATTCTTTTTTTATTTTTCTAACAAGATTGCGCCCTTGTTTACCCCAATCAGAGCAAAGCTCTGTTCAAATTTCAAGGCGGAAGATGAAGCAACGCTTCATCTTCCCCCAATCAGAGCAAAGCTCTACTTTGAAAATTTAAACTTTAGTAAATGAAGCAACGCTTTAGATTCTTTACGCTGCGCGCAACGCGCCACGTGTCAAAAGTTGATAGATCAGCGCTGCGCCCGAGGCAGCGCGCCCAATCAGAGCAAAGCTCTATTTAAAATAAAAATTAAAGGAAGCAACGCTTCAGGTGCGCAAGCGCTGCGCTGTGCGACACGTGTCTGCAGGCACAGCTCCGCAAGCGCTGCGCTGCGCGACACGTGTCAAGCGCTGGGGCGTTTACGTCAAACAGAATTAAAATTATAATAAGATCTTTCTGTTCTTGTTAAAACAAGAAGATTTTCTTCTGTAAAACAGAAGCCCTTGGATCAAAGATCCAACGGTGGGGAAAATTCCCCAAATCACTTTGAGAAAGATCTCTTTAACAAATTTAACTAATTTATGAGCACTATAAAAAGACCCCTAGACCTCAATTCAAAGGCATAAACATTCTTGAAAAAATCAAGAGCTTCAAACAGAGAGAACTCTGAAAAAGTTTTCAAGAAAAAGGTAAAAACCTTCACAAAATAGAAGAAATTTCTTCTAATAGATCATTGATCTAAAAACAAGATCAATGATCTTCACATAATAAACAGTGCTTTGCACTTCTTATGAACCACTGGTTCTTTAAAACAAGAAAAACAAAATAAAGAATAGTGCTTTGCACTTTTATGAACCTTTGGTTCCTGAAATAAAAGAAAAACTTGTTTTTTCTTTGATCTAAATTAGATCAAGGAAACGAATAGTGCTTTGCACTTCTTTTATGAACCATTGGTTCTTGAATCTAAAAGATTCTTAAATCATAGTGCCTTGCACTTGCAAACTACGCTGTTGCGCTTCTGGATTGGCGCAAGCCACCAGAGCGCGCCACGTGTCAGCAGTGCAGGCGCAGCGCATTAGCGCAGCGCACTGCGCTTGCGCGACACGTGTCAACACTACAAGCGCTTCCGCTCTCTGATTGGCGCAAAGCGCCTGATAAATGCAAGACATTTCTTAAAGGGCCAGGCCCAAATCAAAAAGACCAAGCAGGCATAATTAAATTGATGCTCTGCATCATTTATAAATGGGCAGAGCCCAAACAAATAATAAAAATGCTATGCATTTTAAAAGGGGCAGAGCCCAAACAAAGTAGATGCCTTGCATCATTCATAAATGAGCAGAGCCCAGAATAAATTGATGCTCTGCATCTTTTATGGGCAGAGCCCAAACAAAAAAATAGAAAATAATGCAATGCGTTATTTAAAAATGGGCCAAGCCCTAGCACAGGTCTAACAGACCAAAAACAAAAAAAACGTTGAATATTTTTCAACTGGACTTAGCTCAATCATGGCCGTAAGTCCTCAAACTAAATTGACTAAGCGAGATTGCTCTCCTAAATCAATTTACGACCGGTTCAAGGGTACATCTCTGAACTCCTCTGACACCTATCGTTGTAATCCTTCAACGACGTCAGAGAGGTGACGGGTCCCGACGACCACACATCAACACGGACTGCGGGGTCCTTAAACTCGTGGACCGAAACGTCCTTAAACTAATATTGGACCGAAACGTACTTAAACTAATACTTGACCGAAACGTCCTTAAACTAATGATGGACCATCACGTCCCTAAACTGGCGATGGACCGAAACGTCCTTAAACTAATAATGGACCACCACGTCCCTAAACTGGAACTTGGACCATCACGTCCCTAAACTGGAACATGGACCGCAACGTCAAAAAACTACCTATGTACCACTACGTCCCTAAACTGGAACAATAAAGCATCCAAATGCTCTTTTGCCGGATCTAAATGATCCCGTTTAAGTTGATCTTAGCCCCCAAACACGGCTAACGTATCCTTAAACATTCAGATGGACTATAAAACTCCAAATCAACTTTGGTTCAAGGATACATCTCTGAACTCCTCTGACACCTGTCGCTGTAATCCTTCAGCGACTTTAGAGAGGTGACGAGTCCCGACGGCCATATACCAAACGGATCACCACGTTAAGTTGATCTTAGTCTCAAACAGGACTAACATATCCTTAACGAACGTTTAAGTTGATCTTAGCCTCAACACGGATAATGTATCCTTAAACTAAAAACACCAAACCCAAATCAAAGTAAATACGGATTTGGACTAATCCACGTCCTACGGGCGACGGCATTACTCAGTCTCCGTATACAATCCACGGGCAACCACAAACAAAACAAACACACACGACACGAAGTGAAATTCTGGAGAAGGAGAAAGTTGTTACCGCGATGCGGTAGCGTAATTAACTGCAGGGCCTTGCGCCTGCAGGGAAGAGCGTCCCCACAATCAAAAACCCCTCAAGCGAGGGAGAATCTGACGAAGTCTGCTACATCGGCCGCATCCGTCTAAACCTCCGATACACGGTGCCATAAATCAACTTGGCATCTTCGGAGAGGTGGACGGATAAAACAAAATAGCATCTTCCCCGAATCTCAGGCAAGACGTCCACCGCGTCTCCACCGCGTCTTTCGGAGGGGAACAGATTCTGGCACGCCCGGTGTGACCTTTTCCTCTTTCCACTCCACACTTCGTGTGTCGTGTTCGCGAACGAATCGCTGTTTGCTGTGGTTGCCTGTGGATTCAAGGTACTAAGATTTGGTGTCTTGCTCCGTGCAGAAAATAGAAGATCAATGGCTTCAAACTACACTACCCGCAACTGCAACTCTCACCCCGTCCCTGCTGGAGGAGTGACTTATGGGCCCCAAGCGGTCTCCCTTTTCAAGATGCCAGTGGAGCAGGTAACTCAAGCCACCGCTGGACTATTCTTCGGGACCTTGCTCCCGCCAATGAGCTTCAATGCCCCGATGACGTTGCAAGAAGCCCCAAAGAAGTCGGTCTTTGATCGACTTACCACTGCCGCGGCCCATCTCAACGGGTCGCCCTGCTCCAATACTTCAGTTTTCAACAGACTGGGCCAGAAAGTCTACAAGCCCACGATACCCGAAGCGGCCATCCCAAAGCGGATAGCCATCCCGGCTCAAGTGGACGAAATCATTAGAAAGGCTTCTCCTTCTAAGAAGTCAGTCTTTACAAGGCTGGCCATTCCGGTTGCTACTCCAGGCGAGGTCCCCAAAGCTGCTTCCCCTACCCAGAGCAGGGGGCATGAAGAAGCTTATCTAACAATGGAGGTGACTCCATCCGCAAGACACACTCGACGTCGCCACTGGCGCCGAGTGAGGAAGGCTGGGGGCAATTCCCCCTCTGGATTTACGCCACCAGCTCCGATGGTGGGGATCGATGCTGCTATTCCAACCGGGAATAGCTTTGAATTGCTGAACACGGTGCGCAGAAACTCTCCTACTGCGATGTTGAAACGAACTCCTTCACCTGTGGAGAATACTCTAGAGAAGAAGCTAGAGAAACCCCCTCAACGGCTGTCCTCTAAAATTTACAATGTCTGGCGACAGGTCCAAGAGTCGGTGATTGATGAAAACTATCTCCGCCGACAGAAAAAGATGAAGGTGCGGTAGGAGAAGGATTACTCTGTCAAGCCACAAAAAGCAAAAGCTACTTGGGTGCCCACTATAACGGCCCCCTCAACTCTAATCACTCAAAAAAGGAGGCCGCAAAAAGCCCCTGTGTCTTTGGCAAATCGCAAAGACACCGAACACAAACGCCCCAAGTCTGGGGGCATGGTGGTGCACACCGTTTATATGGCTTCCGGAAAGGAGGAAAGCCGTGCTTCGACGGGTCACCGACCACTCACCCGATTTGTGACGAAAGCCCAGGAGCAGCAACAGAAGCTTTATGATGACTGTGATGGCTGCACTTACCGAACTGAAAGAAAATTCGGAAGTATCATCAGAGCAGCGTCACGAACAAGAAACTGATGCTGACTTCTTACGTAGAATCCTCGAGAAGAAGGACAGAGAAGCCGCAGAACAAGCGGCTAACATAAAACAAATGGCACTCCTCTTCCAAGACATAGTAGGGATGATGTTACAGCCGGACCCTCCAGCTGAAGACCCTCCAGTCATTGTCGGAAATGACGGAGGGGAAACATCTGATCCTCCTCCTGCTCTTTCAGCAGCCAAGGAAGAAACTATTTCCAAGGCCGCACTTGACGACCATATAGCTCAGCAAATACGAGCTCATCAGGCGAGTGAAGCGGCTGGGCAAACTGTTAGAACTGGACGGCCCTATCCGGGCCGGTATGACCAAATCAGTTACCCGCCGGGATATACGATCCCTAAGTTCCACGTATAAAAAGAGACAGGGAATCCACATCAACATGTCGATCAATTCAGGGCCTTATGCGGCAATACTGGAGGCGATGACAAATTGTTTCTTCGCCAATTCGTCAGCAGCTTAGCAGAAACAGCCTTTGAATGGTATTCGGAGCTACCTAACGACTCTGTCAAAACATTTGCGGAGATGGAGCTACTGTTTACACAAAGATTCGCGAGTGCTAGTGAACGCACCCCGATAACAGCAATGATAAATGCCAGGATAAGGCCCGGCGAGACGTGGGTCCAATACGCAACACGATGGCGGAACCTATGGTCAAAATGTGAACAACGCATAGAAGAGGCACCTGCGGTAGGCATGTTCGTGGGCACTCTTGATCTGCAAGCGACCATCTCGCAACTCATGATGTTCCTCAGGCCGACCACCTTCCAGGCATTGATCGACAAATTAGCCCAAATGGACCAGATAGGCCACAGACCGTCTCCTCAAAAACCAGACTCTCGAAATGAAAAAGGAAAAGGGAAAGCGAATGTCGTTGCCAATGCTCAACAACAGCCGAGCAACTCAAAGCCGGTCGTTCGCCAAAATAACGCGCGTCCACTCCCATCCCTCGAGGAGAGACTAGGACGTCCTTACTCGTTTCTTCAAAATAAAATGAGAAGACTGTTTGAACTGGAAGTACGCAACAGACTCATCAATCTGCCGAATCCAAAATGTCCGTTGCGACCAGGCGATCTCAATAATCCCGATTACTGTCCTTACCACCAAACGGTAAGTCACCCGATCGAGGATTGTTTTGTCTTTAAGGGATGGATCGAGGATCACTACCTACAAGGAAAGTTTGCGCTGTCTGAAAACTGGAAGGTAAACCCACCACAGCCGCACACTCCAAAGAAGAAGGACACGATAGGGGCAGCTTGTTCTTTTGTCGAGAATGAAGATGATGGAGAAGACTCATCAAACGAGTCTGAAGACTACGTAGCGGCTTGTCATGTGATCTCTTACTCATTGGCAGATAATAAAGAGGCTCCTTGCGCCGAGAAACCGAGGGCAGACCCTGAACCAAGAATTCCGCGGCCATCAGACGAGTTGATCGATGCCTTTCTGAATGAGATTCGTCTGAAAGTTAAAGCCGATCAAGAGCGTGAGATGGCCATACTGGAAGGAGCCAAATGCCGACTACTAGACCAAAGAGTCGAAGCACTCCCGTCAAATCAAAAGCCATCCGCTGCGGATAAAAACAAATTCAAGACGAGGAAAAGGTTCGCTAAAGCCCTGTCAGTGGGAATGGTGCTACCACCCTCTGAAGAAAATACTTTCGGTGAAGTAGAGATGCATCCTAACTTCTGCTTATATCATCAGAAGGTCACACATCCTACCGAAGACTGCGACTCCTTTAAGTGTTGGTGGCAAGGGTATGTCGCTCAAAAGCAACACTTCAACAGGACAAAGTGTGGAGCTCATAGACATCAGAAAAATGTGATATATGAGCGCAAAAGAGCCGCCGACGATTGTCATATAGCCGACTCCAAGGGATCGCAAATTATCACCTTTGGAAGCGACTCTGACGAGGAAGATGCCCTCAACCCTCTCCTCAAGGAATCCATTTCAAAGATGAAAGAATTGAGAAGTTGCGATAATGTTCAGCCGTGTAATCGCACGCTTCTCGGAAAAAATCTCGGCCCCGCAAATAAGGGATCGAACAAAAAGGATAAAGGGAAGGGAAAAACAGCCCTCGTAGCCAATGCTCAACAGCAATCGAGTGGCCCTAGACCAGTTGTTTGCCGAAACAACAAGCAGCAACCCCTCCAAGAAAAGTTGAAACGTCCTTACTCGTTTCCGCAAGATAAAACAAGGGGACTGTTCGAGTTGGCGTTGCGCAACCGACTCATAAATCTGCCGGAGCCAAAACGTCCCTCGCGACCAAATGATGTCAATGAGCCCAACTACTGTCCCTATCACCGAGTACTGGGTCACCTGATCGAGGATTGCTACGTCTTCAAAAACTGGGTTGAAGATCAATACCAACAAGGCAAGTTCATCGTCTCCGAAAACTGGAAGTTAGCCCGCCACAACCGCACGCATTGGGAAAGATGGAGACGCCGGGGGCATCATGCTCATTAATAGGGAAGGCCCCAGGGACCGAAAAGTCAGTAAACTAGAGCTTCGCCTCAAATACGGCGATGACGGACCGAAACGTCCTTAAACTAATGACGGACCACAATGTCCTAAAACTTGCAAACGACCGAAACGTCTTTAAACTAATACCGCAGCATCCGTAGGCTGACGAGATAAAAAAAAAGAAGAAAAATAAAATATATAAAAACGGTATGTCCATAAGCAAAATGGGCACGGATGAAAACCTGAAAGGGCTCCGTGAGTAAACACAGCAGGGCTACCGGCGAGTGTTCGTGAAAACCCGAAAGGGCGCGACCTCATAAAAAAATATATAAAAATAAAAAGAATAAAAAAAAAGAAAAGACGGTATGTCCATAAGCAAAATGGGCACGGATGAAAACCCAAAAGGGCTCCGTGAATAAAAACAGCAGGACTACCGGCGAGTGTTTGTGAAAACCCGAAAGGGCGCAACCTCGTTAAAAGACTCTTATAGGGTCCTCTCGTCCTTGTGAGGAGAAACCACCCGCGTGAGATCCTTACGACTCATAAGGGAGCAACACACTTAGGTATCCCCACGATTCCTAAGGAGAAAATACACTTGCGAGATCCTCACGACTCGTAAGGAGAACTCTCTTATTGGACCCTCACCGCTCATAAGATTTGAAAGTCTTAAGTTACAGAGACCTAAACCTGTGCTTAAGCAACCCCCACAACCTTCGATATTGCCCTACAAGCGGCTCATACTGACCCTTGTATACAATCCACGGGCGCGAATAAACATTTCCCTAACCAAATCTCATCCGTGATTGGGGATATGTGCGCATGATGAACAACCCTTATAAGTCCTTTCGACTTACAAGGAGAAAACCCTCTTGTAGGATCCTTACGACTTACAGAGGAACATACACTTAGGAATCCTCACGATTCCTAAAGAGAAAATACACCTACAAGATCCTCACGACTTGTAGGGAGAAATACCTTTGTGAGACCCTTACGGCTCATGAAGTTAAAAGCCTTAGTCGACGGGACCTTAACCCTGTTCGCTAAGTCACCTTTGTTCAACATCGACGGAGGCAAATGATGATTCGCTCCTGGCAATATCCCAGTTGTAGCGGTGCTGATGCCGAAATCGGTGTCTAATTTCAGGTTTACGGTGAAAAGCCGGTAGGCCGCACATGCATACGAAATAGCCGAAATGATAAGGCAACTTGCAATAAAAAGCAGCAAGTAAAAACGTATGCATACAAAATAGCCGAAATGATTGGGCAACTCGCAATAAAAAGCAGCGAGTAAAAATAAAATAAATAGCCGAAATGATTGGGCACCACGAAAAAATAGCCGAAATGATTGGGCAATCGCGACCTTCGCGATATAAAAGCTGAAATGATAGAGCATCGCGGAAATAAAATAATAATAAAAAATGATGATGAATGAAACTTCTGCCCTACAGGTGAGATCACATCGATCCCTGTATACAATCCAGGGGCACAAACAAAGAGGGAATCATACCTTCCCAACAGGCTCCACCAGAAAGCGAAGCCAAATCTCGACGGTTCACAGACAACCTAGAAACCATCTCAGCATTCGTCTCGATATAGCAGACGAGATGTTAACAACGTCGTTCTTTCGCAGTCCATCAAGATGCAGAGACAACGTCAACAAAAGACCCCATGATCAAACAAGCGGAGTAACGACAAAATCCCAGCTCCACCTCGGCATTCGTCTCGATACAGCAGATGCAATGTCAACAACAGTGTCCTTCCTCCAACAGGATTTGGACACACCAAAGCAAACAAAGCGAAGGCCACATTCCTAGCTTCAACGTCTTGACGGTGACTCATATAAAACCGGAAAGACAATCGGAGATCATCTCGCACCAGCGCAGAGTGGTCACCACCTCGACGATTGTCTCGATACAGCAGACGAGATGTCACCACAGCGTCCTTCCTCCAACAGGATTTGGACACACCAAAGCAAACGAAGCGAAGGCCACATTCCTAGCCTCAACGTCTTAACGGCGAGTCATATAAAGCCTTAAAGACAACTGGAGATCGTCTCACACCAGTGCGGAATGGTCACCACTTCGACGTTCGTCTTGACACAGCAGACACAACATCATTAAACAAATGGAGCTACGGCAAAATCCCTAGTTCCAAACCTCGACGGTTCACCAGCAACCTAGAGACAACCTCGACGTCCGTCTCGATACAGCAGACAAGATGTCACCCCAACGTTCGTCTCGACACAGCAGACGCAACGTCATCAAACGAATGGAGCCACGGCAAAATCCCAAGTTCCAAACCTCGACGGTTCACCAGCAACCTAGAAACAACCTCGACGTCCGTCTCGATACAGCAGACGAGATGTCACCTCAACGTTCGTCTCGACACAGCAGACACAACATCATTAAACAAATGGAACCATGGAAAAATCCCTAGTTCCAAACCTTAACGGTTCACCGGCAACCTAAGGACAACCATGACGTTCGTCTCGATACAGCAGACGAGATGTCACTCCGGCGTTCTTCCTCCAGCAGGGTTCAGACGCAACAATCAAACAAATGGAGCCACGGCAAAATCCCTAGTTCCTACCGCGACATTCGTCTCGATACAGCAGACGCAATGCCGGCAAACGAAGCAAAGGCCAAATTCCTAGCTTCAGGGTCTTGACGGCAACTCACATAAAACCTGAAAGACTATCGGAGATCATCCCACACCAGCGCGGAGTGGTTATGACTCATCGGGGCTCGCCAAAATGAGCCTGACCTCAAGTAAAAAGCGGCATGGCAAATTCCTAACGCTTGCCCTTCCGACGGTCAAACTGCCTAGGAAGATTGCTTGAAGACGTCTTGTCCAGCCCCCGAAGGGATCGGATACACGACAGTCACAGGGCTACTCGAACAGCACGATTGCCTATCGAGGAATATATCAGCTTATGCGACGGTACGACGGCCAAAACCCTAAGTACCACAGACCCTAACGGACTTCTGTCGTAAAGAGCAGATGTTAACTGTGACGTTAGGATTTTCTTGCGAGAAATGCTGGATTCGTCTCGACTTGTGAAAAAATTGATGTCTTTGCGAGAAATTCTCGATGCGGCTCGACTTGTGAGATAAAGCCTTAGGCAGTGTGCATAAAATAACCTGTTTCCTAAGCACTGGGACCCTGCAAGTTGGCCCAAAACGATCTCTTGCACACTATCCACGGGTCTCACTCTCCAAACTCGAAACTCGACAAGGAGGGAAGAAACCGCTTACGGGTCCTCTCAACTCGTAAGAGGGAAAAATTCTCTTATAGGATCCTTACGACTTATAAGAGAAAACACACTTAGGAATCCTCACGATTCCTAAGGAGAAAATCCACCTACGAGATCATCTCGATCCGTAGGGAGAAAAGTCTCTATGAGACCCTCACGGCTCATAGAGTTGAAAAGTCTTAGGCGGCAGATTTGAACCTGCGGCCTAAGCCATCGCTATCTCTCGGAAAAATCTAGATGTATCGATCAAACGTGTTTATCAAGACAACATGCTGATAATAAAAGAAAGAGAGAAGCGACAGAAAGAACATCTGATTTGCATTTGATCAAGCGCTCGAGACACACTCATTCATGCATAGGCAAAAGACTCAGAACGAAAAATAAGATAAGCTGGGATAAAACTTTTCCATTAATATTGCCAAAAATTCTTACAATCATAAAGCAATAAATGTGAAATATTATTACAAAGGTATAACCTCGAACCCAGGACATGGATTGAGGAACTCGAAAGCAACCCTATCTATGACTTTCCAAGTCTCGCGGACCATCCTAGTGTGCGTTCTTTCACGAGCACAAGCGTCAGGGTCCCCCCTGATGTCTTCTACCCTCCGATAAGCAGCAAGTATGACAGACTGTTGAAAGACCTCGTGCAAGAGATCGATAAGACTGTCTTGCCGTCTCTTCGAGATAAAGTTCATCAGGTACACCGAGTGCACCTTATCCTCGGTGGCATCCAACGCCCTAAGCGGCACACCGGAACAGAATAGGGGAAGCGCCTCCCAGATGGCTCCCACGATAAGCTTAAGGAGGGAGGAACGTCGGGGAAGCAGTGGACCGTTGTATGCGTCGAAGCGGCTCATGATTTTAGCACACTCCGCATTTGTGAACTCTCGATTTTGAGAGCGGCCAAGTCGGCGGATGTCCCCATAAGAGATGATCTCGTCAAGACTGTACATGTGGGCGTCCATTGTTCTGTGAAAGAAAATCAACAAAATCATCAGAAAGACTGATTAAGCAAAACGATGTAATGCACTGAGGAATAAAATGCCATCTTTAAACTCCAAGATAAATGAAAAACTCCTAAGAGTTCTGTTGTATGATTTGGAAGGAGCAAAGCTCCATTAATGAATTAAGAAAATCCAAGGAAAATCTTTCAGAGAGCAGAGCTCTACTAATGGAACCCTAATAGGGTCCCCTTTAGTTCTCTTTAAATCCCTTTAGACCTATAGAGCAAAGCTCTACTAAGTGAAACCCTAAATGGGTTTCCTTTAGATCAGGGATCTATTGAGAGCAAGGCTCTGTCAATGAAAATTAATTTAACTTAATTTAATTCAAATTAAAATTTTCACCTAAAAGTTTTAAGAGTTTAACTCTTGAATTTCTTGAAAATAAAGAGCAAGGCTCTGAGTTCTGAAAGTAAAATTCTTAAAAGATGATGATCATCTGTTGAGGACCAAAGGTCCTATTTATAAGCATCGAATGCCCTTTCAACTTCCAAGAGTTGCCGCGACGGTTGAAATTTTGCCACCGCTGCGCTCACGTTTGGGGCCCACGTAAGCGCAACGGTGGGGGGGCATTTGTTTACCCCAATCAGAGCAAAGCTCTGTTCAAATTCCAAGGCGGAAGATGAAGCAATCCCCCAATCAGAGCAAAGCTCCACTTTGAAAATTTAAACTTTAGTAAATGAAACAACGCTTCAGATTCTTTGCGCTGCGCGCAACGCGCCATGTGTCAAAAGTTGATACATCAGCGCAGCGCGCCCAATCAGAGCAAAGCTCTATTTAAAACAAAAATTAAAGGAAGTAACGCTTCAGGTGCGCAAGTGCTGCGCTGCGCGACACGTGTCTGTAGGCACAGCTGCGCAAGCGCTGCGCTGCGCGACACGTGTCTGCGCAGTTGCGCAAGCACAGCTGCGCTGCGCGACACGTGTCAAGCGCTGGGGCGTTTACGCCAAACAGAATTAAAATTCTAATAAGATCTTTCTGTTCTTGTTAAAACAAGAAGATTTTCTTCTGTAAAACAGAAGCTCTTGGATCAAAGATCCAACGTGGGGAAAATTCCCCAAATCACTCAGAGAAAGATCTCTTTAACAAATTTAACTAATTTATGGGCACTATAAAAAGACCCCTAGACCTCAATTCAAAGGCATAAACATTCTTGAAAAAATCAAGAGCTTCAAACAGAGAGAACTCTGAAAAAGTTTTCAAGAAAAAGGTAAAAACCTTCACAAAATAGAAGAAATTTCTTCTAATAGATCATTGATCTAAAAACAAGATCAATGATCTTCACATAATAAACAGTGTTTTGCACTTCTTATGAACCACTGGTTCTTTAAAACAAGAAAAACAAAATAAAGAATAGTGCTTTGCACTTTTATGAACCTTTGGTTCCTGAAATAAAAGAAAAACTTGTTTTTTCTTTGATCTAAATTAGATCAAGGAAACGAATAGTGCTTTGCACTTCTTTTATGAACCATTGGTTCTTGTATCTAAAAGATTCTTAAATCATAGTGCCTTGCACTTGCAAACTGCGCTGTTGCGCTCCTGGATTGGCGCAAGCCACCAGAGCACGCCACGTGTCAGTAGTGCAGGCGTAGCGCATTAGCGCAGTACACTACGCTTGCGCAACACGTGTCAACACTACAAGTGCCTGCGCTCTCTGATTGGCGCAAAGCGCCTGATAAATGCAAGACATTTCTTAAAGGGCCAGGCCCAAATCAAAAAGACCAAGCAGGCCTAATTAAATTGATGCTCTGCATCATTTATAAATGGGCAGAGCCCAAACAAAATAATAAAAATGCTATGCATTTTAAAAGGGGCAGAGCCCAAACAAAGTAGATGCCTTGCATCATTCATAAATGAGCAGAGCCCAGAATAAATTGATGCTCTGCATCTTTTATGGGCAGAGCCCAAACAAAAAAATAGAAAATAATGCAATGCATTATTTAAAAATGGGCCAAGCCCTAGCACAGGTCTAACAGACCAAAAACAAATAAAAGCGTTGAATATTTTTCAACTGGACTTAGCTCAATCATGGCCGTAAGTCATCAAACTAAATTGACTAAGCGAGATTGCTCTCCTAAATAAATTTACGACCGGTTCAAGGGTACATCTTTGAACTCCTCTGACACCTATCATTGTAATCCTTCAACGACGTCAGAGAGGTGACGGGTCCCGATGACCACACATCAACACGGACTGCGGGGTCCTTAAACTCATGGACCGAAACCTCCTTAAACTAATATTGGACCGAAACGTCCTTAAACTAATGATGGACCATCATGTCCATACACCGGCGATGGACCGAAACGTCCTTAAACTAATAATGGACCACCACGTCCCTAAACTGGAACATGGACCACCACGTCCCTGTTCCCGCCAAAAATTTCTGCGCAAAAGAGCCCAAGGTATCAAATGGCGGCGATACGCTTAAGAAAATGGGAACCAGTATCTTCCGGACTGTTTTTTGATAAACTCCCGAATGAGAAACAGATAAATTCTGACGGTATCAAAAGCGGCTCGAAAAACCCTTCGATTTGATATATTATGGGCCTCATAATTCATCCGGGATCAAAAGTTATGAAGAATTACGTGTCCACACGTGATGGGCTTTTAAGAACCCACTGGAGGAGTTAAAAGATACAATAAAAACTCAGAAAAGACCCCAATGGGGCATCACGTGCTCACACGTGACCATGGGTCACGTGCAGACACGTGATGGGCTTTTAAAGCCTCTAAAATAATGAATAGAATTTAATTCTAAAAGTCAGAAAATACCTCAACGAGGTATCACGTGCTTACACGTGACCAATGGTCACGTGTTGACACGTGATGGTTAAAACTGAAACATAAATAAGCGGCTGAGAAAGGAACCCAATTGGGGGTCACGTGCTCACATGTGACCAAAGGTCACGTGCCAGCACGTGACTGGCTTTAAAAGCATTATAATTTAATAGAATTAAATTCTAAAAGTTTCTGAATCTTTCCAAATGGAAAAGGGTCATGGGGAACCGTTGGATTAAAAATCCAAGGGTGATTAAAAATCACCAATTTATAGAAAACCCTTGGACAAGGAAAGATTTCCCTGAAAATCTTACCAGGATAACAAATAGAATATCTTTCGGATTTAAAATCCACGGTGAATAAAATTCACTGAATGATCTAAAGGCCCAGATTAATGATAAATATAAATCAAATCTCTCAACAATCAAATCAAATCTTCCAATGAGAGATTTGCTAAACAAATTAACTCTTTTCCTTCTCCTATAAATAGGAGCCAAGAAAAGAAGAGAAGGGGGATCTACTTTTTTGGAGAGAAAAACATAGGGAGGAGAATTTAATTCTCAAGAGAAGAAGAAACAGAGAAAGAAGAATTTAATTCTCTGCAAAAGAAAAACCCTCGGTAAGAAAAGAGAGGATTCAAAAGAGAATTTAATTCTCAAAAGAGTTTAACTCTTATTTAAAGAAAAGAACTTAGTTCTTCTTCTGGTTGAAGATCTGCACAGAGCACATCTCCCCATAAGTTGAGAATTTAATTCTCATCGGGTCGAGATCCTGCCATGCAGATCCTAAACTTAGAAGGGGGATTGAGTTCTGAGAATTTAATTCTCCTAAAACAAAACTAGGGTTTTACCCTAAATAAGAATTTAATTCTTTCAAAATAGGAATTTAATTCCTCCAGAATCAAAATTAGGGTTTTACCCTAAATAAGAATTTAATTCTTAAAGATAAGGAGACTTAAAAGATCTCTGTGCATGAAAAGAACTAGGGTCACGTGACCCCTGAACAGATCCCCAAAAATGAGAAGAGGAAAGCTTTGAGGTAATGCCTCACGTGTTCCCACGTGACCCTCATTATATATGGAACAAAAGCAAAGGCAGAAACAATTCTGGGCGCTCTCACGTGTTACCACGTGACCCCTAATAAATGTTCTAATAAATCAGGGCATGATTATACATCACGTGCCCACACGTGATGGCTATGAAAATTATAAGTGTTTAACACTTGTTTGCAGAACAAAATAAAGGGGATCTGGCCCCACTTTTTGATGCCATCACGTGCTCCCACGTGACTCCCAAAACGCAGAAAGAAAGATCAATGGAAATGAAAGCTTTGGGCGCTCTCACGTGATTCCACGTGACCCCTCAACAAACGCTTTAACAGTCAACACATAGATCACCGTCACGTGTCAACACGTGATGCTCAAAAGATGAAGAAGTGTTTAACACTTAATTGCAGAACGAAGAAAAGGGATCTGGTCCCATCTTTGGGCGCTTTCACGTGTCCCCACGTGACCCCTAACAAATCCCTTTAATATCTAATGGATGGATGCCTATCACGTGCCCACACGTGATGGCCAAGAAACTAAAGTGTTAAACACTTACCTGCAGAATAAAATAAGGGGAATCAGGGCGCTCTCACGTGTCCACACGTGACCCCTCTCTCCTTAGTATTTAACACTAATCTGAAGACTTTGTCCTCAGTGTTTAACACTGATTTTCTTAGTGTTTAACACTAATTTGGAAAACTCTGCTACCAGTGTTTAACACCGATTTGCTTTAGTCTTTAACACTAATTTGAAAGCCCCGTTGCTAGTGTTTAACACTGATTAACTTTTAGTTTTAAACACTAACTTGCTAATCTTAATTCCAGTGTTCAACACTGTTGGTCTTTAGTGTTTAACACTAGCTTTAGCCTAATTGGCTAAGTTTCTAGAGGCAAAGCCTCTCTTTCAATGAGCCAACAGAGGGCCAATATTTCAAACATAATTAGACTTCGCCCAAACTGGCCATAAGTCCTCAAATCATCTTGAACTGAGCACATCCGCTCTTTCAACCAACTCATTGGTTCAAAGGTACATCTCTGAACTCCTCTGACACCTGTCGTTGTAATCCTTCAACGTCGTCAGAGAGGTGACGAGTCCCGAAGACCATACATACAATGGACCACCATGTCCCTAAACTGGAACAATAGAGCCCAAACGCTCTTTTGTCGGATCTAAACGATCCTGTTAAGTTGATCTTAGTCTCAAATCGGACTAACGTATCCTTAACAAACGTTTGAGTCGATCTTAGTCTCAAATATGGCTAACGTATCCTCAAACCAAAACCACAAACCCAAATCTAAGTAAACACGGATTTGGATTAATCCACGTCCTACGGGCGACTACATAAATTAGTCTCCGTATACAATCCACGGGCAACCACAAACAAAACAAACACCCACGACACGAAGTGACCAGCTGGAGAAGGAGAAAGTCGTTACCGCGATGCGGTAGCGTAATTAACTGCAGGGGCTTGCGCCTGCAGGGAAGAGCGTCCCCACAATCAAAAACCCCTCAACGAGGGGGAATCTGACGAAGTCTGCTACATCGGTCGCATCCGCTTAAACCTTTGATACATGGTGCCATAAATCAACTTGGCATCTTCGGAGAGGTAGACGGATAACACCAATTAGCATCTGCCCCGAATCTCAGGCAAGGCATTCCATGTCTCGGCCGCCATTCGGAGGGGAACAATTGCATACATGATCACATTTAAATGTTAAATCTCATAACTACAATCATATGTTTAATCACGTTTTTGGCATAGCCTATGGTATCTCTCTATAGTTTTAATCCATTGGACACTTGTGCGCATTTAAACCAGTTTTAGCTGTGACTTCATCCAGTGAACCTATTTATAGATTATTGCATCCCTGGAAATTCTTAATATTGGTTAACATGATTTAACGGCCATGAACGTCACCCTGTATTCATATAATGTTGAAACCGTTTCTGAACCACAACTGATAACTGTACTGCTAATTAATTGAATCTGCTTTATTATTTAATTCATTGCCTAGATTATATTGTTGATAACCATGCTTGATTACTTATAACCATGATCATGCTAGTTGATTATGAGCACCCACATGATATCTGGTATACCTTGACATGACTTTCTATACATATTACTTGACCCGACATGGTACCGTACACTACTTGACTCGACCTGATGTACCATGGCTTGACCCGTTACTTAATCTCGTGTCTAATGCCAACAAACCTGACATGTAGTCCTCACGGACCGTTCCTGCTGTCTATCCAGACAAACCTGCTCTTACCTGATCCTGTATTGGCATTAGTTCTTGATTACTGAATACCTGACTTGACATACATAACTTGGGGGTATGGGGAAATCAATGGTGAAACTTGACTTGTAACTCAACAGTTCGATACCTGTTCTGATCAGTCTTACGGGCTAGGCCAGCCCCGGAGTGATGATGCTGACATCACTCGTCTGTACCTGCTACCTTTTACTGCCTAGCGGCACGTCTCGGTTTCAGCCCGAGAGTCTATAGACCGTGGTCCCGGGCATGCACGGGATACTATTGAGTTACATCGATGATTCATCAAATTGATTTCAAAGACTTTAGAGTAGAAACCCAATAGAACAGTTTAGTGTACTCACTGCACACTACCCTTCACTGCTCTGATTTACATTACGGTTACATCTGCTTTTCATTCATGATTATATTTGCATTGCCTGTTACCCTGTTTATATTTTATTGCTTGATGACGTGACGCGCTGACGTCTGGGTTTTGCATGGCCCAGATTCTTCTACCTTGTTGTAGACTGATCAGGAGTATTGTTGCTGTTAAATGAGCGGTGAAGTTCCTGTCGGTATGTAGTTTCCTTCCAGATGATTCATTTATTGTATCTTTTGGCTTCCGCATATTGTTATTTCTTGACTCTTTTACTCTGGCTTATGTACATGTACTAGATAGTTAGTTTACTTTCCTGTTCTTGATATCTCTACAACCGTAATGTGACTGCGGAAGGATTTTTCCTATCCACAGGTAGCATGGTTGGCTATGTCACGTGCCCATCTTAGCGTACTCTGGGAAGTGGGGCGTGACATTTAGCTCCTCTAATTTAGCGCTCATATGCCTTGCATATGGGCGCTCACGTGTTTAACACGTGAGTCCAATTTGGCCTATAGATGTTTGACCGCAGCGCCTATATGCTTTGCATATAGGCGCTCACGTGTTTAACACGTGAGGCTTATTTAGCCTACCAATTGTTCGCTTATATGCATTGCATATAAGCACTCACGTGTTTAACATGTGAGGCTTATTTAGCCTATCAATTGTTTGATTGCAGCGCCTATATGCTTTGCATACAGGCGCTCACGTGTTTAACACGTGAGGCTTATTTATCTTATTAATTGTTTGATTGCAGCGCCTATATGCTTTGCATATAGGCGCTCACGTGTTTAACACTTGAGGCTTGAGTTATGGGGAATTTTCTCCCCTCCCCCTCTTTCTGCATATAGGCGCTTACGTGTTTAACACGTGAGGCTTGAGTTATGGGGAATTTTCTCCCCTCTCCCTCTTTCTTTTTTTTCTAATTTTTTTTAAAGGGAACAAATTCCCCCCAGCGTTGCTCTCACGTGGCTTGCTCATGAGTGCAATGCTGTCCATCTTTATTACGGTTGGATTGCCTAGGGGAATGAGAAGCTGAACCGCTTCCATCACGTCTTATAAATGGGGCATTTGGCCCTTGAGATGGCCACTATTTTTTCATCTTCTTCCTTAACTTTTCCTTTGAGAATTTAATTCTCCTTTCAGATCTTAGTTCTCTTCCTCTAGCACTTCAGAGTTAAACTCTGCAAAATCTCCTTTTGGGTAAGGATTATGAACGACATTCACCTCTTAGGAAATCCTTTTTGTTATTGCCTTAGGTTTCAAATCCATCAACAGAGCTTTGCTATGATCTTTTGGAGATCTAAAAAAAACTCTTTTTTTTAAAAAGTAGACTCTAGGGTCTTCAATCAATGAGGATTGTTAGTTCTCATTTTAGGGTTTACCCTATCACTGATCTTTGAGGATCCTTGGAATTTAATTCCATTTTTTTGTTTCCCCACCATGGGGGTTTCTGGGATTTAATCCCATTATTGAAGGAATTTAATTCCATTTTCTTACAGAGCTTAGCTCCGAGAGATCTAGGGACTTTTGGGAATTTTATTCCCCTTCTGCTCTTGAGATTTTTCCCTTTTAGGATTTTAATACCCTTTTCACAGATTTGAATCTGTTGCCCATTTTAACATAACTCGCTTTTCGAGGATGTTAAAAAAAACTCCACTATGTATTAATGAGAATCTTTTTAGATTCTCACAATGATTATCTTGCATCATTATTGGTAAGCCGCCATTTTGATTTTGTGGGGCCCACTGGTTTTGTAGTTAGTAGTCTCATGAGACAAACACACATTTTTTTATTAATGGGTTTTCTCTCTATTTTTTTAGATACAATGGCCTCACTTCCCAACTTTCCTTACACACGCTCGGAGGTCGCTTTCCCTCAATCACCATCAGACGAGAAAGTTATGGCAATGATCACGGAACATGATAAGGACAATAAGAGTCTTCTCCTATGGGGAGTTTGGTATGGTCACATTATCAGGGGCCGCCGTAGTTTTACGTGTGAAGTACCAGCAGAACCCATCCTCTCAATGTCGTTGACGGATCGTACGCGTACTGCTTATGCGGTGGAAGCGGCTAATTGGACTCCCGCGGGCCGGCTCAGGCCATCAACGACAGGGATACCTAATCAACCCATAATGGCTATTGATATCTTGGGACGCCGAATATGTCAGGGTGAAGCCCGACCCTGGGGGCATATCTATAAGGTAGGTGTTATCCCGCGTCATCCTGTGGGCTACCTTCCTTGGGCCCGGTACATTCTCTCCTCCCAACGTTCACGGTTGCAGAAAGTTGGGTTGTATCAAGCGGCGTATGTGTCACTGTTCTACTACCATGCTCCCCACGTCTGATGGGTCAAGGCTTTTTTGAACCAGTGGAACCTTCCAACGAATACGTTTCTGCTAGGGGACCGCGAAGTCTCTATTTCGCTTGAGGAGTTCCAGGACATTTCAGGGTTGCCGATTAGGGGAGAGCACTACGAAAAATTATTGCCCCATGACGAGTATATATCTGCCACAGTGCCAGCTGTACTTGAAGGCTTAACAACCGAGAATGCTGTTCGGCACAAGTATCCAAGTCTAATCAAGGCCTTGGGCATTTTTGAGAGATTATTCGTGGCATCGGAAGGACAATGTGTCACTTTTGACGCTTTTATTTCTTGCTTTCTCCGTAAAGACGCCCTATCCAAGAAAGCTCCGAAATTCGCGAAGGTCGAAGATCCCTTCGGATTCGGCTTGGAGAAATTGCCGGCTAAAGAAGAAGACTCGCTGCAGTTTTATATTCCAAGTTCGTCAGCCGTGACATTTGACGCAATCGCTGCCTCTGGAATAGACGAAGAAACATTCTTTGTCGGCTTCATCGGCCTCTGGCTTAGCTGGTTCGCCATGCCGATGCATCGCCATTTTATGAGAGCCTCCGTCTTCTATCCTTCCCATCGCATAGCCGAAGGACGCGATTGGCCGTTGGTGTTGCAGGGTTATCACACCTATACCATGGTTTAAGTACTGCTGCCAACACTTCAAACCCAGGTGCAGACACCGTGAATTTCTCTCTCCACTACTTCACGTCATGGATCGAGATGCATGTGTTAAGTTGGCCGATTGCGACGTTTCGCTCGTCAAACTAGCTTTTGCTGCATACCGGCATCCTTATTCTCTCTCTCTCTCTCTCTCTCTATATATATATATATATATATATATATATATATATATATATTGTTTGATTTATGATCATGGAGTTGGAGTGTGTGTGTATTCTGTGTGATACATATATATTTACCAGTGGATATGTGTTACCCGCGTCTTTGAGAAAAGAATACATCAGCAGGTAGGATTGTCTCACTCACACGAGAAATCCCCTCGATTCTTTGTGCATGTAAGGTACGAACGAGTGTTCTGTGTCGATTGTTAGAGCAAGAGACTACACTGATTCTGCGCAGCGGAGTGTGCGACAGTGAGAGCATTCGAACGTCCTTTATCTGGTGATAAGGATGAGCTAAAGACTATATTTAGGTCTTTGTCATAATGGAATTTCCCCACATTCCATTATCCCTACTGTTTCGCCCAATCAGAGCAAAGCTCTGTTTGAATTCAAAATTCAAATTTTTGAAGCAGAGCTTCAAGTCCCGCGCGCAGTGCCCAAGAAAGCGCACCCAATCAGAGCAAAGCTCTGACTGAAGGAAGCAACGCTTCAACTGCACTGCACGCTGCGCTGCGCAACATGCGTCAGCGCAGATGCGCTAGCGCAGTTGCGCTGCGCTCTGCGCTGCGCGACACGCGTCATGCGCTGGGGCATCTGCGCCAAACTGAATTAAGATTTTTATGAAATCTTTTCTGTTCTTTCCAGAACTAGAAGATCTTTCTTCGGCCTTTGGATCAAAGATCCAGCGGTGGGAAAACTCCCAAAAATCATTCAGGAAAGATCCTGTTAACAAATTCAACAGATTTGTGGTCACTATAAATAGGACCCTAAGCCTCAATTCAAAGGCATCAAGAATTTTCTCGAAAAATCAAGAACTCTAAGCAGAGAAAACTCTGAGAAGATCTCAAGAAAAAGGTAAAGAACCTTCGTGAAGTAGAAGAAAGGCCTTCTAATAGTAAAATGAATGATCTTTATATAAAAAAAAACAGTGCTTTGCACTTCTTGTGAACCTTCGGTTCTTTAAAAACAAAATAATAATAAAAGAATAAAAGAATAGTGCTTTGCACTTTTAAGAACCTCTGGTTCTTCGAATAAGGAAGAAATCTATTTTTCTTTGATCTAATTTAGATCAAGAAATTAAACAGTGCTTTGCACTTCCCTTCTTGAATCTAAAAAGATTCTTAGTGCTTTGCACTTCCAAGTTGCGCCGTTGCGCTCGTAAGAGAGCGCCACGTGTCGGCTATAAAACCACTTGCGCTAAGCGCCCTTAGGATAGAGCTTTGCTCTCTGGAATTGGCGCAACTCGCTGAGAGCGCGCCACGTGTAAGCAGCGCAGCGCAACAGCGCATCGCACTGCGCTAGTGCGCTTGCACTCATCAGAGCACGACACGTGTCATCACCATATGGACTTGCGCTCATTACTTAGCGCAAAGCGCAGATGCATTAAAAAGGGCCAAGCCCAATTAAGAGAAGGCCTAACAGGCTCAATAAAGCGCAAATGCATTATTTTAAGGGGCAGAACCCAAATCAAAACAGATGCTTTGCATCATTTATAAATGGGCAGAGCCCAAACAGAATATCCAGAATGCTATGCATTTTACAAGGGGCAGAGCCCAAACAAAACAGATGCATTGCATCATTCATAAATGAGCAGAGCTCAGAATAAATTGATGCTCTGCAGAGCCTAAATAAAAATAAAAATAAAAATAAAAAAAAATGCAATGCATTACTTAATAAAGATGAACTGGACTTAGCCCAATCGTGGCCATAAGTCCTTAAATTAAATTGACTGAGCAAAATGGCTCTCCTAAGTCAATCTACGACCGGTTCGAGGGTACATCTCCGAACTCCTTTGACATTTGTCGCTGTGATTCCTCAACGACGTCAAAGAGGTGACGAGTCCCAACGACCATACACTAAAATGACGGACCGAAACGTCCTTAAACTAATATCGGACCGAAACGTCCTTAAACTAATATCGGACCGAAACGTCCCTAAACTAATATCGGACCGAAACGTCCCTAAACTAATATCGGACCGAAACGTCCCTAAACTAATATCGGACCACTACGTCCTTAAACTGGCGACGGACCGAAACGTCCCTAAACTAATGGACCACTACGTCCTTAAACTGGCGACGGACCGAAACGTCCCTAAACGAATAATGGACCACCACGTCCTTAAAACTGGCGACGGACCGCCACGTCCATAAACTGGCACAATAGGGCCCAAACGCTCTTTTGTTGGATCTAAACGGTCCCGTCTAAGTTGATCTTAACCCCAAATACGGTTAACGTGTCCTTAGATATTCAAATAAACGATAAAACTCCAAATCAATTTTGGTTCAAGGGTACACCTCTGAACTCCTCTGACGCCTGTCGTTGTAATTCCTCAACGACGTCAGAGAGGTGACGAGTCTCGACAACCAGATAATCAAATCAATCACTACGTCAGGTCGATCGTAGTCCAAACCAGGACTAACGTATCCTTGACGAACGTTTAAGTTGGTCTTAGCCGCAACGCGGCTAATGCATCCTTAAACTAAAAACACCAAACCCAAGTCTAACTAAATACGGATTTGGACTAATCCACGTCCTACGGGTGACGACATCACTCAGTCTCCGTATACAATCCACGGGCAATCACAAACAAAACAAACACACATGACACGAAGTGAAATTCTGGAGAAGGAGAAAGTTGTTACCGCGACGCGGTAGCGTAATTAACTGCAGGGGCTTGCGCCTGCAGGGAAGAGCGTCCCCACAATCAAAAACCCCTCACCTTGAGGGGGAATCTGACGAAGTCTGCTACATCGGCCGCATCTGTCTAAACCTCCGACACAAGGTGCCATAAATCAACTTGGCATCTTCGGAGAGGTAGACGGACAAAACCAAATAGCATCTGCCCCGAACCTCAGCGCCAGGACTCAGCAGTCCTGTGCGGCCGTCTTTCGGAGGGGAACAGATTCTGGCACGCCCGGTGGGACCTCTTCCTCTTTCCACTCCACACTTCGTGTGTCGTCTTCGCGAACCAATCGCGGTTTGTTAAATGATTGCCTTCGGATTTCAAGTTGCTAAGATTTGGTCTTTTGTTTGGTACAGAACTCAAGCATTCAATGGCCACCAACTGCACCAACTGCTCGAAATGCCAGTGCAACGGACGTTCCACCTCACCAAGAGGTGTATCATATGGGCCCCAGGCGGCTTCTTTCCTGACTCTGCCGGTAGGCCAGGTGACTCAGGCCACCACTGGCTTGTTCTTCGGGACCATGGTCCCACCTACAAGCTTCTCTGCGCCGATACCCACACCAGAAGCGAACAAGAAGTCGGTGTTCGACCGGCTCACTGTTACCACGACCCCTGTCAACGGGTCGCCTGCTACTGAACCAACATCCTCCGTTTTCACCAGGCTGGGTCAGAACTATAAGGTGGCTGTCCCAAGGAGGGCAACGGCCGCTGCTTTGGAAGTCGTTAAAGCGGCTTCTCCCATTAGAGAGTCGGTCTTCACAAGATTGACGGTTCCTACTCCTCCTCCAGCTGGTCAGAAGGCATCAGTCTTCGATAGGCTTACATCAGCAGTTACCCCACGCTCAAACAGGGGGCAGCAAGAAACCAGCTCAGTCTTCGAGCCAGTCCCAACGGCTCGTCGTGCGCGACGTCGCCATTGGCAGCGAGTAAGGAGGGCAGGGGGCAACTCCCCCTCAGGGCTAACCCCACCTGCTCCAGTGGTGGAGGTCGATGCTGCTGTTCCAACTGGGAACAGCTTTGAATTGCTGAAGAAGGTGAGAAAGAACTCCCCGGTTGCCACATTGAAAAAGTCTCCTCCACCCATGGAAAAAGCTCCGGAGACGAAACACGAACAGCCCCCTCAACGGCTGTCGTCAAAAATTTATAAAGTTTGGCGGAGGGTTCAAGACTCCGTGATTGACTCAGACCACTTCCGTCGCCAGGAAAGGGCAAAGGGGGAAAAGACAAGAACCACCCCATTAAACAGCAGGGGGCAACAAATTCTAGAATGCCCGCTTCAACGGCTCCTTCAACCTCAAAGGTCCATAAAAGGAAGAGGCCAGAAAAAGCTCCCGTGACACTGACAAAGTCTAAGAGCGGTGAACCTAAACGCCCCAAGTCAGGGGGCATCACAGTTCATACGGTCTATATGGCTTCGGGGAAAGAAGAAAGTCGTACTTCTACGGGTCACCGGCCGCTTACCCGGTCAGTGACCAAGTCTCAGGAGCAGCAACAAAAGCTCCAGGAGATGATGACTACAATGGCCGCACTCACGGGGCCAAAAGAGAATCCTGAGACGTCTTTAGATGAACGTCAAGAAGAAGAGACTGACGCCGAGTTCCTTCGCCGAGTGCTCGAAAAGAGAGACAAAGAGGCTGCTGAACAAGCAGCCAATATACAACGCATGGGCCTTCTCTTCCAGGATATGATAGGGATGATGATACAATCAGAACCCCCGACTGAAGAACCCCCGATCGTCCTTGGGGATGATAGGGGAGAAACATCAAACCCTCAGCCCGTTCTATCGACGGCTAAAGAAGACACAATCTCTAAAACAGATCTGGACGAATATATAGCCCAGCAGATAAAAGTTCATCACGCGGCCGAAGCAGCCGGCCACGTTGTAAAAACGGGGCGGCCATATCCGGGCTGGTATGACCAAATCAAGTACCCGCCAGGTTACACAATTCCAAAGTTTCATGTCTACAAGGGGACCGGCAATCCCCATCAACATGTTGCCCAATTCAGGGCGCTTTGTGGTAACACTGGAGGCGACGACAAGCTCTTGCTGCGCCAGTTTGTTGGAAGCTTATCAGATACGGCTTTCGAGTGGTATTCCGAGCTCCCCAACGACTCTATTAAAACCTTCGCAGAGATGGAGCTGCTCTTCACCCAACGCTTTGCAAGTGCCAGTGAGCGTACTCCGATGACGGCGCTGATTAACGCCAGGGTAAAGCCCAGCGAGACGTGGGTCCAATACGCTATACGGTGGCGTAATTTATGGTCTAAATGTGAACAACGTATAGAAGAAGCCCCTGCGGTGGGAATGTTTGTTGGAACCCTTGATCCACAAGCAACCATTTCGCAGTTTATGATGTTCTTCAAGCCGACTTCTTTCCAGGCTTTGATCGACAAATTGGCGCAGATGGACCAGATGGGCCATAAACCCCCTCTCCCGAAGCCGGACTCTCGAAATGATAAAGGAAAGGGAAAAGCGATCATCGTCGCTAATGCCCAACAACAACCGAACGACTCGAAGCCGGTTGCTCGTCCAAATAATACGCGCCCATACGTACCTCTTGAGGACAGGATGGGACGTGCTTACTCCTTCCCCCGTGATAAAACGAGGAGGTTATTTGAGCTGGCATTGCGCAATAGGCTCATAAATCTGCCAGATCCAAAACGTCCGTCACAACCAAGTGACGTTAACGAGCCTAATTACTGCCCTTACCATCGAGTGCTAGGACATCCGATCGAAGACTGTTACGTGTTCAAAAATTGGCTCGAAAACCAGTACCGTCAGGGCAAGTTTGCGCTATCTGACAAATGGAAGGTGAATCCTCCGCAGCCCCACACCTATAAGGGGACGAATACGCCGGGGACAACATGCTCCGTCATTGAAGAAGCTCCCTGGGAGGTTGTATTATCAGCCAAAACGAGAAGAATGCTAAATGATCTGCAGACCTGTCCAGCGGTCAAGTGGAAGAACCCCTTGGAGCCGCAAGTTATTGAAGGGATGTTGAAACCACGTCCGACTCCGAAGGCTGATGGTGGTAGTTCAAGCGTTCATAACCAGCCGTCAAAATCTTCGAAAAAGAAGAAGAAGAAATCTAAGAAGCCCGTGAAGCCTGGCGACAAGCGGACGGACTTACAGAAGCAGATCGACGCACTGGATGAGTACAACCAAAAGGCGCGGACTCCCATTACGCTCCAAGATTTCCTTGATCACGTCTTTCAAAAAGAAGATGAGGAAGAAGCTTCATCGGATGAATCCGACGGAGATGTGGCAAGCTGTCATATGATCTCTCACTCGACCTCGAACGATGAAGGGACTTCTGGCACCAAAACGCCGGGGACAAATGCTGAGTCAAGGGTTCCGGAATTATCAATAGAAATGATTGACGCGTTTCTTAGTGAAGCTCGATTGAAAAGTAAAGCTGATCAAGAATGCGAGACGGCGATATTCGAAACGGCCAAGTGCCAGCGACTTGAGGGAGGAGCTGAGATGATCCCGCTGGAGCAAAATGCCTCCACCGCTGACAAAAGTCAATTCAAGATAAAAAAGAAGTTCGCTAAGGCCATATCGATGGGCATGAAGCTACCACCCTCAGAAGAAAAAGTTACTAGCGTGGTAGAAATGCACCCCTCTTATTGCTTATATCATCAGAAGGTCTCACATTCTACCCAAGAGTGCAAAGCGTTCGATAAATGGTGGCAAGGATACGTCGCTAATCAACAACGCTTTAAACGGGAAAAGCGCAAGGTTCGTCGGGAGCAAAGAAACACGACCAAAGTGCTTGAAAGAACTGCCGGCAACTGTCACATGGTTAACACTACCAGGTCACAAGTGCCCACATTTGGGAGCGACTCTGATGAGGAACTAGAGATTGCCCCTCTCTTTAAAGAGTCAACTTCGGGAAAAGAAGAAGAACCGAAGTCTTGCGAGAATATACAGCTGCGGAATCGGATACTGCCTGAAAAGAACCTCGGACCCTCGAATAGAAAAGATAAGGGGAAAGAGAAGGTCTCTGAAGACATCACTTTGGATGACCAAGTCGCGGAAGAGTTAACCGCCAAAAATCCGCCAAAGAGGAGTAAGGTGGATTACAATGTCTTAGCGCATCTGAGGAAGCTACCCTCACAACTCAGCATCCTCGATGCCTTGTTACTATCAAAAGAAGCCAGAGACTCTTTGATTAAAGCGCTACAAGATCCGGACCAGTTTCAAGCCTTCTTGGCCGAAGAAAAGATGAAAAACGAATTGGAAGAAGTGCACACAGCCGACGTTGCTTTTGGTGATGAAGACCTTCTTCTCGGGACGTGTGAACACAATCGCCCCCTTTATGTCTCAGGATATTGCCATGACATAAAGATAGGTAAAATCTTGGTCGATAACGGATCGTCCGTCAATTTACTCAATGTACGAGTGTTAAAGGAGATTTGCATGAGTGTCCAACACCTCGCCCGAGACAAGATCACTATCTCCGGTTTCGACTCTCAATCCTCAAAGACTCTCGGATCTGTGATATTGACGTTACGCTTCGGGTTGCTCGTCACAGACATCAAGTTCCATGTTATAGATGCCAAGACGTGCTATAATGCTCTGCTCGGCCGACCATGGCTACACGAGTACAATATCATCCCTTCTACACAGCATCAGTGCATGAAGTATTCCAGGGATGGCCTCGAGTACACTGTGGCCGGAGAGTTGAATCCGTTTTCCGTGAACGAGGTTCGCAAGTATGAAGATGCCAAATACTTCTTGCCGAGCTTCGAAGACACGGAAAGGTGTCACAAACCGGAGAACAAAACTAATGCCACCATCCCTGTCTTCGGCAGTGACACCGAGGAGGAGGATATAATTTATTCAGGTCCATCCCAATCTACCAGGCCAGGACCATCCGTTCCTTCGTTGATCTTCGGTAGTGATTCAGAAGATGAAGTTCATGCTATATTCCCTGCTCGGCCTTCGATACGGATTTCCGATGATGAAGAGCGAAGTCTGCAGATAACCATGGTGCCACTTGAACATTACAAAGAACTGGATGTACTCGACACCAACAGCGTAGAAAAATTGCAGACATTCTATATCCCTCCCGGACGAAGAGGCGAGAAGGCAATCTTATTCTACCGTTCTGAAGAAAACAAAGTAGAAAAAGAAGTCTGGCATGGCGCGGATCCCACGCTCGACAGGCTTCAGCCTATCCGTCTTCCCCGATATTATACCGAAGGTTTGAAGAAACTGCTAAAACACCAGGGGATGTCCTTCACACAGACCGTTAGAAGAGCCAAATTCTATGACAAGGTCTGGAACATTCCCGGGACCCAATGCAAACTGCCTAACGGGAAAGTAGAAACCAAAGGGCTTGGGTACATCCGGCCAAAGAAGCGGGAGCTAGTAAACAGCTGTTATGCCATGTATGACTTCGATGAAGAGGCGGACGCTCAATGGGAGGACGCTAATCCTGAACCAGCAAAAGTTCCTGATACAAAACCGCCCAGTCCATCGTCCGAAGACCAGATGAGCAAACTTATAAGGGATGCGAGTCAAAAAGCCCGAGATGATCACGATCGTGAAATGGCATCAGCGCCTCCTCCAACAGGCAGTAAAGAACGAAGAGGCCGCTCCTTGTCAACCTGCTACAAAAAAGGTTCGACGCGAGAACAAAAACAAGTCGAAAGGCAAGAGAGGCGCTCGACAACTACAAAGCAGAGCTAAGAAGCCGCGCATCCGAGAATCGAGCGTTATTGACTTAGCCCTCGGGAAGAAAATGGGTCGAGCATACTCTTTTCCTCGGAACAAAACAAGGAAAATATTCGATCTCGCTCTAAAACATCAAATGCTTACGTTGCCAGAGTCTAAACACCCTGAACAAGCAGGCGAAGTCTCCAACCCAAAGTATTGCTTTTACCATCGAGTAGTAGGGCATCCGCTTGAAGATTGCTTCACCTTTAAGAATTGGGTTGAGGACCAATATCAGCTTGGCAAATTCGCGTTGTCTGACAGTTGGAGAGTAGCGCCGCCGCAAAAGCACGAACCCGAAAACACAAGAATAAAACCAACTCCGCATTGGGATTGGCAGAAAATTTGCACCTGCCATGTGATAACAATATTAAAAGAAGGGTCCGAAGACATGAACAACCTCCCTTGGTGTTTTGAAAGCGGCAGCGATGAGGTAATCTCAGAATTTCCCCCAGCTCCGAAAGAACTGGAAGATGGAATCCATACCACTGCAGATAATCTCAAGAAAATTGAGTTGGGGACGGAAAATGACCCGCGACCGACATTCATCAGCGAACTGTTATCTGAAGAAAGGGTGGCTGCGTTAAAGGATGTGCTTCTACAGCACAAAGATTGCTTCGCGTGGAACTATTCCGAAATGCCGGGACTAGATCCAGAAATCGCTGTGCACAAATTGGCAATATCCCCGGACATCAAGCCAGTCAAACAAGCGCCAAGAAGAATGCGACTCGAGCTTGAGATGAGCATCAACGCCGAAGTCAAAAAGCTGATAGACTCTGGCTTTATCCAGGAAGTCCAATACCCTGAATGGATCACCAATATCGTCCCAGTGATGAAGAAAAATGGGACAGTGCGCATATGCGTAGACTTCCGGGATCTCAATAAAGCCTGCCCAAAAGATGATTTCCCGGTGCCAGTCACCGAACTGATGATAGACAACACATCCACTCATGAGGTTTTCTCCTTCATGGACGGCTCATCGGGGTATAATCAAATAAAAATGCACCCTGAAGATCAGAAGCACACAGCCTTCAGGACTCCGCTTGGTATATTTTGTTATAAAGTGATGCCCTTCGGTTTGAAGAACGCCGGTGCTACTTATCAGAGGGCCATGACGAAGATCTTCGACGACCTTATACACGAAATCGTCGAATGCTATATCGACGATCTCGTGGTCAAGAGCAAATCATACGAGGAACATCTCGAGCATCTGAAGACTGTATTTCAACGCCTTCGGCAATACAACTTGAAGATGAATCCTCTTAAATGTGCGTTCGGGGTTTCCTCAGGCAAATTCCTGGGATTCGTCGTTCGACACCGAGGTATTGAAATAGATCCGTCAAAGATCAAAGCGATCATGGAAATGCCTCCGCCGAGGACTCTCAAACAGCTGCGGTCTCTCCAAGGGAAACTCGCATACATACGGCGATTTATAGCCAACCTTTCAGGAAAGTGCCGTCCCTATAGTCACTTGATGAAGAAGGGAACCCCATTCCTGTGGGATCAAAAATGCCAAGGCGCACTAGATGAGATCAAGCAATACCTGCAGAACCCGCCGGTGTTGGCTGCTCCGGTTAAAGGGAAGCCTCTTATTCTTTATACAACCGCCCTCGAAGGTTCCTTAGGCGCATTATGGGCACAAGAGAACGATCAAGGGAAAGAAAGAGTGCTCTACTACTTAAGTCGAGTTCTGCTGGGGGCAGAAAGCAACTACTCTCCCATTGAAAAACACTGCCTGGCGTTGATCTTCGCAATAACAAAGCTTAGACACTATGCGTTGGCGCACGAGGTCCGTCTTATTTCAAAAGTGGACCCCCTTAAATATCTAATGTCAAAAGCCATATTAACAGGGCGACTCGCTAAATGGGCCCTGCTCCTGATGGAATTTTCGATAACATATCAACCTCTCAGGGCAGTAAAAGGCCAGGCCATCGCCGACTTCCTTGCTGAGCATCCCATACCTGCCGATTCTCCTTTAAATTGCGATTTGCCAAACAGACATGCGTTTGACGCAATCGACAATGGTGATGCCTGTTGGGAGCTTTATTTCGATGGAGCGTCTTCTATGAAAAAGCACAAACAAAGTATGCCAACGATCAAATCGGGGGTGGGACTCATCTTTGTAACTCCACAAGGAGGGATAATGCGCTACGCGTTCTCCCTGACGGAGCCGAGAACAAACAATGAAGCCGAATACGAAGCTCTGATAGCAGGCCTCGAGATCGCCATTGACATGGGAATTGAAGATCTCCTCATATACGGGGACTCCCAACTGGTCGTCAGTCAAGTGAACGGCGATTACCAAACATGCAAACCGGAATTGGTAAAATACGGTGAAAAAGTGCAGCAACTGCTAGCCCAAATTCTCTCCTACACGTTGGAAAGCATACCGCGCGCGGAAAACAGCAAAGCAGACGCACTAGCCAAACTTGCTAAAGAATTGGCTGACGAGAACCTCGATGACGTTAGAATCGTGGTACAAAGCCGTCGAGTGCTAACCCCAGCAGAAGTATCTCCAGAATCATCTGAAGAAAAAGGAGCGAATGAGGAGACGACCCTGCAAATAAAAGATTGGGAAAATACCGAGGACTGGAGAGAAGTCTTCATGGATTACTTCAAGTTCCACCGAATGCCTGAAGAAGCATCCATAAGACATCAGCTCGTGAAACGGGCTCTGTCTTTCGCCTTTGTCAACGATACCCTGTACAAGAGGTCATTTGATTCTTTGTGGCTGAGATGCTTAGGACCTGACGAAGCGAAAAGAGTCGTCCAGGAAGTTCACGACGGACTCTGCGGTTCTCATCAAGCAGGCCCTAAGATGAAGTTGAAAATAAAACGGATGGGCTACTATTGGCCCACAATGATGCAAGACTGCCTCGAATATGCGAAGCAATGTCACTCATGCCAAATTCATGGGGATTTCATCCATCAGCATCCCAATCCACTACATCCAACGGTGGCTAGCTGGCCATTCGAAATGTGGGGAACTGACATAGTCGGCCCCATCGAACCAGCATCGTCCAAGGGACATCGTTTCATCTTGGCGACGACTGATTACTTCTCCAAATGGGCAGAGGCAGTACCGTTGAGGGAAGTGAAGACGGAGAACATCCTCCATTTCTTCAAAACGCATGTCATATACCGGTTTGGAACTCCGAGAAGAATCATCTCTGATAATGGACCAGCCTACCGAAGTCATAAAATTAGCCGCTTCGCACAGCAGCACAATATAGACTGGAGATATTCCTCGGATTATAATCCGCGAGCTAACGGTCTAGCTGAAGCCTTCAACAAGACCTTGACGAAGATCATAAAGAAAACAGTGTCACGAAATAAGAGAGATTGGCATGAAAGATTGCAAGAGGCTCTTTGGGCGTATCGGACTACGTTTAAAATAGCCACAAACACAACGCCATACGCGTTGGTATTTGGGACGGAAGCAGTACTCCCTCTCGAGATAGAATTACCCTCTCTACGAGTGGCAGTCCACTACGAGCTGACAGACGAAGAAAATACTCACCTTCGGTTTGAAGAGCTTGACGCCCTTGATGAAATCCGGCTTCTAGCACAACAAAATCTGGAAGCCTATAAAGCAAAGATGACGCGCTCATATGAAAGATTGAGCCGCCCGAGGACATTCCACCAGGGCGAACTCGTGCTAGTGGTCAAAAGGCCCATGATCCCCAATCGCGCCAAGCGGGGAAAGTTTGAGCCGAACTATGAAGGACCGTATATCGTTGATAAGGTCTACCAAGGTGGGGCCTATCTACTCATGGACATGCACGGTGAAAGGCCTTTCAGGCCAATAAACGGACGCTTCCTAAAGAAATACTACGCTTAATGAGCCACAGCCTAGGTCAATGGTAGATGACGACGACTATGTCCGCTCGCTATCTTCCTAAGCTCAAGCTTTATAAGTAGTAGCCAACCCTCTCAACGGTGGACCGAAATGTCCTTAAACTAATAGCAGACCGAAACGTCTTTAAACTAATACTGCGGCATCCTTGGGCTGACGAGATGAATAAAAATAAATAAAAAAAAATATATAATAATAATAATAAAAATAAAAATAAAAAAAAGCGGTAAGTCCATAAGCAAAATGGGCACGGATGAAAACCCGAAAGGGCTCCGTGAGTAAAAACAGCAGGACTACCGGCGAATGTTGTGAAAACCCGAAAGGGCGCAACTTCGTTAAAGAACCCTTATGGAGTCCTCTCGACCCTGTAAGGAGAAACCACCCGCGTGAGATCCTTACGACTTACAAGGGAACAACACACTTAGGAATCCCCACGATTCCTAAGGAGAAAATACGCTTGCGAGATCCTCACGACTCGTAAGGAGAACTCTCTTATGGGACCCTCACGGCTCATAGGATTTGAAAGTCTTAAGTCACAGAGACCTAAACCTGTGCTTAAGCAAACCCCTACAAACTTCCAATATTGCCCTACAAGTGGCTCAATACTGACCCTTGTATACAATCCACGGGCGCGAATAAACGTTTCCCTAACCAAGGTCCATCCATGACTGGGAATACGTTCGTATGGTAAACAGCCCTTATAAATCCCCTCGATTTATGAGGAGAAAACCTTCCTGTAGGATCCTTACGACTTACAGAAGAACAAAACACTTAGGAACCCTCACGGTTCCTAAGGAGAAAATACACCTACAAGACCCCCACGACTTGTAGGGAGAAATACCTTCACGAGACCCTTACGGCTCATGAAGTCAAAAGCCTTAGCCGACGGGATCCTAACCCCGGTCGCTAAGCCTCCTTTGTTCAACAACGATAGAGGCAAATGATGATTCGCTCCTGGTAATATCCCAGTTGTAGCGGTGCTGATGCCGAAATCGGTGTCCAATCTCAGGTTTACAGCGAAAAAGCCAGTAGGCCGCACATGCATACGAAATAGCCGAAGTGATAGGGCAACTTGCAATAAAAAGCAGCAAGTAAAAGGTATGCATGCAAAATAGCCGAAATGATCGGGCAACTCGTAATAAAGAGCAACGAGTAAAAAAAAAAAAATAATAAAAAGCCGAAATGATTGGGCACCGCGAAAAATAGCCGAAATGTTTGGGCAATCGCGACCTTCGCGATATAAAAGCTGAAATGATAGAGCATCGCGGAAATAAAATAAAACAAAAAAAATAAGAAATGATAAAACTTCGGCCCTACAGTTAAGATCACATCGATCCCTGTATACAATCCAAGGGCGTAAACAAAGAAGAAACCATACTTCCCCAGCGGGTTCCGTCAAATGACGAAGCCAAACCTCACTGGTTTATTTCAACCGAAGAAGCCAGTGACTCGCAAAACTTCTCAACTCACGGATACAAACACTCCTTGACGAGAGCCTCCTGATCCGCGTCGACCCGCAGAGCCACCAGTGCCTCCGTAGGAACCCTCGACTCGTTTCAAACCCCAAGGACACAAATAATCCTTGGCGCTCGGGAAACAAATAATCCCGGCAAACTTCTCAACTCACGGATACAAACACTCCTTGACGAGAGCCTCCTGATCCGCTTCGACCCGCAGAGCCACCAGTGCCTCCGTAGGAACCCTCGACTCGTTTCAAACCCCAAGGACACAAATAATCCTTGGCGCTCGGGAAACAAATAATCCCGGCAAACTTCTCAACTCACGGATACAAACACTCCTTGACGAGAGCCTCCTGATCCGCGTCGACCCGCAGAGCCACCAGTGCCTCCGTAGGAACCCTCGACTCGTTTCAAACCCCAAGGACACAAATAATCCTTGGCGCTCGGGAAACAAATAATCCCGGCAAACTTCTCAACTCACGGATACAAACACTCCTTGACGAGAGCCTCCTGATCCGCGTCGACCCGCAGAGCCACCAGTGCCTCCATAGGAACCCTCGACTCGTTTCAAACCCCAAGGACACAAATAATCCTTGGCGCTCGGGAAACAAATAATCCCGGCAAACTTCTCAACTCACGGATACAAACACTCCTTGACGAGAGCCTCCTGATCCGCGTCGACCCGCAGAGCCACCAGTGCCTCCGTAGGAACCCTCGACTCGTTTCAAACCCCAAGGACACAAATAATCCTTGGCGCTCGGGAAACAAATAATCCCGGCAAACTTCTCAACTCATGGATACAAACACTCCTTGACGAGAGCCTCCTGATCCGCGTCGACCCGCAGAGCCACCAGTGCCTCCGTAGGAACCCTCGACTCGTTTCAAACCCCAAGGACACAAATAATCCTTGGCGCTCGGGAAACAAATAATCCTGGCAAACTTCTCAACTCACGGATATAAACACTCCTTGACGAGAGCCTCCTGATCCGCGTCGACCCGCAGAGCCACCAGTGCCTCCGTAGGAACCATCGACTCGTTTCAGACCCCAAGGACACAAATAATCCTTGGCGCTTGGGAAACAAATAATCCCTCGCAAAACTTCTCAACTCACGGATACAAACACTCCGTGACCAGAGCTTCTTTGACTCACATCTTGGGCGGTAAGGATCCAAAAACTTGCTTCCTGAACAATGGGACCCTGCAAGTCAATCCTAAATGGTCTCTTGCATACTATTCACGGGTCTCACTCTCTGAAGTCGATTCTTGACGAGGAGGGAAACAACCACTTACGAATCCTCTCGACTCGTAAGAAGGAAAATTCTCTTATAGGATCCTTACGACCTATAAGAGAAAACCACACTTAGGAATCCTCACGATTCCTAAGGAGAAAACCCACCTACGAGATCCTCTCGATCCGTAGGGAGAAAAGCCTCTATGAGACCCTCACGGCTCATGGAGTTGAAAAGTCCTAGGTGGCAGATCTGAACCTGCAGTCTAGGCCATCGTTATTTCTGGGAGAGATGGATTTACTCGCCAATAAGGCGCATTAAAGATGTCATGCTAAAAAGAAAGAAAAAGCGAAGAAGTGACACAAAACATTACAAAAAGGTGTATCTTTTATTCATAAACTTGATCAAATACAGGATACATTATGTCAAAGGATAAAAAAAGTATATACATATACATTCTTTTATTTATAAGTACGAATGATACAAAAATGGATAGCTACTGAGGAGGAAGTGTCTTTAGTAAGTTCACAAGCTGCTCTCGCACTTCCTTCAGCACTTCCTCTCGAGTGACAGCCGCGGCCACCTCCGCCTCCACCTGAGCCCGTTGTTGCAAGGAAGATGAAAGTTGCTCCTCTACCGCCTTCTGGGCTGCTTCCTGGCTGGCTGAAGCTCGCTCGACAACGTGAAGTTTATGCCTCAATGATAATCCTTCGGAGAGACATTGCAGGAGGCCCTCAAAGATAACCTTCAGCCGTGCAGCATTGGCCTCCACCCGAGCATGCAGTTGAGCGGACCTGCTCGAAGCATCATCACGCTCCTTGCGCCTTGAAATAACCTCTTGTTCGAGATGGCGGAAGTAAGAAGCGCTCTGCTCAATCCACGCAGTCCTCTGATTATTGGCAGCCACAGTCTCGGGAGTGGGACGCAACGACTCCAATTGAAATAGGCAACCCTCGATCTCCTTACAATGGTTAACCCAGGATGCAATTATGCTCTCATTATGAAAGTTCACGAGTACTGCTAGCATCGGGTTAACCACCATAGCGAAGTCGGCGGCAGATGTAGGAGCTTCAACATCGAGTTCCTCGACATAATCACTTAACATGCGCAGACTATTCGCAGCGCCCTTTGAAGACAGACTCCTCAGATAAGGACCCGCCGGCATTGTGACGCGAGGTTCGAAGGACGCCGAAGCCAGAACGACAGCTGAAAGAGACGGGATGCGATCAGATAACAGTACAGAAAATAGAGAGAGGAAAGTTACCAATATGATGGTCATTGTACCAGTTAAGACAGGTGGCAAGGTCGGAAGGGCTGGTGGTACGGCTGAGCTTCTATCCCCTTCTTCAATCTGTAGCACTGCAGTTGAGATGAGAAAAAGAGGTTAGAGACAATTCCATCAATAAAAAAAAGAGGAGAGAGAGAGGAAGAATGTTAGCAGAAATTATACTTACCAACGCCACCAGGGGAGGAAGCAAGCTTAGATGGGAAGGAGAAATATGGGAGCAACATCTGATGTACATGATCAAAAAGCGCTCCTGAGAACACGACAGCGTGACTTTAGTACGCGAATTAGATATCTGGAAAACAAGATTAATAAATCGTAAACATATACCTTCCAACATCTTCGAGGGTATGAGAGAAGGTTGAGAGGTGACCACCGCCAAAGCGGTCATCGAAGGCGCTCCCTCGAGCGGTGGGGCATCGGCACTAGCTGCGCCTGCATCACGAAAAGGTGGACTTGTCAGAAATGGTTGTAAAGTAAAGAAAAGCAACCACTTAGGGTTTACCTGAGGAGCTCCCGGCTGAAACGGAGGTGACTCCCTCCTCTATCGACATAAGACCACCGCCTGTAGCCTCATCGCCCGACTCGATGGGGACCGTTGTCGTGCTCGCGAGACCTGGAGACGGCGGAGGACCATAGATGGGGAGGGCAATGACTGGAGTATTGCCAGATTCCAGAGAAGGAGCGGTTGGTTCGTCCTCGGGAATCATGGCCACCTCGCCCACTACTCTCTCAGGTTCAATAATGGCGGTCGTATCGTCCACCATCGCCAGGGGATCGCCGGCCTCGAGCACTTCATTCGCCACCACCCTGGACTCAGCTATGATGATCATATCATCTGCCCCCGCTTCAGGTTCGGCATCAATGACCTTCTCAGTGATAGGCCCCTCGACCTCCACTCCAGGCTCCATGGCCTCAACAATATTACCTACTGTCGGTTCGGATTCGGCGGGTACCGCTTCCTCCGCTCCCCTGGGCTCGACGGTCGTTTCCGCCTCTCCCTCGATCAGACTTGGCCCTGCAAAGATAAGAGATATAAGGACCAATTACATTAAAATCCTTATAACAAAAACTCTGAGAGAAATATTACCTGAAGCGGATTTGCCGTTTGCGCTCCGAACTGCTCGCGCCACCTCTCTACGGGCGGTAGATAGGGTGACAGGGGCCTCTTCGGAGGGAGTATCAGCTCGAGGGGCGGCGCTGGGTCCCGCTCCCATGGCCAAGGCAGCCCTGCGCGCCTTCGCCTCACGCCTCAACCGCTTTCTCTCCTCCCGAGCGGTTATGAGGGACCTCTGTGACGCCTCCCTCAAGGCATCATCATCTTCATTCAGGGAGGCCTCCAGAGCCTTTAAGGCATCTCTCATCGGCTTTTCAAGATGAGCCCCCTGCGGTGTCCCAGAGGGAACAGGAACATCGGCCGCTGGTAGAACATCTGCGTCGCTAGGAGGGAGCGGCATTGAGGTCCCTGCAATTAAAATGGAAAGGTTAGATCGACCATAACGCAAGAAAAATGAAAAATTCGATGAAGTCGAAACTTACTAAGGCCGACAGATGCCCTAGCACGTTCCTCCTCCTGAAAGGTCTTCAGAGAAGCGGCAATGGCTTCTTCATCAGTGACGCCTGTTAAAAGAAAAGAAAGAAAAGCGTTAGTCAAAAATAATGAAATAAGGAAGAAAATACGTTACAGTAAAGAAAAAGTGACTAGTAGTTACCTGATTGCACAAGCTTAGCCAGCCACGCATCACGCTTCACGCTTCACCAGCCATGCTGAAGCTCTGAGAGCATCTTCCAAGTCTGTATCGTCTGGCGGCGGCATCACTAATCCCGCGTTAGTCCCATATTCGAGCAGACCCTCGGAATAAGGAGCGTGGGGTTCCTGGCCGAACGCAACGTCCGCGGCGAAGAGCGATTTCTTTTTCTTTTTCCCTCCAGCCCTAGGCTCACGGGGAAGCGACTTACGCTTGGCAGCCGCTTTGGGACGACGGGTCCCGATGTCCGCACCCGCGCCAGACTCCGGCGAGGGTACAACCACTGTTTCCGCCTGAGCGCGGGGTGCAGGAGATGCATCCGCGATATCGGGGAGCGGTAATTCATGTGGAGGACTTTGCGCACGTGATGGTCTGCTCCCAGCATCTTTTAAGGGAGCGACTATTGGAGTCCTTGGCACCAGAGGAGCGCTGCGATCGCTACCTGGAGGTGCACCCTTACGGTCGATCAGCAACCGCCTTTCCTCCTTTATGACCGCTCCCGTCGAATGACTATACCATTCGGTGTATACCCTAAGGAGACGGGGAGCACAAGCCGGCTCACTAATAAAGAAGTAAGAGCCCGTGTTTAGACGCATGAAGTGATGCAGCGCCCTCTCTATCCCTTCTTCGTTCGCCACAGGTTCCGATAAAAAGGCCTCCAGCGGTACCCCTTGGTTATAGCTCAGCTGTTGGGCGAAACGATGCGGGTTGTATCTCATGAAGATCGCTCCCCCATCTTGCCTAAACACCAAAAAGCCCGGTCTGATAGAGTATAAGTGAAGGGTCTCCCGGGCCGTTAAGATCGAAGCGTCGTCCTTGAAAGTGTCTTGCAATGGCCGCACTGCAGTAGCGGACGTTTTTCCAATGGTCAGCACCTTGTCAATAAAAGACACACCGGCTCCAACGGTGTGGGAACGAAGGAGTAAACTCCTGGCATCTCGCGGCGATGGATTTACGATTGATGCGCCGATCAACTGTAAAAGGCGAGGAAAAATGCACCTTTCGTAGAATGAGGGCCTTTTATGCATGCCGAAAACACCCGCTGTATGTAGTTCGAGCCACGACATAAAGTAGTGCATTGGGAAAACCATATGCAACGCCCCAGGCTCATTAGCATCTGCCGCTCGGCTAAGGCCGTGATATAAATGTGCCAAGCCGGCGATCCCAACGGCCACCTTTACCCCGATAATCATTCGGTGGGCCGGGTAAAAAACAGAGGGCCGCATGCGGTGAGAATGCATTGGAAGTGCAAACCAACTCAGCCAAAGCCCAAGAAATCCCAAAAAGAAGGCCTCCTCGTCCATCTCGGGGGCTGCAACTTCTGCAAAAGACATGGTTGAAGAGTTGGGAAGAAAAAAGTCCTTCTGATATATGTCTCTCGCTGGCAGGTTATCCAAACCTAAGCCGAAAGGATCCTCAAGGTAGGCAAACTTGGCAGTCTTCGCCGAAAGGACGTTTGGATGAAGGAACCGAGCAATAAAATCCTCAAAATTAACTCCACGGCTCCCATGCTCAACGAAAAGGGCCTCATAGATGTTCAACACCTTGATCAGACTTGGAAACTGATGTTGAACGGCGTTCTCCGGCGTGAGCTCCCTTACCATCGGCTTAGCCCCATAGATGTACTCATCCGGCGGGAGCAATTCCTCATAATGCTCCCCCATAGCCGGTAGGCCAGACACCTCCGTAAACTCTTCCAGCGAAATGGACACTTCCCGATCCATGGCAAGGAAAGTGTGAGTAGGAATGTTCCACTGCTCCAGGAAGGCCTTGAACCACCAAGTAGGAAGCGTAGGATACTGGAAGAGAGAGACGTAGACTGCGGTGTACAGTCCTAGTCTTATCAACTGCGACTTCCTCGTCGACAGGATATACCGGGCCCACGGCAGATAGCCAACCGGGTGGCGGGGGATCAGACCAATGTTATATGATTGCCCCTAAGGTCTCGCCTCGCCCTGACAGATACGGCGTCCTAGGATGTCCAAAACCATCGGACGCTGGACCGGGATGGCATCTATGGCCGGATGAAGAAAACCCTTCGATGTCCAATCCGTCATCTCCGCGGCATACTGCACCGGGGGTGGGCTGGCGTAATGAATAGCCGTTATGGGCTCCGACGGCACCGCACATGTAAAGCTGCGCCGACCCATAATAATTTGATTGTACCACGACCCCCAAAGGTGGAGACTCTTATACTCCGGGTCGTACGCCTTGATCATGGCCAGGACCTCGCGATCCAAAGGCGCCTCTGGAAACCCCTCCTCTGAGCGGACAAACGGGAATGAAGTGTCTTCAGACATGATCGCTGCAAAAAGAGCAATGTAGCTGTCAGTGTTGAATCCCAACGTTCGGCATTGAAAGAAGAAAATGCATCAATTAAAATTAAAATCAAGATTAATTAATCACACCGCACCACAGTGCAGTGAGTAGGAAACCAAAGAGGGACCCATGAAATCTAAATGACAATACGTCAATCAATAAGACAAACTCATCATTAGATGAGATTGTCAGTTGGTCCCTAAGGGGAACATTCCTATAATAAAAAAAAGGGGGGAAAGAATCCCTAGAGACAAGGAAGAAATCTCCTCTTTCAGAGCAAAGCTCTGTCACAGAATGACACTTGTCAAATTCTGATCTCAAAAGAGTAAAATTCTTTAAAAAAGGAGCTTAGCCCTGTAACATTCAAAAAAAAAATGTGTGTTGAAAATAATTTTAAAATTAAAATTTCTAGAATCTTGAAAGATCCATGAAAACTTACGAAAAAGTTCTTTGCCTTTCAGATCTAAAAGATCTGCATTTGATCCAAGAGCAAAGCTCTGTTCATGGGTTAAAACCCATGAAAGATCTCTGTGGATCTGTAAGTTCTTGTAGAGCAAAGCTCTGTTTATGAAACCCCAAGGGGGACCTCTTTAGATCGGAGGATCTGTAAAAGCCAAGCTCTATTAATTAATTAAAATATTTAATCTGAGATTAAGTTTACCTAAAATTTTCTAACTTAGAAAATAAGAGCAAAGCTCTAAAGTTCTGGAAACGAGAGCAAAGCTCTGAAGTCTTAAGCAAGAGCAAAGCTCTGGAAAATCAAAACCTAATGGTGAGATTTTCTAAGGGTCAAACGCCCTATTTATAAGGCGCTTGCGCCTCTTGAGATTCCCCCTTGATCCAACGGTCAGGAAGGTGGCCATCGTTGCACTCACGTGTGCGCCACGTGAGCGCAACGGTGGGGGGCATTTGTTTCGCCCAATCAGAGCAAAGCTCTGTTTGAATTCAAAATTCAAATTTTTGAAGCAGAGCTTCAAGTCCCGCGCGCAGCGCCCAAGAAAGCGCACCCAATCAGAGCAAAGCTCTGACTGAAGGAAGCAACGCTTCCACTGCACTGCACGCTGCGCTGCGCGACACGCGTCAGCGCAGATGCGCTAGCGCACTTGCGCTGCGCTCTGCGCTGCGCGACACGTGTCATGCGCTGGGGCATCTGCGCCAAACTGAATTAAGATTTTTATGAAATCTTTTCTGTTCTTTCCAGAACTAGAAGATCTTTCTTCGGCCTTTGGATCAAAGATCCAGCGGTGGGAAAACTCCCAAAAATCATTCAGGAAAGATCCTGTTAACAAATTCAACAGATTTGTGGTCACTATAAATAGGACCCTAAGCCTCAATTCAAAGGCATCAAGAATTTTCTCGAAAAATCAAGAACTCTAAGCAGAGAAAACTCTGAGAAGATCTCAAGAAAAAGGTAAAGAACCTTCGTGAAGTAGAAGAAAGGCCTTCTAATAGTAAAATGAATGATCTTTATATAAAAAAAAAACAGTGCTTTGCACTTCTTGTGAACCTTCGGTTCTTTAAAAACAAAATAATAATAAAAGAATAAAAGAATAGTGCTTTGCACTTTTAAGAATCTCTGGTTCTTCGAATAAGGAAGAAATCTATTTTTCTTTGATCTAATTTAGATCAAGAAATTAAACAGTGCTTTGCACTTCCCTTCTTGAATCTAAAAAGATTCTTAGTGCTTTGCACTTCCAAGTTGCGCCGTTGCGCTCGTAAGAGAGCGCCACGTGTCGGCTATAAAACCACTTGCGCTAAGCGTCCTTAGGATAGAGCTTTGCTCTCTGGAATTGGCGCAACTCGCTGAGAGCGCGCCACGTGTCAGCAGCGCAATAGCGCAGCGCAACAGCGCATCGCACTGCGCTAGTGCGCTTGCACTCATCAGAGCACGACACGTGTCATCACCATATGGACTTGCGCTCATTACTTAGCGCAAAGCGCAGATGCATTAAAAAGGGCCAAGCCCAATTAAGAGAAGGCCTAACAGGCTCAATAAAGCGCAAATGCATTATTTTAAGGGGCAGAACCCAAATCAAAACAGATGCTTTGCATCATTTATAAATAGGCAGAGCCCAAACAGAATATCCAGAATGCTATGCATTTTACAAGGGGCAGAGCCCAAACAAAACAGATGCATTGCATCATTCATAAATGAGCGGAGCTCAGAATAAATTGATGCTCTGCAGAGCCTAAATAAAAATAAAAAAAAATGCAATGCATTACTTAATAAAGATGTTGAACTGGACTTAGCCCAATCGTGGCCATAAGTCCTTAAATTAAATTGACTGAGCAAAATGGCTCTCCTAAGTCAATCTACGACCGGTTCGAGGGTACATCTCCGAACTCCTTTGACATTTGTCGCTGTGATTCCTCAACGACGTCAAAGAGGTGACGAGTCCCAACGACCATACACTAAAATGACGGACCGAAACGTCCTTAAACTAATATCGGACCGAAACGTCCTTAAACTAATATCGGACCGAAACGTCCCTAAACTAATATCGGACCGAAACGTCCCTAAACTAATATCGGACCACTACGTCCTTAAACTGGCGACGGACCGAAACGTCCCTAAACTAATGGACCACTACGTCCTTAAACTGGCGACGGACCGAAACGTCCCTAAACTAATAATGGACCACCACGTCCTTAAAACTGGCGACGGACCGCCACGTCCATAAACTGGCACAATAGGGCCCAAACGCTCTTTTGTTGGATCTAAACGGTCCCGTCTAAGTTGATCTTAACCCCAAATACGGTTAACGTGTCCTTAGATATTCAAATAAACGATAAAACTCCAAATCAATTTTGGTTCAAGGGTACACCTCTGAACTCCTCTGACGCCTGTCGTTGTAATTCCTCAACGACGTCAGAGAGGTGACGAGTCTCGACAACCAGATAATCAAATCAATCACTACGTCAGGTCGATCGTAGTCCAAACCAGGACTAACGTATCCTTGACGAACGTTTAAGTTGGTCTTAGCCGCAACGCGGCTAATGCATCCTTAAACTAAAAACACCAAACCCAAGTCTAACTAAATACGGATTTGGACTAATCCACGTCCTACGGGTGACGACATCACTCAGTCTCCGTATACAATCCACGGGCAATCACAAACAAAACAAACACACACGACACGAAGTGAAATTCTGGAGAAGGAGAAAGTTGTTACCGCGACGCGGTAGCGTAATTAACTGCAGGGGCTTGCGCCTGTAGGGAAGAGCGTCCCCACAATCAAAAACCCCTCACCTTGAGGGGGAATCTGACGAAGTCTGCTACATCGGCCGCATCCGTCTAAACCTCCGACACAAGGTGCCATAAATCAACTTGGCATCTTCGGAGAGGTAGACGGACAAAACCAAATAGCATCTGCCCCGAACCTCAGCGCCAGGACTCAGCAGTCCTGTGCGGCCGTCTTTCGGAGGGGAACACCTACCTGTTTGAAAGCCAGATTGTGGATCCCACAAAGTCATATTCGAATTCGATTCTGTGGTTGGATCCGGGCACATTTGCGTAGTATGTTTTAGCAAGTTCATCATGTGTTGATGGGACTTGAATGATACTTATATGACGTGATGCTCTTGTGAGAGAGAAGAAGTATCATAGCACATTGACCGTACGAGATGGGATAGCGACCTATAGATGAGGAGGCAAGGGATGGATCACATCTTCCTCGATGTGTGAAGCTCCCATGAACTGACATCTTTTATTTCAGATGACTAGTCGATGTACCCTTAGTGACATTTGACTGTCAAGAAAAAATGTCATGAGTGTCCGCTACTTTGACTGTTATCACAAGAGTACGTGATTCTCATACCGAACCGACGGGGTAGTGTCAGGAAAGCAGGTGAAGGGTGGACCCAACTTAACGATTCTAGAATAAGATCAATCGAACATGCCTCCTTGACTTCACTGCACGCGCAACTCTTATAAGCATCTGTGGGATGGCTAAAGAGTGCGGTAAATCAAAAGGGTTATCATGGTGCTTTGAGTATGTTTCTCAAGAGATTGAAGATACTCATACAAACATGTGAGCTGATTGGATCTAGGTATACAATATAGAGCTTTTTGGATTAACCACTATGTGTGTTCATATTAGGGAAATCCTTGTGTCGGTCATAACAGATCTGGCTGTAAGGCAACCCGTTTGCAGGTATTAATGGTCGCATGACAACGCTAGCTTGAATGGGCAAAGGTTTAGAAAGGAAACATGATGAACTAGGTAAAGTTGACAACGCCCACTCGATAGTGCGAGTGGGAGTATGTTGGCATTTGGTTTTGGGTTATTTGTTTAAACTGACCCAAAACCCGCCTAATCAAGTGGGTTAGGCTTTTAATCAAAGCCGTTGATCTAAACCTCCTTGCTATATATATGGATGTGCACGGGCAAGGTTAGAAGATTGGAATAGATTATTATTAAGGTTTCACATGTGTTGTGATAGCCTCCTTATATTCTAGAGAGAACTTCACCTGGGGTTCCAAGAGAGTTCTTCCTCCTCCCTTTTGTAAAGAGTTTAGTAACTGCTGTGGAGAAAGTGGCCTTCCGTTTAACCTGTGATTGCCCTCCGCCGATTAACAGAAGAAGAAGAAAAAGACAATATCAAATCAATGACATCATTGATCAGGAGATCTCAACCTTGCTAAGATACGCGAGATCCCAAAGTCGTGTAGATCGTTGGTTAATTACACGCTTCCGCTTATGTCTCATTGTGATGAATTTGTATTCGTTGCGAGGTGATCCACCACCTTGTGTTGTACTTAGTATAAACCTACACTATGCATATAAAGTTATCGATTTGAAATTATTTTGTATATAAAGATATATGTATTCTTAACTATGTCCATAGTATCCATAGTGGTGCATTATGATTTAGCTCTCATAATCACATGTTTGAATCCTCAATATAACTCACTTATATTCATTTCTTTTTTCATGAAAATAAAATGAGGCATGGAATTTAACTCTTATGACCCCTATATAATTCATAAACACTTCATTTTGGTTTATTTTTGCTCTTCCCTGTTCCTATAGCTATTTTTATTAGATATTATATCTTTTTTTCATTTAAATGTTGGCTCCATAAATATGATTTATTAATGTTATAGAAAACTCTATAATGAAGACTTTGGCTTCGTTTTTGTTTTTTGAATTTAAATTTGAAAAGTTGGTGAGAATGAAGAAAGGTTATCATTAATACTATTTTATCTTATTATAATGACATGACAATCTCTAATCTATTATAAAAACAACTTTTTCTCTACTTTGTTATTGCATTCCTAAAAAAGTTAATATATGAGTGAACTACAAAAGAGTTGCCATTATAATAGTAGAGATTTTGTTAAGATATGAAATATATGGAGGTGTTATTGAACTTGGATTTTAATATACGAGTTGGACAATTATCATTGTTGGACAATTTTTTGGATTTGGATTTGGACCCGGACTTAGGTGCTGGATTTGGATTTCGACCCTGATTTATGTACTGGATTTAGATTTGGACTCGGACTTACATGCTGGATTTAGATTTGGACGCAAAATTTCATGTTGGGGCTAGATTTGGATTTAAACTTTTGGTATGGACTTATTTGAGTTCTTGCATGATTCATATTATGACTTTAATTTTTACGGGCTTTTTGTGACTTAACAGTTTTATTATTTAATCTTATAAATGTGTAAAGCCTATCAAAATTAATTAATTATTATTTTTAATATTTTAATAAAATAATTATATAAAAATTTATAAATAAAAAACAACAAGTTCATTACTTCGATAAGTACATATTTAAAATGTGAAAATTGTATACTATCAAATTTTGATCTAGTTCTTTCTGATATTTGCTTGATATATGATTAAAACGAAAATTAAATTTAATGTTTTACTTTGTCATTACATTCAAAAATCGAAAGAGAAAAGATAAAATCTTGTACGTAATCAAAATAAAAATAAAAAATATTAATAAAAAATAAAAAATATAATCTTTTATAAAAGGAATTGTAATAAATAATTTAAAAAGTAAGTTTTACGCCAAATAATTTTTGGGGGGCTTTATAAAAAAGTTATGAAATATAGTCTTATTAATAAAAATAAAAATAAAAATAAGAAAAGATCTAGAAACAAAAACTATTCTGCAATTTTAGGAAAAATTTACAATATATAATTTAATCAATCAAATTATAAATAAGAATGAGACGAGATCAAGGAGAAAATCACATTTTTAGGGTTCCGTGAAAATGTTCAAAAAATTTAATATAATATCAAAGTATAAATAGAAATAAGATGAGATCAAGAATAAAAAGAAAAGTAATTCTTTAGTGTTTGAAAAAGTTCATAAAGATGGAGATGTCTTAAAGTCCAAGCATCAAAAAAGTCTTTACATTTTGTTCTTGAATTTTTTTTTTGCAATTTTTATTGTTTTGCTTTATATAGTTGAACTTAAAATTTGGACTTTTTTGAGTCTAATACAAATCCAAGTCCAGTAAACTAATAACACAAAAATTTGAAATCCAAATCTAAGTCCGTAACCAATAACGGTAAACTTTAAAATCCGAATTCGCAACCAATAATGCTAGAGTTTAACTCTTATGACCACTTTATAATTTATAAACACTAGTATTTTGCACGTTTAAAGTACGTTGATATTTATTTTGGTTTATTTTTGCTCTTCCCTATTCTCACAGCTATTTTTATTAGACATTATATCTTTTTTCCATTTAAATGTTGGCTCCATAAATATAATTTATTAATGTTGTAGAAAACTCTATAATGAAGACTTTGGCTTCATTTTTTTTGTTTTTGAATTTAAATTTGAAAAGTTGGTGAGAATGAAGAAAGGTTATCATTAATACTATTTTATCTTATTATAATGGCATGACAATCTCTAATCTATTATAAATACAACTTTTTCTCTCCTTTTTTATTGCATTCCTAAAAAAGTTGATATATGAGTGAGCTATAAAAGAATTGCCATTATAATAGTAGAGATTTTGTTAAGATATGAAATATATGGAGGTGTTATTGAACTTGGATTTTAATATACGAGTTGGACAATTATCATTGTTGGACAATTTTTTGGATTTGGATTTGGACCCGGACTTAGGTGCTGGATTTGGATTTGGACCCTGATTTATGTACTGGATTTGGATTTGGACTCGGACTTACATGCTGGATTTAGATTTGGACTCAAAATTTCGCGTTGGGGCTAGATTTGAATTTAGACTTTTGGTATGGACTTATTTGAGTTCTTGTATGATTCATATTATGACTTTAATTTTTACGGGCTTTTTGTGACTTAACAGTTTTATTATTTAATCTTATAAATATGTAAAGCCTATCAAAATTAAATAATTATTATTTTTAATATTTTAATAAAATAATTATATAAAAATTTATAAATAAAAAACAACAAGTTCATTATTTCGATAAGTACATACTAACCAAAAATTTTAAAATGTGAAAATTGTATACTATCAAATTTTGATCTAGTTCTTTCTGATATTTGCTTGATATATGATTAAAATGAAAAATAAATTTAATGTTTTACTTTGTCATTACATTCAAAAATCGAAAGAGAAAAGATAAAATCTTGTACGTAATCAAAATAAAAATAAAAAATATTAATAAAAAATAAAAAATATAATCTTTTATAAAAGGAATTGTAATAAATAATTTAAAAAGCAAGTTTTACACCAAATAATTTTTTGGGGGGTTTATAAAAAAGTTATGAAATATAGTCTAATTAATTAAAATAAAAATAAAAATAAGACAATATCTAGAAACAAAAACTATTCTACAATTTAAGGAAAAATTTACAATATATAATTTAATCAATCAAATTATAGATAAGAATGAGATGAGATCAAGGGGAAAATCACATTTTTAGGGTTCCATGAAAATGTTCAAAAAATATAATATAATATCAAAGTATAAATAGAAATGAGATGAGATCAAGAATAAAAAGAAAAGTAATTTTTTAGTGTTTGAAAAAGTTCATGAAGATGGAGATGTCTTAAAGTCCAAGCATCAAAAAAGTCTTTACATTTTGTTCTTGAATTTTTTTTTTCAATTTTTATTGTTTTGCTTTATATAGTTGAACTTAAAATTTGGACTTTTTGAGTCTAATCCAAATCCAAGTCCAGTAAACTAATAACAAAAAATTTTGAAATCCAAATCTAAGTCTGTAACCAATAACGGTAAACTTTAAAATCCGAATTCGCAACCGATAATGCTAGAGTTTAACTCTTATGACCCCTTTATAATTTATAAACACTAGTATTTTGCACTTTAACGTACGTTGATATTCATTTTGGTTTATTTTAGCTCTTCTCTATTCTCATAGCTATTTTTATTAGACATTATATCTTTTTTTTATTTAAATGTTGGCTCCATAAATATGATTTATTAATGTTGTAGAAAACTCTGTAATGAAGACTTTAGCTTCAATTTTTTTTTTGAATTTAAATTTGAAAAGTTGGTGAGAATGAAGAAAGGTTGGCATTAATACCATTTTATCTTATTATCATGACATGACACTCTCTAATCTATTATAAATACAACTTTTTCTCTCCTTTTTTTTATTGCATTCCTAAAAAATTTGATATATGAGTAAGCTGCAAAAGAGTTTCCATTATAATAGTAGAGATTTTGTTAAGATATGAAATATATGGAGGTGTTATTGAACTTGGATTTTAATATACGAGTTGGACAATTATCATTGTCGAACAATTTTTTTGGATTTGGAATTAGATTTGGACCCGAACTTAGGTGCTGGATTTGGATTAGAACCCTGATTTATGTACTAGATTTGGATTTGACTCGGACTTATATGCTGGATTTAGATTTGGACTCAAAATTTCATGTTGAGGCTAGATTTGGATTTAGACTTTTGGTATGGACTTATTTGAGTTCTTGCATGATTCATATTATGACTTTAATTTTTACTGGCTTTTTGTGACTTAACAGTTTTATTATTTAATCTTATAAATGTGTAAAGCCTATCAAAATTAATTAAGTGTTTTTTTAAATATTTTAATAAAATAATTATATAAAAATTTATAAATAAAAAGCAACAAGTTCATTATTTCGATAAGTACATACTAACCAAAAATTTTAAAATGTGAAAATTGTATACTATCAAATTTTGATCTAGTTCTTTCTGATATTTGCTTGATATATGATTAAAACGAAAAATAAATTTAATGTTTTACTTTGTCATTACATTAAAATATCGAAAGAGAAAAGATAAAATCTTGTACGTAATCAAAATAAGAATAATAAATATTAATACAAAATAAAAAATATAATCTTTTATAAAAAGAATTGTAATAAATAATTTAATAAGCAAGTTTTACGCCAAATAATTTTTTTGGGGGTTTATAAAAAAAAGTTATGAAATATAGTCTAATTAATTAAAACATAAATAAAAATAAGACAAGATCTTGAAAAAAACTATTCTACGATTTAGGAAAAATTTACAATATATAATTTAATCAATCAAATTATAGATAAGAATGAGATGGGATCAAGTGAAAAAACATATTTTTAGGGTTCCGCGAAAAGTTCAAAAAACATAATATAATCAATCAAAGTATAAATAGAAATGAGATGAGATCAAGAATAAAAAGAAAAGTAATTTTTTAGTGTTTGAAAAAGTTCATGAAGATGGAGATGTCTTAAAGTCCAAGCATCAAAAAATTCTTTACATTTTGTTCTTGAATTTTTTTTTCAATTTTTATAGCTTTACCTTAAATAGCTAAACTTAAAATTTGGACTTTTTGAGTCTAATCCAAATCCAAGTCTAATAAACTAATAACACAAAATTTGAAATCCAAATCTAAGTACGTAACCAATAATGGTAAACTTTAAAATCCGAATTCACAACCAATAATGCTAGAGTTTAAAATCCAAAACCAATAACGTTTGATTTTAAAATCCAAATACGAGCCCAAAACAAATAACATCATAAAATACAATCCAAATAAAAGTACAAATTCAATCAAAAAATACAAAACCAATAAGCCCGCTATTTGTAATTGTCTTGGAAATTGTAGCTGTAATAGATATGTTTAGTTATCATTTATTATGTTGAGATTTTGATTATTTAGATATTGTTGGGATTGTTTTTATTCGTTTATAAATTGAAATTGTTGCTTTGATAATTTGATCGATCAAGTTCATTTTTGTTTCTTATCACATTTCATCAGTTTTTGAAGTTCCTTTAAATTTAAGACCCTGAATTTCTTTCTATTTATATACACTTCATCAGCTTTTACTAAAGTATACACCAAAAGCTTATTTGAAAATTTTAAGCCATACAGATGCTTCTTGGTTATTCCAAGGCAATTGAATGAATTCCATACTCTTGTTTCAATTTTAAGCCATATAGATGCTTCTTGCTTATTTGAAAAGTGTTTTTTTTCCTATTTTTATGGAAGTTGATTGTTATGATAGCCAAAAGAATTTTCAGGCATATATTTGTTTGTTTTCTCTAACAATATAGTATCTTGTTTGCAAATCAAAGTGAATTGAGTGGAGGGGCTCTTGTACGGATCAAGTGAAGGTTGAGAAGATAAAAGTGAGTTTGGTTCAACGTTTTCATAGCCGTTGCTCTCCAAATGTTTGATGAAACACCTCAACCAGACTTGTGCCTTCGATTATCTAACCTAACAGTTTGATGATAATAATCTCTTCACTGTCTGGTACATGAATGCTGCCCTACCAACATCGATGTTTAATCCGGTTCCTGTATGCCTCGGTCATACGATTGGAAACCATCATTGAATGAAAAACTTTGTCGTATAATTGGAAAATCATCTCGATGCATGATTCCTTATATTACTTGTGCAAAGATATAGTGATTTTAGACCATATTCTATAAAATACATTAATTTTAGCTTAAAACTATATTAATTTAACAAGTGTTCATTGCTTAAATGATAGATTAATATGTTTAGGGAAAAAAAAGTATCAAAACTCATTTGTAAATAAATGGTGCAAAAGCTAGATTAAACATTCCAAAACAATCAAATAAAGTACATGTTGTGTCTCAACCATCAATATTTGAATTATATTTAACTGGAACAATAGAGCAAAAGGGCAGGAAAAAAAAGAAGGGGAAATAAAAGGAAGAGAGATCTCATTCTCATTTTATAACCAAATTATCTCTTTTCATCTCAAATTCAAGAAATGGCCAATTTTATTCTTAAGCAAGCAAACATCCTCAGATTGCTTATGTAACATAGGAAGCAGAAAATAAAAAAAAAACATGAGAAAAAAAAATCCTAACATCTTAAGCAGAACCTCTGCTAAACATTTTTGATAGACCAAACAACTAAGTTTTAATGAATGAATTATTGTGGATTTGGTGGCCTGCTGTTGGCAGCAGAAACCCTGGATCCCCACTCAAGGAGCTCTTTGCTGGTATCATCCTTGTGGGCCATGACCTCGATGAAGCAGAGGCAGTCCTTCTTGGATCCCGTCGCGGTGGCGATGGCCTCTACGAGGTCCTCCTCGCAGAGGACCTTGGCCGTCCAGCATTTGCCCTCCCCGTTGTGGATGGCCTCCACAAGGGCCGTGTAGTTCCAGTTCTTGATCACGTTGTACGGCCCGTCATGGATCTCCACTTCGATAGTGTACCCTCCGTTGTTGATCAGGAAGATGATCGTGTTCTGCCCGCACCGTATCATTGTCGACACGTCCTGTGCCGTCACCTGAGAAAAAATATATTAGTCGGTTGTATTAGCATTGGTGTCTGGCAGGTAAAAATTGTAGGTTCGTGTTAATTAGCAGCATTTTTACCTGAAAGCTTCCGTCGCCAATGCATGCAATGACGCGCTTATCCTTCGCAGCCTGGGCATACCCGAGAGTCGCTCCCACCGACCAGCCGATAGAACCATACTGCATTTGGAATTCATATCTGCAACACAAAACATCATCAATTAGCTATTGCTGGAAAAGGCAAAGGTACATGAATAGAAAAGCAGATTAACGCACCCGCACCCCTCCGGCAATTTCAGCTTCTGGCAGTTGAACCAAGAGTCGCCGGTCTCAGCAATCACCGCAGTGTTCCCGGACAGCATCTTCTGGATATGCTTAAACAACACATTCACCCTCAACGGCTCCTTAGGAGCAGGGTCGAGCGGCTGCCCGTCAGGCACAAAGATCCTATGATAATTCTCGTAGGCCGTCATGTTCTTCTTCAACTTCTTCGCTAGCGCCTTAAGAAAGTCCTTCATCAAAATGCAACCAAACGCAGGGCCGTTGGCGACCACGACTCTATCTGGCTGAATTATGATCGCCTTCTCCTTTTTCAGAAGGAGAGAGTATCCGACAGAGCTGTAGTCATTGAAGACTGGACCTGCAAATATATAAGCATCGGCTGATTCGACTATCTCGGCGCAAAAGGCAGTGCTTATGGCGCCCCAATAGGTGCCGATGAATCTTGCGTGAGTCTCCGGGACGAGGCCTTTCGCGGAGGGCATTGCGGCGACCGCATAGCCGCACGCGTCGGCTAGTTCGACGAAGGCGGTTTGTGCCTTAGCGACACGGAGTTTCGGGCCCGCAACGATGACGGGTTTCACTGCTTTGTTCAGGAACTTGGCTGTGGCGTCCACTGCTGCCTCTAGGCACATCTGGTTGCTTACTCTGTGTTTTATCACAATGGAAAAATGAATTTATAAAAAAGCTCAAGATCAATCAAACAATCAACATTTTTTTAGAAAAAACATCAAAACAAAATTTGGTGAGTATTTCTAAACATTTCTTATTGCTCTGTTTGATCATTCAATAATGATAAAATTTATAGACTAGTTTTTTTTTGTGTGTGTGTGTTAATAGCACAAAACACCATCTTAGCGGCACTTATACTTCATGAATAATTTATTGACACAAATACCCACTCTGCTCATCGATTATTACTCTAAAAAATGTTTTAAATTGTTCAAAAACAATTATAAACAAGTCAAATGATTGTCTAATTTTGTTTTAGTACTTATTTTTGTCATTCATAGTTGAAATTAAGCATTTTTAAAGAGTTTAGTCAATGAGCAGAGGGGGTGTTTATGCCAGTAAATCACTTGAGTGGTTTAACTCGTTTATTTTATCAACTCTAAACAACCAAAATATATTCAATTCAAAATACTCACCTCGGTGCCAAGAAAAATGGCACAGGCTCCCTACTGAACGTCGGATGAGGGATTGCTGGCAAATTACAGCCGATGCTAATATAAACCGGCTTGCTCTCTTTCAAAGCCGTCGATATCGCTGTATCGATCTGCTCGTGAGCATCCTCCAAATTATTCACCACAGCCTAACACCAAAAGACCAAAATTATATATGCACGGTTAATTCTTTTAAAAATAAAATTGTTGAAATCACAAAACAGATGACAAATCTGGAAATCACCTGAAAGCAGGTGACGGTCTGAAAGCACCTCAGCTCCTGTGAGAAGTCAGGCACCCCAATGGTGTGATGCAAGATCCGGTTCGTCCCGTAATCGTTCGAATTCGGGCCCCCGACGATACAAATCACAGGCAGATTCTCACTATACGCCCCCGCGATCGCATTGAGAACGCTTAGTCCCCCAACAGTAAAAGTAACAACACAAGCGCCGACGCCGTTGGCACGTGCGTAGCCGTCAGCGGCGTAGCCGGCGTTGAGCTCGTTGCAGCATCCGACGTTGGTGAGCTCCGGCTCGGCGATGAGGTGGTCGAGGAGGGTGAGGTTGAAGTCGCCAGGGACCGTGAAGACGTCATGCACGCCCACCTGTGATTAACAAACACATGAACCCCGATCATTTTATTATAATGTCAGACCAAGAAACTGAACAATTTCTTTTTATCGCTATAAGACCAATCATCTCAATTTATACAACTAATATCATTTGATTAAGCTAGAATATCCAGTACAGTTATATATATGAAAATATTATAGTATTGTAACAACCTGGACGAGGCGGCGGGCAAGGTGGCGGCCGAGGGTGCAGGAGGAGGGGAGGACGGAGGCGGCGGAGGGGGCGATGGGATGGCAGTGGGAGGCAGGAGGGCAGCCGACAACGCCATTGGTGGGGGGTTTCGGGCCGTCGACGGAGTTGATGGTGGTGTCCATTAGTTTAGGTTGAGGAGAGAGAAAGTTTCAGTTAGAGAGAGAGAGAGAGAGAGTTTGTTGTGATTCTTGTGAATGTAAGTAAGGAGAAAGAATGGGAGGGCCTATTTATAAGGGGAGAACTGGTCCTGGAGAAGAGAGAGAGAGAGAGAGAGAGAGAAACAAGGGGCTCTGATTATGGAAAGCCTGGTGGCTTGAGGACTGGGTTTTAGACCCCTTGAGCAAGCATGTTTGTTTTTAAAAATTTATTGTCATAAATGAATTTTCCAGAACATTTTGATTTATGGTTCTTAAAATTTTGTTCGATTTTATTTGTTTCTATAATTGTTTAATTAACATGCCTAAACTATCGTCGATGGCGTAGAGCATTTTTCCTTCGGAGTATATGTAAAATGTTTGATGCTTTAATTTCACTTCATAAATGCCAAAGATACGAAAAGATATTGCAGAATCAAGTTTGGTTTATAAGAGTTGCGGTGGTTTGAGAAACCATTATATACGTTTTTTTATATCTAGTCTTTTTTGTATATTAAGCATAACATATTACATATTTGCGTATGGATTATAGATTCGATTTTGGATGCATTGCCAAAAAAATCCTTCTGGATTTCTTGAGTCGGCTGTTTGGTATATAAGGCATTTTTTGGCGGTATTTTAACCTCTTACATGCTTTTTCAATTTTTAACCAATGGCCGCTACTTTTATTAGTAAAAACAAGAACAAAATGTTCTATTACAAGTAACATCAAAATGTTCCAAATCGATTGTTGTCCTGTTAATATTCTTTAATTAAAGGTTGGAGACTCAGACCATGGTTTTGGTGCCTGGAGGAAAATACTGGTGACATGTGATGCTGACATGCAAAAGTAGCCTTTTTCATGAGTTCATTTTTCGTGCATTTTCCCCTAATTTCGAGACAAAGCACGGATTGAAAATCCACCGTCCGATCTATCCCAACCGGCTCAGCCGGTTGCTTGCCTTTGAAGCCCGTTGCGTTTAAACCAACAGCTTAAATAATAATTATAATTTAAATTTAAGAATAACCAATCTTATATTTATTTATAGTGATTACCAAATAAAATACAAATTATCCAATTTTACACGAGCCAAGCTCAAGCTTGCTGTGTTCGTGTTTGTTCATTTATTTCACTGAGCATAGATTTTTGTTCAAGCTTGGCTAGCTTACTGTGTTCATGTTTGTTCATTTATTTCAATGAGCATAGATTTTTGTTCAAGCATGGCTCTTTTAGTTGTCAAACAATTTCGAGCCGAACTTTTAACAAGCTATGCTCCGAGTTTTGAGTTTTTTTAGCAGCCTTACTTTTGTGTGCTCTTTCTTTTAGTTTACAATTTTTTGGCATGCTTAGTGAATTAAGTGGGCGGCATGCAACATACTCAAACACTTGGTATGGGGCCCACGCACCTAAGTGCGAGCCCCGTCGATTTTGTGAGTTTTGTATAGAAATCCTTTTTCCTTTCTTTTATCTATGATGTGAGGCTGGTGTCTGATAATAGCATGGAATAATAGCAGCATCCCCAAATCTGTCTGAGGCGGACTGATTTTAGCTTTATTTAAAAAGAGCAATACTTCACCTACCGGGCTTGAAATCCTACCGCAATCCATCTACGAAACAAAATGGTGAGACCCACAGCATCTAGATATTGGTGCCAAATAAGTGGACACATGGTTTTTTTCTCTTGGCTGGATTGTAGTACACCTCAGGTTAAGTATTTTTCATTTAAAAATAAGTAAACATGTGTGCATAAGACATATTGAACATAGAATGAATAAAAAAAATTAAAATGTAAAGATTGTTTATGCAAACTACAATTTTTTTTGGGGGGGGCATGATTGTAAATCCAATAACTGACCCATAGTTTGGTTCAGGCTGCAAAATATCACATGCGCTTAGAAAAACGAACCCAAAAAGTCTTAAACGGTTAAACTCTCTCATTGGCTGCGGCTCCAAAATGAAACACTTGAAAAGAGAGAACGACGATCTCCAATTTTACTCGTTGGTTTCAGGTATAACAACCAAAACAAACACACACAACACGCATGCACATGGGGATCCACGATTTAATTTGCCCCGAAAACGTTAAATTACTGTCACTCGTCCTTTTGGGAATTGAACCCGTACTCTCCTCAGAAGAAGGAAGTATTATACCAACTGAGCTATTGCTCATTGGTCTTTTGACTTGAGAGTTGAGCATGTCAATATCGACTTTAATTAATGATAGCAGTTAGTGGCACTTAGTAATCTCCTTATCCTTTTGTAGAAGAATTACCCGAGTGTTTAGAAACAAGTATTCTTTGGTACGATGTGATGCATGTAAAAAAATTGAGTTGGACGGCAAGCCGATGGAGAATTCGGTATCCAAAATTGTACGCTGGGCACAGCAGATTGAATCCAAGATTTAACCAACTCCATTTTGATTGATTTCTTTTAAAAATTGTGCAAGTGCTCTTCTTCTTATTCTTCTTCTTAACTCCCTTTCAAAACACTGAATTTAGAAGTTTAAGAACCTGTGAGCTATTATGTCCTTAAGATGTGTAGTAACTGTACACGTTCTCCTGTAAATATGCCAATGTTGTGTCAACTGTCCGCACGTGTGAGCCCATGTTCTTAATATTTTGCTTATTCGTGTTGACCAAACTCTCAAGTGTTGTTTCGGTTTGTAATTTTATTTCACGACAGTGTAAGTAACTGAGATGCCACTATTTTTTTAGCAGGCTTTAGATTCAAACAAGGTTGCAATTCAGTACAAAAATAAAAGATTGCAATTTATTCTAAGGTTTTTACCGAACAGCTCCTGGAAACATCTCAATTTACTAGAACACCCCTCTAACCCTTCTAAACATTTAAATTCCTCTAAAAAAAAGGCCTCTCTGCTCTTAAAAACAGAATCTTTTAGAATATTCCGTTGAATCTTAATACTTAAATTTTTGCTTTAATTTGTATTTTATGCATATCATATTACATAACTGTATACGGATTATAGATTCAATTTTGAATGCATTGCAGAAAAATCCCTTTTACTTTGTGCAGCCAGCTACTCGGTATCCAAGACGTTTTTCCGTATAATTCTAATATCTTATGTATTTTTTATGTCTTAAACCGATGCTCGATACTTTTAGCAGCAAAAAGGAAAAAAAGTTCTCTTACAAATAACATTTTAAAGTCCTAAATAGATTGTCGATCTGTTAACATTTCTCACGGGTAATGAAAGCTGGTACATATCGTATAAAGAAATAGTTATGGTCTTATTAAAAGTGTGCAATGTCTAATTACAACGGATAGAAATTAGTCAGTTTGAATGCATATAGACTAGTATAATTGTTATTTTTTAAAAAAGAGAACATGCTATTTTCCAAAAGTAAATTTTTTTCTTGGGTTCGAATATTATTAGGTACGAAACTGAGACCGTGGTGGTGCGTTGAAGAAAATATTTATGACATGTGATACTGACATGCAAGAGTGCCTCTTTTCTTAGTGAGCGGTCCAATTAATTAATGCAGATTTTGGGCTCAGTCTCGTGATTCACGACATTCTCGGAAGCAGAACAGAGGAGAGATATATCACGACACGTGGCATCAAACGTTTTGAATGCTAAGAACAGCCATGCAATGAATTGTTAACAAAGGAGCAATGATGCAAAATATCTCCACCGTCCAAAATATCTCCATCCTTTTGTATTCGGCTTTATCTACTCATTCTAACGGACAGGTTCAAAATGGTTAGAAAATCGGTCCGGGCTAGCGGGTTCGGATTTATTTATGGTGTGAAACCCGCTCAACCTGAACGGTGCACAGCCCAAGATATTACCAACATAATTTTTTCCTTTAATTATAATCTATCTGTGTTTGAACAATTTATTTATATATTTAGCTTTTGAGTGATAAAATCTAAGTTGGATGCCATGCTGTTCTAACTTGGAGTGAGAAGGCAAAAACGGATGTATATTGGTTTGTGTTTTTCAATGTATGAAGTGAGGCTAATACTTAGTAGGAGAAAATGGGACTGCAAGTATATTCACAACCCCATTAAACTTTATTTAATAACTGCATGAAATAATAGTATCATCCAAATCTTCTACGGGTTGATATTAGCTTTGCGCACAATCTATAAGGGAAAAAAAAGGAAATATGCGTGCATAAAGACATGTGGAACATATATGTCATTAATTAAGAATTAAAATGTAAGGAATGTTTATGCAAACTTCATTTTCTTGTGGGGTGTGATTGTAAATCTAACAACTGACCCATAGTTTGATTTATTTAGGCTGCAAATGGTCACATGCGCTTAGATAATGGAGTCACAAAAGTTGTACCCTCTCTTTGGTCGTGGGTCAAAATGAAACACTTAAAAAAAAATAAAACAAAGAAAAAAGAGAAAACAATGTCTCCAATTTTATTCTGTGGTTCTAGTGTCAGCATCTGATATTTGATGGTTAAGGTATGAAAAAAAGACTAATTGGTTATGGTGATAATTAAGGTCACGTGGACTTTAATTAATCAAAGCAATTAGTCATTTGAGTTTGTTTGTTTTTTTTCCAAATAGTAGCCCATAACTTGATGCAAACAGTGTTTAAATCGAGACATCTTGCAAATTGCAGAAAGAATTTATCATTAGGCTACGTTGTCACTTGCTTTTGACTTGAGGGCTGAGCATGAGCATTGGGTACATATATAAGTATTTAATGACTATCTTCTTAAAAGCCACTAACTTTTTGGCATATGTCATGCACATAAAAAAGAAGGAAAAATAATGGTTAAAAAGACTAGAGAGAAATTGGCATCCAAAATTGAATGTTGTGGACTGCAAATTGAAACCAAGATTTAACCAACTCCATGTTGATCGATTTCTTTTTAAAATTGGGAAAATGCTCTCCTCTTCCTTTTTCTTAACACCACTACAATAATCACTTGTCCCTACAGATTTAACCGTAGGGGCAAATCACTGTCCCGGCGGATATATCCGAGGGACATAAAATTTCTCCTTAGGTTCAAAAGCCGTAGATGCAAGTTTTCGTCCTGATCATACCCCTACGAAATAATAATTGCCCCTACGTCTTAATGCGTAGGGGTATTTATCCCAACGGATTATTCCGTAAAGACATAATCTTTATTTAATTTATATGTTTATAAAATAAAACACTTGTCTTTACGGATTTATCCGTAGGGCCTGATAAATTCTCCTACGGCTTAAGCCGTAAAGGCAAGTTTTACCTCTATTACTGAGTCCATAGGGGCAAAATATCAGATATTCTGAAATTTTGTCCCTACGGAGAAATGTGTAGGGGTAAAACGTGCCTTTACGGAGTAATCCCGAGGGATATTATATCAGGGTTTTTTTTAAAAAAAAGGGTTCCCGTTTTTTCCCCGCCTCGTGCACAATAATATATATCATATAGCCAAATATAGAAATATTCATAATCAACACCTCACGCATAATATATAAAAGAAATAAACAAATAGAACACGAAATCAATCTAAAATTATCGTGAACATACAAACAACCATCAATATCGTCCGAAATATATACAATATGTAGCAGATAAGTACATAAATCCTCAAAAATATAAATAAACATATCCTAACCCGGTCCAGCTCCTCCACCTCTGATAATCGCCGTAATCCGACGCATCTGCTACTCGGTGCAACCCTGAGTCGTCAAAAAATCGACTAATAAAGAAGCGGACCGTGCGGGAGTCTGAACGGGCTGTGGAGCTGTAGGGGTGGTCTACGCAGCCACAGCTGAGGTAGTGGCTTGCGGAGCTGCATCCGAAGGAGATGCATCTAGAGCCGCAGCCGAAATAGCCTGCCGAATTTTGTATTTGTGTAATAAACGAGTAAGAACGGTGTATTAAATTTTAGTCGAATTCGTATCATTATCAGATTATTGCGAAACCGCGAATTTATACATGTTTTGTTGAGATTCCACACGTTCTGTTGAAATTCATATATTATGTATGAGAATTTATTCATCTTGAAATTCCATACATTCAGAGCTATACTTTTATACCCCAATCTAAGAATACATAAGGACTTAGGCCTAGTTTGGAAAACCGTAGTTTATTTTAAGTGGAGGTAGAAATGATACTTCCTTTAATTTGTAAGTCCGTATCTCTTCTTAATTGTTTAGTTTTGATTAGATGCTTGGTTTTGGAGTTATCTAATTTACAAAGAATTATTTTTTTCTCAAGTTTTGAATTTGGATAATTTTAACTTTTTAAACACCAAAATGAAGAAAGATGTGTCATGGTTATGATTACAGAGTTCAGTTTAATTAGATGGTTTTATATAAGTCTGATTAATCAAACCCAGGTCTAAAACCAAATAATCTCAGGCTACTAATATTGCATATGTTACTATCTATAATGTGATATAATATTTTACTATTATGTAATATACGTACCAACATCTACTTCAACTTTTCGATATTGGTCTTCAAGACGGCAACATCATGCTTTAGACGTCGCTCACGGAGGGTAGGGGAAGTAACCGCCGGAGTGGACACCAACTTCATATAGGCCCTGCAAGGAACTAGTCCCCGACCTCTCTCCCAACCTCCGTGGTGCCCTCCGTGTGCGGCGTTTAAGACTGGGGTTAGTAGCATCGAATCAGTCTGTCCACTAAAATCGATCCTCGATACCTCCGTCTGCTCCACCACCCGCTCCTACACCCACATTAACCATTAAAATATAAGTATATCATTTAAATTTGAACTTATCAAAACAAAATTTTTATTCGAATTAGAATAAATATTAACACTTACGCAATACTCCTGGGTAGCCGTGACGGGGAATCGAAGCTCGCCTGTGGCGGGATCTGTCGAGGTGCCGTGAACGGCAAGATATACGGTTAACACGCTCGGTTTACCATCCTGCGCCAGGGCTTGAGCTCTCTGCTATTTGCCAAAAATTTACATTTATTATAAAATAACTTTTAATATTGTATTATATCAAAATAGATCTATTGTAATTTATCGATGCCTCCATGGCACGAGTAATGTTCCTCGAGCCACCTGTATAAGTAGGGCGACACCTCTTCGCCGACTTCCTATTCTCTTTGTTTTGATCGGTATGTTTCTACACAACACAATCAGATTTAGTTTTCTAATTAAGCAACACAAAAAAATAATTATATACTAAACAATGAATTACATTTAAATTATAAACCTGTTTGTGTTCAGAATCATAATAGTGGCACAAGAGAGGCAATGTATCTACGTCGACTCTGGTAAAGGCCGGAGAATGTAGGAGAGCCGCTCTCTCCGTCTTAGGGGTCGCCAGCCATACCAAATAGCAATCGATCTTCAGCTCGTTCTTATTATATCGGATCTTAAATTGCATGTTCTTCATGAGACCCAGGTAAAGAGCGTGAAGATCGAGCACTTTGTCAGGATGATCAGGGTTGGGTACAGGATGAAAATCGTTGTCACGCCCCGCTTCCCAGAGTGCGCCAAGATCGGCACGTGACAGAGCCAACCATGCTACCTGTGGTTAGGAAATATCTCTCCACAGTCACATTACGGCTGTCTATAAGATATCAAGAACAGTAAAATAAAAATAAATTATCTAGTACATGTCTATATACCAGAATAAACGAATCAAGAAATAATATGCGGAAGCAATAAATCCATTTAAATAATAACATCTGGAAAGTACGTCCCAAATACGGGCTCACGTCAGGAAATGTACGGAAATAAAACTAAACTAAACTAGATACTAACAGGATCCTCACTGCTCGGCCTGACGGCGGAAATACTCCTGGTCGGCCTGTGAAAGAGATAAAGGATCTAGGCCATGCAAAACCCAGACGTCAGTGCGTCATAATATCAATAATAATAAGCAACCAGGATGTAACGAGATATGCAGGCATGAATTATAAATAGTAACATGAATGTAATAAGTAAACACAGATATAGAACAGTGAAGTGTATCAGTATATGTGACGTGCAGTGATCAATCTAAACTGTGCTACTGGGTTATCTATTCTAAACTTTGTTTGAAATCAATTGGTGTACTCTTCCATGTAACTCAAAACAATATGTCCCGTTATCCCCCGGGACCTCAGATCAGGTAGTGGGAGTCACGAACGACTCTGTCTCGTTATCCCCCGGGACCACGGATCAAGTAAGAATCACGAATGATTCTGTCCCGTTATCCCCCGGGACCACGGATCAAGTAATACCCTTTTAAGCTACACTTCAGTTACACTTTTGATTTCTCCATACCCCCAATGTTATGTGTTCAAGTCAGGTATTGATAATCTGGAGCTAATGCCATCACAGGATCAAGCAGGTACAGGTTTGTCTAAATAGACAACAGGATATGTCCATCGGGACAACAAATCAGGGTTGTCGGCATTACTAACAAGATCAGGTATCAAGTCAAGCAGTGGTTTATCAGGTCATGACATGTAGTGCACAAGTATCAAACGGATGCTCATAATAAAACTGTAGCATGTACGGGTGCATGGTAAAAATACGGATGCACAGTAAAATATGGATGCACAAATATCTATCAGGGGTTACATCTACAACTCCATGATTTCGTAGGATGCACATTATCAAGTATGGGGTGTTAATATAACAGTAACATGAAATGATATGATCTGGCATGCAACTAGATATATAATTAATGATATGGATGCAAACGGATATCGGAAAAACGGTAAAACTGTAATATGGATGCACAATACAATAAATATGCAATATTTTTATTAACATAGATGCAAGTATAATAATATAGCATGTATCAAGATAACTTGCATGCAACCAGATATGTAATTAATGATATGGATGCGTACGGCTATCCGAAAACAGTAAAACAGTAATATGGGTGTACAACACAATAAGCATGTGCTATTTTTATTCATATGGATGCAAAATATATATCATAGTATGTAGCAAGGTAAACTTGCCTGATCGAATCTCAATACGGGGTGCGTACACAGCGTCCGATGTCTGGTAAACGTCGCAATACACACGCGCGCGAACAGAACAGGACCAGGCAAAACAAGAAGGTGACCACGCTGGCTGGGGATGCCCACTGGGTCGCCTGGATCGTCGGCGATGGTACGGCTCCGGCGATCACCGGAAAAGCAAGAATCAAGAAGAGAAGAAGAACTGGAAGAAGAAGAAGAAGTAGGAGGAGGATTGCTTCTGGGATTTTGGTGCTCTGGGGTCAGAGGTAAAGACGAAGGGGTAGCGTCGACTATGGGCCATCGACGGTGAGTATGCAGGCAAGGGTTTTCCGGCGATGGGCAGTAGGGTTCTAGGTTCTTGGTGTCGGGGTTCAGCAGGGGATGAGCTCGGGTATAGGGTGGTCTCGAGTGCGTGGAGACGACGGGGCCGGAGCTCCGGCAAGGGTGCAGGCGAGGTCGAAAGTGCTGGCATGCAGGGTAAGGGTTGCAGGAGGTGCTCGGTGCAGGGGTTCGTCGCGGGATGAAGCGAAGTGGAGGAGGAAGAGGAGGCGGTGACGAGGCCGATGAGGGAGACGGCAGTGGCGAGAGGCGAGCACGGCGTGGGTTCGAGCGTGGGTTAGGGCTTGCGAGCGAGGCGGCGGGGAAAGAATGGAGCGAGAGAGAGAGAGAGAAGAAGACGTGAGTATGGGTTGTGAAGAAAATATTAAGTTAGTATTAAAATATATATAGGAGAGAGAGAGAGAGTTCTGTTAGAATAGGATTTAGGATTTTTAAAATATTAAAAATATATTTTATAGTTATAAAACGTATATAAAGCAGTTTTAATATATAAAAGAATTTTATATTATATACCTTGAGATTTTCTGGCTAATACAAAAGTAGTCCAAAACACGCCCGGGTCAGGTCTAAAATTACGGTTTGAAAATACGAATAATATACGTATCAACCAAAACCAAAATACGATATCCGAGTAACGAAAATGCTTACACGCAAGAACGGATACACGCAGCGTGTACGTAGCTATTCAAACGAGTCTGTTGCACTGAACAGAACGAGAACAAGATGTGCGGATACTACCACAGGGACAGGGGTATCATGCAGGCCATGCAAGATATTTTTAAAATATTTTATTTGACTTTATATGTTATATTTAAAAAATGCAGATACTTGATATAATACAGTTATACAACATGAAAGTGCACGGATTCTCAAAACTAGCCAGGATAAATCATAAACATGAATTAAGACGGGTTTTCAGCAAGCGGGTCGGGTCGGATGCAAATACAGACACCAATTACACTATTCGCACCCAAAACACAATAAATTAAGAAATAACCATAAATAAATAAATACCCAAAAAAATAAAATTGGTATAAATGAATTAGGGTGTTACAATCGTAATCCAACTGCAAATACAAGAAAATAATGTATTTAAATTATAAGTGCTAAATAATAATAAATTTATTTGATAAGTTAAATAAAAATATATATTAATACCCGAGCCTGATCTCAGAAGAGGGCAAATGAGCGCTGGTGCTGATCGCCCCACTCAACATAAAGTGGATACTTCTTTTGGATGCAGCTCTCATCCCCATATACCGGCCGAACCTCTCGGCATATCGCCAGTATGGTGATAATCGGGGGTAAAGAAGAGGGGGAATGGTGCTTCCCTTTGGCTCTATCGAGTTTCGGCCTGTGGAACTGATTCGGCCCTCGAGTCCCCCTCTCGGGATGGAGTTGTCCTGCATCTACAAGAAATATCAAGATAAGCAATATTAAGACACAACGGTATTTAAAAATCAAGGATTAATAAAAATTAAAGTGCGATATACACCTCCAGCGACAGCAGCACGAGCCTGGGCCCGGGCAGCAGCAAGAGCGAGACGATAGTTCCTCCGGTGAGGAACAGCCGGTGACCCAGACATGGACGTATCTCCTCCAACTAGAAAATAAATATTGATGATAAAATTACATGAAATTCATGGTTATTCTTAGAGAATATGTAAAAAAAAAAAATTATATTTAAGAATACTAACCTGCAAACTGAGCGGAGGATACGGAAGTGGCGGGAGTGGCCTCTGCGCCAGATGTGGATGCACTACCTACAATTAGATAATTAAAAATAGATTATATAAGTAATTGCAAAAAGAAAGAGTATATATATAATATAACATTCTAAATCAATATGCATGCAATATAGGATATATAAACATACTCGCAGGTGCGGTGGTGGCCTCTGTCCGGGATGTGGAGGCACTACCTATACCTAGACAATTAAAAATTGATTATCTAAGTAAGAGCAAAAAGAATATGTGTATATTTATGATATAACATTTTAAATCAATATGCATGCACTATAGAATATATAAATATGCCCGCAGGTAGGGTTGTGGCCTCTGCCTCTTATATGGACGCACCACCAGCAGTTAGACAATTAAACATTGACTATATGAGTAATTTTAAAATAAATATATGTGTATATCTATAATATTACATTCAAAATGAATATGCGTGCAATATACCTGGAGGTATAGCAAAGTCCACACAGAAGGAGTCATCCGAAGGGGATACGGATCAGGGTGCAAGACCAGCCCTCTGGAGCTCCCTACGCAGCTCCCCGGGCGGAAGAACCGCTCTGCCTCTGCCGCGGCTAGTACTCCTGTCGCCCCTCGCTGCTCCGGGTGTCGTCATCAGACCTAGATATGAGTATAATCATTACATATGCATGCAATATATGTATAGTGTTGGAGATAGTGCCCTCATAGTCAATTATTGGATCGCAGGTACGTGATTGCAATGATTGCGGAGGACCTATACCGGTAGGACAGTCTTACTCGAGATGATAGTATGCTATCTGGTTTGCCTTTATCAGTCGTGTACATGTTCAGGTGACTGATTACATGTTACACTTTGATAGAGCCCTTAGGATCTTGCTTTACTACCAACAGTATGATGGCGATCATATACGTGAGAGTTGGGTAGTTTATATGCATATCCTTAATTGTGGTCCCTAGTCGTGGGAGTTTCGAGACAGGGCATCGATACTCCGGAGTAGACTAGTGTGTACAGTCGAGACCCCGACGAGGGGCGGTGGCCGGTCTCACAAGCCACTGGTGTCAGTTGGATCACCTAAGATGTATACAGGTGCTCATTGGGTTATGAGTACACCGGACAAGACTCGCCGGGAATCTGCTAGTTAGTACTATATCTATCGTCAGATAGCAGTTCCCTGGTGACATGTGTACAGGTTAGTTCATCGACCTGAGGTCGTCATTTGTCTCGTGTGAGTTCCCACTATGCTTTGATTTCTACCCTACCACGGCTCAAAGGAGTCGTGCAAACAGGTAGTTTTTGGGTACAGTCCCGAGCCATATGGAGGCACGTGAGCGGATCGGCAGGGGATTCGTCTCTCCCGGTATTGGGGGCGAGGTCGTGCTGTGTCTAGGAGAGCCATTACACAAAGTCCATGGCCATGGCAAGAGATTTACTGGTAGGTACTCCAGTAGTATCTCAGGGTGTTATTGGGCTACACTCCGACACGACTTATACTGCTATTGGGGGTCTGACATTACTAGCCCCCTAGGCAGATATGCGATACTCATAGACGAACGGACCGGACTGTATATACATTGTCACTGTTAGGCTCAGTAGGGTTTCTGGATGAGTTCGCTCATCAGCCTCCCTTGAGGTCAGTCCATGGGCAGCCGTTACGCATAGCTAGTGCCGCTGACGGTTTGTGGTTAAACCCACTGCCAGGGTACTGACGAGTCATTAGAGTCCCCCACAGACAGTTTCCCAAGTTCGGGCGAAACATTATAGAGGCCGTATGGTTTTATGGCAGGGTTCGGAAAATGCACGTGCGTTTACGCACGTGTTATTTTTCGGGCAGATGATACTGGTCGGCTTTGGTTTAAGCCGGATCCGAGTATTATATTGAGTAGGTATAATATCTTTGTCTCGGTTGCATTTGTATTCGGTCGTAATACAAATGCGGGTATATTTATACAGTTACGGGGCTATCCTAAAAGTCGTTTCAGGATCACTTTTGGAAGTTGCCAGTTTCCAGTTTTCTATCAGCCGTCTTTTAACATTCGGTTAAAGGCGGATTTATCTTTTCTTGAGATGAGGTGAGTCAGTGTTCTAGAAGTTTCTAGAAGTGATGATAAGGATGGTGAGTAGGTTCATGACTCATCTTTGCATTTATTATATGATGACTAGGTTTTAACGACTCATGCTTTAACATTAATGTTTCTTGTTTAACCTTAGGATATTTGTTCATGATATTTATCCTTGTGGTCACCCTCTTTGCTCCTACGATCACCTCCCTCTCCATATATATATGGCCGGCCCCCTTCCTCCTCTCTCACACTCTCACTTGAGTTTTCATTTGCAAAAGATTATGATAGTTTTCGGTGTATGGAATTCAAAACTCATTTCATTCCATCACCCGATTCCCTCGGCAACTTCATTAACCGATCGTCCACGGATTTGGACGAAGTGAGACAAAGTCATCTACTCATTCTCTACATCATTCTTGGTCGTCTCTTTTAGCAAACTTGACGACCGAGTTGCCTAGAGTCAGAGGCGGGAGCCCGTTTAAAGAATCGTCGACGTGGTGCCACCTCGACGAGGAGATCGGAGATCGACGAGATCGGAGCAGCCGCAACGGAGCGTGGGATGATGGTTAAAGAACGAAGGACTCGGATCGTTCGGTATAACCTTTCTACACTCTTTACAGTTTGTTAGTTTAGCAATAATGGCAGATCCGGGTTAAAGTATATGACAGCGCCAGTTAAAAAGTTTTTGTTCCACATTTGGCGTCTGTAGACTGCCGGGGCACTAGCGTAGGTTTACAGTGGTATCAGAGCCTCACCATTTTGCTATACTAACTTGTGCTAACGCGTTTAAAATATCGATCGAACCGGAAATCAAAAACCGCATTTTTTCATTTTCACAGTTTCTGTCGATTTTAAATGGTGTCCTAAAATTATTCCACATATCACAGAAATCTGTGCAGGGTTTTTTAAGCACACGGACCAAATTTGAGCAAGTGATTCCACTAAACAGCAGCGGAATCGCGGCCAAACCCATGGTTTCGCCGCGCATCCGCGGCCGTTCTATTGAATCATTGCACCAAATTTGCACAGTGTCTTCTCTGATGGAATTTGGGGGTTTTGGTATATATCTTTTGGGCCCAGATTTTGTTACTGTTCAACAGATGTTCGTGGGGCCCACTTCGTGATATTTAGTCGATCGAAATTTAAACATGTTAGATTACAGTGCTTACATTATATCTCCGACCGGGAATGTCATTTGATCGGTAAACCGCGTCTGATTGCTATAGTTCTTTTAGACGGGTTTGCGAACGTGACATTCGCGTTGATGTTCTGTGTTGTGCTGTGATGTTGCGGATTTGTCGTGGTGGATAGCAGTGTGCAAAGGTAGTACAGTTTGAGTTTATTTGTACATTTGATATTGTGGGGCGAGAGTCCAACTTGTGGACTGCCGTCACTGCCTGTTGTATAATATTCTTTTGGGGCACGACCAGGTTGCGGTCGATGTACCTGTTGTACTATTTTTCATTACTGTACTAGGTTTTGCCCCGAGACGGAGTGCACGGATAGCCGGGTTCTAGAGGGCAACGGGTCCGCATCTCATGGCTTTGAGAGGCAGAGGGGCCCCACTCTAGAATTGGCAGACTATTCGCCGCACTCGTAGGGGGTACAGGTTGACCCAAGGAGGGGTGCCCAAGATTACCGGATTCCATGAAGTGCTGGGTGGTCCATTCACTATGCTGTAGGGGGCTGCCTCGCTTCAGGTTTTGGCGGGTAACTTGCCGCACCCGTAGGGGTCTAGGTTTCATTGCACAGGCTATCCACACGACAGGGGGAACGTCAGGTTTCAGCAGCGGCTCTGTGAAACCCGGGGATCCCAGATTATCTGTATTGTTCTGTGATGCTTATTACTTTTCTGTAATGTTGCATATTATCACGCCTGGAGCGATTATTGTATATTGGTTTATATACTATTAGATGTTGTATATGTTTTACACCCGCGCTAGTCCAGTCCCCACTCTGTCGTTAGTTAAGTAACCTAACGGGTGATGACGGGACCCAGTGACGAATGCGGATGGCATATACGTACATTTTATTTTCGTTCTTTTCTGGTGTGATCAATTGATGGGACTGCGTTGATTCTGATCAATGCAAAGTAAAGCAAACCTGTTTACAGTTGTTGGAATAAATTTAAAAAGTGTTATTGCAAAGACGTTTCCTTTTGTTATGCATAGCGGTATTCAGTGGAATATCCTGCACCTTATTCCATGAGGAAAGAGCCGAGATCCCTTTACCGGGAGTGACCTCTTTAGCAAAAGGTTTTCGCCACTATATTTTAAAAAGCTATCAGGTTCCTTCAGCGATATCAAGTTCACTACGTTAAAGGTTTTTCGCCAAAAACCAGCTGTAGCCCTCCGTCACTTCTTTTGGGTATTCAGTAGTATTCAAGCTATGTATTTTGACCTAACGCCAAGGCATAGTGTTTGGTAGCTGCTGGATATTCAATTGTTGCATAGATAGATGAGTTGGTTTGGGACAGCCGTTCTGCCATTTTGACCTAACGCCAAGGGCATGTGCGGGTGGGTTCAAATTAACAAGATAGTGATGGGTAGAACTTGGCATGTGACTTATGACATTTTGACCTAACGCCAAGGTTATAAGAGCATGGGGCAAAAACTATATCGGGAGTTTCTAAAGAAACTGAAACTTGCCAAGTATGCGCATACCTTCTGGAGTATGAGTAACGTGGATGCATTCCATCACGTTATCATGCGATGAGAGTTAGATCCCGATTCCCACTGATGAGTTGGTTTACTCTTCGGGTGATCCCGATTGATTCTTCTTTAGGTTTGGAGGAGAATTTGACAGGACAGTGGGAGGTTTCCGGATTAGATAAAGTGATAACCATTCTGATCTAGGTTAGAGTGCACGCAGAGTGTTTCTTTTCTCTCTCTCTTTGGCAGCGACCTTTGACCGACCCTAGACTATGACTCAGTGACCAGGTTGACCGAACCTTCTTAAAAATACTGGCTTTTGGATTGTCTGAGTTGCATAAGTCATTGCCACTCCTTCTTTTACCCTTTGAATTTCTCAGAACACCCGTATTACTACGGATATCCACTTCCATTGGATAGATCCATCGTATGGTTATATACGAACTCGAAGGGACTTCTTCGAGGATGGATCCAGGTTCAGGAGAAATAGAATTGGTTTATTCAGTTGTCTTTTATTATCACCTTCTCTCAGGTTGCGAGAGCTCCTTGGTTTAGGAGAGTACACCTATTACGCTTATTGGATAGTCTTATTCCAAACCATAGGCAGGTGCCGAAAGGTAGGGAATGAAGAAAACCAATTAGCCTAAGTAGGGTGTGCAGAAGGTAATATGTAAAGACAAAATAAAGGGATTAGAAAGTGGGCAAAGTAAATTGCGACTGATATCATTCACGACCAAAACTGCGTACTTCATCGCCACTCCTATTTCACCTTTAAAGGAATAAGGTATTATTCAGTTGTCTTTTATCATCACCTTCTCTCAAGATACGAGTACTCCTTAGTTTAGGAGGGTACACCTATTATGCTTACTGGATAGTCTTATTCCAAACCATAGGCTGGTGCCGAACGGTAGGGAAGGAAGAAAACCATTTAGCCTAACAATGGTGTACAGAAGGTAACGACTAAAGACAAATAAAGGGATTTAGAGAGATGGCAATAAAATATACAGTTGAAGTCATGAATTGGATTTTGGAAGAGGCATTACTCTGAATACCAGGATACCCCTACGAAACATTTTCATGTTTCAGTGCACTGTTGAAAGAAAACTGTTTTCCCGATTAGATGCTTACTCCAAGGGTATGTATTTACCGGGTTTCATTCTGATATCTGTATGGTTTTTACAGATGATGAGTGGGAGTAAGTTATTGGGAATTAGGTGATATTTGAGGAAATCGCCAGGGTACAGTTTTCAACCTACGACATATAGGTTTTGAGTTGTTTAACTCAGCGGACTTATACAGAGTATTGTATGTTGTCCAAGTGTCCTTCAGGACAAAGGGGTAGGTCCTCGTACTATGTTCTGTTTACCTATAACTTCTCTAGTTTTTAGACAAGTGTTTCATAGAAATACATGGTCTAAGTTTTGAGAAGTTGTGGGTATAAGAATAAAGTAGAGAACCAGGTATCACAAGTATCGGGATTCTTCAAAGAGATCGAATATGTAGATTCTTGTGATTGGTATTCAGATGATAGTGATGGTTTTGAGAAACCTGTTTCTCTTTCAGGTTACTCATAATTGGATGGATTCCTAAGTTGAGTAATGCTGATTAGCCTCTTTCCATTAAAGATGATATGCACTGGAGACAGCTGCATGATCTGAATATGGTTCCAATTAAATAAGTGTCAAAGTTTCTATATTGGATATAGAATAGTTCGTACCTTAAAAGATGTAAAGGTATGGGGAGTTGTCCAGCTTATGCTTAAAACCAGACTCTGGATAACTCAGGGCACGTTTCTGTAATGGCTGTTTGTGGGTTGACCCTGGCTATGACGAGGGTTGATATTCTACCATTTGGAAGATCAATAGTGATATTGTTCTTGACTCGCCACAGTTTTAGTAAAATGGATCTTTTTCAGAAAATAGTAGTGGGAGTATGGTAGAACTGGAAGTGATTCCAGAACCGCGAACGATTACGGAAAATTTAATAGGACCTATATATTCAATCAGGTTTGACATTCCAATAGCCACTCCGCAGATATGATGGGTAACCTCAGACACCCGAGAGGTACTCCGGTAGCCTCAAGGACGGTGACAGGGAGGATCTTGTTTACCCAGACTTGACACTACTGTTGTTCCAGGATATGAGACCCGGTAGGAGGGTTGTCGTAGTCAGTGGGAGCAGCGGAAGCATAGTGGGCAAGATACTTATATCTATTTATAGACTTGAGTAGTTATAGCGGAGATAGATCATCTAATTTTGATGTGACAGTCATCGGTTTGACTTCAATCAGAATAGGGGATGGATCTGTTAAGAAGGTAGTAGGGTGTGATGTCATGGTATCTGGATGACATACACAGAGTAGGAAGTAAAATTCCTATACTACGATCGGTTGTACTGTGGTCGTCACACAGTTGTTTCTCCAGACAGGATATGGATATAATATTTGACATGCTGGTTTCTAGATCTATGGTTTTAGATCTGGATTTGGGTAGTTTCCCAATGTAGGTACCTTGACAGTATTCTAATGGTTTTTAGAAAAGTTGACTCCTGGCATGGTGGTGTACCTGCAGGTGATGGAGTCACCCTCTCTAAAGGTGTCTTACAGACTAAAGGGGAGAGGGATGGGCATGATTGGCAGATCACTTGCTTAGGCAATTGAGTCAATCATGAGATGTCAAGTACCACACCAGATGTTGTTTTTGCACTAGATGCAATAAGTTTGTATTAATCCAATCCTGGAGAAACATAAGGAAGCAGTTTTAGAACATAAGTGCATGTTCTACGGATTTGATGAAGGCAGCCTCCTTCGGGAGACGATTATCATTCCAGGCTTCAAAGGTGACATGGATGACAGAGTGATTGTCAGAGTTATAGTTTTCCCTCTGACGAGGGACAGTATTATGGACAGGTGGTCCAAGAGAATACTGTGGGAGGCATGGTGTCGGATACTGATTAGGTTCAGTGATCGATACAGTCTAAGAAGTTTGGATTTGGAGTTCATTTATGAACTAGGTCCCATCAGATATCCAGACATATTCTAAGACAGGTATTACTCAATTCGGGAGATGGCTTTCTCCGCGAACTTGAGATTTAGAGAGATATGGAAAGAAACTTCTAGGCGGATCCACTCACTGAGGCTATTTCTCGAACACAATAGTTTTACAAACGGGCTTTGTGAAACTGATTAGTAGAGGAGTTGGATGTTCGGTTTCACACGGGCTGTGAGTAGTCGACATCACAATAATTAGCCTTGAGTGCAAGTGGGAGATTGTTGGAGATAGTGCCCTCATAGTCAATTATTGGATCGCAGGTACGTGATTGCAATGATTGCGGAGGACCTATACCGGTAGGACAGTCTTACTCGAGATGATAGTATGCTATCTGGTTTGCCTTTATCAGTCGTGTACATGTTCAGATGACTGATTATATGTTATACTTTGATAGAGCCCTTAGGATCTTGCTTTACTACCAACAGTATGATGGCGATCATATACGTGAGAGTTGGGTAGTTTATATGCATATCCTTAATTGTGGTCCCTAGTCGTGGGAGTTTCGAGACAGGGCATCGATACTCCGGAGTAGACTAGTGTGTACAGTCGAGACCCCGACGAGGGGCGGTGGCCGGTCTCACAAGCCACTGGTGTCAGTTGGATCACCTAAGATGTATACAGGTGCTCATTGGGTTATGAGTACACCGGACAAGACTCGCCGGGAATCTGCTAGTTAGTACTATATCTATCGTCAGATAGCAGTTCCCTGGTGACATGTGTACAGGTTAGTTCATCGACCTGAGGTCGTCATTTGTCTCGTGTGAGTTCCCACTGTACTTTGATTTCTACCCTACCACGGCTCAAAGGAGTCGTGCAAACAGGTAGTTTTTGGGTACAGTCCCGAGCCATATGGAGGCACGTGAGCGGATCGGCAGGGGATTCGTCTCTCCCGGTATTGGGGACGAGGTCGTGCTGTGTCTAGGAGAGCCATTACACAAAGTCCATGGCCATGGCAAGAGATTTACTGGTAGGTACTCCAGTAGTATCTACCGTGGCTTGTGAGGGGCGGTGGCCGGTCTCACAAGCCACTGGTGTCAGTTGGATCACCTAAGATGTATACAGGTGCTCATTGGGTTATGAGTACACCGGACAAGACTCGCCGGGAATCTGCTAGTTAGTACTATATCTATCGTCAGATAGCAGTTCCCTGGTGACATGTGTACAGGTTAGTTCATCGACCTGAGGTCGTCATTTGTCTCGTGTGAGTTCCCACTGTGCTTTGATTTCTACCCTACCACGGCTCAAAGGAGTCGTGCAAACAGGTAGTTTTTGGGTACAGTCCCGAGCCATATGGAGGCACGTGAGCGGATCGGCAGGGGATTCGTCTCTCCCGGTATTGGGGACGAGGTCGTGCTGTGTCTAGAAGAGCCATTACACAAAGTCCATGTCCATGGCAAGAGATTTACTGGTAGGTACTCCAGTAGTATCTCAGGGTGTTATTGAGCTACACTCCGACACGACTTATACTGCTATTGGGGTTCTGACGTTACTAGCCCCCTAGGCAGATATGCGATACTCATAGACGAACGGACCGGACTGTATATACATTGTCACTGTTAGGCTCAGTAGGGTTTCTGGATGAGTTCGCTCATCAGCCTCCCTTGAGGTCAGTCCATGGGCAGCCGTTACGCATAGCTAGTGCCGCCGACGGTTTGTGGTTAAACCCACTGCCAGGGTACTGACGAGTCATTAGAGTCCCCCACAGACAGTTTCCCAAGTTCGGACGAAACGTTGTAGAGGACGTATGGTTTTATGGTAGGGTTCGGAAAATGCACGTGCGTTTACGCACGTGTTATTTTTCGGGCAGATGATACTGGTCGGCTTTGGTTTAAGCCGGATCCGAGTATTATATTGAGTAGGTATAATATCTTTGTCTCAGTTGCATTTATATTCGGTTGTAATACAAATGCGGGTATATTTATACAGTTACGGGGTTATCCTGAAAGTCGTTTCAGGATCACTTTTGGAAGTTGCCAGTTTCCAGTTTTCTATCAGCCGTCTTTTAACATTCGGTTAAAGGCGGATTTATCTTTTCTTGAGATGAGGTGAGTCAGTGTTCTAGAAGTTTCTAGAAGCGATGACAAGGATGGTGACTAGGTTCATGACTCATCTTTGCATTTATTATATGATGACTAGATTTTAATGACTCATGCTTTAACATTAATGTTTCTTGTTTAACCTTAGGATATTTGTTCATGATATTTATCCTTGTGGTCACCCTCTTTGCTCCTACGATCACCTCCCTCTCCATATATATATGGCCGGCCCCCTTCCCCCTCTCTTACACTCTCACTTGAGTTTTCATTTGCAAAAGATTATGATAGTTTTCGGTGTATGGAATTCAAAGCTCATTTCATTCCATCACCCGATTCCCTCGGCAACTTCATTAACCGATCGTCCACGGATTTGGACGAAGTGAGACAAAGTTATCTACTCATTCTCTACATCATTCTTGGTCATCTCTTTTAGCAAACTTGACGACCGAGTTGCCTCGAGTCAGAGGCGGGAGTCCGTTTAAAGAATCGTCGACGTGGTGCCACCTCGACGAGGAGATCGGAGATCGACGAGATCGGAGCAGCCGCAACGGAGCGTGGGATGATGGTTAAAGAACGAAGGACTCGGATCGTTCGGTATAACCTTTCTACACTCTTTACAGTTTGTTAGTTTAGCAATAATGGCAGATCCGGGTTAAAGTATACGATAGCGCCAGTTAAAAACTTTTTGTTCCGCATTTGGCGTCTGTAGACGGCCGGGGCGCTAACGTAGGTTTACATATAGATCGTAGAAATGTGAAGTAATAATATAACATTACCGATAACCTTTTTCATTTCGTAGTTGCATTAGATATATCTACTTGTATTTCATCATCGATATCATTTCTAACCCACGTAACTTCACGATTAGCCGAAAACAACCCGTCTTTTGAAACATACGGTCGGAGCACTCTAAATTTTCTCTCTTTTTCATCCTCATCGCTGTTCTCTATACAATCCTTGATTCTGGGATATCGTAAACATCCCTGAGTTTCCAACGGCATACGACACTCCATCCCGGATGCTTCAAGCACTGTGAGTAGTATACTTGAAACGCTTGTTGCGGAAAGATAAATGGATCGTCCTGACTATAAAATCGAAGTGTGTTCACACTAATCAATCCATATTCATCTTTCCAAATCCCGAGATTGTTTCTCCACTTATCCATATCGGTTCGTGTATCATACCAAATACATTGAAATATATAAAGCTGTTTGATCGTTCGGAATATTGGATGCCAAGTATGCAATTTAAGTATCCATAATAAATCATAACATCCGATCCTAAGGTTGCAATCACACTATTTTGAGTGGTTTGAGATATTTCTATGTTTTTAACTTCAAATTTGTATCTAAAGTCACCGAATCCTTTATAATATGCAACCTCCATGCTAGAAAACTGAGCTAAACATCTTGAATCTCTTTCTAATGATGCAAACAAGTTCGGATCGTGGAACTGACAAAACAAATTTTATGGCAAATACATAACGATATAAGTTTAGGTTAAGACTGGTAGCAATAACATGGTATTCGAACAATTTACATGATCTGCAATCCAATCGCAAAACTATGATATTTTTTCAATCGTTCATCATTCCAATCATGATGCCCCTCACGTACCTCATCAATATGAATTCTGTTCTCAATAATAAATTATGAGATTGATATTATGTCATTTCATATACACACAAACACAAATATAACAATTAATACAAAAAACTTACTCTCTAATTTCTTCAAGACATACGCTATTGAGGAGAATAAACCGATATATCTTGTTGATAATATAGTGTCTGCTCTTTTATAATCAGTTTTACCATATGGCCCGTCCTGAATTCTCCGAGGCCGATTAAGTTTCGTCTCAATGTTCTCGTTCAGATAACGGGGACAAAATGTGGTTACTTCATCGAGAAGATAACCTTGCATGATAGAACCCTCTGGTCAATTTTTACTGCACATATATTTTTTTAGAGTATAGAGCTACCTAAAGAAAAATATGTTAAATATAAATAAGGGCATATAGGACAACAATAATTTTACAAAATATGTAAAACGAAAAATGCAACGTACCTTTCGACGGGATACATCTATCGATATTGTACCGATCCGACAAACTTAGTCTCGGTTGCAAGATGAACCGTCAGGTGTATTATGATATCGAAGAACGACGGCGGGAAAATATGCTCAAGCTTGCAAAATATTAATGAAATAGAATTTTCTAGATTCTCCAGCGTCACAACATCCAAGGTTTTAGCGCACAATTCTCTAAAAAAACAACAAAGGTCATAGATTATTAGACCAACCGATTCGGGAAGGGAAGTCCCGAGGGCTAATGGGAGAAATGCTCCATAATAACATGGTAATCATGACTTTTCAGCCCATCGATCTTTCCTTTCACAATTTTTATCTTCTTGCTAAATGATCCTGAGAAACCTGTGTGAACTTTCAAAACATGCAAAACCTGCAAGAATCTTTTTTTCTCCGGTTGTGACATATGATACGCGGCATTGAGAAGTACAAACTTGTCTGGTTTACCCGCTATTGGTTTAGAATGCAATTCACTTCTAATTTCCCAGTCCTAAAGATCCATCCGAGCACGAAGATTTTCTTTCGATTTTCCGTCTTTATAAAAAAACAAATTAAGTACGTGCTCAGATATTCCCTTCTCTATGTGCATGACGTACAGACAATGACGCACTAAATTTGTTGACCAGTACGGAAACTTGTAGAAAATGCTTAACTTGTTCTAGTATGGTGATTTGACCTGTTTTGCCGGATCTATCCCGAAAGTCACATTATTATAACCATCCCACTGAGCAATCACGTCCTCTCCGGACAATGAGGCTGGAGTCCCAAGAAGCTCCTAATGACTATTAAAGCGAGCAATGTCTAATCTGTAGGGGTGGTCTAGTGGCAGGAAACGCTAATGACCACAATAACAAACCTTCCTGCTAAAATTCAACCATTTCGATGTTATATCTTGATGGAAATAAGAGCATACTTTGTGACCATGTACGGATCAACCTGATAGCATTTCATATGCAAAAAAGTCATTAATTTTCCACATTAAAACCACACGCATTGTGAATGTTGTATCTATGTTTGCATCATAAGTCTCTACACCATCAATGAATAAAGATTTTAACTCATCGATCAGAGGTCAGAGACAGATGTCGATATTGTTTCCCAGTGAGTTTGATCCGTCAATAAGAAGAGGGGTCATAAAGTAGGATTGATCTATAGCCAACCAAGACGACAGATTATAAACCATTATTACAACGGGCCATGTGCTGTGGCCTCCATCAATATAGTTGAATGGGCAGAAGCCACCACTAGCCAGTCCGAGCTTGACATTGTGAGAATCGCTACTGAATATTCGGTGCCTCCTATCAAAAACCTTCCATGCCGGTTAATCTCTTGGATGACTCATTTTTCCATCTTCACTTGGAGCAACACGGTGATGCTAAATCATTGTCTCGGCTGATTTCTTGCACCTGAATAGCCTCTGTAGCTTTTGTGTTATGGAAAAGTATCGTGCTATCTTAACAGCTATATCGAGCTTCTTTCGGATTATACCAAGCCTCTCCGCATGTTGGACACTCTTTCAAATTTGAATTCTCTTTCCGGTATAATACGCAATCTTTGGGATATGCATGAATATTCTCACAGTTCAGACCCAAATCAGACATCATCTTCTGGGTTTCGTACCAGCTGTCGGGCACGTTATTTTCCGGAGGCATAGAATCTTTCAGGAACTTCAGAAGCATCATGAATGACTTGTTGCTCCATCCATTTAGGCACTTAACCTGGAAAAGTTGGACGAACCATGATAGGATGGAATACTTTGCATTCTCATAAATTGGTCTTCCAGCATCATTCATGAACTTTTCATAATTATCCGCACGCGGTCCTTGACCAGAAGGAATGTCATTTTCGGTAGGAATACTATCACCGAGGGCACCCTCTACCATATCCTCCATTTCTTCTCCTGCAAAAAAGTTATCATCTTCTTCTTCTTCCGCTGTATTACCATCTTCTCCTTTTTCTTCTGCCGCATTACCGTCTTCTTCTTTTCCTTTCCCGTAATATAGCCAAATTGTATAAAGTCTAGTAAAACTATGTTTAACGATGTGAAGCACTACGATTTATACTTTCTGCCAGATCTTATTCACACATCTATCGCACAGATAGAGAATCTTCTCTAACACAATCTTATTATGTGCGCGTGCAAATTCAATGAAAGCAGCAATTCCTGAGACAAACTTAGATTGCATGCGTTGATGCCAATCCACGTACATCCAGTCCTTAACTCTAATGTACTCATGGGCCATGTTAGAATGTATAACATATAAATTGTAAGTTATGGTGACTATTGTTTACTGCCGGAAACCTGGAAGACAAACGTCTTGCCTGAATTTGGGGACAGATGCTATTTTGTTTTATCTGTCTATCTCTCCGAAGATACCAAGTTGATTTATGGCACCATGTATCGAAGATTTAAACAGATGCGGTCGTTGTAATAGACTTCGTCAGATTCCCCCTCGTTTGCGAGGGGTTTTTGATTGTGGGAACGCTCTTCCCTGCAGGCGCAAGCCCCTGCAGTTAATTATGTTACCGCGTAGCGATAACCACTTTCTCCTGCTCCAGATATTCGCTTCGTGTCGTGTGTATTTGTTTTATTTTTAGTTTCCCGTGGATTTTATACGGAGACTAATTTGTGTTGTCGCCCGTAGGGCGGGGATCGGTCCAAATCCGTATTTTCTTAGATTTGGGTTCGGTTGATTTAAGGATCGTTAACCTTGTTTGAGATTAAGATCAGTTTAAATGTTTGTTAAGGATACGTTAGTCTAAGTTTTAGACTAAGATCTACTTAACAAGGTTTTAGGATCATTTAGATCCAACGAAAGAGCATTTGGGCGCTATCATTTTAGTTTAAGGACGTTGCGGTTCGTCATTAGTTTAAGGACGTTGCGGTCCACTGTTTTAGGACATCATAGTCCGTAGTTTAAGGACATCATAGTCTGTAGTTTAAAGACATCATAGTCTATAGGGTTTTTAGTTTAAGGACATCATAGACCGTAGTTTAAAGATGTCATAGTCTATAGAGTTTAGTTTAGGAACGTTGCGGTCCATTGGGTTTAAGGACATCATAGTCCATGGAGTTTAAGGACATCATAGTCCATAGAGTTTAGTTTAGGGACGTTGCGGTCCATTGGGTTTAAGGACATCATAGTCCATGGAGTTTAAGGATATCATAGTCCATAGAGTTTAGTTTAGGGACGTTGCGGTCCATTGGGTTTAAGGACATCATAGTTCATGGAGTTTAGTTTAGGGACGTTGCGGTCCATTGGGTTTATTGATTGTCGGGACCCGCCACCTCTCTGAAGACATTGAAGAATTACAATGACATGTATCAGAGGAGTGAAGAGATGTACCCTTGAACCAATGAATTTTCATCAGGGACTTGGTAGTCTTGTCTGGGTCTAAGGTCAATTTAGATGAAGACATGTAAGCTCGGTCAATTTGGGGTTTTGCCAACCTTGGGCTCAGCCCACTTGATTGCTTACTTGGGCTTGATCCACTTTTGTATTAGCACTGCCGAGCATTGATTTGAGATCTGACACCCCTTTTTCTTTTGTTTTATTCATATTCTTTTATATGAAGTGTTAAACAATTTATGACTCCCACGTGCAGAGCACTTGAGGCGCTCGGCGCTGAGCGCCAAACACTAAGTGCTAAGCACTTTTTATCAAATAGCGCCCACGTAAGGAGCACGTGGAGCGCTCGGCGCTGAGCGCCAGACTTTAAATGCTAAGCACTTATTATTAAATAGTGCCCACGTGAGGAGCACGTGGAGCGCTCAGCGCCGAGCGCCAGACTTGAGTGCTAAGCGCTTATTATTAATTAGCGTCCACGTGAGGAGCGCGTGGAGCGCTCGGCACCGAGCGCCAGAATTTGAGTACTAAGCGCTTATTATTAAATAGCGCCCATGTGAGGAGCACGTGGAGCGCTCGGCGCTGAGCGCTAGACTTTGAGTGCTAAGCACTTCTTATTAAATAGCGCACATGTGAGAAGCACATGGAGTGCTCGGCGCTGAGCGCCAGACTTTGAGTGCTAAGCACTAAGTTTTTGTTCTGCCCAATTCAATTCTCTTAGAATTTGATTCTCACTTGTGAAAGACTTCGTCTTATAGGATCCAGAAAAAGAACTAAGTTCTTCTGATGTGAGAGTTAAACTCTTAGATATAGAGGAGATGCTATGATCTCTCTTACTTTTATGAAAAACTTTGTCTTATAGATCCGTGATCTAGAAAAAGAACTAAGTTCTTCTGATGTGAGAGTTAAACTCTTAGATATGGAGGAGATGCTATGATTTCTCTTGCTTTTATGAAAGACTTTGTCTTATAAATCTATGATCTGGAAAAAAACTAATTTTTTCTGATGTGAGAGTTAAACTCTTAGATATGGAGGAGATGTTATGATCTCTCTTCTTTTTATTTACCTTGAAGAGAAATCGTTCTTATCTTGAAATTTGAAGTTTATGGGGGGGGGGGAGGGGGGTTTCTCTGTCTCTTCTCTTTTTTCTTTTAACTTGAAGTTTATGGAGGGGTTCTTCTATACAACACTTGAAGTCTTGGGTCCTTTATATAGGGGAGGTTGATTTGTTGATTCAGTTAAGGAAATCTCTCATTGAAAGATTTCTTAATTGATTTGGGGAATTTATCCACCGTTGGATCTTTGATCCAAGAACTTCTGTTTTACAGAAGACATTTTTCTTGTTTTTAACAAGATTGGGAAAATATTTTCCCTTACAAAACTTATTCTGTATCTTGGTGATTTTTATTCACTGTTAGATATTTGATCCAACGGTGCTCTGATTTACAGAGCACAATCTTTCTTATTTAGAAAGATTTGAGGAGTATTTGCTCAATCAGAATTTAATTATGTACTCTGATGATTTATCATCTCCGTTGGATCTTTGATCCAAGGGTGGAGAACTTTTAGTTCTGGCGCTGGCGCTCTCGTGCTTTGCACGTGAGGCGCTGCCTCAGAGTTTTTGACTCTTGGCGCTGACGCTCTCATGCCTTGCACATGAGGCGCCGCCTCAGAGTTTTTAACTCTGGGCGCTGGCGCTCTCGTGCTGTGTACGTGAGGCGCTGCCTCAATTCTGAAGGTGTCTTTTCGCCTTCTTTCTCTGCTTTTCCTGAGTCAGACTTCTCTTTCCCAATGCCTTCTCTTAACAGAGCTTGAAAATAGTTCCATCATGCACAAAATTTTCTGTTCTTAGACTTAAATATCTCCCTTTATAATTTGAAGCAATGCTTCTCTTCTCTCCCATTTTCAGAGAATTATCTTAAAAGAGAAGAGCCATGGCTTGTAATCGTCCACATGCTCGCCGGCAGCCATGCGAGGTGCCTATCCAGGAAATTGTTCCTCGTTTTGCCGCACACTTGGTGAACCCTACTCTTACGGATTACCAATGCGACACGGTGTTGCACGAGCTCTTGACTCGTAGAGGATCTCCTCTCCCCATCGGCTCCATTTGGTTCCGGATGGTCTTCTTGTCCGTGATCGATGATATTCCCCCTCATCCGGCGGAGATGACTCTGGCAATGCTCGACGCCGCGGAGCACAAGATCGAGTGCTTTCACGAGGCATTTTTGATTACCGCAGCTCTGAGGGATCGCTCTGTTCGGCTGCTAAGCCAGATACGGGCTCAGTGGGTCGTCATGTCTGCTTTCGCCGATGGGTGCGGTGTTGACCGATGGGTATCTGCTCCTCGTGAAGATCTCCGCTTTTCCATGGTGGAGAAAGCAGATAGGGAGTTAGAGAATCTTATCCATAGTTTTGTGAATCCCTGTACTTTTGATCCCATGTATGGTGATCTATTTCCTGTAGAATAAAATGCTCAATTAAATGCTTTCTTTTGATGTTGAACACCTGTTCTTCCTCTGATGTGTGCGCATATGAATGAGCCCGATTTCACACACATCTGTAAACGAAACTTAAACCGGTGTAAACAGAAACAAATAGCTCTTGGCCGAAGAATTCGGCGGGAACAAATGCCCCCACTACTTTGCCCATGTAAGTATATGCGTGGGTGAAGTAGTGTAGAGTTATGCAGGGCCTTGGAATTGAGGGCTTAGGAAACAAGTTTAGGGTCCTTGTAGTCTAAGACTATTTTTTTCATCTTCATGAGCCGTAAAGGTCTCAAGAAGGTTATTTCTCCTTACGAGTCGAGAGGATCCCGTAGATGTATTTTTTCCTTAGGAGTTGTGAGGACTCCTAAGTGCGTTCCTTCTTGAGAGTCGTAAGGATCTCACAAGAGATTTTTTTTCTTACAAGTCGAGAGGACTCGTAAGTGGTTGTTTCCCTTCCCTGTCGATATTCGACTTTGGAGAGTGTGGCCCATGGATAGTCCGTCTTGATCTCCTTGCAGGGCAGCGATGGCTTAGAAGACAAGTTCGGATCTGCCGTCTAAGACTTTTCAACTTTATGAGCCGTGAGGGTCTCATAAAGACTTTTCTCCGTGTGAGTCGAGTGGATATCGTAGGTGTAATTTCTCCTTAGGGGTCGTGAGGACTCCTAAGTGTGTATTTTCTCTTAAGAGTCGTAAGGATCTCATAAGAGAATTTTTCCGTTTTACAAGTCGAGAGGACTCGTAAGTGGTTGTTTCCCTCCTTGTCGAGATTCAACTTTGGAGAGTGTGGCCCGTGGATAATCCGTCTTGATCTTCTTGCAGGGTAGCGATGGCTTAGAAGACAGGTTCAGATCTGCCGTCTAAGACTTTTCAACTTTATGAGCCATGAGGGTCTCATAAAGACTTTTCCCCCTGCGAGTTGAGAGGATCTCGTAGGTGTAATTTCTCCTTTGGGGTCGTGAGGACTCCTAAGTGCGTTTTCTCTTGAGAGTCATAAGGATCTCACAAGAGAGTTTTCTTTTTATGGATTGAGAGGTTCGTGGGTTGATTTGTTTCAGAGTCGGAGCATTGTTCTGACGGAGAGGTCATTGGTTGACTTGTTTCCAAGTCGAAGCATTGCTCCGACGGGGAGGTCATTAGCTGACTTATTTCTGAGTCGAAGCATTGCTTCGACAGGAAGGTCATAGGTTTACTTATTTCTAAGTCGAAGTATTGCTCTGACGGAGAGGTCATTGGTTGACTTGTTTCCGAGTCGAAGCATTGCTCCGACGGGGAGGTCATTGGCTGACTTGTTTCCGAGACGGAGCGTTGTTCCTGCGGGGAGGTCATTGGCTGACTTGTTTCCGAGTCAAAGCATTGCTCCGACGGGGAGGTCATTGGGTGGCTTGTTTCCGAGTTGAAGCATTGCTCCGACGGGGAGGTCATTGGTTGACTTGTTTCCGAGTCGAAGCATTGCTCCGGCGGGGAGGTCATTGGTTGACTTGTTTTCGAGACAGAGCGTTGTTCCGGCGGGGACGTCATTGGCTGACTTGTTTCCGGGTCGGAGCGTTGTTCCGGCGAGGAGGTCATTGGCTGACTTGTTTCCGAGACGAAGCTTTGTTCCGGCGGGGAGGTCATTGGCTGACTTGTTTCCTGGTCGGAGCGTTGTTCCGGTGAGGAGGTCATTGGTTGACTCTGGATTGTCTGTGAACCGTAGAGTCTTAGAACTGGGGACTTTTTCGTGGCTCCGATCGGTGTTGTCGCGTCCGTATCCTGCTGAAATGAGTGTAAGTCCATGTCACGCACCCCACGAACTTGCGGGGAGGCAGAATATATGAAAAACGATTATCAAAGCTTCGTAACACGGACTTGAGCGCATGAATCGTTTCTAAACCATTGCTAACAAACTACAAGAGGTTTAACTACTCGGATATGAAGTTATACCTCACGTTACTTGTCCTTCGGGTCTTCATCGCGGTCCTCCACTCCTCGTAGGCTCCTTGGAACATCGGCACCTCAACGGCCTCCTCGAATCAAAGACGATCCACCCGAAAGCTCCTACGCCAAGCTTAATCTCAAACTTGAGATAACTAGGTTGCTTAAAGTGCTAATCTAAGATACCTAGGGGATATAGAGTGAGGTTATGGATGTATTAGTCTAGCTAACCCTTGATCTCAACTCATGAAAGGTTAGGGTTAGGGTTTGAAGAGAGAGTGAGCTTGAGGAGAGAGAAGGTGAGAATGATAATGAAATGAGATAATGATATATCATAATATATATGAAGCATTATTTATTTATCCAAAAATGAAATAATAGAATTAACAACCATGCTTCATAAATATCAATGAGTGATTCATCTTCATGAGTCATTAAGCATTTATGATGCATTAATGACATGGATGAATCACACAAATGAGTCACTAATCTCATTTAATGCAATGACACCTTACCCCCCCAAGTCACCACTCTTCTAGAAGCTTCTCGACAAATTACGAGAACGCCCCTCTAATCCATGAAAATACAGAAAAACTTTAGACTGTACAAATCCAATAACCTGATACTAGAAACTGGCTTAAACCAAAGCCGGCTAGTAAAAACTGTCCGAAAAGTCGTACGTGCGTAAACACACATATGCGTCCGAACCCTTGTCGTAAAACTATACGACCTCTATATCGTTTCTCCTAGAGCAGGGAAACTCTCTGTGTGGGACTCTAAAGACTCGACACTACACTGGCAGTGGGTTTAACCACAGACCGCAAGCGGCACTAGCTGTACGTAACGGTCCTCAGGTAGATGTCGATATGAAGGCCGATGAGGAAAACCATCCGAACCCCTACTGAGCCTGATGTGACAATCTCCGTACAGTCCGGCCCGTTCGTCTAAGACTATCGCATATCAAGCCTAGGGGGCGGCAAGCGTCAATCCCCTAATAGCTGTATAAATCATGTCGGAGCGAAGCCCATTACACCCTAAGAAGCTACTGGAACCTACCAGTATATCTCGCTTGCCCTGGCCAGGGAATTTGCGTAATGGCTCTCTGACACAGCGCGATATCATTTCCCAATACCGGGAGAGACGAATCATGTCTAACCACTACTGCCTCTAAGTGCTCGGGACTGCACCCAACAGCTACCTGTTTGCACGACTCCTTTAAGCCGCGGTAGGGTAGCAATCTAAGAACAGTGGGACACACTCGAGGCGAAGTAGCAGTGTCAAGTCTGTGGACTATGCTGTACTCATGTCATCTGGGAACTGTTAACTGACGATGGGTATAATACCAACCAATCAGTTCACCGGCGAGTCCTGTCCGGTGTACCCGTAACCTAACGAGCACCTGCATACTATCTATAGTACGACGTACTGATGGCTATGGGACAGACCATCTCCCCAACTGGGATGAGAAGCGTACACACTGGTCTACTCTGGAATATCGATGCCCTATCTCGATAATCCAACGACCAGGGACCTGTATAGGATGTTGCTTACAGACTACCCAACCCCCACTAGTGTGACTGCCATCACAACGCTGGTAATCAAGCAAAGATCCTATGGGCTCTACTACTATGTATAAGTGATACGTTACAAGAAACATATGCACATATTAAAGTAGACTCAAACCAAGTAGCATACAACCATTTTTAGCAAGACTGTTATATATACAACTGTGAATATCCCAAGCTTCCATTAAGTAATATACAACCTAGTATGATACAATAATGGCCCCTAGGGCATATACACTAACAATCTCCCACTTGCACTAGGGCCATGAGCTGGCATATCGTAGACCTATCATCTCGAATAGCCTCTCGAACTGCGTCTGAGGAAGGGCCTTTGTGAATGGATCAGCAATGTTATTCTCCATCTCTACTCTCTTCACCTCGATCTCCCGGCGATCTACGATCTCCCTGATCAGGTGATACCGCCTTAAGATGTGTTTGGACTTCTGATGGGACCTGGGTTCCTTCGCTAAAGCTATAGCGCCGATGTTGTCACAATACAGAGGTATTGGACCAACACTGGTAGGAACCACCTGAAGTTCTGTGAGGAACTTCTTCATCCAGACTGCTTCTTTTGCGGCATCGCAAGCAGCTATGTACTCCGCTTCCATCGTTGAGTCAGCAACGGTCTCCTATTTGGAACTCTTCCAATAGACCGCCCCTCTATTGAGGGTAAAGACATAACCCGACATGGATTTGGAGTCATCTTTGTCACTCTGGAAGCCGGAGCCGGCAAAGGCCTCCAACTGGAGGTCTTTTCCGCCATATACCAAGAACATCTCCTTAGTCCTCCTCAAGTACTTGAGAATGTTCTTTACTACTATCCAGTGCTTCTCCCGTGGGTTTGCTTGATACCGGCTTACTACGCTCAATGCGTATGCTACATCTGGTCTGGTACATAACATCGCATACATTATAGAGCCTACCGCAGAAGCGTAGGGTATAATCGACATGCGATCCCTTTCCAAATCAGTCTTGGAAGACATCTCTTTGGAGAGGGTGATTACGTGACAAGCCGGTAGGTTACCGTGCTTAGAATCATCCATATTGAATCTTTTCACTATGGTGTCTATGTACCTGGACTGTGAAAGTCCCAACATCCTGTTTGATCTATCACGATAGATCCGGATCCCCAAAATGTAGGTAGCATCACCCAGGTCTTTTATGGAGAATTTATGTGACAAGAATCTTTTGACTGACTGTAACATAGGAATATCATTTCCTATTAGGAGAATGTCATCCACGTATAAGACGAGGAATACTACAGCTCTTCCTACAATCTTACTGTATATGCATGGTTCATCTGGATTTTTGATAAAGTCAAATTCTTTGACAGCATCATCAAAACAGATGTTCTAACTCCGCGATGCCTGCTTTAGTCCATAAATGGACTTAAGCAGCTTGCATACTTTACCGCTGCTCCCACTCTGAATGAATCCCTCTGGCTGATCCATATAGACGCTATCTTCCAAATTTCCATTTAGAAAGGCCGTCTTTACGTCCATCTGCCAGATTTCATAATCGTGGAAGGCAGCAATAGCAAGAAGGACCCGAATAGATTTAAGCATAGCCACTGGAGAAAAGGTTTCGTCATAGTCCAAACCAGGCCTTTAACGGAAACCCTTTGCAACAAGTCTAGCCTTATAGGTTTCAACCTATCTATCTACACCAATCTTCTTTTTGAAGATCCATTTGCATCCTACGGGTTTTACCCCATCTGGAGCAACGTCTAAAGTCCATACTTTGTTAGTGTACATGGACTCCATTTCGGTCCGCATTGCATCCAGCCATTTTACTGAGTCACCGCTCTGAATGGCTTGCTGGAAGCTAGTAGGGTCATCTTCATCAATGACACAATCCTCTCTATTCCCATCCACGAGAAAACCGTAGTATCTCTCAGGCGGATGAGACGGCCTATTACTCCTGCGGAGTGGCGTTGGGATGTCCTGTTCTTCTTGAACTTCTGGTTCTACCAAACTTTCAGTAGTAGTTTGTATTTCTGGAATTTCTTCCAGTTCTATTTCGCTCCCACTAGTTTCCTTTTCTAAAAACTGATATTCTAGAAAATGGGTATTACGAGAAACAAAAACCTTTTGTTCCTCTGCGTAATAGAATAGATATCCCCTGGAGTTCTTTGGATATCCCACAAACTTACATAGTATTGATCGTGCCTCGAGTTTGTCCGCATGCTGCTTTTTAACATAAGCCGGACATCCCTAAATCTTTAGATACTGAAGATAGGGTTTCTTCCCACTCCACATCTGATATGGTGTGGTAGGCACAGTCTTGGTGGGAACCTGGTTCAAAAGATATGCAGTTGATTCTAGTGCATATTCCCAGAATGATCGCGGTAACTCGGCGTTACTCATCATGGAACGAACCATATCCAATAGGTTTCGATTCCTCCTTTCCGATACACCGTTATGTTGTGGTGTGTATGGAGGAGTAAGCTGAGAGAGAATTCCATTCTCTTTTAAGTAACCCAGGAACTCACCACTTAAGTATTCACCACCTCGATCAGATCTCAGTGTCTTTATACTTTTGCCTGTTTGTTTTTCCTCTTCATTCTTGTATTCTTGGAATTTCTCAAAGGCCTCGGATTTATGCTTCATAAAGAAGACATATCCATACCTAGAGAAATCATCCGTAAAAGTAATGAAGTAGGAATAACCACCTCACGCATGTGTAGACATTGGACCGCACGCGTCACTGTGTACGAGTCCTAAGAGCTCGCTTGCTCTTACTCCGTGTCCAGTGAACGGAGTCTTTGTCATTTTTCCTTTGAGACAAGATTCACAAGTAGCATAAGATTGATATTCTAACGGATTCAAATATCCTTCTTTATGTAACTTAGTCAACCTTCTCTCATTGATGTGACCTAGTCTACAAAGCCATAAGAAAGCCTGATTTATTTCTGGAGAATTTCTTTTAAGAGTCTCTGGACATTGAAAACCTAAGATTGACTTAATACGTATATACCGTTATCTATTGTACCGGACCCAATCAGAACTTGATTTAGGTAGATGTTAACTACATCGCTTACGAATGTAAAATCATATCCCTCTCTCGAAAGTGAGGACACTGATATGATATTACAAGTCATACTAGGTACATATAAACAGTTATGTAAAATCAATATATGCCCACTTGTCAAACCTAGGCGATATTCTCCCACGGATTCAGCGTTCACTGTCATTCCGTTTGCAACTCTGAGAGACCAATCACCTACCTTTATAACTCTACTGTTTCTCAAAGCATGTAATAAATTACAGATATGAGATCCTGCTCCGGTATCTAGTACCCAGGAAGTAGAGTTTATTGATATACAGTCTTCAATTACAAATACACTTGAGGCTGAAGCCACAACATGCTTCGTATCCTGGCTACTGGCTTCAAAAGCCCTGCAATCTTTCTGCCTATGCCCAATCCTATAACAATAGGAACGTCCCTCTTTTACTATATCCAGTCCCGAAACTTTTGCCCTTCTCTTTCCTTCTACTTCCCTGGTTTCCTTCAGGATAAAAGGTAGAGACTGTAGAATCAAGTCAGTATCTGACCCGTTTCCCAACGTGGTCTGCAGGTCCTGGAGCTCATCAATATAGCTAGTCATTATAAGGACGTTGTCCCCTACAGATGACCCGTCAGCCAACCTCACTTGAATTAATTCGTTCGAGGTCTCATATCTTGCGATATGAGATTGCTCTCCATATAAATCTTTGTTATGGAGAAAGATGGAAACTAAGTCCATCTTCTCGTGCTGCTTCTGGTATACACCATCAACTGAAGCTAACACAAGGCACTTGGCTTTCGCTTTATCTTTTTCCCTTGTCTGACGGATATCCATATCCGCGACAGTGGAAACTGGACCTGGGACGGGGGGATCTTGAGTGGTAATAGGGTTGTCCAGCTTGTCATAGGCAATGGACATCTGGACAGACTTCTGCCAGTCATATAAGTAAGATTCAGTCAATTTGTTATCTAGATGTAACCTATGTGTGGTCACAAGGTCGCTGCAATTTAAGAGAAAGAAGAAAATACTATTAGCAAGATGCTCTTACAAGTTTAGAGTGATTTTTAATTTATCTAAACAGGATGGCTCCCACTGTTTCTCGAATTCCTCCTCAAACCATAAAACAAGAATTAGCCAGGACCATTCTCACCGTACAATTCTTGCTTAACCGTTCAGCCAGGTCAGTGTCGATACTTCGAGGGAGGTTTTCCAACGCTTTCGCGAAGTTCATTAATTAAATAACCTCTTTTTTCTGGGGGCATAACCCCGCTGACACGTTTCTAGGCACCTACTTGGTTTATAGCATTGATCGTTAAGTGACGAATCTCCTGATAAGTAGCTTGTACTTACAGTAGGATCAGGATCCAAAATATCATCGTATGATAATGTTGAAGGAATCCTACCAACATTCATCAAACTCCAAAATGGTATGCACTCTCTGCAAATTTCAGTCTCTTTAGAAGTTCCCGATATAGATTTTTGCCCCATGCTCTTATGACTTTGACTAAGGGCCAAATATGTCATAAGTCACATGTCAAGTTCTACCCATCATTATCCAGGTTAATTTGAACCCACCCGTACATACTCTTGACTAAGGGCCAAGAAAAGTAATACGACTGTTCCAAACCAACGCATCTATCTATGCAACAAATGAATATCCAGCAGCTACCAAACACTGTGTTTTGACTAAGGGCCAAATATACATAGCTTGAATACTACTGAATACCCAAATGAAATGACAGAGGGCTAAGAATGGTTTTGGCAAAACCGTGAACGTAGTGAACTTGATATAATCGAAGGAACCTGATACTTTTTTAAAAGGAGTGGTTAAAGCTCCGCAATTAAAAATTCTGATCATTTTTTTTAAAATAACCGAGTGGTTTCTTTTAAATTTGTTCCAACGACTTAACTTCGGTTTATTTTCTTTGCATTATAATAATGCGTCCCATCATTTATCCTATCATTGAAGAAAACAACGAAAATACCACGTCCTCTTATGCCATCCGCATTCGCCATGGGGTCCCGTCATCACCCTTTAGGTTACTTAACTAACGACAGAGCGGGGGCTGGGCTAGCGCGGGTGTAAAACATAAGTGACGTCTAATAGCTATCATATATAGATATTGTACATTCGTCAGACGCAATAATAAGCATTCCAGATCACAGATGAACTTTATTGGATTTATTAGCAATCCGCATTTGCTTTGAGCCTGCAATAAAAGATGCATTACACAGTTGTGATGAATAGCCATTACCCCACCCTAGACCCCTACGGGTACGGCAAACTACCCGTCAAGTACCCGAAGTGAAGCGGTCTCCTTCAACAATGTGAGTAGGCCACTAAACACTTTGACGTACCCGGTAGTTTGTGTACCCCACCTTGGGTCTATCCTAGGAGCAAAAACAGTAAAAAGAAATGATACAACGGTGGCTACAACCGCAACCCGGATGTGTCCCGCAAAAGAATATTACATCAAATTACATTTACATCGAATGAATGAATATTAAACCCATCTCAAACCCCGGCTAATCATCACAACAGTCCAACACAGTTCATATACACAAACAGTAAACATTACAGAAATGTGCAACCCCCTGCCAACTGACATACTAGCAGTTAGGGAAGGTTTACGAACACATTAAACATTACAGATAAAACCCAATTAGCAAATATCTTAGAATATCGATCGATAACCATATTCCGTGTTTACCCTAAAAGCCAACCAGCAAAGAAGCAACCTGGGTAGAAACAGAACATACAGGAAGAAAAAAACCCAAAAAATATGAATTACTGTGAAACTCCGAGTCAACTCGGCGTTGACTCGGCGGCGGATCCGCGGCAGAAGCTCTCTATTGCCGCGGATCTGCGGCCGTTTTACCGAGTCACTGGCTCATATTTTCCCATAACTCATATATTTCCCTGCTGTGAATTTTAAGGCATATCAAATAATTTTTCAGACAGGTTTAAAATTAACAGAAACTATAAATTTTTAGGGTTTTGTTTTCGTGTTTTCCGTTGATCGAACTTCTAATCAGTTGCTAACAAGCTAGTAATGGTTTAGTTGGCTCTGATACCACTGTAAGTCCATGTCACGCACCCCACGAACTTGCAGGGAGGCGGAATATATAAAAAACGATTATCAAAGTTTTGTAACACGGACTTGAGCGCATGAATCGTTTCTAAACCATTGCTAACAAACTACAAGAGGTTTAACTACTCGGATACGAAGTTATACCTCACGTTACTTGCCCTTCGGGTCTTCATCGCGGTCCTCCACTCCTCGTAGGCTCCTTGGAATATCGGCACCTCAACGGCCTCCTCGAATCAAAGACGATCCACCCGGAAGCTCCTATGCCAAGCTTAATCTCAAACTTGAGATAACTAGGTTGCTTAAAGTGCTAATCTAAGCTACCTAGGGGATATAGAGTGAGGTTATGGATGTATTAGTATAGCTAACCCTTGATCTCAACTCATGAGAGGTTAGGGTTAGGGTTTGAAAAGAGAGCGAGCTTGAGGAGAGAGAAGGTGAGAATGATAATGAAATGAGATAATGATATATAGTAATATATATGAAGCATTATTTATTTATCCAAAAATGAAATAATAGAATTAACAACCATGCTTCATAAATATCTATAAGTGATTCATCTCCATGAGTAATTAAGCATGTATGATGCATTAATGACATTGATGAATCACACAAATGAGTCACTAATCTCATTTAATGCATTGACACCTTACCCCCCCAAGTCACCACTCTTCTAGAAGCTTCTCGACAAATTACGAGAACGCCCCTCCAATCCGTGAAAACACGGAAAAATTTTAGACTGTATAAATCCAATAACCTGATACTAGAAACTGGCTTAAACCAAAGCCGGCTAGTAAAAACTGTCCGAAAAGTCGTACGTGCGTAAACACACGTATGCGTCCGAACCCTTGTCGTAAAACTATACGACCTCTATATCGTTTCGCCTAGAGCAGGGAAACTCTCTGTGTGGGACTCTAAATTCTCGACACTACGCTGGCAGTGGGTTTAACCACAGACCGCAAGCGACACTAGCTGTACGTAATGGTCCCCAGGTAGATGTCGATAAGAAGGTAGATGAAGAAAAACCATCTGAACCCCTACTGAGCCTGATGTGACAATCTCCGTACAGTCCGATCTGTTCGTCTATGACTATCGCATATCAAGCCTATGGGGCGGCAAGCGTCAGTCCCCTAATAGCTGTATAAGTCATGTCGGAGCGAAGCCCATTTCACACTGAAAAGCTACTGGAACCTACCAGTATATCTCCCTTGCCCTGGCTAGGGACTTTGCGTAATGGCTCTCTGACACAGCGCGATATCATCTCCCAATACCGGGAGAGACGAATCCTGTCTAACCACTACTGCCTCCAAGTGCTCGGGACTGCACCCAACTGCTACCTGTTTGCATGACTCCTTTGAGCCGTGGTAGGGTAGCAATCTAAGAACAGTGGGACACACTCGAGGCGAAGTAGCAGTGTCAAGTCTGTGGACTATGCTGTACTCATGTCACCTGGGAACTGTTAACTGATGATGGGTATAATACCAATCAATCAATTCCCCGGCGAGTCCTGTCCGGTGTACCCGTAACCTAACGAGCACCTGTATACTATCTCTAGTACGACGTACTGATGGCTATGGGACAGACCATCTCCCCAACTGGGATAAGAAGCGTACACACTGGTCTACTCTGGAATATCGATGCCCTATCTCGATAATCCAACGACCAGGGACCTGTATAGGATGTTGCTTACAGACTACCCAGCCTTCACTAGTGTGACTGCCATCACAACGCTGGTAATCAAGCAAAGATCCTATGGGCTCTACTAATATGTATAAGTGATACGTTACAAGAAACATATGCACATATTAAAGTAGACTCAAACCAAGTAGCATACAACCATTTTTAGCAAGACTGTTATATATACAACTGTGAATATCCCAAGCTTCCATTAAGTAATATACAACCAAGTATGATACAATAATGGCCCCTAGGGCATATACACTAACAATCTCCCACTTGCACTAGGGCCATGAGCTGGCATATCGTAGACCTATCATCTCGAATAGCCTCTCGAACCGCGTCTGAGGAAGGGCCTTTGTGAATGGATCAGCAATGTTATTCTCCGTCTCTACTCTCTTCACCTCGATCTCCCGACGATCTACGATCTCCCTGATCAGGTGATACCACCTAAAGATGTGTCTGGACTTCTGATGGGACCTGGGTTCCTTCGCTAAAGCTATAGCGCCGATGTTGTCACAATACAGAGGTATTGGACCAACACTGGTAGGAACCACCTGAAGTTCTGTGAGGAACTTCTTCATCCAGACTGCTTCTTTTGCGGCATCGCAAGCAGCTATGTACTCCGCTTCCATCGTTGAGTCGGCAACGGTCTCCTGTTTGGAACTCTTCCAACAGACCGCCCCTCCATTGAGGGTAAAGACATAACCCGACATGGATTTGGAGTCATCTTTGTCACTCTGGAAGCCGGAGTCGGCAAAGGCCTCCAACTGGAGGTCTTTTCCGCCATATACCAAGAACATCTCCTTAGTCCTCCTTAAGTACTTGAGAATGTTCTTTACTGCTATCCTGTGCTTCTCCCCTGGGTTTGCTTGATACCGGCTTACTACGCTCAATGCGTATGCTACATCTGGTCTGGTACATAACATCGTATACATTATAGAGCCTACCGCAGAAGCGTAGGGTATAATCGACATGCGATCCCTTTCCAAATCAATCTTGGGAGACATCTCTTTGGAGAGGGTGATTCCGTGACAAGCCGGTAGGTTACCGCGCTTAGAATCATCCATATTGAATCTTTTCACTATGGTGTCTATGTACCTGGACTGTGAAAGTCCTAACATCCTGTTTGATCTATCACGATAGATCCGGATCCCCAAAATGTAGGTGGCATCACCCAGGTCTTTCATGGAGAATTTATGTGACAAAAATCTTTTGACTGACTGTAACATAGGAATATCATTTCCTATTAGGAGAATGTCATCCACGTATAAGACGAGGAATACTACAGCTCTCCCTACAATCTTACTGTATATGCATGGTTCATCTGGATTTTTGATAAAGTCAAATTCTTTGACAGCATCATCAAAACAGATGTTCCAACTCTGTGATGCCTGCTTTAGTCCATAAATGGACTTAAGCAGCTTGCATACTTTACCGCTGCTCCCACTCTGAATGAATCCCTCTGGCTGATCCATATAGACGCTCTCTTCTAAATTTCCATTTAGAAAGGCCGTCTTTACGTCCATCTGCCAGATTTCATAATCGTGGAAGGCAGCAATAGCAAGAAGGACCCGAATAGATTTAAGCATAGCCACTGGAGAAAATGTTTCGTCATAGTCCAAACCAGGCCTTTGACGGAAACCCTTTGCAACAAGTCTAGCCTTATAGGTTTCAACCTGTATATCTACACCAATCTTATTTTTGAAGATCCATTTGCATCCTACGGGTTTTACCCCATCTGGAGCAACGTCCAAAGTCCATACTTTGTTAGTGTACATGGACTCCATTTCGGTCCGCATTGCATCCAGCCATTTTACCGAGTCACCGCTCTGAATGGCCTGCTGGAAGCTAGTAGGGTCATCTTCATCAATGACACAATCCTCTCTATCCCCATCTACGAGAAAACCGTAGTATCTCTCACGCGGATGAGACGGCCTATTACTCCTGCGGAGTGGCGTTGGGATGTCCTGTTCTTCTTGAACTTCTGGTTCTACCAAACTTTCAGTAGTAGTTTGTATTTCTGGAATTTCTTCCAGTTCTATTTCGCTCCCACTAGTTTCCTTTTCTAAAAACTGATGTTCTATAAAATGGGTATTACGAGAAACAAAAACCTTTTGTTCCTCTGCGTAATAGAATAGATATCCCCTGGAGTTCTTTGGATATCCCACAAACTTACATAGTACTGATCGTGCCTCGAGTTTGTCCGCATGCTGCTTTTTAACATAAGCCGGACATCCCCAAATCTTTAGATACTGAAGATAGGGTTTTTCCCACTCCACATCTGATATGGTGTGGTAGGCACAGTCTTGGTGGGAACCTGGTTCAAAAGATATGCAGCTGATTCTAGTGCATATCCCCAGAATGATCGCGGTAACTCTGCGTTACTCATCATGGAACGAACCATATCCAATAGGGTTCGATTCTTCCTTTCCGATACACCGTTATGTTGTGGTGTGTATGGAGGAGTAAGCTGAGAGAGAATTCCATTCTCTTTTAAGTAACCCAGGAACTCACCACTTAAGTATTCACCACCTCGATCAGATCTCAGTGTCTTTATACTTTTTCCTGTTTGTTTTTCCACTTCATTCTTGTATTCTTGGAATTTCTCTAAGGCCTCGGATTTATACTTCATAAAGAAGACATATCCATACCTAGAGAAATCATCCGTAAAAGTAATGAAGTAGGAATAACCACCTCGCGCATGTGTAGACATTGGACCGCACCCGTCACTGTGTACGAGTCCTAAGAGCTCGCTTGCTCTTACTCCGTGTCCAGTGAACGGAGTCTTTGTCATCTTTCCTTTGAGACAAGATTCATAAGTAGCATAAGATTGATATTCGAACGGATTCAAATATCCTTCTTTATGTAACTTAGTCAACCTTCTCTCATTGATGTGACCTAGTCTACAATGCCATAAGAAAGCCTGATTTATTTCTGGAGACTTTCTTTTAAGAGTCTCTGGACATTGAAAACCTAAGATTGACTTAATCTAATGTACCGGACCCAATCAGAACTTGATTTAGGTGGAAGTTAACTACATCGCTTACGAATGTAAAATCGTATCCCTCTCTCGAAAGTGAGGACACTGATATGATATTACAAGTCATACTAGGTACATATAAACAGTTATGTAAAATCAATATATGCCCACTTGTCAAACCTAGGCGATATTCTCCCACGGATTCAGCGTTCACTGTCATTCCGTTTGCAACTCTGAGAGACCAATCACCTACCTTTATAACTCTATTGTTTCTCAAAGCATGTAATGAATTACAGATATGAGATCCTGCTCCGGTATCTAGTATCCAGGAAGTAGAGTTGTCACGCCCTGCTTCCCAGAGTACGCAAGATTGGGCACGTGACATAGCCAACCATGCTACCTGTGGGTAGAAAGTATCCATCCACAGTCACATTACGGTTGTAAGGTTATCAAGAACAAGATAATAAGCTAAACTAATACATGTCCAAATCCATAATAATGAGAATCAATAAACAATAAGTGCGGAAGCAATGATCCAATATGATAATAGAAAGGTACGTCCCATAATGCGGGATCGCACTTGGAAGTAAAATGCAATAAACAACTAACCACTATAGAACTCAAATCAGCCTGCTGGCTGAAGTACTCCTGCACGGTCGGCGACAGTAGTAGAGAATATGGGCCATGCAAAACCTAGACGTCGGCGCGTCAAGACATCCAGTATATAATGTAAACATGGTAATAAGCAGTGCAGGTATGAACATGAATAAAGCAGTACAATAACAGAGCAGGATAAAGTGCGATGGTGACTGAACTGTCCTATCAGGTTTCTACTCTATAGTCTTTGAAACCAATTGATGAATCGTCGATGTAACCCAATAGTATCCCGTACATACCCGGGACCACGGCCACAATATTCTCGGCTGCAGCCGAGACATGCCGTTAGGCACAGAAAGGAAAGTGTACACTCGGTATTACCCCGTACATACCCGGGATCACGGCCACAATATTCTCGGCTGAAACCGAGACATGCCGTTAGGCACAGAAAGGAATGTGTACACTCGAACGGTAGTGAACTGTCGAGTTACAAGTCAGGTTAATCTTTGATTTCCCCATACCCCCAAGCTATGTATGTCAGGTCAGGTATTCAGTAGTCAAGGACTAATGCCAACACAAAATCCGGTAAGAGTAGGTCTGTCTGGATAGACAGCAGGGATGGTCGGGTTTGTCGGCATTAGGCATGAAATCATGAAACAAGTCATGTCATGGTACAACAGGATGAGTCGGTATGTATGTATATGTCATGTGTAGCAGGGTCAGGCCAATATGTAGTGCAATCGGGTATGTGCTCACAACAGGTATACAATCAAATAATGAACAGCAGCAGGAAACAGTAAATAACCATATTATTCCATGTAAACACAATGATGTTATGTATTCTCTTATTAACAGGTTCAAGCACCCTTGGGGTGCAATAATCACTGGGTAGTGCAAAATCAGTAACAGAACGTAATAAAGATGTATATGTGTACAATTATTGTCCTTTAAGTAGCAAAATGATTAACTGGTAGTTTGGTTATTAGGGTTACAGTAGCAAAATACGGTTCAGGTTACGTATCACGATATATATCATATTCCGTCCAATTGAGCAAGGTAACAACACTAGTTAATATTAACAGGTTTTAGGAGTCAAGTATACTTAATTAGTCCAACATAGCATGTAGCAAGTAATACTTGCCTCAGAACAAGGGTCGAGATGCAGGCGGCCTGATGCACAAGTCACGACACGGCGTGTGAAACGGCACGACACGGTACTGGGTCCAGGCGCGATCTGCTGCGCGGTACGGACGCGATCTGCGGCGCGGTCTGGTGCGCGATACGGGCGCGATACGGTCACGGTCTGCAGCGCGATCTGGTGCACGGTACGGGCGCGATACGGTCACGGTCTGCAGCGCGATCTGGTGCACGGTACGGGCGCGATACGGTGTACACCCAAACGGCGAACAGCGGGACCACACGGACTGGAGTACTTCGAGAGATATACCAGGGTAACCCCGGCGGGCTGCAGGTTTGAAGGTGTTCCGGCGAGGGGAGGGGAAAGGCGACGACGAGGTTGTGACGAGGAGGAGGAGAGGGAGTCGCATGCGTCGTCGGTGACTGGAGGCGACGTCGACGACGAGGCCTGCGGCGGTTGGTGGTGTCGTCGGGGTTGGGTGCAGGCGCAGGAAGGGGCGAAGGAGGGAGGTAGGAGGTGCGGCTGGCTCGCGGTGGCGAGAGCAGCGACGGCGAGGTCGCGGGGAGGTCGGCGGCGCGGTTATGAGGTGGCTAGGGTTAGGGTTCGCTCGGGTGTTCTCGTGATGGAGAGATGAGCAGGGAGGCGGCTGCATGGGTATAAATAGAGGAGAGAGAGAGAGTTGTTAGAGAGAGAGAGAGAATGAGGGAAGAGAGAGAGAGAGAGAGAGGCGGAGAGAGAGAGACAGGGAAAGGGAAAGGCGGGGCCCACGGGGAAAGGATTTAGAGTGAGAGAGAGAAGGAGAGTAGGGGGCCCACGATGAAATGGAGCCAAACGATTGGCTGGGGAAGTTTAGAAAATCAAATTGGAAAGATTTAAGAGGGATTTAAATATAGGAAGAGATTATAATCGTATAAATATAGTTTTAAGATATTAAATTAAAATGGGCCTTTTTGGCGCGAAATGAAACATTTCCAAATCGCGCCCGGGTTGCGCCCAAATGTTCCAAATTCAAATTATAGGATTTTAAGCGGGTTCCAAATTTTGAAAAGAGGTGTTTAATGATTAAAATGCATACCCCCAAGTCGGACACTTGCACGCGCGCGTAGTCGTCCAAACTTGCCCGTTTAGCCGAACGGGACGGAATCTCGACACGCGGACGCTACCACGCGACTAGTGGCGACGAGTAGGCCAACATGGACACTTTTAATTTCATTTTCGGAGTTAAAATTTGTTATGTGCCAAAATGACTTAACCGGTTAAAATTTAGCAATAAACCCCAGAAAAACAGAATAATTGGAAATGAGCAATATATAACCCTCAACTAGTAATATAAATAGTATTATCGGGCTCGGGTGTTACAAGAGTTTACTGACATACAGTCTTCAATTACAAATACACTTGAGGCTGAAGCCACAACATGCTTCGTATCCTGGCTACTGGCTTCAAAAGCCCTGCAATCTTTCTGCCTATGCCCAATCCCATAACAATAGGAACGTCTCTCTTTTACTATATCCAGTCCCGAAACTTTTGCCCTTCTCTTTCCTTCTACTTCCCTGGTTTCCTTCAGGATAGAAGGTAGAGACTGTAGAATCAAGTCAGTATCTGACCTGTTTCCCAACGTGGTCTGCAGGTCCTGGAGCTCATCAATATAGCTAGTCATTGTAAGGACGTTGTCCCGTACAGATGACCCGTCAGCCAACCTCACTTGAATTAATTCGTTCGAGATCTCATATCTTGCGATATGAGATTGCTCTCCATATAAATCTTTGTTATGAAGAAAGATGGAAACTAAGTCCATCTTCTCGTGCTGCTTCTGGTATACACCATCAACTGAAGCTAATACAAGGCACTTGGCTTTCGCTTTATCTTTTTCCCTTGTCTGACGGGTATCCATATCCGCGACAGTGGAAACTGGACCTGGGACGGCGGGATCTTGAGTAGTAATAGGGTTGTCCAGCTTGTCATAGGCAATGGACATCTGGACAGACTTCTGCCAGTCATATAAGTAAGATTCAGTCAATTTGTTATCTAGATGTAACCTATGTGTGGTCACAAGGTCGCTGCAATTTAAGAGAGAGAAGAAAATACTATTAGCAAGATGCTCTTATAAGTTTAGAGTGGTTTTTAATTTATCTAAACAGGATGGCTCCCACTGTTTCTCGAATCCCTCCTCAAACCATAAAAGAAGAATTAGCCAGGACCAATCTCACCGTACAATTCTTGCTTAACCGTTCAGCCAGGTCAGTGTCGATACTTCGAGGGAGGTTTTCCAACGCTTTCGCGAAGTTCCTTAATTAAATAACCTCTTTTTCTGGGGGCATAACCCCGCTGACACGTTTCTAGGCACCTACTTGGTTTATAGCATTGATCGTTAAGTGACGAATCTCCTGATAAGTAGCTTGTACTTACAGTAGGATCGGGATCCAAAATTTCATCGTATGATAATGTTGAAGGAATCCTACCAACATTCATCAAACTCCAAAATGGTATGCTCTCTCTGCAAATTTCAGTTTCTTTAGAAATTCCCGATATAGATTTTTTCCCCATGCTCTTATGACTTTGACTAAGGGCCAAATATGTCATAAGTCACATGTCAAGTTCTATCCATCATTATCCAGGTTAATTTGAACCCACCCGTACATACTCTTGACTAAGGGCCAAGAAAAGTAATACGACTGTTCCAAACCAACGCATCTATCTATGCAACAAATGAATACCCAGCAGCTACCAAACAATATGTTTTGACTAAGGGCCAAATATACATAACTTGAATACTACTGAATACCCAAATGAAATGACGGAGGGCTACGAATGGTTTTGGCAAAACCGTGAACGTAGTGAACTTGATATAATCGAAGCAACCTGATACTTTTTTAAAAGGAGTGGTTAAAGCACCGCAATTAAAAATTCTGATCTTTTTTTAAAAATAACCGAGTGGTTTCTTTTAAATTTGTTCCAACGACTTAACTTTGGTTTATTTTCTTTGCATTATAATAATGCGTCCCATCATTTATCCTATCATTGCAGAAAACAACGAAAATACCACATCTTCTTATGCCATCCGCATTCGCCCCGGGGTCCCGTCATCACCCGTTAGGTTACTTAACTAACGGCAGAGCGGGGGCTGGGCTAGCGCGGGTGTAAAACATAAGTGACGTCTAATAGCTATCATATATAGATATTGTACATTCGTCAGACGCAATAATAAGCATTCCAGATCACAGATGAACTTTCTTGGATTTATTAGCAATCCGCATTTGCTTTGAGCCTGCAATAAAAGACGCATTACACAGTTGTGATGAATAGCCATTACCCCACCCTAGACCCCTACGGGTACGGCAAACTACCCGCCAAGTACCCGAAGTGAAGCGGTCTCCCTCAACATCGTGAGTAGGCCACTAAACACTTTGACGTACCCGGTAGTTTGTGTACCCCACCTTGGGTCTATCCTAGGAGCAAAAACAGTAAAAAGAAATGATACAACGGTGGCTACAACCGCAACCTGGATGTGCCCCGCAAAAGAATATTACATCAAATTACATTTACATCGAATGAATGAATATTAAACCCATCTCAAACCCCGGCTAATCATCACAACAGTCCAACACAGTTCATATACACAAACAGTAAACATTACAGAAATGTGCAACCCCCTGCCAACCGACATACTAGCAGTTAGGGGAGGTTTACGAACACATTAAACATTACAGATAAAAACCCAATTAGCAAATATCTTAGAATATCGATCGATAACCATATTCCGTGTTTACCCTAAAAGCCAACCAGCAAAGAAGCAACCTGGGTAGAAACAGAACATACAGGAAGACAAAAACCCAAAAAATATGAATTACTGTGAAACTCCGAGTCAACTCGGCGTTGACTCGGCGGCGGATCCGCGGCAGAAGCTCTCTATTGCCGCGGATCTCCGGCCGTTTTACCGAGTCACTGGCTCGTATTTTCCCATAACTCATATATTTCCCTGCTATGAATTTTAAGGTATATCAAATAATTTTTCAGACAGGTTTAAAATTAACAGAAACTAGAAATTTTTAGGGTTTTGTTTTCGTGTTTTCCGTCGATCGAACTTCTAATCAGTTGCTAACAAGCTAGTAATGGTTTAGTTGGCTCTGATACCACTGTAAGTCCATGTCACGCACCCCACGAACTTGCGGGGAGGCGGAATATATGAAAAACGGTTATCAAAGCTTCGTAACACGGACTTGAGCGCATGAATCGTTTCTAAACCATTGCTAACAAACTACAAGAGGTTTAACTACTCGGATACGAAGCTATACCTCACGTTACTTGTCCTTCAGGTCTTCATCGCGGTCCTCCACTCCTCGTAGGCTCCTTGGAACATCGGCACCTCAACTGCCTCCTTGAATCAAAGACGATCTACCCGAAAGCTCCTACGCCAAGCTTAATCTCAAACTTGAGATAATTAGGTTGCTTAAAGTGCTAATCTAAGCTACCTAAGGGATATAGAGTGAGGTTATGGATGTATTATTCTAGCTAACCCTTGATCTCAACTCATGAGAGGTTAGGGTTAGGGTTTGAAGAGAGAGTGAGCTTGAGGAGAAAGAAGGTGAGAATGATAATGAAATGAGATAATGATATATCATAATATATATTAAGCATTATTTATTTATCCAAAAATGAAATAATAGAATTAGCAACCATGCTTCATAAATATCTATGAGTTATTCATCTCCATGTATTATTAAGCATTTATGATGCATTAATGACATGGATGAATCACACAAATGAGTCACTAATCTCATTTAATGCATTGACACCTTACCCCCCAAGTCACCACTCTTCTAGAAGCTTCTCGACAAATTACGAGAACGCCCCTCCAATCCGTGAAAACACGGAAAAACTTTAGACTGTATAAATCCAATAACCTGATACTAGAAACTGGTTTAAACCAAAGCCGGCTAGTAAAAACTGTCCGAAAAGTCGTACGTGCGTAAACACACGTATGCGTCCGAACCCTTGTCATAAAACTATACGACCTCTATATCGTTTCGCCTGGAGCTGGGAAACTCTCTGTATGGGACTCTAAAGACTCGACACTACGCTGGCAGTGGGTTTAACCACAGACCGCAAGCGGCACTAGCTGTACGTAACGGTCCCCAGGTAGATGTCGATAAGAAGGCCGATGAAGAAAACCATCCGAACCCCTACTGAGCCTGATGTGACAATCTCCGTACAGTCCGGTCTGTTCGTCTAAGATCATCGCATATCAAGCCTAAGGGGCGGCAAGCGTCAGTCCCCTAATAGCTGTATAAGTCATGTCGGAGCGAAGCCCATTACACCCTGAGAAGCTACTGGAACCTACCAGTATATCTCGCTTGCCCTGGCCAGGGACTTTGCGTAATGGCTCTCTGACACAGCGCGATATCATCTCCCAATACCGGGAGAGACGAATCCTGTCTAACCACTACTGCCTCCAAGTGCTCGGGACTGCACCCAACTGCTACCTGTTTGCACGACTCCTTTGAGCCGTGGTAGGGTAGCAATCTAAGAACAGTGGGACACACTCGAGGCGAAGTAGCAGTGTCAAGTCTGTGGACTATGCTGTACTCATGTCACCTGGGAACTGTTAACTGACGATGGGTATAATACTAACCAATCAGTTCCCCAACGAGTCCTGTTCGGTGTACCCGTAACCTAACGAGCGCCTGTATACTATCTCTAGTACGACATACTGATGGCTATGGGACATACCATCTTCCCAACTGGGATGAGAAGCGTACACACTGGTCTACTCTGGAATATCGATGCCCTATCTCGATAATCCAACGACCAGGGACCTGTATAGGATGTTGTTTACAGACTACCCAGCCCCCACTAATGTGACTGCCATCACAATGCTGGTAATCAAGCAAAGATCCTATGGGCTCTACTAATATGTATAAGTGATACGTTACAAGAAACATATGCACATATTAAAGTAGACTCAAACCAAGTAGCATACAACCATTTTTAGCAAGACTGTTATATATACAACTGTGAATATCCCAAGCTTCCATTAAGTAATATACAACCTAGTATGATACAATAATGACCCCTAGGGCATATACACTAACAATGAAGAGGAACACCGTTGTTGGTCTCCAGGCTGTAGATGTGGCCGTCGAGTTTTGGAACTAGGGACTTTGCCATGGCTCCGCTTCGTTACGAGTCTGAGGTCGGTTGTTGACGTCATGTCTGCATTTAGTTGGAGTGAGAAGAAATGACGTTGTTGATCTTTAGGCTGTAGATGTGGTCGTCGAGATCTGACTTCCCTTTGACGCAGCCCGGTGGGGAAATGTAGTTCCCTTTTCGCTTATGCCCATGGATTGTATACAGGAGTTGTAGGGTTACTAGGCACTCTCACAAGGATCTATAAGGCATCAACCATGCCCGATTTAAAATTTAGACGTGCCGAACAACTCTAACCAAGATTTTTAAACTGGAGATTAGGCGAAACAAAGCATGTTAAACACTTTAACATCTAAGAGTTTGGGATTACAACCTTTGTAGTCTGGTCCTTCACTTCATAAGCTCCATGTTGTGGTCCCTTCGCTGCGATCATCAAGTTGCGGACTCTCGAGAGGCTCCACGAAGAGAAAGATGCAAACTTGCTTCCGATCTTCGATAACAAAGATGATCTACCTTGAAGTTTCTTTAACACAAGCTTTCATTATCTAATGAAGTGAACACCCTAATCTAAATGGCTAGGATAGATTAGGATGATGATGTAGAATTTTAGCTCTCATTTGTTTTCTTAATCTCACTTAAAATCATCACTAATGAAAAAGCTAGTAAGCTTTTCCATGAAAGAAGAAGGAAGAAGAAGAAGCCTTCACTTTGAGATGAATAATGAATCCATGTATGGTTAGAAATACAACCATGGGTTAAGTATGATAACTAAACCCATGTAGAGAATGAACCATGGTCAAGGGTTGGGTTGGGTTAACAAATATCATAACAAAATATCTTTAGAAAATATCTTTGCAAAAACAAAACAAAAAGCTTTTAGAAGCTTCTAGAAAAATTAACCCAAATCAAACCTTAATCATGTTTAATCTCCACTAATCATGTTGTATTAATAACCCTAACATGTTACAATATTATATATCACATATACAATATTTATTGTAACAAAATAAAATAATACAATTAACATATATCGCATATATATCAATGTATTACCCGAGTGAGAAAAAGAATCTTTTAGTGAGCTTATATTAGTTAATGTAATTTAATATATCAAATATATAATTATACATTAAATTATCGAATCAACACTTGATCCAATAATCCGGCTATTTCACAAATAAACGACTAATATAATCTGTATCAGTTCATCGAATCAACACTTGATCCGATGACCCGGCTATATCACATATACCCGGCCGATATCTAATATCGTGAGAATCTAATACGGTATCACATACACGTATTGTTCTCGGTCCCGCACATATCATATATGTGCTCCTACTCCATGTTCCCGCCGAAAATTTCTGCACAGAAGAGTCCAAGGTATCAAATGGCAGCGATACGCTTAAGGAAATGCGAACCAGTATCTTCTAGGCTATTTTTTGACAAACTCCCGAATGATAAATAGATAAATTCTGATGGTATCGAAAGCGGCTCGAAAAACCCTTCGATTTGATATATTATGGGCCACGTAATTCATCCGGGATCAAAAGTTATGAGGAATTACGTGTCCACACGTGATGGACTTTTAAGAACCCGCTGGAGGAGTTAAAAAATATAATATAAACTCAGAAAAAACCCCAATGGGGTATCACGTGCTCACACGTGACTATGGGTCACGTGCAGACACGTGATGGGCTTTTAAGACCTCTAAAATAATGAATAGAATTAAATTCTAAAATCTGTTCCCTGATTAAAAATCAGGAATCACGTGCTCACACGTGACCAATGGCCACGTGTTGACACGTGATGGTTAAAACTGAAGCGTAAACAAACAGCTGAAGGAAATACCTCAATGAGGTGTCACGTGCTCACACGTGACCAATGGTCACGTGTTGACACGTGATGGTTACAACTGAAGCGTAAGTAAACACTGAGAAAAGGACTCAATTGGGGGTCACGTGGCAACACGTGACTGGCTGTAAAAGCCTTACTGTTCAACATAATTAAATTCTAAAAAAAATATCATTTAAATCTTTCGAAATAGAATTAAAATTCTAAAAAGCTTCTAAATCTTTCCAAATGGAAAAGGATTATGGGGACCGTTGGATTAAAGATCCAAGGGTGATTAAATATCACCAATTTATGGAAAGATCTTGGACTTTGAAAGATTTCCCCCCCTAAATCTGACCGAGATAACAAATGGATATCTTTGGATTTAAAATCCAATGGTGAATAAAATTCACTTAACAATCTAAAGGCCCAGATTAATGATGAATGCAAATCAAATCTCTCAACATACAAATCAAATCTCTTAATGAGAAATTTGCTAAACAAATTGATTCTCTTCCTTCTCCTATAAATAGGAGCCAAGAAAAGAAGAGGGGGATCTACCTGGGGGGAGAGAAGAAACAGAGAGAGGAGAATTTAATTCTCTGTGAAAGAAAAACCCTAGGTAAGAAAAGAGAGGCTTAAAAAGAGAATTTAATTCTCAAAAGAGTTTAACTCTTATATAAAGAAAAGAACTTAGTTCTTTCTCTGGTGGAGGATCTGCAAAGTGCACATCTCCCCATGAATTAAGAATTTAATGCTCATTGGGTTGAGATCCTGCCATACAGATCCAAAACATAGAATAGGAATTAAGTTTTGAGAATTCAATGGTCACAAAATTATAGGAATTTAATTCCTTTGGGATAAAATTAGGGTTTTACCCTAAATAAGAATTTAATTCTTTCACAACAGGAATCTAATTCCTCCAAAACAAAAATTAGGGTTTTACCCTAAATAAGAATTTAATTCTTAAAGATAAGGAGACTTAAAAGATCTCTGTGCATGAAAAGACTAAGGTCACGTGCCCCATGTGACCCCTGAACAGATCCCCCAAAAATGAGAAGAGGAAGGCTTTGGGCGCTCTCACGTGTTTACCACGTGACCCCTTAGCAAACGTTTTAACAGTCAGTGCATAAATCCCCATCACGTGTCAACACGTGATGCTCGAAATAAAAAGGAAAAGTGTTTAACACTCATTCGCAGATTTGAGGATAAAACAAAGGAGATCTGGCTCCATATTTAGGGCGCCCTCACGTGTCACCATGTGACCCTTAATGAGCATTCTAACAGACCAGAGCGGGGGCCTCCATCACGTGCTCACACGTGATGGCCGTCAGAATTAAAAGTTTAAACACTTACCTGCAAAATAAAATAAGGGAAATCAGGGCGCTCTCACGTGTCCGCACGTGACCCCTCCCTCCTTAGTGTTTAACACTAATTGGAAAACTCTATCTGCAGTGTTTAACACTGATTTTCTTAGTGTTTAACACTAATTTGGAAAACTCTATTTGCAGTGTTTAACACTGATTTTCTTAGTGATTAACACTAATGTGAAAACTCTGTTCCCGGTGTTAACACTGATTTGCTTTAGTGTTTAACACTAATTTGAAATCTCTGCTACCAGTGTTTAACACTGATTTGCTTTAGTGTTTAACACTAATTTGAAATCCCCGTTGCTAGTGTTTAACACTGATTAACTTTTAGTGTTAAACACTAACTTGCTAATTTTAATTCCAGTGTTCAACACTGTTGGTCTTTAGTGTTTAACACTAGCTTTAGCCCAATTGGCTAAGTTTCTAGAGGCAAAGCCTTTCTTTCAATGAGCCAACGAAGGGCCAATATTTCAAACATAATTGGACTTAGCCCAAACTGGCCATAAGTCCTCAAATCATCTTGAACTGAGCATATCTGCTCTTTCAACCAACTCATTGGTTCAAGGGTACATCTCTGAACTCCTTTGATATTTGTCGTTGTAATCCTTCAACGTCTTCAGAGAGGTGACGGGTCCCGACAACCACACATCAACACGGACTGTGGGGTCCTTAAACTCATGGACTTATGCGTCCTTAAACCAAGATACGGACTGTGGGGTCCTTAAACCCGCGGACTTATGCGTCCTTAAACTAACGGACTAATGCGTCCTTAAACACACCCATATGGACTGTGGGGTCCTTAAACCCATGGACTTATGCGTCCTTAAACTACCAATGGACCACCACGTCCCTAAACTGGCGATGGACCACTATGTCCTTAAACTGGTATTGGACCACTATGTCCTTAAACTGGTATTGGACCACTACGTCCTTAAACTGGCAATGGACCACTATGTCCCTAAACTGGAACAATAGAGCCCAAATGCTCTTTTGTCGGATCTAAACGATCCCGTTAAGTTGATCTTAGTCTCAAATCAGACTAACGTATCCTTAACAAACGTTTAAGTTGATCTTAGCCTCAAATATGGCTAACGCATCCTTAAACCAAAACCTTCAAACAGACTTTAGTCCCAAATCGGACTATAGATCTCCCAACCAACTTTGGCTCAAGGGTACATCTCTGAACTCCTCTGATATCTGTCGTTGTAATCCTTCAACGTCGTCAGAGAGGTGATGGGTCCCGACGGCCATACATTCAATGGACCACTATGTCCCTAAATTGGAACAATAGAGCCCAAATGCTCTTTTGTCGGATCTAAACGATCCCGTTAAGTTGATCTTAGTCTCAAATTAGACTAACGTATCCTTAACAAACATTTGAGTTGATCTTAGCCTCAAATATGGCTAACGTATCCTCAAACCAAAACCCCAAACCCAAATCTAAGAAAATACGGATTTGGATTAATCCACGTCCTACGGGCGACTACATAAATTAGTCTCCGTATACAATCCACGGGCAACCACAAACAAAACAAACACCCACGACACGAAGTGACCAGCTAGAGAAGGAGAAAGCTGTTACCGCGATGCGGTAGCGTAATTAACTGCAGGGGCTTGCGCCTGCAGGGAAGAGCATCCCATCAATCAAAAACCCCTCAACGAGGGGGAATCTGACGAAGTCTGCTACATCGGTCGCATCCGCTTAAACCTTCGATACATGGTGCCATAAATCAACTTGGCATCTTTGGAGAGGTAGACGGATAACACCAATTAGCATCTGCCCCGAATCTCAGGCAAGGCATTCCATGTCTCGGACGCCATTCGGAGGGGAACACTCCATTTTTCCTGAGCCAAGAAACCTCTGTGTAGGACTCTAAAGAATCGTCAATACGCCGGCAGTAGGTGATGATCATATCAAACACCCACAAGCTGCAAGCGGTCAGCTAAACGTAACAGCCACCCAGGTATTGAGCGATCAGAAGATCAACAAGCAAGCCTGTACATTCTCCTGCGAATCCAATCAGTAACACTCCCGTACAGTCCGGTCTCTCCGTCTGATATGTCACATATCTCGCCTAGGGGTGGTAAACGTCAGACCCCAGTAGTTTGATAAGTCGTGTCGATACGAGGTCTATAATAGTTTGAGAAACTACTGATATCACTTACCAGTAAACCTCAGCAACCCTGACCAGGGATTTCCAGTTATAGCCAATCGAACACAGCGCAACATCAACTACCTATACCGGGAGAGACGAATCCCCTCCTATCGCTCATTGCCTCCATGTGATTTGGGACTGTACCCAAAAGCCACCTTTTTGCACGCCCTCATGGATGTGGTATGATGGAAATCAAAGCACGGTGGGAATCACACAAGACTCTATGGCGATCTCGGGTCTACAGACTAACCTGTACCAGTGTCACCAGAGAACTACCATCTGACGTGAGGTATAATACCATCTGGGAGTTCTCGGCGAGTCCGTCCAGTGTACCCGGTCTCCACTGAGCACCCGTACACCATCCTTGATGTCAAACACCGATGGATATGGGATCATCCATCGCCCATCATATAGGTCAAGATGCGTATACGCTAGTCTACTCTGGTGTATCGATGCCCTGTCTCGATACACCCTCGACTAGGAACAGTTATAGGATGTACTCGTCGACTACCGTGGCCCCACTAGTATGATCTCATCATAGTCCCAGTAGTCGAGTACAGATCCTAAAGGCTTTATCAACATGTAACATAGAGACAATTAGAGTACATGTTAAGATAAAGAGCGACCAGATAGCGTACTATCATGTCGAGCAAGAAAGTCCTCCCTATATATGTCCAAGCATCCACTATAATATACATCGTATGTACAGTAATGGCCTCTAGGGCATACATATAACTAACAGGAGTCACTATGGACTTACCTGCAGGGCAAAAGTTTCATTTTATTTTTTTTGTTTTCTTTCCGCGATGCTCTATCATTTCAGCATTTTATATCGCGAAGGTCGCGATTGCCCAATCATTTTGGCTGTTTTTCGCGGTGCCAAATCATTTCGGCTATTTTTCTTTTTACTCGCTGCTTTTTATTGCGAGTTACCCAATCATTTTGGCTATTTTTATATGTATTTTTGGCTCGCTGATTTTGTTATGAGTTATGGACTTGAGATCTGATACCAATCTTAGCATCAGCATCACTGCGACTGGAATATTGCCAGGAGCGAATCATCACTTGCCGTGAAAGGATTTGGAATTTGTTACCGATTTAGGCATCAATATCGCTACTACTGGGATACTGCCAGGAGCGAATCATCATTTTCCTTTGTCGATTCAAACAAAGATGGCTTAGCAAACAGGGTTAGAATCCTATCGATTAAGGCTTTCGACTTCATGAGACGTAATGGACTCATAAAGATGTTTCTCCCTACTAGTTGTGAGGATCTCGTTTGTGTGTTTTCTCCCTAAGAATCGTGAGTATTCTTAAGTGCGTGTTCTCTTATAAGTCGTAAGGATCTTACAAGTGTGTTTTCTCCTTATAAGTCGAGAGGACTTACAAGTGTTGTTCACCACATGAGGACATTTCATGCAATCGGTGAAACTTGGTGACGGAGATGTTTATTGATGCCCATGGATTGTATACAAGGGTTAGTATTGAACCGTTTGTAGGGCAGTTTGGGGGATATGATGGCTTAAGAATAGGTTCAGGTCCCTGTATCTTAAAACTTTTTATTCTTGTGAGCCGTAAGGGTCTCACAGAGGATTCTCCTTACGAGTCGTGAGGATCTCGTAAGTGTAATTTCTCCTTAGGGATCGTGAGGATTCCTAAGTGTGTTGCTCCCTTGTGAGTCGTATGGACTCACGCAGGTATTTTCTCCTTACAAGGTCGAGAAGACCCTGTAAGTGCACGGGAATTTCTTTTACGAGTCTGCGCCCTTTCGGGTTTTCACAAACTCGCCGGTAGCCCTGCCGTTTTTACTCACGGAGCTCTTTTGGGTTTTCATCCGTGCCCATTTCACTTATGGACGTACCAATTTTTTTGTTTTTTTTTGCCACGTAAGGATGCTGCGGTTCATAGTAGTTTAAGGACGTTTCGGTCCGTAGCTAGTTTAAGGATATTACGGTCCATCGCTAGTTTAAGGACATTACGGTCTATTGCTAGTTTAAGGACATTACGGTCCATAGCTAGTTTAAGGACATCACGGTCCATCAGAGTTTTGAGGCGAGATTTCGCCGAATATTACTTATAGAGTTTGAACTCAGGAAGATAGCAAGCGGACATAGGCGTCGCATCTATCATTGTCCTGGGCCATGACTCGTCAAGCATAGTATTTTTTTAGGAATCGGCCGTTTATTGGCCGGAAGGGTCCTTCGCCATGCATATCCATAAGCAAGTAAGCCCCACCTTGGTAGACCTTGTCTATGATGTATGGGCCCTCATAATTTGGCTCGAATTTCTCCCGTTTGGCACGATTGGGGATCATAGGTCTTTTGACAACCAACACGAGTTTGCCTTGGCGGAATGTTCTCGGCCTAGTTAATTTTTCGTATGAGCGCGTCATCTTTGCTTTGTAAGCCTCCAAGTTTTGCTGCGCTATGAGATGGGTTTCCTCAAGGGCTTCGAGCTCCTCAAGCCGAAGATGAATATTCTCTTCATCTGTTATCTCGTAATAAACCGCCACTCGTAGAGAGGGTAGCTTTATCTCGAGAGGGAGTACCGCTTCTATGCCGAATACCAACGCGAATGGCGTTATATTTGTGGCCGTTTTGAACATGGTCCGATAAGCCCGGAGAGCTTCATGCAGTCTCTCGTGCCAGTCCTTTTTATTTTTGGACACCGTCTTCTTTAGGATCTTTGTCAAGGTTTTGTTGAAAGCCTCTGCTAGACCGTTAGCTCGGGGATTATAGACTGAAGAGTATCTCCAGTCTATATTATGCTGCTGTGCAATGCAGCTGATTCTATGACTTCTGTAGGCCGGCCCATTATCGGAGATAATCTTTCGTGGAGTGCAGAGCAGATAGATGACGTGTGTCTTGAAGAAGTGGAGGATATTCTCTGTTTTCACTTCTCTTAGTGGTACTGCTTCTACCCACTTAGAGAAGTAATTAGTTGTCTCCAATATGAACCGATGTCATCTGGATGACGCTGGTTCGATGGGCCTAATTATGTCGGTTCCTCACATTTCGAACGGCCAGCTAGCCACTGTTGGGTGTAGCGGATTTGGATGCTAGTGGATGAAGTCTATATGAATTTGGCACGAGTGGCACTGTTTCGCGTATTCGAGGCAGTCTTGAATCATCGTGGGCCAATAGTAGCCCATTCTTTTGATCTTCAGTTTCATCTTTGGCCCGGCTTGATAAGAACCGCAGAGTCCGTCGTGAGTTTCTTGGACGACTCTCCTTGCTTCTTCCGGTCCCAGACATCTCAGCTACTGAGAGTCGAACGATCTCCTATATAGAGTATTATTGACGAAGGCGAAAGACAGAGCTCGTTTCATGAGCTGATGTCTTAAGGATGCATCTTCAGGTGTTCGACGGGATTTGAAGTAGTCTATAAAGACTTCTCTCCAATCCTTAGCATTTTTTTGATCCTCTATTTGTAGGGCTGTTTGCGTGGCCGCTTCCTTTTCTTCAGACGACTCTGGAGACATTTCTGCTGGTGCAAGAACCCGACGGCTTTGCACAACGATTCTTACATCATCGAGGTTTCCGTCAGCCAGTTCTTTAGCGGGTTTGGCTAATGCGTCCGCTTTGCTATTTTCTGTACACGGTATGCTTTTCAGGGTGTAAGATGGAATTTGAGTTAGTAACTAGTGCACTCTCTCGCCGTACTTTACCAACTCTGGTTTGCACGTTTGATAGTCGCCATTCACTTGACTAACGACCAGCTAGGAGTCTCCGTATATGAGGAGGTTTTCGATTCCTATGTCGACAGCGATCTCAAGACCTGCTATCAAAGCCTCATATTCTGCTTCATTATTTTTCCTCGGCTCTATTAAGGAAAAGGCAAAGCGCATTATCCTTCCTTGCGGAGTCACGAAGATAAGGCCTACCCTAGATTTGATTATAGGGGTGCTGTGCTATCGCTTCTTCATGGAAGATGCTCCGTCGAAATAGAGTTCCCATCGGGTATCACTCCCTCCTTTCCCCCATTGATCGTGTCAAATGCGTGCTCGTCTGGCAATTCGCAATTTAGGGGCGAATCAGCAGGTATCGGGTGCTCAGCAAGGAAGTCGGCGATGACCTGGCCTTTCACTGCCTTGAGAGGTTGGTATGTTGTCGAGAATTCCATTAAGAGTAGGGCCTATTTAGGGATTCGTCCTGTTAATATGGCTCTTGACATCAAATACTTGAGAGGATCCACCTTTGATATGAGATGGACCTCGTGCGCCAAAGCATAGTGTCTGAGCATCGTTATCGCGAAGATTAACGCCGAGCAGTGTTTTTTAATAGGGGAGTAATTATTTTCTGCCCCCAGAAGAACTCGACTCAAATAGTAGAGGGCTCTCTCCTTCCCTTGGTCGTTCTCCTGTGCCCATAGCGCGTCTAAAGAACCTTCAAGGGCTGTTATGTACAGGATGAGGGGCTTTCCCTTGACTGGAGCGGTCAGTACCGGCGGATTCTGCAGGTATTGCTTAATTTCGTCTAGTGCACTCTGGCATTTACGATCCCAAATGAACGGGGTTCCCTTCTTCATCAGGTGACTGTAGGGACGACATTTTCCAGAAAGCTTGGCTATGAATCGTCGGATATACGCGAGCTTCCCTTGTAGAGACCGTAATTGTTTTAAAGTTCTTGGAATGAGTATTTCCATAATTGCCTTGATCTTCGATGGATCTATTTCGATGCCTCGGTGTCATATGATGAACCCTAGAAATTTTCCTGAGAAGACTCCAAATGCGCATTTCAGAGGGTTCATCTTCAGGTTATACTTACGAAGACGTTGGAACACTGTTTTCAAATGCTCCCAGTGTTCCTCGTATGATTTGCTTTTCACTATGAGGTCATCGATATAGCATTCGACGATTTCATGTATGAGGTCATCGAAAATCTTCGCCATGGCCCTCTGGTAGATAGCGCCGGCGTTCTTCAGACCAAAAGGCATCACTTTGTAACAAAATATGCCCAGAGGAGTCCGGAAAGCGGCATGCTTCTGGTCTTCGGGACGCATATTTATTTGATTGTATCCTGACGAGCCGTCCATGAAGGAGAAGACTTCGTGAGTGGACGTATTGTCTAACATCAGCTCGGTAACCAGTACGGGGAAATCATTCTTCGGACAGGCTTTGTTGAGGTCCCGAAAGTCCACGCAGATGCGCACCGTCGCATTTTTCTTCATCACCGGGACAATGTTAGCGATTCAGTCAGAGTATTAAACTTCTTGGATGAAGCCAGAGTCGATCATGTTCTTAACCCCGGCGTTGATACTCATTTCAAGTTCGAGCCGCATTCTTCTTGGTGCTTGTTAGACTGGCTTGACGTCCGGAGATATCGCCAATTTATGCACAGCTATTTCTAGATCTAGCTCCGGCATCTCAGAATAGTTCCAGGAGAAGCAGTCTTTATACTGCATGAGCACGTTTTTTAGCGTAGCCACTTGTTCTTTAGACAACAACTCACTGACGAACGTAGGCCACGGGCCGTTTACCGTCCCCAAGTCGATTTTCCTTAGGTTGACAGCAGTAGTGTGTATTTTATCTTCCAACTCTTTTAGCGCCGGTGGAAATTCTGAGATCAACTTCTCTTCATCCTTGTTTTCGAAGCACCAGGAGAGGTCATCTATATTCTCGCGCTCTCCTTCTTTCGACAGCGTTATCACGTGACAGGTACAAGATCGTTTCCAAGACCGATGTTGATCTGGTTCTACTCTTGCTATATACGTTACTTTTTGCACATGCTTTTGCAGTGGGGCTACCCTCCAACTATTGGATAGAGCGAATCTACCGAGTTGATATTGGTCTTCGACCCAGTTTTTGAAGGTAAAACAGTCTTCAAGAGGATGTCCTATCGCTCGGTGATAGGAGCAATAATCCAGGTGATGAACCTCATTTGCTTGATCGGGGTGCCGAGACTCTGGGAGTGTCATCATCTGATATTTCATGACAAGGTTAAAGATTCTCCTTGTCTTGTCTTGAGGGAAAGAATATGCTCGACCCATTTTTTTCATAAGAGACGGATTCCGGCTGACCCTTACTTGATCGCGTGGCCTTTTGGATCTATTTTGCCATTACCAAACGTTTTTTCCGTTCTTCAACTTGTTTTTGCCTCCCCATCGGGCCTTTTTCTTGTCTTGGGAATGCATGGCAAGCTGACGGTGGAGGGCATTATCATCCTCCGTAGCTTGCTGAAGGAGGCGTTGCGTCTTGGCTTTCTCGTAAATGGCCATTTCACGGCTGTGGTCGTTTCGAACCTTTTGACCCGCTTCCCTCGCTAGCTTGTCCATATTTTCTTGGAACGACGGACTCGGCATTTTTATGTCAGGACCTCGTTCTGGTTCAGCGTCAGCGTCTTCTAAAAAAGCATCTCCTTCTTCATCGAGGTCATTTATGACATGGCAATCACGGAATTGCTCCTGTTTCTTGGACTGGACATATCCAAGCCCAATCGTTTCCATTTTTCCATTGGTCAATTTTCGCTGAGTTCCGAGGACGTTCCAAATCCTGTTGTAGAACTGAGCTTACCGAGAAGTCTGTTTGAAAGGTATGCCTTGGCATCTTAGTAACCTTTTCAATTCCTCCGTATAGTATCTGGGCAGACGGATGGGTTGGAGCCTTTCGAGCGCAAAATCGGCACCATGCCAGACCTCTCCTTCGACTTTAGTCTCCGTGGATTGATAGAATAGGATCACCTTTTCACCTCTTCGCCTGAGAGGGACGTAGAATGTCTGCAGCTCTTGCACACTATATATCTCAAGCGCATCAAGCTCTCTATAGTGCTGCCGCGGAACCATGGTGATTTGCAAATTCTGATCATCTCTAGTGAGGGTCTGCATTGATGGACGGACCGAGAACACTGCGTTGACTTCGTCTTCAGAGTCAGTACCAAAGACCAGAATAGCGGTAGATGGTCCCGGCCTATTGCATTGGGGCGGCCCCGAATAGACTATCTATTCTTCCTCCTCGGTATGGCTCCCGAAGACCGGGATAGTGGTGATAGTTTTTTGCTTATTCTCCGGTTTATGGCATCTTTCCGTGTCTTCAAAGTCTGGTAGGAAATACTTAGCGTCTTCATACTTGCGGACTTCATTTACGGAGAATGAGTTTAGTTCCCCCGTCACGGTATACTCGAGTCCATCTTTGAAATACTTCATATACCGATGTTGTGTAGAAGGGATGATATTGTACTCATGTAACCAAGACCTGTCGAGTAAAACGTTGTAGCAGGTCTTGGTATCAATGACATGAAATTTGATATCAGTGACAAGCAGCCCAAAGCATAGCATTAGTATTATAGACCCGAGCATCCGTGATGACTGGGAGTCAAACCCGGAGATGGTGATTTTATCCCGAACGAGGTGTTGAACGCTCATGCAGATTGCTTTTAGCACCCTCACATTTAGGAGGTTGACAGAGGACCCGTTGGCAACTAAGATCTTCCTTATCTTGATGTCACGGCAGTACCCGGTGACATACAGGAGACGGTTGTGCTCGCACGTTCCGAGGAGGAGATCTTCATCGCCGAAAGTGATGTTAGCTGTGTGCACTTCTTCCAGCTCGCCCTTCATTTTTTCTTCGATAAGGAAAGCTTGGAACTGCTCGGGCTCTTGTAATGCCCTGATCAGAGAATCTCGTGCTTCTTTAGACAACAGAAGGGCATCCAAAATGCTTAGCTGTGAGGGCATCTTTCTCAGGTGTGCCAGGACATTGTAATCCACTTTATTTTTCTTGGGCGAGTCCTTGGCTGCCAGCTCTTCGACGACTTGATCATCGAGGGCGATATTTTCTGGGACTTTTTCTTTCCCCTTTTCTTTTTTGTTTGATCCCTTATTTGTAGGTCCAAGATTCTTTCCGGGCAACGTATGGTTGCGTAACTGAATATTCTCACAGTTCTTCATCTCTTCCTCCTTTCCTGAGGTGGATTCTTTGAAGAGAGGGTCAAGGGCTATTTCTTCGTCAGAATCTCTTCCGAATGTGAGAACTTGAGATCTTTTGGTATCAACCATGTGGCAGTTGCCGGCAGTTCTTTTGCGCTCATCCGTCGTATTTCTCTGCTCCCGACGAGTTTTGCGCTTCATCCGCTTGAAATGTTATCGGTGAGCAACGTATCCCTGCCACCATTTCTTGAAGGCATTGCATTCTTCAGTGGGATGTGTAACCTTCCGATGGTACAAGAATTAGCTCGGACGAACGTCTTCTTCGTCAAGGTACATACAGCCAGGAGTATCTTCTTTGAAAGGTGGCAGCTTCATTCCCATTGACAGGGCTTTAGCGAACTGTTTCCATGTCTTAAGCCTGCTTTTGTCTGCCGCGGGCGTGCTTCGATCTGGTCGGAGCGCTTTGCGACTCATCCCTCCCATGAATTCTTCAACTTGATGCCGACGCCTGGTTCTTTCGAATATGGCCATTTCACACTCTTGATCAGCTTTGCTCTTCTGACGGGCTTCGTTCAGTAACATGTCAATCATCTCGTCTGACGGTTCCAAGGATTTTGACACCGATCCTGCCCCCAGCTCCTTTACATTATCTTCTGATGCCGAGTGAGCTTCTTCGTCATTTATTGGTGAATGAGAGATCATGTGACAACTTGCTACATAATCCTCGGGTTCTTCTGACGAGTCTTCTCCCTCATCATTGTCCTTATCTCCGCCCTCAAGGATATGGTTGAGAAACTCTTGGAGTGTGACCGGGGTTCACGTCTTCTGGTTATATTCCTCCAGTGCGTCAATATGCCTTTGCAGATCCGTGTGCTTGTCATCAGGCTGCGCGGGCTTCTTGGTCTTCTTCTTTTTCTTTGAAGACTTAGACGGCCGAGCCTGGGTAGTTTGCCCATCGCTACCAACTCTCGGTGTTGGGCGCGGTTTCAACATTCCCTCAATGATCTCTGGCTCCAGCCGGCTTTTCTATCTGATTGCCAGACATGCTTGAAGATCCTTGAGCATTCTCTTAGTTTTGTCTGAAAGAACAACTTCCCATGGAGCTTCCTCTATAAATGATCATGATGCCCCCGGCGTGTCCGTCTTTTTAGGAGCGTGCGGCTGTGGCGGGTTTACCCTCCAGTTTTCAGACAGCGCGAATTTGCCTTGTTAGTACCGGTCATCAATCCAATTTTTGAAGACGAAGCAATCTTCGATTAGGTGGCCCACTATTCGGTGGTAGGGGCAGTAACTGGGATTGTTGATGTCGTCCGGTTACAGTGGGCGTCTCGGATCTGGTAGAGTGATAAACCTGTTGCGCATCGCCAGTTCGATCAGTCTTCTCATTTTATCCCGAGGGAATGAGTAAGGACGTCTCAGCTTTTCTCTGAGTGTTCGCTGTTTATCATTTTGGCGAGAAGCTGGTTTCGGATCACTCGGTTGTTGCTGAACGTTGGCGACGAAGGTCGCTTTCCCTTTACCCTTTTCATTTCGAAGCTCCATTTTTTAGGAGGACTGTCTATGGCCCATCTGGTCTATCTGGGCCAGCTTATCGATCAAGGCCTGGAAAGTGGTCGGCTTGAAGAACATCATAAATTGGGATATAGTTGCCTGTGTTGGAGATAGTGCCCTCAAAGTCAATTATTGGATCACAGGCACGTGATTGCAATGATTGAGAGATGACCTATACCGTTAGAACAGTCTTACTCAAGATGATAGTATGCTATCTGGTTTATCTTTATCATCGTGTACTGTTTTAGATGACCTTACAGGTCACTATTGCACGTTGATAGAGCCCTTATGATTCTTGCTTGACGGCCAGCAGTATGATGGCGATCATATACGTGGGAGCTGGGGTCTGTAAGCACATCCTTAAAAGGTCCCTAGTCGTGGGAGTTTTCGAGACAGGACATCGATACTCCAGAGTAGACTAGTGTATACAGTCGAGACCCCGACGAGGGGCGGTGGCCGGTCTCACAAGCCACTGGTGTCAGTTGGTTCACCTAAGATGTATACATGTGCTCATTGGGTTATGAGTACACCGGACAAGACTCGCCGGGAACATGCTAGTTGGTCTTATACCTGACGTCAGATAGCAGTTCCCTGGTGACATGTGTACAGGTTAGTTCATCGACTTGAGATCGTCATTTGTCTCGTGTGAGTTCCCACTGTGCTTTGATTACTACCCTTTCACGTCTCAAAGGAGTCGTGCAAACAGGTTTTAGTTGGGTACAGTCCCGTGCCACATGGAGGCAGTGAGCGGATCTGCAGGGGTTCGTCTCTCCCTGTATTGGGGGTGAGATCGCGCTGTGTCTAGGAGAGCCATTACACAAAGCCCTCGGCCGAGGCAGGAGATTTACTGGTAGGTATTCCAGTAGTATCTCAAGGTGTTCTGGGCTACACTCTGACACGACTTGTACCGCTTTTAGGGGTCTGACTTTTACCAACCCCCTAGGCCCGCCATGCGATGCTCATAGACGAACGGACCGGACTGTACGGATATTGTCACTGACAGGCTCAGTAGGGTGTCAGGATGAGTTCGCTCATCGACCTCCCTTTTAGTCAATACTTGGTAGCCCGTTACGTACGGCTAATATCTCTGACGTGCTAGTGGTTAAATCCACAGCCAAAGTATTGATGAGTCTTTAGAGTCCCCCACAGACAGTTTCTCAAGTTTCGGGCGAAACGTTGTAGAGGCCGTATGATATATGGCAGGATTCGATCTTATACGTGCGGTATTGCACAGATCATGATCGGACGGATCATACTAGTGGGCTTTGGTTTAAGCCGGATCCTAGTATTAGATTTGTTGGATTACTTTAGTCTCATCGCATTCGCATTAAGTCGGAATGCGGATGCAGGTATGTATATACAGGTGAGGGGTATCCTCGTGATCCATCACGAGTTTACTTTAGATGTTGCCGGATTTTCTTTGTTATGGCAAACATTTGGATTAATGTTTGCTTATGGAAATAATGAGCTAGAAATCATCATGATAATGCATTAATGTGACATGAACTTGTATCATGAGTCATGGTCTCTTTTTTAGCAAATGTGTCACATTAATAGATTGATTAGTGATGATATGAGAGGAAGAGAGAGAGAGAGAGGGGCTGCCATTGGCATATGGTTAGCTCTCATATTATTTTTCAAGACACTCTCTCATTCTATGATAGCATCACAAGAAAAGAAAAGAAAAGAAAAAAGCCTTTCTCTTCTTCTTCTTCTTCCTCCTCTAGCTTGCTTTCTCCATTAATGGCAACATCTTCAACCTCCATCTAAACTCATGGATGCAAGAGGCAAAGTGATCACAAACATTCTCTACAACACCTTGGACGCGTCGACTAGCACACTTCGCGCCCGAGTTGCTTCGGACGAAGCGGGAGCCTGTAAAAAGACTTCTCGATGTGGTGCCCTTTCCGACGAGGAGATGAAGATCGGAGATGCCGCGGGGAGATCGGGATAGTGGCCAAAGACCGAAGGACACGGATCGCTCGGTATAGCATTCTATCCCTTCTTTAGTTTTCTAGTAGCAGGTTAATGGTTCGATCCGGGTTTTAAGCATACGATAGCGCCGGTTTTCAAGTTAAGAAAAAATTCCGTTTCAGCATTTTGGCCTCGGATAGACGGCCGGAGCACTACCGTAGTCTTACATGGTATCAGAGCCACGCCATTAAGCTAGTCTAGCTTGCTCTAACGTGTTTAGAACTTCGATCGAATGAAAATTCCAAAAACCGCATTTTCAAAGTTCAGTTTCTGTCGAAATTTTTCTAGGGTCAAAAAATAATTTGGTGCATTGCAGAAAATCAGGCAGGGTTTTTTAGGAGCACTATAGAAATTTGGTAACACGACTCAACAGTAACGCCGCGGAACCGCGGCCATAACCCCCTTTTGGCTGCGGTTCCGCCACCATTATGAGGCTTCATCTCACCAAATTTCTTCAGGGGCTCTCTGTGTTGGAATTGGGGTTTTTGGTATATTCTGTTTGGACCCAGATTATTTTGCGTGCTGCAGTTGTACTTGGGGCCCACTTCGGGAATTTTTAGTCGATCAAAAATTTTAAACATGTTAGTTCACAGTATTTACATTATATCCGCGACCGTGACTATCATTTGATCGGTAAATCCTGTCTAATTGCTATAGTTCTTTTCGACGGATTTGCGAACGTGACATTCACGTTGATGTTATGTGTTGTGCTGTGATGTTGCGGATTTGTCGTGGTGGAGAGCCTGGATGCAATGGTAGTACAGTTTGGTTGTATTTGTACTTTTGATGTTGCGGGGCGAGCGTCTGACATGTGGACTGCCGTCACTGCCTGTTTGTATATTATTCTTTTGGGGCACGACCGGGTTGAGGTCGATGTACCCGTTGTATATTTTACTTTCTGTACTAGGATTACCCCGCGGTGGGGTGCACAGATAGCCGGGTTCTAGAGGGCAACGGGCCCGCATCTCACGGAGTTGAGACGGAGGGGGCTTCACTCTAGAATTGGCGGGCTATTCGCCGCACTCGTAGGGGGTACAGGTTGACCCAAGGAGGGGTGCCCAAGTTACCGGATTCCTTGAAGTGCTGGGTGGTCTATTCACGTTGCAGAAGGGGGATGCCTCACTTCAGGTTTTGGTGGGTAACTTGCCGCGCCCGTAGGGGTCTAGGATTTCATTGCACAGGCTATCCACACGACCAGGGGAACGTCGGGTTTCAGTAGCGGCTCTATGAAACCCAGGGATCCCAGATGTCTGTATTATTCTGTGATGCTGGTTACATTTCTGTGATGTTACATTTTATCACGCCTTGAGTGAATATTATATATTGATATATATACTTGTATATGTTTTGCATCCGCGCTAGTCTAGTCCCCGCTCTGTCATTAGTTAAGTAACCTAACGGGTGATGACGGGACCTAGTGGCGAATGCGGATGGCATATACGTACATCATTATTTTTGTTCTTTATTGGTGTGATCAATTGATGAGACTGCATTGATTCGGATCAATGCAAAGCTAAACAAACCTATTCTGATGTTGTTGGAAGATTTTTCAAAATAAAAGGCTGTTATTGCAAGGACATTCTCTTTTGTTTTGCACAGTGGTATGCGGTTATGAATATCCAGCACCTCAGTCGACGAGGCAAGGGCCATGATCCCTTCACCGGGAGTGACTTGGACAAAAGTTTGTGTCAGGGTAATAACTTCACTATAGTCGATTATTTTTACTTTGCATCGTGGTATTCAGCTTGGAATATCCTGCACCTCATTTTACGGGGAAAGAGCCGAGATCCCTTCACCGGGAGTGACCTCTTTAGCAAAGGTTTTCGCCACTATATTTTTATAAAAAGTTATCCGGTTCCTTCAACGATATCAAGTTCTTTACGGTAAAAGGTTTTTCGCCAAAAACCATTCGTAGCCCTCCGTCATTTCATATTAGTATTGCTTAGTATTCGCACTACGTTTGTCGTTGCTATTCGCCGAGACGTAGTGTGCGGTAGCTCTGTAATGCTTTCTGTCGCATGGATATGTGGATTGGTTAGGACGGTCGTACGACTTTGTTGATTATTCGTCAAGGGTCATGCGGGTGGGTTTAACGCAATCAAGATAATGACGGGTTGAACTTGACTAGGGCCTTTTGATTTGTTGATTATTCGTCAAGGTCACTTGGGTCCTAGGGGTAAAAATCACATCGGGAGTTTCTAAAGAAACTGAAACTTGCCAGGCATGCGCATACCTTCTGGAGTGTGATAACGTGAGTGGATTCCGTCACGTTATCATGTGATGATAGTTGGATCCCGATTCCCACTGATGAGTTGGTTTACTCCTCGGGTGATCCCGACTAATTCTTCTTTCAGGTTTGGAGGAGAATTTGACGATACAGTGGGAGGTTTCCTGATTATATAAAGTGATAACCATTCTGATCTAGGTTAGAGTGCACGCAGAGTGTTTCTTTTCTCTCTCTCTTTGGTAGTGACCATGGCCCGACCCTATACTATGACTCAGTGACCAAGATTAACCGAACCTTCTTAAAACACTGGCTTTTGGAGTTTCAGAGTTGCATACCTCATTACCACTCCTACTTTTACCCTTTTTCTCCAGGGCACCCCGTATTATTACGAACATCCACTTCCATTGGATAAAACCATCGTATGGTTATATACGAACTCGAAGGAATTTATTCGAGGATGGTTTCTGGTTTTGGAGAAAACGAATAGGACTATTCAGTTGTCTTTTATCTTCACCTTCTCTCGCATTGCGAGTGCTCCTAGGATTAGGACAGTACACCCATTATGCTTATTGGATAGTCTTCTTCCAAACCATAGGCTGGTGCCGAACGGTAGGGAAAGAAGAAAACCATTTAGCCTAAAGGGGTGTACAGAAGGTAATGGCTAAATACATATAAAGGGATTTGGAGAGATGGCAAAGAAATATACGGTTACAGTTGTGAATCTGATAATGGATGAGGCATTACTAGGAATACCCGAATACCCCTTCGAAACATTCAATGTTTCAGTTTCACTGTGTACTGTTAATAGAAAACTAATTTCCTAATTAGACACTTGCTCCAGGATATGTATTTACCAGGATTTGATTCTCACATCTATATGGTTTTACAGATGATGAGTGGGAGTAAGTTATTGGGAATTAGGTGATCATCCTCATTATATCGGAATTCGTTGTAATTGGTGATATTTGAGGAAGTCACCTGGGTTGTTTGCCGGATGGCAAATATTTGGTTTTGAATATCCGTTGTTGTGCACCAATTTCAAATTGATATATCTATACTTCTATTTTTATAGAGTGAGATACACCTTTTTGAAATTATGTCCGTGACATTTACCTATATCAGTGGATGGTTAGGTAAGGAGCATTAAATAGCGGTGTAATTCTTCATAACCATAATACAGTTTTCAACCTACGATACACAGGGTTTGAGTTATTAGACTCAGAGGACTTATACAGAGTATTGTATGTTGTCCAGTGTCCATCAGGACAGAGGGGTTGGTACCCGTACTGTATTCCGTTTACATGTGACTTCTCTAGTTCTTAGACATGTGTTTTGAAGAAATACAAGGTCTAAGTTTTGAGAAGTTATAGGTATAAGAATAAAGTAGAGAACCAGGTGTTGCAAGTATCGGGATTTTTCAAGGTGATCGATGATGTAGATACTTATGTATGGTATTCAGTTGATAGTAATGATTAAGAGAACTTGATTCTCTTTCGGGTTACTCATAATTGGATATACTCCTAAGTTGAGTAATGCTGATCGGCCTCTCTCCATTTAGTCGACATGCACTGGAGACAGCTGCATGATTTGAATCTGGTTCCAATTAAATCAGTGCCTTTGTTTCTATATTGGATATAGAATAGTTCATATCTTAACATTGTTAAGGTACGGGGAGTTGTCCGGCTTATGCTTAAAACCAGACACTGAACAACTCAAGGCACGTTTCTGTAATGGCTGTTTGTGGGTTGACCCAGGCTATGACGAGGGTTGACTTTCTACCATCTGGAAGATCAATAGTAATATTGTTCTTAACTCGCCACAGTTTTAATAAAAATGGATTTTTTCAGAAAACAGTAGTGGGAGTATGGTAGAACTGGAAGTGATTCCAGAACCGCAAACGATTACTAAAAATTTGATAAGAACCTAAAGATTCAATCTGGATTGACATTCTATTGGTCACTCCGCAGATATGGTGGGTAACCTCAGGCACCCGAGAGGTACTCCGGTAGACTCAAGGACGGTGGCAGGGAGGTTCTTGTTTACCCAGACTTGCCATTGCTGTTGTTCCAGACTATGAGACCCGACAGGAGAATGAGTATAGCGTCGTTCTGAACTAGCTTTAGAAGCGTACGTGTATATGACTCTTCCATAGGGTTGTCGTAGTCAGTGGGAGCAGCGGAAGCATAGTGGACAAGTGGCTTATGTCTATTTATAGACTAAAGCGGATATAGAGGAGATAGACCATCTATTTCTGATGTTACAATCATAGGTTTGACTTCATCAGAATAGCGGATGGATCTGTTAAGAAGGTAGTAGGGTGTGATGTCCTGGTATTTGGATGACATACACTGAGTAGGAAATGAAATTCCTATACTACGATCGGTTATACTTTAGTTGTCACACAGTGGTTTCTCCATATAGGATTTGAATATTATATCAGATATTCTGGTTACTAGATCTATGGTTTTAGATCTAGATTTGGGTAGTTTCCCAATCTGGGTACTTAGACAGCATTCTAAAGGTGTTTTAGAATGGATGACTCCTGGCATGGTAGTGTACCTGCAGGTGATGGAGTCACCCTCTCTAAAGGTGTCTTATAGACTAAAGGGGAGAGGGATGTGCATGATTGGCAGTTCACTTGCTTAGGAAATTGAGTCAATCATGAGATGTCAAGTACCACACCAGATGTTGTTTTTGCACTAAATATAATAAGTTAATATTAATTCTATCCTGGAGAAACGTTCGGAAGCAGTTTTAGAACATAGGTGGATGTTCTAGGGATATGATAACGACAGTCTCTTTCCGGAGACGGTTATCATTCCAGGCTTCCAAGATGACCTGGATGACAGAGTGACTGTCAGAATTATAGTTTTCCCTCTGACGAGGGGCAGTATTTTGGACAGGTGGTCCAAGCAGATACTGAGGGAGGCATGGCGCAGGATACTGATTAAGTTCAGTTGACGATACAGTCTAAGAAGTTTGGATTTGGAGTTCATTTATGAACTAGGTCCCATCAGATATCCAGACACATTCTAAAACAGGTATTGCTCATTTCGGGAGATGGCTTTTTCCACGAACTTGAGATAAAGAGAGACATAGAAAGAAACATTTGAGCGGATCCACTCACTGAGGCTATTCCTCGAACGCATTAGTTTCACAAACAGTTTTTGTGAGACTGATTAGTAGAAGAGTTGGGTGTTCGGTATCACACGGGCTGTGAGTATGCGACATCGCAATAATTAGCCTTGACTGCAAGTGGGAGATTGTTGGAGATAGTGCCCTCAGAGTCAATTATTGGATCACAAGCACGTGATTGCAATGATTGAGAGAGGATCTATACCGTTAGAACAGTCTTACTCAAGATAGTATGCCATCTGGTTTATCTTTAGCATCGTGTGCTGTTTCAGGTGACCTTACAGGTCACTATTGCACGTTGATAGAGCCCTTAGGATTCTTGCTTGACGGCCAGCAGTATGATGGCAATCATATACGTGGGAGCTGGGGTCTGTAAGCACATCCTTAAAAGGTCCCTAGTCGTGGGAGTTTTTGAGACAGGGCATCGATACTCCAGAGTAGACTAGTGTATACAGTCGAGACCCCGACGAGGGGCGGTGGCCGGTCTCACAAGCCACTGGTGTCAGTTGGTTCACCTAAGATGTATACAGGTGCTCATTGAGTTATGAGTACACCGGACAGGACTCGCCGGGAACATGCTAGTTGATCTTATACCTGACATCAGATAGCAGTTCCCTGGTGACATGTGTACAGGTTAGTTCATTGACCTGAGATCGTCATTTGTATCGTGTGAGTTCCCACTGTGCTTTGATTACTACCCTACCATGGCTCAAAGGAGTCATGCAAACAGGTTTTAGTTGGGTACAGTCCCGTGCCACATGGAGGCAGTGAGCGGATCTGCAGGGGTTCGCCTCTCCCGGTATTGGGGGTGAGATCGCGCTGTGTCTAGGAGAGCCATTACACAAAGCCCTCGGCCGAGGCAGGAGATTTACTGGTAGGTATTCCAGTAGTATCTCAGGGTGTTCTGGGCTACACTCTGACACGACTTGTACCGCTTTTAGGGGTCTGACTTTTACCAACCCCCTAGGTCCGCCATGCGATGCTCATAGACGAACGGACCGGACTGTACGGATATTGTCACTGACAGGCTCAGTAGGGTGTCAGGATGAGTTCGCTCATCGACCTCCCTTTTAGTCAATACTTGGTAGCCCGTTACGTACGGCTAATATCTCTGACGTGCTAGTGGTTAAATCCACAGCCAAAGTATTGATGAGTCTTTAGAGTCCCCCACAGACAGTTTCTCAAGTTTCGGGCGAAACGTTGTAGAGGCCGTATGATATATGGCAGGATTCGATCTTATACGTGCGGTATTGCACAGATCATGATCGGACGGATCATACTAGTGGGCTTTGGTTTAAGCCGGATCCTCGTATTAGATTTGTTGGATTACTTTAGTCTCATCGCATTCGCATTAAGTCGGAATGCGGATGCGGGTATGTATATACAGGTGAGGGGTATCCTCGTGATCCATCACGAGTTTACTTTAGATGTTGCCGGATTTTCTTTGTTATGGCAAACATTTGGATTAATGTTTGCTTATGGAAATAATGGGCTAGAAATCATCATGACAATGCATTAATGTGACATGGACTTGTATCATGAGTCATGGTCTCTTTTTTAGCAAATGTGTCACATTAATGGATTGATTAGTGATGATATAAGAGGAAGAGAGAGAGAGGGGCTGCCATTGGCATATGGTTAGCTCTCATATTATTTTTCAAGACACTCTCTCATTCTATGATAGCATCACAAGAAAAGAAAAGAAAAGAAAAAAGCCTTTCTCTTCTTCTTCTTCTTCCTCTAGCTTGCTTTCTCCATTAATGGCAACATCTTCAACCTCCATCCAAACTCGTGGATGCAAGAGGCAAAGTGATCACAAACATTCTCTGCAACACCTTGGACGCGTCGACTAGCACACTTCACGCTCGAGTTGCTTCGGACGAAGCGGGAGCCCGTAAAAAGACTTCTCGATGTGGTGCCCTTTCCGATGAGGAGATGAATATCGGATATGCCGCGGGGAGATCGGGATGGTGGCCAAAAACCGAAGGACACGGATCGCTCGGTATAGCATTATATCCCTTCTTTAGTTTGCTAGTAGTAGGTTAATGGTTCAATCCGGGTTTTAAGCATACGATAGCGCCGGTTTTCAAGTTAAGAAAAATTTTCGTTTCCACATTTTGGCCTCGGATAGACGGCCTGGGCGCTACCGTAGTCTTACAGCCTACGGATCCAGGGTCCCTATGAACATGCCCATAGCAGGAGCTTCTTCTAAGCATTGTTCGCATTTTGACCATAGGTTCCGCCACCGAATTGCATACTGAACACAAGTCTCTCCTGGCTTCACTCTGGCATTGATCAACGCCGTGACTGGGGTGCGTTCGCAAGCGCTTGTGAAACGCTGGGTGAATAGCTGCTCCATTTCTGTAAACATTTTGATGGAGTCGTTTGGAAGCTCCGAGTACCATTCAAAAGCTGTCTCCACTAAACTGTCGACGAACTGGCGACGTAGTAATTTGTCGTCTGCTCCGGTATTGCCGCACAGAGCCTTGAACTGAGTGACATGTTGATGGGGGTTGCTTGTCCCCTTATACACGTGAAATTTAAGGATCGTATATCTCGGTGGGTACTTAATTTGATCGTACCAGCCTGGATAGGGTCTCCCAGTTCTGACGACTTGGCCGGCAGCTTCACTTGCCTGATGAGCTCGTATTTGTTGAGCTATGTAGTCATCAAGCGCATCTTTTGAGATTGTCTCCTCCCTGGCTGCTGATAAAGCCGGAAGAGTGTTTGATGTCTCCCCTCTGTCATCTTCAACGATTATTGGGGGATCTTCGGCTGGAGGGTCCGGCTGGATCATCATCCCCGCCATATCTTGGAACATGAGCGCCATTTGTTTTATGTGAGCTGCATGTTCCACGGCTTCTTTATCTTTCTTTTTGAGCATTCTTCGGAGGAACTCAGCGTCGGTTTCCTGCTCCTGGTGTCGATCCGATGATACTTCCGGGCTTTCTTTCTGCCCAGTAAGTGCGGCTATCTTTGTCAGCATATCCTAGAGTTTCTGTTGTTTCTCTTGAGCCTTTATTACGGACCGCATAAGTGGTCGATGACCCCCAGGAGCACGGATTTCCTCCATTCCGAAAGCCATGTAGACGGTGTGCACTATCATGCCCCCAGACTTAGGGCGTTTGGATCCATCACACTCAGAATTTGTCGCCAGTGGTGGTTGATTCTCTGGCCTTCTCTTTTTGTGGTAGGCCGAAGTTGAGGGATCTATTGCAGACAATACTTTCCGTGGTATGACGGCGGGATGGCCCTCCTCTTGCCAGACCTTCATTTTCTTCGATCGGCGGGAGTAGTCTTTGTCGATTTCAGAGTCTTGGACTCTTCGCCAGATCTTGTGGATATTTGAGGATAGCCGCTGAGCGGGCTGCTCCGGCCTCGTTTTAGTAATGTTCTCCACCGGTGGAGGATAATTTTTCAACACGGCAGTTGAAGAGTTCTTGCGCATCCTCCTAAGCGGCTCAAATCTGTTCCCAGTTGGAACGGCAGCATCAACTTCCACCATAGGAGCAGGTGGTGTAAGTCCAGAAGGGGAACTGCCCCCATCTTTCCTCACTTGGCGCCAGTGATGACGTCGAGCATGTCGTGTAGCCGGGATCACCTCTGTTGTCGAGGTAGCTTTGTCATGCCCCCTGATCTGATGAGAAGTCGTTGTCGGTGTCAGCCTGTCGAAGACAGATGTCCGCTGAGAGAGAATAGTCAATCTTGCAAAGGCCAACTTTTGGGCAGGGGAAGCACTTGTAACAACCTCACCCGTAGCAGGAGTCGGAACAGCCAGTCTTGCGAAGACTGATCCCTTAGCAGGAGAAGCCCCTTTGATGACTTTGTTTACCAGAGCTGGAATGGCTATCCACTTTGGGATAACTCCTTCGGGTATTGCAGGCTTCTTCACGGACCTACTTGAGCTTTGGCTTAGTCTGTTAAAGTCCGAGGCGTTAGACTTGTACGACCCATTGAAAGGGACCGTGGTAGTTGTAAGCCGATTAAAGACCGACTTCTTTGGAGCTTCCTGTGACGGCACTGGGGCGTTGAAGCTCATTGGCGGGAGCATGGTCCCGAAGAACAGTCCAGTGGTGGCCTGTGTCACTTGTTCCACCGGCATTGTGAAGATGGAGGCCACTTGGGACCCATAAGTCACTCCTCTAGCAGGGACGGAGTGGAAGTTATTGTTTCAATTGGTGCAGTTAGAGGCCATTGACGCCATCTTCTCTTCTGCACAGAGCAAGACACCAAATCTTAGTACCACGAATCCAGAGACAACCATATTAGACCGCGATTCGTTTGTGAACACGACACATGAAGTGTGGAGTGGAAAGAGAAAAAGGTCCCACCGGGCGTGCCAGAATCTGTTTACCGCCTTAAACCGGGAAGAGAAACGTCTTGCCTGAATTTGGAGGTAGATGCTATTTGGTTTTATCTGTCTACCTCTCCGAAGATGCCAAGTTGATTTATGGCACCATATATCGAAGGTTTAAACAGATGCGGCCGTTGTAGCAGACTTCATCAGATTTCCCCTCGTTTGCGAGGGGTTTTTGATTGTGGGGACACTCTTCCTTACAGGCGCAAGCCCCTGCAGTTGATTACGTTACCGCGTAGCGATAACCACTTTCTCCTGCACCAGATGTTCACTTCGTGCCGTGTGTATTTGTTCTATTTTTGGTTGCCCGTGGATTGTATACGGAGACTAATTTGTATTGTCGCCCGTAGGGCGGGGATTAGTCCAAATCCGTATTTTCTTAGATTTGGGTTTGGTTGATTTAAGGATCGTTAACCTCGTTTGAGATTAAGATCAGCTTAAATGTTTGTTAAGGATACGTTAGTCTAAGTTTTAGACTAAGATCTACTTAACAAGGTTTTAGGATCATTTAGATCCAACAAAAGAGCATTTGGGCCCTATCATTTTAGTTTAAGGACATTGCGGCCCGTCACTAGTTTAGGGACGTTGCGGTCCATTGTTTAAGGACATCATAGTCCGTAGTTTAAGGACATCATAGTCCGTAGTTTAAAGACATCATAATCTATAGTGTTTTTAGTTTAAGGACATCATAGTCCGCGGTTTAAGGACATCATAGTCTATAGAGTTTGGTTTAGGGACGTTGCGGTCCATTGGGTTTAAGGACATCATAGTCCATGGAGTTTAAGGACATCATAGTCCATAGAGTTTAGTTTAGGGACGTTGCGGTCAATTGGGTTTAAGGACATCATAGTCCATGGAGTTTAAGGACATCATAGTCCATGGAGTTTAAGGACATCATAGTCCATAGAGTTTAGTTTAGGGACGTTGCGGTCCATTGGGTTTAAGGACATTATAGTCCATGGAGTTTAGTTTAGGGACGTTGCGGTCCATTGGGTTTATTGATTGTCGGGACCCACCACCTCTCTGAAGACGTTGAAGAATTACAAAGACATGTATCAGAGGAGTGAAGAGATGTACCCTTGAACCAATGAATTTTCATCAGGGACTTGGTGGTCTTGTCTCGGTCTAAGGTCAATTTAGAAGAAGACATGTAGGCTCGGTCAATTTGGGGTTTTGCCAACCTTGGGCTCAGCCCACTTGATTGCTTACTTGGGCTTGATCCCCTTTTGTATCAGCACGGCTGAGCATTGATTTGAGTTCTGACACCCCTTTTTCTTTTGTTTTATTCATATTCTTTTATATGAAGTGTTAAACAATTTATGGCGCCTACGTGCAGAGCACTTGAGGCGCTCGGTGATGAGCGCCAAACACTAAGTGCTAAGCACTTTTTATCAAATAGCGCCCACGTAAGGAGCACGTAGAGTGCTCGACGCTGAGTGCCAGACTTTGAATGTTAAGTGCTTATTATTAAATAGCGCCCATGTGAGGAGCACGTGGAGCGCTTGGCGCTGAGCGCGAGATTTTGAGTGCTAAGCGCTTATTATTAAGTAGCGCCCACGTGAAGAGCGCATGGAGCGCTCAGCGCCGAGCGCCATACTTTGAGTGCTAAGCACTTCTTATTAAATAGCGCCCACCTGAGGAGCACATGGAGCGCTCGGCGCTGAGCGTCAGACTTTGAGTGCTAAGAACTGAGTTTTTGTTCTGCTTAATTCAATTCTCTTAGAATTTAATTCTTACTTGTGAAAGACTTCGTCTTATAGGTCTGATATCCGGAAAAAGAATTAAGTTCTTCTAATATGAAAGTTAAACTCTTAGATATGGAGTAGATGCTATGATCTCTCTTACTTTTATGAAAGACTTTGTCTTATAGATCTGTAATCTGGAAAAAGAACTAAGTTCTTCTGATATGAGAGTTAAACCCTTAGATATGGAGGAGATGCTATGATCTCTCTTGCTTTTATGAAAGACTTTGTCTTATATATCTGTGATCTGGAAAAAGAACTAAGTTCTTCTGATGTGAGAGTTAAATTCTTAGATATGGAGGAGATACTATGATCTCTCTTCTTTTTATTTACCTTGAGGAGAAATCGTTCTCGCCTAGAAATTTGAAGTTTATGGAGGGGGGTTCTCTGTCTTTTCTCTTTTTTCTTTTAAGTTGAAGTTTATGGGGGTTTCTTCTATACAAGAGTTGAAGTCTTAGGTCCTTTATATAGGGGAGGCTGATTTGTTGATTCAGTTAAGAAAACTCTCATTGAGAGATTTGTTAATTGATTTGGGGAATTTATCCACCGTTGAATCTTTGATCCAAGAACTTCTGTTTTACAGAAGACATTTTTCTTGTTTTTAACAAGATTGGGAAAATATTTTCCCATACAGAACTTATTCTGTATCTTGGTGATTTTTAATCACCATTGGATCTTTGATCCAACGGTGCTCTGATTTACAGGGCACAATCTTTCTTGTTTAGAAAGATTTGAGGAGTATTTACTCAATCAAAATTTAATTATGTACTTTGATGATTTATCATCTCCGTTGGATCTTTGATCCAAGGGTAGAGAACTTTTAGTTCTGGCACTGACGCTCTCGTGCTTTGCACGTGAGGCGCTGCCTCAGAGGTTTTGACTCTTGGCGCTGGCGCTCTCGTGCCTTGCACGTGAGGCACAGCCTTAGAGTTTTTAACTCTGGGCGCTCTCTCGTACTGTGCACGTGAGGCGTTGCCTCAATTCTGAAGGTGTCTTTTCGCCTTCTTTCTCTGATTTTCTTGAGTAAAACTTCTCTTTCCCAATGCTTTCTCTTAACAGCGCTTGGAAACAGTTCCATCATGCACAAAATTTTCTGTGCTTAAACTTAAATGTCTCCCTTTATAATTTGAAACAATACTTCTCTTCTCTCTCACTTTCAGAGAATCATCTTAATAGAGAAGAGCTATGGCTTGTAATCGTCCACATGCTTGCCGGCAGCCATGGGAGGTGCCTATCGAGGAAATTGTTCCTCGTTTTGCCGCACGCTTGGTGAACCCTACTCTTACGGATGACCAATGTGACACGGTGTTGCACGAACTCTTGACTCGTAGAGGATCACCTCTCCCCATCGGCTCCATTTGGCTCCGGATGGTCTTCTTTTCCGTGATCGATGATATTCTCCCTCATCCGGTGGAGATAACTCCAGCAATGTTCAACGCCGTGGAGGACAAGATCGAGTGCTTTCACAAGGCACTTTTGATTACTGCAGCTCTGAAGGATCGCTCAGTTCGGCTGCTAAGCCAGATACGGGCTCAGCGGGTCGTCATGTCTGCCTTCGCTGATGGGTGCGGTGCTGACCAATGGGTAGCTACTCCTCGTGAAGATCTCCGCTTTGCCTTGGTGGAGAAGGCAGAGAGGGAGTTAGAGAATTTTATCCATAGTTTTGTGAATCTCTGTACTTTTGATCCATGTAAGGTGATCTATTTCCTATAGAATAAAATGTTCAATTAAATACTCTTTTTGTCGTTGAACACCTGTTCTTCCTCTGATGTGTGCGTATATGAATGAGCCCGATTTCACACACATCTGTAAACAAAACTTAAACCGATGTAAACAGAAACAAATAGCACTTCTCCGAAGATTTCGGCGGGAACAAATGCCCCCCACTACTTTGCCCACGTAAGTATGTGCGTGGGTGAAGTAGTGCAGAGTTATGCAGGGCCGTGGAATTGAAGGCTTAGGAGACAAGTTTAGGGTCCTTGTAGCCTAAGACTTTTTTTCTTCTTCATGAGCCGTAAGGGTCTCAAGAAGATTATTTCTCCCTACGAGTCGAGAGGATCCCGTAGGTGTATTTTTTCCTTAGGAGTCGGGCGTTCCCTCTTGAGAGTCATAAGGATCTTAGAAGAGAATTTTTTTCCTTACAAGTCGAGAGGACTCGTAAGTGGTTGTTTCCTTTCCCTGTCGATATTCGACTTTAGAGAGTGTGGCCCGTGGATAGTCCGTCTTGATCTCCTTGCAGGGTATCGATGGCTTAGAAGACAGGTTCAGATCTGTCGTCTAAGAATTTTCAACTTTATTAGCTGTGAGGGTCTCATAAAGACTTTTCTCCCTGCGAGTCGAGAGGATCTCGTAGGTGTAATTTCTCTTTAGGGGTCGTGAGGACTCCTAAGTGTGTATTTTCTCTTAAGAGTCATAAGGATCTCACAAGAGAATATTTCCATTTTACAAGTCGAGAGGACTCGTAAGTGGTTGTTCCCCTCCTTATCGAGATTCGACTTTAGAGTGTGTAGCCCGTGTATAGGCCGTCTTGATCTCCTTGCAGGGTAGCGATTGTTGGGTTAGCCTAGCACCTCATGAAGGGTTTGGAAGCATCACATGTACTAAATATAGAATCTTTAGGGTGCTAAGTTAACAAACATCGGATCGTTCCTAGAAAAATTAGGGTTTCAAATTTTACACATCATCTCATGAAAGAAAAGCTAGGGTTTTGAGAGTACAACCTTTGTAGCTCCCTACGCTAGACTCCTCGGCTACTTGAGGTTTGCAAAAGGTCCGCTTGAACTCCTCTAGGTCACCGATGATCCACCCGGAGTCCGCTTTGTCCAAGCTAGCAACTTCGCAAGATCAAGAATGAAAATCGAAGCTAACACTCTAAACAAGTGGGCAAGACTTGTGTAGAATGATGTTGTGGTGGCTTTTCTCACTTCAAAATCCTAACTTGATGAGTATTTTGCTCACTTGAAAAATCTAGAGAGCAATGGAAGAAGGAGGAAGAAGATGGTGGCCCTTTTTGAATAAGAGAAGAAAAACCTCTAGTTAAAAAAATAGAAAATATATCTTTATATATTTTTTATCTCTCATCTCAAACCATGGTTGAACAATTATTGAACTTGAGTTAAAAACTAAAAGGAAAAGTAATCCATGGTTAAATGGTGGGTGAGTATGGTTAGGTCAAGAAGAGTGTAGAAAGCATCCATGAATTATCCTTTTCTTTTCTTTTGTTTTTAAATCAAATGCAATAATAATTTATATAGAAATCAAACCATGGTGTGAGTCTTATATTGCCACCATTTTCATGTATGTACAACCATGAAGGATGTATGTATGTATGTGTGTGTGTATGTACATCCATATGTGCATGAATCTATAAAGAAAGCATACATGCATGCATACATCCATCAAACTCAAGAAAGGATTTCAAGTGAGAAGCTAATGGTTAAATGATAAATCAACACTTGATTTATCAATCCGGTCATATCACATACAACCCCACCAAAAGCAAGCCGCCCAATCAATATACGGTATCCTATACGCGCATTTTAACCGGGTCCATGCGCATATCGCATACGCGCACCACAACGATTCGCCTGGACTAGGTAACTCCTTTGTGGGACTCTAAGACTCGTCAATACGCCGGCAGTGAGTGATGGTCATATCAAGCACCCACAAGCTGCAAGCGGTCAGCTAAACGTAACGGCCACCCGGGTATTGAACGATCAGAAGAGAACAAGCGAACCTGCTACAACTCCCGTCGAGCCAACCGGCAACACTACCGTGCAGTCCAGTCTCCTCGTCTGATATGTCGCATATCAAGTCTAGGGGTGGTAAATGTCAGACCCCAATAACCGATAAGTCGTGCCGATGTGAGGCTCATAACGGGTCGAGAAACTACTGGTAACACTTACCAGTAAATCTCTAATCAGCCCTGGCCAGGGACTTCCCTGTTACGGCCAATCGAGCACAGTGCAACATCAACCCCCAATACCGGGAGAGACGAAACCCCTCCTATCGCTCATTGCCTCCATGTGACTCGGGACTGTACCCCAAAACCACTGTTTTGCACGCCCTCATGGATGTGGTAAGGTGGAAATCAAAGCACTGTGGGAATCACACAAGACTCTATGACGATCTCGGGTCTACAGACTAATCTGCACAAGTGTCACCTGAGAACTGCCATCTGACGTGAGGTATAATACCATCTGGGAGTTCTCGCCGAGTCCATCCAGTGTACCCAGTCTCCACTGAGCACCCGTATACCATCTCTGATGTCAAACACCAATGGATATGGGATCATCCATCGCCTATCTCATGGGTCGAGAAGCGTATACGCTAGTCTACACTGGTATATCGATGCCATGTCTCGATACACCCACGACTAGGGACCTTGAAGGATGTACTTATGGACTACCATGTCCCCACTAGTATGATCCGCATCATAGTCCAGGTAGTCAAGTACACATCCTAAGGGCTTTACCAACATGTAACTATAAGACAGTATAAAGAGACAAGTATACATGTTAAGATAAAGAGCAACCGGATAGCATACTATCATATCGAGCAAGAAAGTCATCTCTATATATGTCCAAGCATCCAATATAATATACATCATCTGTACAATACTGGCCTCTAGGGCATACATACAACTAACAACGATGGCTTAGAAGACATGTTCAGATCTGCCGTCTAAGACTTTTCAACTTTATGAGCCGTGAGGGTCTCATAAAGACTTTTCCCCCTGCGAGTCGAGAGGATCTTGTAGGTGTAATTTCTCCTTAGGGGTCTTGAGGACTTTGTTTCCCCCAATCAGAGCAAAGCTCTGTTCAAAATTCAAATTTTGAAATGAAGCAACGCTTCAGATGCAGCGCCAAGTGCGCTGCGCCCTAAGCAGCGCATCACATACAAAGCACGTGGGCGCTAGCGCTGGGTACACTGCGCTCTAAGCAGCACACCATGTGTGCGCTAGCGCTAGGTGCGCTACGCTCCAAGCAGCGCACCACGTGTCAAGCACCAGTGCGCTAGCGCAATGTGCGCGGTCCTTTAAGCAGCGCACCATGTGTAAAGCACGGATGCGCTAGCGCTGGAACTAAAAGCTCCCCACCGTTAAATCAAAGATCTAATAATAATGATAAATCATTAATTAATCAGAATTAAATTCTGTTAAGGAAATATTCCTCAAAATCTTTCCAAATAACAAAATTGTGCTCTGTAAATCAGAGCACCGTTGGATCAATGATCCAATGGTAAATAAAAATTACCAAAAGACAGAATAAATTCTGTATGGAAAGATTTATCAATCTTGTTAAAAACAAGAAAATTGCCTTCTGTAAAACAGAAGCCCTAGGATTAAAGATCCAATGGTGGGGAAAAATCCCTAAATCAATCAGAGAAATATCTCTTTAACTGATTCAACAAATCAGCCTACCCTATAAAAAGGCCCCTAGACTTCAAGTCTCGGATATACAGAAAGAGAGAGAAAAACCTCCCCAAAAAACTTAGAGAAATTCAAAGAGCAAGCTCTTGCAAGAAGATTTTTCTTCAAGGTAAGAATGAATGATGATGAATACAGAGATGAAATCATCTCATGATTAAGAAAGAAGAATTCATTTCTTTAAAAATATTATAGATCTACAAAAACAAAAAGTCTTTCACAAAGAGATCAAAAGATCTCATCATAAAATAAAAGAAGAACTTACTTCTCACAGATCATAGATCTATAAGACCAAAGTCTTTCTCAAAGAGATCATGAACATCTCATTATAAAAAAGAGGGTAGAATAATTCAATTCTCTTAAGGATCATAGATCCATAAAGGCAAAGCCTTTCATCAAGATAAGAGATTGAAACAAAATAAGAACGGTTGTTCTTAGATCCTGAGACAAAGTCTCTTTTAAAAGAACATAAATTGTTTCTCAGATCATAAAATTGATCAAATGCGCTTTGCGCTCTTGAACTGCGCTTCTGCGCTCTCTGGACTGGCGCTCAGTGCCAAATGCGCCACATGTCAATCACGCATGTACTGCTTAACAAACTAGCGCCTTGCGCTTCTGAAATAGCGCCCTGCGCTCATAAACTGGCGCAATGCGCCCATCATCTGGCGCTTAGCGCCAAGAGCGACACGTGTCCTTCAAGACGCCAAGCGCACCATGTGTTGCGCTGACAGAACATAAATTGTTCTTTAATAAGCCCAGAGCTATGACGAATGCTCAACATTCAATAAAAGACAAAACATTGTCAGAATGCAATTCAATGCTCAGCATTGTTAAAAGGGCCAAGCACAAATAAAAGCTCCAACAGCCTAAAATAAATGTTAAAACTTTTTTTAACTTGATTGGACTTAGCCGAAGATTGGCCATAAGTTCTCAAATTCAGATTAATTGAGCCCATATGCTCATAAATCTTTTAACATATCTTAGTTCCAAATTGGACCACAGATCTTTCAACCAAAATTGGTTCAAGGGTACATCTCTGAACCCCTTTGATATATTCGTTGTAATCCTTCAACGTCTTCAGAGAGGTGACGGGTCCCGACAACCATACATTTCACAGACTATGACGTCTTTAAACTGGACTGTGGGGTCCTTAAGCCCATGGACTATGATGTCCTTAACCTCGGACTGTGGGGTCCTTTAAAACCCATGGACTATGATGTCCTTAACCTTGGACCGAAATGTCCTTAAACTAACATTGGACCGTAATGTCCTTAAACTAATCGACCGCAGTATCCCTAAACTAAACAATAGAGCCCAAATGCTCTTTTGTTGGATCTAAACGATCCCGTTAAGTTAATCTTAGTCTAAAATTAGACTAACGTATCCTTAACAAACTGTTAAGTTGATCTTAGTCTAAAATTACATCAACGTATCCTTAACAAACGTTTAAGTTGATCTTAGTCTCAAATGAGGCTAACGTATCCTTAAACCCAACCCCCAACCCCAAGTCTAAGAAGATACGGATTTGGACTAATCCACGCCCTAGGGCGACAACATAAATTAGTCTCCGTATACAATTCACGGGCAACCAAAAACAAAACAAACACCCACGACATGAAGTGACCATCTGGAGAAGGAGAAAGTGGCCACCGCGATGCGGTAGAGTAATTAACTGCAAGGAATTGCGCCTGCAGGGAAGAGCGTCCCCACAATCAAAAACCCCTCAAATGAGGGGGAATCTGATGAAGTCTGCTACATCGGCCGCATCTGTTTAAACCTTCGATACATGGTGTCAAAAATCAACTTGGCATCTTCTGAGAGGTGGACGGATAGCACCAATTAGCATCTGTCCCGAAATTCAGGCGAGACGGACCTGCGCGGTCGCGTCTCCGCGTTTCGGCGGGGAATAGATTCTGGCACGCCCGGTGGGACCTTTTCCTCTTTCCACTCCATATTTCGTGTGTCGTGTTCGCAAACGAATCGCGGTTTGATATGGTTGCCCTTGGGTTTGAGGTACTAAGATTTGGAGTCTTACTCCGTGCAGAAAACATAAGATCAATGGCTTCAACCCGCACTAACTGCAACTACAACTCTCACTCCGTCCCGTCCGGAGGGATGACTTACGGGCCCCAAGCGGCCTCCATCTTCGCTATGCCGGTGGAACAGGTCACTCAGGCCACCACTGGATTGTTCTTCGGGACCATGCTCCCGCCAACGAGCTTCAGGGCTCCCGTACCATCACAATAAGCTCAGAAGAAGTCGGTCTTTGATCGGCTTACAACTACTGCGGCCCCTCTCAACGGGTCGTCCAGCTCCAACGCCTCAGTCTTTGACAAACTAGGCCAAAGATCAGTTGGGCCCATGAAGAAGCCCGCGATACCAGAAAGGGTTATCCCAAAAAGGATAGCCATCCCTACTCCCGAAGTCGTCAAGGCGGCTTCTCCTGCCAAAGGGTCGGTCTTCACAAGACTGACTATTTCAACTCCTGTTCCAGGCGAAATCGTCAAGGTTGCTTCCCCTACACGGAAGTCTGCCTTCGATAGGTTGGACATTACTTCTCGGCGAACGTCAGTCTTCAAAAGGCTGACACCGGCGACAACCCTCCACCAAGACAGGGGGCATAACGAAGCCATCTCTATAGCTGAACCAACTCCATCCGCACGACATGCTCGCCGTCGGCACTGGCGCCGAGTAAGAAAGGATGGGGGCAGCTCTCCTTCTGGACTAACTCCGCCAGCACCCATAGTGAAAATCAATGCTGTTGTTCCGCTTGGGAACAACTTTGAACTGCTTAGGAGGGTTCGCAGGAACTCTCCGACTGCCGTGCTGAAGAGATCTCCTCCACCTATGGAGATTACTACAGAAAAGAAGCCGGAGCAGCCCCCTCAGTGGCTGTCCTCCAAAATTTATAAAGTGTGGCGATGGGTCCAGGAATCGGTGATTGACCAGGACTACTCTCGCCGATCAAAGAAGCTTAAAGCTCAACAAGGAGAAAACCATCCTGTCAAGCCACCAAAGGCAACAGCCGTCTGGGTGCCCGCTGCAACGGCCCCCTCGACTTCAACTGCTCACAAAAGAAGGAGGCCATAGAAAGCCCCTGTGAACGCGGCAAACCGCAAAGACGTTGAATCTAAACGCCCCAAGTTTGGGGGCATGGTAACACATACCGTTTATATGGCTTCCGGAAAATAGGAAATCAGTGCTTCCATGGGTCATCGACCACTTACCCGATCAATAACGAAAGCTCAAGAACAACAGCAGCAGAAACTTCAGGAGATGCTGACTGCAATGACCGCACTCACTGGGCCAAAAGAAAATCCAGAGACCTAGGAGCAGCGTCGGGAACAAGAAACTGATACCGTGTTCCTCCGAAGAATGCTCGAGAGGAAAGAAAAAGAGGCCTCGGAGCAAGCAGCCAATATAAAACGAATGGCTCTTTTGTTCCAAGATATGGCCAAGATGATGTTACAGCCGGAACCTCCAGCTGAAGACCCCCCGATTATCATTGAAGACGACAGAGGGGAGACATCGAACCCTCCTCAGGCTCTTTCAGCAGCCAAAGAGGAGACCATCTCCAAGGCCGCTCTAGATGATTACATTGCTCAGCAAATACGGGTTCACCAGGCAAACGAAGTGGCTGGACAGATCGTTAAGACTGAACGATCTTATCCAGGCTGGTATGACCAAATATGGTACCCGTCGGGATATACGATCCCTAAATTCCATGTATATAAAGGGACGGGAAATCCGCATCAACATGTTGCCCAGTTCAGGGCTCTATGTGGAAACACCGGAGGCGACGATAAACTGCTACTTCGCCAGTTCGTTGGTAGCTTGTCGGAGACAGCGTTCGAATTGTACTCTGAACTCCCGAACGACTTCGTCAAAACTTTTGCAGAAATGGAGTTACTATTCACCCAGCGTTTCGCGAGTGCTAGTGAACGCACCCCAATAACGGCATTGATCAATGCCAGGGTGAAGCCAGGTGAAACGTGGGTACAATACGTAATACGATGGCGGAATTTATGGTCAAAATGTGAGCAGCGCATCGAGGAAGCACCGACAGTAGGCATGTTCGTAGGCACTCTTGACCCTCAAGCAACTATTTCCCAATTCATGATGTTCTTCAAGCCGACCACATTCCAGGCCTTGATCGACAAACTGGCCCAAATGGACCAGATGGGTCATAGACCGTCTCCTTCAAAGCCGCAGCCGCGGAACGAAAAGGGTAAAGGGAAGGTGACCTTCGTCGCGAATACTCAACAGCAGCCCAGTGCCCCAAAACTAACTGATCGCCTAGATGAAAGGCGGCAATTCTATAATGAGAAGATGAAGCGCCCTTATTCGTTTCCCTGGGATAAAATGAAGAGATTGTTCGAGCTAGCGGTGCGAAATAAACTCATCAATCTGCCGAATCCAAAACGACCGTTGCAGCCCAGCGAGGCTAATAGTCCCAATTATTGACCCTACCATCAAACGGTAAGCCATCCAATTGAAGATTGCTTCATCTTTAAAGGCCGGATTGAAGATCATTACTAACAGGGCAAATTTGCCCTGTCCGAGAATTGGAAGGTGAACCCACCATAGCCACACGCTCCCAAGAAGATGGACACACCGGGGGCATCATGCTCTTTCATAGAAGAAGCTCCATGGGAGGTCGCGTTTTCAGCCAAAACTAAAAGAATGCTGATGGATCTCCAAACATGCCCGGCGATTAGATGGAAAAGTCCGCTGGAACCCGAGATCATCGAAGGAATGCTGAAGCCGTGCCCAACTCCAAAAATTGGTGGCGGTGGTCAAAGTGCTCACACCCAGCCGTCAAAGTCTTCGAAGAAGAAGAAGAACAAAAAGCCCGTGAAGCCTGGTGACAAGCGCACGGACCTGCAGAAGCAGATTGACGCGCTGGAAAAATATAATCAAAAAGCGCGGACTCCAGTCACACTCCAAGAATTTCTCAGCCACGTCCTCGAGGACAGAGATGATGACAATGGAGAAGACTCGTCGGATGAATCTAAAGATTATGTGGCAAGTTGCCATGTGATCTCTCACTCGTCAATAGACGATGAAGAAGCTCCTTACACAGAGAAACTGGGGGTAGATCCTAAGCCGGAACTTCTAAGGCCATCAGACGAAATGATTGATGCATTCCTGGACGAAGCTCTTCTTAAAATCAAAGCTGCTCAAGAGCGTGAGGTGGACATATTTGAAAAAGCCAAACGTCGGCGACTGGACGAAGGGGTTGAAACACCCCCGCTAGATCAAAGTACGTCCACCACAAATAAAAGCAGGTTCAATCCGAGGAAGAGGTTCGCCAAAGCCATATCGATGGGAATGAAGCTGCCACCCTCCGAAGGAAACACTCTTGGTGAAGCGGAAATACATCCTAGCTACTGCTTATATCATCGAAAGATTGTGCACCCCACCGAAGAGTGCAACGCTTTTAAAAGATGGTGGCAGGGATATGTTGCTCACCGGCAACATCTCAAGCGGATGAAATGCAAAACTCGTCGGGAGCAAAGAAATACGACCGAGGAGCGTAAAAGAACTACCGGCAACTGTCACATGGTCGACGCTGGAGGATCGCAAGTTCTCACCTTCGGGAGCGACTTTGACGAAGAAATGACTCTTGGCCCTCTCTTTAAAGAGTCCACCTCGGGAAAAGAGGAAGAACCGAAGACCTGTGAAAATATTCAGCTGCGCAATCGTACGCTGCCCGAAAAGAATCTTGGGCCCTCGAACAGTGGGTCAAATAGAAGAGATAAGGGGAAAGAAAAGGTACCTGAGGATATCATCCTTGATGACCAAGCCGTCGAAGAGCTGACAGCCAAGGACCCGCCAAAGAAAAGTAAGGTGGACTACAACGTTCCGGCACACTTGAGAAAGCTACCTTCGCAGCTAAGCATTCTCGACGCCCTTCTGCTATCAAAAGAAGCAAGAGATTCTTTGATCAAGGTGCTGCAGGAGCCCGAGCAATTCCAAGCTTTCCTCGCCGAAAAAAAGATGAAGGACGAGCTGGAAGAAGTACACACGGCCGATATCACTTTCGGCGATGAAGATCTTCTCCTCGGAACGTGTGAGCATAACCGCCCTCTTTATGTCTCCGGATACTATCATGATATCAAGATAGGCAAGATCCTGGTTGACAATGGGTCCTCCGTCAATCTCTTCAATATAAGAGTGTTGAAGGAAATCTGCATGAGCCTTCAGCACCTCGCTCGTGATAAAATCACCATCTCCGGGTTTGACTCCCAATCATCATGGATGCTTTGGTCTGTAATACTGACGCTGCGCTTTGAGCTGCTCATCACGGACATTAAATTTCATGTCATTGACGCCAAGACTTGCTACAACGCTTTACTCGGCAGGCCTTGGTTACACGAGTACAACATCATCCCTTCTACACAACACCGGTGTATGAAGTATTTCAAAGATGGTCTTGAGTACACCGTAACAGGGGAACTTAACCCGTTCTTCGTAAACGAAGTTCGCAAATATGAGGATGCAAAGTATTTCTTGCCGGACTTTGAAGACACGGAGAGATGCTGTAAACCGAAGAACAAAGCTATCATCACTATTCCGGTCTTCAGGAGTGATACCGAGGAGGAAGAAGAAATAGTTTATCCAGGTCCACCCTAATGCAACAAGCCGGGAGCGTCCACCCCTATGCTGATCTTCGGCAGCGACTCGGAAAATGAAGTCAATGCCGTATTTTCTGTTTGGCCATCAATTCAAGTCTTTGCTGATGATAATCGGAGTTTGCAGATTGCCATGGTTCTACAAGAGCATTACAAAGAGCTCGACGCGCTTAGTACCTATAGTGTGAAGGAACTGCAAACATTATACGTCCCTCCCAGGCGAAGAGATGAAAAGGCGATACTCTTTTATCAATTCACGGAAACCAAAGTGGAGAAAGATATTTGGCATGGTGCGGATTCTACACTTGACAGGCTCCAGCCCATCCGTCTGCCTAGATATTACACAGAAGGCTTGAGAAGGCTGTTGAAGCGCCAAGGTGTATTCTTCAAGCAGACTGCTCGACAAGCTCGGTTCTACAACAGGATCTAGGACGTCCCCGGAACTCAACGAAAGTTGCCCAACGGGAAAATGGAAACGATCGGGCTTGGATATGTTCAATCTAAGGAACGAGAGCGATTCCGCGGCTGCTACGTCATAAATGACTTTGATGAAGAAGAAGATGCTCTGTGGGAAGATGCTAACCCTGAACCAAAACGAGCCCCCGTCGTGAAAATTCCAAGCCCGTCGTTCGAAGAACAAATGGACAATCTTATAAAGGGAGTGGGTCAAAAGGTTCGAGACGACCATAATCGCGAAATGACCATCTACGAGAAAGCCATAACGCAACGCCTCTTTCAGCAGGCTGAGAAAAATGAAAATGCTCTTCCTCGTCAACCCGTCATACAAAATGCCCGACGCAGAGGCAAAAATAAATCAAAAAGCGGGAAAGGCGTTCGACAGTGACAAAGCGGGACCAAGAAGCCACGCGATCAAGAACCGAGCAACCAGGATTCGCCTCTTATAAAGAAGATGGGTCGAGCGTACTCTTTTGCCTAAGACAAGACAAGGAAGATACTTGATCTTGCCGTAAAACATCAAATAATTACCCTCCCGGAGTCCAAGCACCCCGAGCAAGCATGTGAAGTTAATCATCCAGATTATTGCTCCGATCACCGGGCAATAGGACATCCTCTCGAAGACTGTTTCACCTTCAAGAACTAGGTTCAAGACCAGTATTAACTCAGAAGATTCGCTCTATCCAGCAGTTGGAGGGTAACCCCGCCGCAGAAGCATGAACTGAAAGCCACGAAAGCAGAGCCGGATCAACATCGGTCTTGGAAGCGATCTCGTACCTGTTATATGATAACGCTGTCAGAAGAAGAACCTGAGAATATGGACGACCTCCCCTGGTGCTTCGAAAACGATGATGACGAGGTAATCTCAGAGTTTCCATCGGCGCCAAAAGAGCTGGAAGATGGAATACAGACTACTGCAGATAACCTCAAGAAAATTGATTTGGGGACGGCAAGTGACCCGCGGCCGACATTCATCAGTGAGCTGTTGTCTGAAGAAAGGGTGGCTACGCTAAAGGACGTGCTCATGCAGCACAAAGATTGCTTCGCATGGAACTATTCCGAGATGCCAGGACTAGATCCAGAGATTGCTGTACACAAATTGGCAATATCTCCGGACGTCAAGCCGATCAAACAAGCACCAAAAAGAATGCGGCTCGAGCTTGAGATGAGCATCAACGCCGAGGTCAAGAAGCTAATCGACTCCGGCTTCATCCAAGAAGTTCAGTATCCTGACTGGATCGCCAATATTGTCCCAGTGATGAAGAAAAATGGGACGATGCGCATATGTGTGGACTTTCGGGATCTCAATAAAGCCTGCCCGAAGGATGACTTTCCAGTACCGGTCACCGAGCTGACGATAGATAATACGTCCACTCACGAAGTCTTCTCCTTCATGGACGGATCATTGGGATACAATCAGATAAATATGCATCCCGAAGACCATAAGCATACCGCTTTCTGGACCCCTTTGGGTATATTCTGCTACAAGGTGATGCCTTTCGGTTTAAAGAACGCCGGTGCCACCTATCAGAGGGCCATGACGAAAATTTTCGATGAGCTCATACATGAAATCGTCGAATGCTATATCGACGACCTCGTGGTTAAAAGCAAATTATACGAGGAACATTTAGAACATCTGAAGATCGTGTTTCAGCACCTTCGGAAATACAACTTGAAGATGAACCCTCTCAAATGCGCGTTCGGAGTTTCCTCGGGTAAATTCATAGTACTCATCGTACGACATCGAGGCATCGAGATAGACCCGTCGAAGATCAAGGCAATCATGGAGATGCCCCCGCCAAAGACTCTCAAGCAACTGTGGTGTCTCCAAGGAAAGCTCGCGTATATCCTGCGGTTCATAGCCAATCTCTCCGGCAAGTGCCGCCCTTAAAATCACCTAATGAAGAAAAGGACTCCTTTCGTCTGGGGTTATAAATGCCAAAGCACACTGGACGAAATCAAGCAATACCTGCAGAATCTATCAGTACTGGCCGCTCCCGTTTAAGGAAAACCTCTCGTCCTGTACACAATAGCCCTTGAAGGTTTTTTAGGCGCGCTGTGGGCACAAGAGAACGATCAAAGGAAAGAAAGAGCTCTCTACTATCTGAGTCGAGTACTCCTGGGGGCAGAAAGTAACTACTCCCCCATCGAAAAACACTGCCTAGCGTTGATCTTCACGATAACGAAGCTCAGACACTACGCATTGGCACATGAGGTCCATCTCATATCAAAGGTAGATCCTCTCAAATATTTGATGTCGAAAGCTATATTAACAGGCTGGCTCGCTAAATGGGCCCTGCTCTTGATGGAGTTCTCGATAACTTATCGTCCTCTCAAGGCAGTGAAAGGTCAGGCCATCGCCGACTTCCTTACTGAGCATCCGATACCTGCCGACTCTCCCTTGAACTGCGAATTGCCAGACGAACAGGCGTTTAACACGATCGACGGGGAGAGAAGAAAGAATGATACCCGGTAGGAACTCTATTTTGACGGAGCATCTTCCATGAAGAAGCGCAAACAAAGCACCCCTATAATCAAATCAGGGGTAGGACTCATCTTCGTGACTCCATAAGGAGGGATAATGCGTTTTGCCTTCTCCTTAACAGAGCCAAGAACGAACAATGAAGCCGAATATGAAGCTTTGATAGCAGGTCTCGAGATCGCTATCGACATGGGAATTGAAAACCTCCTCATATACGGAGACTCCCAACTTGTTGTTAGTCAAGTAAACGGCGACTATCAAACGTGCAAGCCAGAGTTGGTGAAGTACGGCGAGAGAGTACAGCAACTGCTGACTCAAATTCCTTCTTACACCTTGGAAAGCATACCACGTGGGGAAAATAGCAAAGCGGATACATTAGCCAAGCTTGCTAAGGAATTGGCCGATGAGAACCTCGATGACGTCAGGATCGTCGTGCAAACCGTCAGATTCTTGCACCGGCAGAAATATCTCCGGAGTTGTCCAAAGAAAAGGGAGCGACCGAGCAAACGACTCTGCAAATAAAAGACCAGGAAAGGCTAAGGATTGGAGAGAAGTCTTTATAGATTACTTCAAATCTCGTCGAACACCTGAAGATGCATCCTCGAGACATCAGCTCATGAAACGAGCTCTTTCTTTTTCATTCGTCAATGATACTCTGTATAAGAGATCGTTTGACTCTCTATGGCTAAGATGCCTAGGACCTGAAGAGGCAAAGAGAGTCATCCAAGAAACTCACGATGGACTCTGCGGTTCTCACCAAGCCGGCCCAAAGATGAAGCTGAAGATCAAAAGGATGGGCTACTATTGGCCCACGATGATCCAGGACTGCCTCGAATACGCGAAGCAATGCCACTCGTGCCAGATTCACGGGGACTTTATCCATCAACATCCAAATCCACTACATCCAACGGTGGCTAGCTGGCCATTCGAAATGTGGGGAACTGACATAATCGGTCCCATTGAACCGCATCGTATAGAGGACATCGATTCATTTTGGCGACAACTGATTACTTCTCCAAATGGGCAGAAGCAGTACCGCTGAGGGAAGTGAAGACGGAGAATATCCTCCATTTCTTCAAGACGCACGTCATTTATCGGTTTGGAACTCAGCGACGGATCATCTCCGATAACGGGCCGGCCTACAGAAGCCACAAGATCAGTCGATTCGCACAACAGTATAACATAGACTGGAGATACTATTCAGTCTATAATCCTTGAGCTAACGGTCAAGCTGAGGCTTTCAACAAGACCTTGACGAAGATCGTGAAAAAGACGGTGTCTCGAAATAAGAGGGATTGGCACGAGAGACTGCATGAAGCTCTCTAAGCGTATCGAGCTACGTTCAAAACAGCCACGAACACAACGCCGTATGCATTAGTATTCGGCACAGAAGCGGTACTCCCTCTCGAGATAGAGTTGCCCTCTCTACGAGAGGCAGTTCACTACGAGCTAACAGATGAAGAAAATGCTCACCTCGGGCTCGAGGAACTCGATGCCCTTGATGAAACCCGGCTCATGGCACAACAAAATTTGGAGGCTTATAAAGCAAAGATGACGCGCTCATATGAGAGATTGACTAGGCCGAGAACATTCCGCCAAGGCGAACTCGTGCTAGTGGTCAAAAGACCTATGATCCCTAATCGTGCCAAACGGGGGAAATTCGAGCCAAACTATGAAGGCCTGTATATCATAGACAAAGTTTACCACGGTGGAGCCTACCTACTCATGGACATGCATGGTGAAAGACCTTTCAGGCCAATAAACGGTCGCTTCTTAAAAAAATACTACGCCTGATGAGTCATGGCCTAGGTAAATAATAGATGACGACGCCTATGTCCGCTCGCTGTCTTCCTAAGCCCAAACTTTATAAGTAGTAGCCGGCTTATGGACCGAAACATCCTTAAACTAACTATGGGCCACTATGTCCTAAACTGGCGACAGACCGAAACGTCCTTAAACGAACGATGGACCACTATGTCCTAAAAATGGCTGTTGACCGAGACGTCGATAAACTACTGTGGACCGCAGCATCCCAAGGCTGACACAAAAAAGATGAAATAAAAAAAAGAAAATGGTATGTCCATAAGCAAAATGGGCACGGATGAAAACCCGAAAGGCCTCCGTGAGTAAAAACAGCAGGGCTACCGGCGAGTTTTGTGAAAACCCGAAAGGACGCAATCTTGTTAAAAAACACTTACAAGGTCCTCTCGACCTTGTAAGGAGAAACCATCTGCGTGAGATCCTTACGACTCATAAGGGAGCAACACACTTAGGGATCCCCACGATTCCTAAAGAGAAATTACACTTACGAGATTCTCATGACTCATAAGGAGAACCCTCTTATGAGACCCTCAAGACTCATAAGATTCAAAAGTCTTAAGCTACAGGGATCTGAACCTGTTCTTAAGCGGCCACCACAACCTCCAATGCTGCCCTACAAGCGGCTCAATGCTGACCTTTGTATACAATCCACTGGCGCGAATAAATATTTCCCTAACAAAGTCTCATCCGTGACTAGGGATATGTTAACACAGTGAACAGCCTTTATAAGTCATCTCGACTTATAAGGAGAAAGCACTCTTGTAAGATCTTTACGACTTATAAGAGATCACACACTTAGGAATCCTCACGATTCCTAAGGAGAAAACGCACCTACAAGATCCTCACGATTCGTAGGGAGAAATACCTTTATGAGACCCTTACGGCTCATGAAGTCAAAAGCCTTAGTCGACAGGATCTTAACCATGTTTGCTAAGCCACCTTTGTTCGACATCGACAGAGGAAAATGATGATTCGCTCCTGGCAATATCCCAGTTGTAGCGGTGTTGATGCCAAAATTGGTGTCTAATTCCAAGCTTGCAGCGAAAAGCCAGCGAATTACAAATGCATACGAAATAGCCGAAATGATGGGGCAACTTGCAAATCAGCAAGTAAAAATGTATGCATACAAAAATAGCCAAAATGATTGGGCAACTCGCAATAAAAATCAGCGAATAAAAATAAAACAAATAGCCGAAATGATTGGTCACCGCGAAAAATAGCCGAAATGATTGGGCAATCGCAACCTTCGCGATATAAAAGCTGAAATGATAGAGTATCGCGGAAAGAAAAATATATAAAATGAAACCTTTTTCTCTACAGGTGATATCACGTCAATCCCTGTATACAATCCAGGGGCGCAAACAAAGAGGGAATCACACCTTCCCTCCCCAGGCTCCATCAGAAGAAGAAGCTAAATCTCAATGGTTCACAGATAGCCTGGAGATCATCTCAACATTCGTCTCATTACAACAGACGCAACATCAAGCAAAGCGGAACCGCGGCAATTCCCAGTTCCATGACTCGGCGGTGCACAGATGACCGAGAGTCAAACCCCGACTCCGTGAAATGCGGACAAAGTCAACCCTTCCTGGTTTCGTGGAACATGGCCTATGTCAATCCCGACCCCGTGGGAAACGTCCAGAGCGGAGCCTGGTCCTCGCAGAACACGGCTATGTCAATCAGACCCCGTGGGAAGCATCCAGAGCAAAATTCCTGGTCATGTGGAACGCGGCCTATGTCAATCCTGACCCCGTGGGAAACGTCCAGAGCGGATCCTGGTCGTCGCAGAACACGGCTATGTCAATCAGACCCCGTGGGAAGTATCCAGAGAAAAATTCCTGGTCACGTAGAACACGGCCTATGTCAATCTTGTCCCTGTGGGAAACGTCCAGAGCGGATCCTGGTCCTCGCAGAACACGGCTATGTCAATCAGACCCCATGGGAAGCATCCAGAGAAAAATTCCCGGTCACGTAGAACACGGCCTATGTCAATCTTGACCCCGTGGGAAACGTCCAGAGCGGAGCCTGTTCCTCGCAGAACACGGCTATGTCAATCAGACCCCGTGGGAAGCATCCAGAGAAAATTCTTGGTCACGTAGAACACGGCCTATGTCAATCCTGACCCCGTGGGAAACGTCCAGAGCGGAGCCTGGTCCTCGCAGAACACGGCTATGTCAATCAGACCCCGTGGGAAGCATCCAGAGCAAAATTCTTGGTCACGTGGAATACGGCCTATGTCAATCATGACCCCATGGGAAACGTCCAGAGCGGAGCCTGGTCCTCGCAGAACACGGCTATGTCAATCAGACCCCGTGGGAAGCATCCAGAGCAAAATTCCTGGTCACGTGGAACACGGCCTATGTCAATCCTGACCCCGTGGGAAACGTCCAGAGCGGAGCCTGGTCCTCGCAGAACACGGCTTATGTCAAACCGACCTCGTGGGAAGCATCCAGAGCAAAATCCTGGTTTCGTGGAACACGGCCTATGTCAATCCTGACCCGTGGGAAACATCCAGAGCGGAGCCTGGTCCTAGCAGAATATGGCCTATTTCAATCCTGACCCCGTGGGAAACGTCTAGAGCGGAGCCTGGTCCTCGCAGAACACGGCTATGTCAATTAAACCCCGTGGGAAGCATCCAGAGCAAAATCCTGGTTTCGTGGAACGCGGCCTATGTCAATCCCGACCTATGGGAAACGTCCAGAGCGGATCCTAATCACGTGGAACACGGCCTATGTCAATCTTGACCCCGTGGGAAACGTCCAGAGGAGAGCCTGGTCCTCACAGAATACGGCTATGCCAATCAGACCTCGTGGGAAGCATCTAGAGCAAAATTCCTGGTCACGTGAAACACGGCCTATGTCAATCCTGACCCCGTGGGAAACGTCCAGAGCGGAGCCTGGTCCTCGCAGAACACGGCCTATGTCAAACCGACCCCGTGGGAAGCATCCAGAGAAAAATCCTGGTTTCGTAAAACACGGCCTATGTCAATCCTAACCCCGTGGGAAACGTCCAGAGCGGAGCCTGATCCTCGCAGAACACGGCCTATGTCAAATCGACCCCGTAGGAAGCATCCAAAGCAAAATCCCGGTATCGTGGAACACGGCCTATGTCAATCTTGACCCCGTGGGAAATGTCCAGAGCGGAGCCTGGTCCTCGTAAAACACGGCTATGTCAATCAGACCCCGTGGGAAACATCCAGAGCGGATCCTGGTCCTTGCAGAACACGGCTATGTCAATCATGACCCCGTGGGAAGCATCCAGAGCGGAGCCTGGTCCTTGCAGAACATAGCCTATGTCAATCCTGACCTCATGGGAAGCATCCAGAGCAAATCCTGATCACGTGGAACACGGCCTATGTCAATCCTGACCCCGTGGGATGCGTCCAGAGCAAATCCTGGTCCCGTGGAACACGGTTAAAGTCAATGTTGACCCCGTGGGAAATGCCCAGAGCAACTCCTGACTCCGTGAAATGCAGATAATGGCAACACCATCAATCACTTACGGGTCCTCTCGACCCGTAAGGAAGAAAACTCTCTTGTAAGATCCTTACGACTTATAAGAGAAAACGCACTTAGAAATCCTCACAATTCCTAAGGAGAAAATACACCTACGTGATCCTCTCAACTCGTAGAGAGAAAAGTCTTTATGAGACCCTCACGGCTCATGAAGTTGAAAAGCCTTAAACAGCAGGTCTGAACCTGCTTTCTAAGACAACACTACCTCTCGAAGAATTCAAAACGAAATGCTCTCTCTATCATCTGCAGGCTACGTTTACTAAAGTGACATGCCGATAACAAAGAAGAGAAGAAAGCAAGAGATGACACAAGATATTACGAAAGAAATGTATCTTTTATTCATAAATTCAATTGGATACAAAATACATCATATGAAAGAATAAAAAATGGATACATTTTATTCAAAATTACAAATGGTGCAAAAACAATTATTGAGAGGGATGTGTTTTCAATAGACTAATTAGCCGCTCGCGCACTTCCCTCGGCCCCTTTTCATGGTCAGCTGCCGAGGCCAACTCTGCTTCAACCTGAGCCCGTTGCTGCAGATAAGATGAAAGTTGCTCGTCAACGACCCGCTGAGCTACCTCACGACCTTGCGCATCTCGTTCAATGAGGTCGAGTTTCTGCCTCAGCATTAGCCTGTCAGAAATGCATCGTAGAAGGCTTTCAAAGATGACTTTCAGCTGTACAGCGTTTGCATCAACTTGAGCATGCAAACGAGCAGATTCGCTTAAAGTCTCATCACGCTCCTTACGCCTCAAAGCTGCTTCTTGTTCAAGATGGAGGAAGTAAGGGGTGCTCTCCTCGACCCATGCAGCCCGCTGGGAGTTCACAGCCAAGACCTCAGGGGCAGGATGTTTAAACTCAAGCTCATGCAGACAAGCCTCGATTTTTCTGCAGTGATTAACCTAGGACTCCACAACGCCTTCATTATGAAAGTGCACGAGCGTCGCCAGCATAGGATTAACCTCAGCAGCGAAATCTGTAGCAAGGGTAGGAGTCTCCGCATCAAGCTCCTCGAGGTGATCGATCAACATGCGCAGGCTATTCACAGCACCTTTGGAAGAGGGACGTCGAGAGAAGGGGCCTGCTAGCATTATAACTTGAGATTCGAACGGAGCTGAAGTCGATGTCACAGCTACAAAGAAAATCACAGTCAAATAACGGTTCAAGAAATAAATGAGGTTCATGAACAACGGAGTTTACTATACCGGCTGCAGCAGGTGGCAAGACCGGGAGTACCGGTGGTGCAACTGTTCTTACGTCTCCTCCTTCAATCTGTAGGGCTACAATTAAAACAATGAAGAATTAGAAACAATTTGACTACCCGTAAAAGAAAAGAAGGGACGTTAGCTAAAGGCTATACTCACCAGCTCCGCTAGAAGAGGCAATTTCTGACTGAAAGGAGAAGTGTGGGTGTAGCACCTAATACAGGTGATCAAAAAGGACTCCTGCGAGGATGTAATAATGCAATGTCAACACATAAAATATACTGCCTATAATGAAGCTGATGGGTCACAAATCCGCACCTTCCAGCTGTTAGTTATATGTATGCCCTAGAGGCCATTGCTGTACATTGGATGTATATTGTAGTGGATGCTGGGACATATATAGGGAGGATTTTCTTGCTCGACATGATAGTATGCTATCTGGATACTCTTTACCTTAACGTGTATACTGCTTGTCTCTCTGTTATATGTTGGTAAAGCCCTTAGGATGTATACTTGACTACCTGGACTATGATGCGGATCATACTAGTGGGGACATGGTAGTCCATAAGTACATCCTTCAAACTCCCTAGTCGTGGGTGTATCGAGACGGGGCATCGATATACCAGAGTAGACTAGCGTGTACCTTCTCGACCCATACAGATGGGTGATGGATGATCCCATATCCATTGGTGTTTGACATCAGAGATGATATACGGGTGCTCAGTAGAGACTGGGTACACTGGACGGACTCGCCGAGAACTCCCAGATGGTATTATACCTTACGTCAGATGGCAGTTCTCTGGTGACACTGGTACAGAGTAGTCTGTTGACCCGAGATCGTCATAGAGTCTTGTGTGGTTCCCACTGTGCTTTGATTTCCATCTTACCACGTCCAAGAAGGCGTGCAAAACGGTGGTTTTTGGGTACAGTCCCGAGTCACATGGAGGCAATGAGCGATAGGAGGGGATTCTTCTCTCCCGGTATAGGGGGTTGATGTTGCGCTGTGTTCGATTGGCTATAACCGGAAATCCCTGGCCAGGGTTGCTGAGATTTACTGGTAAGTGTTACCAGTAGTTTCTCGAATTGTTATAGACCTCATATCGACACGACTTATTGAGCTATTGGGGTCTGACGTTTACCACCCCTAGGCAAGATATGCGACATATCAGACGACGAGACCGGACTGTACGGTAGTGTTACTGGTTGGATTCACTGGAGTGTGAGCGGGCTTGCTTGTCGATCTTCTGATCGCTCAATACCCGGGTGGCCGTTACGTTTAGCAGACCGCTTGCGGCTTGTGGGTGCTTGATATGATCATCATCTGCTACCGGCGTATTGACGAGTCTTTAGAGTCCTACACAGAGGTTTCCTGGCTCAAGCAAAACGAAATAGGAGCGCATATGAGATATGTGCGGGACCGAGAATAATGCGTGTATGTGATACCGTATTCCATTCTCGCGATGAATGTATCGAATGGTTATATGCGATATAACCTAGTTATCGAATCGAGGGTTGATTCGATTAGCCGATACATTGGATACTAGTCGGTTATATGCGATATGACCGGATCGTTAAATCAAGTATTGATTTAATGATTTAATGCATAATTATATATTTGATATAGTACTTTGCATTAACTAGTATCGGTTCACTTTTAAATGGATTTTCTCACTTGTTTGTGCACATTGTATATATGATATATTTTTTGTGCACAAGATTGTATCATGTTTGATGATACATGCTAGTTTGGGTTTGTGTAAAGAATTAAACCATGGTTACTTAAGTGGTTAGGGTTTCATTTCCTTTTCTCATTTATTTATTTATTTATTCATTTTGGAAAATGAAAAGCATAAAGAGAAAATGGTTGCTAACTTTGTTTGTATTATGAAGCTTCATGAAGCTTTGACTTAGTGACCATTTTGTCTCATACTTAACCCTAACCATTCCACTTAACCCTAGTCTATTCTCTACACTTTACCATGGTTACATTATGATAAGTATTCTTTTTATTTCCTTTTTGGAAAATACTCATCATAATATTATCTTCTTCTTCTTCTTCTTCATCTTCAAAGAAGAAAAGCTTGCCTCATCAATGGCAAGTGATGAAATCATGTGAGAAATCCAATTCTAAAGTGAACCCACTTCCTATTTCTTCATCATCTACCTCTTTCCAAGTAGTATAGGGTGTTTCCTTCACAAGTTTTCAAGGCTTGGTGAAGGTGGAGCTTGATCTAGTGATGCCTCGACGTAGATCATCTTCGGCATCGTCGTCGATGACCTAGCCCGCTTTTTCTCCGATGAAGCCGATGCAAGAGTCATGGTTCGATTTGGACAGCAGAGAGGACTTCATTATGGAGCTATGGAGGTGGAGAAACGGATCTACAAAGGTTGTATTTCCGTTCTTTTAGTTTAGTTGTAAACTAGTTTCTTTTTCGCCTAAAAATCTAGTTAACGATCTAGTCTAGGGTTTCTCAGCACCGTTAAATTTTCAAATTGGCATGGTTGATGCCTTGTGAGACCTCCTTGGTGTGCCTAGGAACCTTTCACCAGCATTTAAGATGGTACGAGAGAAGGTAAAGGAGCGGTCACCGTCAAAGCAGCAACTGGAGATGCTTCCATGGGTGGCTCAACTCCAACGCTCATCACACCTGCATTAGAAATAAGAGAAACGCTGTCAAAAGAAATTGAAAGGTATTGCAGAATAAAGGGGAGAGTAATGTCCCAAAATCTACCTGGTGAGTCGCTGGTCGAGACCGCGACAAGGGCGTCACTGGATGCAGCAAGTGCTTCACCCTCCTCCATCGGAACGGTCTCACCACGTAGCCTCATCCCCCGACTCCATGAGAATCGTCGTGACACTCGCAGCGCCCGGCAATGGCAAGGACCCATAAGGGGAAAGAGTGACGATTGGAGCAGTGCCCGACTCTTGAGAAAGAGTGGCTACCTCAGGCTCAGCGATTGTAGCCGTCTCACCTACCGCTACCTCGGGTTCAACGATTGTAGCCATCTCACCTACCGCTATCTCGGGCTCGGCGATTGTAGCCGTCTCACCTACCGCAACCTCAGGCTCGGTGGTTGCCGCCACGTCACCCACCACTTCCTCGGCAAGACTCGGCCCTGCAAGATAGGATATATGAGAACCTGAAAGTTAAAATTTTGACAAAAGAACCCAATGTCACGTTACCTTGGGTCGGTTTTTCGATTGCTTCCCGAGCTGCATGTGCTGCCTGTCTGTGGGCGATAGACAAGGCAGCCGAAGTATCCTCTGAAGGAGTAGGGGCAGGGGTAGCAGCGCTCGAATCTGCACCCGCGACCAAGGCGGCGTTACGCTCCCTTGCTGCGCGCACTCTACGCTTCCTTTCCGCTCGGGTCGTGAGAGCGGATCTTCTAAAAACCTCCGTCAATGGGACGCCATCGTCCGCGCCAAGGATTACCTTTGGAGCCGTTATAGCATCCGTCATCGGTTGCTTAAGTGAAGCTTCTTTCGGCAATACCGGCGGAACTGAGACTTCGATAGCCGACCCAGGAAGCGTCTCCGCACCGACCTGCGAAGTCGGTGCCACGCCTAAAATAACCTGAGTAGAGGTAGTTCCTGTATCAAGATGAAAAGGAAGGGTCAGATTACCCATAAGAGACGAGAGTGGAGATGCAGTGAACCGAAATGTACCGATGCCTAAGGATGCTCAAAGTCTTTCCTCTTCCTCAAAAGTCTTGAGAGAAGCTGCGAGAGCTTCTTCGGTGGAAATGCCTGTTAAAGAAGGAAAAGTGTCGGTCAAAACATGATGATAAAAATATGATGCAATGACAAAAGGTACGGCTGATGTTTACTCAATTGCGCAAGGATGGCCAGTCCCGCTTTGTAGCTTGCTAGTCACTCGGAAGCTGCAATAGCTGTCTCGAGGTCGGTATCGTCCGGCGCTACGAATAGACCCTCGTTGGTCCCATATTCGCCCAAGCCCTCACTGTAAGGAGCATGAGGCTCCTGACCAAATACAACGTCGGCAGAGAGGATCGACTTCTTCTTTCTCTTCTGCGAGCGAGCTCCGGTCGCCGCAAACTCAAGTTTACGTTTAATGGGCACCTTGGGGCGACGAGTCCCGATATCTGAACCCACGCCAGAATCGGGGGAAGCTACAATCTCCATTTCTATAGGAGCCCGGGGTATCGGTAGCGGTCCTGTCATGCGGGACTTCGATCACGGCAGCTTCTCTTAAGGGAGGTGGGACAATGGTCCATCGCTTTAGAGGGACGTTTTGATCACCAGGAGGGGTGCACCTTTGCGATCGAGCAGCGGTCGCTTCTCCTCCCTGATGATAGCGCCCATTGAATGCTGATTCCACGCCACGTACACATTAAGGGCCTTTGGGACACAGCTCGGTTCGCTGATAAAGAAGTTGGACCCTGTGTTCAAGCGCATGAAATGATGCAGCGCGTTTCACATTCTCTCTTTAGTGACAGCAGGTTCTAATAAGAAAGCCTCAAGCGGGACTCCCTGATTGTAGCTCAGCTGCTGGGCGAAACGATACGGATTGTATCTCATGAATAACGCCGCATCATTTTGCCTAAACACCAGAAAGCCCAGTCTGATGGAATATAGATGAAGGATTTCCTGAGCTTTCAAAACAGAGGTTCCATCTTTAAAAATGTCCCGCAATGGCTGCACCGTTGTTGCGGACTCTTTGCCGATGGTCAGAATCTTGTCGGTGAAAGTCATGCCATCTTCAACCGTGCGAGGACGAAGGAGCAAACCTCTAGCTTCCCACAGTGACGGATTTACAATAGATGCGCCGAATAATCGCAGAATCCGGGGGAAGCCGCACCTGTCATAGAAGGAAGGCCTTTTATGGATACCAAAAACGCCAAGTGCATGTAGCTCGAGCTATGACATGAAGTAATGCATCGAGAAGTTCACATGCTGCACTCCGGGTTCAGTAGTATCCGCCGCTTGGCTGAGGCCATAATACAAATGAGCTAACCCGGCAACCTCGACAGCCACTTTCACCCCAATAACTATTCGGTGAGCTGGGTAGAAGACAGATGGCCTCATACGGCGAGGGTGCATCAGGAGCACAAACCAGCTCAGCCATAGCCCAAGAAACCCCAAAAGGAACATTTCCTCATCAATCCCAGGGACTGCAACCTCCGCAAAAGAAACGACTGGGGTGTTGGGTAGGAAGAAACTCTTTTGATCTGCCTCCGCCGTTGGTAGGTTGTTTAAATCTAAGCCGAAAGGGTCGTCAAGCGTGGCGAATTTAGCAGCCTCCTTTGAAAGGACTTCCGGATGGAGAAAACGAGCGATGAAATACTCGAAAATTAACCCCGCGACTCCGAGATTCGAGAAAAAGGCCCTCATAAATATTCAACACTTTGATCAAACTAGGAAATTGGTGTTGAATGGCGTTCTCTAAGGTAAGGCCTGTCATCACTGGCTTGGCACCAAAAACGTATTCATCCGTAGGAAGCAGTTCCTCATAATGCTCCCCCATAACCGGTAAGCCAGCAACTTCTGCAAATTCCTCTAAGGAAATTGATACTTCTCGGTCCAGCAAAAGGAAGGTGTGAGTAGGAATATTCCACTGCTCCAGAAAGGCCTTAACCCACCAGGCGGGAAGCGTAGAATACTGGAAGAGAGAAGCATAAATGGCGGGATACAACTTAAGACTCAACAACTGCGATTTCTTCGCTGACAGAATATAACGGGCCTATTGCAGATAGCTAGCTGGATGACGAGGAAATAGGCCAATCATATATGGTTGTCCCTACGGTCGCGCCTCGCCTTGACAAATACGTCTCCCCAGAGTATCCAAAGCCATTAGAGGCTGAACAGGTATCGAAGCCATAGCAGGCTGAAGAAGACCTCCCGAAGTCCAGTTGACTTTTTCCACGGTATAGTTCACCGGGGGTGGGTCGGCGTAATGGATCGCCATGATGGGCTCTGAGGGTACCACGCACGAAAAACTCTGCCGACCCTTAATAATTTGATTGCACCATGTCCCCAAGAGGTGAAGATTCTTATGTCCCGGGCCATGATCTTTGATCAATGCTAAGACTTCCCGGTCTACAGGCGCTCCAGGGAATCCTCCCTCTGAACGAACAAACGGGAAAAAGGGATCGAAAGACATGTCGCCTGCGCGAAAAGGGACAAAAGTCAACTGTCAGTGCTATAATTTAATTTAAATTCTGACACTTGGTACTTTAGAATTTGTACCGCACTGCAATACAGTAGAAAGGGACCAAAGGGGCCCACAAAATCTAGATGACAGTTCATCATTAATAAAACAGCCTATCATTTGATGAGACTGTTAATTAAATGAGGAAATCCTCAATTGATTCTCATTTAATGAGAATTTCCTCGGGCTAAGGAGTAAATCTCCCTTTGAGAGCAATGCTCTGTGACAGAGTGACACTTGTCAAACTCTAATCATGAAAGAATAAAAATTCCTTGAGAGCCTTGCTCTGGAAGAAAATGATGGAATAATCCATCAGAAAAATTGAAATCAATTTTTATACATGAATGAAAAATTCTGAAATCTTTAAAATCTATGAACAAACTCTAAGAGTTCTTTATGAGCAAAACTCTGTTCATGGGTTAAGAAACCCTAAAAAAAAGATCTCTTTAGATCTACGGTTTCGAGAAAGCAAAGCTCTGTTAATGAAACCCTAAAAGGGTTTTCTTTAGATCAAAGATCTATGAAGAGCAAGGCTCTGTTAATGGGTAAAACCCTAGATCGTTAAAAAATTTAATCTTTACCTAAATTTTGGCAGAGTTTTGACTCTTGAAATTTCTTAAAATGAAGAGCTATGCTCTGTGGGAGAATAAAAATTCCCAGAAAATAAGAAAAAAATGAATAGAAATCATCCTAAGGACCAAAGGTCCTATTTATAGGCACTAAGTGCCTTTTCAACTTCTTAGTTGATCCGAGGGCGCAGATGCTGTCACCTCTGCACTCACATGTGGGCCATGTGAGCGCAATGGTGGGGGGGCATTTGTTTCTCCTAATCAGAGCAAACCTCTGTTCAAAATTCAAATTTTGAAATGAAGCAACACTTCAGATGCAGCGTCAAGTGCGCTGCGCCCTAAGCAGCGCATCACGTGCAAAGCACGTGGACGCTAGCGCTGGGTGCGCTGCGCTCTAAGCAGCACACCATGTGTGCGCTAGCGCTAGGTGCGCTGCGCTCCAAGCAGCGCACCATGTATCAAGCACGGGTGCGCTAGCGCAATGTGCGCTGCGCTTTAAGCAGCGCACCATGTGTAAAGCATGGGTGCGCTAGCGCTGGAACTAAAAGCTCCCCACCGTTAGATCAAAAATCTAATAATAATGATAAATCATTATAATCAGAATTAAATTCTGTTAAGGAAAGATTCCTCAAAATCTTTCCAAATAACAAAATTGTGCTCTATAAATCATAGCACATTGGATCAATGATCCAATGGTAAATAAAAATTACCAAAACACAAAATAAATTCTGTATGGAAAGATTTATTGATCTTGTTAAAAATAAGAAGATCGCCTTCTGTAAAACAGAAGCCCTAGGATCAAAGATCCAATGGTGGGGAAACATCCCCAAATCAATCAGAGAAAGATTTCTTTAACTGATTCAACAAATTAGCATACCCTATAAAAAGGCCCCTAGACTCCAAGTCTCAGATATACAGAAAGAGAGAGAAAAACCTCCCCAAAAAACTTAAAGAAATTCAAAGAGCAAGCTCTTGCAAGAAGATTTTTCTTCAGGGTAAGAATGAATGATGATGAACACAGAGATGAAATCATCTCATGATTAAGAAAGAAGAATTCATTTCTTTAAAAAGATCATAGATCTACAAAGACAAAAAGTCTTTCACAAAGAGATCAAAAGATCTCATCATAAAATAAAAGAAGAACTTACTTCTCACAGATCATAGATCTATAAGACCAAAGTCTTTCTCAAAAAGATCATGAACATCTCATTATAAGAAGAAAGGGAGAATAATTCAATTCTCTAAAGGATCATAGATCCATAAAAGCAAAGCCTTTCATCAAGATAAGAGATTGAAACAAAATAAGAACGGTTGTTCTTAGATCCTGAGACAAAGTCTCTTTTAAAAGAACATAAATTGTTTCTCAGATCATAAAATTGATCAGATGCGCTTTGCGCTCTTGAACTGCGCTTATGCGCTCTCTGGACTGGCGCTCAGTGCCAAATGCGCCATGTGTCAATCGCACATGTACTGCTTAACAACTAGCATCTTGCGCTTCTGAAATAGCGCTCTGCGCTCATAAACTGGCGCAATGCGCCCATCATCTGGCGCTTAGCGCCAAGAGCGACACATGTCCTTCACGTGTGCGCTACTTGGCAGAAACGCACTGCGCTCTTTGACCAGCGCAAAGCGCCAAGCGCACCATGTGTTACGCTGACAGAACATAAATTGTTCTTTAATAAGCCCAGAGCTATGATGAATGCTCAACATTCAATAAAAGACAAAATATTGTCAGAATGCAATTCAATACTCAGCATTGTTAAAAGGGCCAAGCCCAAATAAATGCTCCAACAGCCCAAAATAAATGTTAAAACTTTTTTAACTTGATTGGACTTAGCCCAAGATTGGCCATAAGTCCTCAAATTCAGATTAATTGAGCCCATATGCTCATAAATCTTTTAACATATCTTAGTTCCAAATTGGACCTGTCACGCCCCGCTTCCCAGAGTGCGCTAAGATAGGCACGTGACAGAGCCAACCATGCTACCTGTGGATAGGAAACATCCCTCCACAGTCACATTACGGCCGTCTATAAGATATCAAGAACAGTAGAAATAAAATAAACTATCTAGTACATGTCCATGAGCCAAAATAAACGAGTCAAGAAATAATATGCGGAAGCAATAAATCCAAATAACAATAACAATCTGGAAGGTACGGAAATAACTAAACTAACAGGATCCTCACTGCTCGGCCTGACGGCAGAAATACTCTTGATCAGCCTGCGGCAAAGGTAGAGGATCTGGGCCATGCAAAACCTAAACGTCGGTGCGTCATAATATCAATAATAATATAATCAGGGGGTAACAAGTCATGCAGGAATGAGTATGAACAGTAATAAAAGTATAACAGTAACACGAATAAGAAACAATGAAGGGTATAAGCACATGTGACGTGCGGTAAGTAATCTAAACTATGCTACTGGGTTATCTATTCTAAAGTCTTCGAAATCAATTAATGTAATCCTCATCGTAACCCATCGGTGATTATTCCGTAACGCCCGGAAAAACGGCAAACAATAGTTATTCCATAACTCCCAGAAAAACGGCAAACAATAGATATTCCGTAACGCCCGGAAAAACGGCAAACAATATGATAGCCCTTTGAGTTACGTTCGGTTACATTCTTGATTTCCCTATACCCCCAAGTTATGTGTTCAAGTCAGGTATTGATAAATCTGAAGCTAATGCCAACACAGGATCAAGCAGGAACAGGTTTGTCTATACAGACAACATGATATGTCCATCGGGACAACATGTCAGGATTGTCGGCATTAGAAACAGGATCAGGTAACATGTCAAGTAGTGATATATCAGGTCGTGTCAGGTAGTGTACATGTATCAAGTCATGTCAAGTAGTGGTGTATCAGGTCATGTCAGGTAGTGTACATGTATCAAGTCATGTCAAGTAGTGGTGTATCAGGTCATGTCAAGTAGTACACAGTGTAACAAATGGGTGCCCAACGGTAAGATGTAGCAAGTATGGAATCAGGGTAAAAGTACGGATGTACGATAAAAGCATGGATGCACAAATATCTATCAGGGGTTACATCATGACTAAGTAAGATGCACAATATCAAGCATTGGGTACTAATGTATTAATAATATGAGTTAATGTAATATGGGGTGCAACTAGTTATGCAGAATTAATGGTATGAATACACAAATAAACATGGATGCAAGAATAACTAAAAAGGATTGCGACTATAGCTCCATTACTATGTAGGATGCACATTTTTTAGCATGGGGTGTTAATGTAGCAGTAACATGAAATAACGTGACATTGAATGCAAATAGATATATAATTAATGGTATGGATGTACAAATATCGATTAAGGTTACATTTACAGTTCCAAGACTAAGTGGGATGCACATTATTAAGCATGGTGCACTAATACAACAGTAATATGAAATAATATGTTCTCGACGTGCAACTAGATATGTAATAAAACGTACGGATACAGACGGATACTATAAAACTGTAAATCGATAAAATTTGCTGAATATTAAAACACAAGCACTATTATTTATTAAATAGATATTGATATAATAATATTAATATGGATAACATATTGAAACCCATTAATAACTATAAAAGTGGTATTGATTAACCATGCACAAGAAAGTTCCGTTCAGAAATTCAGCGTCACCCTGATTTGTAAAAAAGCTTAAAAATAACAAACGTTCTCCAAAAAGGAAGTGACTTATACCAAAACAAAGATAATTCAATAAGGTTTTCATTTTTATAAGTTGAAGTATCTCGGTTTGTTCCTACAAAAATCTATGAACATTCGAAGTTGAAAGTTTGCTGCTGGAATTTCCCTGGACAGCAGTTTAGAGATATTTTCATTTGCATTTTAAGTTATTTAAACAATTTATTTTGCAAGTAAATATTTCATAGAGTTATAGTATTCTGAGTTAGCTTCGTAACGAACTAAATAACGTATATTAATGATTTTTATATGATTTATAATGAATTTTATAAGGTAAGGTATACAATAAATTTCAGATTTGTCGTATCCGCTTTGCAACGACGTTTCATGTGTAAACTATAATATTTTCAAACTATATTTTGTATAACATTATAAAATGCAGATTATAAACTAATTAAAGATAATAATAAGAAATATTACAACGATATATATATTTATAAATATAATTATAGCATGTCGCAAGTTGTAAACTTTCATACATTTTATATTATAAAACCGATTAACGTTAAATAAATACGGTGTATAAATTATATAGATATAGCTGTATGATGATGATGACGACGATGATGATAATTATAATACGGAAACATATAAATAAATTACATAAAGCTTAGCATGTAGCAAGTTGTAAACTTGTCTCGATCGAATCACGCGACGGATACGCACGGCATGTCCGACGTCGGTAAATCGTCGCAACGCACACGGACACGCGGGACGGGTCCTGGAAAGGCTAGAGGGTGATCACACAGGCAAGGTATATTCACTGGATCACTCGGATCGTCAGCAACGAGCACGGCTCTGGCGGTGATCACCGGAATCAAGAAACAAGATCAAGAAAAAGAATGAAGAAAGAAGAAGAGGCCGTGTATTAAATAAGGAAATAAATAAATAAAATATATATAAATATATATATGCAGAGGAGAGAGAGAGAGTCACGAGAGAGGGAGAGAGAAAGGGGTTGTTGGTTTGTTAGGAAATTAGTTTAGATTTAAATTTAAAAAAATCTTTTATTAGTTAACTAAATTTTAATTTGTATCAGTTTATAAAATTAATATTATATAAATAAAATTTGATATTCTGGTAAATACAAATATAGTCCAAAACATGCCCGGGTCGGGTCTAAAATTCAGTTTTAAAATACGAAAAATATATGTGCCGACCAAAATTAAAATTGGATATCCGGGTAACAAAAATGCATACTCCCAAGAACGGATACACGTACGTGCGCGTAGCCATCCAAACAAGTCCGTTTTACTAAACGGGACGAGAAAAAGATGCGTGTATGCTACCACAGGGCCAGGGGTATCATGCAGGCCATACTAGATATTTTTAAAATATTTTTCTTGACTTTAAATGTTATATTAAAAAAATGCAGATGCCAGTTATAATTTCAGTATGCAAAAATGAAAGTGCACGGATCCATAAAGCAAGCCAGGATAAACCATAAATATGAATCAAGATAGGTTTCAAGTAAGCGGGTCGGGTCGGATGCAAATACAGATGTCAAATATACTATTCGCACCCAAAACACAGTAAATCAGGAAAATACCATAAATAAAGAAATACATGAATTAGAACTGGTATAAATGAACTAGGGTGTTACAGGACCACATATCTTTCAACCAAAATTGGTTCAAGGGTACATCTCTGAACCCCTCTGATATATATCGTTGTAATCCTTCAACGTCTTCAGAGAGGTGACGGGTCCCAACAATCATACATTTCACAGACTATGACGTTTTTAAACTGGACTGTGGGGTCCTTAAGCCCATGGACTATGATGTCCTTAACCTCGGACCGTGAGGTTCTTTAAAACCCATGGACTATGATGTCCTTAACCTTGGACCAAAATGTCCTTAAACTAACATTGGACCGTAATGTCCTTAAACTAATCGACCGCAATGTCCCTAAACTAAACAATAGAGCCCAAATGCTCTTTTGTTGGATCTAAACGATCCCGTTAAGTTGATCTTATTCTAAAATTAGACTAACGTATTCTTAACGAACTGTTAAGTTGATCTTAGTCTAAAATTAAACAAACGTATCCTTAACAAACGTTTGGGTTGATCTTAGTCTCAAATGAGGCTAACGTATCCTTAAACTCAACCCCCAAACCCAAGTCTAAAAAGATACGGATTTGGACTAATCCACGCGCTACGAGCGATAACATAAATTAGTCTTCGTATACAATTCACGGGCAACCAAAAACAAAACAAACACCCACGACACGAAGTGACCATCTGGAGAAGGAGAAAGTGGCTACCGCGATGCGGTAGTGTAATTAATTGTAGGGGCTTGCACCTGCAGAGAAGAGCGTCCCCGCAATCAAAAACCCCTCAAATGAAGGGGAATCTGACGAAGTCTGCTACATCGGACGCATCTGTTTAAACCTTCGATACATGATGTCATAAATCAACATGGCATCTTCGGAGAGATGGACGGATAGCACCAATTAGCATCTGCCCCGAAATTCAGGCGAGACGGACCTACGTGGTCACGTCTCCGCGTTTCGGCAGGGAACAGACTCCTAAGTGCGTTTTCTCTTGAGAGTCGTAAGGATCTCACAAGTGAGTTTTCTTTTTACGGATTGAGAGTTTCGTGAATGGACTTGTTTCCGAGTCAGAGCATTGTTCCGACGGGAGATCATTGGTTGACTTGTTTCCGAGTCAAAGCATTACTCCGACGGGAAGGTCATTGGCTGACTTGTTTCCGAGTCGAAGCATTGCTCCGACAGGGAGGTCACTGGTTGACTTGTTTCTGAGTCGAAGCATTGCTCCGACGGGGATGCCATTGGTTGACTTGTTTCCGAGCAGAAGCATTGCTCCGATGGGGAGGTCATTGGCTGACTTGTTTCCGAGTCGAAGCATTGCTCCGACAGTGAGGTCATTGGTTGACTTGTTTCCGAGCCGAAACATTACTCCGACGGGGAGGTCATTGGCTGACTTGTTTCCGAGTCGAAGCATTGCTCCGACGGGGAGGTCATTAGGTGACTTGTTTCCGAGTCGAAGTATTGCTCCGACGGGGAGGTCATTGGTTGACTTGTTTCCGAGTCGAAGAATTGCTCTGACGGGGAGGTCATTGGTTGACTTTTTTCCGAGACGGAGCATTGCTCCAGTGGGGAGGTCATTGGCTGACTTGTTTCAGAGACGGAGCGTTGTTCCGGCGGAGAGGTCATTGGCTGACTTGTTTCCGGGTCGGAGCGTTGTTCAGGCGAGGAGGTCATTGGTTGACTCTAGGTTGTTTGTGAACCGTAGAGTCTTGGAACTGGGGACTTTGTCGTGGCTCCGATTGGTGATGCCGCATCCGTATCCTGCTGAAATGAGGAGGAACGTCATTGTTGATCTCTACACTGTAGATGTGGCCGTCGAGATTTGGAACTAGGGACTTTGCCATGGCTCCGCTTCATTGCGACTCTGAGGTCGATTGTTGACATCACGTCTGCATCCGGTTGGAGTGATAAAAAACGCCGTTGTTGATCTTTAGGCTGTAGATGTAGTCGTCGAGATCTGACTTCCCTTTGACGCAGCCCGGTGGGGAAATGTAGTTCCCTTTTCGCTTATGCCCATATATTGTTTACAGGAGTCATTATGGACTTACCAGCAGGGCAAAAGTTTCATTTTATTTTTTTTGTTTTCTTTCTGCGATTCTCTATCATTTCATCTTTTTATATCGCGAAGGTCGCGATTGTCCAATCATTTCGGCTGTTTTTCACGGTGCCCAATCATTTCGGCTATTTTTCTTTTTACTCGCTGCTTTTTATTGCGAGTTGCCCAATCATTTCGGCTATTTTTATATGTATTTTTGGCTCGCTGATTTTGTTGCGAGTTATAGACTTGAGATCTGATACCAATCTTAGCATCAGCATCCCTGCGACTGGAATATTGCCAGGAGCGAATCATCACTTGCCGCAAAAGGACTTGGAATTTGTTACCGATTTAAGCATCAATATCGCTACTACTGGGATACTTCCAGGAGCGAATCATCATTTTCCTTTGTCGATTCGAACAAAGATGGCTTAGCAAATAGGGTTAGGATCCTGTCGAGTTAGGCTTTCGACTTCATGAGCCGTAAGGGTCTTATAAAGGTGTTTCTCCCTACTTGTCGTGAGGATCTCGTAGGTGCGTTTTCTCCTTAGGAATCATGAGGATTTTAAGTCCGTGTTTTCTTATAAGTCGTAAGGATCTTACAAGAATGTTTTCTCCTTATAAGTCGAGAGGACTTACATGTGCCATTCACCACATGAAGACATTTCGCGCCATCGGTGGAACTTGGTGGGGGAGACGTTTATTTGTGCCTGTGGATTGTATAAAAGGGTTAACATTAAACTGTTTGTAAGGGAGTTTGGGGGATATGATGGCTTAAGAACAGGTCCAGGTCCCTGTATCTTAAGACTTTTGAATCCAGTGAGCCATGAGGGTCTCATAAAGGATTCTCCTTACGAGTCGTGAGGATCTCGTAAGTGTAATTTCTCCTTAGGGTCGTGAGGATTCCTAAGTGTGTTTCTCCCTTGTGAGTCATAAGGATCTCACACAGCTATTTTCTCTTTACAAGGTCGAGAGGACCCTGCAAGTGCATGGGAATTTCTTTTACGAGTCTGCGCCCTTTCGGGTTTTCACAAACTCGTCGGTAGCACTGCTGTTTTTACTCACGGAGCCCTTTCGAGTTTTCATCCGTGCCTATTTCGCTTATGGACATACATTTTTTTTTGTTTTTTTTTGCCGCATAAGAATGCTGCGGTTCATAGTAGTTTAAGGACGTTTCGGTCCGTAGCTAGTTTAAGGACATTACGGTCCATTGCTAGTTTAAGGACATTACGGTCCATAGCAAGTTTAAGGACATCACGGTCCATAGGAGTTTTGAGGCGAGATTTCGCCGGATATTACTTATAGAGTTTGGATTCAGGAAGATAGCGAGCGGACATAGGCGTCGTCATCTATCATTAGCCTGGGCCATGACTTGTCAGGCGTAGTATTTTTTTAGGAATCGGTCGTTTATTGGCCGGAAGGGTCTTTTGCCTTGCATATCCATGAGAAAGTAAGCCCTACCTTGGTAGACCTTGTCTATGATGTATGGGCCCTCATAGTTTGGCTCGAATTTCTCCCGTTTTGCATGATTGGAGATCATAGGTCTTTTGACAACTAGCACGAGTTCACCTTGGCGGAATGTTCTCGTCCTAGTTAATCTTTCGTATGAGCGCGTCATCTTTGCTTTGTAAGACTCCAAGTTTTGCTGCGCCATGAGACAAGTTTCCTCGAGGGCTTCGAGCTCCTCAAGCCGAAGATGAGCATTCTCTTAATCTGTTAGCTCGTAATGAACCGCCATTCATAGAGAGGGCAGCTCTATCTCGAGAGGGGGGTACCGCTTCTGTGCCGAATACCAACGAGAATGGCGTTGTATTTGTGGCCGTTTTGAACGTGGTCCGATAAGCCCAGAGAGCTTCATGCGGACTCTCGTGTCAGTCCTTTTTATTTTTGGACACCGTCTTCTTAAGGATTTTTGTCAAGGTTTTGTTGAAAGCCTCTGCTAGACCGTTAGCTCGGAGATTATAAACCGAAGAACATCTCCAGTATATATTATGCTACTGTGCAAACCCTAATTCTCCACTATAAATACAACATCATACTCTAGCTCTTCATCATTCTGAAAATTTCTAGCCAAAACTCTTTAAAAAGTTCCTAGTATAAGTGAAGTAAAGAGGAGTTTGCAAGCAAGTTGGTTCCGGTGAAGATCGAAACAAATTCCGGCGCTCCCGCGACGCTACAAAGCTCATCCTCTCTTCTTCAACCTTTCTTTAAGCTTTCTAAACCGTAAGTCCCTTCCAAATCTCCTCCTTTCTATTGAAATTCCTTTTCAAATTTTTTTGGTAAAAATGGAGTTAATACCGACATATTCTTTTCTAAAACATATAACTCTCTTTTCCTTACAATTTAATCAATAAAATTTTACTACATCACTTGTAACCTTAAACCCTAATGTTTAGAATCAAATTTCACCAAAAATTCTCACGTGAAACAACTATAGTAGCACTTTTTCATTAAAATACCTTGAACTTTATAAACACCTCTTTTAGTATTTGTTAAAACGATACCTTAGGAAAAATTCACGGGGTAACGACTTACCCCACATGCACACTTGGTTTCATAGCACGATACTCATTGTATGTATTTTCGTTTCGAAGAATAATATTACAATAAAATACCACATAACTTTAAAAACCGGATTTCTTTTTAAGCGGTATTTCATTTCTTTTGCGATTACGCATCTACAACTCTCTTTAGGGGACCCGCTAATGGATGGTGCGGATTATCGCACATCCTTAGGTTAGTAGAACGAGATACAGACCTCCTCACAATGCATTCGATCTTGAAAGAATTTAAATACGGTTTTTAAGAAATACGAATTTTCTAAATAAAATAAAATTATTGTTAAAAATAAAATTATATAAAATTATAAATCAATATTTTCAAAATATAATAAATCTATATTTTTTAAAATTGAAAAGATTAACGAATGACAACAAAGTATCATCAAGATACCAAAAATGCAAGTTTTACAGTAAAATACCATGAACTTTCCAAGCTAAGTATTTATCATTAAAATACCCCAAAACTTAAAATCCATGCTCATAACAATCTCAAATAATACTAATCACCCTCGAGATTTACTTTTAAACTATATTAAAATATTTTTTCATAAAACCCCCTCGAGATATATAAAATAATATTTAAGGATTTTAGTAAATATAAATTTAAGAGGGATCGATTATCTTGAGCCCTAGGGAGCCGGAGAAAGTGAGTTCTTGCATATTTAAGGTAGACAACCTAATGGAGTTGTCAATGGTAATTGTCTTGGAAAAAAACACAAATCCTGTCGTTCATGTGCAGCAATTACCGATAACTCCCGAATCTAATCTAAGAGTTAAATCAGTTTACAAGTATCTGATTCAGTCTGAGTCTAATTCAAACCTGAATCCAAGATCAAACAGGAATACCAAATCATGAATTTGAACACTTGAAATCAAATATCAAACTCAAAAATGTATACTTAACTTGACTTGACCAAACCTGGTTATAATTGGACATGAACTTAACACGAATACTAGAACACAATGGTTGCTATTGAAATTGACTTGAATCGAACCATGCATACGACTTGAAATGAATATATAAATACTTGACACGGATACATGATATCGATATGAATTCAATCCTGCAACTTGATATATTCATAGATTCGAGCAAGGCCGGTAATCTTAACTGTAACGTAGAATACACGGCCATGCTATACTATACTCATGTTATTTTGTCATAATATACATATATATAGAACTGCATGTTATACAGAATTGCCATATTTATATTAAATAATATGTTTCAACACCATATCTCCTAGTCTCTCATGATATACATTTTCTTTATCATTATACCGTTATCCTTCACAGCTATTTCCTGGGGACTTATCGAGCGAAAGTTCGCTGACGGGCATTCCACATATCTTTGTTTTCTTGGAATGTTTGTCAGATACTATGGAAACTAAGGAGGTGGACACCACCTAGGATGAGCAAAACCAGATCACGACTCAGGACTAGACTAGCTATTTTTCTCAGTTTATGTATGCCACCTGTTAGGCATTTCTCTTCTTGTATTGTATTTCCTTTCAGTTGAACTCATGTATTGTAAATGCTTCAAGTTGAATGTAAATAAAGTTGTTGAAGTTTAAATCTCATGTTTATTTCTTGTCATTTTATATTACTTATTTTACGCTTAGCGTATTTACTCCCAAAGTTTCATGGTGTGACAAAGTATCCTTGTACCTATTTACAAGAATAATGGTGACATTCAAAGTTGCTCAAACTACCGTGGAATAAAACTAATGTGTCACACCATGAAACTTTGGGAGAGGGTGATTGAACACAGGCTAAGGAAGGATATTAAGATAACAGAGAACCAATTTGGGTTCATGCCTGGACGATCGACGACAGAGGCGATTCATTTGCTTCGTCAACTTGTCGAGCGCTTTCGAGAGAGGAGAAGAGATTTGCATATGATATTTATTGATTTAGAAAAAGCGTACGACAAGGTACCTAGAGAGGTATTATGGGGGACAATGATGAAAAAGGGGGTCCCCGTCAAGTATATTGACATAATCAAGGATATGTACGACGGAGTAGTGGCAAATGTCAGAACTTGCGGTGGCTTAACAAGTGATTTTCCGATTACTATTGGTTTACATCAAGGATCTGCATTAAGTCCTTTCCTGTTTACCATCGTGATGGATGAGCTTACTAGAACTATCCAAGATGAAGTCCCTTGGTGCATGCTATTCGCTGATGATATTGTTCTAGTAAATGAGACGAAAGCAGGGGTTAATGCCAAATTGGAACTATGGAGACAAACATTGGAATCTCGGGGATTCAGATTGAGCAGGTCCAAGACAGCATATATGCACTGCAAATTTAGTAGCCAGAGAAATCAAAACCATATTGGTATAACATTGGAAGGGCAAGAGATATCACCGAGCGGCCAGTTTAGATATCTAGGTTCCATCATCCAAAGGAATGGGGAGATCGATAGTGATGTTAATCAAAGGATCCAAGCTGGTTGGTTGAAATAGAGGAGTGCAACAGGGATTTTGTGTGATCGTAACTTTCCGTTAAAATTGAAAGGGAAGTTTTATCGGAGCGCTATTCGGCCTGCCTTATTATATGGTACAGAATGCTGGGCTCCTAAGAAGCATCATACACAGAAGATGCATGTAGCGGAGATGCGCATGCTTCGTTGGATGTGCGGTAACACTAGAAAAGACAAGGTACGAAATGAGGATATTCGTGCAAAAGTTGGTGTAGCACCCGTGGAGGAGAAGATGCGGGAAAACCGGCTTAGATGGTTTGGTCATGTGCGACGCAGACCTATGGAAGCACCGGTTCGACGAATAGATACTCTCGATATGGGTAATGGCAAAAGGGCAAAAGGGAGACCGAAGAAAACATGGATGGAGGTGATACGAAACGATATGGTTGCCAAAGGACTCAATGAAAGTATATTGTTCGATAGAAGTGAGTGGAGACAGAGGATTCATGTGTTGGACCCGGCGTGATTCTCATGTTGGTTCATGTAGCCTACCCCTTATGCTTGGGATAAAAGGCTCAGTTGTTGTTGTGTATTTATTCCGGAAAATGACCTTCTCGAAATAAATACGTCGCGGGCTTGCACCGTTTCAGTCTATTGGGAAGCGGGGCGTGACAACATGTGTTTCGGTTGTCGTGGGGAAGGCTTTTATTTCATTCAGAATGTATAGAGCAGACACCCATTCGCTTGTGCTTTCATCCATTTCGAGTAAATTTAGGCAGCAGCACCCCGCTGTTCTCCGAGTACACTGTAATAGAATAGATAATCATTTCAATTCTGTGAAACAACGTTGAAATGAATATCTAATCTATCTTTGTACACGGAGAACCAGCGGAAAAGTACCGACGAAATAACTCGAAACAAATGAAAACACAAGTGAATGCAGGTGTTTGCTTTATACAATCCTAACTTGTCCAAAATGGACAAATCTATCGGTTATCATACGATTGAATCTTCTCGTCATATAGACTACACGACTGTTGTTTGCACCGAACGATACCATCCAATATTTAACAACTTTCGTATAGTTCTATGTCACGACGAACATTGAACGTATGTTTACCGATAGACGGGAACTAAGTCGCGCTTTGATTTTCACATATGACTATCGATGAGAATATGAAAGTTTTATATTATCATCAAGTATCTTATATTGATTTTAATTTGAACATTTAACTTGAATAGGTTTTACGTTTACGTTTCAATTTTAAGGGTTTGAAGTTTTTAGTTTAGGGTAAAGTTTTCTTACGTTTACGTTATCATCGAGTATCCTACTGAAAGAACTAGTGTACCCTAAACCCTAACCCTAATTGACCCAAATTAACCTAATTAACCCTAATCATCACCCTAACTCAAATTAATCCTAATTAACCCAAAATTAACCCTAATCATCACCCAAACCCTAACCTAAATTAACCTAATTAAATCAAATTAACCTTAATCAACACCCTAACCCAAATTAACCCTATTTTACCTAATTAACCATAATCCTAAACCTAATCATTACCAAAACCCTAACCCTAATTAACCAAAATTAACCATAACCCAGACCAAAATTAACCCAAATTAATCTAATTAACCCTAACCCTAACCATAATATCACTATATAACCCAAATTAACCCCTAACCCGGCCATTTAACCCTAAACCTAACCCTAAAATCAACAACAATAACATCAAAACAACAAAATTATAAATTAAATTCCTAATTAATTTAAAGAAATCAAAAACATAATTAAGGAAAATTCAAATTCAAATTAAAGAAACTAATTTCGATCGAGTGGCGGCAAATCAAGGTTGGCGGTGAGCTAGTAAAGACCGGCGGCAAAGAGCTCGAGGAGGTGGAGGAGGCTAAGAGCACGACAAGGTGGAGGAGGCCGGGAAGATGGAGCTCGAAGAGGTGGAGGCAGCGACGAGGACCTCGATGTTGATCGGTGGTGACGAGGAGCTCGATCAACGGCGATGGAGGAGGAACTCGACGACGAGCTCAATCGGCAACGAGGAACTCGATGACGAGGGCCGGGGGAATTTTTTTGCCTCTGGGCACGAGAGAGATAAGGTTGATGGGAAATGTTTTTGGGGGACGGGGGGTTTTACATAGCTGTATTTTTTTTAAATAACCCTTTGTTGCCCCTACGGTTCAATCCGTATGGCTTTCTTTTGCGGCACCGTAGGGACAAATAATGAAATTTCATTTTAATATTTTTTAAATTTATTTACGCCCCTACGGTAGATACCGTAGGAGCATTGTTTTCCCATATGGATTCCTCCATCCGTAGGGGCAACCCTTAATTGTAGTTGTGTCATCGTCCATGGATAAAGCGGCCTCTAAAAAAGCTAAGAATCCTTCCATATTCTAACGTTTCTTTATGCACCAATCTCCCAATGTCCATTGTTTAGTAACTATTGCCGCTCCTTCATAATGCTCCTCCATGGTTGAGATCCTCTTGTTGTTACCCATTGACCGTTGTTTATGTCACGCCCCGCTTCCTAAAGTACGCTAAAGTGGGCACGTGACATAGCCAACCATGCTACCTGTGGATAGGAAAAATCCTTCCACAGTCACATTACGGCTGTGGAGATATCAAGAACAGGAAAGTAAACTAACTACCTTGTACATGTCCATAAACCAGAGTAAAAGAATCAAGAGATAACAATATGCGGAAGCCAAAAGATACAATAAATGAAACACCTGGAGTGAAACCACGTACCGACAGGAACCTCACCGCTCGTCTAACAGCGGCAAAACTCCTAATCAGTCTGCAGCAAGGTAGAAAAATCTGGGCCATGCAAAACCCAGACGTCAGCGCGTCAAGTCATCAAGTAATAACATAGTAAACAGGCAATGCGAATATAAACATGAATAAAGCAAGGGTAACAATAATATAAATCAGACCAGTACAGGGTAGTGTGCAGTGAGTAAACTGGATTGTTCTATCAGGTTCTCTGTTCTAAAGTCTTTGAAACCAAATTGATGAATCATCGATGTAACTCAATAGTATCCCGTACATACCCGGGACCACGGCCACAATATTCTCAGCTGCAGCCGAGACATGTCGCTTGGCACAAAACAGGAATGTGTACACTCGATAGTATCCCGTACATACCCGGGACCACGGCCACAATATTCTCGGCTGAAACCGAGACATGCCGCTAGGCACAAAACAGGAATATATACACTCAATACAGGTAGTGAACTGTCGAGTTACAAGTCAGATTTCACCTTTGATTTCCCCATACCACCAAGATATATGTGTATACCAAGTCAGGTATCCAGTAATCAAGAAACTAATGCCAACACAGGATCAGGTAAACAGGTTTGTCTGGATAGACAACAGGAACGGTCCATGAGGACTACATGTTATGTTTGTTGGCATTAGACACAAGATCAGGTAACAGGTAAAGCCATGGTACATCAGGTCAAGCCAGGTAATGTATAAAGGTGTCATGTCATGTCAAGAGTGTACGGTACCATGTCATGTCAAGTAGGAAGTGTAATAGGTCACGTCAGAAAGCACAAGATGTCATGTGGGTGCTCATAATCAAACTAACATAAGCATGTGTATAAATAAACAAGCATGACTACTATCAGAATAATAAATTGGAACATGTAATATGATATGCAAATAGATATAATTTCAAGGATATGGATGCACAATTATTGATTAGGGTTACATTTATAGTTCCAATATTAATTAGGATGCAATTTATTAAACATGGAGTATTAATATCATATTATTATGTAGTAATGTGATCTATGGATGCAATTATATGTATCTTAAATGCGATGGATGCAAACGAGTATCCGAAAAGTTATAAAACTATAAAATGGTAATATGGGATGTACAACTAAGCAATATGTGATATAAATATTGATATAATAATATTAATATGGATAGCATATTCAAAGCGATTAATAACTATAAAAGTGGTATTGATTAACCATGCACAAGAAAGTTCCGTTCAGAAATTCAGCGTCACCCTAATTTGTAAAATAGCTTAAAAATAACAAACGTTCTTCAAAAGGGACGTGTCTTATACAAAAACAAAGATAATTCAATAAGGTTTTCAGTTTTATAAGTATAAGCATCTCAGGTTGTCCCTACAAAAAGTTATGAACATTCGAAGTTGAAAGTTTGCTGCTGGAATTTCCCTGGACAGCAGTTTGGAGACATTTTCATTTGCATTTTATGTTATTTAAACAATTTATTTTGCAAGTAAATATTTCATAGAGTTATAGTATTCTGAGTTAGCTTCGTAACGAACTAAAGAACGTATACTAATGATTTTTCTATGATTTATAATGAATTTTATAAGGTAAGGTGTACAGTAAATTTCAGATTTGTCGTATCCGCTTTTTCAACGACGTTTCATGTGTAAACTAAAATATTTTCAAATATATAATATTATAAAATGCAGATTATAAACTAATTAAAAATAATAATAAGAAATATTACGACGATATATATTTTAATTGATATGGATGCAGTATAATATAATCTAGTATGTCACAAGATAAGTTTTCATGATCTAGATTTAATATGATATAAACGGATGCAAACGGAATATCGAAACGTTATAAAATTAAACATGGGGAACTAGATTTAAACTATAGGTATGGTATTTATTTAAATAGGTATAAAATAAATTATATAGCATGTAGCAAGATTAACTTGCCTCGATGGGTCGCGAATCGGGAAAACGGAACATTAACCGTCGGCGGGGAAAACTCGCTACGGGCGCACGGTTCACGGAATGAACCCAAACGACGAACAAAGGAACCACACGGGTCAGGGTACCTCGCTGGAACGTCGTGAAGCGTCACCGGCACGACAAAATTCCGGCAACAAAAGAACAGTTAAAAAAAATGAGAAACGAGACATGAAGCAAGAAGAGAAAGAATGATAAAGAGAAGTACGAGAGAATATATGAGAGAGAGAGAGAAAAAATGGAGAGAGAGAGAGAGCGAAAGAGAGAGAAGAGGGAGAGAGAGAAAGTGGAGAGATAGAGAGAGAGCGAGAGAGAGAGAAGTGGGGCCCACGGGGTTAAAGGGGAGGTTGCGATTGGCTGAGAGAATAAATTGAGAAGGATATAAAAGATTGTAAAATATTATATGGTTAACTAAATTATATATGATGGTTTAAATATATTAAAATCTGGGATTTTGGCGCAAAGTAAAACATTTCCAAATCGCGCCCGGGTCGGGTCCCAAAATTTGAAATGAAGTGTTTTATGATCAAAAAGCATACTCCCAAAACGGACACGCGTACGTGCACGTAGCCGTCCAAACTCGCCCGTTTCACTGAACGGGACGAGAACACGATACACGGATGCTACAACAGGGTTAGGGGTGTCAAGCAGGCCAAGATGAATATTTTTAATTTTATTTTAGATACCAAAAATTGTTATATGCGGAAATTAATTTCCGGGTAGAATTTACAATAATTAACCATCAAGCAAGATAAATGAAATAAGTGCCACACTACGTTCGAACGGTAACTGAAATTAGTAGCATTGGGCTCAGGTGTTACAGTTTAATTTGTACTTTAGTTTTATAAGTGTTGGAATTTTCTAAATTTCTAAATATTTAATTTATCTAGTATATAGCCATATATTAGATGCTTCTTTTAACAAGGCTTGTATAGCCTAGTGGTTATGAAATATAAGAGAGAATGAGGAGGTTTGGACTCGAATGGTCGTAACAGTTCGTTCTGTGTGCGGATGTGACCGATTCGGTTTGAACCAACGGGTGCGAGCATCCGAATAGTTATGAATTCAAACGAAAAGATGCAGCCAGATCCGGTTCGAACCGAAAGGGCACCGGACGTGCCCTTTGATTCAAGTCCGAAAGTGTAATCAATGACCTACAAATAGAAGGTCCGGTTACTCTCAAATACAACAATTCCAAGAGAAATTCCCCATCTCACTCTTTTTTTCTGTATTCTATTGTAGTTCTGGTTAAGTAATTTTTTCCGCAAATAAATACTTAACAACAGAATTATTCTGGAGCCTGTTTTATAATTCAGTGTAACTCGTTGCAATATTGTTTTAAGGATAGAGTGATCCCCGAATCAAGCAATCAAGTTTTGTCTCTCCACTATCTTATCTTCAAACCAAATAATCCTATATATAACATATATATTATTTTTACAACAATCTTAAGACAATATTTGTCAAGATGGCGGCAGAGGCAATTAAGTTTTCGGCAACCAATGAACTCGAGAAACTTGACAAGTTCGGTGGCACTCATTTCAGACGTTGGAAGGGAAAGATGTATTTCTTCCTCATGGCTCTCAAAATGGCACATGTTTTGAAGGTGGAACGACCGGAAGAAAAGAATGATGAAACTATTGCGGATTTCAATACTCGTTGCAAATGGAAACAAGATGACTTTATGTACAAAGGCTATATTCTCAACGAACTGTCCAACACCCTCTACGATGTGTACTTACAAAAGTCAATGAAGTCTACAATAAGACAAATTTAGGAAGATCTGGATTCTCGCTACAAGACAGAGGAGGTTGGGAACAAGAACTTCTTTGTCGGTAAGCTTGATAAATTTAAAATGGTTCCTAATAAGTTTATCATTTCTCAAGTTCATAAACTGCAAATTATTATGAATCAAATTGTTGTTGAGGGTCATTCTTTTGAAGAATCTTTACAAGTGTCCTTCATTATTTCAAAATTTCCAATCTCTTGGAAGGACACTCGTAAAGAACTTAAACGTAAAAAAGACGACATTACAATGCAAGAGCTAATAAAGTTTCTTCAAGTGGAAGAAAAATCTCGCAATCTAGATAAACTAGAAATGCAAGGCAATTCTTCAAAAGCTCTTGTTGTTGAAAATGCATCTCAAAAGAGAGGCCTAAAGAGGAAAATTGAAAACAAAGACAACAACAACAAATTTGATAATAATAAAAGGCAGAAACAAGGAATGCCTATGGGTGTGTGCTAGAAGCGTGGCAAAACTGGGCACTTCAAAAGGCAGTGTAGGGTCTTTCTAAAACAAAAGGAAGATCAAGCCAACATGGCTAACGATGAGTTTACAGCAGTAGCTACTGAGGCAAACATTGTTGGAAGCGATATAGAATGGTGGATAGATTCAGGAGCTACAAAGTATATTACACGTAACAGGAGATTATTCAAGACCTACGAACTACACGGGTAACTCTTCAACGGCTAAAATCAAAGGAAAATGCAAAGTGATTCTTCATCTTATTTCAGGAAGGAAGCCGACTCTAAATGATGTTCTTCATGTGCCAGAAATATGGAAGAATTTAGTGTCGGTAAGTCTTTTGAGTAAGTATGGTTTTAAAGTCCTGTTTGAGAGTGACAATATTATTCTCTCTAAGGGCGGTGTGTATGTTGGAAGTGTGTATGTTGGAAATGGTTATGTAACCAATGATATGTACAAGACGAACTTGATGAATAAAAATGATACTTATGTTTATATCGCTTCTTCTATTTTTGAATTTTGGCATTCCAGATTAAGACATGTTAATTATAAATGTTTGAAAACCATATCCAAACAAGGTTTAATTCCTCAATGCTTGCCTGCCAGTAAATGTCAAATATGCATTAAAGTAAAATTTGCTAGAAACCTTTCACTAAAGTAGAAAGAAAATCCAACTCATTAGAATTAATTCTTTCTGCCATAAGTAAATTAAATGGAATATTAACCAGAGAAGGTAAAAGATATTTTATTACATTTATAGATGATTTTTCTAAGCATAGTCATGTTTATTTGTTAAGAACTAAGGATGAGGTTTTAGATAAGTTCAAAGCATATAAAGCTGAAGTGGAAAATCAATTAAGCATGAAAATTAAAATTCTTAGATCTGACGGAGGAGGAGAATATATGTTTAAAGAGTTTAGTGATTATTGTGAAAATCATAGTATTATCCATCAAGTCACTGCTCCATATAATCCACAACAAAATGGAATAGCAGAAAGAATAAATAGGACTTTAGTAGAAATGGTTAATTCACTTTTATTATCTTCTGATTTAAATAAAAATTTATAAGGAGAATCACTTATGACAATCTATTATATATTAAATAGAATACCTCATAAAAGGAACTAATGTGACTCCCTATGAATATTTGAAAAAGAGAAAGCTTTCTCTTGAACATTTAAAGGTTTGGGGATGTAAAGCATTAGTAAGATTGTTTTATACTAAAAGGCTTAAAATAGGACTTAAAACAATCGAATGTGTATTTATTGGATATTCACAAAATAGTAAAACATATAGATTTCTATCTAAATAATCCACCGATTCTATTGACCAAAATACAATTTTGGAGTTAAGGGATGCTAAATTCTTTGAGAATTCTTTATCTGGAAAAAGATTGCGGGAAGACTTGGACGAAGAGGTTTAGGGATCTGTTGAACCTTCTACACCTATAATAAAATATGCTGTAGAAGAAATACCAAGTCTTAAAAAAATAAGATAATAAGAACCGAAAAATCTTTTGGACCAGATTTTATGGTTTATTTAGTAGAAGGAAATAGAAATCGTATTTTATCTTTCGTTGAATATGATATTAAATCTAGTGATAATATATGCATTTATAATACTGAGAATGATCCTATGACATATAGAGAAGCCATGAATTCTAAGGATTGTGATTTTTGGTAAGAAGTTATAAATGATGAAATAAATTCTATTCTGGTAAATAAGACTTGGTTTTTAATTGATTTACCCCTTAGTTGTAAACCCATTTATTCTAAATGGATATTTAAACGTAAACTTAAACCTGATGGTTCTATTGACAAATTCAAAGCTAGATTTGTAGCTAAAGGTTTTAGTCAAAAAGAAGGTATTAATTATTTTGACACTTATGCACCAGTAGCTTGAATCGGTACCATAAGACTATTAATAGCTTTAGCATCTATATATAAATTAGTTATACATCAAATGGATATTAAGACCGCCTTTATAAATGGTGATTTAGAAGAATAAGTCTACATGAAACAACCAGAAATGTTGGTTTTGAAAGGTCAAGAAAACAAAGTTTATAAATTTGTCAAATCTTTATATGACCTAAAATAAGCATCTATTATTGCTAATGGTTTTAAGATAAATGAGTCCGACAAATGTGTACATTCTAAGGTAAAATAAGGAAAATATGTTATAATTTGTTTATATGTAGATGAAATGCTAATCTTTGGTAGTGATGAAAAAGTAATTGTAGAAACAAAGAAATTTCTTTCTTCGTGTTTTGATATGAAAAATATGGGAGAACCAAATGTAATTTTGGGTATCAAAATTATAAATTTCTCTGATTCAATTTCACTATCTCAATCTCATTATATTGAGAAAATACTAAAGAAATGCAACCATGAAAATTGTAAAACAACTTCAACACCATATGATCCTTCTATCAAGATAACCAATAATGAAGGAAGGAGTGTTTCACAACTAGAATATACTAGTGTTATAGATAGTCTTATGTATGCAATGCATTGTACCCGACCAAATATAGCTTTTGCAATTGGAGTTTTAAGTAGTTTTACTCATAATTCTAGATAAGTTCATTGGGATGTAGTCTCACGAGTACTTAACCAGGTACAGTAAACTATGCATTAAGTTATAGTGCATATCCTGCAGTATTAGAAAGGTATACGGATGCAAATTGGATAACAAATTCTAGTGAATCAAAGTCTACAAGTGGGTGGATTTTTACCCTAGGTGGAGGAGCAGTTTCTTGGGGTTCAAAGAAACAAATTTTGATTTCACATTCAACTATGGAATCTCAATTTATTGCTTTCGCAACAACAATAAAGGAAACATAATGGTTTAGGGATTTACTATTAGAGATTTCTCTATGGTCTAAACCAATGTCTGCTATTTTGATCTCATATGATAATGAGGCTGCATTATCACAAGCGTATAATAAGGTGTATAACAGGAAGTCAAGACATATAAGTATAAGATGTGGTTATGTAAGGGAACAAATTGAAAAAGAAGTTGTGACTATTAACTATATAAAGTCAAAGGGAAATTAGATGGATTCTTTCACATAAGGCTTGGGAAGGGATGTAATATGGAAAACTTCAAGATAGATGGGTTTAAAGCTTTTAGAATAAAAGGCAGTCTATGTGTGGAACTCAACCATTCACTAGAGTAACATCTAGTCTTATGGTTCAATAGAAAATAACATGTGGCTGTAACCAGTTATGCACTTACATGTTTGGAAATAACTAATTACCAAGACCATCTCAAGAAAAATGCATTCTTGTATGGAGAATAACAGAGGGTGAAAAATATTTTTTTAATGAATGTATGCAACATCCAGATCATACAAGTGGATTTATTTTAGATTCATCTATGTAAGTGTGGGAAGTGAGACTGTTTCTGCAAAGATTGAAAGCTTATCTTTAAAGACGCTTATGAAAGCTAAGATAGCGCACAAGGCCATTAAATGTGCAAGGTTTTTAAAAGAATATACATTGGATAAACTATATATTTACTATGCCCGGTTTGTTATTAATGAGTCCTTAATTCAAAGTTATGGCTATTCTGTACCGTGATAAACCCCGATATAGTTAAACCACGTAAAGATTAAAAGCAACGGCTATCTTTATTGATGTATAGTCTACCAAAGAACATAGAAAAGTTATTTATGAAACTTAAATAATTTAGAAAATGGGGGAAATTGTTTGAATTTTCTAATTTCTAAATATTTAATTTAACTAGTATATAGTCATATATTAGATACATTTTTCAACATGGCTTGTATAGCCTAATGGTTAAGAAATATGATAGAGAATGAGGAGGTTTGGACTCCAATGGTCGCAACAGCTCGTTCTATCTGCAGATGTGGCCGATTTGATTTGAACCAACGGATGCGAGCATCCGAATAGTCGCGGATTCAAACGAAAAAAGACAGACAGACCCAGTTCAGACCGAAAGGACACCGGATGTGCCCTTTGATTCAAGTCCAAAAAGGTAATCCAAGACCTATAAGTAGAAGGTCCGGGTTACTCTCAAGTATAACAATTCCAAGAGTCATCTCACTCTTTTGTTCTCTTCTGTTCTTTTCTGTGTTTTAGTTTAGTTCTGGTTAAGTAATTTCTTCTGTAAATAAATCATCAACAATAGAATTATTCTGGAACCTGTTTTATCTTAGTAGGGAAATTTGTTGTAACTCGTTGCAGTATAAGGTGCAAATATTGTCTTAAGGATAGAGTGATTCTCGGCTCAGGCAATCAAGTTTTGTCTCTCCACCATCTTATCTCCAAACCAAATAATCATATATATATATATATATATATATATATATATATATATATAATTTTTACAATAAGTTGGTGCCATAGCTTCCCAAATGTACCTATTTTGAAGAAACCCCACTTGAGCCTTTGAGATTGTCTTAGGAATGATTGCTTTCCACCTGTTGACTGCCATTCTTGACAAAAGCTTGTAAATGGAATTACACAGACTGATTTGTCTTGGATCACTTGGGCTATTTGTAACACCCGATTTGGGAATTAGGATGATTGAAGCCCTCCTATTCCAAGATGTTGGAAAGGAGGAGTATTTGGCAAAGAAATTCATATCTTCAAGCAGGTCCTCCTTGGCGTATTCTGAGATATGTTTGATAGAATTCTGATCTGAAACCAAATGTACTAGAGGCTTTGACAAAATAATAATGACGGCAACAATCCTTTGTTCTCGCCAACCTTTAAAATTTAAATTCAAACAAAAGATGGAGTCAAAGTTTTCATTATAGAGTTATTATAGAGTTTTCTACAGCATTAATAAACCATGTGTGGAGCCAACCTTTGATTAAAAAATATACGATGTCTAAGTAGGAAAGAGAGAAAATAAATCAAAATGAATATCAACGTGTGCATCGTATATGCAAAATACTAGTATAATGTAACTCTTACATATAACAAAATATAAAATTAAAAGCGACAACTTTGATTAATGATTGATTTTCATTCAACAAAACAGCCTTTAATTGTTAAGACTGAGCTTAATGCTCTAAGACAAGCAAAGCCTTATTAAAAAGGGCTTATCAATATATGTTCTATTGGGCTTTTTTTCCAAAGCGTTAACCAAGAAAAGTTTTGAGTATGTTCAATTGGGCTTTTCCAAAACATATTATATATTTGCATTTTAGATGTTATGGGATAGTCGTCTATATAAATTTCCAAGGCAAAAAGCCCAAGATGAATTGGACAAAAATAGGTTATTTCAAACAAAAAAGAGGACCATATCTGTGCATTGATAACAGCCCAGGAGCTAATTGGGCCTAATGTAATTAATCAGAACTAAAAGAGAATAAAAATATAATTTAAAAGAGAATAAAAGAATAATTAATTATTAAGGAGTTTGAGTGAAATCCAAGCGCTTTTTAATTTCATCACCGTGTTAGCCCGGCCCATGGGTTCTTGGGTCCCCTAATGAAAACTAAGAGTGACATTTCTTTTCTTTCAATGTAGCAAAATGTTAAATTTAAAAAAATGATATCCTATTAATTTATCGTCGTGGGTCATGTTATCTGACTTAGAGGGTATCAAATTCTACTTAACGATATGTATATTTCATCCGTAGTGTCCAGATAACACATGCATCGGCCCGCTGTACACCTGGATCGGGTGAGGATCTCAAATAAGTCGGCATAAGTGTAACTTCGAGCAATAGTTGCCTGTATCCGATCGATGTGCCAGGTTCGACGGCATCCGTGGATAGCCCGACCTATCCGTTTCACCTAACCCAACCTGAAAACCTGATTGGGCTTAACAAAATCCCAAGCTCAGATATGCGGCGCAAAGGAACCATTTTTTAAAGGCAAAAAAAAAAAAGAACAGAAAAAACAAGCGACGAATTCAGCGATGAAAGCAAAGCAAAAATGTCAAGTGACGCTCGGAAGCGATCCCTAATGTAATGCCCCATCGCCTCTTCATCATCGCCATCATCAATCCATAACCCAAATTCATCATCATCGCCATCAGCAACAACCCTCAAATGGGGACGAGTTCATCGAAGAACAACTCATCAGAGAAGCAGCACCAGCAGCTGCTCGAAGAGGGCAGCCAGCTCTACGTCTCTCTGAAGATGGACAACTTCAACATCAACAGCCATCTCATCCCCCATGTCTATGGTTCTTCACCCATCATCGGCTCCTGGGACTCCTCCATGGCTCTCCCCATGATCAAGGACTCCCCCTCTATGTGGGAGCTCAGCTTCGTTCTCCCTTCCAATCACGGTATCCTCTTCTTCTTCTTTTTTTGGTTTTATAGTAGAAATTTCATTAGCGTCGTGCAAAATTTATTCGAAATCTTATCTGGGTCTTGCCCAAATTCCCATCTTGTTCATTCTGTCGCTAGAAGCCAGTCATAATCTCAATTTAGGTATGCAAAGCCTGCAAATTGAATGGAAGCTCCTGTGGGCTTGCTCAATTTCTTGAAATGCGATTGAGAGGGTTGTGATGAGCAGTGGCAGAGCCAGGAATTTTGTCGAAACGCCATCTGGTAATTTCAGTCGAAATCATCCGGGTCTTGTCTAATTTCTAAACTCGTTCATTCCATGGTAGAAACGCTAGAATTTCTAAATCTAGTAGAATTTTCATTTTGGACTTGTTCGATTTCTCATTTTGTTCATTCGACTGTTGTGAACTCTTAGTCTCCGAGTTCCTATTGTATCCGGTCATAGTCGCGACCGACTTTAGGCAATATTTTATCTCGGTGTTGCCCAATTTTAAACTTTTCATTTATATTGTTAGAAACGTCGGACCTCAATTTCAATAAGCAAGTCATAATCACAATGGGGTTTACAAATTTAGTCGTACACTCACCTAAGTCTACAACTTCAATCAAAATCTTATTTGGGTCTTGCCTAATTTTCCTAATTTTGTGCTTTTCTTTTATTTAGAAACGCTGGAGTTCAAGTTCTTGCTGAAGCCCAAGTACAGTAACACCCCTTGCGTGGTCGAGGAGGGACCAAATAGATTCTTGACTGGTGGGAGCTTGGAAGGTGATACAAGGACTGCGATCTTTCATCCATATGGCAATGAGGAGGTGGTGGTGGAGTATAGGGTTTTTATCAAGTCGGATATCATTTCGCCTTTCGATTTGGCGGCAAGTTGGAGGGCTTATCATGAGAATATGCAGCCTTCTACGGTTCGGGGGATTCCAGATGTTAGTATAAATGCTGGGACAGATGCAGGGCATGAGGTTTGAATATCTAGCTTGGATGTTTTTTTAAAAAAGGAAACTATTGTTTTTGTTTCCAGCGACCGTTTGTTGAATTGTTATATTGAGACAACGTATTTAAGGATAAAAATGAATCTAATTCCTTGTAGGGTAAGTTCCGACCCACACGAAATGCATAACAAGCTGACAATTGAAATCTAATTTTCCTTATTATTTTACCATCCATAATGGTGCAAAATGAAAGACCGTCTCCAAGTTGCTCGGGAATAATACCGTTGAGTTTCTCGACTCTGTCTTGGAATCAGTTAGTTCATCAATGTTCTAAATGTTGGATGTCGGCGTCGTGTTGGCATAAAAACTTTCATGTTGCATGGTGGATGTTGGGATAGGTCGGAGACATTATCTAAATGTCGGACTATGAATTTTTGTGTCCCAACTTAGATCTTAGTAAAGTCTGACGTCAAGGTTTTAAATATTGGATATCGGAATCATATCATATGGATGTTTTCTATATCGGATAGCGGTATCGGACGATATATCGGTGATACGAGTTATGTATTGGACGTTAATATCGGGCATCGGTATCGGACATATCGGGTGTCAATATCGGAAATTTCACCATACATATTGGATATAGTGGTCTAATTTATAATCAAACATTATACATATTTATTTTAATAAATTTTATTAATATAAAATTTATGAGAAAATCTCAAGATAGGAATATGGGATCAGGTTTAAATATTTTAGTTTATGTTTTTGGATTCTAAATGAGTTTTGGATACGAGTTTGAAACCCAAAAGGACGTAATCCTAGATCCTTTTCTCAAATAAACACAATATCGACGATATTTAAACCGATATATTGACCGGTATTTGTAATATCGGTCGACATCAGTTTAAAACGATAAACCTCCTTGTCGATATAAAATTTATCAATGCATGTCCGCAACCGATATATCGGCCCATAGAGCCGATATTTGTTTCACTGATGACATTCATTAAATATTTTAAATTTCATTAATGTAACTCAATATGAAGATAGTTTGAAGCTATTGCCGATGATAGATTACCAAAATACATCTATAATTGAACATATTATCGAATGAATTACAAAATCCTTAAGATAATCTATCCTTTGGCTTCTTCTAAGAAGAGAGGAGACCTTGCGAGATTCGAGGGATCGTTGAGGACGTTTGAATTGTTGAGGACATTTGGATCTAGGGTTTTTTCGAAAGACGAGAGGAGAGATGCTTGGATCTATGGTTTTGTCTAGGAGTTATCCATGAAAAGTTTTGTTGAGGAGTTACCAATGAAAGATTTTGAGAATAAATAATCAGGTTTGTTGCTTGGGGTTTTCATAACTATTAGGATGGTAAATTCTAGCTCGTGTTTCAACTAGTATCAGAAAATCCAAAGTAAAAGATAATAAGAAAAACAATGATTTTTGAACCGATATTAATATCCGACGTGACGATCGACATTTCTTCATAACAATATCATGATATTAAATTGATTATCATGACGATTTCTTTTTATTTCTGACATATAAGCCGACATCAGACATATCCCACGAACATTTAGAACACTAACTTTAAATTTATCCCTCTTTTTCATGAATTATAAACATCATTATAGATTAATAAATGAGTTTATTGGACCTAAATCAACCATGTGAATAGCATGATTAATGCCACTATTTTAAATTGTAACACTTTCTTGTTGATCAACATGTTCTCTAAATGACATATCCATTTTGCTTGACATACCTCACTCTTGTCATTAGCTACACATTTCCACTTTCCTGACAAGTTTGGTTGTGGAATATAAGTCTATACCAAGTCGAACTATTACAATAGTCTATAGATCCAAATAAAGGTAATTTTTATTTAAAAACTAGGGCTTCATAGTTCTTGTGAAGCTAGTCCATTGAAATTCCATCGAGTAAAACGGAAGAATTATATATTTCTAAAATAATAGATTGGAATATCCAATGCGGATCTAGAAATATTGATCAATGGGGGCACACTACACATGACAAGTCTTTGCTAACAACTCCAACTAAATAATTTATAGAATCATCTAGTAATTAAAAACAAGACAACAAAATTGAAATTTGTTTTATCATAGATATTAATATAAATTAGTATAGATTATTGAATCGGGAGATCAATTTAAAGAGGCCAAACAAATGGTCCCAAAGATGATATCTTTGTTTGGAGATCCCGTTGATTTTGGATGCATTTATAGAGGAAATGAAACCCCGGTGGAGAGAGCGATATGTTGATTTGGATTTACAAGAACGCGTATATGCCCATTGACGATTGCGAGAGTAGTAGAGTAAAAGAGTGGAGTAGAGAAAGAGTACAAGAGCATATTTATTTGGGTTTTTTAATTGGATATTGGGCTAATGGCTTTGGGTTATACTTGTAGCAGTGGGATGCGCCACGCGGCTAAGATTAACTCAGTAAAGTAAAAAATCGTTATTAAGTGAAACTGGATATTCGCGAGAAAAAAATGTCATTTTTACCTTGAAATATATTTCTTTTCTGTAATGAAGTATTGATTTTTTCTAATAAATTATCAACCGATAGATCGATGGTATTATTTTGTATTCCTATACATAAAGATTAAAAAAAGAGAGAGATAGTTAAGACTATAGGCTCATGAGATTCATGTCGTTTTAAATTGAACGTTAATATGATTTTGAGGATTAAAAGTTTGAGGATTTATAGCAATGATAGGCAATTACCATATGAATTACATTCTAGCCTTGATATATAAGGCGACTCTTTGGTCAATATCTCTAGTATTAAACATTTTCCCCAAATCTGGATGGGGAATGTGCCCCCTCAATTTTGTGAGGCGGTTCTGTTGCAACCCCCATAAGTGCAGTACACCATCATGGAGCTACTTTACCATATTCTAAACTAAATTCAACGGTTTCGATAAACTCTCTACGGTATTTTGTCTTCAGATAAAAGATGATTAAAGTTTATGATTGGGAAAGTATCTTAAGTAGACATCATATTACATAGGATAATCTTACTTTTATTTTCTTACAGAATGGTTCTTCAGCTAGCTTGGAGCTTGATTTAGAGCAATATCTTGTCCCATCACCAACTTGTACTGGTTCTAATGTTGCTTATGCGGCTAATTTGACGGAGACTCCAAGATGGTTGGATCGAAACGATGCCTCAAGCAGTGGTTCACATGGTTCTAATAACACTATTGTTAGTTGTGTTGACCATGCTTCCTCTAAAAAGGTTTTACCTGCTAACCTTTCCTCTACTTTAATAGACGAAAGGTCAATGATATGGACTTATTATATGCCTTGTCAATAAAAAGGAAATATGATTTGTGGACGCTCTACTTATCCTGAGAAACTATTCCTAGAACACATTTTACTATTTATTGGCATTAAGGTTGTTAAATTATTCATATACTTGATCTATAATTTCCTTCAAAAAATTATACTCGACTTCCATTAGGTGCTGATAATTTTGAAACCTGCAAACTTCAAAATGCTGATTATGGAGTTGAATATGATCATGGATATTGAGGATGCCTTGGTGAAGTTCCATAAAAAAATAAACACGTTTAGGCATCTTTATTTGAGGAAACCAATTCTATTGAATGTTATCACATATAATTTAAATGTCAATGCTTCTTGCTTCTTTGGAGTACCTATTGATACTAGATAAGAATATGAATCTCTAACAAAAATAAATAAAATTTTCTCATCAAGAAAAGCTAACATTAAGATGCTATATATAGACTGCATAGCGACATAAACTTTATCTTGTTACACTGTTATCACAACTTATGGCTGCCCATCATAGAAAGGTTCCGATAGCGTGGAAAATTGTGCCCGTCATATAGGACATCTACTGCATCTCATTCTTATCCAAATCACTCAAGTGCATATGAGGGCATGCATAGAACCTCTTTGTTACCTAGGCCGAAATGCGGAATCTAAAGCTTAATTTATTATTTTTGTTACAGGATACTGAGCTAACAGCGACAGATCCTTCCAAAATTACAGTTTCTGGTATTGTTGACTCAAAATCAGTTGGCACATTTTCACCACTGCAAAAGCAAGATGGTCAAAGGGGGCTTTTGGTTGATAGAGGTGTGGGCTCTCCTCGACTTTTTAAATCAGCCGGTTCAAGTTCTTTCACTAATGAGCTCAACTCTGAAACTGAAGCAAAGGTTTGCCATAGCTTTACTTATAGGAAAAAAGCCAACAACGTATAGTACTTATCATGTATCCTGTTTCTCCCTGCTAAAAAACATAGCTACTCATTGTTGAACAACTTCCTTCCAAATTACTAATGTATTTCAATGACTGCTGTTTTGTAGTTATGATTTTCTACTTGCATTTTTTTGGGACATGTTTCTACTTAATGTTGGAGAATTAGGAAACTGCATGCACACAGTCACTGTAGCTGAAATAAGAATGTTGAGATGGATGATTGGCAATAACTCCATGTGGTGCCTTATAATCAGAAGAGTTCGAACTTATGGTTTTGTTGTTTTCTTCTTCTTTGATAATTTCCAGAAATCGATGCCAGCAGCAGCAGGAGCTGTTGCAGCTGCAGCAATAGCTGATCAGATGCTCGGACAAAAGGAAGATACCCGCTTGGCAATTGTTCTGGTATAAAATTTCCTGCTTAGCCGATTACATTTCAACATGCTATCTTCCATACGCTGTTTGTGCCATACCAATTCTTATAGTTCTTTGAAAATTCTATCTTTTGGCTAATCTATGTTACAATAGTGAATATGCCAATTTATATTCATTGTGGTCAATTATTAGTATTTCCCAGACTGGTCCTTGGTCAGCTGGGTATTCATTCAGGGAAATGTTTTTCCTACCCACTAATTATTCATACCCGCATGTTCCCAAGAGATAAACACCATGGGTCCCATGTATGTAATTAAACTAAAGTGGGTATAAAAATTATTTTCCATTCATTTAAGCCTCCTACCTGTCTTTCTCGTTCTATGAGCCATACACCCCACTTGATTTTTTTTAGTTATGTCCTTATTAACTGTTCCTTATTACAGGTGGGCCTGCCGGCTCGAGGCAAAACTTTCACGGCTGCGAAGCTTACAAGATATCTTAGGTGGCTAGGTCACGAGACCAAACATTTTAATGTTGGCAAGGTGATGATTATTCTATTGATTTCTTCAGTTTAATGCAATATAGAGCAGCTAAAGGTGTTCTGTTGCTTCCTTCTTACTATTTCATTTACTTTTTTTTTGGGGCATGTAATCTGCTGAACAGTATCGCCGTCTGAAACATGGAACAAATCAGGTACTATATGAAGCATCTAGCAAATTTCCTCTCTATAGCTGCCCAAAGCCTTTGTTTGCAAAAACCGGTGCATGCAAATTCTTGCGATTGAATAAACTGTGCCACCATCATCAGGATTGTCAATTTGGCATTAGGCGTAATAAGTCCATAGTGACACTGTGCTAAGGAAGTAGGACCCCACCCCCTCCCCCCCCCCTCCCCCCCAAAGGGGGAAAATGCTGAGCCCTTGTGTTTGAATAATTAGTTCTGCATCAGATTCTTTTTTATTGTTTATATTTGATAGCTTTTGTGGCTCTGATACCACGTGTTAGAAGTAGGGTAGCTTTGATATCTTAATGATAGAATAGATTTTGTTAGTGGAGGAGTATTGATAGAAGGATTGGTAGTACATAAAAGTGGATACAAACGGTAATAGAAGCTTTATTTGGAGCAGCTTAATACATAGAGTAGATGTTGGAGCTACTTATATCCCAACATTGTTTGTTGATATTGGAGGAGTTTCCCTCGCACTCCTTTGGTCTCCCATTTGGGGTTTTTACAACAATACATGACATTCTCTAGAATATGTCAAGAGAATTCTATAAAGAGCTTTCTACGTATGTCTAACAGTGTTCTACTCAGACCTTCTAGAACTTTCCTTGTATATTTTGGACCATCTTACAATTCACAAGATCAGATAGATACTTCTCAAAAGATGCCATACGTTATTTTGTAGATTCTAGAAATCTCGAGAATGCTCCAGAGAATATTTTGTGCTCTCTTGAAAAATTGACAATGTTCTAAAGAATTTGTGTTCGCTAGAAACTTAATACTGCTCAAATATTTGTCGATTTCCTACAATTTTGATTAATTTCAAGATTTATGAATATGAAGTCTGTAAGATGCTACTTCAGTACTGCAATAAGCCGAAAAGCATTCATTGGGTAGATGTATTGTATCAATTTCTTATTAAATTTAGTTAAAGGTTAACCTGGGAGCCAATTGGTTGCACGCACTTTTCTAATAGAGTTTTTTTTCTTACTCTTTTTTTAGCCTTTTTTATTAAAAAAACTGTTTGCTGATGTTGTTTATATTATTCTACTGCTAACTGCAGGCTTGGTCCTCTGGGAAAGATAGAAGTATGACATTTTCTGTCATTCAGACAAAATATGTTTGTCCAGACTCAGAACTCTACAGAATTCCTATTGCTTAGCAAACATGGCTTAGCACAAATTTCTGAAGATAAACAAACAGGGATCTAGTCAAAAAACAAAGGTGGAAAAATAACAAAAACAAAAAACAAACGTATCTTGGGATTTAAACAGAGAATATAATCCTCAGTAGAGTTCCGTGGAGAATAAAAAAATTCATGCAGCCATTAGCCAGACTTAACAGAATTGGGGTTAAAGGCTTTGTTCTTAAGTTTGTTGAAAATGGATGACACATGCCATAGGTTTTAACTTGCTCCAGATCTCAGTTGTTAGAGGAGAATTACTGTTTAATTTAGTTATAGCTTGAGGACAAAGATCCATAACTCAAGCTAAATGTTCTATTCCCAATATTTTTTTAGTTGGCCGTAGCACTGATTACTAGCACCTTGTCTGTCAACATTTTAACTTCAACATGCTTTACCTGAAGACTTAATGTTAATGAACAGTGAAGAGAATACTAAATAATCGTCAGTTTATTAAAAAACAGCAATTTGTGTGACAACTTTGTGCCACATATATGAGCAACACTGATCTAAAGAATGGCTCCAACAAAAAAGCCTTTTAAGATTTATAATAATGTGCTCTTCTTGTTTGGATATCAATTATTCCTACTGTGATAGTTTAATTATTCTAGGTATAAAGTAGCCTCTACTTGCTGCCCATTTCCCCCAATAGAACATATTACAATTTTTAAATAATTTACATTAAGGATACTTGTGTTACCTTTTTATGCAGACTGCTGATTTTTTTCGAGCTGACAATCAAGAAGGTATAGAAGCAAGGAATGAGGTAAATATTAGTTATTGTATGGGAAAAAATCCAGCAATTCTCAAAATGTGCATGTTGTAAATAGATACCCTTACTTTATTACTGCCAACCATTCTTCTTAGGCACTGTGTGGTCTGCAATAGAAAATACAGGATTTATTATATGTGTTGCAACATTTTTTTGTGTGCACACTCCACTAGTTGTTGCAAGTGGCCACAATCCTTCATGTTGCAACTTTATTTGCACAATTTGCAAATCCAAAGCACATTTTATTTTGTTGAACTGAGAAAGGGAGAATGAAACACACATTTGCTGCAATTCGTAAAAAGAGTAAATGGGTGGTGATGCATTACCTCTACTAAATGCCTACTTTACAATTCCCAAATCTGTAACAGTTTTGTCAGCACAGTTTACAATTTTGTTTAATGTGGGAGTTGGAAATCAAGCTGCAAAATTTGCTTTTGCGGCTCCATTTCAATTTAACCAAACAGGCTTTTATATTGTTTTGACCAATATGGCCGAAATATTCCTTAAGTCATCATTTTGGGGAAAAATTATCACCCGTCTCGCTTTGGATACTATCAAATGATAACGTGAAGCTGATAAATCAGATAGTTTAAGCATACTTGTTATAAATTGGGTAATTGGTTTCACAAAATTTGGAACCTGTGATTTGATACCGACAGTAACAGCCTTTTATCCCAAGCATATGGGGTAGGCTACATGAACCAACATGAGAATCATGCCGGGTCGAGTACATGAATCCTCCGCCTCCACTCACTCATATCAAACAATATGCTTTTATTAAGACCTTTGACATCCATATCTTTTCATATCTTCTCCATCCACGTTTTCTTCGGTCTCCTTTTCGCTCTTTTGACTTGGCCTACACGAGAATATACATTCATCGAATCGGTGCTTCCTCAGGTCTGCGTTGTACGTGACCAAACCATCTTAAGACAGTTTCCCCGCATCTTTTTCTCCACGAGTGCTACACCAACCTTTGCACGAATATCCTCATTTCACACATTATCTTTTCTAGTGTTATCACACATCCAACGAAGTATGCATATCTCCGCTACATGCATCTTCTGTGCATGATGTTTCTTAGGAGCCCAGCATTCCGTACCATATAATAAGACAAGATGAATAGCGTTTTGATAAAACTTCCCTTCAACCTTAACAGAAAGTTACGATCATACCAAATCTCTGTTGCACTCTTGCATTTCAACCAACTAGTTTAAATCCTCAGGTTGATATCACTATCGATCTTTCCATCCTTTTGGATAATGGAACCTAGATATCTAAACCGATCGCTCAGTGATATTTTTTGTCTATCCATTGTTATACCACTGTGATCTCGACTTCTTTGTTTACTAAATTTGAATTGTATACATGTTGTCTTGAACCCACTCAATCTAAACCCTCGAGATTCCAACGTTTGCCTCCATAACACCAATTTGGTATTAACCCCTGCTTTCATCTCATTTACCAGAATAATATCATAAGCGAATAACATACACCAAGATATCTCATCCTGGATAGTTCTAGTAAAGCTTATCCATCGCTATGGTAAACAAGAATGGACTTAATGTAGATCCTTGATGCAAACCAATTGTGATCGAAAAATCTCTCGTTAAGCCTCCGCAAGTCCTTACATTTGTCACTACTCCATCATACATGTCCTTGATTATATCAATATACCTGATTGGGACTTCCTTCTTCATCATTGTTCGCCATAATACCTCTCTAGGTATGTTGTCATAAGCTTTCTCTAAATCGATAAAAACTATATGCAAATCCCTTCTCCTCTCTCGAAAACGTTCGGTAAGTTGACGAAGCAAATGAATAGCCTTTTTCATCGATCGTTCATGCATGAACCAAAACTGTCTATGTTATCTTAACATCCTGCCTTAGTCTCTGTTCAGTTACCCTCCCAAAACTTCATGGTGTGACACACGAGTTTTATTTCACGGTAATTTGAGTAACTTTGAATGCCAACATTGTTCTTGTAGAGAGCTACAAGGATACTTTTCTCCACTCATTTAGCATCTTTTTGGTTTGCCAAATCTTATTAAACGGGTCTATTAGCCATCCAACGCTTATCTCTCTTAGGCATCTCCATATCTCAATAGGAATTCCGTCTGGACCAACAACTTTTCTTGATTTCATCCTCTTCAAAGTCTCTGTAAGCTCAGATATTCTTATTCTACATATGAAATCGATGTTTATATCTTGAGATTGAATGACAAGTCCATCCAAATCCTTAGTAAAGCTCTCATTGAATAATTTGTCAGAATAATCTCTCCATCTTTTCTTGATATTCTCTTCTCGAACTAAAACCTTCTGATTTTCATCTTTGACACATTTCATCGCACACAAGTCTCTGGTCTTCCTTTCCCTTATTCGAGCAATCCTGCATATATCATTTCCAGCCTTCTTGGTTGTCCAACTTCTCGTACACCTCTTTGTAGACCTTGGATTTATGTTCCCGAACAGCTTTCTTAATCTTCTTTTTAGTTATCTTATACTTCTCAAATCTCTCTACATCTTTGCTCTTATTCAAATCTTTATAAAAATCCCTTTTGATATTAATTGCAGCCTCTACCTTTTCATTTCACTATGACGTGTCATTAAATGGTGGAGAATCACCCATTGACTCACCAAATAGATCCTTAGCTACCCTCTTAACGCAACCAGCCATCTTGTTCCACATTCTGTCTGAATTGTCTTCGGACTTTCAATCGGTTTCTTGAACTACACGATCTACAAAGGTTTCTTTGTTACCTTTCTTCAGTCGCTACCACTTAATTCTAGGCTCTACCTTATGTCTAATTTTCATAGACACTCTTCTAAACAGAACATCTAGAACTAAAAATCTATATTGAGCGGCTACACTCTCATCTGGCACTATCTTACAATCGGTGCTACTTTTATTTATCCTTCTAGTCAGAAAAAGTCTATTTGACTAGCACTCGATCCACCTCTAAAGGTAATCAAATGAGACTCTTTTTCTAAACCAAGTATTTGCACTCGATCCACCTCTAAAGGTGATCAAATGAGACTCTTTTTCTAAACCAAGTATTTGCCAAGATCAAGTCATAAAACAAGACAAAATAAGTTTAACTAGTAAAATCTTATCGCCTTTTCTCATAATCTCAACTTTATCCTCAAGTAACCGTCTATCTATGATTAAGTCTACCCCATTATGATTTTTATCTCTACCATTATACCAAAACTTATAACCCCAGGGCTCTATAACTCTATCTTTTTCACCTACCCATTTAGTTTCTTGCAAATATATAATACCGACTCTTCTCCTAATTATCACCTCCACTAATTTTGTTAATCTACTCGTAAGGAAACCTATGCTCCAAGAGGCTAGACGGATTTTATGAAACTTTTACTTATTGACGCTACACTCGGGGTCCGATATAGCGTGCTATTTTCGGATGACGGCCTAGAAACCCTTGCATACTTAACACTACACCTGAGATCTGATGTAGCGTGTCGCTGAGTAGCGGACGCCCCAACGATATTCATATAGTGGTTCATGTCATAGAATGTGATAAAGTTTTACGCTAGCTGTCACAAGCTTATCACAACCCTCACCCCTTCTCATCCGGACTTGGGACCGACAATGGTGGGTTTCACCCATGATACCAAAACCAAATAGTCTTAGTGGGTTTTAGCCCTAACATCTCATACTGCCGCCCCTTGACTCCCCCCCCCCCCCGCTCTGCTACTCTGTTTCTCTTCCTGGATGAGTCTCCTCTTCAATATTTACTCGATGGCAAGAAAACACCTCAATGATGAGACTCCTCTCTTATGTTTCATCAACTTTATGGAAAACTGTGTTTAGGGCCCTAGGGTACAAAAGCAAAGTATATAGTCCTTGGGTAACTCCTCAATCTGTTTAAATTTCTGTAACACCTAATATTTATATAAATTTTCTATATAAACATCAGATTAGATATTGACTTGACTAACATTTGTGATACTTGTCTAATATCTACAATCCGATATAGAAGACTCTCACTGCTATATCCAGATATTTGATATAACCTTGTTTGCATCATTCAAATGAATTAGACAAGTCTGTTATTCTTTTTTATTATTATTATTTTAAAATACAATTATTATAGATATTCTTATTGTTCGAGTTTCATAGACAACTCGTTTCTTTTTGTGTCTTGAATTTCCTGTTGTTAGGTTGCAGCACTGGCGATGGAGGATATGATAGCCTGGATGCAGGAAGGAGGTCAGGTAAAAGTGTTCTGAAGTTTAGCATCTGTGGGTTGATCATTGGTTATTACTGACTTGTTCATGTTGGATCAGGTTGGTATATTTGATGCCACAAACAGCACCAGGAAAAGAAGAAACATGCTCATGAAAATGGCCGAAGGAAAATGCAAGGTGCTAAATGACATTTACAAATCTTAATTAGTATGCAACTCAATATTCTACCATAAAATGGACATGATATAGGGCTCCCATTTGTTCAAATTTCAGCATTTGATACATACTGTTATTGAATTTGTGGTCATAACCATCATTTATCTTTTGTTGCATATTGTTGAAAGTAAAAAAACCAAATGATGGGACTTTAAAGATAGCTCCACATTCGAAACAACAAAAGAAACACATGGTATAAAATATAAAATGGGTCACATCTCAACAAGGCTTAAGTCTTATTGTTGGAACTCACTTATCAGTAAAAGCCCATGTGTAAAAGCCCATCATGCCAACTCTTCTCTAACTTTAAAACTCTACTCTACTTTAAAAAATAACTTTAATATGGTATCAGAGTCAATGGCTCGATCCAAACTAGACTCGACAATACTACTAAGTGTTGTACTTTACACGTGACAACCACACTAAAGAAAAAATTGATGGTTGCACGTGAGGGGGAGTGTTGAAAGTAAAAAAATAAATAAATGATAAGACTTTAAAGATAGTCCCACATTGGAAACAACAAAAGAAACACATGGGTATAAACTATAAAATGGGTCATCCCTCAACAAGGCTTAAGTCTTATTGTTGGAACCCACTTATATCAAAAGTCCGTGTACACTCATATAAATAAAATATATAGTCACCTCCCTCGATTTTATATAACACATATTGTTGTAGAAATTGCAGCTATAATAACATATGCATATTCAGGCAGAGTTCATGTTTCTTAATTTAGGAGTACATTCCTTCTTGAAATTTATCTTATTGTCCACTATAGGCATACGATATGAATAAGTCTACCGAAAGGGAAAAGAAAACATAAAGAACGGGAAATTGTTTTTATTAGTAATGGCACCATTAGCTGCTATTGATGTTCCTTGACTCGGTTTGCCCATGTTTGAAGTATCATGTATAATGTCTAGGCTTATTTCTGAAAAAAAAATTTACTAAATAGTTTTAGTGCTTGGCAACAACCACCATGACAAGTTTGTATTCTCCAAGAAACTACAATGACTAATGGTGCGACGTCACCGCCATGTCACTTAAGTTGTCACGTCACCCAAAAGCACCCCTCTTCTTCATCCTCCATCTTCTCCTTTTTTAACCCTAACCCTACACCTCCTCCCCCCCGCCTACCAGCACAGCTGAAGACCACCCTTTGGCCGCCACCGCCTTCCCTCTTCGGCCACCATCTCTACGGCTCTCCTCCTTCCGTAACAAACTTACAAATGCTAACAGTAAAAACTAACCCTGATCTCAACCTCAACCTCTACCTTCTCCCTCCACCTCTGTCCTGATCTCTGCCCTGCCCCCAACACCGACTCACTCCGCCCCTCTGCCACCTCCTCTCTATACCCCTGATGAAACCCTAGCCCTCGCATCTTCGTCATCTTCATCTTTTCATCATCTCTTTGTCATCTTATGTCCATTATCTTCTTCATCTTGTCCTTCATCACCCTGTTGCTGTGCTCTCGCCTCCGCCGGCCTCCGCCCACTACTGTTGTCAAGCGTTTAATTAATAATTAAAATTTATTAATCAATAATTTTAACTATTTAATTTATTTAATTGTATTTATTGAAAGGGTAAATGGTTATTTAATATGCACGGTTAGCACTGTTAAGTTAGACCGACATTGACAGTTGGTCATGATAGTTTTTTGGAAACTTTGTAGTTTTTGTATTTTGTTGTCAAACAATGAATCTATGTTGTTTATTGAAATAATCCTAATATTATATATATATATATATATATATATATATATATATATATATATATATATATATAGTTAGTTAGTTAGTTAGTTCGTTGGCTAGTTTATTTTGGGATCAAATTACTTAAAGTTTCTTTCAAGATATTTTAAATTACTTAATGTCAAATGCATTTACTTCTTGTTTGCTTTGCAGATTATATTTCTGGAAACTATTTGTAATGATGAACGCATAATTGAAAGAAATATACGATTAAAAATTCAACAAAGCCCTGATTACGCCGAACAGTGAGTTTCTATGCTCCTGTCTTGGCACTTTAACAAAAATTTGTTAGCCGAGCGATTGCAATAGTTGATGCTATTTGCAGGCCTGATTTCGAAGCTGGACTCCTAGACTTCAAGACACGCCTAGCCAATTATGAAAAGGTCCAAAGTTTCAAAATTTTAAGTCCCTGTTCATGAAAAGCAGCTACATGTGTTCTTTTTCTTACAGCAAATTATATATTCTTTCTAGGTGTATGAGCCAGTGGAAGAAGTCTCTTACATCAAAATGATCGATATGGTCAGTGGCCACGGTGGGCAAATACAAGTATGGATTTATTTTATCTTGTGCTAAACTTAAGTTTATATTATTGTTGCATTGAAATCAATGATTTACCAGTTACTGTTTGAAAGTTGAATTTCTGCCTGCTTTATTTTCCTCCCAACTTTAAGACCTTTTGGGCAAAACCATAAGTTCTGTTCTAATTGAGAATAATGGAGGAAAGAGGCCATAGGAGAGAATTTCCTCCTATGGTGTCAATAAAAACCAATCCTCCTTTTTATTCGACGGTCGACACCCATCATCTTCATCTTTATCATCTAAGATGCGGATACACCAAATTTTATGTGATTCCACCACTTTTTCACCTTCGATTTAGTGGGTGAAATTTTTTAACGGTTCACCGACAATAGAACTTTTTACATTGCTAAATCTATGGTAAAAAGGAGTTAGAATAACATGAAATTTGATGTATCGACATATTAGATGATGAAGATCAAGATGGACAGTGCCAATTGTTGGAAAAAATGGAGGGTGAATTTTTTCCGACGCCATAGCAGGGTTTTATGTTGTCACACATGCGGAAACCTTATGGATCTATAGATCCCTTTTAAACGAATAACAAATAGAACAAAATTCACAATCAAATCGCAACAAAAGAATTCAGGAAAAAGAGGAGAGAATTTATTAGGACTTTTGAGAAAAAGAAAACCTTATAAAAGATTACAATAACCCTCTCTTTATAGATCTCCATTGAGATCTCCTCTCTCAAGTTCTCCTTAATGGCCTTCTATTTCGATCCCTTATGAACCGTCACGACGTCTCTCTTAAACCTTATGAGCAAGATCTCCAAAAGTAAAGGCTATTTAACTTTAACCCTAGTATCCCTATTTATCATAGTCACAAATTCGTGATTCGGCAATAATTCGGCAAGGTTGAAATTCGGATTCGGAGAATTATTCGGGAAAATTCGAATTCAGAGAACTATTGGGGAAAAATCGGCAGGTATTCGGAAAAAAATTCGGTAAGTGTTCGGGAAATGTTCGGGAAGGAGTTCGAGCAAAAAATTAATATAAAATTAATATATGAGACGCTAGATTTTGATTTCGTGAATTATTTGCTGTTTTTTGAATAATTCGCTTTTTTTTGAATAATTCGCGAATAATTGGGAAATTATTCGCGAATAATTCGGCAATAATTCGACGCGTTCGGTGATGGCGAATAATTTACAGATTTAATCGGCAGTCACATAATTCGCGAATTATTCACGAGTTCGCCGAATAATTCGCGAATTATATGACTATGCTATTTATAGCCTATTACAAATATGATATAATATAGGAAGACATAAATTACGAAACTGCCATCTTACCAAAACGTGTTTTGGTCAGATCCCGACGACAGACGTCTGACCTATGTAGGTCAGACATCTGCGCTCCCTCTGCACAAAATCCAGAGCGTCGTCAGACGTCTGCCCATACGTTTGAGCACAATGGCTCAGACGTTTGCCTGCTATCTGGATTTCTGCACCTTGACGATCAGACGTTTGAAGCCCATTACTCCAGACGTCTGCCTGCTCTCTAGAAACGTATGCAGTCTCTTAATATATAACACACCCTCACAACAATCTCCACCTTAGCTTATATATCCTTATAGCCACCTTGAAAATTTGTTTCCATCTTCTTGTATGTTTTAGGGTTGCTTTAGTTTTCGTCGTTCCCCCTTTGGCACAGCTTCAAAACTTGAAACTGCGAACTGTCATTGTTTTTGCTCAGAGCTGTGAAACTGCTACGACCCTCCTACCGAGGTCTCAAGCCTTCCTCATATTTGAGTACCTGAATAGAATTAAGGCTGACTTGAACTTCTCCGTAGGAATCATCTTTGTTAGCATGTCCGCCGGATTTACCTTAGTATCGATTTTAATCAAAATCGTTCTCCTTTTCGGCTCACTCCCTTATCTTGTGATACCACACGTCGATTTGCTTGGTTTGACTGTAGTATACCTGATTCTTCGCCAAGTGAATGACGTTTTCACTGTCACAAAGTAAAGGAACTGACCCCTTATCGAATCCGAACTCACCAACTAAATACTTTAACCACAAGGCTTTCTTAGATGCTTATATTGCCGCCATGTATTCTGCCTTCGTAGTTGATAGCGCCACAGTATCATGAAGTGTCGACTTCCAATTGACCGGAGATTCTGTAACTGTATATACATAGCATGCAGTATATCTTCTCTTGTCCAAGTCACCAGCGTAGTCAGCATCTATATATTCTTGCAACTGGCTCGATTTATCTTCTGACTTGTGAAAGAATAAACCGAGATCTTTATTTTTTCTAAGATACCGAAATATCCACTTTACAGCTTCCCAATGGAGCTTCCTGGATTTGACATGTACCGACTACTCAGACTTATCGTATAGGATATATCTGGACGTGTGCATACTACAGCGCACACTAGTGATCTTACCGCGCTTGCATATAGTATTCCAGATATCTTTTCCTTCTCGTCTGATTTCGGACACTCCTTGGAGGATAACTTGAAATGATCGACGATAGAGGTACTCATCTGTCTTGCGTCCTTCATTCTGAATCTTTCCAGCACCTTCTCAATATATTTTCTTTAGAATAACCGTAGCTTTCCGGCCTTGTCTCGAAAAATCTCCATCCCAAGAATCTTCTTTGCTTCACCTAAATTCTTCATGTCAAATTTTGTACTCAATGAAGCTTCGAGCGTCTTTATTTCCGCCATGCTCTTAGCAGCAATCAACATATCATCAATATATAAAGTAGATATAATATATCGACAAACCATCCTTAAGCTGCTTCGGGTACACGTAGTTGTCATACTCACATCGAGAATAGTTGGTCTTTAGCATAAAAGAATCGAAACGCTTGTTCCATTGTCTGGGAGATTGTTTCAACCTATATAGAGACCTCTTGAGTTCATATACATGATTCTTCTTGCCGAGCTCCACAGATCAGGTTGATTCATGAATTTAGTCTCTCCCAACTCACAATGCAGAAAAGCAGTTTTCACGTCCATTTGCTTCAACTCTAAATCCTGATCCGCTACCAATTCTAACAAAACTTGAATAGATGTATGCTTGACTACATACGAGAATCTCGTTGTTGTCAACCCCCTCTTTTTTAGCATAACCCTTCATAACTAACCTTACTTTGTATTGCTCATTGTCTTTCTTCCTAAATACCAATTTACAACCAATAATCCTTTTTCCTTTTGGTAGCTCGATCAGCTTCTACGTGCCGTTCTTTCGAAGTGACTGTCTCTTCTGTCATCGAAAAAAACCCATCGATTTCTATCCTCTTGTCCAATGGCCTTCTGATAAGAACTGGGATTTCCGCTTTCGGTGACTAAATCAAATGCGACCATATCTTCGAAACCGTACCTGATTGGTGTCTTATGTGTACGTGCTGATCTCTTTAATACCATTGTCTATGGGTCCCGTTGGGGTTGGTTCTCACCGTCTGTCTCCATATTCTGCCCGTCCACCTCTGCATCAATAGGCTGAAATTATGCTTCTGTATTCGTACCTTTATAAGCGCCAGAAAACCCCACATCTACCGGATCATTGTCACCTAATGCTCCACTTACCGTCTTATTGTCTTCAGCCACAACTTTCAATATGGATTCCTCGTCGAAGATTTTATCTCGGCTTAGTGAACACCTTTATGTTTTCTAGATCCTATAATTTATATCTTTTGAGTTAAAATTTGAATCTCACGAAAACACGCCTTTTTGCCTTTTATTCCAGTTTGGTCCTATCCTTCTGATTCACGAGTGAGTAAGCAGGCCATCCAAACACTCATAACGAATCATAACTGACTGCCTCTCCATTCCATACTTCGGGATCTAAAGATTTATGGTTGTAGATAGACCTGTTAACCAAATAGCATGCATGATTCACTGTCTCTGCCCAGAAGTCATCCGAAAGTCCGGATTGCAACCGTATACATCTGGCTCTCTAGAGTAGTGTTCTGTTCATGCGCTCTGCTACTCCATTTTGCTTTGGACGTCCTGAAACCGTCCATTGCTTCTATATACCCTGTTCTTTACAGTAATTTGTAAACTCCTTCGAGGTGTATTCACCTCCATTATCTGTCCGCAAATACTTCACTGATCGCTCCTTTGGCTTCTCGACGGCCGCTTTCCACTGCTTAAAACTGGTAAATACATATGACTTGTGTTTGAGGAAATAGACCCATACCTTCCGTGAGAAGTCGTCAATGAAAGTGACAATACATGGCACCTCTCTTTGATGCAACCGACGATGGCCTCATACGTCTTAGTGAATGTAATCGAGAAGTCCTTCGGTCTTGTGCACGACATGCTTGAAGCCGACCTTATGTTGCTTTCCTATCGTGCAGTATTTGCAGAAATTTAACTTGCACATGGTAATACCTTTTAGTAACTCTCTTCTGTGTAGTTCGCGAAGACCCATCTCACTCATGACGCCAAGATGCGTATGCCACAACTTTGCGATATTCTCCATCTGTTTCTCTGTAGCCACGACTGCACCATCAGTCACTGTGCTGCCGTCCAAACAATACAAGTTCTTTAGTCGCTGCCCTTTCATGACCACTATGGCACCCGTGAAAATCTTTAGGACTTTATCTTGACCAACGAACTTGCATCCTGCCGTATCCAATGCTTCAAGAGAAATTAGATTTTTCTTTAATTCTGTAACGTGTCCCGCGTTCACGAGTGTTCGCACCACGCCATCAAACATGCGGATTTTGATGTTCTCTATGCCAATGGTCTTGCACGCCATATTGTTCCTCATGAGAACAATGTTACCATTGAACTCTTTATAGGTGTCGAATATCTCCTTTTTAGGGACACATATGATTAGAACATCCGAAGTCAAGAAACCAGACATTGGAATTTTCCGTCTCCGTATGTACTGCGAGTACATCACACAGATCTTCTGCTTCTGTCGCAACACTAGATTGACCCGAACTATTTGTACTGGCGTCTTTACCCTTCTTCTCCAACCACTGTTTGTACTTTTGGTATTGTTTCTTTAGATGTTCTGACTGTTTGCAAAAAAACACATGGACCACTTTCTTGCCCGGATGATTTGTATTCCCCCTTTTGCTTTTGCCTCTCTGGTCTTCGACCTTCCCCTTTCACCGGTAAACAACTCTAATAACTCCTTTGATGGATTTGATTTCTTCACGATCTCATTGTTGAGAAGTGTCGATATAACTTCCTCCATCTCGAAAGTCTCCTCATAGAGAATTGTTGTCACCAAGTGATCATATGAATTTGGAAGCAAAAATAGAAGCAAAAGCGTTTGGTGCTCCACCTCAAACTTTACCTCAAGGCATAGAAGGTCATTAACCATCTTATTGAAGCTATTTAAATGATCGTGGATTTGAGTATCTTCTTTCATGTGTAGACCGTAGAGTTGCTTCTTTAGGTAAAGTTTGTTAGACATATTGTCATATACAAACTCTCTAGTTTCAACTATAAATTTGTCGCAGAAGTTTCTGACATGACGTACATCGCGTTTTCCGCCAGACAAAGCTCTATCGTGCATTGTGCTTTCTGATCCATGTCTTGTCATACATCATCCGTCATGTCGGTAGATTTATTACCGCCAAGAATCTTAAAATGACCTTTTACAAGAAGTGTCTTCACCCTTCTCTGCCACATCGAGAAGTTCCTTTTTTATTGAATTACTCTACCTCGAACTTAATACTATTGATCTTGTTATTCGTATTTTTAATTTCGAAGCAAAAACCTTTTCCTGGGAACCTTATGAACCAGACCTTTAGAATCACAACACAAGAAGACGGGAAAGCGGACACAAGCATCATTATTTACCGTAAACTTAAATCGCAAAACCAAAGAGTGGCTCTGATACCAATTGTTGTCACACGTGGAAACCTTATGGATCTATAGATCCCATTTAAACGAATGATAAATAGAACAAAATTCACAACCAAATAGTAACATAAGAATTCAGGGAAAATGGTAGAACTTTATTAGGACTTATGAGAAAAAGAAAACCTTATAGAAGATTACAATAACCCTCTCCTTATAGATCTCCAACGAGATCTTCTTCTCCTCTCTCAAGTTCTCCTTAATGGCCTTTTATTTCGATCCCTTATGAGCCGTCATGATGTCTCTCTTAAACCTAATGATCAAGATCTCCAAAAGCAAAATCTATTTAACTTTAACCCTAGCATCCTTATTTATAGCCAATTACAAATCTGATATAATATAGGAATACATATATTACGAAACTGCCATCTTAGACGTCTGAACCATATAGGTCAGACGTCTGCGCTCCCTCTACGCAAAATCCAAAGCGTCGCCAGACGTTTGTAGCTAACAGCTCAGATGTCTGCCCAGACATTTGAGCACAATGGCTCAAACGTTTGCTTGCGCTCAGGATTTCTGCATCTTGATGCTCAGACGTATGAAGCTCATTGCTCCAGGCGTATGCCTGCTCGCTGGAAACGTATGCATTCTCGTAATATTCAAGACACCTTCACAACATTTTCCTCCTATGTCCTCTTTCCTCCATTATTCTCGTTCTAATTATCTTTGATGCTGAATTTCATATATGCTATTGATAACGTTGTGGAAACATGTGGAAGCATATCTCTCAATTATGAATAATATAAATTATCTGCAGGTTCCTTTATTTATTTGTATTTTTGTACTTCTCATCATTCATTCCATTGTTTTTATAAAACCACCCTTTCTATTTATATATTTTGTTTCCCTTGGCGATTTCAGATTCCTTGACAATTTACTTCTTAGGTCAACAACATCAGTGGATATCTTCCTGGACGAATCGTCTTTTTCCTGGTAACTATCATCAACTGCATAATTTTTCTACTGCTTGGTTAATCTAGATTACTTGTGAGAAAATGGTAAATTTTTATGTTTTTGAAAAGTATGCAAAAAGGGTGATAATATTGTTCTAAAAGAAAGGCTTCAACGCATTACATTTACATCACTTGATGGTCTTTTCTATGAGAAAAGGTAATTTAATGGAAACTACTAATATTAATTTCTAGTGTTTAGTTACCAGAAAATGGATTGTTTTTAAGGGCCGTAGATACTTCAAGGAATATTGGAAGTGAATTTTTGATAGATTTCTAGTTTTAACTTTTAACTAGTTAAATCTAATAGCTTTTTGTTTAGTGCCATCGATTTTCTCATTGGTATAATCAGAGCTTAAAACAGATGATCATTATAGTACACTTGACTTCTTGTCAACCTTTCAAAGTTCTACAGGAAGAGAAAACTCTCTTGCCTATAGCTTTCAGCCTTTCATTACAGAAAACGTGTCAGCTGATGCTATAAATGGATATGGATACTGTAGGTCTGATTTGGAGTTTTAGAGATAAGTAAGCTGACTGGAAATTCTGCTAATTGATAGGGCTATTGATTTTCTGAAATTAAGCATTAGCTTGGTTCATTACATTTGAAGTTACTACCAATAAATTGAGCTGTAATATGTTTATCCTCAATGTTGGAAGTTTTTATTGCTGTTGGTACCTGAATCTGTTGTATATGCCATGGTAGGTGAATACCCATCTAACACCACGGCCGATTCTGCTTACTCGCCATGGCGAGAGCCGAGATAATGTTAGAGGAAGAATCGGGGGTGACTCAGTGTTGAGGTTTGTTCTGTTATCAGCTTCTTTTAATCTTAGTGCTGTATAATCAAACTCTCAAAATTCTTACAGTTGGAAATGAACTCATTGTTCTCAAAATTTTCTACCTGCTCTTTACCGTAATTGTAATTGTAGAAATGCTTATTAAACATTAGCCAAACATTCAAGTGGTATCTAGAAATAGATAATCAAGAAATCAAGGGTCAAACCCTCGGCAGGAGCCAAATTCGTCAGGTAATGCCAAACAAAAATGATAGTATTAAGTTTCAAGATGTGTCTGTGTGAGTAATATAATTGCGAAGGCCACAATTTCCCCGTATTTAGACTTTCAAAACCAACAGATTACTATGTACAATTTTCCATTTTTACCTTGCCTTATTTTGTTCTTAGAATGGTTGATCGATATACATTATTTATTCTTGTAAATTCTTCCTACCCTTTCAATATTTTTAACTACTTAATTTATAAATGATTGATTTTTCATATCTCCAAATAAGCTTGATTTTGGGACATAAGTACTCAAGTACAATTATGCTTTCTTATTTATGTAGATATCAGAAAGTGGTAAATAGTCATAATTATAGCATCTCTCTATCAATTTCTATGTTGATTACTTGTTCTGATCATTATTGCATAAATGAGAGCATTTTGGCTGGTATGAACAGTGAAGCTGGGGAACTTTACGCCAAAAAACTTGCCAACTTTATAGAGAAGCGACTGAAATCTGAGAAGACTGCTACTGTAAGAATTCGATCTTCGACCTATGTTTTTCAGTGTAATATGAGTTTGGTATGCATTTGGTCCAACATCTTATATTTTGATTATGTAGAATTATTACCTGTGATACATTGCTTCAGTCATTGTCAATTTCTTTTTCGTATATTGTTCAGTAAGTCTCATGTGCATGCATGCATGTGTATTTATTGCCCCCATGACCAATGTAAGTGTAAATTCAGGCTATACAAGGGAGAATACATCTTTTTCCATGATCTACTGTAGTCATATAAAATCCAAACTTCATGATATGTGCACACTAATTATTCACCAAAAACACAATGTGATGACTTAGTTTATAAATTTGAAGTTGATATGACATTATGTTTGGTCTGTAGTTTCCATTACTGGAGTAAGTCTCCTGCATGAGAGAAAAAGGAAAACGTTTGGTTCAACCCTGGAGCGTGGCTGCATGCGTGTGCGCGCGGGTAAAAGGAAAACAAATCACCCTCCTCTGTTGATATTGGTTATGATGAATTTAACTTCTCAATATACCATCAATCATTTCATCGTCTACTAGATTGATACTGCAATGCTTATTGTGGCGCTACATATTGAATCCGATGCCAAAAAAGTTAAATGAAATTTGGATATCCAAATGGGATTAAAGGCTACAAGTTCTTGCTGTCCTTCAAACATACGTATTAACCTGACTTTCCCACTCAAGAATCAGATTTACAAAAATTATGTTCGAGTGTAAAACATAAGCAATATTGGGTGTATGCAAAGTTGCTAAGGCGCGGAACGTGATGATACGTGGAATGAAAGTGGGTGGTACGCTGATAGGTATGAAATGAGGTGCAAAGGGGTAGGCTTCTTTAGAACGTCGAGGTGGAATGAAATACAATAAGAGATGGGGATAATTACTTTCAAAGACTGAGATATTATTATATTTTAAAATGAGAATAATGGAGGAAAGAGGCCATAGGAGGGAATTTCCTCCTATGGCGGCGAGAAAATGTAACCTCCACCATTTTTTTCCAACGATCGGCAGCCGTCATCTTCTTCTTTTATTATCTAAGATGTGGATATTCCAAATTTCATGTGATTGTACCACTTTTTCACCGTCGAATTAGCAATCTAAAAAGTTGTATTGTTGGTAAACCATTAATTTAAATCAACGGTGAGAAAATGGTAGAATCCAATGAAATTTGGTGTATCCACTATCCACATCTTAGATGATAAAGATGAAGATGATGGATGCCGATCGTCATAAAAAATGGTGGAGGGTGTGTTTTTTCGCAGCCATAAGAGGAAATTCCGGCCTATGGCCTCTTTTCTGCATTATTCTCAACTTTTTAAATACATTAACACCTACTTTTTCATTATTGTGAAAATGTCCATGTTGTAATTGTTGGTCATGAAATTGCTATTAAATGAATTAAAAAGACATCCTTTATTAATGCACAGTATTAGTATGATCATCTTGTAATTATTATTCGGAACACCAATTTGTAGTTTCAGAATGAAATATTTTACATTTTGGATGGAATGTTCCAAGATAGGAAACATAGGGGTTTAACAGTTCTATGGTAATATGGTCCCGTGCTTTTAAAACTCCTTGTAGTCTATGTTGTAAATAATATATGCTTTAGTTCAAACATTATATATATATTCTTGTTTCAATATATGGACTGTGATCATGTATGTTTTAAATAATATACGCCTCACTTCAAACATTCTATATATTCTTGTTTCAATATATGGGCTCTCTCTCTCTCTCTCTCTCTCTCTCTCTCTCTCCCCCTCCCCGTGTGTGTGTGTGTGTGTGTATGTGTGATAATCATTCTTTATTCTTACATGGTTCAGATATGGACTAGTACTCTTCAGAGAACGATAATTACTGCAAGTCCAAGTGTTGGATTCCCAAAGGTTGGCCCAATCGATATTAGCTACTTAAACAGAACCTTTGATGGTCTTTGTGCCTCTGGTACGGATTAAGTCTGACTAATGCTACTTTTAGTGCTTGTAGATACAATGGCGTGCTCTTGACGAGATAAATGCTGGTGTATGTGATGGAATGACATATGAAGAAATTAAAAGAAACATGCCTGAGGAATATGAGTATGCATCGAAGTTGCTTATTATCATTCAGTTCATAATCATTTGTTAAGAAGAAATATTTTCTTGATGTTTTCATTGCTTTCATAGTGATGATACATTTAATGATACATTGAAGAAGACACTTTATGTGAATTCATGTTATTGTTCAAGCTAAAGCTTTGGAACTGTTTGGAATCTGAGCCTGTGTTTCATATCAGTATGCACATGCATTCAATTTCTGTAAGCTAACAAATGACTTCTAATTGGCTATTACACAGTTCTACTGTTTTGACTATTCAAACTTCTTTAAAGGACGCTCACATAGAGCACTCACATTTCATTAATATCCTATATCTTTGCATAAAAGAACGAATAGAAATGGTACTTGAGCAAAAACAGAAAAAATAAATCCTTTTAGCAAGTACATTCGGTTTGATGAGAAACTTTACAAATAGTTCCTCTTGTGTAGATCTCGCAAAAAAGACAAGCTTAGGTATCGGTATCCTCGCGGAGAATCATACCTCGATGTCATTCAGAGGTTATTATTTATATTATTTCATTTTGGTGCACCCACATGGATATTTCACTTATTTGAGTTTGGATGTAACGTGACATTAAGTTCCATGATAGTTTTATCCATTTATTTGTGCAGATTAGAACCTGTTATTATTGAGCTTGAGCGACAACGTGCACCTGTTGTAGTCATCTCTCATCAGGTTTTATAAATTAGTTGTTCTTCTGTGTATAGGCCGAATTCCATTCAATTGAGCATGTCACTAATTTAAGATTCAATGCGATTTAGGCGGTGTTAAGATCGCTATATGCATATTTTGCAGACAGGCCATTGGAGGAAGTTCCCCATATTGAGGTAAGTCATGAAAACTACTATATCAGTTATGTCTTTCTTCTTTCAGTTTACTTAGGGGACTGTTTTGGAAGTTTGGAATGGAGCTGCAATAGAAATTTTGCAGCTTGATCTCCTTTTTCTACCTGCTGAGAAGCAACATATGATATGGATATCATAAACAAGCTGCAAGATTTTGCAAGTTTTGTTGCAGCCAATTCAAGCACATCTAATGTAACTTATGGTTCATCAGCAGTGAATTTACTGCTGTTGCAAATTTACAACAAATGTGTATGTAACACCCTAGTTCAGTTGTACCATATTCTCTTTCATTATTTTCTTGTGGCTATTTCCTGTTTTAATTCGCTTTTGTGTTTTGGCTGACACTTGTATTATCCGTATTTTTTTCAAACAGTAATTTTAGACCCGACCTGGACGTCTTTTGGACTATTTTGTATTTAGCCTAAAACTCAAGTCTTATTAATATTATATTCTAATATCCTCAATCATATTTTAAACAAACTAATATTATGTTATACTTTTATCCATTTAAATTTTTACCAAACTAAATAATTTTACCAAACCAAATATATTTTTAAATCTTTTAAATCCTAAACTAAACTTCAACACATATATTATATACGAATATATACTAAATATTTTTAACTAAAATATATTTGTACATATCTCCCTCTCTTTCCTCACCTGTCTGTCTCTCTCTCCTCTCTCTATATATTACCTATATAACATATTATATTTTTATAAACCTATTATATTTACAACTCAGTCTCTCTCTCTCCTCACTTCTCTTCTTCTTCCCACGTCTCGCGAGGACCCATGCCCTAACCCACGCCTCGCGCTCGCCCGCCGCCGCCGATCACCTCGTCGGCCTCCCCTCGTCCATCTCCTTCTCGATTCGCCTCTCTCTCCTCATCGCCCTCGTCCCCAGGATTACTCTTCCACTCCCCTTCGCACTCTAAAATCCCTAAAAACCTCAGACACCATTTCCCCCTTCTCTCTCTTCCGCATTTCCGCTACTTTCCCTCCAAAAAAAAAAATCGACGCCCGAAACCCTAGCTCGATTCAAATCAATGGCGGCGATCGTGGATCAGCATCAGAAGTGGCTGATCGATTGCCTCACTGCAACCCTAGACGTTAGCCACGACGTCCGCTCCTTCGCCGAAGCCTCCCTCCACCAAGCCTCGCTTCAACCAGGGTTTGGAACTGCGCTCGTGAAGGTCACCGTCAACAAGGAGGTCCCTTTTGGGCTACGCCAGCTCGCAGCTGTTTTGTTAAAACAGTTTATAAAGAAACACTGGCAGGAGGACGAAGAAAATTTCGTACATCCTGTTGCATTGGATGATGAAAAGGGAATAATACGCCAACTACTGCTTCCATCACTGGATGACTCTCATGGAAAAATCCGCACTGGTATTGGCATGGCAGTTGCATCCATTGCTCAATATGACCGGCCAGAGAACTGGCCTGAATTGTTGCCATTTCTTTTGAAGCTGATTAGTGATCAGAGCAATAAAGATGGAGATGATTTGGATGATACGCTGGTGCCCCAATTAGTTCCCATTCTGTTCCCATACTTGCACACAATTATATCATCTTCTCATCTCTATGAAAAAGCTCTGCGTGCAAAAGCTTTATCAATTGTTCACTCCTGCATTTCCATTCTTGGGTCAATGAGTGGTGTTTATAAGACAGAAACTGTGCATTAATGATGCCGATGGTGAATTCATTGATGGAACATTTCTCCACCATCTTACAACCTCGGGTGCAGGCAGGAGATCCTGATGACTGGATCATCCGAATGGAGGTATTGAAATGTTTACTCCAGTTTGTTCAGAACTTTCGAAGCCTCTTAGAAGCTCAATTTTCAGGATGAGCGTATAATGCTGATCCCAAGTGAATCCTAGCTGAGTCGTGCCTCGCATCTTCGTACATTGTTCTTCCGTGATCCTTATCCTCCAGGCAAGTACTCTTTCTTTACTTTTGGTCGATATACATCGGCATTCCTTTGTGGTTATATGTATATATATTTTTTTCCTGCACTGTTAGAATGAAAGATAAATGTGTTAGTATCTTTTCGTTATATTATACAATATATATATATAAGCAAACTGTTATGTAGCAAGTGAGAATAATTAGCAAGTGTGGTGTTAAAATGAGATTTATTTTAACTACAAATAAAGTTCGAAAGTTAACCTATCTCACATATATGTATTTTCTAGTCAGATTGTGATTAAGATACCCATATTAAGGTTAATGGTAAAGATAACAATTATGACTCATACCAGCTTGTACACCACCTTTATGCAGCTACTATTACCTGATAACTATTACCACTGACATGTCTTGACTATTCATTACTCTAGTATTTTTGGGCGAGATCGCTGATAAGGATGCTAAACTACATTACATGACATGACAATCTATACTGTTTACAAGTTTTATTTCCATACAATTACCATACCATAAGTTCCTGTCTTTTCAGCATTCTTAATTAGTGCTCTAGTCATTACCATAGTAGCTTTAAATACGTAGGTGTTGGGGTAGTTTGAGTGTGCGTTGTACAACAGGATCTCAGGAGTCCCATGCCGGCAGCTCGTACCGGGCTATAGCGGTCTCATGTTTACGGCTCGTACCGGGCTATAGCGGTCTCATGTTTACAGCTCGTACTGGGCTATGCGGTCTCTTGTTCATTCAACAGTTGGGCCCGCGTTTCTTAGCCCCTGGGGCACCACTCTTGGGTTAGGAATACTCCTGCAGAGGTTGACGCACACACTCAAGCATACGATATGATAGTTTACCTTTTAGTGACCAGTTAGGTTATGACCTGACCCCCCTTACTTACATGTTTCATAGTGTTAATGCATCTAATTATTTATATACCTGCTTTTCTTGCGCACCGGGCTTCACTATTTTCATATATTCATGTTATTATACTACACACACACTTTATACGTTGAGTACTTGCTGGGATGTTCTGACATCCCTGAGATTTGCAATCTCAGGTTTAGAGACAGGTTTTCAGGCCGAGCAGGATCAGAGCGGCTACCAGGACTTTGCTGAAGATCAGTAACCGTAGGTTTATTTTCATCCTTTTTAATTAGCTTTTAGCATGTGCGCCCTTCTGGGACATTAGGACTTATGTATCTTTTCGATTTTGTTTTCTTTTCGAACCTATTGTATCGGATCTTTTTGCATCAATTATCTAGTGGACCCAATTTTAGAATTTCTTTTGGTTTCATTGCAGTATGATTATCAGTATTATTTCTTTTGGTATTGGAGTTTATTTTTGACATGTTCATCTAGACAGCCTTATGTGACTATGACGTATTTTTCCTTACCGTAGGTAGCACGGCTGGCCTTCGTCGTTTTCCGTATTCCGTATTTTGGGAAGCGGGGCATGACAAGGTTTTGTTGGTATCAGAGCCAGGCTAACGTCAAAAGTTAGTCTGGGTTCTGCCGACCTTTAGGGTTAAGATCGCATGTCTAGGTTTTCCCCAGTATATCATGCTGCAGATCCCGTTGACTCTGACCATAGGATTCGGGCGACTAACATAGAGTTACGATATTGTGTCCATGTACCGCGGCATGGATACAATACGGTATTCTGTATGAGTAACTTAGAGTCCTACACTTAATCCGTATCCTTTGGATTGATTATTACATTATCCTTTTGCCTCGCTCAGTTTTAATATTTTGATTTTAAACCTCGTTTTCGTTGCTAAATCTCGTCGTTCGTTTTGACTTCAGAATCATGGCAGAAGAAAATTTGCGAGTATATAGGAGACGTGACAACAATACCGCGCTATTTTGAGTTATACGTGGCATGCTAGAGAGTCAACAGCTGCAGACCGAATTGCTACAGGAGGGTCTACTTGCTTCTCAGCAGACCGCTACTGCAGCCCTGAACAAGGTGGCTGAGGTTCGTAAAGGTAGACGTCCGGGCAGCGTCGTCGATTTCAGGAGACTACAGCCGGCAGTTTTCACTGGCGTGGGCGGTCCGCTGGATGCTGAGCAGTGGATTGTCGACATGGAAAATTTGATGTCAGCCGCTCGGGTTCCTGAAGAAGGTGGATATAGTCAAAATTCAGCTGCAAGATGTGGCTAGAATTTGGTGGCTCGCAGAAGAGAACAGGTTGATGAAACCAATTGCATGGACTGATTTCTCTACGGCTTTCCTTGAGAAATTCTTTCCCAAATCGGCCAGGATCGAGATGGAACAACAATTTATCAGTCTTCGTCAGAGAGATCGCACAGTGGACGAGATAGTGGCTGAGTTTATCCAACTCAGTCGTTTCGCTCCTTCAATGGTAGCCCAGGAGGAGGATAGAGCTAGATGGTTCTTACATTGTCTCACTCGGGAAATACAGGAGAAACTAGCTTCACATGATCTGGGGACTTATTCAGAGGTATTAAATGCGGCCCGCAGAATTGAGACAGTTATGGATAAGAGGAAGAAATTTCAGAATGGAGGATTCAAACGGCCGGTGAATCAAATTTCAGGGAGGATTCCAGTTAGACAGCATAGAGGAGTTCAGATGAAGCGTACCGCAACCCCACCACAACAGGAACCTCCGGTTTGTGGATACTGTCAGATATCGGGACACGTCGAGAGAAATTGCCGCCGCGCTAAGGGTCTATGTCTGATTTGTGGTGCTCGTGACCATCAGATTGGGAGTTGTCCTAGGAGAGCAGAGCGCAACCAACCTCAGAAAGGACTTGTCCCTCAGAAGCAACTTTTTGATCAGAGGCGAGGAAACACAGGTCGTGGATAGGGACGGGCCTTTACCCTGACAGCTGAGCAGGCGGAAGCGTCGGAGGATGTCGTTTCAGGTACCATTCTAATTTGTTCTGTTCCTGCTATAGCACTTTTCGATTTCGGAGCTTCACATTGTTTTATGTCATTGGATTTTGCCACAACACATTCTATTACACACAAAACACTAACTAGAGGTTGGGACATTCACACTGGAAATGGAGTAGTTACCACCAAGCTAGAGTGCAAGCTTTGTCCGGTAGTGATTTGCGGCAGGGAGCTTTTCGCAGATTTCCTGTTGATTAGGACCGGTAGTTTTGATGTCGTCTTAGGAATGGATTGGTTGGGCACTTTTCACACACATATTGATTGTCGGGCCAAAACTGTAAACTTTCGCATTCCTAACCATCCAGAGTTCGTGTTCATTGGGGGGAGCAAATCTCTAGGACCCATAAAGTATAGAGCAAAGCCGACGTGTGACATACTAGCGTCAATGGAGGTTGATATAAGTTAGGCACCGGTCGTAGTTTGGGAATTTTTGGATGTCTTTCCTGAGGACTTACCCGGCTTACCCCCGTCTCGTGCTTTGGGTTTTCGATAGAATTATTACCAGGAACGGCACCGATTTCTAAGTCACCCTACAGGATGGCACCAGTTGAATTGGCGGAATTAAAAGAGCAGATAGAAGACTTCCTCAGCAAAGGATTCATTCGTCCGAGTATTTCTCCGTGGGGCGCTCCAGTTTTACTAGTAAAGAAGAAGGACGACTCGTTACGCATGTGCATTGACTACCGAGAGTTGAACCGGGTTACGATTAAAAACAAGTACCCTATATCTCGGATCGATGATTTGTTCGATCAATTATGTGGTGCTCGAGTGTTCTCTAAGTTGGATCTTCGGTCGGGGTACCATCAAGTTCGTGTTAAAGCGGAGGATGTATGCAAGACAAACTTCAGAACTCGATACGGTCACTATGAATTTTGGTAATGCCATTCGGTGTTACTAATGCCCCAGCCATATTCATGGATTTAATGAACCGAGTTTTTTCTCAGTACCTTGATCAGTTTGTCGTAGTTTTCATCGACGACATTCTTGTATACTCCAAAAGCAAGGAGAAGCATGCCGAGTATTTGAGGATCGTGTTGCAGATACTGAGACAAGAAAAGTTATACGCCAAGCTTAGTAAATGCGAATTTTGGCTTGGACAAGTTCAATTTTTGGGCCATATCGTTTCTGGAGACGGTATATCAGTAGACCCAGCGAATATTGAAGCAGTGAAAGATTGGCTAGCACCAAAGTCAGTAGCAGAGATTAGAAGTTTCTTGGGACTCGCAGGCTACTACCGCAGATTTGTTAAAGATTTTGCACGAGCGGCTGAGCCGTTAACAAGACTTACTCGAAAGGGAGTACCGTTCGTATGGTCAGAAGAGTGCAACCGAGCGTTCGAATTATTGAAGGAGAAACTCACAACTGCACCCATATTGACCGTACCAGCTGGTACATGAGGACTGGTGATTCATAGTGACGCTTCTGGCAAGGGCCTAGGCTGTGTCTTGATGCAGCATGGGAGTGTTGTCGCTTATGCCTCGCGTCAACTGAGAACGCACGAGAAAAATTACCCAACTCACGATTTAGAGTTGGCCGCTGTGATTTTTGCCCTAAAGATTTGGAGGCATTATCTTTTGGGAGAACGAGTGAAATTTTTTACGGACCACAAGAGTCTGAAATATGTATTCACGCAGAAGGAGCTAAATATGAGACAGCGTAGGTGGTTGAAGTTCATGGCTGAATATAATGTTGATTTGCAATATCAACCTAGGAAGGTAAATGTGGTACCGGATGCTCTCAGTCGGAAACCTACAGCGATGTGGTTGACTGGCCAGAAGGAACTCATTGATGAATTTCAAAAACTCGATTTAGAAGTGGTAGAGCAGGGGATGCACGGACAGTATTGGCAACTGCAAGTGCAGTCTTCGTTAGTAGATCGTATTAAAGCTGCACAGGTTAGGGACCCGCAATTGCAGAAGTTCCGCGGGTTAGTAGAGGCCGGATTGAGAACAGATCTATTGATACACGAAGATGGCTCATTAAGATTCGGCGGTCGATTATGCGTACCAAAGGGCGAGATTCGAGAGGAAGTGTTGAAGGAAGCACACAGTTCAGCCTATTCGGTGCACCCGGGTGGCACCAAGATGTATAGGGATGTTAAACAACACTTTTGGTTGAATGGCATGAAGAGAGAGATTGCCCGCTATGTGTCAAAATACTTGGTGTGCCATCAGGTGAAGGCCGAACATTAGCGAGTGGCCGGCCTGTTGCAACCACTTCCCATTACCCAGTGGAAGTGGGAACACATCACTATGGACTTCGTGACAGCTTTACCGCGGAGTCCTATAGGCAATAATGCTATTTGGGTCATCGTCGACCGTCTTACAAAGGCGGCCCATTTTCTACCTTTTTGAGTGGGACAATCGACGGAGACATTGGCAAAGAAATATATGCAAGAGATCGTACGGTTACATGGGGTGCCTATCACTATAGTATTGGACCGGGACACGAGATTCCTCACATTTCTGGAGAAGCTTACAAGAAAGTTTAGGCACTCATCTCCGTTACAGCACAACTTACCCATCCCAGACCGACGAATACTCTGAACGTACGATACAGATATTAGAAATGTTGAGGCTTGTATGCTAGATTTCTAGGGATTGTGGGAGGATCATCTTCAGTTGTTGGAATTCTCGTATAATAACAACTATCAGGTGAGTATTCAGATGGCGCCGTTCGGGCACTTTACGGGCGCAAATGTCGTTCCCCACTTTGCTGGGATGATGTGGGTGAGCGAAGACTACTAGGACCGGAGCTTGTAACCCAAACCGTTGAGAAGGTCCAGTTGATCAGGAACCGTATCAAGGCAGCACAAGATCGTCAGAAGAGCTGAGCGGATACTAGTCGAAGACCTCTTGAGTTTGAAGTAGGAGATCATGCCTTCCTTAAGATTTCGCCGACTCGAGGAGTGATTAGATTCAGTAGTCGTGGGAAACTCAGTCCCCGATTTATCGGACCATTCGAGATTGTGGAACGCGTTGGAGTAGTGGCATACAGATTGGCCTTACTACCCTCTTTGGCTGGTGTGCACTATATATTCCATGTTTCACGGTTGCGTCGGTACGTTCGCGATGACAGTCATGTTCTCGATCATTCTGAATTAACCTTGAGCACTGATCTTTCATATGAAGAGCAACCTGCAGCCATTGTCGACCGTAGAGAGAAGGTATTGAGAAACAAGATCATCCCTTTAGTTCTTGTATGTTGGGATGAACATTCTCGCGGGGAATCCACTTAGGAGCGTGAGGACGAGATTCGTCAAAAGTACCCACACCTGTTTTCTTGATCTTGTAGTCGTCCTTCCAATTTCGAGAACGAAATTTTCTGTAAGGTGGATAGGATGTAACAGTCCTATTTGGATGCAGTAGTTCAAGATTTATCGAGATTCTTTTTCCATAATTTTAGAACTTTTAGTTGGCTGCTAGTATATTTTATTTTGAATTTTACCGTAAATAATTTTGATATGAGAAAAATCTTCAGTTTTTATATTATATATAAAATTTCCTTGGTTGCAGCAAAAGAATATTTTGCATATCTTAAAATTCCTAAACTGACCTATTAATATTTGGGTTGCATACAGATATTACCATGGCTAACTCCTGTTTACTATTAATATAAGAACAAGAAAAATCTGTGCCGAATCTCTAAATACAATCAATTGAAGATATGTATACATATATATATATATATATATTTATAAATTATATATATATATACAAAGCAAAATATATATATATATCTCTCATACTCACATCTCTCTCTCCCCCGCATCTCTCCCTCCCCTGTTGCTCCTTAAATCCCTTCGCCCTCACGAAACCTTAACCCTCGCCTTCGCTCTCATCTTCGCACCCACTGCCTTCGCACTCACGAAACCCTAACCCACACCTCCATCCCTCGTCGCCGCCACAAATCCCGAACCCCCTTCTCCTTTCCCATTCGCCCTCGCCCTTGTCCTCATCCCACCGACACAGCCTCCATCCCTCGTCGCCGCCACAGACCTCGACCCTCTCATCTCATTCCGTCACCACCGCCCTCGTCCTCATCACTGCCACCACAACCCCCAGCGACCTGCACCGAACCCTCAATGTCGCCGTAGCCTTCATTTGCACCTCGAAGCTGCTCCCATCCTTCCGACGACGACGATGTCGCCTGCCCCATCACCCTCACAGCTTTCCCATCGCCAGATCCGAGCACTCCTCGACGCTTCCTCGACTCGACCAGGACCTATCCAAACCCTAGCAACTACCATCATCATTCTCTGTAAGTTCCTTGATCCCTGTTTTTTTTTAAAACAACAATAAAATGAAATAAAATGAAATAATGGGAAAACAGTGAACATTGAAAGGAAAAATTAGGATTTAAAACCCTAAGTTGATATGATTGTGTTGGTCGTGTGATCATATTTATGAGAATAATTATAATTTAACCGATGATAAATTTATCTAGGCGGAGCATATAACTCAGATCCCAAGTCGAACTTTAGCTGAGATCGTGCCTCGCATCTTCGTACATCGTTTTCCGTGATCGTTATCCTCAGGCAAGTACTCTTGCTCTTTTCTTTTAGTCGATGCAACATTGGCGATTCTCTAAATTAGTTCTTAACCTATGCAAGTTTGGATATTAGAGGAAATAGGTTTCTTTCACAGTTTTATCATCTGTCCTTATCGGAACACTTGCTGATATATTGCTGGCTGTAAACTTGCAACTACAAATTTCATTATAAATTAGGTGAAATTTAGTTGTACAAAATATTGCTAAATATTCCCCATAAAGTATGAGTGATTATAGGCATACTGATTTTAAATGTTATAGCTTAGCTAGGATTGAGAATATCTGAATACACAATTAGTGATTTTGTAGTTATCAGTCTTCAAGACTCAATGGCCTAGGTTGGTGTTTTATGTAGCCCAAACCAATTTACAGGCTTGGAGCTGAATAATGAAATGAATAGTTAATTGGAATCATATAGAAGAAAACATATGGGCATAGAAGTTATGAACTTTTTCTAAGGCTAATGGTCACATGAATTTCTCTCCATCGAGCTGTACTTGAAAACCATTTCTTTTGCTAATTACCAACTGCTGCTCGCTTCTTCCTTATGTGATGCTATGACATGATTGCCATGCACAAGAATCCTTTTACATGCTTTATACACATTCGAGACTCATGTTGATTTACATGTATAGAACACCTTGATTTGATATGCCTATTCATGATCCTTGTTTTTTATATTAAAACGGAATCATTAATTGGAATGCTGAACTACATGCCATGACACCGCTATTCACCAGTTTTATTTCCATACAATTACCATACCACAAGTTCCTGTCTTTTCAGCATTCTTAATTAGTGATTTAGTCTTTACCATAGTAGCTATAAATACGCGGGTGTTGGGGTAGTTTAAGTGTGCGTTCGTACAACAGGATCTCAGGAGTCCCATGCCGGCAGCTCGTACCGGGCTATATCGGTCTCATGTTTACAGCTCGTACCGGGCTATATCAGTCGTTTATTCCACAGTTGGACCCGTGTTTTCTAGCCCCTGTGGCACCACTCTTGGGTTAGGAATACTCCTGCAGAGGTTGACGCACACACTCAAGCTTACGATAGGATAGTTTACCTTTTAGTGACCAGTTAGGTTATGACTTGACCTCTTTACATGTTTGTTCATAGTAGTAATGTATCTATTTATATATATATATGTTTTTACTTGTGCATACGGGCTTTACTACTTTCACTTATTCATGTTATCATACCATACACATACCTTATATGTTGAGTACTTGTTGGGATGTTCTGACATCCCTGAGATTTGCCATCTCAGGTTTAGAGACAGATTTTCAGGCTGGGCAGGACCGCAACGACTATCAGGACTTTGCCGAAGATCAGTAACCCGTAGGTTTATTTCCCTTTTCAGTTAGTTTTTAGCATGTGCGCCCTTATGGGACATTAGGACTTATGTATCAATTTTGGATCTTATTTTATTTCTAAACCTATTCTATTGGATCTTTAATTGCGTCAATTATCTAGTGGACCCATTTTTAGGATTTCTTGTGGTTTCATTGCAGCATGATTATCAGTATTATTCCTTTTGGTATTGGATTTTATTTTGACAGGTTAATCTTGACAGTCTTATTCGACTATGGAAGGATTTTTCCTTACCGTAGGTAGCACGGCTGACCTTCGTCGCTTTCCGTATTCCGTATTTTGGGAAGCGGGGCATGACAAAATGTTGTATTTTCACTTATCTTGTTTATTTATTTTTTAAAGCCAAACACAAAATTTGCTTTGGATTTGGGCTCATTTACTTGCATCTAATGATGTAAAATGTGTTTTATACAGTGCTTAGGTGCCCACATACACGTTACACACTTTCTGATTTTTTTACCCGTAAGCCTAAGCCTAACCATGCTCACAGCGCACACAACACACATGCACCCAAGGGACCCATGAATTTGCCCTGAAAACGTTAAATTGTGGCCAGTTCCTCTCCCGGGGATCGAACCCTATACTCTCCCTAGGAGGGGAAATGCTAAGCCAACTGAGCTATTGGCTCATTGCCTCATTGGTTCCTGCCGCATAATATCGAGACACAGTCCATTGTGTGGGCGAAAGCTCATTTTCAAAAATGAACCTTCCTTTGTATAACTTTATTAAAGTCACTTATCTTTCTCCCCCCCCCCCACCCCCCACCCCCACATCCATACTTCTCTTTTAGGGTTTTCTTTCTCATCTTGTCTCACTTCTTCAACAAGAATTCCAGAATGACCATCTCTTTAGACAAAGCTTATAGAAAGACTCTTGGCTACTTCTTTTTCTGGAATGGTATACTTTTCTAACGCATCTCAGTTTTTATTAGTATAAACTATGAAAATTTAAGTTATCCTCCTTTTTCTTTCTTGACTTCTTGTTGATATTTTTAAATTTTTGATTTTTACTTATCTCCTTTCCGATTAGTATATACACGTGCAGTATGCACCACTCAACCGCATGTTGGTTGTTGCATGTGCATTTTCCATTGCAGCAAACCGAACTGCTCCTAGATCAGAAAACATTGAAAAACTGAAGTTGTTGTTCCTGCTTTATGTAGGTACCTCTCCATACGGTAATTGAGATTCAAATGGGGGTGTCTGGTGTTGTTGAGAAAAGATACAAGCTTATGGATTGAAGTCTCTGTAGACCTTTCTATTATACAAGATGCCGGAGAAAGCTAGCAGCGCGGTATTGCATCCTTTTCTACATATATCTAACCTCAAATCGGCATTGAGATCTGAGAATATGGATTCTTTATGTTCCTAACTCGTATACACTTACAATCTCATATCGTCATGACTTATATCCGTAGGTAACGTATAGGAAGTTCATTTGTTCTTGGTAATCTATTACCTTCTGTAAACTTCTGTTTCTAATATGTGTTCACAAACTTTCAGAATGTGTACTCATCATTCAAGAGGAGATGAAAAGGGAACAGCTTGTACAGAGAGTTGTAAAACAAAACGTTATTTTTTGATATGCCCCCAGATGGCATATCTACAGATTTTTATAATATCATATGACAGGAAGAACTTAATGGTCATTTCTTGAAGATTGCTGTTATAATATTTGTCCTGAACTTTCTGCAATAAAGACACTATTATATCTCATATTAAAAGTTTGCTTCTGTTTCGTTAACTCCATGATCTTACGGGATTGTCAATAGGCATAATGTTCTCCTTTATTTGTTTGTGCTCCTGAAGCACATTTATATAGGTTTAGTATGGCTGCCTCATGAAGACACGAAGAAATCCAACCAAGTTTGACGGAAGGACATACAACAAGGATAAAAAGAAGAGACGGATTTGATGAGGGATTAAGAAGAAGGGTACCAAGAGAATCCAGAGGTTTGTTTGGCGTCTCTTGAATAATAAAATCCCGATAAATGATTTACCTACCCTCTTTTATTTTCTATCCGCATGTACCCCAAAAAAATGGTTGAGCTCACATCGTCTAGATATTAATATCATATATGAGGCCATATGATGCCCATCTCTTGGTTACATGAGGGTAGGAATAAAACTAGGTAGGAAAAGTATTAATCCTCACACCGTATTAGTCGAATAAGGTGAGATAGCCCTACTTAATGTATTTCACCTTATTTTCCCCAGCACACAAAAAACCTCACATAATTTATCAGTTTCCTTCGTAACATCAATCTTGAGCGCCACAATAAGTGGAAAGCAAACCAAACCAACACTAACCTCACCGAGAAAGATATGAGCTCTTCTTTCCGATCTGCCAATCTATCCCTAATCACACCTAATTAACAGAATATATAAAATGAATATAGATAGCTAAGGATTAGGATTTAGATGATCTTTTAGTTGTCTGGTGGCGGTGAAGCTGGTGAAGCTGAAGAAACGAAATTGTTACTGTAATTTAGGATTTGTGCATGCTATGGCTGTGCATATTTCAAATTCATAGTCAATATTTTAGATGTTTCTTGATCCAAGTCTCAATAGAAAAGGCCATATGGCATACAATTACCTCAGTGGAGGTCCCTCTCTGTTGCTGTCTCACCCACGGCCTGCTGATGCAGCAATACAAGTGCAAGCATTAAGTTTTGTACTGTATTTCCACGGAACATTTTGAAGCACAAACACAATCGCTATGCCTACTCCATAACCTAGACCTGTAAATAGCGCCAGCCCGATCACATAGGTCGAAGGAGAGTGATCGGACTCTGAAGCAGACGGTTCTGTAGAATTCGTTTTGTTGCATTGCTTTGACAATGGGACCCCACACAGCCCTTCGTTGCTGGCGAAAGAAGAGTTTGAGAATGTGGAGAGCTGATTATTCTGAGGTATTTTTCCGACCAGATTGTTGTTGGAGAGGTTTAAGAAGGAGAGGAATGTGAGGGAAGTCAATTCTTGCGGAATCTCCCCAGAAAGACGGTTTTCCGATAGATCCAAAGACTCTAGCCGCTTCATGTTTCCAATCTCTGAAGGAATTGGACCGGTAAGTGCATTGTGTGACAGGTTTAGAATATAGAGGGACCGCAGATTTCCAAACGCATCTGGAATCTTGCCTGTGAAGCCATTACTCGAGATATCTATGTAAGTGTAGATATTCAATGTCTTCACTATTTCCAAATCACGCCCTTTACTGGTGACCATGACGGTGTCCGCGTAGTAATTCGAGAGGTTGAAGTATCCGGATCCAAGCATTGAAGGGTTTTTCCCCTGGCCGTCTATCATCATCAACCTCAAATTCATGAAGAAATGCAAGGGAAGAGTACCAGTGAAATGGTTCGAAGATATGTCGAATATTTTGAAGCAATGGAAAGGTGTAATTGGTTTCGATAGGCCCATAAAATTTATTCGATCTCAGAATAAGTACCCGAAGTGAAGAAATACGTCCCAACCAGAAGGGGAAGGAGTCCGTTATTCGATTGTTTCCGAGATTGACAACTTCCAGCTCACTGCAGTGTACTAGAGATCTCGGTAATCGCCCTTCCAATTGATTACCGTTTAGATTAATCGTCCGAAGAAGACATTGTTCACTAATATTTTGAGGGATGACCTCCTCCAAGCCGGTTCCCTTGTAAGTTTATCACATCAAGACTAGTGCTGCCCTGTAAAAGGCATGGTGGGATCGAACCGGTCAAGTTGTTACCCGAGAAATCAAGAACTTGAAGTTGGCTTGAGTTGCAAATCGATTGAGGAATTTCTCCGATGATGTTATTGTTGGCGAGCGAGAAAAAAGTAGTGGAAGCGAGGTATGAGCTGATATTGGATGGAATAGAAGATAACAAGTAGTTGTTTGAGAAATCTAGGATCACTGCACTGGTTCCGACGGAAAGTGGAATCGGCCCTGTAAGCAAATTCGAGTGGAGGTCAAGGTAGAGTGCAGAATTCACGATGGGGTTTGGGAGAGGAGCTTCCATAGAGGCGAATAAGTTGCAAGAGAGATTCAAGTGAACAGGGCCGTATTTTCCGATCCCCCACATCCAATTGGGTATGGTACCATGAATATTATTGATTGAGAGGTCTAGGCGGTCGAGATGAACTTGAGATGTCAAGAAACTGGGAATTCTTGTTAGGTTACATGAAACTAAATTCAATGTGCGTAAAGTGGGGAATGGGAGAGAAGAAGTTTTGCCGTTTCCGTCCCCTACCGAGATTTTATTATACGAAAGATCCAAACTCGAAAGGTTGCTTAACTGTTTGAGCCAACTCAACTGCACTGTGCCGCTAAAATTATTCGATGCAAGTGTAAGAACGTCGAGACTTGAGAGCCCAAAAATCGACATCGGAATCTCTCCTTGCAGCTTATTATTACTCAAATCGACAATTTCTAGCCGAGAGAATTCATATGAAAATTCATGAAGCTGTCCTGAAAATTGATTCAGATTCAGGTACAACTTTTGCAGTGAAGGCAGAACAAATAGAGACGCAGGAATTTGTCCAGAAAGCCAATTATGACGCAAATCTATTATTTCGAGCTGCTGACTCTTTGCAACAGAAGAAGGGATCAAGCCGTTCAGCATGTTATCTGCAAGAATCAGCGCAGAAATTCTCGGTGGCAGAACCGAAGGAATTGGACCGCTGAAACTATTCTGCGAAAGATCCAGACTAACCAGTTGGCTTAGGTTGCCGATGGAGGAGTGTAGTGCTCCTGAAAATTGGCAACCACAGAGATCCATTGTCGTTAGATATTTTAGCTTCCCAATTGAATCTGGTAAATACCCAGAAAAGTTTGTGCTTGAGAGAACCAATCTTTCTAACTTGCTCTCGTCGGAAAAATCTGGCAGTGATCCAGAAAGCATCGGATTACCCGACAAATCAATATATTTCAAATTCTTCAGAAGAAACACCTCCTTTGGAAAAATTCCATTAAGCCCACAATAACTGAGCCGCAACACGCTCAAAGAAGTTAGCTTTTCAAAGAATTCAGGCACATTAGAGTTAAACTCATTATCATCCAATTGGACAACCGATAAATCATGAAGGTTGAAGAATGATGGGTGAATGGGTCCCGTGATTGAACAGCCTGGCAAGCTCAAAACCCTTACCTTTGGTAACGATTTCGCCAGCGCTCGACTCCATTGATGCCTGTTAGCCGAAATGTCGACGCCATCAAGATACAACTCTCTCAAATTACTCGGGTTCTGAATTAGGGTCATAAAGTTGGGATTCTCAAGTTTAAGAGATGGGAGAAAATTGGACATATCGAGTGTCACCAAATTCGTCAGTTTTGCAATTCCAATAGGTATCTGACCGAAAAAATTAGTAGAGGAGAGATTTAGGACCGTCAAATCGGTGAGCAATTCAAACCCGCTAGGAAACAAGCTTTGATCGAAGTTGTTGTCCGCTAGAATGACTTTCTGCAGAGAGGTGAGGTTAAATAAGCTGGAGCTAACCTTACCAGATATGCCTCGGGCACTCAGGTCAAGTTCGGTGATGAGACCTGACACTGAGTTGCAAACTACGCCCTCCCAGCTGCAGCAGTTGGAGCCAGGTTGCCATGAAATGAGTTCATCAAGGGAGAAGAAGGTGAAGCCTTTCTTGAGCTCGAGGAGGGACGCTCGCTGATGTGGCGAACACTTGGCATCTCCGACACACTTATCCGTGAACAATGCAACTAAGAAGAGCGTAAGGAGAGAGCAATGGAAGAGTTGGTGATTACGGAAACTCATTGTACAGTTTTGGTTTGATTAGTGATTGCTAGTTTGAATGGGAGACTAATGGTGGTAAATATATATACGGGGAGGCCAGCCACCTTGGGTCGGTCAGTCAATTGTATTGAACAAGTCTCTGTTTTTTCCCGCAGACTTGGAAATTTAAGGTCATGATGAACTGGAACTTTGTATGCTATGGGTCAATTTGATCTTCCCAATTGGTCACAATTTTAGGTTTCTTTAACATTTTATTGATTGCCATGTATTTGTGCCCATGGGCATGGAGATATATTGACTTCAAAATATGGCATAAAAGTCCTAGAAATTTTACAACTGACCCAATATTCCGAAAATATATTGGCTAATTAACAAAGTGTTATTCATATATCGTGCACAGGCATTTTCTATATCAAAAAGATTATTTGGAAATGCGGAAAAATCCACAAGTATAGAATATTATACCCAACAGAATTTGCAAAATCGATCAGAAATGCTCGGAAAATAAAAATCCGCCGGCGATGTGTATGTCTACAATAAGTATTTTCTGACTAATGGCTATTATGGCAAAGATATATGAGACGTCAAAGGGGTTGAAGGTTAAGGAGTTATAATTGTTCTTAGGTAATCCCCCAAAGTAAAAAAAAGAAGGGGGGGAAATGTTGCGGGCTAAACAAATTCCAAAGTACGTACTGTTGACATCTCTAATGAAATTTATGGCTCGATTTTGTCACAGATTTGTCGGCAGTGCTCAATGGAAATTAGTTCTGGTCCTTCACTATGATTAATTATAACGTTTACAGATACATCACTTGTCAAAACGACTGCTATCCAATTATTAATCAAAACTCAGAGATAAATGTCCACAGCATATACCATTTTTACGTGTAAGAGTAACAAACTCCGACATTGTAATGTTTCTTCAATCTGTATTTGTTCACAATATTGAATAATAAAAAGCAGACAAATTAAAAAGAATATAATGCATATTTACTTACTCATGGGGAACAAAAAGAATGAATTTAATATGTACAGTGGATTTAAGGAACTAAAATAACAGGCAACAAACAAGAACTGCGGTCCGATAATTGTTACAGCAACTAAAAAAGGGGTTTGTAAAAACCAAATTAAGTGAAAAGGGTAACCACGTCTCTTCTATAACCCCTAACTATAAGCATTCTGGGCACATTCTCAACCAGCAGATCCATGTACTCCATGTAAAAATACGACGGGTGATTCAAAGGCGGCGGAGGTAAGCTCACAAACACCACGGCTGCCATTCTCGAGTATCTCAAAATGGTCGAATTCAATTTCAGCGTCGTGTAAAGAAATTTATCAACTTGTTGCTCGTTCACCACAACTTGTTTCCCATCGGCCATAAGAGGTTTCCCTTCCTTTCGAGCTGCCTCCTTCATATCTGCGAGATATGAAGCTATCCGTCTCTGAGCGCTTGTGAATGCCTCAACCGAATCATCTTGCTCCCACGATTTGATCGTCACAACAATCACCTCAGCCTGCATTCTTAAATCATATAAAAATTTCTTCACATCAGCCTTGAGTTCCTCGGCTTCAGTGTCTTCTTCGGCGATGCAAAAGACCTGTATCTTGCAGCTCTCGAAGCTTTCCTTTGTAAGGAGAAGCTGAGATAAAAGAAGCATAAGGCCCCCATCTCTAACAATCCAATAGAGGTCGATCGTCCCATACTGCCTTTGATACTCACCAGGCCATTCATCGAGGCCTTTGACAATAACGACTGCCTTATTGGCGATAATGCAGTCGTTGATGATGCTGACGAATGTGGAAGGAATTTGAGAAAGATTTTCGCGGCGCCAGATCTCAGGGTAGCGCATGACAACGATGTTGGGCTTGAGGTTGCCAAGGCCCATGGTCTGGACGATGCCACGGAAGCCCTCAGACATAGAGGAGGCGACGATGATCTCGGCCACGCCCTCGCATCGCTTGTAGTCGATGTAGGTGCTGAGCTGGCGGCAGGCTGTCTTGGCATCCTCTGCGAGCTCGTGGTAGTCGCCGTCGATGATGGAAACGAATATGGACATCCCACGGCCTTTCTTCTTCATGCAGTTGGCAAAGTCGGCAAGCTTGGGATGGCACGGGACGTTCTCAGGGAGTTTACCCCATGGGCGGCAGAAGACAAGAGGTATCGGGTACCAGTTTTTAGGGTGCACTTGGTTTGCTGGAAAAAAGGGAAAACCATTAACTGAATTGATTTTCCATGGTCATACAAATGCCATATAAAAATTATTTTGTTGATTGCATATACCAGATTGAATCAAATATCGGTCATATCGGCCGACATATTGATCGATATATCATATCGGGGCCCCTCACGATACGATAAAACCGATAAGTTTTGGACGATATATCGGCCGATATATCCGTATATGACATAAGAGACACCTAGCCGACACGATTCCGATATCCGATATTTAAAACCTTTAATACCACCCTTCATCTATACCTCATCCAACACTTGTAACCATGAATTGGAATGCCGCTAAATTGGCAGTGGACGGGCACCGTGCTATTGGTTAAGCTGAGACTCTTTAGAGGTGTCCGGTGCTAATAAGTCAATTCAATTTGCTACTGAATGAAGGATAGCTGAAGGGTGTTATATGCAGTAAACAGAAAAAAGGGGGTAATAGTGCAAATATGTACTTTATAAGTAGTAATGTAGTATCAGACTAAAGAGTTGAAAAATGGACTTCTCACTTTTCATGTCATTAGATGCTTCGAAGGAAAGTTACAAGTATATCATTCTCAAAATATTGGTCTGGAAATATGGCAGTAAAATAATTTAGCTTACCGCCTAATGACCGAAGGCTTCGTAGAGCCAATTGAAAATATGCACTCTTAAAGCCATCACCCCAATCTCCGGCCTTCCCTTTCAGGCTCACGTAGTAGTATATAAGGCTAGCAAGGGCCAGAGATACCACGGTAAATGACCATGAGATCAGAAACATGATCACTGCACTACCAAAAGTTCCATCATCAGCTTCAATACATAAATTATGACTCAAATAAGGTTCAGAAATACCTAAACGAATTTTTTTTTAAGCTACTATTGGAAAAGGGAACTAAGAAGGTGCCTACCAATACAAATTAATGCTCCAATTAGTGAAAGACTCCAATGATGAAACTTCCATCGAGGACGCCAACTAGGAGCATCAAGAAGGTCAAGAAGGAAACAAGATAGATTTACACCGGAATAGCATAGAAGGAAGAACATGGTTATCGTTGGAGTAATCAAATCCAGATTCCCAATAAGAACACACCCAATACAGATGAATGCTGTAAAAAGAGTTGCCAGATGAGGCTCACCCCCTTCAGTTACTCTAAAATATTTAAGAAGAGGCAGAATGTCGTCATTTGCTATTGCTGCAAGCAAGCGTGGGGCCCCTGTCAAGCTCTGAAGTGCTGCACCCAAAGTAGAGAGAATGATCCCAACATAAATGATTGCTGGAACAGGCCATGCCACTGAAGCAGTAAGAAGCCTGAATAAGAAGAAGAAAACAAAGTCTTAGCACCGCAAAGTTTTATCACCCAGAGAAAATAGTTATTTTAACAGAATTGTATGCTAAAGTACGGTGATTTCTGAATCCATTATGGATAAACTGCATGAATCCTTTCCCCGTGTTTCCTGTAAAAGCAGGATGCCACCCTATCTTCTTAAAGAAATTGTACTTTACCTATTTACCCCATCACCCACTCTATTCGAGTGATTAACCTGTTTGGCCCGCTTCCCACCCTATTCATCTACTTGTTTGCCCCACCACTTCAACTAACTTTAATTTGTCTGTTTCTTCGCTCAATTTATCCCAAGGTTTCCCTTGATGAAAGTATTATGCAATGTTACCGGCAAAAGGCACAAATATTGGGACAAAACAACGGGTGTTTTGAGAATTATTAGATTTTTATATATTTTATTTATGAATGTGCATGGGCTTTTGATATAAATGGGTTCCAACAATAAAACTCGAGCCTTGTTAAGGTTTGCCCCATCTTATATTTTATACCCATGTACCTCTCATAGTTTTTCCAATGCGAGACTATTTTAGCCTTTCACATCTCAACACTCTTTCTCATGTGCAACCATCACTTTTTCTTGGTGTGGTTGTCACGTGGATTGCACAACACTTGTAGAGCTAGGTCTCGATGCACTTTTTTTATGTTTATAGTCTGCTTCTCTCAGAGATATTGTTGAGATTTTGGATAGAGCCATTAGCTCTGATACCATATTAGATTTTGACTATTTAAAGTTCCCTTTTTTTGCTCTCATTGAGGTCGTACCAACTATACAGAGCAATTCTGCTGGCAGACACATGGCTATCCAGATCACTCCTGCTGCCTGACAGAGTATGGCTCCTCCATCCACAGCAACCCAACCGCCAGTATCATCATCCTTGCAGATCTTTCCTGAAAACTTACGGCACCTGCAACGTATTTTCTCTAATGTCTTTACTACCAACTTAACCATATTAGGTATATCTCTACTATCTCAGTCAAACCTTGGGTTCTGGACTCCGGGGCTTCCGACCGCATGGCTCATACTGCTTCTAACTCTATGTTATCCACTTCGCATAAATTCATTTCTTTTGTCAATGGAGATGTCCTTGTTTATGGTTGTACCAATATTGATGTGACATCTTCTTTACTGCTTAAAAATGTTCTCGTTCTTTCTTTATTTTGTACAAATTTTTTATCTGTTTGTCGTCTTATCAATAATTTCAACTGCTCCATAACTTTCTCTTCTAATAACTTTGTGATTCGGGACAACCAGACGAAGGAGTAGATTAGTGGAAGTAAAGAAGTTAATGGCATGCACTACTTTGATGTGCTACCTTTTGTTAGGAATATGTATGCCCTAGAGACTATAATTGTTGATATAGTGGATGCTTGGACATATATATAAGACTTTCTTGCTCGACATAATAGTGTGCTATCTGGTTACCTTTATCTTAACATGTAGACTGGTATCTTTATATTGTCTGTCTCTTACATGTTGATAAAGCCCTTAGGATATGTACTTGACTATCAGGATTATGATGAGATCATACTGGTGGGATCGGGGTGGTCCAAAAGTACATCCTTTAACTGTTCCTAGTCGAGAGGATATCGAGACAGTGCATCGATATTCCAGAATAGACTAGTGTGTACGTTTGTTGTCCCTTGGAAGGCGATGGTTGATCCCACAACCATTGGTGTGATATCAAAGGTTGTACACAGGTGCTCATTAAAGAATGAGTACATCGAACGGACTCGCCGAGGATTCTTAGTTGGTAGTATACCTATCGTCAGATAGCAGTCCTCTGGTGACACTGGTTCAGGTTAGTCTGTAAACCCGAGATCGTCATAAAGTCTTGTGTGGCTCCTACCGTGCTTTGATTTCCTCCCTACCACGCTCAAGAGGAGTTGTGCAAACAGGTGGATTTTGGGTACAGTCCCGAGTCACATGGAGGCAATGAGCGATAGGAGGGATTTCGTCTCTTCCGGTATTGGAGGTTGATGTTGCGCTTTGCTCGATTGGCTATAACTGGAAGTCCCTGGCCAGAGCTGCAGCTGAGATTTACTGATAAGAGTTATCAGTAGTTTCTCGAACAGTTATAAGCCAGACATCGGTATGACTTATCACGTTACTGGGGGTCTGACGTTTACCATCCCTTGACATGATATGTGACATATCAGACGAAGAGACCGGACTGTACGGTAGTGTTACTGATAGGCTTCATGGAGAGTATGGACAAGCTTGCTTGTTGATCTTCATATCGCTCAATACCCGGGAAGCTGTTACGTCCAGCTAGTACCACTGACGTCTTGTAGGTGACTGATGTGATCATCACCTACTGCTGGCGTATCGACAAGTCTTTAAAGTCCCACACAGAAGTTCTCTGGTTCAAGCAAAACGAAGTAGGACACAAATGTGATATGTGCGTGGGCCTTATTAAATACGTGTATGTGATACCGTATTGTAATCTGACAGTTATCTGTTGTCATAGGTTATATGTGATATAACCAGATTATCGAATCAAGTGTTGATTTGATAATGTGATACACTGATAAATGATATTAGTCGGTTAGATGTGATATAACTGAATTATTAAATCAAGCGTTGATTTAATAATGTGATATATATTATATTTGATATAATTATATCTTAACTAATATCATTAGCTCGCTAATTATTCTTCATAATATATATGATATATATATATATATATATATATAATAATAATAATAATGAAGCATGGCTTATTTTCTATTTTTGAGAAAAATAGAAATTGAGGTGGAAATTGAGAGCATGGTGAGGCATGACTTTTTTCTTTTCTTTATTCATCTTGACTCACTATTTAAGTATGGTTGCAATTTTATATTGCAATTATCTCTATACTTGAATGGGTGAGGGTCAAGGGATTGCGATTCATCATCTCATTCTGAACACTTAGCCATTTTGAAGTGTTGCTCTCATGCTCTCTTCTTCTTCCTCCTCTTCATCTTGGTTCAAGCTTCAACCCTTACATGTGATGTGAACCATGAAGCTTGAACACAAATTAGTGAGCCTCCAACCCCCTACTTCACCATCCCACACCAAACTAGCACTTTGGTGTAGCGTGTTTCCTTCACTATTAAGAGATTAGTGAAAAGGTAGCTTGAGCTAGCGGGCTTTGCATGGATTATCTTCGGCACGAAAGTCATCGGAGGAAGCTCATCCAAACTCTCAAATGAAACCTAGTGGAGTCGTGTGGACTACTACACGGAGCCTATGAAGTGAAGGACTCGATCTACGAGGGTATAGACATCTTCACTCCTTTTAGTTTACATATCATCATAGCTTAACCCTAAAATTCTAGTTAAGATCTTGGTTAGTCTAACTTAGCACCCGAAAAAATTTAAATTTAGCATGCTTGATGCAACAAAAACCTCATGGTGGTGCTAGGGTAGACTTTCATGGTATCAGAGCCAAGCTAGAACATTTGGGTAGGTCTTTACGATATTAAAATGTTCGATCGGTTTCGAAACCCATGAATTTTAATGCTTTCTGTCGAATTTTTCAAATGTTGAAATTTTCGTGATTAAAAATATCCAAAAAATCGTGCATGGTTTTCTATGGAGCCCCAAGAAATTTGGAGCTCCAATTCGTCTAATGCGCCGCGGAACCGCGGCCAAAACCGGTTCCGCCGCCGTTTTGGAGAGTTGTGAGAGACAATATTTCTTGTGCTGCTCTATGGTTACATTTTACACTCTGGGTATTTTTAATACTTCTCAAGTTGTTGAGGTCTCTGGAATTTGTGGAAGTTTGATAAACCGATCGAAATGTTTAACGTTATACAGATCTTGATGATATGTGATACAATTATTAGAATCCATATAATTAGTTTTGTGAAGACTAGTTAGTATATTATAAACCTAGTGTATTAGTCTTGGTTAATCGATTGCCACGGAGTTTTGATTCGGATCAAAACTCCGTCGCAATCGTGTATTGTACGCGAACACTCGCCGGGTAACTCTAGTAGACAGCCACGCCCCATAGCCGCGACCAAGTGACTGTAGGAGAACCCTGTTGCCAAAAGCACCCACTCGGATACTTGTGGCCTCGGTGTTTCGTTTTAGTGCACTTCGTCGACGGTATCGGAGGTGCGGCCATCTGCTAAAGTTTCCGACGCGTATTCGATAATATAGTCGGGAATCCTGTTGAATTACCCGACTAAAGTAATTGAAAAGTGTTTTCAATTTTGGACCAAAATACAAGGTTTATAGGTTAGGCATGAAATCCGGAATATGAGATATTCCGGATTTATGATGTTTAAGGATATACGGATTCTAATTATTGTAGTTTTCCATTTTCTTTTCTGCGACCGTACGTGTAATATGTGGGGTATCCCGATCTCGTTGCTATATGTCAACGAGTTTTTGGGATACGCATATTTACTTACGTTGATAACATGAGATGTTATGTGTTGCTGTTGATATGACTTATTGGATTGTGGTGAATGAATAGCCGGGTTTTTTTTTATGTGAGACGAGAGTTTTTATTTTCATTCATGTAAAATCTGTATGTAATATTCTTTTATTGGGATACTTCCGGGTTGAGGATGATGTCATCATTGTTGTATATTATTTACTTTTCCGCATTAGGATAGACCCAAGGTGGAGAGCACAAGTAACCGGGTTCTAGAGTCCAGTGGGAGACCATCTCAAGGAGTTGAGACCGGGTCTCCTAACTCTAGAATTGGTAGGGTTATTTGCCGCTCTCGTAGGGGTCTAGAGATGTGGGTTTGGCTATTCTTCACGACCGTGTAATCCGTGTTTTACATTATTGGCTAAATTTAAAACACGGAAATCCTAATATATCCAATATTTCATATGTTGCTTCTGTTGCTTGGTTCTGTGATGGTTCTGTGATGTGATCATATAATTGTGTGAGACGAATGTTATATTATATATATGATATATAATAAACGTTGCTTATATTTTGCACCCGCGATAGTCTAGCCCCCGCTCTGCCGGTAGTTAAGTAACCTAACGGTGCATGATGGGGCTCAGTGGCGAATGCGGATGGCATAAGCATATGTTCTATTTTCGTTTCATTTTTCTGTAATATTTAGGAAACATTAAATGATGGGACTTCATTAATGAGATTAATGAAAAGAAAGAAATCTAAAGATGTAGAATTAAATTTTTAAACAAGATAGCTCTAGTTTTGCTTTGCATAGTGGTATTTCTTGATGAATATTCAGCACCTCATTCGATGAGAAAAGAGACGATATCCCTTCACCGTGAGTGACCTCTTTAGCGAAACCAGCAAATGCTATAACCCACTCGGTTTTGTCTTTTGATAGCTTCTCTAGTTCTTGCTTTGCATAGTGGTATTTCTGAATATCCTGCACCTCATTCGATAAGGAAAGAGTCGAGATCCCTTCACCGGGAGTGACCTCTTTAGCGAAACTAACAAAAAGCCTCAAAAACACTCCTTTTCAAAATCACTAGATTCTACAACGATATCAAGTTCATTACGCTCATGATTTTCTTAAAAACTTGCGTAGCCCTCCGTCATTTCAGATAAGTGATATTTTAGTATTCATGCTACGTTTGTTGGCCTTCGTCAAGGCGTAGTATGTGGTAACTGATTAGTGCTTAACTGCCATCATGTGATGTGATTGGATTAGGGTAGTCGTGCGACTTTGTTGGCCTTCGTCAAGGTCATAGAAAGCCAGGGGTAAAAACATTATCGGGAATTTCAAGTGTTGAGATTTGCAATGAGATTGCATACCTTCTATATGATAGTTGGAGCCCGATACCCACTGCGAGTAAGATACTCCTAGGAGAGTTTTGCGCTTTACAATTAGCTAATCCAGTAGGTGTCTAGAAAGGTGTTAACATGGTTATGCCTCTAGGGAAATGAGGTTTATTTTAATTAGGTCTGTGCGAAAGCACTGGGAACCTCTCGGAGTACCGATACCTGCCTGGCCGAACGATTGGCGAACCTGCAGGATGTAATTAATCCTGGCTAATCTTACTTTTTAGGGTTTGAAGGAAGATTTGACAAAAACAGTGGGAGCCATCATGATTAGATAAAAACCAATCTAATCTTGCAAAGAGCGCACGCAAAGTGATTATCCTTCTCTTTCTCCTGGTAACGATCAATGAAATGCCTTAATCAAGATAATAATATGGATGTATTGACCGAACCTGCTTATTCTACTGGGCTAGGTTCCACTCTATCTTTTGTCATAAGTTTGAGCAAGGAATAGGGGAATATACGGATTCCCACGCCACCCAATCGAAGAATAAGCATGTTGATGCATTTGTCTTCGGGTGTGTTCGTAACCAAGAAATGTTTCTTAGTCATCTCTACGTCCTGAGTATTGGATACCGGATCAGGATCTCATATATGTAATTTGTTACAAGGGCTATAGAGAGATAGAGAACTGAAAAAGGGTGATATGTCTCTAGTAGTAGGGAATGGTGCAATTGTTGGAGCCAAGACAGTTGGCGAATATCACATTGTATTTCCAACTGGTAATACATTGATTCCGAACGACTGTTATTTCATACGAAAAATATTGTGAATATTTTCCTAAATCGAGTATTGATTGGGTATGGTGCGTTGTATAACAATATACACGTTCTAAATCACAATACAGTTCTAAGTATACAGAACACACACAAGAGGAACAGTTCAGAAATGAACGAAATCTTCTTGTGGCATTGTAGACTAGGTCATATCGATGAGACAAGACTAGCTAAAGTTGCATAAGGATGCATATTTGAATCTATTCGAATTTACATCTTATGAAACTTGCGAGTCATGTCTCAAAGACTAGGTGACCAAATCTCCGTTTACTGGAAACGGAGAAAGAGCTACCGAACTCTTGGACAGATACATGGTGATATATGCGGTCCTATGTCTACACATGCCAGGATTGGTTCATCGTACTTTATTACATTCACCGATAATCTCTCAAGATACGAACATGTGTTCCTGTTGAAATACAAATCTGAATCTTTTGCGGAACTCAAGGAATATAAGTACGAAGATGAGAACCAGATGGGTAAAAGTATTCATATCATTCGATATGATCGAGGAGGAGAATACTTAAGCACGGAATTCCAAGACTATTTAAAAGAGAATGAGATTCTCTCTCAGCTTACTCCTCCGTATACACCACATCACAACGGTATATCGGAAAGGAGGAATCGCACCCTATTAGATATGGTGCGCTCTATAATGAGTACTGCTGAGTTACCTATTTTCTTTTAGGGTTATACACTTGACATAGCTGCATTTCTATTGATTAAAGTTCCGACCAAATCCGTTGTCTACCACTCAATATGAGATATGGAAAGGGAAGAGACCATCTTTTAAACGAGTTAAGATATGAGTTGTCCGGCCTGGGTTAAAAGCAAAATCCGGACAAGCTTAAGGCAAGGTCAGTTCTGTGCAAGTTAATAGGATATCCCAAACATTCGCGATGGTATATCTTCTACCACACCGAGGAACGAAAGTGTTGGGGTAAAAATTTACACCCCGGTTGACCAAGTCAAAATCAAAGTCAACCCCAAGACAGGTGGGCCCAAGCCCAGATCCAGTGGGCCCATGCCCGGGTCGAGCCAGAATATGAAGCGGCCGGCCTTCCCCCATGCCAAGATAAAAATTTTGTAATAAATAATTTTGTTGTATTTCTTTTATTTTATTTTTGGATAAATGTAAGAAAAAAATAGGCATAAAGCCAAATTTTTGTAAAGCCCATGGCTTATGTGCAAAAAGAAATGGCACATGAGCCATGGGATAGGCAAAATGCCATTTTGTGAAGCCCAAGGGGCTATGTGTAAAATGTATGGCCTATAAAGGCAAGGATAATGAAATATCCCAACAACTTTTCTCTCTCCAAAAAAAAAGTTTCAGATCTGAGATCTTTCTTCCTTCTTCAAGGTTCCAAAATCTTCTTCTTTCTTTTGAATTAAATCATGAGTTCTACTCTCCTTTTTATAAAACAAATTAGTTTTTCACCACAAAACCCATCAAGGGGAACTCAGATCTTCCATTAGATCTAAAAAAGGAGTGATTTTTAAAATCCCATATCTCTTGATCTTCAAGATCCAGCTAACAGAGGAGAAAGAAGAACCCCTTTCACTAAACCCAACAAAAAAAACACTCAGGAGTCCAACTCCCCTTTGATTTCTCTTCAGAGAAATCTTTTTTAGGCTAAAAGCCTCTTTTTCTCGCCGGCGCTCAAGCGCAGAGCGCCCACGTGCCGACACGTGGCGCTCTTGCGCTTAAGCGCAAGCGCTCGAGCGCAAGTCGCCCACGTGCCGACACGTGGCGCGCTAGCGCCCAGCGTCCGAGCGCAAAGCGCCCACGTGCCGACACGTGGCGCGTTGCGCTCCAGCACTCTGCGCTCGAACGCAAAGCGCCCACGTGCCGACAGGTGGCGCGCTCGCGCTCAAGCGCCTAGGCGCTGGCCCCACGCATCCTTTGGATGTCTTTTTCCCCTTTACTTATATATACATGTATATATATACATATGTATACAAATGTACACATACACATACTCCACGACACTGTCCCTGTTAGAAAAAAATTTCCAACGGGGCGCTGCCCCGCACCCCGCAAAGGGGCTGCTAGCCCCCTTGACCCCCAGCCCGCTATCCGGGTAGCGGGACCCCCGTAAAAACTCTGCGTGGCTCCCGATATATTCAAACACCCCCTCCAAAACAACACACACGCACACTGCACATTGAGTTCGCATGACCAGTTTAACTCGTTAATCGGAGGTTCTCTCGCCCCAAAGGCGAGAGGTAATTAACGGCAGCTTAGTCCGCGGCTGCCGGAGATTCGGATCCCCACAATCATTAAACCCCAGCCTACCCTAGACAGGGGAAATCTGTAGTACGCTTGGCAAGCGTGCGCGTATTCCCATCTCAATAGGGTGACGAAAAACACCCCTACAGGTTCTGGCACGCCCGGTGGGACCCATCTCTCCTCCCATATTTCGGGTTAAACGTTCATGCGAACTCAATCAATACATATATCAATTGCCTATACTGAAATGATGCTTTTTTCCGTGCAGCAATCAACCTTCGACGACAATGTCTCCCCAGACGAATTCAGCTTCCAATGTAACCCCGATTCCGTACGTGGTCAAGATCAACGCTCGTGTGGTTCTCCCCGCAAGCCTCAGTCGACAATGGGAGGAACCGCCCCGCCAGTTTGGCTCTGTCATCATCTACCCTGCCGGAAGCGCTCATCTGGCAGAGATCCCGGCGGAACAGGTGGCCAAGCCGGTCTCAAGAGGTAATAGGCCGAATGTCGTGATCGTCAAGGCACCACAACCGAAACTTAAGACGGTGTGTGAACGATTCTCTGGTGCTCCAGCGGGGGGCAAGAACTCTGGTACAAAGGACAACATCCAATGTTGCGGACGAGCTCAGGCGATGACTCCAACAAATGCACAATCGAGCATATCTCCAAGGCCATCCATCAACCGGTCTGCGGCGTCTTCCCAAAGAGCCGAAGTCCGCCAGGTGCTTAGAACAGAAAAGTTAAGGCAGAAGCGGCTCAGGTATCGAGCCAACAAAAGGGCCAGGGCTTCGGCCAAATGGAATCGTATGAAGTTCCAAGTGCAGGGTTGCCCCGCGACGACGGCTGAGTCGGACGTAAGAATCAGCAATTCCTTCGAGCCTCTAAAGTGGGTTCAGAAAAATGCCATGACCGCCAGAATCAAGAAGACAGCGGTCCGAACAGTGCCACAAAGAGACGTGTCCCGGCCCCAACAGAAAAAGTATGGCACTGTCTCCTCAAGAGTCTATCAAGCACTCTGTGCCGCACGAAAGCAGCAGGGCAAACCCAGAAAAGAAGCGCCATCACCATTCAAGAAACTGGTTAGGCCAGCCGCCTTCAATCGACTACCAGCAACCGAAACAAGGGGGTCAAGACAGCAATCCGTGAAATCAGCCGCCAATGATAGAAAGACGGCCGGATATATCATCCATACGGTCTATATGGCGGGCGGGCGTCCCAGCGACAACCTTCGTAGCAAAAGCAAGGATGGGGCCACCACATCCTAAGTCCAATCTGGCTTGAATGTGGTTGCCGCTGCCCAAGAACAGCCGCCCCCGCTGGATGAAGAAAACCCTCTCGATGAGGATGATAGGCAAAAGACCCCTCGGTCCATGCAGAGTCAAGCTCGGACAGCGAGGAGGAGCCGACTTTCCGCCCCAGGACTGCGGAGCAAGAGCTGCTTCAAGAGCTTCGAAAACAGCTCAGGAGCAAAGATAAAGAGATGGCCAAGCTCTATTCGAAGATTGACGACCTAACGAACGTGGTGATGCAGCTTATGGCTCAAATTGCTCGAGCACCTCCCAATCAAGCACAAGCCGCTACTACTCAGCCGGGTGATGACAATCCGAGGCAGCCAATGCCTGTTCCTCTGGGACCAAGACTGGTCGAGCCGCATGAAAGCCGGCCACACTCCGCTTCTGAGGATGCCTTAGCCCCAGATAGCACTATCCCGCTAACACAGGACCGGATAATGGATTTGGTCACCAGCAAGGTTAAAACATTGGTGGCCGAAGCTGAAGCTCAGAAAGAAATCGGCAGTAGTGGGCGGCCATATCCCGCGCAGTACGATCTGATTGAGTTCCCGAGCGGCTACATCATTCCTAAGTTCGGAAGATTTGATGGAACGGGGAATGCAAATCAGCACGTTGCCCACTTCAAAGCATCGTGCGGAAATACAGGGGGCAATGACGCGCTCCTTCGTCAATTTGTCAACAGCCTGACCGGTGTCGCTTTCGACTGGTACGCGAGCATACCAGACGGGTCCGTCATTACCTTTGCCCAAATGGAGTCTCTATTCCGGCAAAGATTCATGAGCGTCAGTGATAAAATCTCCATTGCCGACCTTGTGAGGACCAAGCCGGGGAAGAATGAAAGCAACACTGACTTTATCTCCCGATAGCGTAATCTCACGGTCAAGTGCGAACCGCCGCTGGAGCAGGACCAGTCCGTCAGCCTTCTTATTGGGAACCTCAGCAATTGGATGGTCCCATTCTTGTGTACAGCGGACCTCAAGACATTTCAGGAGCTAACCAAGAAAGTCCAGATGCTGGAACGCTCGAAGCAAGAGTCCCCGCCGGACTCTCAGAGAGATAAAACCTGGAAAAGCAAGCGGGACGACAACCGTAGAAGCGGGAGTTCCAGCAGTACCAATGTCTTCAATGCGTCCGACAATGAAGAAAAGCGAAGGGCGGCCGAATCCAAAACTAACCGGTCTCGAAAGCCATTACTGGGAGGAGATGGGCCCTCCCTAGAGGAGAAAAAGAACAAGGTTTACTCTTTCAGAAGGGACAAGGTCCGCAAGATATTTAAAGATGCCTTGAACAACGGCCTACAATTGCCGGAGTCGAAAAGACCCCAAGAAGCAAAAATGACCGACAATCCTCTGTATTGCCCGTACCACCGAGTATAGAGCCATGCGATCGAGGATTGCTATATCTTCAAAGACTGGGTCGAGAAGCAGTACAAGGCTGGAGAGATCGAGCTGTCCAAAAGCGTGTTGGTGAACAATCAAGTTGCGACCGTCAACTTTATACAGACAGAAGTTGAAGCCTTCTGGGAGCAGACAGCTGAACCCGCTGCCCCGACAAACGAAACCGACTCATCGCAGCCTCCGTGGAGTATGCATCGCAGCCTCCGTGGAGTACGCACATATCTAATAAGACGAAGAAGATGCTAAAGCTACTTCAGAAAGAACCCAGGATGACATGGGAAAAACAGAAGAAGCCTACCAGTCCAGCTGCCAATGCGGCTCCATCAGGCTCAAAATCCAAGAAGCTCAAGAAGAAGAAAAGTGCAGCTCGGCGCGAAAAAGAGTCTGCAGGGAGATCGACCATTCAAAAATATATCGATTCTCTCGAAGAATATGAACAAAAGGAAAGAACATTGATTCAATTAAAGGAGTTCTTCCCTGTACAAGCGGCTGAAATTCTGGAGGAGTTAGAAGAAGACTCCAATGAAGAAACCCCAGTATTAACCTGCTACGCCATCCATCTTGGCAGCGACTCCGAGGATGAGCTCTGTTTTCCCGAAGAGGACGAGGAGCTCACCACAAAGGCCAATCAAATCCAGCTCAGAAGCGGCAGGGCTCTACCGCCAAATCAGGGCAACGCCCCAAAAAGGAAGGAAAAACAAGTCGCCAATGAAGAAGATGGCAGAGAACCGGCCGATGAAAACATAAATCCTTCCTCGGTGGACTATAATGTCTTGGCACATCTCCGGAAGCTTCCGTCTCTCCTGAGCATCTACGACGCCTTGGTCCTATCTAAGGAGCTTAGAGATGTTCTCATTTTCGCTCTACAAAACCCCGAGCGGTATCAGACTCACTTTGCGGAAATTAATATGAAAGAAGCCCAGCACGCTTTGCATGCCGCCGCAGTCACATTTAAGGATGAAGACCTGCTACTGGGAACGACTGAGCATAATCGGCCGCTTTACGTGACCGGGTACAGCGACGGAGATAGAATTAATCGTATATTGATTGATCCGGGGTCCTCAGTGAACATCATGAACTTGCGAACTCTGAAGAGTTTGTCAATGGACGTCCGACACCTGTCAAGGGAAAGGATTGTCATTCAAGGCTTCAACCAAAATTGCCAGCAAGTTCTGAGGTCTATAGCTTTGCCAATCAAATTCGGGGATCTGCAAACTGAAGCTAAGATATACGTGATCGACGCCGACACGTCTTATAAGATTCTCTTAGGGCGGCCGTGGCTCCACGATTACGGCATCATTCCGTCAACTCTCCATCAATGCATGAAGTATACTAAAAATAGCGAAGAAAGACGCATTGACGGAGACATCCAGCCGTTCGGTGTGCATGAAGTCCGATATGAAGATTCTCGGTACTTTACGAACCACCAAAATGCTAAGCCACAACTGGCTAGGAATAGAACGGCCCCAAGACTCAAAAGCAAATCTGCGCCGGCTATCACTTTCAAAAGCAAAAATACCCAAGTGCGCCCGCATTTCGGCAGCGACACTGATGAGTCCGACGCCGGAAGCCCGTCCTTCCGCAAAACTCGCCCTCATTTCGGAAGCGATACGGATGAATCTGTTACCGAAGGCCCATCTAGCAGCAAATTCCGCCCTCATCTTGGCAGTGACACTGAAGAGTCAGAAGAAGAGGACCTGCCGTGCAACAGCTGCGCAGATCGGCCCCCCATGCAGCAAGCGAAACTACGAGAGACCTTCGAAGTCGCAGAAGGGTCCCTGGCCATCACAAGGGTGCCGGAGCGGATGTGCAAAGAGCTCGATGCATTGTCAGTCTCTAGCGTGGACCAGCTGAAAACTTTCTACGTGCCCGGGAGGAAAAATGGACAAAAGGGCATCCTGTTTTACAGGTCAAACCCCGTTCTGCACCCGGACGACCTTTCTGTCGTGTGCCTTCCCTATGAGAGAGGCATAAGAGCCGTCCTCAATCCCAGATACTATGCGCCCGAGATGCGGGAATACTTTAAGAAGTGCGGATGCCGGTTATATCAAACGGAGTCCGAAGCAAAGTTTTACGAAAGGCTATGGTATCCGCCCCATGTCCGAGCACTCATCGATGGACGAATTCCAGATAGACGGGGCATAGGCTACATTCAACCTGATTCCAAAGCGTGCTACATGATCCATGTTGGTGATGCCAGCGAAAGATCAAATGATGATGACGAGATAGCCGAGCCAGAAGAAGCTCCTCAAGAGCTCGAAGATGGCGGACAAGCAACATTTGATGTGCTAGCCGAGATTGACTTAGGAACGCCTGATAATCCGAGGCCGACCTACATCAGCTCACACTTGTCGGAGGAAATGAAAGAGCAGATAATTGCCCTGCTGCGTGAGTTCGTCGACTGCTTCGCATGGACGTACAAAGAAATGCCTGGCCTTTCCCCTGAGGTAGCCGTGCATAAGCTGGCTATATCTCCTGATGCTAAGCCAGTCAAACAAGCTCCTCGAAGAATGAGAAGGGAGTTGGAAGAAAAGGTCATTGAGGAAACCAAGAAACTCATCGATGCCGGCTTCATCAGGGAAGAGAAATATGCAGACTGGATCGCATGCATAGTCCCAGTGAAGAAGAAAAATGGGCAGATCCGAGTCTGTGTCGATTTCAGGGACCTCAATAAGGCATGTCCTAAAGACGACTTCCCACTACCGGTCATGGAAATGATGGTCGATGACACATCAAATTACGAACTGTTCACCTTTATAGACGGCTCGTCTGGATATAATCAGATCAAGATGTCGCCTGAGGATGAGAAGTACATAACATTTCGAACCCCGATCGGAATATATTGCTACAAGGTAATGCCATTCGGACTGAAGAACGCAAGTGCTACATATCAAAGGGCGATGACTAATATCTTTGATGACCTAATCCATAAAGTCGTCGAATGTTATGTTGATGATCTGGTCGTCAAGACTAAAGCCAAGGCCGATCATATCCAAGATCTCAGGACCGTTCTCACCAGACTGAGGGAATACGATCTGTAGACGAATCCTCTGAAGTGCGCTTTTGGCGTGTCATCGGGAAAATTCCTGGGCTTCATAGTCCGACATCGAGGGATCGAAGTTGACCCATCAAAGATAAAGGCCATCATGAAGATGCCCCCTCCGAAGAGTCTGACGCAGCTAAGATCTTTTCAAGGCAAGCTTGCTTATATACGGAGGTTTATCTCAAATTTATCGGGGAGATGTAGGCCCTTCTCAAAGCTCAAGAAGAAAGGAGCTCCTTTTATCTGGGATGCCGAATGTCAAGCAGCGTTCGAAAGCATTAAACAATACTTGTTGCACCCTCCAGTGCTGGCTGCTCCTATTCCAAATAAACCGTTGATTCTCTACACTGCCGCGCTAGATGAGTCACTCGGTGCGCTCCTCGCCCAGAATAACGAGGAGGGAAAGGAAAATGCCCTCTACTACCTCAGTCGAACGCTAGTCGGGGCGGAACACAACTATTCCCCAATCGAAAAGCAATGCCTGGCTCTGATATTTGCTGTGAAGAAGCTGAGGCACTATCTGCTGGCTCATCGGGTTATGCTGATCTCCAAGGTCGACCCGCTCAAACACTTGATGACCAAAGCAAGCCTAGCCGGCAGGATGGCAAGATGGGCTATCATGCTACTTGAGTTTGACATAGTTTATACCCCTCAGAAAGAAGTAAAAGGGCAAGCTATTGCAGACTTTCTCACCGCTCATCCCATACCAGAAGGGTCGCCGCTAAATTGTGAGTTACCCGATGAACAAGTGCTGCACCTCGAGGAAGATGAGCCATGTTGGGAGCTCTACTTCGATGGAGCCTCGTCAATAAGGACCTCCAGTAAATCAAGCGTCCCGGAGATAAAAGCAGGGATAGGATTAGTGTTCATCACACCATCAATGGGAACCCTACGGCGTTCTTTTGCTCTTACCGAGCCTCGGACAAACAATGAAGCTGAGTATGAAGCTCTGATAGCTGGTTTGGAGCTCGCCATAGAAATGGAAATCCTTCGGCTACGGGTTTACGGTGACTCCCAGCTTGTCGTCAACCAAGTAAGCGGCGACTATAAGATATACAAACCCGAGTTAGCTCGGTACAGAGGTCGAGTGGTGGAACTCATGAAACGGTTCACTCATATTGAACTAACGAGAGTCCCTAGAGCGTTGAACGGAAAGGCTGATGTACTCGCTCGCTTGGCCAAGGAGCTGGCTGATCCTGACATGGACGAAATTTTGATCACAGTCAGGAGCCGGCAAATTCTACCCCCAGTCTCTCTACGAGAAGAGGAAAGCGCGGAACAGAAGAGCAGTCCTGCGGAAGAAGCTTCGATCATCCAAGACGAGCCCGATTGGAGAGAACCCTTCATAGAGTACCTCCGATACGACAAGCTGCCCGAAGAAAAATCTGCGAGGATTCAACTGAAGAAAAGAGCTCTCCGATACGTGTTTGTAAATGACACGTTATACCGCAGGTCATATGACCAACTCTAGCTCAGGTGTCTGTCATTGGCCGAAGCCCAAAAGGTCATGAAAGATGTCCACTCGGGCGTTTGCGGTGCTCACCAATCTGGCCCCAAGATGCGACTTCAAATCAAACGGCTTGGGTATTACTGGCCCACCATGATACGGGATTGCGGAGAGCATGCAAAGAAATGTTATATCTGCCAAATTCACGGTGATTTTATTCACAAGCATCCCAATCCATTGCATCCTACGGTGGCGTCGTGGCCCTTCGAAGTTTGGGGCACCGACATTGTTGGCCCAATTGATCCTCCGTCATCTAAAGGCCACCGGTTTATACTGGCCGCGACAGACTACTTCTCCAGATGGGCTGAAGCTGTCCCGCTAAAAGAAGTTAAGACAAAGGATATTCTGACATTCTTCCAGCATAATATTCTATACCGTTTCGGTAAACCAAGAAGAATCATTTCTGACAACGGGCCTTCTTTCAAGAGCTTCAATGTCTCAAGGTTCGCTACTCAGCACAAAATAGACTGGAGATATTCCTCCATCTATAATCCAAGAGCCAATGGGCTAGCCGAAGCCTTCAATAAGACTCTATGCAAGCTCCTGAGGAAAAATGCTTCAGCCAACAAGATAGACTGGAATCTCAAGCTTCACGAGGCATTGTGGGCATATCGTACCACGCACCGTACTCCAACTCAGTCCACTCCATACTCATTGCTCTTCGGAGTGGAGGCGGTCCTCCCCCTCGAAGTCGAAGTTCCAAGCTTAAGAATGGCCGTTCAGCATGAGTTGATAGAAGAGGAAAACGTGCTCCTTCGACTTGAAGAACTCGATGCCCTCGAAGAAAAGAGGCTCGTGGTGCAGCAAAATCCGGAGCTATACCGAGCCCAAATGTCACGGGCCTACGACAAGATAACCCGTCTCCGCGCTTTCAAGAAAGGTGAATTGGTGCTGGTCCTCAAAAGACCGATTATCCCCAATCGACATGCCAAGGGAAAATTCGAGCCGAACTGGGAAGGACCATTACGTCATCGAGAAAGTGTTCGACGGAGGATCCTACCAACTAATAAGTGCCGAGGGAGAAAGGCCCATGCCACCCATCAATGGCCGATATCTCAAGAAATACTACACATGAATGCTCCAAGTCGCAGGCGAATTGAGCACATCAGCCCTACGGTCTGGATCAGACATCCTGCAAAACCGTATACAATCCACGGGCGTAAATGACCCCTATTTCTCCCAAATCCTGCCGGTGAGACTACTTTAAAGTCCCACCAGCGGCAAAAAAATAAGAAAAAAGAAAAAAAAAGAAGAAGAAATAAACGGTATGTCCACAAGCAAAATGGGCACGGATGAAAACCCGAAAGGGCTCCGTGAGTAAAAACAGCAGGACTACCGGCGAGTCTGTGAAAACCCGAAAGGGCGCAAACTCGTGAAAAGAGATGAAATACACTCGCAAAGTCCTCTTAACCTTGTGAGGAGAAACCCCCTGCATGAGATCCTTACGACTCACAAAGGAGCAACACACTTAGGAATCCTCACGATTCCTAAGGAGAAAATACACCTGCGGGATCCTTACGACTCGTAGGGAGAAAATGCTTTTATGGGACCCTCACGGACCATAAAATTGAAAAGCCTTAGGTGATAGGGACCCAAACCTGTCTCCTAAGCCATCGTTCCCCAACGGGCAACAGCAAATGATGAGTCGCTCCTGGCATTTCGCTTCAGTGTTAGCGGTGCTGATGCCGACCAAAAACCTAAATCCCAAGTCCTCCCAAGGCAAATGGTGAGTTGCTCATGGCATTATTCCAGTGCAGCAATGCTGATGCAAAAAAAAAGATTCAAATTCCAAGTCCCCAAATGGCGAATGATGAGTCGCTCCTGGTACCATATTCCAGTGCAGCGATGCAGACGCCAACCAAATTCCAAATCTCATACCCCAACGGCGAATGATGAGTCGCTCCTGGTACCATGTTCCAGTACAGCGATGCAGACGCCGACAAAGTCCCGAAATTTTTCCGGCCTTACGGTCTAGATCATACATCCTGCAAAACCGTATACAATCCACGGGCGTAAAACAATTCCAATTTCTCCCAAATCCTCCCAGGGCAAATGATGAGTTGCTCCTGGCATTATTCCAGTGCAGCAATGCAGATGCCAAAAAAAAAAACCAATTCCCAAATCCTCCCGGGGCAAATGATGAGTTGCTCCTGGCATTATTCCAGTGCAGCAATGCAGATGCCAAACAAAAACCAAAATCCCAAAATCCTCTCCATGACAGATGATGATTCACTCCTGGTACCATATTCCAGTATAGCGATGCTGATGTCAACCCAAATCAAAATCAACAAGTCAACTTCCGCTCCGACGCCACAGAAAGCGGAGCAAGTCAGAATCCAATCTCGACACCGCAAAAAGCGGAGCAAGTCAAGTCTACCCCTGACATTGCAAGAAGCAGAGCAAGTCAAATCAAGCACCGACCGTCCACGTCGCTAAAAGGGCAGCACCGACCGTCCATGTCGCAAAAAGGGCAGAACCGACCGTCCAAGTCGCTAAAATGGCAGCACCGACCGTCCACGTCGCTAAAAAGGAAGCATCGACCGTCCAAGTCGCAAAAAGGGCAGAACCGACCGTCCACGTCGCTAAAAGGGCAGTACCGACCGTCCAAGTCGCAAAAAGGGCAGAACCGACCGTCCAAGTCACTAAAATGGCAGCACCGACCGTCCACGTCGCTAAAAGGGCAGCATCGACCGTCCAAGTCGCAAAAAGGGCAGAACCGACCGTCCACGTCGCTAAAAGGGCAGTACCGACCGTCCAAGTCGCAAAAAGGGCAGAACCGACCGTCCACGTCGCTAAAAGGGCAGTACCGACCGTCCAAGTCGCAAAAAGTGCAGCATCGACCGTCCACGTCGCTAAAATGGCAGCATCGACCGTCCAAGTCGCAAAAAGGGCAGCATCGACCGTCCAAGTCGCAAAAAGGGCAGCATTGACCGTCCATGTCGTAAAAAGGGCAGCGCAGGATTCCTACAAAGCGGGAACCGAATCACTCCGGGCCAGGGAAACGTCTATCATGAACACTCCATCTCGGAGTCATGTCAAGCAACGACCGTCCATGTCGTAAAAAGGGCAGTGCCAGCTTCCCAAAAAGCGGGAACCAAATCAGGTCGTCTCCAAGTAAAAGAAGATCCATCAATTTCATGCACACGACCCACATATGTGGTGTGCATTTATTGATGGGGGGCAATTTGTTGGGGTAAAAATTTACACCCCGGTTGACCAAGTCAAAATCAAAGTCAACCCCAAGACAGGTGGGCCCAAGCCCAGATCCAGTGGGCCCATGCCCGGGTCGAGCCAGAATATGAAGCGTTCTACTCTCCCATGCCAAGATAAAAATTTTGTAATAAATAATTTTGTTGTATTTCTTTTATTTTATTTTTGGATAAATGTAAGAAAAAAATAGGCATAAAGCCAAATTTTTGTAAAGCCCACGGCTTATGTGCAAAAAGAAATGGCACATGAGCCATGGGATAGGCAAAATGCCATTTTGTGAAGCCCAAGGGGCTATGTGTAAAATGTATGGCCTATAAAGGCAAGGATAATGAAATATCCCAACAACTTTTCTCTCTCCAAAAAAAAAAAGTTTCAGATCTGAGATCTTTCTTCCTTCTTCAAGGTTCCAAAACCTTCTTCTTTCTTTTGAATTAAATCAAGAGTTCTACTCTCCTTTTTATAAAACAAATTAGTTTTTCACCACAAAACCCATCAAGGGGAACTCAGATCTTCCATTAGATCTCAAAAAGGAGTGATTTTTAAAATCCCATATCTCTTGATCTTCAAGATCCAGCTAACAGAGGAGGAGGAAGAACCCCTTTCACTAAACCCAACAAAAAAACACTCAGGAGTCCAACTCCCCTTTGATTTCTCTTCAGAGAAATCTTTTTTAGGCTAAAAGCCTCTTTTTCTCGCCGGCGCTCAAGCGCAGAGCGCCCACGTGCCGACACGTGGCGCACTTGCTCTCCAGCACAAGTCGCCCCCGTGCTGACACATGGCGCTCTTGCGCTCAAGCGCAAGCGCTCGAGCGCAAGTCGCCCTCGTGCCGACATGTGGCGCTCTTGCGCAAGCGCTCGAGCGCAAGTCAACCCGGTGTCGACACGTGGCGCGCTTGCGCTCCAGCGCAAGTCGCTCCCGTGCCGACACGTGGCGCTCCAGCGCAAGCGCTCCAGCGCAAGTCGCCCACGTGCCGACACGTGGCGCGCTAGCGCCCAGCGTCCGAGCGCAAAGCGCCCACGTGCCGACACGTGACGCGTTGCGCTCCAGCACTCTGCGCTCGAACGCATAGCGTCCACGTGCCGACACGTGGCGCGCTCGCGCTCAAGCGCTGGCCCCACGCATCCTTTGGATGTCTTTTTCCCCTTTACTTATATATACATGTATATATATACATGTGTATACAAATGTACACATACACATACTCCACGACACTGTCCCTGTTAGAAAAAAATTTCCAACGGGGCGCTGCCCCGCACCCCGCAAGGGGGCTGCTAGCCCCCTTGACCCCCAGCCCGCTATCCGGGTAGCGGGACCCCCGTAAAAACTCTGCGTGGCTCCCGATATATCCAAAACCCTCTTTTAAAACAAAGCACACTGCACATTGAGTTCGCATGACCAGTTTAACCCGTTAATCGGAGGTTCCCTCGCCCCAAAGGCGAGGGGTAATTAACGGCAGCTTAGTCCGCGGCTGCCGGAGATTCGGATCCCCACAATCATTAAACCCCAGCCTATCCTAGGCAGGGGAAATCTATAGTACGCTTGACAAGCGTGCGCGTATTCCCATCTCAATGGGGTGACGAAAAACATCCTACAGAAAGGTGTTTTGTTTCTCGACATGCCGCCTTTTTTGAAAAGGAATTTCTTGTGAAAGAAATTAGTGGCAATGAGGTAGAACTGGAAGAAGTTCCAGCAACACAAACTATAACTGACGATTTGGTGGAACCGGAGGATTTAATAGTTCCCGACGAACCGCAGCCACTCCGCAGATCTAGTAGAGTTCCTCATTCACCAGAGAGATACTACGGTTTTCTCTTAGACGGTAGGAGCGAGGATTGCATCATGGAGATGATGACCCAACTAGTTTCGAGCAGGCCATCACGACTGGGGACTCTATGAGATGGCTGGATGCTATGCGATCTGAGATGGAATCCATGTACACCAACAAAGTATTGACTTTGGATTTTGCTCCTAAAGGGGTAAAACCCATCGGGAGCAAGAGAATCTTTGAAAAAGATAATTTGGTGTGGATGGAAAAGTTGAGACTTTCAGAGCTAGACTTATAGCAAAAGGTTTTTGTCAACGACCTGACGTCGACTATGATGAAACCTTTTCTCCCGTCGCTATGCTTTAAGTCCATCCGAATCCTACTTGCCATTGTTGCATACCATAACTACGAAATCTGGCAGACTGCATGTCAAAACCGCTTTTCTAAATGGAGCGTGTATATGACACTCCCAAAGGGATTGGTAGACAGTGGGAGCAGCGAAAGCATGTGCAAGCTGCTTAAATCCATCTACGGATTAAAGTAGGTATTGCGGAGATGGAACATCTGGTTTGATGAAGCTGTCAAAGAGTTTGACTTCATCAAAAATATAGATGAACCATGTATATATAAGAAGGTTGTAGAGAGTAAGGCTGTCCTCGTATTGTACGTGGATGACATACTCTTGATAGGAAACGATGTTCCTATGCTACACTCGATCAAGCTTCTCTTATCACACAAGTTCTCCATGAAAAATCTAACTGAAGCCTCCTACATCGTGGGAATATAGATCTATACAGATAGATCTAAATGGACTTGGGATTGTCCTAATCCAGGTACATAGACACCATACTAAAGGGGTTTAGTATGGAAGATTCTAAGCATGGTAATGTACTCGCTTGTTCAGGAATCACTCTCTCCAAAGAGATGTCACCTAAGACTGATTTGAAGAGGGCCCGCATACAAGGGATGCCCTTATGCTTCAGCAGTTGGGTCAATCATGTATGTGACGTTATGTACCGGACCAGATGCAGTTTACTCATTTGATGCAGTGAGTGGGTATCAATCAGATCCTGGAAAGAAACATTGGACAGCTGTGAAGAACATTCTTAAATACTTAAGAAGGACTAAAGAAATGTTCTTGGTGTATGGTAACGGTGAACTCCAGGTGGAGTCCTTTACCGATTCGAGCTTCCAAAATGATAAGGACGACCGAAAGTCAGTCTAGGGTTTTGTCTTCACCCTCAGTGGAGGGACGGTATGTTGGAAGGGTTCCAAGCTATATACCATAGCAGACTCGTTGATAGAGTCTGATTACATCACTACTAACGATTCTGCCAAAGAGGTTGTCTGGATGAATAAAGTTCATAAGATGAACTTGGTTCCTACCATTGAGCATCCAATACCTATGTATTGTGATAACAATGGAGTTGTGGTTTTGGCCTAAGAACCCCGGTCCCATCAGAGATCCAGACATTCTTAGACAGTATCACCTGATCAGGAAGATAGTTGATCTCCGGGAGATCGAGGTCATGGAGAGTTGACACAGAGTTTAACACAGCGGATCCACTCACTGAGACCTTCCCCCAGATGCTATTCGATAGACTTTTAGGACGTTGGGTATGAGATACTACAACTGGCCTTAGTGCAAGTGGAGATTGTTAGGAATATGTATGCCCTAGAGGCCATTATTGTTGATATAGTAGATACTTGGACATATATATATAAGACCTTCTTGCTCGACATGATAGTATGCTATCTGTTTACCTTTATCTTAACATGTAGACTGGTATCTTTATAATGTATGTCTCTTACATGTTGATAAAGCCCTTAGGATATGTACCTGACTACCAAGATTATGATGAGATCATACTAATAGGGCCAGGATGGTCCAAAAGTACATCCTTTAACTGTTCCTAGTCGAGGGGATATCGAGACAAGGCATCGATATTCCAGAGTAGACTAGTGTGTACGTTTCTTGTCCCTTGAAGGGCGATGGTTGATCCCACAACTATTGGTGTGTGACATCAAAGATTGTACACATGTGCTCATTAGAGAATGGGTACACCGAACGGACTCGCCAAGAACTCCTAGTTGGTAGTATACCTATCGTCAAATAGCAGTCCTCTGGTGACACTGGTACAGGTTAGTATGTAGACCCAAGACCGTCATAAAGTCTTGTATGACTCCCACCGTGCTTTGATTTTCTCCCTATCACACTCAAAAGGAGTTATGCAAACAGGTGGATTTTGGGTACAGTCCCGAGTCACATGGAGGAAATGAGCGATATGAGGGGTTTCGTCTCTCCCGGTATTAAGGGTTGATGCTGCGCTATGCTCGATTGGCTATAATTGGAAGTCCCTGGCCAGGGTTGGAGCTGAGATTTACTGATAAGAGTTATCAGTGGTTTCTCGAACCGTTATAAGCCAGACATCGGCATGACTTATCACGTTACTGGGGTCTGACGTTTACCACCCCTAACATGATATGCGACATATCTGTTGGGGTAAAAATTTATATCCCGGTTGACCAAGTCAAAATCAAAGTCAACCCCCAAGCCAAGTGGGCCCAAGCCCAGATCCAGTGAGCCCATGCCCGGGTCGAGCCCGACCATGAAGCGGCCGGCCTCCCCCACACCAAGATAAAAATTTTGTAATAAGCAATTTTGTTGTATTTATTTTTATTTTATTTTATGGATAAATGTAAGGAAAATAGGCATAAAGCCCAATTTTTGTAAAGCCCATGGCTTATGTGCAAAAAGAAATGGCACATGAGCCATGAAATAGGCAAAATGCCATTTTGTGAAGCCCAAGGGGCTATGTGTAAAATGTATGGCCTATAAAGGCAAGGATAATGAAATATCCCAACAACTTTTTTCTCTCTCCAAAAAAAAGTTTCAGAGCTGAGCTCTTTCTTCCTTCTTCAAGGTTCCAAAATCTTCTTCTTTCTTTTGAATTAAATCAAGAGTTCTACTCTCATTTTTATAAAAACAAATTAGTTTTCACCACAAAACCCATCAAGGGGAACTCAGATCTTCCATCAGATCTCAAAAAGAAAAGATTTTGAAATCCCACATCTCTTGATCTTCAAGATCCAGCTAACAGAGGAGGAAGAAGAACATCTTTCACTAAACCCTCAAAAAAAAAACACATTCAGGAGTCCAACTCCTCTCTGATTTCTCTTCTGAGAAATTTTTTCAGGCTAAAAGCCTCTTGTGCCTCTCCGGCGCGCAGCGCAAGTGCGCAAGGCGCCAGCGTGCCGACACGTGGCGCGAGCGCTTGCGCACCTGCGCGCTTGCGCAAGGCGCAAGGCGCCCGCGTGCCTACACGTGGCGCGCGCGCTTGCGCACCTGCGCAAGTGCGCAAGGCGCCCGCGTGCCGACACATGGCCCCCACGCATCCTTTGGATGCCTTTTCCCCATTATTTATATATACATGTATATATATACATATGTATACAAATGTACACACACACATACTCCGCCACACTCTCCCCCTCCAAAAAATTTTCGGGCCGGGGCGCTGCCCCGAACCCCGCAAGGGGGCTGCTAGCCCCCTTGACCCCCAGCCCGCTATCCGGGTAGCGGGACCCCCGTAAAAACTCTGCGTGGCTCCCGATATATCCAAAACCCTCTTTTAAAACAAAGCACACTGCACATTGAGTTCGCATGACCAGTTTAACCCGTTAATCGGAGGTTCCCTCGCCCCAAAGGCGATGGGTAATTAACGGCAGCTTAGTCCGCGGCTGCCGGAGATTCGGATCCCCACAATCATTAAACCCCGGCCTACCCTAGGCAGGGAGAATCTGTAGTACGCCTGACAAGCGCGCGCGTATTCCCATCTCACTGGGGTGACGAAAAACACCCTACAGATTCTGGCACGCCCGGTGGGACCGATCTCTCCTCCCATATTTCGGGTTAAACGTTCATGCGAACTCAATCAATATACATATCGATTGCCTATACTGAAATGATGTTCTTTTTTCCGTGCAGCAATCAACCTTCGACGACAATGTCTCCCCAGACGAATTCAGCTTCCAACGTGACCCCGATTCCGTACGTGGTCAAGATCAACGCTCGTGTGGTTCTCCCCGCAAGCCTCAGTCGACAATGGGAGGAGCCGCCCCGCCAGTTTGGCTCTGTCATCATCTACCCTGCCGGAAGCGCTCACCTGGCAGAGATCCCGGCGGAACAGGTGGCCAAGCCGGTCTCAAGGGGTAAGGCCGAATGTCGTGATCGCCAAGGCACCACAACCGAAACTTAAGATGATGTCTGAACGAGTCCCTGGCGCTCTAGCTGGGGGCAAGACTTCCGATGCGAAGGGCAACATCAAATGTCGCGGACGAGCTCAGGCGATGACTCTAACAAATGCACAATCGGGCGTATCTCCAAGGCCCTCCATCAACCGGTCTGCGGCATCTTCCCAAAAAGCCGAAGTCTGCCAGGTGCTTAGAACAGAAAAGTTAAGGCAGAAGCGGCTCAGGTATCGAGCCAACAAGAGGGCCAAGGCTTCGGCCAAATGGAATCATGTGAAGTTCCAAGTGCAGGGTCGCCCGGCGACGACGGCCGAGTCGGACGTAAGAATCAGCAATTCCTTCGAGCCTCTGAAGTGGGTTCAGAAAAATGCCATGACCGCCAGAATCAAGAAGACAGCGGTCCGAACAATGCCACAAAGAGACGTGTCCCGGCCCCAACAGAAAAAGTATGACACTGTCTCTTCAAGAGTCTATCAAGCGCTATGTGCCGCGCGAAAGCAGCGGGGCAAACCCAGAAAAGAAGCGCCAGCACCGTTCAAGAACCTGGTTAGGCCGGCAGCCTTCAATCGACTACCATCTACCGAAACAAGGGGGTCAAGACAGCGAGCCGTGAAATCAGCTGCCAATGATAGAGAGACGGCCGGATATATCATCCATACGGTCTATATGGCGGGCGGGCGCCCCAGCGACAACCTTCGCAGCAAAAGCAAGGACGGGGCCACCACATCCCAAGCCCAATCTAGCCTGAATGTGGTTGCCGCCGCCCAAGAACAGCCGCCCCTGCTGGATGAAGAAAACCCTCTCGATGAGGATGATAGGCAGATAGACCCCTCGGTCCATGTAGAGTCAAGCTCGGACAGCGAGGAAGAGCCGACTTTCCGCCCTAGGACTGCGGAGCAAGAGCTGCTTCAAGAACTTCGAAAACAGCTCAGGAGCAAAGATAAAGAGATGGCCAAGCTCTATTCGAAGATTGACGACTTAACGAACGTGGTGATGCAGCTTACGGCTCAAATTGCTCGAGCGCCTCCTAATCAAGCACAAGCCGCTACTAATCAGCCGGGTGATGACAATCCGAGGCAGCCAATGCCTGTTCCTTTGGGACCAAGACTGGTCGAGCCGAATGAAAGCCGGCTACATTCCGCTTCTGGGGACGCCTTGGCCCCAGATAGCACTATCCCGCTAACACAGGATCGGATAATGGATTTGGTCATCAGCAAGGTTAAAACATTGGTGGCCGAAGCTGAAGCTCAGAAAGAAATCGGCAGTAGTGGGCGGCCATATCCCGCGCAGTACGATCTGATTGAGTTCCCAAGCGGCTACGTCATTCCTAAGTTCGGAAGATTTGATGGAACGGGGAATGCAAACCAGCACGTCGCCCACTTCAAAGCATCGTGCGGAAATACAGGGGCAACGATGCGCTCCTTCTTCGTCAGTTTGTCAACAGCCTGACCGGCGTCGCCTTCGACTGGTATGCGAGTATACCGGACGGGTCCGTCATTACCTTTGCCCAAATGGAGTCTCTGTTCCGGCAAAGGTTCATGAGCGTCAGTGATAAAATCTCTATAGCCGATCTTGTGAGGACCAAGCCGGGGAAGAATGAAAGCAACACCGACTTTATCGCCCGGTGGCGTAATCTCACAGTTAAGTGCGAACCGCCGCTGGAGCAGGACCAGTCCGTCAGCCTTCTCATTGGGAACCTCAGCAATTGGATGGTCCCCTTCTTGTGTACAGCGGGCCTCAAGACGTTTCAGGAGCTAACCAAAAAAGTCCAAATGCTGGAACGCTCGAAGCAAGAGTCCCCGCCAGACTCTCAGAGAGACAAAACCTGGAAAAGCAAGCGGGACGACAACCGTAGAAGCGGGAGTTCCAGCAGTACCAATGTCTTCAATGCCTCCGACAATGAAGAAAAGCGAAGGGCGGGCGAATCCAAAACCAACCGGTCTCGAAAGCCATTGCTGGGAGGAGATGGGCCTTCCCTAGAGGAGAAAAAGAACAAGGTTTACTCTTTCAGAAGGGACAAGGTCCGCAAGATATTTAAAGATGCCTTGAACAATGGCCTACAACTGCCGGAGTCGAAAAGACCCCAAGAAGCAAAAATGACCGACAATCCTCTGTATTGCCCGTACCACCGAGTAGTGAGCCATGCGATCGAGGATTGCTATATCTTCAAAGACTGGGTCGAGAAGCAGTACAAGGCTGGAGAGATCGAGCTGTCCAAAAGCGTGTTGGTGAACAATCAAGTTGCAACCGCCAACTTTATACAGACAGAAGTTGAAGCCTTCTGGGAGCAGACAGCTGAACCCGCTGCCCTGAGAAATGAAACGGACTCGTCGCGGCCTCCGTGGAGTACGCACATATCTAATAAGACGAAGAAGATGATAAAGCTACTTCGGAAAGAACCCAGGACAGAATGGGAAGGACAGAAGAAGCCTACCAGTCCAGCTGCCAATGCGGCTCCATCAGGCTCAAAATCCAAGAAGCTCAAGAAGAAGAAAAGTGCAGCTCGGCGCGAAAAAGAGTCTGCAGGGAGATCGACCATTCAAAAATATATCGATTCCCTCGAAGAATATGAACAAAAGGAAAGAACGTTGATTCAATTGAAGGAGTTCTTCCCTGTACAAGCGGCTGAAATTCTGGAGGAGTTAGAAGAAGACTCCAATGAAGAGATCCCAGTAGTGACCTGCTACGCCATCCATCTTGGCAGCGACTCCGAGGATGATCTCTGTTTTCCCGAAGAGGATGAGGAGCTCACCACAAAGGCCAATCAAATCCAGCTCAGAAGCGGCATGGCTCTACCGCCAAATCAGGGCAATGCCCCAAGAGGGAAGGAAAAACAAGTCGCTAATGAAGAAGATGGCAGAGAACTGGCCGATGAAAACATAAATCCTTCCTCGGTGGACTATAATGTCTTGGCACATCTCCGGAAGCTTCCATCTCTCCAGAGCATCTACGACGCCTTGGTCCTATCTAAGGAGCTTAGAGATGTTCTCATTCACGCTCTACAAAACCCCGAGCGGTATCAGGCTCACTTTGCGGAAATTAATATGAAAGAAACCCAGCACGCTTTGCATGCCGCCGCAGTCACATTTAAGGATGAAGACTTGCTACTGGGAACGGCTGAGCATAATCGGCCGCTTTACGTGACCGGGTACAGCGACGGAGATCGAATTAATCGCATATTGATTGATCCGGGGTCCTCAGTGAACATCATGAACTTGCGAACTCTGAAGAGTTTGTCAATGGACGTCCGACACCTGTCAAGGGAAAGGATTGTCATTCAAGGCTTCAACCAAAATTGCCAGCAAGTTCTGGGGTCTATAGCTTTGCCAATCAAATTTGGCGACCTGCAAACTGAAGCAAAGATATACGTGATCGACGCCGACACGTCTTATAAGATTCTCTTAGGGCGGCCGTGGCTCCACGATTACGGCATCATTCCGTCAACTCTCCATCAATGCATGAAGTTTACTAAAAATGGCGAAGAAAGACGCATTGACGGAGACATCCAGCCGTTCGGTGTGCATGAAGTCCGATATGAAGATTCTCGGTACTTTACGAACCACCAAAATGCTAAGCCACAACTGACTGAGGATAGAACGGCCCCAAGACTCAAAAGCAAATCTGCGCCGGCTATCACTTTCAAAAGCAAAAATACCCAAGTGCGCTCGCATTTCGGCAGCGACTCTGATGAGTCCGACGCTGGAAGCCCGTCCTTCCGCAAAACTCGCCCTCATTTCGGCAGCGATACGGACGAATCTGTTACTGAAGGCCCATCTAGCAGCAAAGTCCGCCCTCATCTTGGCAGTGACACTGAAGAGTCAGAGGAGGAGGACCTGTCGTGCAACAGCGGTGCAGATTGGACCCCCATGCAGCAAGCGAAACTACGAGAGACCTTCGAAGTTGCAGAAGGGTCCCTAGCCGTTACAAGGGTACCAGAGCAAATGTGCAAAGAGCTCGATGCATTATCAATCTCCACCGTTGACCAGCTGAAAACTTTCTACGTGCCCGGGAGAAAAAATGGACAGAAGGGCATCCTGTTTTACAGGTCAAACCCCGTTGTGCACCCGGACGATCTTTCTGTCCCATGCCTTCCCTATGAGAGAGGCATAAGAGCCGTCCTCAATCCCAGATACTATGCGCCCGAGATGCGGGAATACTTTAAGAAGTGCGGATGCCGGTTATATCAAACGGAGTCCGAAGCAAAGTTTTACGAAGGGCTATGGTATCCGCCCCAGGTCCGAGCACTCATCGATGGACGGATTCTAGATAGACGGGGCATAGGCTACATTCAACCTGATTCTAAAGCGTGCTACATGATCCATGTTGGTGAGGCCAGCGAAAGATCGAATGATGATGACGAGATAGCCGAGCCAGAAGAAGCTCCTCAAGAGCTCGAAGATGGCGGACAAGCAACCTTTGATGAGCTAACCGAGATTGACTTAGGAACGCCCGATAATCCAAGGCCGACCTACATCAGCTCACTCTTGTCAGAGGAAATGAAAGAGCAGATAATTGCCCTGCTGCGTGAGTTCGTCGACTGCTTCGCGTGGACGTACAAAGAAATGCCGGCCTTTCCCCTGAGGTAGCCGTGCATAAGCTGGCTATATCTCCTGATGCTAAGCCAGTCAAACAAGCTCCTCGAAGAATGAGAAGGGAGTTGGAAGAAAAGGTAATCGAGGAAACCAAGAAGCTCATCGATGCCGGCTTCATCAGGGAAGAGAAATATGCAGACTGGATCGCATGCATAGTCCCAGTGAAGAAGAAAAATGGGCAGATCCGAATCTGTGTCGATTTCAGGGACCTCAATAAGGCATGTCCTAAAGACGACTTCCCGCTACCGGTCATGGAAATGATGGTCGATGACACCTCAAATTACGAACTGTTCACATTTATGGATGGCTCGTCTGGGTATAATCAGATCAAGATGTCGCCTGAGGATGAGAAGCACACAGCATTTCGAACCCCGATCGGAATATATTGCTACAAGGTAATGCCATTCAGACTGAAGAACGCAGGTGCTACATATCAAAGGGCAATGACTAATATCTTTGATGACCTAATCCATAAAGTCGTCGAATGCTATGTTGATGATCTGGTCGTCAAGACTAAAGCCAAGGCCGATCATATCCAAGATCTCAGGACCGTTCTCACCAGACTGAGGGAATACGATCTGAAGATGAATCCTCTGAAGTGCGCTTTTGGCGTGTCATCGGGAAAATTCCTAGGCTTCATAGTCCGACATCGAGGGATCGAAGTTGACCCATCAAAGATAAAGGCCATCATGGAGATGCCCCCTCCGAAGAGTCTGATGCAGCTAAGATCTTTTCAAGGCAAGCTTGCTTATATACGGAGGTTTATCTCAAATTTATCAGGGAGATGTAGGCCCTTCTCAAAGCTCATGAAGAAAGGAGCTCCTTTTATCTGGGATGCCGAATGTCGAGCAGCGTTCGAAAGCATTAAACAATACTTGTTGCACCCTCCAGTGTTGGCCGCTCCCATTCCGAATAAACCGCTGATTCTCTACACTGCCGCGCTGGACGAGTCACTCGGTGCGCTCCTTGCCCAGGATAATGAGGAAGGAAAAGAAAATGCCCTCTACTACCTCAGTCGAACTCTAGTCGGGGCGGAACACAACTACTCCCCAATCGAAAAGCAATGCCTGGCTCTGATATTTGCTGTGAAGAAGCTGAGGCACTATCTGCTCGCTCATCGGGTTATGCTGATCTCCAAGGTCGACCCGCTCAAACACTTGATGACCAAAGCAAGCCTAGCCGGCAGAATGGCAAGATGGGCTGTCATGCTACTTGAGTTTGACATAGTTTACACTCCTAAGAAAGCAGTAAAAGGGCAAGCTCTTGCAGACTTTCTCGCTGCTCATCCCATACCAGAAGGGTCGCCACTAAATTGTGAGTTACCCGACGAACAAGTGCTGCATCTCGAGAATGACGAGCCATGTTGGGAGCTCTACTTCGATGGGGCCTCATCGATAAGAACCTCCAGTAAATCAAGCGTCCCGGAGATAAAAGCAGGGATAGGATTGGTGTTCATCACACCATCAATGGGAACCCTACGGCGTTCTTTTGCTCTCACCGAGCCTCGGACAAACAATGAAGCTGAGTATGAAGCTCTGATAGCTGGTTTGGAGCTCGCCATAGAAATGGAAATCCGTCGGCTACGAGTTTACGGTGACTCCCAGCTCGTCGTCAACCAAGTAAGCGGCGACTATAAGATATACAAACCCGAGTTAGCTCGGTACAGAGGTCGAGTGGTGGAACTCATGAAACGGTTCACTCATATTGAACTAACGAGAGTCCCTAGAGCGTTGAACGGAAAGGCTGATGTACTCGCTCGCTTGGCCAAGGAGCTGGCTGATCCTGACATGGACGAAATTTTGATCACAGTCAGGAGCCGGCAAATCCTACCCCCTGTCTCTCTACGAGAAGAGGAAAGCGCGGAACAGAAGAGCCATCCCGCCGAAGAAGCTTCGATCGTCCAAGACGAGCCCGATTGGAGAGAACCCTTCATAGAGTACCTCCGATATGACAAGCTGCCCGAAGAAAAATCTACGAGGATTCAGCTGAAGAAAAGAGCTCTCCGATACATGTTTGTAAATGACACGTTATACCGCAGGTCATATGACCAACTCTGGCTCAGGTGTCTGTCATTGGCCGAAGCCCAAAAGGTCATGAAAGATGTCCACTCGGGCGTTTGCGGTGCTCACCAATCTGGCCCCAAGATGCGACTTCAAATCAAACGGCTTGGGTATTACTGGCCCACCATGATACGGGATTGCGGAGAACATGCAAAGAAATGTTATATCTGCCAAATTCACGGTGATTTTATTCACAAGCATCCCAACCCATTGCATCCTACAGTGGCGTCGTGGCCAGTCGAAGTTTGGGGCACCGACATTGTTGGCCCAATTGATCCTCCGTCATCTAAAGGTCACCGGTTCATACTGGCCGCGACAGACTACTTCTCCAGGTGGGCTGAAGCTGTCCCGCTAAAAGAAGTCAAGACAAAGGATATTCTGACATTCTTCCAGCATAATATTCTATACCGCTTCGGTACACCAAGAAGAATCATTTCTGACAACGGGCCTTCTTTCAAGAGCTTCAATGTCTCAAGATTCGCTACCAGCACAAGATAGACTGGAGGTATTCCTCCATCTATAATCCAAGAGCCAATGGGCTAGCCGAAGCCTTCAATAAGACTCTATGCAAGCTTCTGAGGAAAAATGCTTCAGCCAACAAGATAGACTGGAATCTCAAGCTTCACGAGGCATTGTGGGCATATCGTACCACGCACCGTACTCCAACTCAGTCCACTCCATACTCATTGCTCTTCGGAGTGGAGGCGGTCCTCCCCCTCGAAGTCGAAGTTCCAAGCTTAAGAATGGCCATTCAGCATGAGTTGATAGAAGAGGAAAACGTGCTCCTTCGACTTGAAGAACTCGATGCCCTCGAAGAAAAGAGGCTCGTGGTGCAGCAAAATCCGGAGCTATACCGAGCCCAAATGTCACGGGCCTACGACAAGATAACCCGTCTCCGCGCTTTCAAGAAAGGTGAATTGGTGCTGGTCCTCAAAAGACCGATTATCCCCAATCGACATGCCAAGGGAAAATTCGAGCCGAACTGGGAAGGACCATTACGTCATCGAGAAAGTGTTCGACGGAGGATCCTACCAACTAATAAGTGCCGAGGGAGAAAGGCCCATGCCACCCATCAATGGCCGATATCTCAAGAAATACTACACATGAATGCTCCAAGTCGCAGGCGAATTGAGCACATCAGCCCTACGGTCTGGATCAGACATCCTGCAAAACCGTATACAATCCACGGGCGTAAATGACTCCTATTTCTCCCAAATCCTGCCGGTGAGACTACTTTAAAGTCCCACCAGCGGCAAAAAAAAACGGTATGTCCACAAGCAAAACGGGCACGGATGAAAACCCGAAAGGGCTCCGTGAGTAAAAACAGCAGGACTACCGGCGAGTCTGTGAAAACCCGAAAGGGCGCAAACTCGTAGAAAGGAAAGGAGGTGAAATACACTCACAAAGTCCTCTCGACCTTATGAGGAGAAAACCCCTGCGTGAGATCCTTACGACTCACAAAGGAGCAACACACTTAGGAATCCTCACGATTCCTAAGGAGAAAATACACCTACGAGATCCTTTCGACTCGTAGGGAGAAAATGCTTTTATGGGACCCTCACGGCCCATAAAATTGAAAAGCCTTAGGTGGTAGGGACCCAAACCTAACTCCTAAGCCATCGTTCCCCAACGGGCAATGGCAAATGATGATTCGCTCCTGGCATTTCGCTTCAGTGTTAGCGGTGCTGATACCGACCAAAAATCCAAATCCTAAGTCCTCCCAAGGCAAATGATGAGTTGCTCCTGGCATTATTCCAGTGCAGCAATGCTGATGCCGGACAAGATCCAAATTCCAAGTCCCCAAACGGCGAATGATGAGTCGCTCCTGGTACCACATTCCAGTGCAGCGATGCAGACGCCAACCAAAATCCAATTTCTCAAAATTCTCCCGGCCCTACGGTGGGTCCCCAAATTGACCATCGTATACAATCCACGGGCTCAAATAATTCTCATCATACCCATGCCCCACCGTAATCACCAGTTACGCGGCCGGTCTCCGCTTTGGGAATGATGCCCCATTGAGAAGACCCACTCATGTGTCCTCACGATACATGAGGAGAACAAACCTTTGTGGGATCCTTACGACTCATAAAGGAAAAATACACTTAGGAGTCCTCACGACTCTTAAGGAGAAAATACACCTGCGGGATCCTTACGACTCGTAGGAAGAAAATGCTTTTATGGGACCCTCACGGCCCATAAAATTGAAAAGCCTTAGGCGATAGGGATCTAAACCTGTCTCCTAAGCCATCGCTCCCCAATCTCCAAACGGCGAATGATGAGTCGCTCCTAGTACCATATTCCAGTGCAGCGATGCAGACGCCAACCAAATTCCAAATCCCATACCCCAACGGCGAATGATGAGTCGCTCCTGGTACCATATTCCAGTGCAGCGATGCAGACGCCGACAAAGTCCCGAAATTTTTCCGGCCCTACGGTCTGGATCATACATCCTGCAAAACCGTATACAATCCACGGGCGTAAAACAATCCCAATTTCTCCCAAATCCTCTCGGGGGCAAATGATGAGTTGCTCCTGGCATTATTCCAGTGCAGCAATGCAGATGCCAAACAAAAACCAAAATCCCAAAATCCTCTCCATGACAGATGATGATTCGCTCCTGGTACCATATTCCAGTATAGCGATGCTGATGTCAACCCAAATCAAAATCAACATCAACTTCCACTCCGACGCCACAGAAAGCGGAGCAAGTCAGAATCCAATCTCGACACCGCAAGAAGCGGAGCAAGTCAAGTCTACCCCAGACACTGCAAGAAGCAGAGCAAGTCAAATCAAGCACCGACCGTCCACGTCGCTAAAATGGCAGCACCGACCGTCCACGTCGTAAAAAGGGCAGAACCGACCGTCCAAGTCGCAAAAAGGGCAGCACCGACCGTCCACGTCGTAAAAAGGGCAGAACCGACCGTCCAAGTCGCAAAAAGGGCAGCACCGACCGTCCACGTCGTAAAAAGGGCAGAACCGACCGTCCATGTCGCAAAAAGGGCAGATCGACCGTCCACGTCTCTAAAATGACAGCACCGACCGTCCACGTCGCTAAAATGGCAGCACCGACCGTCCACGTCGTAAAAAGGGCAGAACCGACCGTCCAAGTCGCAAAAAGGGCAGCATCGACCGTCTACGTCTCTAAAATGCCAGCACCGACCGTCCACGTCGTAAAAAGGGCAGAACCGACCGTCCAAGTCGCAAAAAGGGCAGCATCGACCGTCTACGTCTCTAAAATGGCAGCACCGACCGTTCACGTCGCTAAAATGGCAGCACCGACCGTCCACGTTGTAAAAAGGGCAGAACCGACCGTCCAAGTCGCAAAAAGGGCAGCATCGACCGTCTACGTCTCTAAAAAGGGCAGAACCGACCGTCCACGTCGCTAAAATGGCAGCACCGACCGTCCATGTCGTAAAAAGGGCAGAACCGACCGTCCACGTCGTAAAAAGGGCAGCACAGGATTCCTACAAAGCGGGAACCAGATCGCTCCGGGCCAGGGAAACGTCTATCACGGACACTCCGTCTCGGAGACGTGTCAAGCATCGACCGTCCATGTCGTAAAAAGGGCAGTGCCAGCTTCCCAAAAGGTGGGAACCGAATCAAGTTGCCTCCACATGAAAGAAGATCCATCAACTTCATGCACACGACCCACATATGTGGTGTGCATTTATTGATGGGGGGCAATTTGTTGGGGTAAAAATTTATACCCCGGTTGACCAAGTCAAAATCAAAGTCAACCCCCAAGCCAAGTGGGCCCAAGCCCAGATCCAGTGAGCCCATGCCCGGGTCGAGCCCGACCATGAAGCGGCCGGCCTCCCCCACACCAAGATAAAAATTTTGTAATAAGCAATTTTGTTGTATTTATTTTTATTTTATTTTATGGATAAATGTAAGGAAAATAGGCATAAAGCCCAATTTTTGTAAAGCCCATGGCTTATGTGCAAAAAGAAATGGCACATGAGCCATGAAATAGGCAAAATGCCATTTTGTGAAGCCCAAGGGGCTATGTGTAAAATGTATGGCCTATAAAGGCAAGGATAATGAAATATCCCAATAACTTTTTTCTCTCTCCAAAAAAAAGTTTCAGAGCTGAGCTCTTTCTTCCTTCTTCAAGGTTCCAAAATCTTCTTCTTTCTTTTGAATTAAATCAAGAGTTCTACTCTCATTTTTATAAAAACAAATTAGTTTTCACCACAAAACCCATCAAGGGGAACTCAGATCTTTCATCAGATCTCAAAAAGAAAAGATTTTGAAATCCCACATCTCTTGATCTTCAAGATCCAGCTAACAGAGGAAGAAGAAGAACATCTTTCACTAAACCCTCAAAAAAAAAAACACATTCAGGAGTCCAACTCCTCTCTGATTTCTCTTCTGAGAAATTTTTTCAGGCTAAAAGCCTCTTGTGCCTCTCCGGCGCGCAGCGCAAGTGCGCAAGGCGCCCGCGTGCTGACACGTGGCGCGCTCGCTTGCGCACCTGCGCAAGTGCGCAAGGCGCCCGCGCGCCTACACGTGGCGCGCGCGCTTGCGCACCTGCGCAAGTGCGCAAGACGCCCGCGTGCCGACACGTGGCCCCCACGCATCCTTTGGATGCCTTTTCCCCATTATTTATATATACATGTATATATATACATATGTATACAAATGTACACACACACATACTCCGCCACACTCTCCCCCTCCAAAAAATTTTCGGGCCGGGGCGCTGCCCCGAACCCCGCAAGGGGGCTGCTAGCCCCCTTGACCCCCAGCCCGCTATCCGGGTAGCGGGACCCCCGTAAAAACTCTGCGTGGCTCCCGATATATCCAAAACCCTCTTTTAAAACAAAGCACACTGCACATTGAGTTCGCATGACCAGTTTAACCCGTTAATCGGAGGTTCCCTCGCCCCAAAGGCGATGGGTAATTAACGGCAGCTTAGTCCGCGGCTGCCGGAGATTCGGATCCCCACAATCATTAAACCCCGGCCTACCCTAGGCAGGGGGAATCTGTAGTACGCCTAACAAGCGCGCGCGTATTCCCATCCCACTGGGGTGACGAAAAACACCCTACAATATCAGACGAAGAGACCGGACTGTACGGTGGTGTTACTGATAGGCTTTATGGAGAGTATGGACAAGCTTGCTTGTTGATCTTTATATCGCTCAATACCCGGTAGCCGATACGTCCAGCTAGTACCACTGACGACTTGTAGGTGACTGATGTGATCATCACCTACTGCTGGCGTATCGACAAGTCTTTAGAGTCCCACACAGAAGTTCACTGGTTCAAGCAAAACGAAGTAGGACACAAATGTGATATGTGCGTGGGCCTTATTAAATACGTGTATGTGATACCGTATTGTAATCTGACAGTTATCTGTTGTCAAGTTAGGTTATATGTGATATAACCAGATTATCGAATCAAGTGTTGATTTGATAATGTGATACACTGATAAATGATATTAGTCGGTTATATGTGATATAACCGGATTATTAAATCAAGTGTTGATTTAATAATATGATATATACTATATTTGATATAATTATATCTTAACTAATATCATTAGCTCACTAATTATTCTTCATAATATATATATTGATATATATGATATATATATATATATATATAATAATGAAGCATGGCTTATTTTCTATTTTTGAGAAAAATAGAAATTGAGGTGGAAATTGGAAGCATGGTGAGGCATGGCTTCTTTCTTTTCTTTATTCATCTTGACTCACTATCAAGCATAGTTGCAATTTTATATTGCAATTATCTCTATGCTTGAATGAGTGAGGGTCAAGAGGATGCCATTCATTATCTCATTCTCAACACTTGGCCATTTTGAAGGGTTGCTCTCATCTTCTTCCTCTTCATCTTGGTTCAAACTTCAACCCTCACATGTGATGTGAACCATGAAGCTTGAACACAAATTAGTGAGCCTCCAATCCCCTACTTCACCATCTCACACCAAACTAGCACTTTGGTGTAGCGTGTTTCCTTCACTAATAGGAGATTGGTGAAGAGATAGCTTGAGCCAGCGGACTTCGCATGGATCATCTTCGGCACGAAAGTCATCGGAGGAAGCTCGTCCAAACTCTCAAGTGGAGCCTAGTGAAGTCGCGTGGACTACTACACGAAGCCTATGAAGTGAAGTACTCGATCTACGAGGATATAGCCATCTTCACTTCTTTTAGTTTACCTATCATCATAGCTTAACCCTAAAATTCTAGTTAAGATCTTGGTTAGTCTAACTTAGCACCTAAAAAAATTTAAATTTGGCATGCTTGATGCAACAAAAACCTCATAGTGTAGGGTAGACTCTCACCTTCCGCATTTGCTATTGTTTCTATCATTTGCTGGTATCGACGTTTTCGACATCCACCTCTTCCTATACTCCGTACTATGTTACCTGAATTCTCTTTATCTGATTTTTCATGCGGGTTATGTATTTTGTGGAAACATTTTCGTTCATCTTCTCTTTTAGTTAATAAACATAGTTCTTCGTTATTTGAGTTGGTCCATTCTGATATTTGGTGTCCTTACAAGCATACTAGTACATTTGGCTATAAATATTGTCACTTTGATTGATGATCACTCTAAAATAACATGGTTGTTTGTTTTACGTGATCGATCTGAATTACCATGTATTTAAAACATTTATTACTAAAGTGATTAATCAGTTTAATATGTCTATCAAAACTTTTAAAACTAATAATGCAAAAAATACATAAATAGTATTTTTCAAACTCTTTGCCAATCCCGTGGGATTATTCATCAAATTTCTTGCTTATACACACAACAAAATGGCATTGCTGAAAGAAAAATCCACCACTTGACGTTGCTCGTTCTATTATGCTTAATATGCATGCCCCAAAATGTTTTTGGAATTGTCTTATTGCATATTTTTTGATTAATCGTATGCCTTCAACGATTCTTCAAAACCAAACATCGTTCTCTATTTTATTTTCCAACTAAGACCATTTTCCCCTTCCTCCTAAAGTATTTGGGTGTGTTTGCTACGTTCATAATCACCGATTAATTCGCGATAAATTGGATTCTAGAGTTGTCAAACATTTATTTGTTGGTTATTTTAGAACTCAAAAAGGTTATGTTTGCTAACTTCTTTCTGCATCCCCTGTCATGGTCTCTCGTGATGTCACCTTTCTTGAGGATCAGCCCTTTTACCCCAAAGCGGAAAATCCTTACGTCCCACCACCACCACCACTTCATATGCCTCCAGCTGACCAACCAATTCAAATAGACTCTACTACTGTCGAACTTCCTCTTCCTCGTCTGATTACGCATGTCTATAGACGTTGACCGAAAGCAGTGATAGATTCAACAGCAAATACTGAAGCTTCTCCATGTATACAGTCGGAAGCTGAAGAGCCTTTACCTCTCCCTTCTTCTGATGGTTTGTCCGACGACATGCCAATTGCTCTTCGCAAAGGTAAACGAACATGCACTATTTCTCATCCTCTTGCTTCATTTATTTCATATTATCGTTTTACTCCAGCTCAATGTCAGTTTGTCTCTTTCTTGTCAGCTATTTCCCTTCCTAACTCTGTTCAGAAAGGTATAAGTCATCCTAATTGGTATAGGGCTATGATAGAAGAGTTGCAGGTACTGGGCTATGATAGAAGAGTTGCAGGTACTGGGCTCTGATCACACTTGGGATATGGTCAACCTTCCTTCACAGAAAAAGATGGTTGGTTACTGTTGGGTCTTTACTGTCAAACATAATTCTGATGGCGGTGTATTTCGTTTGAAAGCTCGTCTTGTTGCGAAAAGCTATACTCAGCAATATGGTGTAGACTATGCCGAGACTTTTTTTCAGTGGCAAAACTTACTACTGTTCATATCTTGATCTCTCTTGTGGTTACCCGCGATTGGCATCTACAATAGCCAGATGTCAAAAATGCCTTGATGGCGATATTTCCGAGATGTTTTATATGCAGCAACCTCCTGATTTTGGGCTTGAAAGGGGAGTCTCTTGTATGTTATCTTAAAAAATCTATCTATAGGCTAAACAATCATCTCGGGCCAATAAATTCAGCTTGGTACTAAAAAAGATAAATTTCACAAGAAGCCCGACAGATACATCTTTTTTTACACATAGACGGAAAGAAAGAATGGTTATTCTCTTTGTTTATGTTGATGTCATAATCATCACTGGGATGATTCCGAATGTATATCTAAGGTCAACTCATTTATCATTACATTTTCACGCCAAAGTCTTGGTCCTTTACGATACTTTCTTCGTATAGAAGTGTCTCGAAATAAGAGATCATTATTTGTCTCACAAGGGGAAGTATCCTCTTAATCTTTTTAAAGAAACATGATTTCTTAGCTGTCGTCCTGCTGATACTCTCATGGATTACAATAATAAAGCTCTCTTGCATTAGCTCATCTGATGACCATCCACTTTTCGATCCAGGTTAGTATCGACGGTTAGTTGGGAAGATAATATATCTCACGGTTACTCACAGACATATCCTTTCCGGTCAACACAGTGAGCCAGATTATGCAGACGCCCTTAGTTTCCCGTCTTATATTTTATACCCATGTACCTCTCATAGTTTTTTCAATGTGGGACTATTTGTCTCAATCTCAACAAGAATATATAGTCGCATCCTTGCAGGAAAAGGGAAAAACTAATATTTGTTAAAACAAAGGAGTGTTTTGTGATCTAAATATCTGCGATATATATATGTTTTTGATTGATATGTCGGCTTTGGAGAAACACTATGATTTTTCAAAATTATATCGTTTTGCGATTTTTAAAAAATATTGACCAACATATCGGAAATATCATATTTGTTGATATATTGCAATATTTTCTCATAAAACTTGCTTTTGGCTTATTGGGTTCAGGTAGTATTATAACAGACCTAACCCCACTTGGAGTAACCCATACCCGTTAAAAAAAGGTATACCAAATCAAGATCTTACTTTCTTTATATTTCTATTTCTCTTGTTTAAAGTCCACGAACTCTAGATCTCGTGTTTTGGAAGCTCAATGACCTACTTCTATCTCTAGATCGATGAATCCTATAACCCTAGATCGATCGACCTCTCCCCTGATCTTCTGTGTCTTCCTTTTTTTATGCTGAGCCTAAGCATCATCTAAAATTGACTGTTCCTCTCCTTATGTTTTTTTCTTTTTGAATGTGAGTATTTCTGAAATTAATGCCCAATCTCTGAGTCAATTTCAACCCTCAATTTCTGACAAGTTTTTGCTATGTTAAACTTATTTAAGATAGCCAACTTTTTATATTTAGTTATATTTATGATATTTATATTACAAAACTTTGTTATCCGATATTTAGAAAATATCATATGGTATATCATTATATCCGCTATCCATTATAAAAATCTTCGGCTGATATTTAGAACACTAAAACAGAGTGAGCTGTACTTTTTGCAAAGATAGGTTGGTATCATGCTCTATACAGATAAAAAAAGTTGGAGGTTTCCTACAATTTAGGTATCCAATTTACCGTCCATTTATGTCATCACAATATGCATATAACTTTGCTTTAGAATGTGCTTCAATACTCTCTGTATGATGCAAGGCCATATCTTTTGTTTAGTTTATATTTTCTTAATAGACAGTAGGTATTTTATTTTCTATTTTCTACATCTTTAAAATCAAGATTTTATTTGCAAGGTTTGTACTCAAGTTCCCGTGTATACAATATTTAATTAAAGAATAAATTCAGTTAATTGTTGAGTTTGCAACTTGGCTATACAACTTTTGTTGGCAGTGTGGCTGCTAGCATGTATGGAAAATATCGAAGCTAGACTTTTGACGAGTAACTAAGATTTGAACGAATAAGGTTTAAGTACTTAATCTATTTACTATGCTAATTCTGCACTTCACTTCACTTCATTGGTTCACCATGCCGCCCACTCTATTCAAGTACTTAACTTATTTACTTCGGTACTTTAACTAACTTTAATTTGTTTGTTTTCTCAAACTTGATTATTCCCAAAATGCCCGTTGATGAAAGAAAAATATGCAATGTGACTGCCAAGAGGCTTAAAATAAAGAATGCTATGAGAATACGAAGTTGCATTAAAAGAAAAAAAACTGATGCTTGTTAAAATGGATTGTAAGTGCACCTTATGCAAAAAGACTGACATGATCTCTACCATCCAGTTACGCTACTGCAGTATAGAGTGTTGTACAATATATGAAGGTTATTTGATATGAGGCCACATATTTTGTTTAGTTTTTGTTTGATTTAGAAAATAGTTTTTTTAAGTTCGCTATATTTTTTAGATTCTAATTAAGATTTATTTGCATGATTTTTGCTCAAGCACCCTTTAGAAGGAGGTAGACAATGTAAGTTTTTATTGACGAATAATTGAATTAATGCCAAGTTTGCAAATTGGTTTTGGACTTCTATCAAAGTGCGGCTGCTAAGGTTTATGGCATAATTGTAAATATTCAAAGTTGGGCTTTGATGAGCAGCTGAGATTTGCGTGACCGAGGTTTGGGTCATTGAAATTTGTGGACGTTGGGGTTATTTAAGATGACAAATAAAAATTTATTTTGAGTAAGGGCTCACACCCACACCTTCCAGGTTCACACCAATGAATAAAAAACGAGATTGTAAACTCCGTAACAAATTTAATTCATTTTTAAATAAAAATATTGAAACGATTTATATGGGGTTGACATCAAATTGATGCATGGCTTAATGCATGGCCAAAAGGTCTTCAATTGAGTTGACTTCTTACCCCTGAAGATTGGAACCATTGGTGGATGAATATTTATCGAACTATATAATTAATTGAGGTGTAAGTACAATGCTAAGAAACCAACGACACAAGATTTCCTAGCAAATTACGATTATGAAATTAGTAGGTTACTAGTTCAATATTTATGAGTGATTCTCTCTTTGCTTAGAGAGGTCAAAAGTTTATATAATTTGGATAGATGGGATTTCCTAGTATACAGACGTAAGATGTTCTATTATAGAATAAAGTGTTTTTTTTTGTGGGGGGGGGGGGGGGGAGAGGTACATACAAAAGACTTCAAACTGCAACATTTGTTCCTTCCACATTCACAAGACATGGAGATCACCATGATTTCGTGGATTACTAATTCAAACAGCCATGACAAAATAAATTCCTACCAAGTCAAGGCAAAATAAATTCTTACCATGTCATGACTGATACTACACACATATACAAACAAGTCCTAATTCAAAACGAAAAGAAAAAAGAAAGAAAGAAAGTATGCAGTAAACTATTGCTTGTCTTTCTATCATTAGATTCATAATTCTGGCATGCTTCAACTTACGACATTAAATTCATTAGTTCACCAAATATTTATTCCTAAATCTAATTTAATCAAACCCTGAATCTAAGAAGAATCTTGCTAGTTTCAAGTCCATATCATGTAGCGGCTTTGACCGGAAACGATCAGCAACCTACATGATGTATTCAAGGCGAATCCAGTGCAGAGTGGCATGTAGTATTGGATAAGTTATCTGACATGGGAACAGTGCCATTCTTTATGCATGCATAATTATTGGTTTAGGTTTAATTAGTTGAAATCAAAATACCTCCAAAACTTCAGAATTAATCAATATACCTCCAAAACGTTTTAAGGGCTGTGCCAGTGTCAAATATATGTACCTTTTAACCACTTGCAAGGAGGTTGTTTAGTGGGACTTGACCTTTCTCACCACTCATAAGGTGACGAGGAAGATAACTTTCAGTTGCACCAAGGATTGCCCCTCTAGACAGAATCTAACTTCGTAAATAGAATACGTAGAAGCTTAAATACAATGTGTATACGCATCTAGGGATGCTTGCATGCCACCGGAAATTATGTGCACTCGAGTATGTAGAATTGAACATTTTATTCTCTGTTTACATCCCTATAATAGTTTCAGTTAAAGAAAAAGTGCAGCACGGTTTCAAGTAGGTATCTAGGCTAGTAGACCTTCTCAAGTGATAACAGCAAAAAATTCCCTCAGTGCTTACCATCAGATTATTTTTTGAACACCATTATTAATTTTCCTACTTGTCTAATACAGATCTAACATGCTTAATCAAAGGATAAGGAACATTAATCGCAATGGTTGTCCCTTTCTTTTTGTTCCTTCTCAACTTTTGGTGAGTTATAATCATTTATTTAAATCCTATGCCTCCTCACATTATCCAATAATGTTATAATGTAAATATTTTCCTTCGGCCTGAGCTACAGAGTTTTGATGCATAAGCATTTCCAAGCAAGTGGATTCCAGATGATTATGTGTGCACTCGAGCATGTAGAGTTGAGCATTTCACTCTTTGTTTATACACCTATATTCACGATAATTTTCATTTAAAGAAAATGTGCAACACAGTTTTATGTCGGTATCTAAGGAAAGTAGACCTTTTCAAGTGATAACAGCAAACAAGTCGCTCAATGCATATATTCTGGTTATTTTTGAAATCTATTATTTTTTTTCCTTCCTAACCCAGAACAGAGCTAACATGCTTAATCAAAGGATAAGGAACATTGATTGCAATGCTTGTCCCTTTCTTTTTGTTCCTTTCTGAACTTTCTGGGGTGTTAAAATTGATTTATTTAAACCCTATGCCTCCTCACATTATATAATAATGTTATAATGTAAATATTTTCCTTGGGCCTCAACTTCAGTGTCTTGGTGCATAAGCTTTTTCGAGCAAGTGGATCCCAAACGAGTCATTCTTCTGCTGGAGGCATTTCCACATGGATCGAAGTGGGACACAAGGGAAATGTGGATGAGTGTTTGATACACTAGTGGCCTCCAATACATAACCTTAAGCATATTGGGTATCAATCAGTAAAAAACAAATCTATCAAGGTTTTTGCCAAGGACCCTAGTACCAAACCTTGCACTTCAGACTACTACATAGTTAGAAACACGTTAACAGTTTAAGAATTTGAAGCCATATTCATGTGAACAAATACAAACAATAATCAGCTAGAAATGCAGAAACTTACAAGCTGTGAATAAGCTAATTAACTGCCAAACTGCAGAATGTCTATAGCAACAGGTTTAAATTTTTAAAGTATAAGCTTGTAAGGTTTATGAATCAGACAAAATATAAAATAATGTAGTGCCACAAAAAAAAAGCAAAATACCTGTTCGTCAAAAGTTCTTCCCTAGTAGCCAAAGCTCCAAATAGTAATACTGATATAAAATATAAGCAAGTGGTTGTCAGGGTTGCAGCCAGAGTTCCAATTGGTATAGAACGTTGTGTGTCTTTAAGCGATGCAGATCGATTCGAGCCCGCCATAATTCCTGTTACTGCCGGGAAAAAAAGTCCTACCAAATCACTGAGAACGTGGAAGAATACTGTCAGAATGCATGAATTACACTGTATATTCTATACAGTTATAAGAATTCAAGCTGCACTGTAACTATGCCAGCCCATTTTTAAGTGTTTGACAACAATCAAGTTGACACAGTACTTAAGCTTTTGGAAGAATTTCCACTGTATCAGCTTTTCCATGTAACTAAATTACAAGGGGGGAAAGAACACAAAATTAAGATCAGCTACTGCGTACACGCGATGATTCCAAAGCTGGACAATTTCCCAAAACTTTTTTTTTTGGGGGGGGGGTGAGGTGCCAAATTCGAATTGGCCTTCGTCAAATAATAATTGTGAAATTGCAGCTATGACTTTAATATTCAGAAGACATCTCCGCTTAAAACTTTCCATATAAGACAATGTAACCGCATAGTGGTTGTACATGATGCTTTGAGTCTCATGTAGTCCTATTATTATTCAATCAAAAACTTTTAGAAGACACAATCGCAAGCTGGGTTTGGTCAAAAAATTCTGACACAAAAGAAACTAGTATCAACATGAAGCTCAGTCAAGCACAATACAAAATCCAAAACCAAAACTAGGAGTAATGCAAAACCTTCCTTGTTATATATATCGCATCATTAAAAACTGCAGACATCACACGTATTTTCTATCTATTATTCGTATCAATGATGAACCACACCTAAAAAAGTTGACATGCCATATACATTAAATTACTAAAAAAATAACATAGGAAATAAATGGTGAGACGGACTGTTAAAATACCCTGATAAAGCATGTTTCTTGACCATGGATCTAGACATTGTATTGTCATACAAAACTGAGAATAGGATCTTAATGAGTGACGTGAACTAACTCGTAAATTCAGATAATGAAACATATGATTCAGGGATACAGTGGAGACCACATAATGAAAATGCATTCAAATTTTTACTTGGCTATATAATATGAAAACATCGAATTTATAATGGCTTACTGAACTAATGCCCAAAACAGATTAAATATTTCTTTTAATGAGGAAAAAAGATTAATAAGGTCATTACTTGAAACTCCAATAGATCGGTCCCATAAGATCAGGTATCCCAGCATTTGTAGTACGCTGATAATCTGAACTCCAGTTATCTTTAAATGTGCTCAATTTTAATCCTGTAATTCCACCTGTGCCAGGGATAGCAGGTAAAAGGAATACAAATATAAGTTACTTGGTAAAGGAAGGTTGAAAACAAATAGCGTGAGAAAAACTGATGGGTGAACACGAGTTCCACAAAATTTAGAAATAGAAAAGTAGAATGACATACATACTATATATATTGAAAATGTACAGGATTTCCTAGATATACTCACTGGAAGCATTGCTTTTTGGAGCTACAAAAACTCCAACAAATATGCAGAACAGAGAAAATAGAACAGGGATTAAGAATGCCGGTGCAACTTTATTAATCATTTTCACACCACCAAACACAATGAAACAGAGTAGGATAGTCACAACCACCCCATAAAGTTGCAGATCGTGTAAGCTAGGAGTTGTTACAGACACAGTTGTCGCTGCTGTGCCATTCATTGTTCCATTGCTGACGATTGTCACACTCTCTGCAATATGAGCAGCAATCAAGAGAGCACAAATAGCCATCATCAAAATTTCAGCTTTCAGGAGAATAAATTATTGATCCTAAAACTATTTACACTCAACAACAGATGTTACATATATGGATACTGTAGGTCCGTGTGTTTGTGTAAACATTCAAGGGAAAAAACAATGTTAGAAAGCTTGGGACCAGAATAAAATAGAATTAATTGTTATTACATCAAAAGGATAAAGATTTAAACGATCCAAAAGCTTATATTATTACTTGTTAAATGCATAGATTCTTGCCCACTGTTATCAAGCCAATATTCTCCATCTAGTATCCTGATACATTGCTTCAAAAGTATTAAACTACCCAAAACGATATGATGGAATTACAGAAGTGAAAGATGCTTAAAATGCAAACACATGCAGGTAACCATAACATTGGCGGAAATCTCAAGTTTGTTAGCTAACATTATTGCATACCAATGTTGAAAAATGTGTTCTGTGTGGTCGCATATGCGGCCGAAGATGCTAATGTGCCCCCTCGACGCATGAAAACGAGTGATTTTCTTGGTATATGCAGTGAAAAGTTGTCCTTGATGCATAGAAGTTGCTATGCGGCCGTATATGCGCTTTATGCGGCCGCACAAAGCAAATAGAAACTTATGGTTGAGTTGGGTTATGAAATGGGTGTTATTATACCTTTATCCAAAGCCCAAACCTAATAACTTAAGCACATCTAGGGATGTAAACGAATACGAAAAATACATATTCGTATCCGATTTTTATCAAATATGGATATTATTTTCAATTCCAATGACTATTCGTACTCGTCAACGATAACCATATAACCATATACAGATATGGTAACACATATTCCTTTCGTATCCGTATCGGATTTAATATCCTAGTTTTTATACTATGTATGAATATAATTTTTACGATATTCGTTTTATATCAGTATCCGTATCCGAATTTCTTCAAATACATACAGTTGTTTTTCATTATCCGTATCCGTATTCACATCTTTCAACGACTACCGGATACAGATATGGTTACACTTATATCTGATCCGTATCCGATTCGTTTACATCCCTAAATATTGTAACACCCTTATCCGATCGTACGTTCCTTTTTCTTTTTGGATATATTGGGCTTTGTTTTATTATTATTTTAATTTGGAGTTTAATACTTTTAATTACGATATATGCATATAATTATGGTTTTTTGAAGTTTGTTAAATATGCATATTATTAGTATTTAAATATTTATTTGTCTAACACTATTTTATAACCATATTTATATTTTAGTATCATAATTTAAACAAAAGATATTTTATTTGGTATTTCTTTAAACAATACATATACATAAGATTTTACCCATTTTTAAATTCTATTTATAAGATATTTTGTTTTACGATATTTATTTGGTTAAAATATTTAATTTTGAAAAATCATGAGAGCCCCTGTTAAATCTTTTAACCATATAAATATTTTTATTAAACTAACAACTCAATTTTGTCTCTCCAATCACCATATATGTCTCACCTGATAACTTTATTCTTTTTAAAACAAATATTATTCTCTCTCCAAACAAATATCGTTTCCAACAGATTTCTTTCTTTCCATATTCTATTTTATCTACATATATTTGCTATATCACTAACTATATTTCACCAAACCCCCGCTCTCTTTCTATATATATTCCCTACCAAAATCCCTCTCTCTCCAGTCTAATCTAATCTCTCTCAGCAGATTCTCTTTCTCAAATCTACTCTCTTTAATTATTTTTTTCTACAAATCTATATACATACATACATATATATAATTGAAGATATTTTGTTATGATAGTTTAACTGAAAATATATTTTAGTTGTTTGATATCATAAAATCTTATATATATAACTAATTGTATTTATTTTTATTAACCCATAACTATATACACATCTACATATATTTTCACTATATACTAATATGTATATATACATATACTTTTCTATTATTCTAACTATATACAAACTAATATGTATATATACAACTTTTCTAATATCTTATAGAAGTATATAACAACCCATCATATCTCTCTTTTATAAATCAAATCCAAATCTCATCTCATCAGAATATTTCTCTCTCCAATTATAATAATCTCTCCAATCTTTAAACAATCTCTCTCTTCTCTATAAATAACAACCTAATTATTATCATCTCCCTTTCTCATATAAATCAACCTTCTCTTTTTCCCATCACAATATTTTCTTTTTCTTCAAAATTAGCCGAGCAATCAAACCTTGGAGTTGTTCTTCGTGTCGTCGTGTTTATCTGTCTCCGAGGCAAGTACTCTTACTCTTTTATTTTTTTAGTCAATGCAATATCGGGAATTTTCTAAATAAATTATTAACTTACAATATTTAAATAAAATTGTAATATTTTGCCGCTTTATTAATTTATCTTATAATACTTGTACATATGATGAAAACCCTAGGATCTAGAATACCTATTAATTCTTTCATCAAGTGAACAACTGTAAAAATGCAAACGTAATAAAATAACTTTTAACATGTAAATATGGTTTAATATATAAAAAGCTTTATAAGTTTATATGTTTCTGTTGCAACAATATTGGTATACACTAGCATGCAGAATGCCAACACTTATACCCTAATTTAAAACACAAAAATATACCATTATTACTGTTAATCAAATAACGCTTTGGACTTAATATTTTATATATATAAATTAAACTTTCTACATTATCATTCATAATATCGCTGCACTCTATGTGCCCTAATCATATAAATTATTTTGATACTATAATTTGTATTAATATTTTCCATTATCATATGATTATAAAACTTATTATTAGCACTTACATGATAACCAGTCAATCTGTCATTTATTTTATCTCACTTACTACTATCTCGTAATTATACTATTATCACCACCCGCTTTACGCATCTGTAATTTGTCATTCTCATTTAACTATATTAACCCTTTAAAACCATATTTTAATTTATTATTCTTTTCAATAAATAAAATCGGATGTTATATACAGATGCTTGCATATTTATGTTGAGTGTTTTACATTTTTGATATTATCATATTCTATCGTCTATATTTAACATTTTTACTTGAGACTATCATTGTCGGCATGCTTAAGAAACCTTAACATGCTATTCTTGTTTATGGACACTATCATTTTATAACTATTGTATTTGACATGCCTATTCATGATCCTTGTTATTTATATTAAAATGAAATCATTAATTAGAATGCTGGACTACATGCCATGACACCACTATTCACCAGTTTTATTTCCATACAATTACCATACCACAAGTTCCTGTCTTTTCAGCATTTTTAATTAGTGATTTTAATCTTTACCATAGTAGTTATAAATACGTGGGTGTTGGGGTAGTTTGAGTGTGCGTTGTACAAAAGGATCTCAGGAGTCCCATGCCGGCAGCTCGTACCGGGCTATAGCGGTCACATGATTACAGCTCGTACCGGGCTATAGCGGTCACATGATTACAGCTCGTACCGGGCTATAGCGGTCACATGTTTACAGCTCGTACCGGGCTATAGCGGTCTCTTGTTCATTCCACAGTTGGGCCCGTGTTTCCTAGCCCCTGGGGCACCACTCTTGGGTTAGGAATACTCCTGCAGAGGTTGACGCACACACTCAAGCTTACGATAGGATAGTTTACCTTTTAGTGGCCAGTTAGGTTATGACATGATCCCTTACATACATGTTTCATAGTGTTAGTGCATTTAATTACTTATATACATGTTTTCTTGCACACCGGGCTTCACTTTTATATATTCTTGTTATTATGCTACACACACTTTATACGTTGAGTACTTGCTGGGGTGTTCTGACATCCCTGAGATTTGCCATCTCAGGTTTAGAGACAGGTTTTTAGGCTGAGCGGGATCAGAGCGGCTACCAGGACTTTGTTGAAGATCAGTAATCGTAGGTTTAATTTCCTTTACTTTTAGCCTTTAGCATGTGCGCCCTTATGGGACATTAGGGCTTTTGTTTCTCTTTCGAATATTATTTTATTCCGAATCATTTGTTTTGGATCTTTAATTGCATCAATTATCTAGTGGACCCATTTTTAGGATTTCTTGTGGTTTCATTGCAGCATGATTATCAGTATTATTTCTTTTGGTCTTGGATTTTATTTTGACAGGTTAATCTAGACAGCCTTATGTGACTATGGAAGGACTTTTTCTTACCGTAGGTAGCACGGCTGGCCTTCGTCGCTTTCCGTATTCCACATTTTGGGAAGCGGGGCGTGACAGATATACCTATAAAATCTCTCCAAAAACCAAATAAATTATTTCTACTTACTCCCTTTCTCTCTCATATCAAATTAGGACTTCCCTCCAACCTCTTCTCCTTTGCTCTTCAATGAAAAGTCAGGCAAAACTCAGACAAGACATTGCCTTTTTAGGCAAGAAACTTGAGAAAGCTCTTTAGCTTCTTCTTCTTAACAAAAAGCTATATTTTTTCTTCAAAATTCATGTTTATTGTTTTAGAAACCCTAAAATTTCATGTATTTTGACATTTTCTCAACAAAAAATTGATTACTTAATAATTCAATAATATTCATTATATTAAAATTATAGACATCATATATTTTGAACACATATTTAGCATTTTTTGTATATTTGTTTCATTATATATATATATATATATATATATATATATATATATATATATCTATATATATATATATATATATTTGGAACTTTTAATTTAAATAATGCAAATCGCATATTTGACGCATAATCGGTTACGTAAGGCAAGAATGTATCTATCAGCTATCGCTACTTGGCTAGCCTTTTGAAAGCTCGCAAAAGAGAATATGCATTCATCTTGGCATAAGGGATAACAGCCCAAACTAAAACAGCATGATCAGATAAAATATGCCCATCCTCTACAAGCTTTTTGCCACAAATTACTCATCAAAGCCCATTCCTCTGAGAACCTTTTTTATATGGATAATAGCTCACAGATAAGATGGAAAGAAATCAAACAAATAATATCAATGTGTAGTTTCAGACAAGAATGAACCATATATTTCCTCAGACCATTCATATGAGACGAGACAATAAGAAGCTTAATCAAGACATCTTCATAATGTTCGTTTTGACAAGCATTTCAGCTGTGTCAAAATGGAAATGACAGAAAAACAAAATTTTCCATGAAAAGAATTCAAAAGGGAATATAAATGAGGATTTGAGACTGGTTCCAGGAGGCTGCAGCAGATATTGTCAGTACAGTGACCATAAATTGTCTTCAGGTTGAATCCAATCAAAGCATGAAATTAATGATGGAACAGAAGATTCTTCTTGATTTTCTTACATATGATGGACAACAAAAATGTTCAGCATCCATCGTATGATTAAATAAGAAAGAAGATCTTCATGTTGATTCACTACTCAATTTCCACCATGACTTTCCTCAAATTACTTCATATGGTGTTTCATTGTGATGTTCTAATGCTCAAGTTTTTCTATCTAAACTTTAATTTGCTCTCTCTCTCTCTCTCTCACACACACACACGCACAGAGAGAGCTATTAAGGATTCTATTATTTATTCTAAAATCAAGTATAAACTTTAACTGCAGGTTGGACCCAAAAAAACACAATTTGGACTAAGAATGTAGCAAAACACCTAATTTACTTATTTATGTAGAAACTAGAAAGCAACAAAGATCTCAGCTTATTTTATGTTATTTGTTGTTTCATCCAAAAGAACCCCGCCAGTGCAGTGCTTAAACATTTTAATCCTTTCACTACATATCCGAAACCAGGATAAAAAAGGAGGGTTGTGTTAGGTGGCCGACAGGATGCGTAAAACATAGTCTGATATCTTTGAAATGAAGAGATGGCTATAAGACCAGATTGCTTTAATGCTTTATGGATCGGAATGTTTGTTGGATGATTTAAGAAATAGCTCGTTCAAGACATGTGTGGCTAAAAGGAGAGTGTTGATATGGATTAGTGGTAATATTCAAAAAGATGGGATAAGGACAATTGTAGGCGTAAGCCGCGTAACAAGTTGGATTCCCATAGAGAATACAAAGAGTGAATCGATTGAGATAGTTTGGACATATGCTCTAGCAGTGACAAATTTTTAGCTAATAGCTGAGGGCTAGGGGGAGACCTAAACGGAAATGGATGGACTCAGTTAAAAGGATAAGGCAATTGCCAATTTAATCGAGGAGACGACCCCTTACAGAGCAGAATGGAAGAACCAGATTGATCTAGCGGACCGAAAAATTTATGATATAGGCTTCTTGTTGTTGATTTTCAATGCAAAGAAATTTGTCACTAAAACTATTTGCATTAACTATCAGTAATCTGTCATATAAAGTCCTTGTTTCAATAAGTATGGCAGTAAACTTAAAAGGTGATCCCTGAAAAGGGAAAAAAAAACTTAAAAGGTGACTAGTGGTCTACTAGTATTTATTGGAAATGAGGTATGATTTTCCACTTTACTCAGATGTGAATGATCTAGTTTGATTGGATAGCAAAGTCTATGATTAACTTGTAAATCGTAATAGAGATTGCAAGGTCCATTGTACATTCATCCAGATCAAGGAGGCTTGCTATGTTCCAGATCATGAATAACGAAGATAATGACAACATGGTAGCATAGCTGTTGGAAACATCCAGTATAGGTAAACCGACTGATATTAGACATCTTATATGTACAACTGTAGTTTTGTAATTGGATCCAAGGAACAGTCGAAGAAAGTAGATAATTACAAAACTGTGCACAATGATAGCTTGAAACTTGCTGTTGGGATCTAAATAGTCACCTCGAAAAATTCCAGCAGCCGGAACAGCATCTAAAAATGTTTCTATAGCTCCCAGTACATACCTGAAAAACATCAGAACTGCCCGTTTATGCTGTGAGTCATGTGCTTATAGCGCATATCGCAAGTAGGAAAGAATATAACACATGTATCTCACACGTAAACAAGAGTAAATGCAATCACTAGTCAACATTCTCATGATATTTCATAAACTGTTAAAAATCAATACGGCTAAAGTCCCTAATCCAGACAAATATAACTAACATTTTGAAAAGTTAATTTTCCTTACTGAGACCATATATCATAAATTTTATTCAACTTATTTTTCTTAAAGTTCCTTATATGGAACGCTGCTTTATATATTTTTTTACCAGAAATATGATAGAGTAGTACTACTATAACAATTACAAAAAAAAAAAGTCAACTGCTTCTGAAGGGGATTCATCTTATATTAAGCAAAAAACTTCGGATTATTATATATATGCAGGAGAATAAACACAGGGAAAGCGCCAAGCGTAATGCCAATAATTTCAAGTCAAATTAATATCAAGGAATCTTACATAGCTCCAGCAACAGCATTTCCAAGGAAAAAGCACAATCCAATGCTAACTCCAACTTCTGGACCAAGGGCTCGACCAATGAGATAATAGGGACCACCACCCTAAAAGTTATGGTTAGAAGAATATCAGCCACTAAAATATTAGTCGAGCAAATAATACTACTGAGTGGTACTAGATACAAAAAAAATTGTTTGCCAAGTTGAAATTAGAAATGTAACCAGATCAGATTATTGGCAATTAAGAATCATGTCCGAAAAATATGTGCGGTTGAAATGAGAATGTTAAGATGGATGAGTGGTAATATATTAAGAGATAGGATAAGAATGAGTGCATTCGTAACAAGTTGGAAGTCTCTCACATAGAGGATAAAATGAAAGAGAGAACCGATTGAGATGGTTTGGCCACGTGCAATGGAGACAATGCCCCACTTTGGAGAAATGACGAAATTGTAGCAATGACGCAGCAGCCGTAACTAAGGATAGGGGTAGATCTAAACAAACATATATAGAAACAATTGAGAACAATATGTTAATTGTTAATTCAACCGAGAAAACGGCCCTTAATACCGCAGAATGGAAAAAACATATTCATATAGCCGACCCCAAAAAATTTGGGATGACAGCTTGTTTTTGTATTTTATGTTGTTGTGGACCTTGTGGTATTTTGATATTTTATTTCTTTACAAAATAACATATATATAAATATATAATATATCGTCGTGCCCGTATTCTATATTTTGGGATTTAGTCGAGTCGTCGTGTCGTGTTCATGCCCATGCAACCTTGATTAAGGCCATTTCCTTTGTGAAATAAACTACGTATCTAGTTTTACTGATACATAGATGAAGAATAAATATTACTAGCTATTTGAGACAAGAACCAAAATACATTGGCTGATAAAACTCCACTTATTTGGAAATAAACATAAAAGGGAGCATTGATACGGGTAAGATGGAAGTTCCATAAAAGTTTGTGAAATAATATGAGTCTGTTGTTCAATTTGGAGACTCTCTACACACATTAAAGTTTGTAGACTTCAAGGAATAGCCTGAACAGAGGTCAGAACCACATACAACTCTGGACACCTATTAGGAGGGATTATAATTGAACGAGAACAATTGAAGGGGCCAAGTACAAAGGATCACCTTTTTCTCTTTCAATTGTCTGCTCATGCTGATCAAAACTAACATAACAAACAATTATTTTAGGGCATCAGATCTGAGATGATTACTTGATCTAGACCTAGCATCAAAGATCGCTAAGGAAAAGAGGCACAAAATGATTGATAAACCGTAGCCACCAAACCTCTTTTAGCATATTGTACCTTCATGGCTCCATTAGTTGCAATCGCACTTAACGAAATTGAAGTTAAAAACGTGCAAGAGCCACAAAAAGCAACAAGCATGAGTGATTCACCAATGCCAGCCATACCCACAACCCTGCAACGAGAAATTTTAGTCATTATAATCTTCTGTTTTGAAGACAAGGGGAAGGAAAGTGAATGGATTAAGTGCAGCATGTTAATAACCCACACAATACATAAAGTTCGGATCATAGTTTAAAATATTGGCGGACGCTGATCCGAGATGACCGATTCCGATCCCAAAAATGATTATGTGAGTTCTAATACGGAGATTTTAATCCTTGATACAAGGTTCACCAGCTGATTATTGGATCAAGTGGGGTTTTAGCTTTAAGCTTATTAATGGTTAGCCGGTTTACTAATAAGTTATTAATCATCTTTCTGGTTAATGAGTTATTGGTTATTTGGCATCATTAATTACTAATAACTATTAAAAAGTTTAATTTATCTTCACAAAATATTTAAAAACATCATTTTAGAGATCATTAACTTCTAAACATTCTGTTAAATTGTTTATAGTTATATTTACTATTATTTTAAAATTTTACTAATTTGTATAAATTTGTTTAGTCAAACAATTAAAAATATCCGATATTCTAATCCAAGATGGCTGATAAAGTTGAGATGGCCGATTTAATCCAAAAAATAACCGTCCGGTATTGGTATTTCGAGATTTAAACTTTGGTTTAATTAACAAAAAAATGCATAAGGGGTCAAGAAAATATTTAGTCTGAGGAAAACAAATGTGCAATGTGCCCATGCAGTGGGATATAGATTCCACTATCTAGAGTACCAAGATATATGATGCTTTTTACCAGTCATCTATCTATGATAATTAATGCTATCTTTGGTTCAAAGGCGGTACCCATATACTCATTTGCAATCATATGCCTATCAAACTAATGTAAAAAAATAAGCACAAAATAAATTATCGTAAGATTGCAAAAAAAAATTAAAGTTACAAAATAAATTATCAAACCGGTTGCAAAAATAAAGTTACAAAAACGTGATACGGCAAATCAAGGAAATTGGAAATTTAGTGGTTTTAATAGATGCATGAAAAAAGTATGTAGAAAAAAAATGATGGAAACATGAGAAGTTCAGATAGTGAATTAACTGTGTCTATATTGAGTTTCAAAAGAGAAGAATGTAAAACCAAGGGCACAAATCAAATTATATATGTTGGTTATCTAATTTACTCTGTAAGTCTGTATGTGTGAGCACACAGCACAGTTAATGAAGAAATAAGAACTGGAGGTAGTAACCAGTAACCCGAAACAAAAATAAATGGATTCAAAGGATTGCTCATATCAAACCAAGGAGATGGCCCTCAACAGTTTGGGATAAAGTGTTTCGCGTTGTTGCTGTTGATGTAGTTATTCCTACTTAGCATAGTTCAATGTATATATCATTTCTATGATAAGAAAAAATTATCGAAATACTTAATACTTATAACTACTCATATGGTACTAAATTACTGTTTCAAGAAACAAAGAAAATAAAGGAAATAAAATATAAAAATGTGTAATACTTAGGGTTAACAACGATCTGGGGAAAATATTGTGCCCATCGCTTGTCTTTCTTTCTAAATGAAGTTTATACTTTATGTCTATAGGGAACACAAAAAATCATTTCCTTTTCCAAAAACTGTGATTTAAGCAAATTCTGATATTAAAATACTTCATGCAAGGACTAATTCCAGATCTCCTTCAGTTGGCTTCTTAGAAACTACCAATTAGTTTAAATACTAAATAATGTGATCTTCATTGTTTTCTTCCAAGCAACCTTTCAAAATTTCCCATGCCCCACCTTCAGGCGTTTCACAATTCACACTATTCCCACTTTAGAATAATATTAAGAAAAGTGATCAGAACCATTGCTCAATCAATGAATAAGGGAGATCCGATCCGATCCGATTCATAGACCATTAAGATAACAATGAATGGTTTTAACTCTTTACAATATTCTGCTCATGTGATACTCATAGCTAGATCTTCATTTATCTTTGAAATACCACAATAAGAATGTAATTTGGAATTGTGACAGCGCATTGAAGAAAGAATCATATAATTAGAAGTTCAGTTACAGAAGAGTCCATGCAAGTAAAATCAAAATCAATGGGGGAAAGAATACTAATTTGGCTAATATACCATGTATTGCACCAACAACTTTACTGCTTTTTTTTAAATAATCTAAGTTTAGACATCAGTCACTACACATTTGCAAATGAGTTATAACTTATATACTCCAAGGATAAGATAGAAGAACCTGAAGAGGTAGGAATCTTAAGCTGTAATTATAATACCGTTTACAGGTAGGATAACAAAAAAGTAATTTTGCTCAACTGAAAATTACCACCATCGCTTACATTAATTAATGCCTTACAACTAGGTTGGAGTGCTGGCACTGATATTTTAACAAAAACACATTTATAGCAAGATGGAAATTACCAAGAAAAACGAATATAGTAGATAATCCCCAAGATATTCTGCAAACATGGGACAAACACACCCATCATAGTCCCCAGCTTTAGACCAGTATCCTGTAGACCAAATCAAATCACTTTTTTCGGAGGAAGTTTCCAACACATAAGCTATTATAATTTGTAATGAACAAGTTAAATTAGTCAAAATGTGACTGAAGAAAAAAAAAAGAAATAAAAGGATAGTCTCCCTCAGAGATTGGAAATTATTGATAAGCGATAGGATAAATGTATTCACTATTAACTATTAACATATGAATCAGGTTTTAACTCTGTAATTTACTCATCCCCTTGAGATTATTCCCCATCAAAATTCAAAGCCCACGTTGCAGCTTCTCTTAAATGAGAACTTATTCTTCCATAGCAACGCTGACATTTATTTATCTATTCATCACATGGTTGAAGATCAACAACTCAGTGTTGAAAAAAAGAATATTCTGTCGAATATTAGGCCGAGTATTCAGATTTGGTGGCAAAACAAACAAAAACCGCATATTCGGTCAAATATGCCGTTAAATCGACTATTCGCCACACAAACCGCATATATGGAAGAATAACGTGAATATTTGGCCGAATTGGCCCTTTAGGCCCAAAACAAAAAGAACCAGCAACTAAAAAAACAAGTATGGGATCCATAACTCAATTACAAAACAAGTGGGACCCACAATTATTATTTCACAAACACTCTCTCGTCATTCTTCTTTCCCAACCGAGACTCTCTAGTCCGACCCACGCTTATTAGTTCGGAGACCTTACCATCAAGCCACGGGTATATATAGTTTTCTATATCTTTATATGTTTTGAATTTTTTATATGTAACATATATATAAAAATATTGATGGCAGTATAATCCGAATAAACCGAATATTCACTGAATAAACCGGATATTCTCTATTCGCCGGCCAACTGAACAAACTCTGAATCCGTTCTTTACAACATTGCAACTGCTAATTGACTATGAAGCACGGATACTTGTAAATGCCTCAGTCATCCCCGATCGTGAATCAGAGTCCGAAACTCCTGAATTCGCTCGGAATTGTAAATGCCTCACCAACCACTCTCGAATCGACGCATCTCCTCTTTCTCTCTAAAATTAAGGATCTCGAAAATTTGAAAGTGCATTGAATGTCTAACATAATGCCATTCTTTATTTATATGTATATGTTAAGATATATTTATATTTATTTATTAAAAATCGATATAACAACATATCCTGTATCCTTAGTTTTTGGAAAATTGTGGACCCATATCGCATAGTATCCCATATTTGTATCTGAACCCGTGCAATGCTACATAGCTACTTAGAAAAGTAAATGGAATCCTCATCCCTAAATATTGTTCTCTGTCTTGTACGTGTGGACAACTAATCGATGTTAGAGAACTGTGTTTTGTATGAATTTCTAAATATTCACTTCAAGAAAGCTCGTGGGCAATATAATAGTTGCTAAATTTATCTGAGAATGTTTATATGCAGTTCCATACAGGCGCCCATGAATGTAAAATGGTACATTTGCATGCTCCAACCTAGACAACAACTCTGACAAGAAACAATTGAGGCTAGATTTTCTGATGAGAAACACTCGAGGCTAAATTTTCTTTAAGATATGAGAGTTACCATCCTCAACAATATTCTCTTATATTTGTATGCTTCATGTGGTTCTTTCTTGCCCTTTCCTCCATGGGACATAGAAATTCCTTAAATAACACATATAAGATATGCTTAACAAATAACAAGTCTAAAGCAAAGTTGATAATGATTCCCTTAAATAACACACAATAGTAAGAATACTAGTTATCCGATTGTTATGTCTGGTAAAGTTGATAATGATTAATAATACCCCATTACATTGGACTATACACGCTAGATACTTGAAAATGAATTTTACCAAATCAGTAAAGGATTTCATGATAGTATGGATGCTACAGCTCATACAGTACAGTTTAAAAGAAATGAAAGCAAAGTAGACAAGTAGTATACCTTGGGGCGTCCAAGAGTAATAGATACATCCTCACCATCCCTGGGACTAGAAGGTGCTGCAATTTGTTCCCCTGTCATACTGTAATTACTTAATTTATTAAAATATTGAAGCAAATGAAACCCCCTTTGGTTGATGGCTTAAGCAAACACATTTAAACAGGATGATATGATGCAATTCTTCAGGTACCTCTTAAGACCCAATATATTGACAAGGGAATCAAAACCAAACAGCTCCAATTTTGATTCTTTTTTAGATCCATCAGATTCACCAGGAATCTGAGAAGAACCCTCCATTCCGTTGGCATGAGAGTTCACTTTAATTTTCCTAAAATGATAACAAAATGGGGGTATTATTTTGTTGGCCAAAATATCAGAAGTACCACAAAGGACAAAAGATAAATAAGGGATATGAGGAATCAATGGGTGGGAAAAGAACTACACAACTAAATTAATTTGCGTTTAGAATAAAGATTTTGGGTTAACAATGAATTATAAATCACAGACAATGAAAGTAACTATGTCAAATAGATTATGCTTAAGCACACATCAATTAAAGGGACAAGTGATGAAGAACCACCTTCGGATCTTCAGATACTGAGTTGATGTAAGTCTATTCAAGACATGTAGTTGAGTCTTCATTTGAATTGAAATTTATTTGAGTTTATTGAGTTTTATTTCATTAGTTAGGTTAGAGAATCAATGTGTTGAAAATTCTATTAATTTATATGAATAGTCACATGCGATTTAAATACTAGCCATGAGATTTAGGCCTAGTTTGGTAACGAGGTTATGGTTTCCGGCACCTTGGTTTCATGGGGTTTTAATGCTAAACTCTAAAAATTGAAACTATGGCTCGTTTGGCAACCAAAATAGAGTTTCCTAAATCATGGTTTCAAAAAGTTTCAAGGGCTCTAAACCCCATTTTTCTAAACTCCAAAATGACTAGAGTTTTGGAAAGTTCCGTGCCTTCTCTCTTCATTTCTCTCCCGCATTTAAAAATTAGTTAACTTAAACGAAACCTTGATTTCATAAACTGTGTTGCCAAACAACCCTTAACTCGTGGAACCTCAATTTTATGAAACCACGGTTGCACACATGCAACCTGTGGTTTCATTTTAAACTTAATCGATACCATGGTTTTGGAAACCTTGTCGCCAAACTAGGCCTTAATGAAAGTTTATCCCTGACTTTCATTAAAAAGCTTAATCCCTAACCCTTCAATGGATAGCAACACCTTTACTTCATGTCCATCAGAGTCTATTAGCAGCTTCTTCCAGCCAACATCCTTCATTTAGCAGACCATTTACATCTCTCATTAGCGAGATATTATTTGGTATGCCGGGTGCAATGCACCAGGCAGAAGAGATAAAGAGAGAACTTTACAGGCATGCTTTGGGCAGTTTGACGGGAACCATGGTTTCTTTCTTCTCATGACAGGGCACATATGGCTGCCACGCAGAAGATTTTTCCTCTTTAGCAGCGCAAGCAACCAGCCTCTACCTCAGGATTCGAAATGATCCTTCAAGCAGCAAGCTAAACAATCAAATCTTGATCTTGCCGACCTTAATAATTGGATCTTCAGCAACCAGTTTTTACAACACAGCTCACTCTCCCAGGCAACCATTGACCCCTGCATCAGGTCTGGCCACTCAATAACACTCTAGGTCAGATTACCTCATTCAGTCATCCCAACAGCCATCAGAGTGTTTCAGAATCCATTCAACAGACATAAGATATGGGAAGCAGATTCAATCTAGGATCGGATATGAAAATATTAGTCCATTTGCAGAAACATGATAAATTTTAAACCATTGTTCGAATTTAATTAGAGGGTAACGATAAATTTACATCAACAGTTCAAATTTAATTAGAGGGTGGTCAGTAACTCAAAATAATAACTCAAGTTCCTCGATAAAGTAAACCATAGGGCTCTTGTAATGTGAATAAGGTACATTCCTAGTATTCATAACTCTATATAACATATTTAACAAATGTTTTCATACAGTAAAAACTATAGGGCTAGCTTTATGTGAAAAATCAATGCCAGCAATTTATGAAGAAATGAAAACTAACCAACCCTAATCAAGCAAATCTAAAGATTATACCAAAGGATGATGGGAAGAACATTGAAATTGTCAAGAAAATAGAGAGCTCGACCAATAACTGATAACTGGCCTCCCACCTAAGAGATATTGCATGCTGTTACAAACCTACGTACATGGTTTGACAAAAACTCTTACAAAGCAAAGCACATCCTGTATCATCAATCACCATTACTTGAACATTATGGGCCAACCCAAAAAGTTAGCTATAATGATATAGGTCTTTTGCAATGATGGAAAGTTTCTAAGCTTTAGAAAACTACGAAATCAAATAAGTCCAGAATCAAATAATATAATTAGGACAATTAAAACTACTCAGATGGGCCTCATAAATAGAGGGTCAAGTTTAAAGCGAAGAACGCTTCTGAAATTTTCAGAATTAGGTCATTTGCATCAAAAAAAAAAAAATCCAAAGATATCGAGCTGGATTTTTATGACATCAGGTACAGTATCATCTCATTAACTTATCAACTATGATTATTAAATCAATATGAATCTATGGCTGGAATTTTCATAATTAGGGCGTTTGCACCAAGCTTCTTACAAAGATATCGAGTTGAATTTTTATGACGGTTGTGTATCTACAGGGGCGGACGCAGTTATTTTTGCTATAGGGGGGCACCAGGCAAAGCAAGCTTACATTAAGAAATTAATGATAAATATTATATAAAATCGTTGAATAATTTGTAAAGTAGCAACAAAAGTTTAAGTCACTCAATTATAACACAGGAAAAAAAATTGCAATATGAAGATGAATTCTAATGAAATCCATAATCTCTTTAATAAAATCCAAAATAATTCAATAAGTAATTGTGAATAGTGGGAATTGAACCCAAGATCTTTTCTTTAGAAACAAAATGAACTACCATCTGGGCTAAAGACTTGTAGTATCTTATTTATGCCATAAATATATATAACACATGTCCAAAATTTCCAAAATTCATATTTATAATCGATTAGTCTATTTTTTCTCAGAAATTCAGCGGGGGCACATGCCCCCCCCCCCGCCCCCTTACTAGATCTGCCCCTGTATATATATACCATCAGGTATAGTCTTGTCTGAGTCGTTTCATCAACTTATAAACTGAAATTATTAAATCAGAATGAATCTGACATATCATATTTAAGTTATTATGGCTATTCACAACCTTGCTTGCTCAACCAGATTTCTATTGAACAATGAAAGCCGGTTTTACAAAAATAAGTAACAAAAAGCATCATTTAGATAACTTATGCATCAGATCAGATTTTACCTGTTAAGAAATAAATAATTAAAAAAAGTATCACTAAAACAAAGGAAATAAATGACAGAAGTTCCCTGAAATTAGCCAGACATCATGTACATAAAAATATGACAAATATAGAACTATATTAACGGCTAGAAACATGACACACCGAATTTGAATTTTGGATAACCTCTATCAAGATTCAATGAACACCATCAATATAAATAAATATAAGGAACATACTTTAGTGATAATTCTGAAGGCGATCCAGTCTCTAGTGAAGACATTTGAATGACTGGTCGTTCGTGGGATGTCACTGGTCTGTACTGCCGTCCTCTCTGTGCAGGCATTTCCTCATCTGCACTCTCGATTTCCCCATTATCCATCGTCAACTGTTCAATAAACGAGCACCTGAAAAGAATGTAAATAGTTCTGTGATTGAGATAAACTGTGAGGTATATATGACAAAAGAATAGGGTTGCAAGCCTCAATATCTACAGAAAAAGAAACATCAATCTATCAGCCCTAACAAAACATTGATCAAGCATGAAACGTTCATTACATATGAAGAAATATTAGCCCTAATGAAACACTGAAACATGCTAACTAACATCGTATCCGCTTCAATGAAACATTGATTAAGTATGAAGAAATAACAAAACCAAGTCAATTGGGCAGGAAATGAGGACAAAACACCGGTTAGACAAACAAGAGAAACGGGTACAGATCCTATGCACTGAAGAATGCAACATATACAACTTCGTCCAAAACTCATACTGGGTTAACCGATGCAGGATCATACAACACAAACAATTCAGCAACACAAAAAAAAGTCGGTACCTAAATCAAAAAAGAACTAGCATTTAAAGCTATCCAACCATGAGTTCAGATAATGAGAAACGCTCCGAAATTACACATCAAACCCCAAGATGTTTTTGAAAGGAATGAAACTACCCATGATTTTAACCGGATATCCCAAATATAACGTATCTCTCTCCAAGGGGAAAATATCTTGTGAACATTCACAAGCTACTTCCAATATTTTCATCTTCTTTCACATTTCAGTATTTCAGTGAGAATAACCTCATTAGCTCATAAACCTAACAATCCCCTAAAAGAAAAGAAAAAATAGCGCGAAGTTCACTGGCTACTTCGATAGTTTTTCGACCTTCATTTTATTCTCCTTAACATTTTCAAAAATCGAATACTCGTTTTATACATTTTTCAGAATCTTCCCAGATTTACTTCAACACCAACAGGACACTCCACAAAAAAGTACCCAAATCTTCAGTTATCGACTGCAAACTGATCTCATAACTCCTAAATCCATTCAAAATGCATCAAGATTATCTAGCATAATCTTCAGCTATAGAATACGAAACAATGAAATTAAGCAACCTAAAAACGAGGATACAAGATCCTCAGCTTCGCGGATCACGAGATCTAAGATCCGAAACTCACAATAAAGCTGAACTCGATCAGGCTCGGGATCAGAGAAAAAGAGAAAGAGGCATCGCAATAAACCACTAGAAATCAATCAATAATTTGAGAGCCCCAAAACCTAATGAATGCCCATGGAAACGAATTCATTGCAGATTTCTTACGTGCGTGGTGGAGGAGGCGGTGGCGGATGACATAGCCTTTCGGGATCGCCGCCGATATTTCGGGCTCCGTGTCGGCGGAGCTCGTCGGTGGAACGAAGGGGGAGAGAGAGAGAGACCAGAAATGGGAGAAGACGACGAGGGGAGAGAGAGAGAGAGAGGAACGGTAAAGCGCAAACGGGTAACTTGTGCGAGCCTGATTCGACCCGATCCAGAACGCGATCCGGTCATGGCATAATTTATATATGTAGGGGTTTATTTCAAGAATTTCATATAGTCCCTCAAAACTTCATATTTGTTATAGGTCCCTCAAATTTCTTAAGTTGCTCGACATTAGTCTCTATAGTTGCTTCCCCTTAAGGTTTAACGAAATATTACGTTAATCGAAAGCTTAGACCGTTTTACACTCTTTTCTTCTCTTAAGATACTTCAATAACATAAGCGTCGACAGCATAATTTTCTGTTCAACCCAAACCTTAACTTCTTAATTACTTTCCCTCCAAACCCAGACCTCGTCTTCTGAAAGGTCCAAATTTTCTTTACTCGAATAGCGATCTATGGGTCTGGCTTGCAACAATGGAGGATCGAGTTCAATGAAGAGATGCGATTGCGGCCACACCTTGAAGGTCTGGGTATGTTACAAGGAAAAGAACAAGGGGCTAAGGTTCAATGGTTGCCCAATGTCTGTTTTTGTTATTTATAATATGGAAATTGGGGTTGAATGAATTAGTTTGGATATAGGTTGCTTTTGTTCCATTAATACATGGGTTGTGATTGGTATATTGCAAAAAAAAAAAATTAACAACAACAATAATAACATAAACAAAGCTGCAACATCATCTTGTCATTAAGATTGCTAATTTGCAGAAAAATACCATGAATAGAGCTGGAGCAATTGCTATCATTATTCTAAATGTTATTGCAGAAAAATACCACAATCTAAGCTGGAACGTCATTGTTCTTAAAACAGAAGAGAGATGAATGCTACACTGCACAAAAATACCATAAATAAAGCTGGTAATATTCTCTGTCTGTTTAAAAAGCTGGATATCTTAATAATATCTTTACTATTATAACTAGGACTCATGGGGCATACCAAAAAGTTTATCATTTTTCATTAAAAAATGCACAAAAAGGACAAAAATCCATGTGAGTATTCCAGAACAAGAATATGCATGTCATTTTCTCCTATACATGTAATTATATTTATATCCTTTAACAATTCTCAATAAGACAATTTTTTTAAAAAGTCTTGCTTAAACAAATAATCATGAAAAGAGAACTCGATGAATTTTATTTATCAAATGGACTTCTTTTGCCACATAATCTTATAGAATAAAATATTTGCCTAGGTGGCAATGCTTATGTGGCAATAATGATTTCTCTTTCTCGAATTAAATTTTTTAAGAGGTCTATTCTTATAACTAATTATTAAAAATAGATTTTCTTTAAAAAAATCCATGAAGACTTCATCAATTATTCTTTCTTATTTATTTCTCATCAAATAATCTGGATCATCCATATAACTTTTTACTTCCTCGTCATTTATTAAGGAAAAACATATATCTACAAGAGCATGGAACTTTCATTGAGTATACATTTAAGGAATAGCATGAACGTATTTTTTTTCATAATTATTGATTTAAAATTTAATATATTTTTTAAATTTAATTTTCGATTTTCATGTAATATTTCAAAATATTTTTTATGCAACATAAAATTTTAGCGCCATAACTGATTTTTTAAGAAACTTAAAAACATGGATATCCAAGCTATTAACACTAATTTTTTTGGAAAAAAAATGGTGATTGAAATTTTTATCTAATGATAGCTATTTGTAGCTGAAAAATGACATCCTTATATTCTAATTACCACCGACCAATTATAAACTAAGAATATAAGAATCAACCCCCGATATCTAATTGAGGCCGTTTAACTATAAAGTTATTTTTTTATTTCTAAAAAAATAATTATCGCTAATCAGAAATCGGGATCGACATCCATGAATTCTGATATGTACTTACAAAATTAAACGATGGTGCGGATAATGTCATGATCAATCCTAAGCCGAATATAAATTAAATTTCTAAATGTTGTTCATAAATTAACTTTTTTTTTAAAAAAGTTAATGCTTCTGTTTAAATGATGGATGATGAACTCTTAGAATTTTCAATTTTCAATTTTCAATTTGGTAAACCTTGTAAGCATAATTTCATCATACTGATGCATGCTGTGAATTTATTCACGTTGTATGAATTATAATTACGTTGACCTACCTCAAAAACAGTGTATAAAGTAACCTGAGAAAAGGAGACACTACTATAAATAGGGGTTGCCCCTACGGATTTATCCGTAGGGGCAGTGGGCTGCCCCTACGGATATATACGTAGGGGCGAAAAAATACCCCGTAGGTGCAAAGGCCGCAGGTGCAAGTTGAGGCCCTGAACTTGCCCCTACGGGCAAATTCTTGCCCCTACGGATATCTGTGTAGGTCCTGTTTCCCCTACGGATTAAGCCGTAGGGTATAAGATTTTATATTATTTACGGTTTATTTTAATAAATTACTTTGCCCTACGGATATACCCGTCGGGGCATGTACTACCCCCTACGGATATATGCGTAGGTACCTTTCCGTAGGGGCATAAATTCAGGATTCCTGATATTTAGCCCCTACGGATAACGCCGTAGGGGAGAGTCAGTGGCCCCTACGGATATATCCGTAGGGGCTTTCCCAACCCCCTGGTACTGAGATCTGGGGGAAATATCAGTTACTGCTGATATTTTGCCCCTACGGCAATATCCGTAGGGGTAACATGTTTGTCTACGGATTAATCCGTAGGTACATATTATCTGAATTTTTTTTTTAAAAATGGGCTGTTTGATTTTTCCCGCCCTGTGCACAATAATATATACATCAATCAAATCATATATTGCAGTATTCATAATCACATCTCACGCATATATATAATATACAAAAGAAACACAAAAACTGAATATGATATAAATACAAACCAATATCAATATCGTTTCAAAATGTAGTACAATGTGTATGATATAAATAAATACATGTTTCAAAAAAAAAGAACCAAAAATCTACCCTAGCTCGGTCCAGCTCCACCTCTGAATAACGATAGAATAACGCGCGCCTGCTCCTCGGTCAATAAACTATGCAATTTGTCGCGAGCGGGAGTCTGAGCGGCATGTGGTCTGCGCAGCCGCCGTCGAGGTAGTCGCTTGCGGAGCCACGGCTGCGGGAGTCTGAGTGGGCGGTGGAGCTACATGAGCTGTCTGTGGAACCGCAGCCGATGTAGTGGCTTGCGGAGCCGCAGCCGAAGGAGTTGCGTGTGGAGGCTCGGCCGATCTACCCTGTCGCGTCTGGATATAACGTGTGTAAGAAGCGTGTAAGAACTGTTTATTATTCGAATTCGTATCATTATTAAGTTATTTCGAAACCCTGTTTGGATATCTAGTTTGGAAAAGCGTTGTTTATTTCAATTACATATGTATGTATGATTAATCAAACTTAAGTCTAAAACCAAATAAGCTCAAGCTACGTACTAATTATGGATATGTTGATATGTATATAATATGAAATGATATTTTACTATAAAGTAGTATACATACCAGCATCTCCTTCAACTCCTGAACGCTGGCCCTCAAGCTATCCAGTTCATGATGGATACGTCGCTCACTGGAGACGGAGGAAGTAACCACCGGGGTGGAGTCCAACCTCATATGGGCCCTGCTAGAGCCTAGTCCTCGGCCTCTCTCCCAACCTCCGTGGTGCCGTCCGTGTGCGGCGTCCAGGACTGGGGTCAGCAGCCTCGAATGTTGCCTTCCCCCTAGCAACTGTCAGAACATTATATTTAGCACATACTGGTCTATAAAATTGACAAGAAACACCAAAATCAACAAATTCAAAGCCTTACCTACAGAGATAGAAGATGTGCTCCTCTGGTATCTGCATGTATCAAAACTTGAATAATATTAATTAATTTCAGTACATACATACTAACAAGGTAAACTCGCATATAGCGCTGCTTACACATATGACAGGGAGTGAACAAGCTCTTGTAGATCATCAGGCGCAAATCTAATCTCATCAAGCAGCCCATGATAATGAGTTGGACGACTAAGAGCAAAAGAAATGTGTGTGTATTTATAATATAGCATTCTAAATCAATATACATGCCCTATATAATATATAAACATACCTGGAGGAACGGGAGTGGCCTCTGTCCCTGATATGGACGCATCACCAACAACTAGACAATCAAACATTGACAATATAAGTAATTTTGACATAAACAGGCATGGATATCTATAATATTACATTCAAAATGGATATTAGAGAGCGCACCTGCAGTGAGAAGTGGTAAAAGTATCACCCAACTAGGGTGTAATTTACAGAATCAGTTGAGACTCTTAAAAGTCATAGAAGAACCCGACCTGCACAAATCTGATGTATGCTTTCCATTGGACACTAAGAAGTCTCTAAAGGGAAAAGCCTATGTGAAAGCCATCATTAGTTCATATCAGAGGATTGATGCTGAAACAGAGAACGAGGAATGTCATTTTTTTCTTCTTCCGCCACATTACTGTCTTCTCCTTCTGCCACATTACTGTCTTCTCCTTCTTATTATGTGCGCGTGCAAATTCAATGACTATATTGAGAATATGGATTAATAGTGGGTAGGAAAAGTATTTCTCAAATGGCTTTTGCGTCTTAAAACCATAAACTACTAAGTAATGACATACATAATTTTTTTAGTATAAAGGTTGTTATTTTAAGTTTTCCCTTATAGAGATATGATCTAACTGCATCTATCAACTATAAGTGTGCAGAAAATTATGATAAGAAATCATAAGAAAGGGTCGTAGCCATGCATAACCTTGAATCTACATACCAAATCATGCAAAAGCATGCACTTATTGTCACCTTGCCTTGGAATATAAAATATCTTGGAAGACTATAAGCGAGCATTTAAATCTTGTTAGCTTTTGACTTCAACATATATTTTTCTCAAGTACCATGAAATATACTTGCTCCGTATAAACCGTTTTCAGGAAGATGGATTAATAATGACAAATTATCCATTGTGGCTCACTAGGTTAGCATTTTCTCTTCTATTGACCATCTTTCTAATCTGCTTGGTAAATTTATTCGGAACCGGCTGTGAATCATTAAAAGAGTAGCATAAGAACAAAAGCTAAAATACAGATATATAGCATACCGATACATCGAAACTTCATAGTTGCGATGGCAATCCAGAGATATTTATTTCTACACACGTGGTGCGCGTGCGAATGCGTCAGGCATCATGGACAAATATTTCAAAACATGGAAAGTATTATTCGTATAAAGTAATTAAAACTTTTAAACAGCTTGGGTAGAGATATTTTCTTAGGTGATGCAATCATATCATGAGGACTAAATTTAAGCTATTATATATATGCATATGTATTTTTCTAACCTAAAATATCACACACACACACAGAAAGAGAGAGAGAGAACACCTGGTAGGTAAAAAAATCAGGTAGCAGGATCCTGAAGAAATGGAGTCCATAGCATTGCTCATCATTATCATCCATGATCCCTTTGATAATATTTTTTCAAAGGGATCACGGATGATGATGATGAGCAATGCTATGGACTCCATTTCTTCAGGATCCTGCTAACTGATTTCTCTATCTACCTGGTATTCTCCCCCCCTCTCTCTCTCTGTGTGTGTGATATATTAGATTAGAAAAATACATAAGCATATGTATAATAGCTTAAATTTAGTCATCATGATATGATTGCATCAACTAAGAAAATATCTACCCAAGGTGTTTAAAAATTTTAATTACTTTATACGAATAATACTTTTCATGTTCTGAAATATTTGTCCATGATGCCTGACGCATTCGCACGCGCACCACGTGTGTAGAAATAAATATCTCTGGATTGCCATCGCAACTATGAAGTTTCGATGTATCGGTATGCTATATATCTGCATTTTAGTTTTCTTTCTTATGCATGTCTTTTAATGATTCGCAGCCGGTTCCGAATAAATTTACCAAGCTGATTAGAAAGATGGTCAATAGAAGAGAAAATTCTAACCTAGTGAGTCACAATGGATAATTTGTCATTATTAATCCATCTTCCTGAAAACGGTTTATACGGAGCAAGTATATTTCATGGTACTTGAGAAAAATATATGTTGAAGTCAAAAGCTAACAAGATTTAAATGCTCGCTTATAGTCTTCCAAGATATTTTATATTCCAAGGCAAGATGACAATAAGTGCATGCTTTTGTATGATTTGGTATGTAGATTCAAGGTTATGCATGGCTACGACCCTTTCTTATGATTTCTTATCATAATTTTCTGCACACTTATAGTTGATAGATGCAGTTAGATCATATCTCTATAAGGGAAAACTTAAAATAACAACTTTTATACTAAAAAAATTATGTATGTCATTACTTAGTAGTTTATGGTTTTAAGACGCAAAAGCCATTTGAGAAATACTTTTCCTACCCACTATTAATCCATATTCTCAATATAGTCATTGAATTTGCACGCGAACATAATAAGAAGGAGAAGACAGTAATGTGGCAGAAGGAGAAGACAGTAATGTGGCGGAAGAAGAAAAAAATGACATTCCTCGTTCTCTGTTTCAGCATCAATCTTCTGATATGAACTAATGATGGCTTTCACATAGGCTTTTCCCTTTAGAGACTTCTTAGTGTCAAATGGAAAGTATACATCAGATTTGTGCAGGTCGGGTTCTTCTATGACTTTTAAGAGTCTCAACTGATTCTGTAAATTACACCCTAATTGGGTGATAGTTGGGTGATACTTTTACCCCTTCTCACTGCAGGTGCGCTCTCTAATATCCATTTTGAATATCGATAATATTACATTCAAAATGGATATTAGAGAGCGCACCTGCAGTGAGAAGTGGTAAAAGTACCACTGTCACGCCCCGCTTCCCAGAGTACGCAAGATTTGGGCACGTGACATAGCCAACCATGCTACCTGTGGGTAGGAAGTATCCATCCACAGTCACATTACGGTTGTAGAGATATCAAGAACAGTAAAATAAACTAAACTAATACATGTCCAAATCCATAATAACAAGAATCAATAAACAATAAGTGCGGAAGCTAGTGATCCAATACAATGAAATAACAGTATGTCCCATAATGCGGGCTCACATCTGGAAATGAAATGACATAAATAAACGAAACTCTAAAGAACTCACAGTTCAGCCGGCTGGCTGAAATACTCCTGCTCGGTCGACGTCAAGGGCACGGAATCTGGGCCATGCAAAACCCAGACGTCAGCGCGTCATGATATCAAGTATAAAGCATAAACATGGTAATAAACAATGCAAGCATGAACATGAATAAAGCAGTCATGAACCGGGTAATGTGCAGTAGTGACTAAACTGTCCTATCAGGTTTTCTACTCTATAGTCTTTGAAACCAATTGATGAATCGTCGATGTAACTCAATAGTATCCCGTGCGGGCCCGGGACCACGGTCATGATCCTCGGGGCTGAGTCCGAGACGTGCCGCTAAGCAGTAAAAGGTAGTAGGATAGACGAGTGATGTCAGCATCATCACTCCCGGACCGGCCAAGCCCGTAAGACTGATCAGAACAATGTATCGAACTGTTGAGTTACAAGTCGGTTTCACCTTTGATTTCCCCATACCCCCAAACTATGTATGTCAAGTCAGGTATTCAGTAGTCAAGGACTAATGCCGACGCAAGGTCAAGTAACCGTAGGTCTGTCTGGGTCGACAGCAGGAATGGTTAGGTTTGTCGGCATTAGGCATGAGATCATGTAACAGGTCAGGTTGCTTTCCACAGATAGAGTCGATATGTACAGGGTGCTGTGTCCGGTGTATCAGTACATGAGTCAGGTGTATCAAGATCGGTCAATATGTAATGCAATCAGGTATATGATGATAACAGGCATAGCAACAAGTAACGAACAGTAGCAGGGAACAGCAATAAACAATTATTATTCTATGTGAACACTGTGATATTTGTATTCTCTTATTAACGGGTTCAATCATCTTTAGGGTGCAAAAGCCACAAGGTAAAGCAAGATTCACAGTTATAAATTAAGGAATTATACTAAGTACGATAATTGTCTCAAGAATAGTTTAACAGTTCAAGCAGATATGATTCAGTCGTTTTATTTAGTTTAAGCATGGAGTGATGTGGGTTAGTTAATTACTAGGAACTGTTGTAACGATTCCAGGTTAAGATAACGGCAATAATATGATATCAAATGTCATCATTAAGTTACGGTATTAAATAGTTTAAATTAAATTGCGTGGCGAGACTGGATCTCGCACGCTAGCATGTGCAAGCAAGTATTCAGATACTTGCCTCAGAACAAGGGTCGGGATGCGGGCGGCCCGATGCACAAGTCACGATACGGTGTGTGAAACGGCGCGATACGGTACTGGGTCCAGGCGCGATCTGCTGCGCGGTACGGACGCGATCTGCGGCGCGGTCTGGTGCGCGATACGGACGCGATCTGCGGCGCGGTCTGGTGCGCGATACGGGCGCGATCTGTGGCGCGGTCTGGTGCACGGTACGGGCGCGATACGGTCACGATCTGCAGCGCGATCTGGTGCACGGTACGGGCGCGATACGATGGTGGGCGTGGTCCCTGCTCGGTGCGTGGCACGACGCGATGCAGCACGGGAGACACCAGGGGTAACCCCGGCGGGCTCGACGGCGCTGGAACGCCGGCGAGGCAGCGACGACGGCTGTGAAGGTCTGGAACAATCTTGAGTTCGCTGGAAAGGGGGTGCTGCAGCGAGTGCGAGGGTGGTGGTCGCCTCAGGTGGTCGAGAGGGAAGGGAGGTGGTCGGAGGTGGCGTCGACGAGGTCGCCGGCACGTTTCTCCGGCGAACAGCGGGGTAAGCGATGGGTTAGGGCTCGGGTTTACAGTTCCGGCGAGGGGAGGAGGGCAGCGACGACGAGGTCTCGACGAGGGGTGTGAGAGGGAGTCGTGGGAGGCGTCGACGGTCGGAGGCGACGTCGACGGCGACGTCTGCGAGGTGGAGGCGAGGTCGGAGTTGGGTGCAGGCGCGGGTGCTGACGGGAGAACAGGAGGGAGAGGGTAGGTGGGTGCGGTGGAGTTCGTGGTGGTGAGGGCGGCGACGGCGACGTCACGGTGGCGGTGGCGGCTGCGCGAGTATGAGGCTAGGGTTAGGGTTGCACGGGCATTCTCGCGAGGAAGGGAATGGTGAGGCGGCTGATGCATGGCGTGAATATATAAAGGGGAAGAGAGAGAGAGAGATTAGAGAGAGAGAGAGATTTGAGAGAAGAGAGAGAGATTAGGTAACAGGAGAGGGGCCCACGAGCTCAACTGTGAGCTCGTGATTGGCTGAAGGTGATAAAGGAAATCGAATTTAAAGATTTAGTAGGGGATTTACTGTTAACGAAAATATATACGTATAAATTATATTTTAGATATTAAATTGCAACGGGCCTTTTTTGGCGCGAAATGAAACATTTCCAAATCGCGCCCGGGTTGCGCCCAAACGTTCCAAATTCAAATTATAAGATTTTAAGCGGATTCCAAATTTTGAAAATAGGTGTTAAGTGATTAAAATGCATGCCCCCAAGTCGGACACTTGCACGCGCGCGTAGTCGCCCAAACTTGCCCGTTTAGCCAAACGGAACGGAATCTCGACACGCGGACGCTACCACGCGACTAGTGGCGACGAGTAGGCTAACATGGACATCTTAAATTTCATTTTCGGAGTTAAAATTTGTTATGTGCCAAAATGACTTAACCGGGTAAAATTTAGCAATGAACACCAGAAAATCAGGAAAATTGGAAAGAGCAATAAATAACCATTAACTAGTAATATACATAGTATTATTGGGCTCGGGTGTTACATCATACCCAACTACAAAAGAATTTCGTCCTCGAAATTCCAAGAATACAAGATAACTAACTACTGGAAAAGATGAGGGAATTTCTGCCGGATCTCGTCTTCTCGCTCCCAAGTAGATTCTCCATGTGATCGGTTACCCCAAGAAACTAGCACAAGAGGGATAACCTTGTTCTTAAGAACCTTTTCTCTTCGATCCTTGATCTCGACTGGTCGTTCCTCAAAAGTCAGGTCCTCTCGTACAGTCAATTCCGAATGATCCAAAACATGAGTCTCATGGCGAACATACCTCCGTAGTTGAGACACATGAAATACATCGTGAACTCCTGCTAATGACAATGGTAACGCCAACCGGTACGATACCTCTCCGACACGCTCCAAAATCTCGAAGGGTCCAACGAATCGGGGACTAAGCTTTCCCCGACTTCCAAAGCGAATCACCCCTCTAGTCGGTGATATCTTCAGGAATACCAAATCGCCCACGGCGAACTCTAGAGGTCTTCTTGACGTGTCGGCCCAACTCTTCTGTCTGTCTTGAGCTGTTTTCATATGCTTTCTGATTGTATTCACCTTCTCAACTGTCTGTACCACTAAATCTGGCCCTAATAACCTTCGTTCACCAACATCATCCCAACAAACAGGTGAACGGCACTTACGACCATACAATTCTTCGAACGGGGCCATCTGAATTGTCGCTTGGAAGCTATTGTTGTACGAAAACTCCACCAGGTGTAGGTGATCCTCCCAAGAACCTTTGAAGTCTAACATGCAAGCCCTCAACATATCTTTAAGGGTCTGGATCGTTCTCTCTGATTGTCCATCAGTCTGGGGATGATAAGCTGTGCTGAACTTCAATCGAGTCCCCAAACTTTCTTGTAAACTCCTCCAAAAGTGTGACAGGAACCGAGTGTCCCGGTCGGACACGATGCTTACCGGTACTCCATGCAATCTGACAATCTCCTGCATGTACCGCTCTGCCAAAGTCTCTGTCGATTGACCAACCCGAAACGGAATAAAGTGAGCTGCCTTGGTCAACCGATCGACAATCACCCCTACTGCATTGTTGCCCTTTGGACTCCGCGGTAAAGCCGTCACGAAATCCATGGTTATATGTTCCCACTTCCATTGAGGAATCGGAAGTGGTTGCAACAAACCAGCAACCCTTTGGTGTTCAGCCTTGACTTGCTGACACACCAAGCATCTAGCCACGAAACGAGCAATTTCCCGTTTCATACCTTCCCACCAGAAATGCTGTCGAATATCTCGGTACATCTTTGTCCCTCCTGGATGTACAGAGTAAGTCGAACTGTGTGCCTCCTTCATAAGCTCTTCACGCACACCTCCTTTTGGCACACACACACGGCTGCCATATCTCAACGAACCATCTTCATGGATCAGTAGATCGGTTCGTAGTCCGGCTCCAACCTGCTCTCGAAACTTTTGCAGTCTAGGATCCTGCGATTGCGCCACTTTAATCTTCTCAACTAAGGACGATTGTACTTGCAACTGCATCAACTGTCCTGTAGCACGCGGTAGCACAACCTCCAAGTCAAATCTCCGAAACTCCTCAATGATCTCTCTCTGTGCAGTCAATAACTGAATTGCTGGTAACCGACTTAGCGCATCTGGCACGACGTTAACTTTTCCCGGATGGTACTTAAGATCAAGGTCGTAGTCGGCCATCAGCTCCAACCATCTGCGTTGCCTCATGTTCAACTCCTTCTGAGTGAACACATATTTCAAACTCTTGTAATCCGTAAAGACTTCAACTCTCTCGCCTAGAAGGTAGTGTCTCCAAATCTTCAGGGCGAAGATCACGGCTGCAAGCTCTAAGTCATGAGTCGGATAGTTCTGCTCATGAGTCTTCAGCTGTCTCGATGCGTAAGCGACGACTTTCCCATTCTGCATCAAAACACATCCCAATCCTTTTCCAGATGCGTCGCTGTGAATCACCAGTCCTCCTGAATCATCCGGTACGGTTAGGATAGGGGCGGTTATCAACTTCTGCTTTAACGTCTCGAAGGCCAATGCACATCCATCTGTCCAAACAAACGGTACCTCCTTACGCGTAAGCTTGGTTAACGGCTCAGCTACACGAGCGAAGTTCTCCACAAATCTTCTGTAGTAACCGGCGAGTCCAAGGAAACTTCTTATCTCTGCAACATTCTTTGGAACAGGCCAATCTCGAGCTGCTGCAATCTTCTCGGGATCAACGGCGATTCCATCGCCCGACACGACATGCCCCAGAAACTTCACTTCTTCCAGCCAGAATTCGCACTTACTCACTTTCGCAAATAACTTCTCTTGTCTCAGCGTCGGCAGTGCGATCCTTCTTCTTCACTAAAGAACTAGAGCTTCCCACGGTGAGTTGCTGCTTCGAATCCGTCCCTTCTCGAGTAATTCACTCACTTGTTTCTTAACTCCCTCCAACTTTACTGGTGCCATTGGATAGTCAGCTTTTGATACTGGCGTTGCACCAGGAGTAAGGTCGACGCAAACTCCACATCTCGCTTCGGCGGTAAGCCCGAAATGTCTTCAAACACATCCATAATGTCGCGGACGACTGCCGGCTCTTCATCACTCTCCACTACCATAGCCGCAAGAACGCTGTTCGTCGGCCTAGCCCTAAGCTCGACTGGCCCGACAGGATCTCTTTCTCCAATGAAAGTAAACTTAGGATGTCCGGGAATCTGGAATTACCTTCCTTGCCCTCCAGCCAATGTGGGGGTGGAAAGTGCCAGGAAAATCCATCCCCAAGACAACCTCGTAACTGCTCGTATCTATCACCAAGAAGTCTGCAAAAAGCTCCCGTCCGCAAACAACAACTGTACGATCTCTACTATCCTTACTAGCTATAATTTTCCCATTCCCAGTGTGTATGTCCCATAAACTAGACAGGGTCGTGCAGTTGATCGAGTGTGTAGTTATAAATTGGATGACATAATCAATGGGATGCTCCGAAATTAAGTAATGCCAAAGCGGGAAAACCATGAACGAGTAAATTACCTGAAACCACTTCTCCCGATGCCTTAGCTTCTTCAGCTGTCAACGTGAACGCTCGAGCCTGCTGTGGTCCTTGAGTAAGCGGTTCCTGTCCTTTGAACGGTCCTTGCGGAGGCTTCTGTGTACCATCCTTCGTGCGAGGCTTCGACGGACAAGCATCAACGGTGTGATCTGCCGCTCCACATCTAAAACAAAGTCCCAGCCTCAAACGACACTCCCTTCGCACGTGTCCGGGTTTGTGGCAGTAACTACAGATCACGCTCCCCTTCCGATCACCCATACTGGTTTTCTTCATTGGTGCTACGTTGCGCCTGTTCACTGGAATACGTCTACGTACGGACGTGGGGCCCATTGTAAATGCTGGTTCCAGCTCGAGTTGTTCCTTTAGTCTCTCCATCAATCCCCTTATCACTCTTTGCCTGGCGGCTAAGACCGCATGCCCTGGGTCCATCTCCAAATTCTGATCGGCCATATTCCTGGAAATCAAAGTACCCAACATTAGCATGATGATAGTTTTCGAGTATAGATCAAGGCTAGAACTCCAAGATACTTAAATAGAGTGCTGCATTGTAGCTATGCCGCGGTATCATAGCCGCAATTACTTAACTCCACCCAAGTCGCCTAAGTCCTAGAGATAACAAGAAGTTAGGTTTTCAAGTTTGACAGTGCAAAGTAGGTTTGCATGTCGACATGATCTGGAAGAATGATTCAAGGACGGTAAAACGGTCAAGGTGGCAGGACATGTTCCCTAATCATGGGTATTCTGATTCGTGTATCGGGTGCAATACCCAACTACGAGAATCAACCCAATTAACCTATGGCTCTGATACCATAAAACCATGTCACGCCCCGCTTCCCAGAGTACGCAAGATTTGGGCACGTGACATAGCCAACCATGCTACCTGTGGGTAGGAAGTATCCATCCACAGTCACATTACGGTTGTAGAGATATCAAGAACAGTAAAATAAACTAAACTAATACATGTCCAAATCCATAATAACAAGAATCAATAAACAATAAGTGCGGAAGCTAGTGATCCAATACAATGAAATAACAGTATGTCCCATAATGCGGGCTCACATCTGGAAATGAAATGACATAAATAAACGAAACTCTAAAGAACTCACAGTTCAGCCGGCTGGCTGAAGTACTCCTGCTCGGTCGACGTCAAGGGCACGGAATCTGGGCCATGCAAAACCCAGACGTCAGCGCGTCATGATATCAAGTATAAAGCATAAACATGGTAATAAACAATGCAAGCATGAACATGAATAAAGCAGTCATGAACCGGGTAATGTGCAGTAGTGACTAAACTGTCCTATCAGGTTTTCTACTCTATAGTCTTTGAAACCAATTGATGAATCGTCGATGTAACTCAATAGTATCCCGTGCGGGCCCGGGACCACGGTCATGATCCTCGGGGCTGAGTCCGAGACGTGCCGCTAAGCAGTAAAAGGTAGTAGGATAGACGAGTGATGTCAGCATCATCACTCCCGGACCGGCCAAGCCCGTAAGACTGATCAGAACAATGTATCGAACTGTTGAGTTACAAGTCGGTTTCACCTTTGATTTCCCCATACCCCCAAACTATGTATGTCAAGTCAGGTATTCAGTAGTCAAGGACTAATGCCGACGCAAGGTCAAGTAACCGTAGGTCTGTCTGGGTCGACAGCAGGAATGGTTAGGTTTGTCGGCATTAGGCATGAGATCATGTAACAGGTCAGGTTGCTTTCCACAGATAGAGTCGATATGTACAGGGTGCTGTGTCCGGTGTATCAGTACATGAGTCAGGTGTATCAAGATCGGTCAATATGTAATGCAATCAGGTATATGATGATAACAGGCATAGCAACAAGTAACGAACAGTAGCAGGGAACAGCAATAAACAATTATTATTCTATGTGAACACTGTGATATTTGTATTCTCTTATTAACGGGTTCAATCATCTTTAGGGTGCAAAAGCCACAAGGTAAAGCAAGATTCACAGTTATAAATTAAGGAATTATACTAAGTACGATAATTGTCTCAAGAATAGTTTAACAGTTCAAGCAGATATGATTCAGTCGTTTTATTTAGTTTAAGCATGGAGTGATGTGGGTTAGTTAATTACTAGGAACTGTTGTAACGATTCCAGGTTAAGATAACGGCAATAATATGATATCAAATGTCATCATTAAGTTACGGTATTAAATAGTTTAAATTAAATTGCGTGGCGAGACTGGATCTCGCACGCTAGCATGTGCAAGCAAGTATTCAGATACTTGCCTCAGAACAAGGGTCGGGATGCGGGCGGCCCGATGCACAAGTCACGATACGGTGTGTGAAACGGCGCGATACGGTACTGGGTCCAGGCGCGATCTGCTGCGCGGTACGGACGCGATCTGCGGCGCGGTCTGGTGCGCGATACGGACGCGATCTGCGGCGCGGTCTGGTGCGCGATACGGACGCGATCTGCGGCGCGGTCTGGTGCGCGATACGGGCGCGATCTGTGGCGCGGTCTGGTGCACGGTACGGGCGCGATACGGTCACGATCTGCAGCGCGATCTGGTGCACGGTACGGGCGCGATACGATGGTGGGCGTGGTCCCTGCTCGGTGCGTGGCACGACGCGATGCAGCACGGGAGACACCAGGGGTAACCCCGGCGGGCTCGACGGCGCTGGAACGCCGGCGAGGCAGCGACGACGGCTGTGAAGGTCTGGAACAATCTTGAGTTCGCTGGAAAGGGGGTGCTGCAGCGAGTGCGAGGGTGGTGGTCGCCTCAGGTGGTCGAGAGGGAAGGGAGGTGGTCGGAGGTGGCGTCGACGAGGTCGCCGGCACGTTTCTCCGGCGAACAGCGGGGTAAGCGATGGGTTAGGGCTCGGGTTTACAGTTCCGGCGAGGGGAGGAGGGCAGCGACGACGAGGTCTCGACGAGGGGTGTGAGAGGGAGTCGTGGGAGGCGTCGACGGTCGGAGGCGACGTCGACGGCGACGTCTGCGAGGTGGAGGCGAGGTCGGAGTTGGGTGCAGGCGCGGGTGCTGACGGGAGAACAGGAGGGAGAGGGTAGGTGGGTGCGGTGGAGTTCGTGGTGGTGAGGGCGGCGACGGCGACGTCACGGTGGCGGTGGCGGCTGCGCGAGTATGAGGCTAGGGTTAGGGTTGCACGGGCATTCTCGCGAGGAAGGGAATGGTGAGGCGGCTGATGCATGGCGTGAATATATAAAGGGGAAGAGAGAGAGAGAGATTAGAGAGAGAGAGAGATTTGAGAGAAGAGAGAGAGATTAGGTAACAGGAGAGGGGCCCACGAGCTCAACTGTGAGCTCGTGATTGGCTGAAGGTGATAAAGGAAATCGAATTTAAAGATTTAGTAGGGGATTTACTGTTAACGAAAATATATACGTATAAATTATATTTTAGATATTAAATTGCAACGGGCCCTTTTTGGCGCGAAATGAAACATTTCCAAATCGCGCCCGGGTTGCGCCCAAACGTTCCAAATTCAAATTATAAGATTTTAAGCGGATTCCAAATTTTGAAAATAGGTGTTAAGTGATTAAAATGCATGCCCCCAAGTCGGACACTTGCACGCGCGCGTAGTCGCCCAAACTTGCCCGTTTAGCCAAACGGAACGGAATCTCGACACGCGGACGCTACCACGCGACTAGTGGCGACGAGTAGGCTAACATGGACATCTTAAATTTCATTTTCGGAGTTAAAATTTGTTATGTGCCAAAATGACTTAACCGGGTAAAATTTAGCAATGAACACCAGAAAATCAGGAAAATTGGAAAGAGCAATAAATAACCATTAACTAGTAATATACATAGTATTATTGGGCTCGGGTGTTACAACCACCCAACTAGAATGTAATTAACAGAATCAGTTGAGACTCTTGAAAGTCATAGAAGAACCCGACCTGCACAAATCTGATGTATGCTTTCCATTGGACACTAAGAAGTCTCTAATGGGAAAAGCCTATATGAAAGCCATCATTAGTTCATATCAGAAGATTGATGCTGAAACAGAGAACGAGGAATGTCATTTTTTTCTTCTTCTGCCACATTACTGTCTTCTCCTTCTTCTTCTGCCACATTATTCTCTTCTCCTTCTTATTATGTGCGCGTGCAAATTCAATGACTATATTGAGAATATGGATTAATAGTGGATAGAAAAAGTATTTCTCAAATGACTTTTGCGTCTTAAAACCATAAACTATTAAGTAATGACATACATAATTTTTTTAGTATAAAGGTTGTTATTTTAAGTGCGCGTGCAAATTCAATGAAAGTTAGATTTGAGGATACCCATGTATGAGTTGTATTCTATATATGTGTGTTTCGATTTATGATTTCGCTTAAGTGTAGAGTTGTTTTTACTTAAAGAAGTATCACCATCTACTATATATAAAAAAATATAGCAAACTAGGATTGGTATTCAAATCCCAGTCCAGATTGGTATTCAAAATTTATTTAATTAGTTTGTGATCCACATCATTTGATTCGTTGCTTGAGGCATCAATGTAGGCACAAATATCGGCGACGAGGAACTCGACGAGGAAGAACGAGGGCGGTGGCGGGCTGAGAACGGAGGGCGCGCGGTGGCGACGAAGAGAAAATTGGAGACGCGGGAACGAGAGAAAATTTTGGGAACGAGAGGGAAAGATATCGAGGCGTAGGGCATTTCTGTGCCTTTTTTAATTAAATTCCCATTTAGGTGCCCGTAGGGCCAAACAACAAATTAAGATATAATATTTTTAAATTAAAATGTCGGACATCGTAGGGACAAAGTGGCGCTTTTAGTTTCATATATGAGTATCGATGGGAATATGAAGGTTTCATATTATCATCGAGTATCATATATTGGATGTTATGCAAGCTCTGAACAAATCTTGAACGGAACTTTCACAAGAATTTACAATACCCGACCAGAATCCAATCCTGAGTTTGATGAAGCTTCAGGCCTTCAGCTTCCCCACAGAAAATAGTTAGGGCAAACCCTTTGCAAAACCATAGCTTTCATGCAGAGATGACGCTCAGAACATGCCGGCTTCCAAACACATTGAATAATACATAATCTCCCATACTCTCTCTCTCTCAATCAGACAGTTTATATTTGGATTTAGGAAAAGAAATAAGATGGCTACAAACCAGCTTGCCTCGCCAATCTCATAACTATAAAGCTCATAAAAGTGGAAGCTTGAGGGCAAGCCATCATCGCCTCCATTCAATTGAAGCCAAATCATCCACAAAAAATAGAAATAAATATAATAATTGATCGATAGGCAAAATTGCAAGAAACCTATTCAGATTTTTGCATGAAAAAATAAGAGATGTAAAATAAGTAAAAGATTACCAAATGAAATTATCCCATCACTTGAACCCCCTCTCAAGACATTTTAGGAAAAATTCCCCCAGTAATTTTCTTCGGTTTAACCGTTTTATATCATAGAAGAAAGATAAATTTCAAATGTATATACATGCATACACACACACACATCATATACACAGTTTTTGAATGTTGGCAGAATTTCAACGGTAATTCTAGATTTTCCCAAACTCTGAAGGCTTCACAAAAATTTTAAATACAGATAATAATATGATTGAAGAGATCAATCACCAATTTTTTAATGAGGATCAACTGAAACCCCAAACAGAGCAAGCAAATTACAAAGATCCCAAAACCCCGCGTGGCCCAGCCCCCAGCCCCAGCCCCAGCCCAACCCTAACCCCAGCGTGGCCAGCTAAACCCCAACACCAACCCTAAGGCAAACCCTAACCCCAGCCCCACCCCAGCAGCAGCCGAACCCCAACCCTAACCCTAAGGCAAACACCAAATTAAGAATTAATATTTTAATTCTTGAACGTCTGTGCCCGTAGGGGTAACCCTTTAGCCCTACGGATTAATCCGTAGGGCCAAATTAAATCTGCCCCTACGGATTAAAAATTTTGTAGTCAAAATAGAGCCGTCTATTGGGAACGACATCAAACTACATACAGAAAAATTAAGGATCGCTAGAAATTTTGTCAAAATTTTATCACTAACAGTGAACCTGTATGCAGCCTACCCACATCCTGATGAAGGAAACTATGGACAAAAGGGATGAACCCCCAGCAAACCAGTCAACAAAGAGGAAAGGATAATGCAGTTTAAGCTAGTGCAAAGAAAGGTACAGTCCCCCAAATACTCTCATAGCTCAGGAAAGCATCTTGATGAGGGGGGAGATAAAAAGAGTTTTGCAATAGGGAATTGCGTCCCATTCCTGAGGTACGGCATAAGCCTAGGAGCCAAGTTGAAATGCACTGGCAAATAACCCCTCCACACACACGCATGCACATGCACACAGACACATACAAAGTTGTAAATCATATATGAGGATAATTACACAATGTAAATTCTTGATAATAGAAGCATCCTGCAAAACCACAAACCTTTTCAGTTATATGCAGTCATGAGGATCAAACTATAGCTAGGTATTGCAAAGATCACAAAATTGAGGAGATTTGTTACATTTGTTCATTCTAGTTTGGATGTTCAAATTCCATATTCTCGATTCCAATATCACCCCTAACCCTAACCCCAACCCAGCCCCAGCCGAACCCCAACCCAACACCAAACCCTAACCCGGCCTAACCCTAACCCCAACCCAGCCCCAGCCGAACCCCAACCCAACACCAAACCCTAACCCGGCCTAACCCTAACCCCAACCCAGCCCCAGCCGAACCCCAACCCAACACCAAACCCTACCCCGGCCTAACCCTAACCCCAACCCCAACCCAGCCCCAGCCGAACCCTAACCACAACACCAAACCCCAACCGAACCCTAACCCTAACCCTAACCCTAACCCCAACACCAGTCGAACCCCAACCGCCGATCGAACCCCTACCCTAACCCTAATCCTAACCCTAACCACAACCGATACCTAATCCTAACCCTCATCGATCGCTACCCTAACATCATTATAATAATGTTTAACTAATTACCTGTAGGCGACGACGGAGAGGTAATCGGCGACGACGAGGGCGGTGGCGACAACGAGAACGGAGCACGGTGGCGACCACGAGATCACTGCAGGCGTGGCGACGACGATTCGGCTTGGATTCGGCGACGACGAGATCACTGCAGCGCGGCGGCGACGACGATCTCGATTTGGGAATTTGGTTTCGCGCGAAAGAAAGAGAATAAGAAATAATCGGCGTAGGAATCGATCACTTAAATCCCTATTTATATGTCCCTACGGATATACCCGTAGGTGCTTGGTTTGCGGTTCCGTAGGGGCAAACAACACTTTAAAATTTAATATATTTTAAATAAATATTGAATGACCGTAGGGGCAACCGTTTGGACCTACGGATTAATCCGTAGGTCCAAACTTTAACTGTCCCTACGGATGTTGTTATCCGTAGGGGCAACCCCTTATTTTACTAGTGAGATGGATGACACAAATTATTTGATGATAAATATAAAAGAGAATAACAGGATTTAGTTTCCAAAAGAAAATTGTTTTAATAAATAATTATAAAATTAAACCTTCTCCAAATTTATTTAGAAATATAGACTTTGTTATTGACACAAAAGAAACGTTGGCAAATATTTCATTCTAATTGCTTATGTGAGGTCTATTTTGGTAAATAAATTTCAACGGGTCTGTTTTTCTTATTATTTATTAAACCGTGGCTTTTTAGAAAAATCGTTCTTCTTAATACAAAATATCTTCTTTTTGAAAAATGAACAAACTTAGTCAAAAAGTCATTAGTCAAAAACTAATGACATCAAGGAAGCATCATGATAATTTTTTTTCTCATCACACACGTGTATAGCGCGTGCATGTTTTTTTTTTCTGGCATAAACGGTGTTTCCACCGTTGTTTCATTAAAAAGATTACAATGCAACAATAAGATACCGGCACCAAATAAAAAAAAACTGTCTCCCTCAACACAGTGACGAGAGATCGGTTCAAGCACAACTCAGGCTAAAAGCCAACATCCAGAAGCAACCCCATACATAAGTACTAGATAAATATACAAGCCACTGGCCTAAGTAGACTAGCACTACACAAATACCAGGAACCCACAGCCATGCAAAAGGCAATCACCATGCCAACATATCCTCCATGCCTGAACATGTGGACAGATCAGCCCGTTCGCCAATTATCATGTCCGCCTTCTCAAAAACGAGTGATGTATTCATACCGAGAAACACTCCTTTCCGATATAAATACACTAAACGTCTGGATTAATCAGATTAAATATAAAACCAACAAGAAATTAAAATAAATAAATATCATCCATCAACATTTATTACAAGTGTCAAGTTCACCGATAAAAGTCTAACGAGTTCAAGTAAATAAACAAGAGTTAAAAGAAAACACCTTAAACCTTTAGGCATGCATACTAACTAAAAAGGATAATTAGGTCTCGGCTTGCCTAGAAAGATATTGACTATTCTTCTCGTTCGGCTTGATAGATAGCTGAGTCTCGACACCTGTCCCTACGTCACCTTTCCTTGTACCTCATGACAAACATTTCTAAGAAGAAAGAAAAACAAAATGGAATGTCTGTCAGCGAACTTGCGCCCGATAAGTCCCACAGAATAAAAATATATAAAAACGATATATCTCATGTCATTAGATGTAAGTTGAAGCAAATAATTGTGGGAACGAAAGACTTGCAGAGAAGTAACACACCTAAAAAAATACATACTAACAAGCATAATACCAAAATTTGTATGGCAACTGAACATATATAGAATAGTAGTATATATATGATGGTATGAATCATGGGAGCAAACGTACCCTCATGGGTAGACATGTCATGGCACATGAAAAGAAGACAGGTTTTGTATATGTATAGGGTTCCTATCTTAACGCAAATCAAGGTATGGCGTCTAAACGCTTTATAAGGTTTTTTTTTATATATAAAGGTAGAGTATATGCAGATGGAGACTCTGAAGCAATTGAATGAGGCATTCTCAATTCCCAACCCACCGGTAAATATCGGTCATGACCATTTCTAACGTAAGTTAAGGTATGGTGTTCAACTATTTCATGAGATTTTATACAAGATTACAGAAATACAGGAGTACAAGATTACAAACAGGGAACTCCGAAGCAGCTGAGTTATTTATCCTTAACTATCCCAACACCCCCGGCAAGCATTAATCAAGCTATTTATAAGTTAATGCAGGTGCAAGTACAGAATAGCGGAATACAAAAATACAGGAGTACGGGAATATTGGAATTCAAACTATTTATAAGTTGACATAGGTTCATGAATACATATATAGAGGAAGTCATGTCAAAGGCAAGTCATAATGTAAGATATCCATGCACACATGTAGTATGAAATTTCAACCATTACAATAAATACTATAAATTCGCATGAAGAAAAGAGTGCTTTTGGATTGGAATTAGAAACATTACATAACGAGCAATTTGTAGATTAGGATGTCATATAAATAACGAGACTGAGTTTTCCTCGATCGAGTTCCTGGTAAGAGAGTTATGAATATTTTCGTAACGCCGCATAGAGCATGCTAGTGCAGATTTTAGAATACATGCACTGATGGTATTTTACATTTTGAAAAGGTTAGGTTCAGATTATGGTTTGAATTATTAAACAAGAAATGAGCGTATGTGAGTTGAGAACGATTCCCCATAAAAAACTTTGGGTTACGATAACCAAAGAGGGAGTTATGGCTGTTTTATGACAGCTACACAGATAATTCCTGCCGCTGTCCAAATCCGACACATATTTTTTAAACGTGTTTTAAGATAGTTTCCGTAAGTTTTTAGTAAAATTAACCTAAGATAAAATTGTAGCCATTTCTCTATAGATATTCCAGAAATTTGAGTTTGCTCAATTTGTACATCAGAACTAGGAGTTATGTTTATTCTAAGGCAGGTGTAAAATAATTTCCGGTATACAAGAAAAACAGAATTCACATGGAAATGAAAACAATATATAAATCCGACTTAACTTGAATTATGAGTTTCATACTGACCACAGAAAGACGTCATGCACCGTAGATTAGTTTACTATGGCAGAGCGGTCGTTGGATCATTACGAAATATAGTTATGATTAAATATTCCATATATGGAAATATAGGGTATGTATATATGTATATAATTACTTATATATACAAATATATGTAAATATCCTACTTCCCTAAACCATTTACCAACAAATCATACCTATGAACACAGTCATCCACAACGCATCCGCAATATCAACTCACCCATAACATAAGGTGGTAACACACACATATATATACAACTATCTCTAAACAATTAAACAAAATTAATAGGGTTCATCCGTGACATGAGATGCACCGAAAAGTAACTAACAAGGCAATGATGCACCCGTGACATGGGGTGCATCGAAACTATAATATGTGAAAAAGAAAAAAAAATCAAATCTAGCTTTCCACACTACTAATTTGAAATTAGGGTTTTATAAACCTATAAGCAGTTTCTTCTCCCTTTTCTAATAAGCTTAAGTTACCTAGCATCTAAACCTTTGATTTTTACAATGTACTAAAAATATGTCATCAACGTTAAGGTTTGGTATACAAAAATTAAATAAAACACTTTTATTTACAACTTTATTTCTTAGGTACATTGGCCGTAAAATTCGTCCAAGCAAGACTACTTCTAATTTACCATTATTAGTTCCAAAAAGCCACAAGTAACACATTCAGAGTTTAGCGGCCTTTAGTTATAGCTGCAATCATTATCAATATTTTGTGTCGTATTTTGTGCATATTTAAGCTTAGTCATAATACATATATTGCTACTAGCAGAGGTTTCAATATTGGTGCTTATTTCATATCGTATACGTATTATAATAATTAGCTGTTGTTATTATTAATATTTGTACGTCATGTTTTTCATTTTGTTGTGTTGCTGTCTAGAATATTGTTATTTTATTAGCAAGATTCTGCATCTTGGCATATATACTTTGAACCTAACACTATCCCATAAACATTATATAATCATTATAAAATATAGTACTAATCTAGAATGGACCAGTTTATCAATAACATCAACTGCTTTACATTATACATGTGTGTATAGTACGTAATTAAGTTACGTTTAGTGTATTCTAGTAATATGGATAATGTGAATTATGGTTCAAATCAAGCTTAGGACTATGGTAGATTGGTAGGGAATCGCTTGACAATAGTAGTAATAATAAGCGTTAGTAAAATTATTAACTATTATACATTTTCATAAAGGATGGGGTTTTAATTCAGTATAGGTTGTTGCAGTTTATAAATCATTAATACAAATTGTGTATATGATATTGTATGTTAGAGATTACTCAATAATATTGATATTATTGATATGCAAATATAATTATTTCAGTTGGTTAATTAATAAACAAATGAATATGAATGTTATTATATTTTTTAATCACATCGTGCTTTCATGCAGAATGTTTAACACCCATGCAGGTTAATCGTGAAGAGTATTTCATTTTAAACAATCATGTGCATTAGTAGAATGTATATATAGCTACACAGTTATAAACATTTGATCAATAAGTGTATTATTACAATATTATGTATTTGTTTGTATATATATATAATATGGAGAAAAAAAGAAGTGGGGACCTACAGAGCAGAACGATCTAGAATCGTCCTGTTGAAGTGTAAAGGTTATCTTGACGGATCGAGACTTGTGCGACGATAGAGTTCTTCAAAGTTTTGATGAGAGAAAAAATATAGAGAAAAGAAGATGGAAGAGAGGTAGGCTAGGGTTTATTTATAAAGATCAGGGTTTGGAAAAGTTAAGGGCTACGATTTACTTAAATTAGATCTAACGGTTTAGAGAGGGGTTTCCTAAGATTTTAATGCAAAAATAATTTCTTTTTTTTAACAAACAAATTATTTCTTATTTCTTTAAACATACTAATAAATATAGTTTTTTAATAAAAAATAAATAGTTTGGAAAGGCTGGGATTTGAAGCTCACGACTTATAGGTTAGAAATGTAAGGTGATAACCAATAGATACAAGAGTAAACAATGTATGTATTTAGAAAAGAAATAACTTATATACAAGTGATTCAAACAAAACCTTTTATTAATGAAAGAAAAATTAAAAGAAAAGTACATGAAATTTGCGGTTGCTGCATCAATCATGGCTGCGGTGGTGCCCCACGCTCCCCCTGCTCATCCACCTCCGAATTCCCAACAAATAAAGGCCCATGCTGTAAATTTCCTTACCTCTTTGTCAAACTTGTCCAAAAATTCGACAAAAAAACAATGTGCTGAGTTAAGTCTTGAAAGCTAAATTCTGCATTCTTAAAACAACAGTCATTACAATGCAGCCAAATTAACCAAAGCACGGTGGCAGTCAAGCTATCCCATTCTTAAAACAATAACGGTGGCTTTCGGTAAATTCACACCTCCGTCGTTAAAAACCGAATACACAGATTTTACCGTGAACTTCCAATTCCCCACCCATTTCCATTCTCTCGTATCCACGTCATTTGAAGTAAAATAAAAAACCTCCAAATTATTCATAAAATCCATCGCTCTTTCTCCACGCTATTCTTCTAAACGCCTTTCTCTAACCAATCTTAATGCTCTTCAATTTATTATTATCCCTCTCAAAAAAGTCAGGAAACAAAGCGAGATGGATGAACACAAATATCAAACCAGAATCGTGTATCCCTACCATCTTTAGCAACGGATTTTGTGTTGGTGAAAAAGAATTCACCTATCTCCACAATTCCTTTCCAAATGCTCCACACTCCAGAGACTCGAGGAATCTCTCTAAATCTAAATCCAGCTTTCTTTCTATACCCATGAGGTGCCACCATTTTGTCAAAAGTGGGAAATTCATATCCTTCAAATTCACAATACTCAGCCCGCTAAATTCTTTTCTTTTGGACACTCTACCCCAAGTAACTAGGGGTAGAGTGGCAAATTCATACCCTTTATTATTTTCATGATTCCCTTTCCAAAAGAAATCTCTCCCAATCCTATCTATCATTTTCAGCATCCACATCGGAGCCTTAAAAACGGAGAACATGAATAACGGGACCACCAATAAAACCGCATTAGTTAAAATTAACCTACCCCTAAAGATAGACAATTCCTCTTCCAACCCGCAAGTTTTTTATCCACGCTTTCAATCATGGGTGCCCTATCACTTCATCTCAAACAATCTGGTCTAAGGGGTATACCCAGATATTTCATCGGATAATTTCCAACCTTGCATCCAAAAATCTACGCAAGATCTTTCATGGCTTGAGGATCATCCCCAACTCTTAGAATCTCACATTTTTGGAAATTGACCTTCAGTCTCGACCAGAATTGAAAGATCAGCAGGATCCATTTGAGCACCATTGCATTCCTCTTATCATTAGTATCAAACAAAAGGGTGTCGTCGGCATATTGAAGGATGACATAACCATCCTTGGTCCATCCTTTTGCCAATGGTACAATAAGACCTTCTCTCATACAACTCTTAATAATTTTATTATGCTCATCTGCTATTAATGTGAAGAGTAAAGAAGAGAGAGGAACATCTTAGACCTCTCCTACATCGTATATCGCTACCTGGTGTCGCATTAACCAACGGTTTAGATAAATCTTGTTTACTGCCAGAAATGATGAACGAGGCATAAGGAGCGCGTCTAGCCTAAATCTGGGGGCAGATACTATATGGAACATATCCGTCCACCTCTCTGAAAATACCAAATTGATTTATGACATTATATATCGGAGGTTTGGATGGATGCGACCGATGTAGCTGACTTTTCAGATTCCCTCACATATGTGAGGGGGGTTTTGATTGTGAGGACGCTTTTTCCTATAGGCGTAAGCCCCAACAGTTATCGCCAAACAATTTTCTCTACTCCATGTCTGTCACTTCATATCGTATTATATTTTGTTTATTTTGAGCTTGTCCTTAGATTGTATACGAAGACTAATATGTGTCGTCGCCGTATGGCACGAATTAGTCCAAATCCATACATATCAGATTTGGGTTGAACCTAGATCATATGTTCCATAAGTTCAGGATACATGTCTAAGGATCATTAGTCGAATATGATACTAAGATCAACTTAGATGATATGATGTATAAGATCGTTAGTTATATAAGGAACTAAGATCAATCTGGAAATATAATTAAGGACTGCTAATCTTGCTTTAGATTAATATCAACTTAAACATTTTATTTTAAACACCGTTAGTCATATATAAGACTAAAGTTAACTTAAATATAGTGGGCGTATGTGCTCTGTTGATTTAAAATCAAAGAAGTTTAATTTCAGGAAACTTAGCCAATTTTAGACTAAATGATGAGCTTTTATGGTACCTAGTAGTGCTAAGCACTCAAATATATGCCGCTCATGTGTGCATCATGTGCGACATTAAGTCGGTGACACTCACGTGAATGACACGTGAGATGATAAGTCTTTAGCCTCTGAGTGCTCACGTGTGCATCAAGTGAGACGTTCACTCTTAGACACTTACATGTATGGCATGTGAGGCGTTGTCTGTTTACTTCCTTTGGACGCTCACGTGTATATTACGTTAGACGCTCACTTTCAGGCGTTCACGTGTATGGCACGTAAGATGCCGGGTCTTCTTTTTTTTTTTTGAGCTCTTATGTGGATGGCACATGAGACATTGTCTTTTGGGCGCTCACGCATATACCACATGAGACACTCACGTGTATGACACGTGAGGCGTTGCATATTTGCTTCTTTTGGATACTCACGTATATATCACGTGTGACGCTCGCTTTTAGGAGCTCACGTGTATGAGACGTGAGATGTTGAGTCTTCTTCTTTTTGTTTGAGTGCTCACGAGGATAGTACGTGAGACGCTGTTGCTTGCTTCTATTGGGCGCTCATACATATGGAACGTGAGACACTCACTTTTAGATGCTCACGTGTATGACACGTGAGATGTTGAGTCTTCAGTTTCTTGAGCGCTCACGTAGATATCACGTGAGGCGCTTTTCCCTTAGAAATTTAATCTCTGTTTTATTTTTGAAACTTAAGTTTTAGAGAAGTTTAAGTTTCTGTTAATGGTATTTTGGGCATTAACGATCACCAAGATCAATATGCGATGATATGGGATCAAGGGAAGGCAAGTTCTTTAAGAATTTGAAAATCTTGTTCTTTTAAGATCTAAGTTCTTAAGATATTTTTAAATGAACTAAGTTCTTGGAGATAAGAAACACCATCTTTCATTCTTCCTCTTTTTTTCTATCATGATGGTGAAAAAATACCAAAGTTCTTCTCTGGATCTCAGGTTAATATCAAGATCCTTCGATGAGAATTTAATTCTCTTTTTCTAAGAGACCTGTCTTATGGATATTAAATCAAGAGAAGAACTAAGTTCTTATGAAGGGTTAAACCCTAATTATATGTAATATATATAAAAGGAGATGTATTTCTCCATTATTTTTACCTAGGGTTTCAAGAGGATGAAGATGATCTTTTTTTTAGAAAGAATTCAATTCTCTGTTTTTTGTAGAAGGTTATGGGTAGTATCCTTCTGTCTCTGAGATTTAATCTCCTTACTCTTATTTATAGGAGACTAAGAAGATCAATTTGTTGAGAGATTATCTAATTTGAGAAATCATGATTGATTTCATGATCAATTAAATTGATATTAAAAATCAACCGGTGAATTTTATTTACCGTTGGATTTTTGATCCAAAGGCCCTCTGTTTAAAAAAGTGAATCTTTCTTGTTTAGAAAGATTAGGGAAATATTTCCCATATAGAGTTTAATTCTATTTGAAGCAAGCGCTTCACAGCCCTTGACGGTGTCGCCATGTGCTATGCAAGTGAGGCGTTGCCCAAGGGGTTGGCATGTGTGCCACATGCTCTGCATGTGAACGCTGCCAAAAGGATGGCCTGAGCATGCGTGGATATCACGTGAGGCAACGCCTAAGTAATCTCATCATGTGGGTTATGAATCTGAGTTCTTTTTATTTTATTTATTTACTTTAAACATCCATTTTGGGATTTTCAAAGCTTAAACTTAGAACTCCATTTTATTATGTTTTAAATACCCTCTTCGCGGTTCTCATAATTTAAGCCAAAAATTTTGGCGGGAACAAATGCCCCCACTACTTTACCCATGTAAGTATATACATGGGTTAAGTAGTGCAAACTAATGTATCGCCATATATTTGATTGCTTAAGAAACGGATTTAGATCCCTGCAACCCAAGGATTTTTTAATCTTCAGGTATTTCTCCCTACGAGTCGAGAGGATCTCGTAGGTGCATATTCTCCTTAGGGGTTATAAGGATTCCATAAGTGTTTTTTTCCTTGTAAGTCGTAAGGATCCTACAAGAGAGTGTTCTTCTTACGAGTCGAGAGGACATGCAAGTGGCTTTTTCTCCTCATTGGTATCTTGGTTGGCCAATGGAGGATAACGTCGATGCAACTTTGTCGTATGTGGCTTATGGACAGTATATGGTAGTCAGTATGGAGACAGTCCGCAGGGTAGCGATGGCTTAAGAAACGGTTTTAGATCCCTGTCTTATAAGGATTTTCAAGTTTATAAGCCGTGAGGGTCGAGAGGATCTCGTAGGTGTATTTTCTCCTTAGAAGTCGTAAGGACTTTTAAGTGCTTTTTCTCTTGAGAGTCGTAAGGATCTCACAAACGTGTTTTCCCCTTATGGGTCGAGAGGACCTATAAGTGGCTTCTTCACTTCATTGTTTATACTGACGTGACCTGGCTTAGTTTATTTACTCATCCCGGAGCGTTCAGTTTACCCTTCTTTTAGGCATACGGATAAACCCATCTTAATGTTAAACATACATAACCCTTTTTATCATAAGAGTCCGTTAGGTTTATAGTATTGAGTTAAGTCCATCATACCGTCGCGTTGGCTGATATCTTCTCGACGTGCAGTCTTTTATGCTGCGGCTGTAGTAGCCACGCGTTTATCGTGTCTCTGATCCCTTCTGAGGCTGGATACGACGTCTTCAAGTAATTTTCTTAGGTTGGAAAATCCATATTACCGTCAGAAGATTCAACATTAGGCATAGCCATGGCGCTTTACCTTGAGGTTAGGCTCTATTTGGAGTTCTGGGGGAGTCATGACCGCTGCCTTCTAAGGTGGGACAACATCCAATGGTCTTTAGGCATTGTATGTATTGCCATCAAGACCCGAAGTTAGGAATATGCCATCGCTCTGCTTTGCTTTGGCTCCTTTGAGCTTTCATGATGTCACGTCTGTATCCTGCGGGAGTGAGAGAGACGTCCAGATGGTCTTTAGGCTGTATATATTGCCATTGACACCTAGAGTTAGGAAGTTGTCATCACTCCATTTTTGATTTGACCCTTGGGTCCTTATGGACGTTGCGTCTGCACTCTGATGGAAAGAGAAGTAACGTCGATATAATCTTTAGGCTGTATATATGTTGCCATCAATATTTGGAGTTAGGAATATGCCATCACTTCACCTTGCTGATGCCGCGTCTGTATTCTGCCGGAACAAGAAGAAACGCCAAAATATTCCCTAGGCTATATGAGTTGCCATCGAGATCGAGAGTTAGGAATATACCGTTACTCCACTTTTGATTTGCCTGAGAAGTTGCCACCAAATCCTTTGGGGACGAATTAGATCTCGGTAGTCTTTGGGCTTATATGGCGCCGCTGAGACTCGAATCTTTACTGAAGCATTCCTACTTGGTAGCATTCGGTGAAGCACATTGCTCACTTTCATCTGTTTGTGCCCATGAATTGTATACAAGAGTCAATATTGACCTGTTTGTAGGGTAAAATTCCATATATATTTCTTTTCTATTTTTTAATATTTCCGCGATGCTCTATCATTTCAGCTTTTCATATCGCGAAAGTCGCGATTGCCCAATCATTTCGGCTATTTATTCGTAATGCCCAATCATTTCGACTATTTCATTTTATTTACTCGCTGATTTTTATTGCGAGTTGCCCCATCATTTCGGCTATTTCATTTTTTTACTCGCCGGTTTTTATTGCGAGTTGGGGACTTGGAGTCTGATATTAGTTTTGGCATCAGTATTGCTATAACTGGAATATCGCCAGTAACGACTCATCATCTGCTATGAGAGGACTTGGGGTTTGATACCTGATTAGGCATCAATATCGTTAAAACTGGAATGTTTCAGGAGCGAATCATCATTTGCCGTTGCCTATTTGGATAAAGGTAGCTTCGAAGACATGTTTAGTTCCCTTCCAACTAAGGCTTTTTGACTTTATGAGCCGTAAGGGTCTCATAAATGTATTTCTCGCTACGAGTCGAGAGAATCTCGTAGGTGTATTTTCTTTTTAGGAATCTTGGGGATTCTTAAGTGATATTTTCTCTTGCAAATCGTAAGGATCTTACAAGATTATTTTCTCCCTGCAAGTCGTGAGGATTTACAAGTGTCGTTCACCATGTTGGGAATACCACTCAGCTCTGATGGAACTTAGTTGAAACATATTTTGTTTATGCCCATGGATTGTATACAAGATTTGATATTGAACCACTTGTAGGACAGTTTGGGGGGTATCATGGCTTAAGAAACAAGTTTAGATCCCTGTAACCTAATTCTTTTTGGAATTCTATGAGTCGTGAGGGTGTCATAGGGGGTATCTTCTCCTTATGAGTCGAGAGTATCTCGTATGTGCATTTTCTCTTTAGGGATCGCATTGATTCCTAAGCGTGTTTCTCCTTTGTGAGTTGTAATGATCTCACGCAGGTATTTTCTTCTTGCAGGTCAAGAAGACCCTGCAAGTGCATTCCTCATTTTTTTACAAGTTTGCACCCTTTCGGGTTTTCACAAGTTTGCCGGTAGTCCTGTTGTTTTTACTCTCGGATCCCTTTCGGGTTTTCATCCATGCCTATTTTGCTTATGGACGTACCGTTTTTTTGCGAACTTTCGGACGTAGCTTTACTGCGGGTGCCCCAACATCGTTTGCCAGTGGGACTTGGGAGAGATATAGATCATTTATGCCCGTGGATTGTCTACGGTGATCAATATGGAGATCTGCCATAGGGCATAACATCTTATGGAGGACTGCATCATCGGTGGAGCTTCATAGCTGGAGGGACTTCAGGTGCAGCCTCACAGGTGGGATTTGAGTTGCAATCTTCGCCGGTTGAAGTTCAGGTGCAAAGTGGATCTCAAGGAGCCCATAAGTTAACATATATTTGGAAGAATATGATGGCGAAACATATCGCTCGTGCCCATGGATTGTATACGATGATCAATAAGAAGATCCACCGCAGGGCAAGGTATATATAAGGGAAGACTGCATCATCAGTGGAGCTTTATAGCCGATGGGACTTTAGGTGCAGCTGGATTTTGGATGGCCCGTAGGGCAGCGTATGCTTGCGGAATATAACCCAGATCCATATCATTTATGCCCGAGATTGTATACGGTGATTAATTTGGAAATCAGCCGTAGGGCATGATGCCAGTTTAGGGACATAATGGTCCATCATGTTTGTTTTGGTCGGTGAGTTATATAACTCGTCCATTCCGCTGCTTGTTTACTTAGGCGCTGCTGCCTGACCATTTCATAAATAGCCATTTCACGCCTTAGGCTATTTTCATCCTTTTGAACTGTTACTTTTATCATCGTGTCAATTGGGTTGTCTTGCGGGAAATATAGAGAACTTTGCACGGTACGTGCCCTCTGCTCATCAGTGTCGCTTTCTGCTGCTGACGGAGTATCTTCTACATATACAAAAGAACGAGAGATCATGTGGAATTATTACACCTACTCTTCTACTTCTTCTGTTGAGTCTTCTTCTTCTTCTTCTTCAGAATCCTTTTTTTCTGACAGGATGCTAAAGAAATTGACGAACGCGTCTTTTGGTTATATTCCTCCAACGCGTCGGTATATTTTTGCATATTCATCCGGCTGTCTATATATTCGAGCGGCTACATGTGTTTCTCGGTCTTTATCTTCTTTTCTTTAAAATAATTAATCTTGACTTGGGGGGCTTTTCCCCTTATCATCCGTCTTCAGAGTGGGACATGGATTCTACATCCCTTCCATAGTTTCTGGTTCAAGTGGGCTATTCCACTTGATTTCAGGACACGCTTATAGGTTGTTAAAAATCCTTTTTATTTTTTTGTGAAAGGACCATACCTCATGTGTATTCCTTCACCAGCGAGCAAGATGCCCCCTGCGTATGTTTCGGGGGAATGAGTATCTGCGTCCCAATATTTTCAAGGACAGGACCCGTGCGGTCGTTATTTTGGCGACCAAGTGCTTTAGAGCCGCTCGTTTATTGTTGAGCGTTGGCGACAGACGCCGTCTTGCCTTTTCATTTGCCATTTCATAAATTTTCATCAGAAGAGGAAGGGTATTGATCAATATGATCCAGTTGAGCCAATTTATCTATAAAATCTTGGAAGGTAGTAGGGTTGAAAAGGCCATGAATGGGTGCACCCGTGAATTTCGATCAATGGTAGCTACAAACATTCTGACAGCTGGAGCTTCGTCGATGCGCTGCTCGTATTTAGACCAAAGGTTTCACCATCGGGTAGCATATTGAACATAGGTCTCGTTCTTTCATTGATCAATGCCGTCATAGTAGTGTGTTTACTTACACTGGCGAATCTCTGGCTGATCAGTATTTCCATTTTATCAAAGGTCTTCACGAGTCATTAGGGAGCTCTGAATACCATTCGAAATCAGTGCATGCCAGACTACTGACGAACTGTTGGAGAAGCAACATATCATCTCCTCCAGTGTTGCCGCACATGGATTTAAACTGGGATATATATTGGTGAGGATTCCCGGTCCCTTTAAATATATGGAACGTTGGAAATGTGTATCCAGGCAGGTACTACCTTTGGTCGTAGCATGCCGGATACGGTCGACCAGTCTTGATCAACTTCCTTGCTGTTTCGCTGGCACTGTGAGCTTTGATTTGCCGAGCGATATATTTATCCGGCTTTGATTTGGAGATCATTTCCTCTTTCGCCGCTGAAGGGGCTTGGACAGGATTGGAAGTATCTTCTTTATTATCAATAATGACCACCAGCGGTTCATCTGCTGGTGGTTGTGATTGGGCCATCATTCCAACCATATTCTGGATCAAGAGAGCCATTTTGTTCATATTAGCGGACATTTCTGCCGCTTCTTCATCTTTCTTCTTGAGAGTGCACTTCAGGAATCCAATATCCGACTCCTGCCATGTCTTTTTTCGTATGCGTCTTCGGGGTTTGCCTAAGGAGGTGGACTAATGAGTTCTGCCGCTTGAGCAAGTACCTCTTGCATATTTTCTTATTGTTGTTGAGCCTTTTTTAGAGACCGAATATGCGGCTTGTGACTAATAGAAGCACAACTTTCTTCTTTGGAGTTCACCATATAGATCATATGAACAATCATGCTCCTAGGCTTGGGGCGTCTGGAATCTCGACCTTTAGAGTTTGCTTCGGGTGCTTAGAGCTTTTCTGACCCCTCTCTTTTGTAAAAAGCCGGTTTAGGAGTGTCACACCCCGCTTCCCGGTGTACGGGCAGGGGACGCGGCGATGCCCGCTACGTATTTACTTCGAAGTAAACACGCTAAGCGTATCTAACCAATATAAGTAAAGTACACAAGAGACGGGAATGTAAATGAATATCAACTTTATTTATTAAACATTCTTTTACAGGTATAACTGAAATATAAATACATGAATAGAAAGCGATGCCTAAATAATGGCATAACTGAAATAAAAATGTACAAGGGTCTAATGCTCTGGGTCTTCAGTGTACTGCTCCAAATGTTCCTGGCTGGTCTCGAGCTCTAGTGCGTCCGATCCACCTGACAGCATTCCAAAGAAGAAGAGAAATAGGAATGTCGTCAGCGAACAATCGCTCGGTAAGTCCCAAAGGTGAGTAGAGATAGGTAGAGAGAGAATATATCTTATAATGTTTGATTATATTGTTAACGTTGTTGTTTGTAACTTGGTACAGAATATGCCAGTGTATACGAGAGGAGTCCAACTTATACCGTGGACTTTGGTAACCCGTAGTATAAGGGTCCGTCGAAAATATCACGGAACAATGGCATGGATATAATTACGTCTTAAGTGACCACCTCGTGCCACCTTTAACATATTCCGTACCAGTCTACCCCTATATAAACCCCGTAATATTTTATTATATTGATTGTATTGGTGTACTGATGGTATTGTATTGTTTTTTTTATATAGATGGATGACTTGCCGAAACCATGATATCAGTAAATGGAATGAATGTAAATGGATAGTCATGTAAATGGAGTATATCCATGGTTCGGTTCAGTCAATATAGATTGATATAGATTGAATAGACGGATTCAGGTTGAATTGTAGTTTATACTTGAATCATATTCAAGTCAGATTGAATAGATTGAGACTCAGTCTAAGTCAGATACTTTTAAAAGAACTTGAAATACTGAATTAGTTTTGATGTTATCGGTAACTGCTGCACATGAACGGCAGGATTTGTGTCTTTTTTCAAGACAATTACCGTGTTGATAACACCGTTTGTTAGATTGTCTAGCTTAAATAGGCAATTACCCATATCTCTGGCTCCCTGAGGCTCAAGAGACTGGTCCCGCTTAAACCTATGTTTGCTAGGGTCCTTATTGTAATTTAGTATAACTTGAGGGGGTTTTATGTAAAAATAGCTTGATATAATTTTCAAAATACACCTCAAGCATTTAATTATCGTCTTTAGCGTTTTCATAGATGTATATTTTTTAAAAGTGAAATTTCTAGTGACTAAAACCTAATTTTCATAATACATGGTATTTTCTTGAAATATTGAAATTGTTTTGTATTTGGATGGTATTTTCATGTAAAGTGATTCCTTTTGAAAACTTGGAATATTTATATAATATAATTAAAGTATATATTTTGATAATATATATATATATATATATTTAATGAAAATAATTTTATTTATTTTCTTGTAGAAATCTCATTTTCTAAAGAAAAATGCATAAAAATTCCATCGAGATCGAATGCTTCTTGTGGAGGTCTGTATCTCGCTCTACTAGGCCCGAGGATATGCGATAATCCGCACCATCCTAAACGGGGTCCCCAAAAGTGGGTTGTAAAGGCGCAATTGCAAGGAATTGTTTAATACATCTTTTTAAAGAAATGGTTTTTATAAGTTAATGGTATTTATTTGAAACATCATATTATCCCATAACTATGTTCCTAAATTTCCATCATTCTATGTCAAGAAATGTGTGTTGTGATGAGGTAGGTTATTACCTCGTGAGTTTTCTAAAGTCAAAGGGTCAAATACAATAAGCAATGTCAAATCTAAACATAAGGGTATTTTAATGTAAAAATGAAATAGAACTTGCTATGATTATTATTTTGATATCAAACTTATTTTATTATCTTTGTTAATGATTACTAAACAATATATTAACATTTTGGAGGCATGTTATTAAGAAAAAGTTGTATTTTTTGAAGAAAAGGAAATCGGAAGTCGGATTAACTCCGTTTCCGACAAGTTTTGAAATAGAAAAGTTTTAGAATAGAAAAAGAGAGGGAAGAAGGGACTTACTGGCTTTTGGGAAAGAAGGGGGGTAGGAGAAGGCTAAGGAAGCATCGGGACGCTGTTTCGTCGCCGGAATCTTCTTGGATCGTCGCTGGAACTTCACCCTTTGATAACTCCACTTGTACATAAAAGAGACTTGAAAGTTTTTGAGAGTTTTGGCAGGGAATTCTGAGTGAGGATGTGAGAAATGGGGTATGGTATTTATAGAAAAAATTAGGGTTTAGTGTGTTAAAGAATGCATTTAAAATTTTCATTAAAATTTGGATTTATTGGTGTTTTATCGTTCTCTGGATAATTTCAGAGAATACAAACAACTTAGTAGGCCAAAGGGTGCAGGGGGCAAAAGTTCATGGCATTACCGACGGTTTTGACAGGCGGTACTGAGGATTTTGCGCATTTCGCCGGGTCTTTACCGACGGGGGGTGTTGGGGTTGGGTGCCACATGTTGGTGTCTCCTCGTATACCCTCGTGCACATGTTTAAATAATCTGTGACTCTTCGGTTTACGTATAGTGCACGTGTAAACCCTTAGGATTCTAAAAGATTAAAAGAAAAGAAAATAAAAAGATAATGCGGCTTGATGGGATTTGAACACATGTGCTATCTCACAGCAGTGCAAGACTTTACCAATGAGCTACAAGTGTTTTCTTGCTGTTCAAAAGCAAATCAAACTTATAATTTGTGCTCAGGCTCAGGTATTCCTTTCTGTATTTTGAAAAAATTCGTACATAAAGTTTAGGGTTGTTACAAGGAGGAACCATCATAGCAGGAACCACCTTCAAATGAGTCCCCTTGTATTTAGAAGGGGAGTTGTCAGTGTTTGGCTGATACTTCATTTTCTTGAACTTGGGAGAAGAGCTGCGAATAACGACGGAGTTCTTCATCTTCTTCCACACCTTATATATAGATGAAGAAAGTTTTTTTGGAAAGCGAACTAGCTTCTGCTCTCGTCAGATCTCCATGGGCTGCAAAGACTTCTTCAATATTGCGGTGTGGGAATTTTTTCTGACCCTTCGCAGCAGTTCGAAACTGTTCCCGGTTGGAACAGCAGCATTCAACATTGGAGTTGGAGCAGAGAGAGACAGCCCAGACGGAGAACTGACCCCAACTTGTCTTATTTGACGCCAATATCGACGTCGATCATGTCTTGCGACCGGAGCTTCTTCAGTCTTAGGGGCTCGCTGGGCTTGCCCCCTATTTTCTTTCGGAGAATGACTATTATGCCCCCTGAGTTGATCTTGGGCTTCGGCAAGTGCCATTCGTTTGAATACCGATGCCATCGGCAGAGCTGAAGCTTGAGTAGCAAGCATGTGGAAGACAAACTTCTTCCGGGCTTCATCCTTCGGCGTTGAGGCACTGAAGGTAGGAGGTGGGAGTATCGATCGAAAGAAAAGCTCATTCATTTCTTGAAGAGCCGGAATGCAGAGAATTGAGGCTGCAAGTGGTCCATACATGATTCCACCGGATGAAGCAGAGCTTGAGATGCAGTGAGTGCATTTAGAAGACATTGATCTTTGCATAGTGACGGAAAGCCGGATTTAGTATCCCATCACCCAAGGGCAAATATAAACATATATCGCAATCTTGTTTGTGAAAAACACTACACAAGAAGTGTGGAGTGGAAAGAGAAAAAGTTTCCACCGGGCGTGCTGGAATCTGTTTACTGCTAGAAACGAGGAATGAGGTGCAGGGAGCACGTCCAGTCTGAACCTTGGGGCAGATACTATATGGAACATATCCGTCCATCTCTCCGAAGATACCAAGTTGATTTATGGTATAGTATATCGGAGGTTTGGATTTATGTGGCCGATGTAGCTGACTTTTCAGATTCCCCTTCATATGTGAGGGGTTTTTGATTGTGGAGACGCTTTTTCCTATAAGTGCAAACCCCTGCAGTTATCACCAAGAGATAACAGATTTCTCCACTCCATGTCTATTACCTCGTGTCGTGTTATATATTTTTTATTTTGCGGTTGCCCTTAGATTGTATATGGAGACTAATATGTGTCGTCGTCCGTAGGGCACGGTCCAAATCTGTATCATATCAGATTTGGGTTGAACCTAGGTCATATATTCCATAAGTTCAGGATATATGTCTAAGACCGTTAGTCGTATATGAGACTAAGATCAATTTAGATGATATGGTGTATAAGATTGTTAGTCGTATATTGGACTAAGATCAATCTGGAAATATAATTAAGGACCGTTAATCTTTTTTTAGATTAAGATCAACTTAAACGTTTTATTTTAAGGACCGTTTGTCGTATATGAGACTAAGGTCAACTTAAATATAGTGGGCATATGGGCTTTATTGATTTAAAATCAAAGAAGTTTAACTTCAGAGAACTTAGCCAATTTTGGGGTAAATGATGGGCTTTTATATTACCCAGCAGTGCTAAACACACAAATATATGCCGCTCACGTATGCATCACGTGCAGCATTAAGTCGGTGACGCTCACATGAATGACACGTAAGACGCTAAGTCTTCAGCCTTTGAGCGCTCACGTATGCATCACGTGAGACACTCATGTTCACCGCAAAAAACAGAGACGAACCGCGTAGGTCGTCTTGCCTGAATTTGGGGGTAGATGCTATTTGGATTTATCAGTCCACCTCTCCGAAGATACCAAGTTGATTTATGACACCGTATATCGGAGGTTTGGACGGATGCGGCCGTTGTAGCAAACTTCGTCAGATTCCCCCTCGTTTGCGAGGTTTTTTTTTATTGTGGGGACGCTCTTCCCTGCAGGTGCAAGCCCCTGCAGTTAATTACGTTATCGCATCACGATAACCACTTTCTCCTGTTCCAGAAGTTCACTTCGTGTCATGTGGGTTTGTTTTATTTTATTTTTTGGTTGCTCGTGGATTGTATACGGAGACTAATTTATGTTGTCGCCCGTAGGGTGTGGATTAGTCCAAATCCGTATATTTTAAGATTTGGGTTTGGGTTGATTTAAGGACCGTTGATCCGTTTTGAGATCAAGATCGACTTAAATGTATACGAGCAGTTGGGGGCTCGGTTGGTTTTTTGTTAAGGATACGTTAGTCCATTTGAGACTAAGATCTACTTAACTGGGGGTTAGGATCATTTTTGTTTCAGATCCAACAAGAGAGCATTTGGGCTATGTTGCTTTAGTTTTAAGGACGTTTCGGTCCCTTATCACCATTTTGGAGGCGAAGTTGTAGTTTGAGGACATTTCGATCTGTAGATCACCATTTTTGATGTGAGGTTTTAGTTTAAGGACATTACTGTCCGTTGTCGCCATTTTGGAGGCAACGTTGTAGTTTGAGGACATTTCAGTCTGTAGATCACCATTCTTGAGTTGAGATTTTAGTTTAAGGACGTTACGGTCCGTTGTCGCCATTTTGGAGGCAACGTTGTAGTTTGAGGACATTTCGGTATGTTGTAGTTTAAGGACGTTTCGGTCCGTTGTAGTTTAAGTACGTTTCGGTCCATTGTTCATCTTGCGCACACGTGTATTTGTTACGTATCGGGATGAGCAACGATGATATGGGATACATCCGGTTTAGGATGCGGTTTGATCTGTAATGTACACGTCAGTTTGGGAAGTGCACCAAAAAGCAGTTGGCTGTCGGGACCCGCCACCTCTCTGAAGACGTTGAGGAATTACGACATGTATCAGAGGTGTAGAGAGATGTACCCTTGAACCAATTCCCGTGTTTGAGGGAAAAAGGATTAATGGTAAACCCAGAAATCATTAGTCGTATGTTGAGACTAAGATTTCCTCGGGGGAATGTGGGATGAATATCGTTTTGGGATATCATCAATTGGGAGATCGATACCCGTATTTGGAACTGAGATCAATTTGGGAAATAATGAACCTATGGGTTCGGTTGATCTGGGTTAAGGACCTAGCCAACTTGGGCTTGATCCATTCAGTCTTCTTTTTATTTGAAAATAAGTGCTAAGCACTTGTTTGGGCCCAGTCCCTTTTTTTGTGCAAAAAGTACTGAGCACTTATGTAAGTTCTGATGCTCACACATAACTATGTGGGGGTTTCAGTCATGGGGATTTGCCCAATAAATGTTAAACACTTAACTCTTTTTTGTCTCTTTATGGAGTGTTGAGCACTATTTATGGCGCCCACGTGCGAAACACGTGAGGCGCTAGGCGCTACCTGGTGAGTGTCAAGCACTTTTATGTTCTGTAGCGCCTACGTGAGGGACACGTGAGGTGCTGGGCACTGGACGCTAGGCGCCGCACACTGAGTGCTTAGCACTCCTTTATTTCGTAGCGTCCATATGAGGGGCACGTAGGACGCTGGGCGCTGAGCGCCAGTCAATGAGTGCTAAGCACTCCTTTATTTTGTGGCGCCCACGTGAGGGGCACGTGAGGCACTTGACGGTGATTTTTCCTTGTATATTTTGTTCTGAGGAGTTCAATTTCCTTATTCTTTTTTGAATCTTTGATCTCCAAGAACAAGTTTGTTCCAATAAGAATTAAATTCTTAACTTGTGGGGGACTTGTCTTGTGGATCTTAGATCCAGAGAAAGAACTAAGTTCTTCTTTTTAAAAGGGTTAAACCCTTCGATAGGTAAACGAGATTCTTTGATCTCTCTTCTTTTTTATTTACTTAGAGCATTTTTCTAAGAAGGGAGATCTTCTTCTGTCTTCCCTTTTGAAGTTTTCTGCTTTGTTTTTCTCGAAGCTTATGGGGGGGTTCCTCTATATTAGACTTGAAGTCTTGGGTCTTTTTTATAGTAGAGGCAAGTCTGTTGATTAGTTGAAGAAATCTCTCATTAAGAGATCCTAATTGATTTGGGGATTTTACCCACCGTTGGATCTTTGATCCAAGTACCAGGTATTTTCTTGTTTTTTTAACGAGATTAGGGAAATATTTTCCCATACAGAATTTATTCTGTAGATTGGTGATTCTTTAATCACCATTGGATTTTTAATCCAATGGTACTCTGTTTTACAGAGGGCAATCTTTCTTATTTAGAAAGATTTGAGGAATATTTCTCAACAGAATTTAATTCTGCATCCTGATGATTTATCATCTCCATTGGATCTTTGATCCAATGGCTCTGTTTAACAGAGAGTAGAATTTAATTCTACAATGCGCCGACGCTCATGTGCTATGCACGTGGGCGCTTATTAAGATTTTATTTCTTTCATGTGCTTTGCACATTGGCGCCCACATGAGGAGCACATGCAGCGCCAATGACTCTAGCACTGGCGCCCTCGTGAAAGGCACGTGAGGCGCTATCTCTTGAGTTTTGTGTGCTTTGCACACGGGCGCTGCTCATATAAGAGTTTTCAACTCTGGCGCTAACGCCCTCGTGGAAGGCACGCGAGGCGATGCCTCTTGAGTTTCGAATAGAGCTTTGCTCTTTTATTGGGGTAAACAACCCACTCTTAGCCGCTCACATGTATAGCACGTGAGGCGCTTCCTGTTTGCTTTCTTTGGATGCTTATGTATATATCACGTAAGACACTCACTTTCAGGCATTCACATATATGGCACGTGAGACGCCGAGTCTTCTTCTTTTTGTTTGAGCGCTCACGTGGATGGCATGTGAGACTTTGTTGCTTGCCTCTCTTGGGCGCTCGCACATATGGCACGTGAGACACTCACTTTCAAACGCTCACGTGTATGGCACGTGAGGTGCTTCCTGTTTGCTTCTTTTGGGCGCTCATGTGTATATCACGTGGGACACTTTCTTTCACGCTCTCACATGTATGGCACATGAGACGCTGAATCTTTTTCTTTTTGTTTGAGTGCTCATGTGGATGGCACGTGAGACGCTGTTGCTTGCCTCTCTTGGGCACTCACGCATATGGCACGTGAGATGCTCACTTTCAGACGCTCACGTGTATGACACGTGAGATGACGAGTCTTTAGTTTCTTAAGTGCTCATGTGGATATCACGTGAGGCGCATTTTCCCTTAGAGATTTAATCTCGGTTTTATTTTTGAAACTTAAGTTTCAGTGAAGCTTAAGCTTCTGTTAATGGTATTTTGGCCATTAACGATCACCAAGATCAATATGCGATGATCCGGGATCAAGGGAAGGCAAGTTCTTTAAGAACTTGAAGATCTTGTTCATGAAAGATCTAAATTCTTGATATGTTTTTAAAGGAACTAAGTTCCTGTAAATAGGAAACTCCATTTTTCCTTCTTCCTCTTTTTTTCTATCATGATGTTTGAAAAAAACCAGAGTTCTTCTCTGGATCTCAAGTTTAAAATCAAGATCCCTCTATGTGCATTTAATTATCTTTTTGGAAGAGATTTGTCTTATGGATATTAGATCCAGAGAAAGAACTAAATTCTTATAAAGGGTTAAATCCTGATTATATGTAAGACAGGTAAAAAGAGATGTATTTCTCCATTATTTTTACCTAGGGTTTCGAGAGGATGAAGATGATTTTTTTAGGGAGAATTCAATTCTCTATTTTTTGTAGAAGCTTATCGGCAGTATTCTCCTGTCTCTAAGATTTAATCTCCTTACTCTTATTTATAGGAGACTAAGAAGATCAATTTGTTGAAGAATCTCTCATTTGTGAAATCATGATTAATTTTATAATCAATTAAATTGATCTTAAAGACCAACCGGTGAATTTTATTCACCGTTGGATCTTTGATCCAAAGGCCCACTGTTTAACATAGTGAATTTTTATTATTTAGAAAGATTGCGGCATATAGAATTTAATTTTATCTGAAGCAAGTGCTTCACAAGCCTTGATGGTGTCGCCATATGCTATGCACATGATGCGCTGCCCAAGGGGTTGGCATGTGTACCACATGCCCTGCACATGGACGCTGCCAAAGAGATGGCATGAGCGCTACGTGGATATTACGTGAGGCAACGCCCAAGTAATCTCATCACGCGGGCTATGAATCTGAGTTCTTTTTATTTTATTTATTTACTTTAAACATCCATTTTGGGATTTTCAAAGCTTAAGTGTCACACCCCGCTTCCTAGTGTTTGGGAAGTAGACGATGAGCATGCGACGTATTTACTCAGAAGTAAACACGTTAAACATAAATAAGCAATATATAAATACAAAGCACAAGAATGACAAGATATGTAAAATAAGCAGCAATTTTTATTAACATTCTTTCTATACATTACAACTGATTTGAAAAGGAAATGTACAATGATAAAAGCAATGCCTAAACAGTGGCATACAAATGAAAAGGTAAGTAAAAGTAAAAGCTAGAAGTCTGGCTCCTCTGTGAACTGATCCAAGTCCTCTTGGCTAGGCTCGGTCTCCTGAAAGTCGGATCCTCCTGACGAACATTCCAAAGAAAGAAAGAGACAGGAATGTCGTCAGTGAACTAGTGCTCGGTAAGTCCTAAAAGAAAGAAAGGAATAGTACAAGTAATGAGAATAGAACTGGTAATTAATACAAGTATATGTTTGTTATGCTAACGTAGTTGTTTGTAGTTTGCTACAGAATGTATCAGTGTATACGAGGGGAGTCTAACTATCCCGTAGACTATGGTAACATGTAAGTATAAGGCCCCATCAAAACCTATGGGACAACGGCACGAGAGTTCTTGTAGGTGTCTTTTAGTGTCCATCATCGTGCCACTTTTAATACATTCCGTACCAGTCTACCCCGTTAAACCCCGTAATGTTTTGTATTGAATTATAGTTTATAGTTATCAGACTTGCCAAGGCCATGGATACAAGTTGTTCATGTAATCATGTTCAGGATGCATCAAGTAGTCATGTGATCAAGTCAAGATATAGACATGGTTCGGTCAAGTCAAGTCATGTTTGCATGTTGATATTGTTCTGGTATTCAGGTTCAGGTTCAAGTATTCATGTTGGATTCATGTTAGAATTGAATTCAGATTTAGACTTGGACTCAGACTTGAATCAGACACATTAAACAGATTTGGATCCTGAATTAGGTTTGGGTGTTATCGTTAACTGCTGCACATGGACGACAGGATTTGTGTCTTTTTCCAAGACAATTACCATTGATAACTTCGTTTTAGTTTTCTATCTTAAATAGGCATGCACTCACTTTCTTCGGCTTCCTGAGGCTCAAGTGAATTGATCCCGCTTAAACATTATTTACTAATGTCCTTAAATGTAATTTTATATAACTCGAGGGGTTTTATGAAAAATATTTTTAATACTTTCAAAATAAACCTCAAGTATTTATTTATATTATTTAGGGTTTTCATGGATGTGAATTTTAAAGAGTGAGGTATATCAGTGAATATTTACATAACTTGAATAGTTCAAGGTATTTTAGTGGAAGACTTGTCTTGTATTGATACTTGATGGTATTTTAGTGAAACTTGTTATTCTTTTATTTTCTAGAAAACATGGAATTTTATTATATCTTGAAAATATGTGGTTTGGTAATATTTATATAATTATTAAAAATTAATTTTGATTAGTAAGTAGAAAATCTAGTTTTTCTTAAAAATCGTATTAAAAATCTTTTGAGACCGAATGCTCCGTAAGGAGGTCTGCATCTCGCTCTACTAGCCCGAGGATGTGCAATAATCCGCACCATCCAATAGCGGGTACCCCAAAATAGATTGTAGAGGCATAATTGCAAAGAGTTTAATAATACTATTTAAAAGAAAACCGTGTTTTTTATAGTTCATGGTATTTTAATGAAATATTTTATTCGCCACAAAAATAGGTTCAAAGAGAATCGTGTTATGGAATCATGTGTGTTGTGAAGGGTAGGTCATTACCCCGTGATGTTTTTCTAAATGTATATACTAACAAGGAATAAAAATAACGTATATAAAATTCATGGTTTTTTCATGTAAAAGTTAAAATTAAAGTTATTTAACATGGTGTTTTAGAATGAAAGTTGTTCCTAAACATTAGTTTTATGATTATAAACATATGTTAGGAATATGGATGAGCAAAATGATTAAGAACAAGGGCGATTTCAAGGTTTTAGAATCAAAAGTCCATGGTAACTCCACTTACCGATATGTTTTGAAAAAAAGAACTTTTTATATAGAAAGAGAAGAATGGGGTGGGACTTACTAGCTAGAAGGGTATGAAGGAGTTAGAAGAAGATGTGGTTGCCTTCGTGGCGTCATGGGGTCGCCGGAATTGCTTCGTTTCCTCGCTGGAAGTTGGTCTTAAGCTAACTTCACTTCTACTCCATTTGTACTTGAGAAAATTTGATAATTTTGGTTAGGGATTTCAGAATGAGGAGGGGCTAGGGTATGGGGTTGTATTTATAGTGTGAAATTAGGGTTTTAGAATTGAAAAAATGAATTAAAATGCACTTAAATTAGATTTAAAGGTGAAATTGAATTCTCTGTTTAAATTCATAGTAAACAAACAGTACAGGGGTAATGAGGGTAGGGAAAACGACAAGTGTGCAAAACTCGGGCACTATTGCCCATGGGCGACTCGTCGCCGCCGGCCCATAAGGTCATCTCGCTGGCCAAGTGTAAGGGGAATGCCGTTGGATTGGTGCCACGTGTTCTCCTCTGTATAAATATCATTTTACACATGTTTGTTTTTTCTGACTGTTCATTTTTGTGTGCAGTGTACGTGTAAACTTTTGGGCTTCCAAAAAGTTTAAAAGAAAAAATCAGGAAAAATATAATGTGGCTGATGAGATTCGAACACAAGGGCTACGTTACAGCAGTGCAAGGCTTTACCAATGAGCTACAAGCTATTTCTTACTGTTCTACAACAAAAATAACTTTTAAATTGTGAGGCGAGCGTTAGTGAGGCCTGTGACGACCCGTCTCAGGCTTGCAATCTTCATTATGTACATTAACTTAAAAATTTTCGTACAGTAAAATCAGAGTCGTTTACATTAAGCCTAGGAAAAATATAACGCCCCGCTTTCCAGTGTACGGGCAGAGAATGCGACGAGGCCGCTACGTATTTACTCTGAAGTAAATACGCTAAGCGTATCTAAGCAATATAAATAAAAATGCACAAGAGACAAAAGTGATGAAACAACAACTTTATTTATTAATATTCTTTTGTATAATACATGGAAAGTAAATACATCTGAATGAAAGCAATGCCTAAACAGTGACATAACAAAAAAGGAAATACCGAATGTAAAAGAAAAAGTACAAGTGAAACTACAGCTCGGGATCTTCAGTAAACTGGTCCAAGTCTTCGGCACTGGGCTCGATCTCTGGAAGGTCCGAATCACCTGACGACATTCAAAGAAGAAGAAAGAGAATGTCGTCAGCGAACAAATCGCTCGGTAAGTCCCAAAAATAAGGGAGAAGTAGAATAGACAGAGAGTAAAAAGAGAGTGTAGTTTTTAAAGTTGTATTTAGTATTAATGCTGTTGTTTTTAGTTTGGTACAGAAGGGTGCCACTGTATACGAGGGGAGTCTCTATATGCCAGAGACTAAGGGCAACAGGAGTACAAGGAACCGTTTATACCACGGTACAACAGCAACATGAATTCAGGTTAGGTGTCTTAAGTCTTGCAGTCTCGTGCTACTTCTAACACCTTCCGTACCAATCTACCCCTTAGAAACCCCGCGATGTCTTGATTGTATAGTTGTATTGTAAATTGAATTGTCTTGTATAGGTGGATGACTTGCCGAAACCATGATATCAGTAAAATGGATGTAACTGGAGAATCATGTAGATGGAAGTATATCAATGGTTCGGTCAGTCAATACAGATTGAATATACGGACTCATGGATTCATGTTGAATTATAGTTTGTACTTGAATCATATTCAAATCAGATTATTTATAATAAGACTCAGACTGAGTCAGACAATTAGAAAATAAATTGAAGTCCTGATTGATTTGGTGTTATCGGTAACCGCTGCACATGGGCGGCAGGATTTGTGTCTTTTTTAAAGACGATTACCGTGTTGATAACGCCGTTTGTTAAGTTGTCTACCTTAGATAGGCAAGCACCCACATCTCCGGCTCCCTGAGGCTCAAGAGACTGGTCCCGCTTAAACCTATGTTTACTAGGGTCCTTATTGTAATTTATAAAACTTGAGGGTTTTTTATGTAAAAATAATTTTGTATAATTTACAAAATACACTTCAAGTATTTAATTATCGTATTTAGAGTTTTCATAGTTGTAGATTTTATATTTGTGACATTTCTAGTGAATAAACCTATTTTTTTCGTAATACATGGTATTTAATTGTAAAGCGTTGAGCTTGTATGGAATTTCATGGTATTTTCATGTAAAGTGGTTCTTTTGATTTAGAAAAGTTGAAATATTTATATTGTATCAAAAATAGATATTTTGATAATACATATATATATATATTTTATATAAAATAATTTTAATTTATTATTTTCTAGAAATCTCATTTTCTTAAGATATTTATATTTTAAATCTTTTGAGACTGAATACTCCTTGCGGAGGTTTGCATCTCGCACTACTAAGCCCGAGGATGTGCGATAATCCGCACCATCCCGAACGGGTTCCCTAAATGGGTTGTAGCGGCGCTTTGCAATGACTTGTTTAAAATACATAATCTTGTGAAAATGGTTTTTATAAGTTTAAGGTAGTTTTGTGTAAAACGGTATTTTCCCGAATCTATATTTCTCAAAAAGTATTGTGCTATGCTGCATATGAGTGTTGTGAAGAGATAGGTCATTACCTCATGATCTATCTAAAGGTATAGCAAGATTAATGATGTTTTAAAGTCGAAACTAAATTACATGGTATTTTACTGAAAAAAGTACGATAAAAATTGCAATAGGAAATATTTTACTATGAAACTTATTCAACATATTTTGTTAATGTTTAATAGTCAATATGTAAGGGTTTGGTATGTTTGTTTTTAAGAAAAAGTGAAATTTTTAGGAAGAACCGAATCGGAAATCGGATTAACTCCGATTCCGTCGGGTTTTAGAAATACGAGTTTTTAGAATAGCAAAGTGAAGAGGGAGAAGGTACTTACTGGTTTAGAGTCAAGAGAATAGGGAGAGGGATTGGTAGTAGTTTCCGGTGTATCGTTTCGTCGCCGGGTGCTCCTAGGGTCGTCGTCGGAATTTCGCCGGTGTTTCGCTCTTCGCTAACTCCACTTGCACACAAAATTTCTAAAGAGTTTTCTTGAGAGTTTGGACAGAATTTGTGAGCGATGGGTGTGTGTTTAGGGGTGATATTTATAGAAAAGATCAGGGTTAGGGTAGGTGAAAGGTTGTATTGAAAATTGTATTTAAAAATGGTTTAATGGAGTTTTAAAAAGTTCTGTTAATGTGTAGAAGATTTAAAGTGTACAGGGGAGTTAAGAAGGCCAAAAGACACATCTTTGATGTAGGACCAACTCGGATCCGACCGAGTTCGGCCGGCGGCGGCGGCCGGTCCGCCGACCGAGTCAGGCCGAGTAGGGCCGGGGATCGCCGTCAAGTGTCCGTCGTCTTTGGGTCTTCCTCCTGGTCCAGTTTGTTTTATATGTGACGTGGGGTTTTTACGAGTTATGCATGTATAGACCCTTGGACTTCTAAAAATTTAAAAGAAAACAATATTAAAAATAATGTGGGTGATGGGATTTGAACTCTGGTGTTTTGGTTCAGCAGTGTAAGGTCTTACCAATGAGCTACAAGCTCCTTCTTGCTATTAAAAAGCAAAACAATTACTTATTATACTCACAGGAAATGCAATTACCCCAAGTATACATTAACTTTTAAACAAATTTTTGTACACTAAAATTGGAGTTGTTACAGTTTACCCTCCTTACAAAAATTTCGTCCTCGAAATTTACAAATTTTAAGGACTAGTTTACAAATAGGTAGGGGTATTTTGTACGCATCTCATCTTCCCTTTCCTATGTCGATTCTCCTGGAGTGTCTTTTCTCCACATCACTCGAACCAAGTTGACTTCCTTGTTCCGAAGTGACTTCATTTTCCTGTCCAGGATCTCCACAGGTTGTTGCTCACAAGATAAGTCGGGCTGTACAGTGAGCTCGGAATGATCGAGAATATGACTGAGGTCATTCACATACTTTCTGAGTTGGGATATGTGGAACACATTATGCACCCCTTCCAATGAAGGTGGAAGTGCCAAGCGGTATGCCACTTCACTGACTCGTTCGAGTATGTCAAACGGTCTAATGTATCTCGAACTTAGCTTACCGCGTCTTCTAAATCGAATCACTCCGCGGTTCAGAGACATCTTTAAGAATACGTGATCTCCTGGCTGGAACTCCAAGCACGTCATTTTGCATCAGCCCAGTGCTTCTGTCGATCTTGAGCTATGCACATTCTTTCCTTGATAGTACGAACCACATCAACAGTTGCTACTATTATTTCAGGTCCAAGAAGTTCCCTTTCTCCGATGTCGTCCCAACTTAATGGTGATCGACACTTCCTTCAATATAGTGCTTCAAAAGGTGCCATTTTTATGCTTGCTTGGTAGCTGTTGTTGTACGAAAACTCCACAAGATGTAGGTGATCTTCCCACGATCTTCCGAAGTCTAACATACGCGCTTTGAGAATATCCTCCAAGATCTGAATAGTTCGCTCAGACTGACCATCTGTTTGTGGATGATAAGCTGTGCTGAAGTTCAGACTTGTTCCTAAGCTTGCTTGCAGACTCTGCCAAAATTGTGATCGGAACCTGGTGTCACGGTCGGAAACAATGCAGACCGGTACTCCATGAAGTCGCACAATTTCCTGTATGAGTTTATGGGTATCAGAGATAGTACATATTTAAAGAGTTTAAATCTTAAGTAGATTCTTACCTCCATGTACTTCTTTGCTAATGTCTCAGTTGATTGGCCAACTCGAAATGGAATGAAGTGAGCCGACTTGGTGAGTCGATCTACAATGACCCATACGGTATCGTTACCATTTGTGCTGCGAGGAAGTGCAGTCATAAAATCCATCGTGATATGTTGCCACTTCCATTTTGGGATTGGTAACGGTTGAAGTAATCCAGCAGTCCTGTGATGTTCAGCCTTTACTTGCTGACACACCAAGCATTTTGCGACGCTTCTGGCTACTTCACGCTTCATTCCATGCCACCAGTAATTCTGATGTAGATCTTTGTATATCTTTGTACCTCCAGGGTGTACTGAAAAGGGAGAGCTGTGAGCTTCTTTCATTAACTATTCCCGAACAGAACCTTTTGGTATACATAATCTGCTGCCGTATCTCAAAGATCCGTATTCATTGATGATGAAGTCTATTCTGAGTCCATTCTCCACTTGTTCTCTAATCTTTTGCAACTTAGCATCACTTGCTTGAGCTGCTTTGATCTGATTGACAATCGTTGATTGAACTTGTAAATTCATCAAACTTGAAGCGTTAGCTGGCATGACCACTTCAATCTCCATCTGATGCAAGTCTTGTGAAGCTTCCATTGAGCGATGAGATGCATTGCTAATGGTTGGCGACTAAAAGCATCTGGAACCACATTCACCTTCCCTGGGTGATATTGCAGGTTGATGTCAAAGTTCGCCATGAGTTCTAACCATCGTCTCTGCCGCATATTAAGCTTTTTCTGAATAAACACATATTTCAGACTCTTATGATCTGTGTATATGTTTACTCGTTCACCAAGAAGATAATGACGCCAAATCTTTAGAGCAAAAATAACGGCTGCCAATTCCAAATCATGCGTCGGATAATTGCGTTCATGAGTCTTCAGCTGTCTTGAAGCATAAGCCACAACCTTACCATGCTGATGTAGAACACATCCTAATCCCTTACCAGGTGCATCACAGTGCACTTCGAAACCTCCAGATTGGTCAGGTATGACGAGAATAGGCGTTGATGTCAATCTTGACTTGAGTTCTACGAAAGCCTGTTCGCATGCTTCTGACCACACAAAGTCTTCATCTTTACGTGTGAGTTTGGTCAGGGGTGTTTCTATCTTTGAAAAGCCTTCAATGAACCTTTTGTAATATCCAGCTAGATCCAAGAAAATTCGAATGTCCTTCACCGACTTTGGTGTCGGCCATTCGCTTACTGCTGAAACTTTCACTGGATCCACAGAGATTCCTTCGCCTGATACGATATGTCCAAGAAAACCAACTTGTTTTAACCAAAACTCACATTTGCTGTACTTGGCATATAATTGATGTTGTCGTAGAGTTTCCAGGACAATTCGTAGGTGTTTGGCATGTTCTTTCCGACTCTTTGAATACACCAGGATGTCTTCGATGAAGATGACAACAAACCTATCTAAGTACTCCCGGAAAACTTGATTCATCAGATTCATGAATATTGCTGGTGCGTTGGTCACTCCAAATGGCATCACTAGAAATTTATAATGTCCATATCGAGTTCTGAAAGCTGTTTTATTAATATCATCTTCCTTGACCTTCACCTGGACTATGATGCAGATCATACTAGTGAGGCTTGTGTAGTCCACAAGCACATCCTTTAATAGTTCATAGTCGAGGGGATATCGAGACACGGCATCAATATTCCAGAGTAGACTAGTGTGTACGTTTCTTGACCCTATATTGGGCGATGGTTGATCCTATAACCATTGGTGTTTGACATCAAAGATTGTACACAGGTGCTCATTAGAGAATGGGTACACCGAACGGAACTCGCCGAGAACTCCTAGATGGTACCATACCTATCGTCAGATAGCAGTTCTCTGGTGACACTTGTACAGGTTAGTCTGTAGACCCGAGATTGTCTTAGAGTCTTGTGTGGTTTCCACTGTGCTTTGATTTCCTCCCAACCACGGCTCAAAGGAGTCGTGCAAACAAGTGGATTTTGGGTATAGTCCCGAGTCACATAGAGACAATGAGCGATAGGAGGGGTTTCGTCTCTCCCGGTAGAGTGAGTTGATGTTGCGCTATGCTCGATTGGCTATAACAGCAAGTCTCTGGTCAGGGCTGATGAGATTTACTGGTAAGTGTTATCAGTAGTTTCTTGAACCGTTATGAGCCACGCATCGACATGACTTATCAAGTTACTTGGGTCTGACGTTTCTATCTCCAGACTCGATATGTGACATATCAAATGAAGATACCGGACTGTACGGTAAGTGTTGCTTATAGGCTTCACGGGAGTTTGGACAAGCTTGCTTGTTGATCTTCTATTCGCTCAATACCTGGGTAGCCGTTACGTCCAGCTAGTACCGCTGACGGCTTGTGGGTGACGGATGTGATCATTACCTACTGCTGGCGTATTGACGAGTCTTTAGAGTCCCACACAGAGGTTTCCTAGCTCAAGCGAAACGAAGTAGGGCATATATGGTGATATGTGCAGGTGTTTGATTAAATACGTGTATGTGATACCGTATTCTAACCTCGCGATATTTGATATCGGTTAGGTTATATATGGTATAACCGGATTATTGAATCAAGTATTGATTCAATAATTTGTTATATATATATTTGATATTGGCCGGTTATATATGATATGACTGGATTATTGAATCAAGTGTTGATTTAATAATGAATATTGAATATTATCGGTTATATGAGATATAACCGGGTTATCGAATCAAGTGTTTATTTGATGATATGATATACATATAAATGATATTAGTCGGTTATATATGATATGACCGGATTATTGAATCAAGTGTTGATTTAATAATTTGATATATATTAATATATTTGATATATAAATATATATTAACTAATATTGCTCACTTAAAGATTTTTATTCTCTTCTAAATACATTTAATATATATTAATATATGTATTTAATTATTGTGTCATGGTGGATGATATATAGAATATGGGTGTATGAGACTCACACCAAGGCTAAGGATAATATTGGGTGATTTATTTTTAAAGTAAAATTAAAAATGAAGTGGAAATGAGCATGGCTTAAGATGCTTGTAGAAGTATGTAGAAGCCATGTCTCATCTCTCTAATTTTGTTTTTACTCTAGATATTTTATAACCCAACCATTATGTTTAGCCCATGGTTAACTCTCTCACATGATACCTTGAGATATTTCTTCACCCAAATTCATCTTCTTCCTCTCTAGGTTTTCTTGAGTTGGAAAAGAAAAGGAGAAAAAGAATTTCTAAAGTGAGCAAAATTCCTACCTCATTAACCTAATCTCATCTAGCCCATTAGATTATGTTGTTTTCTTTACTAGTTCTTTGATTAGTGAAGAGGTAGAATGAGTTATAGAAATTTCAAGGTGGATCATTTTCGGCCTCGAAGATGTTGAAGCAAGCTTATTCTTTTCACCAAGTGGAGCCTAAGAAGAGTTTTAAGGACTACTATTTGGAGCTTAGGGACTACTACTTAGAGCTATTGAAGCGAAGGACTTGGTCTACAAAGGTTGTAACCTTCTTTACTTAGTTTAGAACTTCTTTACTTGCTTATAAAACCCTAATTCTCTAGTTCGATTCTTGGTTAGTGTAGCTTATCCTCTAGATTTTTTAAAATTGCACACTTGATGCATGTGGAAACTTAGTAGAGGTGCTAAGACATACTTTCATGGTATCAAAGCCAAGCTAGAGCATCAGGCATGGTCTAAACGACGTTAAAGTGTTCGATCGATATTTTAGAAACCCTAATTTCCAAGTTTCTGTCCATTTTTTCAAAATTTGATATTTTGCAGATTAAAAATTTGCAGAAATATGTACAGGGTATTTAATGGAGCCCTAAGAAATACGAGGGCCCAACTCGACCAAATGGCCACGGAACCGCGGCCTAACCTAGGGTTTAGCCGCGGTTCCGCCACGCTTTTTGTGAGTTAGGTACTTGTGTTTCTTGTGCTGCTCCATGTTGATATTTAGCACTTTCTGGGTGTTTTTAATGGGACTCAAGTTGTTGAGGTCTCTGTGATTTGTGGGTGTTTGATATATCAATCAAAAAGTTTAATATCGTCCAGATATATATGATAAGTGATATAATATTTGGAATCCACATTAATTAGTTTTGTGAAAACTAGTTTGATGTTTGTAAATCTCGTGTTTTAGTCTCTTTTGATCGATTGCCACGGAGTTTCGATTCGGATCAAAACTCCGTCGCAATCTCGTATTGTACGCAGATAGTCGCCAGGAAACACTACTAGATAGCCACACCCCATAGCCCTGACCAAGTGAGTTTAGGAGAACACTGTAACCAAAAGCATCCATTTGGGTGCTCGCGGCCGCGGTATTCCGCCCAAGTGCACTTCGTTAACGGCATCGGGGGTGCGGCAATCTACTAAAGTTCCCGATGAGCATTCGATCATTTAATCGGAATCTTATTGAATTACCCGACTTGATATTGAAAAGTGTTTTCAATTCGAGACATAAATGCAAGATTTAAAGGGTTAGGCATGAAATCCGAGATATGAGATATTCTGGGCTTATGATGTTTAAGGTATTTGCGGATTCTAATTATTGTAGTTTTTCATTTCTTTTCTGCGGCCGTAAGTGTAATATGTGGGGTATCCCCGATCTCGTTGCTATATGTCTATGACATTCAGGATACGTATATTTACTTACGTTGATGACATGTGCTGTTATGTGTTACTGTGATATGTTATATTGGATCGTCGTGATTGAATAGCCGAGGTTATTTTTACGTGAGATGAGAGTTTTTCCATTTTCATTCATGTAAAACTTGTATGTAAAATTCTTTTATTGGGATACTTCCGGGTTGAGGATGATGTCACCATTGATGTATATTATTTACTTTTCCGCATTAGGATAAACACCAGGCGGGGTGCACAAGTAACCGGGTTCTAGAGTCCAGTGGGAGACCATCTCGAGGAGTCGAGACCGGGTTGCCTAACTCTAGAATAGGTAAGGTTGCTTGCCGCTCTCGTAAGGGTCTAAGGATGTAGGTTTGGCCATTCATCACAACCGTGAAATCCGTGTTTTTCATTACTGGCTTAATTTAAAACACGGACTTCCTAGTATATCCTATATTTCATATGTTTGTTTCTGCTGCCTGAGTTCTGTGATGTGATCATATAACCGCGTGAGACGAATGCTATATATATATATGATATATATATAATAAACATTGCTTATTTTTTGCACCTACGCTAGTCCAGCCCCCGCTCTGCCGTTAGTTAAGTAACCTAACGGTGCATGACGCGGCCCCGTGGCGAATGCGGATGGCATAAGCGTACGTTCTATTTTTGTTTCTTTTCTGTGATGTTTAGGAAACATAAATGATGGGACGTCATTAATGAGATTAATGAAAGAAAAGAAACCTAAAGATGTTGTAGAATTAAACTCTTCAAAAAGGTAGCTCTAGTTTTTACTTTGCATAGCGGTATTCCTTTATGAATATCCAGCACCTCATTCGATGAGGAAAGAGCCTAGGTCCCTTCACCGGGAGTGACCTCTTTAGCAAAACTAGCAAATACTACAACCCACTCGGTTTGTTTTGAAAACTACTCGATTTTAAAAGTGGAGCTTAAACCTCTCCTTTTTCAAATCAATAGATTCTACAACGATATCAAGTTCATTACGTTAAAGGTTTTATTTAAAACCAGTCGTAGCCTTCCGTTATTTCAGATAAAGACTATTCAGTATTCGTGCTACGTTTGTTGGCCTCCGTCAAGGCGTAGTGTGCGGTAACTGATTAGTGCTTATCTGCTGCATATGATATGATTGGATTAGGATAGTTGTACGACCTTGTTGACCATAGTTAAGGGTCGAGCGGGTGGGTTTAATTCAATCAAGAAATGATGGACAGAACTTGACTCGCGCTTATGATTTGTTGACCATAGTTAAGGTCATAAGTCGCTAGGGGTAAAAATATATATTGGGAATTTCAAGTGTTGAAATTTGCAATGAGATTGCATACCTTCTATGAGATAGTTGGATCCCGATACCCACTGCGAGTACGGCACATAACCTATAAGTATGAGAGGTTATACACATCATTTTATCGAACCTGGGAGAGTTTTGCACTTTACAATTAGCTAATCCAGTATGTATCAAAGAAAGATATTAGCGGGGTTATGCCCCTGCAGAAACGAGGTTATTTAGTTCCATGCAAAAGCACGAGGAGACTCTCTCCGAGTACCAATACTTGCCTGGCTGATCGATTGGCGAACTTGTAGGGTGTAATTAATCCCGGCTAATTATACCTTTTAGGGTTTGAAGAAAGATTTGATAAAAACAGTGGTAGCCATCCTGATTAGATAAGATAATAACCAATCTAATCTTGCAAGAGCGCACGCTAAAGTGTTTTCTTCTCTTTCTTTCCAGGTAGCGACCATGACATGCCTTAATCAAGATAATAATATGGATGTATTGACCGAATCCGCTTATTATACTGAGCTGGGGAACGTTGGTTCCGCTCTTTCTTATAACTGTCATAAGTCTAAGTAAGGAATAGGAGAATATCCGGATTTCCATGCAACCCGAACGAAGAAAGAGCATGATGATGCATCTTCTTTGGGTGTGTCCGTTACCGAGAACTGTTTCTCAGTATGCTCTACGTCCTGGGTATTGGTTACCGGATCAGGATCTCACGTATGTAATATGTTACATGGGTTAAGAAGAAGTAGAGAACTGGGAAAGGGTGATAAGTCTCTCGTAGTAGGGAATGGTGCAATTGTTGCAGCCAAAGCAGTTGGCGAATATCACCTTGTATTACCAAATGGTAATACATTGATTCTGAACAACTGTTATTTCGTACAAAAAATGATGTGCAATATAATATCAATTTCTTTATTAGATAAAGAAGGATATAATTTTGTACTAGAGAAAAATGTTATGAACATTTTCTTAAATCAAGTGTTGATTGGGTTTGGTACGTTGTATAACGGTATATACATTCTAAATCAAACTACAGTTCTAAACATACAGAACACACACAATATTAAAAGTTCAGAAATGAACGAAATCTTCTTATGGCATTATAGACTTGGTCATATCAATGCGACAAGACTATCAAAGTTGCATAAAAATGGATATTTGAATCAGTTTGAATTTACATCTTATGAAACTTGCCAGTCATGTCTCAAAGGCAAGAGGAGCAAAACTACGTTTATAGGACACGGAGAAAGAGCTACTGAACTCTTGGGACTGATACATAGTGATGTATGCGGTCCTATGTCTACACATGTCAGGAATGGTCCCTCGTACTTTATTACATTCACCGATGATTTATTAAGATTCGGACATGTGTTCTTGTTGAAACACAAATATGAAGCTTTTGAGAAATTCAAGGAATATAAGTACGAAGTTGAGAACCAGACGGGTAAAAGTATTAAAGTCCTTCGATTTGATCGAGGAGGAGAATACTTGAGCACGGAATTCCGAAACTATTTAAAAGAGATAGGATTCTCTCTCAACTTACTCCTCCGTATACACCACAGCACAATGGAGTATTGGAGCGGAGGAACCGCACCCTATTAGATATGGTGTGCTCTATGATGAGTATTGCTGAGTTACCTATTTCCTTTTGGGGTTATGAACTTGAGACAACTGCATACCTATTGAATAGAGTTCCGACCAAATCCGTGCCTACCACTCCATGAGATATGGTATGGGAAGAGACCATATCTTAAACGAGTTAAGATATGGGGTTGTCCGGCTTATGTTAGAAAGCAAAATCCGGACAAGCTCGAGGCAATGTCTGTTTTATGCAAGTTTGTGGGATATCCAAAGAATTCATATGGATATATCTTCTACCACACCGAGGAACAAAAAGTTTTTGTTTCTCAATATGCCACCTTTTTAGAAAAGGAATTTCTTATGAAAGAAATTAGTGGTAATGAGATAGAACTGGAAGAAGTTCCAGCTGCACAAACTATAACAGATGATTTGGTAGAATCAGAGGATTCAATAGTCCTCGACGAACCTCAGCCACTCTGTAGATCTAGTAGGATTTCTCATCCACCTGAGAGAAACTATGGTTTTCTTATAGATGGTGGGAGCGAGGATTGCATCATGGAAGATAATGACCCAACTAGTTTCGGGCAGGCCATCACAAGTGGAGACTCTGTGAAATGGCTGGATGCTATGCGATCTGAGATGGAAACCATCTACACCAACAAAGTATGGACTTTGGAAGTTGCTCCTGAAGGGGTAAAACCTATTAGGAGCAAATGGATCTTTAAGAAGAAAATTGGTGTATATGGAAAGGTTAAGATCTTCAAAGCTAGACTTGTAGCAAAAGGTTTTCGTCAACGACCAGCTGTTGATTATGATGAAATCTTTTCTCCAGTGGCTATGCTTAAGTCCATCAGGATCCTACTTGCCATTGCTGCATACCATGACTATAAAATCTGGCAGATGGATGTCAAGACCGCTTTTCTAAATGGTGATTAGAATAGAGCGTGTACATGACACGGCTATAGGGCTTTATAGACAGTGGGAGCAGCAGAAAGGTGTGCAAGCTTCTTAAATTAATCTACGGATTAAAGCAGGCATCACAGAGTTGAAACGTCTGTTTTGATGTGGCAGTTAAAGAGTTTGACTTCATCAAAAACATAGATGAACCTTATATATACAAGAATGTTGTAGAGAGTAAGGTTGTTTTCCTCGTATTGTACGTGGATGACATACTCTTGATAGGAAATGATGTTCCTATGCTACACTCGGTCAAGCTCTTCTTATCACAAAAGTTCTCCATGAAAGATCTAGGTGATGCCTCTTACATCTTGGGGATTAAGATCTATAGAGATAGATCTAAGCGGATGTTGGGATTGTCCCAAGCCAGGTACATTGACACCATACTAAAGAGTTTTAGTATGGAAAATTCTAAGCGTGGTAATTTACCCGCTTGTTCAAGAATCACTCTCTCCAAAGAGATGTCTCCCAAGACTGATTTGGAGAGGGCTCAAGCTTTCACACTCGAATTCAAAAGATCAGGGCGAAAGAGTGCAATAGCTTCGGTGCAAGAGATACCTAATACTTCTGCAGTTGAGTTTATCATGTACGCGATGTTATGTACCAGATCGGATGTAGCTCACGCACTTAGTATGGTAAGCAGGTATTAATCAGATCCTGGGGAGAAAAACTGGACAGCTGTGAAGAACATTCTTAAGTACTTGAGAATGACTAAAGAGATGTTCTTGGTGTATGGTAACGGAGAACTCCAGGTGGAGTCCTTTACCGATTAGAGCTTCCAGAGTGATAAGGACGACAATAAGTCAGTCTCGGGTTTTGTCTTCACCCTCAATGGAGAGGTTGTATGTTGGAAGAGTTCCAAGCAAGATACCGTAGCAGACTCGACGATGGAGGCTGAATACATCGCTGCCAACGATGCCGCCAAAGAAGCTGTCTGGACGAAGAAGTTCATTGCTGAACTTGGTATGGTTCCATCCATTGAGCATCCAATACCCTTTTATTGTGATAACAATGGAGTTGTGGCTTTGGCCAAGGAACCCCGGTCCCATCAGCGTTCCAGACATATTCTTAGGCGGTATCACCTGATCCAGGAGATAGTTGATCACCGGGAGATCGAGGTCGGGAGAGTTGACACGAAGGATAATACAGCGGATCCACTCACGAAGGCCCTCCCTCAGATGAAGTTTGAGAGACTTTTTGGGATGTTGGGTATGAGATACTACAACAACTGGACTTAGTGCAAGTGGGAGATTGTTAGGAATATGTATGCCCTAGAGGCCATTATTGTATGATATAGTGGATGCTTGGACATATATATAAAGGACTTTCTTGCTCGACATGATAGTATGCAATCTGGTTGTTCTTTATCTTAACATGTACACTTGTATTATTATACTGTCTCTCTGATACATGTTGATAAAGCCCTTAGAATATTAGCTTGACTACCAGGACTATGATGCAGATCATACTAGTGGGGCTTGTGTAGTCCACAAGCATATCTTTTAATAGTTCCTAGTCGAGAGGATATTGAGACAGGGCATCGATATTCCAGAGTAGACTTGCGTGTACGTTTCTTGACCCTGTATAGGGTGATAGTTGATCCCATAACCATTGGTGTTTGACATCAAAGATTGTACACAGGTGCTCATTAGAGAATGGGTATACCAAACATGACCCACTGAGAACTCTTAGATGGTACCATACCTATCGTCAGATTGTACACAGGTGCTCATTAGAGAATGGGTGACACTTGTATAGGTTAGTCTGTAGACCCGAGATCGTCATGGAGTCTTGTGTGGTTCCCACTGTGCTTTGATTTCCTCCCAACCACATCTCAAAGGAGTCGTGCAAACAAGTGGATTTTGGGTATAGTCCCGAGTCATATGGAGGCAATAAGCAATAGGAGGGGTTTTGTCTCTCCCGGTAGAGCGAGTTGATGTTGCGCTATGCTCGATTGGCTATAACAGCAAGTCCCTGGTAAGTGTTATCAGTAGTTTCTTGAACCATTATGATCCACACATCGGCATGACTTATCAAGTTACTGGGGTCTGACGTTTCTACCCCCAGACTCGATATGCAACATATCAAACGAAGAGACCGGAGTGTACGGAGTGTGTTGCTTATAGGCTTCACGGGAGTTTGGACAAGCTTGCTTGTTGATCTTCTATTCGCTCAATACCTGGGTAGCCGTTATGTCCAGCTAGTACCGCTGACGGCTTGTGGGTGACGGATGTGATCATTACCTACTGCTAGCATATTGACGAGTCTTTAGAGTTTCACACAGACATTTCTTAGCTCAAGCGAAACGAAGTAGGGCATATATGGTGATATGTACAGGTGTTTGATTAAATACGTGTATGTGATACCGTATTCTAACCTCGCGATATTTGATATCGGTTAGGTTATATGTGGTATAACCGGATTATTGAATCAAGTGTTGATTCAATAATTTGTTATATGTATATATATTTGATATTGGCTGGTTATATATGATATGACTGGATTATTGAATCAAGTGTTGATTTAATAATGAATATTGAATATTGTCGGTTATATGAGATATAACCGGGTTATCGAATCAAGTGTTTATTTGATGTATGATATACATATAAATGATATTCGTCAGTTATATATGATATGACCAGATTATTGAATCAAGTGTTGATTTAATAATTTGATATATATTAATATATTTGATATATAAATATATATTAACTAATATTGCTCACTTAAAGATTTTTATTCTCTTCTAAATACATTTAATATATATGTGATATATTAATATATGTATTTAACTATTGTGTCATGGTGGATGATACATAGAACATGGGTGTATGAGACTCACACCAAGGCTAAAGATAATATTGGGTGATTTATTTTTAAAGTAAAATTAAAAATGAAGTGGAAATGAGCATGGCTTAAGATGCTTGTAGAAGCATGTAGAAGCCATGACTCATCTCACTAATTTTGTTTTTACTTTAGATATTTTATAACCCAACCATTATGTTTAGCCAATGGTTAACTCTCTCACACGATACCTTGAGATATTTCTTCACCCAAATTCATCTTCTTCCTCTCTAGGTTTTCTTGAGTTGGAAAAGACAAAGAGTAAAAGAATTTCTAAAGTGAGCAAAATTCCTACTTCATCAACCTAATCTTATCTAGCTCATTAGATTAGGTTGTTTGCTTCACTAGTTCTTTGATTAGTGAAGAGCTAGCTTGAGTTATGGAAACTTCAAGGTGGATCATCTTCGGCCTTGAAGACGACGAAGCAAGCTTGTTTTTTTCACCAAGTGGAGCCTAAGAAGAGTTCTAGGGACTACTACTTAGCGCTTAGGGACTACTACTTAGAGCTATTAAAGTGAAGGACTTGGTTTACAAAGGTTGTAACCTTCTTCACTTAGTTTAGAACTTCTTTACTTGCTTATAAAACCCTAATTCTCTAGTTCGATTCTAGGTTAGTGTAGCTTAAACCTCTAGATTTTTTAAAATTGCATACTTGATGCATGTGGAAACCTAGTAGAGTTGCTAAGATATACTTTCAGTCGTCGCCATCACCCTAACCCCGCCTTCACCTTCTCATCCCTCTCCTCCTTCTCCCTGAGAACCTATAACCCCGACCATGATCCCTGCACAGACCCGACGTGACCCTAGAAACCTCACCGCGGATCACCCACTGCCTCGTCGTTGTCGTCATCGTCACCTCTTCACCTCCCTCTCCTCTTCCCGAGTCTTGCACACCCATCTCCACAACCCAAATCCCGAAGACCTCCACGGCAACCCAAGAAAACCCCCTCTGCCCTTCACCGTTGACGGCTGCCCATTTTCGCCGTCGTCTTCTCCCCTTTCCTCTGTCCTATGTCCCTAGTCCCAGAAACCCAACCAACAGCCATACCCCCATTCTTTCTTCTTCTTACGTTTCTTCTTTCTTTCTTTTCTTTTCCTTGATTTCTTGATTATTCCGGCCGCCTCTCCGGAGTCGCATACGTCGCTGATGATCCGAACGACCCAGTCATCGTCGTCGTCCAGCGTAGTCACGTCTTTGATCAGCCAGGTCTAGTCCTGCGCGCGCGTGAGTTTGCATCGTGACATTTATCTGACGTCGAACATGACGTACGTACCCCGTCGTGAGATCCGATTAGGCAAGTTTAACTTGCAACATGCTATGTTAATATATCTATTTATATATGAATAAAAATAATACATGTGTTTCATTATGAAGCAAATAGTATAGATTTACCGTTTTACGATATTTGTTCATATCCGTACTGACAATAACATATCTAGTTGCATACCGGAACATCATGATATCATTATACTATATATTAGCACAACATGTTATCTAGTTGCATCATACGTAGTCTTGGACGTATAAAAGATTATTACAGATAGATACATATGCATCCGTGCATTAACCGTGTTCCGATATTCATTACAGTTTCATATTTGGGTATCTATTTGATATATATGCATCACATGACATGTTCACGATACACTACTTGACTCGTTACTTGGATATTGTTACTAATGCCAACGATCTTGACGTGTTGTCCCGACGGACGTAACTTGTTGTCTGCATAGACGAGAACTGTACCTGCTTGATCCTGTGTTGGCATTAGACCTATATTGGCAATACCTGACTTGAACACAAATTTGGGGGTAAAGGGGACATCAAGAATGTAACCGAAACGTAACTCGAGAGGATATTATTACATGCTTGCCGTTTTTTCGAGCGTTATGGAATAATTACATGTTTACCGTTTTTCCGGGCGTTACGAAATAATTACCCGTTTGCCGTTTTTCCGGGCGTTACGGATTAATTACCTGTTTTTCGTTTTTTCGGGCGTTACGGAATAATTATCTGTTTGCCGTTTTCTGGGCGTTACGGAATAAATCCTGTTACCGTGATCCTGTGGGTAATGAACGGGATATATTCTGTTGGGTTACGATGAGGATTACATTAATTGGTTTCAAAGACTTTTAGAATAGATAATCTAGAAGCACGGTTTTAGGTTTCACATCACACATTACATACATACACATACCTCACTGTTTATATCTATATTATGTATTTATATTCATATTTACCTATATCGTTACATCCTGATTATTATTGTTTTGATATTATGACGCACCGACGTCTGGATTTTGCATGGCCCAGTTCCTCTATCTTTATCGTATGATGAACAAGAGTGTTCATCGCCGAAAACAGAGACGAACTGGGATAGGTCGTCTTGTCTGAATTTGGGGGCAGATGCTATTTCGCCTTATTCATCCACCTCTCCGAAAATATCAAGTTGATTTATGGCACCGTATATCGGAGGTTTGGATAGACGCGACCGTTGTAAAATGACTTTATCAGATTCCCCTTCATTTGTGAGGGGTTTTTGATTGTGGGGACGCTCTTCCCTGCAGGCGCAAGCCTCTGCAGTTAATTACGTTACCGCATTGCGATAACCACTTTCTTCTGCTCCATCAGTTCATATGTCGTGTGTTGTTTGTTTTATTTTGGATTTTCTGTGGATTGTATATGGAGACTAATTTATGTCGCTGCCCGTAGGGCATGGATTTGTCCAAATCCGTATATTTTAGATTTCGGTTTATTTTATTTAAGGACCGTTAATCTAGTTTGAGATTAAGATCGACTTAAATGCATGTGAGTATATGGGTCTCGATTTGTTTTAATTTAAGGACATCAAGGTCTATTATCGCCATGTTTGAGGCGAATGTTAGTTTAGGGACATTTCGGTCCATTGTCGCCGTTTTTTAGGCGAATATTAATTTAAGGACATTTCGGTTCTACATTCTCATTTTGGAGACGAATGTTAGTTTAAGAACATTTCGGTCCATGGTCTTCGTTTTTGAGGTGAATATTAGTTTAAGGACATTTCAGTCCTATATCCATCTTGCGCGCACGTGTATTTGTTACGTGACGAATTAAACAATGTTTATATGGAATGTGCCTAATTTGGAACACGATCCGATTTGATGCATGCACGTCAATTTGGAAGTGCATCAACGAAAAAAGTTATTGGTCGTCGGGACCCGCCACCTCTCTGAAGACGTTGAAGAATTATAACGACATGTATTAGAGGTGTGAAGAGATGTACCCTTAAACCAAATCCCGTATTTGAGGGAAAAGGGGTTGTTATGGACTTAAGAATTTTAAGTCATATTTGAGACCTTGGAAATCAAAAGCATATGGGCTCGAATGATTTAAAAAACAAAGAGGTTTAACCTCAGGAAACTTCGCTAATTTTGGGCTGATATTGAGTTTCCATAATTACCCAACACTGCTAAGCACTGGGATATACAGCGCTCATGTGTGAAACACGTGGGGCGCTGGGTTAGTGCTTAGCACCAGAGTCCTGTGGCACTCACATGTGAAATACGTGAGGTGTTCATATATGAGCGTTGTCCAATCAGTGCTAAGCATTTTAGTCATTTTGACTAATCATAGAGTGTTGAGCACTTTATATGGTACCCACGTGGGAAGCACGTGAGTATTGAGCTTTGGGTTTTATTTGTTTACTTTCCCTCTTTTTACAGAAGTGCTAAGCACTTGGGTTTGGCTCACGTGTGAAGCATATGAGACGCCAAGTTATTCTTGTTTCTTTTTTTTTCTTTTTTAGAGATATTGATCTCTGCTAATGACATTTTAGTCATTGATGATCATCAAGATTTCGGTTTTAAAGATCTTGGATCATCAATATTGTTTTTATCGAAGAACTAAGTTCTCTTTTATTTTTATAATAACCAAGTTCTTTATGTAGGGTTAAACCCTAATTCTTGGAAGAATTAAATTCCTATATCTTGTTGTTCTTTCTTTTTTTCTTTTAATTTAGTTCATTTCACCTAAGTTTTGAATCTGTAGAACAAATTCCCCCCGATGAGAATTAAATTCTCAACTTATGGGGAGATTTGCTTCTGCAAGTCTCAACCAAAGGAAGAACTAAGTTCTTATATGAAGGGTTAAACCCTTAGATAGGAAAAGGAGAGATGATATGATCTCTGTGTTTTCTTTATCTAGGGTTTCAACGAGAAAAGTTTTCTTCTTTGAGAATTAAATTCTTTCTTCTCTCAAGAACCCACTGTATTCTTTTTTTTAGAAGCTTGTGGGAAGTTCTATCCGCTTTTGGTGTTTTTCTTTTTCTTTCTTTTTCCCTCCCTTTTTTTTCGAGACATGAAGTCTCGGATCCTTTATATAGTGGATGCAGATAGTTAATTGGTTTTGAGAAAATCTCTCATTGAGAGATTCCAATTGATTTAATTAGTCTCAAAATTTATTTGGGGTGTTTTACCCACCGTGGGATATTTGATCCAAGTGTCTCTGTTTTTACAGAATATGTTGTTCTTGTTTTAACAAGATGGAGGGAATATTCTCTCATATAAAGAATAAAATTCTATTGAACGATGATATATTTATCACCATTGGATTTTTAATCCAAGAGTGCTCAGTTTTACAAAGAGCAATATTTTTTTTGTTTAGAAAGATATGGGAAATATTTTCCATCTTACTGGATTTTTGATCCACCAACTTTCTGTTTAACAGAAAATATCCCTCTCAATAAAATTTAATTCTATGCTTAACCACCATTGGATCCTTGATCCAATGGTTCATTGAGAAGAATTTAATTCTACATAAGGAGGTGCCCTCACGTGTTTAACACGCGGGGCTTATTTAGCTCCTCTAATTTGGCAACCATATGTCTTGCATATGGGCGCTCACGTGTTTAACATGTGAGACCAATTTGACCTATAGTTGTCTAACTACAGCGCCTATATGCTTTGCATATAGGCGCTCACGTGTTTAACATATGAGGCTTATTTAGCCTATCAATTATTTGATTGCAGCGCCTATATGCTTTGTGTTAGTTATATGTATGCCCTAGAGGCCATTATTATACATGATTGTATATTATAGTGGATGTTTGGACATATATAGAGAGGACATTCTTGCTCGATATGATAATATTCTATCTGGTTACTCTTTATCTTAACATGTAGACTGGTATTGTGATACTATCTTTCTCTCACATGTTGATAAAGCCCTTAGGATGTGTACTTGACCACTAGGATTATGATGCAGATCATACTAGTGGGGCCAGGGTAGTCCGCAAGTTCATCCTTTAATTGTTCCTAGTCGTGGGAGTATCGAGACATGGCATCGATATTCCAGAGTAGACTAGTGTGTACGTTTCTTGACCTGTATGGGGTGATGGATGATCCCACATCCATTGGCGTTTGACATTAAAGATTGTACAGAGGTGCTCATTGGAGAATGGGTACACCGAACAGGATACGCCGAGAACTCCTAGATGGTATTATACCTAATGTCAGGTAGCATTTCTCTGGTGACACTGGTACAGGTTAGTCTGTAGACCCGAGATCGTCATAGAGTCTTGTGTGATTCCCACTGTGCTTTGATTTCCTCCCTACCACGCTCAAGAGAGCGTGCAAACAGGTGGATTTTGGGTTTAGTCCCGAGTCACATGGACTCAATGAGCGATAGGAGGGGTTTCGTCTCTTCCGGTATTGGGGATTGATGTTGCGCTATGCTCTATTGGCTATAACAGGAAGTCCCTGGCCAGAGCTGATACTGAGATTTACTGGTAAGTGTTATCAGTAGTTTCTCGACCCGTTATGAGCCTCATAGCGGCATGACTTATCAAGTTATTGGGGTCTGACGTTTACCACCCCTAGACTCGATATGCGACATATCAGACGAAGAGACCGGACTGTACGATAGTGTTACATACTGGATTCACGGGAGTTTGGACAAGCTTGCTTGTTGATCTTCTGATCGCTCAATACCTGGGCAGTCGTTACGTCCATCTAGTACCACTGACGGCTTGTGGGTAACTGATATGATCATTACCTACTGCTGGTGTATTGACGAGTCTTTAGAGTCTTACACAGAGATTTCCTGGCTCAAGCGAAACGAAGTAGGGCACATATGTGATATGTGTGGGACTGAGATTAATACGTGTATGTGATACCGTATTCTAATCTCGCGATATATGATATCGGTCGGTTATATGAGATATAGCCGGGTTATTGAATCAAGTGTTGATTCGATAAGTTGATATAAATGATATTAGTCGGTTGTATGTGATATAGCCAGATTTTAAAATCAAGTGTTGATTTAATAATTTAATATATAATTATATATTTGATATATTAATATATATTAACTAATATTAGCTTACTTAAGAATTTCTTTTCTACTAATACATTTAAATACTTATGTGATATATATTAATATATTTGTTTTTGTGTCATGCTAGATGATATATTGGACTTGGGTGAATGAGACTCATACCAAAGTAAAGATAATTTGGGTGTTTAATTATTAAGGGAAAAATCAAAATTATGTGGAAATTAGCATGGCTAAAGATGCTTGTGGAAGCATGTAGAAGTCTTGACTAAAGTTCACTAATTTTGTTTTACTCTTGATATTTATTAACCCAACCATTATTTTAGCCATGGTTAAGTCTCTACAAATATCACTTGTGATATTTTCTCACCATGGTTCATCACTTGATTATCTTCTTCATCTCCTTCTTTGCTCTCTAGCTTTTGAGTGAGGTAAAAAAGAAAAAGAGAAAAATAATTCTAAACTGAGCAAAATTCCTACTTCATCAATTTATACCAAACCAGCAATTTAGTATAGGTTGTTTGCTTCACTAATCCATCAATTAGTGAAGAGGTAGCTTGAGTTAGAGATTATTCGACGTAGATTATCTTCGGCCTCGAAAATCCTTAAGCAAGCTCGTTCCTTTCGCCTAATGGAGCCTAAGAAGAGTCCGGGGACCACTACTTGGAGCAAAGGGACTACTACACGGAGATTTATAAGTGAATGACCGATCTACAAAGATTGTATTTCTATTTCACTTAGTGTAAAGTTTGTTTACATGCATATAAAACCCTAATTCTCTAGTTCGATTCTAGGTTAGTGTAGCTTAGCACTCTAGATTTTTTAAAATTGCATACACGATGCATGAACAAACCTAGTAGGGGTTCTAAGAAACACTTTCACTTTGCATATAGGCACTTACGTGTTTAACACGTGAGGCTTATTAGCCTATCAATTGTTTGATTGCAGCGCATATATGCTTTGCATATACGCCCTCACATATTTAACACATGAGGCTTATTAGTTATGGGGAATCTTCTCCCCTTTTTATCTTCTCTTTTTTTTATGAGGGAACAAATGCCCCATAAAAAAAGCATCCGTTCACATTGGGAATTTTGCATATACGCTCTCACATGTTTATACGTTCTCTGTTTAGTACGCGAACACTCACCGGGTAACACTACTAGATAGCCACGCCCCATAGTCTCGACCAAGTGACTGTAGGAGAATCCCATTGCCAAAAGCATCCGTTTAGGTGCTCGCAGCCGCGGTGTTCCGCCTAAGTTCACTTCGTCGATGGCATCGGGGGTGCGGCCGTCCACTAATGGTTCCGACGAGCGTTCGATCACTTGTTGGGAATCTTGTTGAATTGCCCTACTGGATATTGAAAAGTGTTTTCAATTTGAGACTAAAATGCTGGGTTTATAGTGTTAGGCATGAAATCCGGAGTATGTGATATTCCGAGTTTATGATGTGTAAGGTGGTTGCGGATTCTAATTATTGTAGTTTTCACTTTCTTTTCTGCGACCGTAAGTGTAATATGTGGTGTATCGCCGGTTTTAAATCCCTTTTTGTTCTTGCCTTGGATTGGATTTTAAATCCATCAACAGAGATTTGCCTTGGATTTTAAATCCATCAACAGAGGTTTGCTTCTTTTTTTTTTGAACTGATCTCTTAGAGATCTAAAAAAAATTTAAGTAGACTCTGGGGTCTCGATTCAATGAGGATTGTTAGTTCTCCTCTTAGGGTTTACCCTATCACTGATCTTTGAGGATCTTTGGAATTTAATTCCATTTTCTTTGTTTCCCCACCATGGGGGTTTCTGGGATTTAATCCTATTATTAAAGGAATTTAATTCCATCTTACAGAGCTTAGCTCTGAGAGATCTAGGGACTTTTGGGAATTTTATTCCCCGTCTGTTCTTGAGAATTTTTCTTTTTTAGGATTTTTATACCCTTTTCATGGATTTGAATGTTCTGCCCATTTTAACAGAACTCGCTTTTCGAGGATAGTTAAAAAAACTCCTTTGTTTATTAATGAGAATCCTTTTGGATTCTCACAATGATTATCTTGACTCATCATTGGTGAGCCACCATTTGGATTTTGTGGGGCCCACTGGCTTTGTAGTTAGTAATTTTATGAGACAAACTCATATATTTTTTTATCAATGGGTTTTCTTCCCCTTTTTTATAGGTACAATGGCCTTACTTCCTACTTCTCTTACACACGCTCGGAGGTCGCTTTTCCATAGTTGCCATCAGACGAGAAAGTTATAGCGATGATTAGGGCACATGATAAGGATAATAAGAGCCTTCTTCTATGGGGAGTTTGGTATGACCACATTATCAGGGATCGCCGTAGTTTTACGTGCGAAGTACCAGCGGAACCCATCCGTTCAATGTCATTGACGGAGCGTTCGCGTACTGCTTATGCGGTGGAAGCGGCTAATTGAACCACCACAGGCCGGCTTGAGCCGTCAACGACAGAGATACCCAATCAACACATGATGGCTATCGATATTTTGGGACTTTGAATATGTCAGGGTGAAGCTAGACCCTGGGGGCAAGTCTATAAGGTAGGTGTTACCCCGTGCCATCCAGTGGGCTATCTTCCCTGGGCCCGGGACATTCTCTCCTCCCAACACTCACGGTTGCAGAAAGTTGGATTGTATCAAGCGGTGTACGCGTCACTGTTCTATTACCATGCTCCCCACTTCTGGTGGGTCAAGGCTTTTTTGAACCAGTGGAATCTTCCAACGAATACGTTTCTGCTAGGGGACCACAAAGTCTTTATCTTCCGAGAAATTTCAGGGCTGCCGATTAGGGGAGAGCACTATGAAAAACTATTTCCCCTTGACGAGTATATATTTTCTACAGTGCCAGCTATGCGTGAAGGCTTGACGACCGAGAATGCTATTCGGCACAAGCACCCGAGTCTAATCAATGCCTTAGGTATTTTTGAGAGACTATTCGTGGCATTGGAAGGGCAAGGTGTCACTTTTGACGCTTTCATTGCTTTCTTTCTCCGTGAAGATGTTCTATCCAAGAAAGCTCTGAAATTCACGAAGGTCGAGGATCCCTTCGGATTCGGCTTGTAGAAATTGCCGGCCAAAGAAGAAGACCTGCCACAGTTTTACATTCCAAATGCGTCGGTCGTGACCTTTGACGCAATCGCTGCCCCTGGAATAGACGAAGAAACTTTCTTTGTCAGTTTCATCAGTCTTTGTCTTAGTTGGTTCGCCATGCCGATGCATCACCGTTTTATGAGAGCCTCAGTCTTCTATCCTGCCTATCGCATAGCCGAAAGAGCGCGATTGGCAGTTGGCATTGCAGGATTATCACACATATACCACGGTTTAAGTACTGCCGCCAACACTTCAAACCCAGGTGCAGACACCGTGAATTTCTCCCTCCACTACTTCACGTCGTGGATCGAGATGCATGTGTTAGGCGCGTTTGCTGCATACCGGTAGCCTAATTTCTATGATTCATACACCTTCCTGCGGGTCATGAAGCTGGTCGATGCTTCTGCTCCTGATCCGACTCAGTTAGGGGCTTTACGCGTATTATTTAATTCGTATTCAAACGAAGGCGGGATGGTTTTCAGTGATCGAGTCCTTTCTGCTCCAGGGGGGCCCGTTCAACAGTTGTTCGATTTGTCGAAGAATGGAGCTCCGGCTTTAAAGCACAAAGAGATCATGCATTTATATTCAATCAGGCCGGGGTACCGAGTGTTCCGCCTAAATGACACTGCTTTCTTCATGCGGTATAATTCGCATCGCTTCGCCCAGCAGCTAGATTACAACCAGGGCGTCCCCTTCGAAACCTTTTTAGTTGAGCCTACTCTCTCGCTGGAGGTTGCTCACGACGTTATCCACCACTTCATGTGGTTAAATACTATTTCTATTTTCATGATCTCGGAGTCCGACTATCTTCCAAGGCCCGTGGGGCCCTTCAAGGGCTGGTATCGCCACCGGGTTAGTCCCATCATCGCAGAGGAGAGACGAGTGCTCTTTGAGTGTAAATCTTCTGCTCTAGCTCAAGTCATCAGCGCCCCGTTGCGGCCACGGTCGATTGTTCGCCCTCCTCTGAGGGACAGCGGTTCAGTGCTCATTTCTAAAGCCGCTCAAGCAGAATCCGTCCCCCATACTTCTAGTGTGCTGGTCCGCACTAGAGCCGGGGCAGAGATTCCTGATAAAGTACCAGCAGTGGCGTCACCAAAGGCGGATATCAAAGGCGAGATTGGGCAGCGCCGTGCAAAAGTGCCGAAGGAGAGGAAGCGTCCCTCCACTAGTGTTAGCTCAGGCCCTAAAAAGAGGAAGAAATTGGTCGTTGGTATACTCGATGTCTTTCTTAAGTCTGATCCTCTTCAGGATAAGCCTATATCTGTGCATGAACCAGACGACGGTCTCCTCTTTCCTGGTACATCCGCCGAGGAAGCCACTCAGTTGGCCGAGGCTTTGAAGTGTTCATAGGATGAAGCTGAAAACGTGCGCCCCAAGAAAGGATGCTTTCCCCCTGTTGAATTCCGAGATGTTGATTCGGCCCCGACTATGTTACTGGTGGTTCTTCTGACGCTGGAAGAAGAACGGGCTCTCAAACAGCCAATCTCGGCTGCTTCTGAAGACTAGGCTGCTCTGAAGGCGGGTATGGATTTACCATCAATCGAAGCCCAACGAGCGTGACTAAACAGAAAAGAGAAGCGGCTTGAAAATGCCAATCTTCAGGCTCCTTGGTATATCGGTATGTATCTTTTACGTCCTTCTCAGCAGATAATTTATGTTACTTTCGTATCGTATTGCCTTTACACATTTTTCCTCCGTAGGGCCTTCTGCAATAGGCACAGTTTCGAGCCTAGATCGCGCCTCAGAGCCTCTGGTGACGGCCTTTATTCCTCCAGCGGAGGTCGCCAGACCGGCCATAGAATCTGTAAATATTTCGAGTGACGCACCGGAGGGTGTAGAAGAGATTACTGAAGCTGCTATCCCTCCATTTCAGAATGGACGAAGTATCGAAGGTAATCTTATATACATATACATTTTTTGTTTAGCGACTCTTCCATATATCTGACCTTTTTTTTCCTCTGAGTTGTAGGAGTTGGCGTCTTCTATTGTAGATCTTTCTCCGTAGAAAATCTTCCAGTTTTTACTTAATATGGCGGCCCCGCAAGCGATACCTCTACAGAGCATAGTCTTTTCCTCTGGCCAAAATTGGTATTCCTTTTGCCTTTCTATTTTATATTTTCATAATGATGCTGATGTGCCCTTTATTTTAAACTACAGTCTTAGAGGCTGACGGCAAAGTTGAAATTCTCGATGGGCCTGGGGATCTCTCAAATCCTCTTTCTATGGCTGTGGGTAAGTGACGCTTTAGCATTAGCATTCTTTTACTTATTCTATGTTCAGAAAGGCGACTAACCATACTTGTATTTTCATAGTTTTGCCCACCCTGACTCCATTAGATTCCCGGATTTCCATGCCGCCAGGCCCTTACACCCGACGCGTGTCTGAGAGGATGGAAGAATAGAGCATTCATTCACTGGAGACTCTTATTGAAGATCTTCGCGTTGGTACTTCCATTTACCATAATGAGGCGCCGGTGCATACTTGGGTCGAGTATTGCCGTCAAGTGGAGTCCTCCCTACATGGGGTCGAACACGTACGCCTTCCCTCTAATATCCTGTCCGTAAAGTCTAGCTTGCGCGGATAGATCGATCGGTGTGCGGCCAATCTCCAATCATGTGAGAAAAGGCTCAACCGAAAGTTTTCAGCAAAGGAATTGGATTCAAAGGCTTTAAGGGAACTTCAAGCCCAGTTCACCAGCAAGACTACTTGAGCCTATGAAATTTGGCAGGTCTTTCAGAAGGCCATTACGGACGTGGCGACTCTTAATAAAGCAGTTATTTTTACACGCGAGATGGTTGAGACCCACAAGACTGCCGAGAAAGAGCTTGAGAATCGATTTTTCTCATACCAAAAACAACAGGCACAGGCAGGGAGTCAGCTTGCGGCGTTGCTAAAGCTTGAGGTGGAAGTCCGGCGAAAAAATGACGATCTAGTTGGCTTATTGAACCACCCGCCGTCTTAAATACCTTGTCGTTGTATATCTTTCTTTCTTCTTTTCTTTTCGCCTTTTTTGTATATTGTATTCATTTGGATTTATGAATAAAAGACATATTTTATTTCATTTTTGCGCCTCTCTATCCTTTGATGTCTGGATTTGGCGTAAAGTAGTTTATATACTCATTTTGGAGTTTGTAGTTTATGTACTCATTTCGGGTCTATAGTTTGTTCACTCGTTTCGGAGTCTCTAGTTTATATACTCATTTCGGAGTCTATAGTTTATTCACTCGTTTCGGAGTCTCTAGTTTATGTACTCATTTCGGAGTTTGTAGTTTATTCACTCATTTCGGAGTCTCTAGTATATGTACTCATTTCGGAGTGTTTTTAGTTTACCTTCCTTGGGTTTACAGGCAAACTTGTACTAACGATATATGCAGATAACCCCATTCTTTACGACGGAGGTCCGTTAGGCTTGTGGTACTAGGGTTTTAGTCCATGGTACCGTCGCGTTGGCTGATATATTCCTCGATATGCAGTCTTTAAGCCGTTATTCGAGTAGCCCCGCGACTGTCGTGTCTCTGATCCTTTTGGGGGCTGGACAAGACGTCTTCAAGTAATTTCCTTAGGTCATATTACCGTCGGAAGAGCATACGTTTGGAATTTTCCATGACACTTTATACTTAAGGTTAGGCTTAGTTTTGAGCCCCGATGAGTCATAACCACTCCGCACTGGTGTGGGATGATCTCCGATAGTCTTTTAGGCTTTATATGAGTTTCCCTCAAGACCCGAAGCTGGGAATATGCCATTGCTTCATTTTTTGTTTTGACGATGTCACGCCGATTCTTTGCTGAAGTAAGGTAGACATCTGTAATACTTCTATGCTGTATGTATCGCAGTTGAAGTCCGGAGCTAGGAATATGCCATTGCTCCAATTTCATTTTGATAGCCGCATTCACGTCCTGTTGAAATGAGGGGGAACGTCGGGAGGGTCTCTAGGTTGTATATATACTGCCGAGACTTAGAGTTAGGATTTTGCCGTTACTATATTTTTTTTTGTTTCGACCCTTGGGTCTTTTGTTGACGTTGTGTCTGCACTGAGAAGGAACACTGGGATAGTCTCTGAGTTGTATATGAACCGTCCAGACTTGGAGCTAGGATTTTGCTATGGCTCCATTTTTGTTTCGACCCTTGGGTCTTTTGTTGACGTTGCGTCTTCAACCCGCTGGAATGAGAAGAACATCGAGCTGGAGTTTAGGATTTTGCCGTTACTCCTTTTTTATTTGGCTCTTTGGAGCCTTTGTTGACGTCGCATCCGCACCCTGTTGGAATGAGAAGAACGTCGAGCTGATCTTTAGGCTGTAGATATTGCCGTCAAGAACTGGCTCTCCCTTTGACAGAGCCTGGTGGGAAAAAATAGTTCCCTTTCTTTCATTTATGCCCATGGATCATATACAAGAATCAATATGGACATACTTGCAGGGCAGAGGAAAGTTTATTTTATTTTATTTTATTTATCGCCGTGATACTCTATCTTTTCATCTTTTCATATCGCGAAAGTCGTGATTGCCTAATCATTTCGACTATTTTTCGGATCATCATCGCTATGACTGGAATACTGCCATGAGTGAATCATCATTTGCCGTGAAAGGACTTGGAGTTTGACACCTGTTTAAGCATTAGCATCGTTACAACTGAGATATTGTCAGGAGCGAATCATCATTTGCCTTTATTGATTTGAACAAAGGTGGCTTAGCAAACAGGGTTGGGATCCTGTCGACTTAGGCCTTTTAAACTTTATGAGCCGTAAGGGTCTCAAAGGTATTTCTTCCTATGAGTCATGAGGATCTCGTAGGTGTATTTTCTCCTTAGGAATCGTGAGGATTCCCAAGTGATATTTTCTCTTGTAAGTCATAAGGATCTTGCAAGAGTGTTTTCTCGCCATTGGTGGAACTTGATGGGGAAATATTTATTTATGCCCGTGTATTGTATACAAGGGTCAATATTGGACCGCCTGTAGGGCAACTTGGGGGATATAACGGCTTAAGAACAGGTTCGGATCCCTGTAGCTAAAGGCTTTTGAATCTTAGCTAAAGGCTTTTGAATCTTATGAGCCGTGGGGTCTCATAAGGGAAATTCTCCTTACGAGTCGTGAGGATCCCGTAAGTTTAATTTCTCATTAGGATTCGTGAAGACTCCTAAGTGTGTTGCTCTTTTGTGAGTCGTAAGGATCTCACGCAGGTATTTTTTCCTCATAAGGTCGAGAGGACTTTGCGAGTGCATATGAAATTTTTTTATTTTACGAATTTGCGCCCTTTTTAGGTTTTCACAAACTCGTTGGCAGTTCTGTTGTTTTTACTCATGGCGCCCTTTCGGATTTTCATCCGTGCCTATTTTGCTTGTGGACATACCGTTTTTTGCGAAACTCTCGGAAGTAGCTTCATCGCAGGTGACCCATCTGTTTGCCGATGGGATTTGGAGGCGGCTTCGTCGTTAGAATAGCTGTGTAGCCGTTAGGACTTGAGTTGCAATCTTTCCTACTAAGACTTCAATTGCAATATAGATCCCAAAGGAATGTATCGCCGTATTTGGGGCGATGCATTAGTTTGGGGCTATATCGCCATGTTCGAAGCAAAATTTTAGTTTAGGGACATCCCGGTTCTGTATTTCCATGTTTGAGGTGATTAATTAGTTTAAGGACTTTTCGGTCCAGTATCGCCGTTTTTGAGACGAAGTTTTAGTTTAAGGACCTCTCGGTCCGTTATTAGTTTAGGGATTTCTCGATCCTATATTGTCATATTTGAGGCGAGGTTCTAGTTTAAAAACATCTCGGTCCGTTATCGCTATATTTGAGGCGAATTTTTAGTTTAAGAACATCTTGGTCCGGTGTTGCTATGTTTGAGGCAAATTTTTAGTTCAAGGAAATTTTGGTCCGGTATTGCCATGTTCTTGGCAAATTTTTAGTTTAAGGACATTTCGGTCTGTTATTGCCATGTTTGAGGCATATTTTTAGTTTAAGAACATTTCGGTCCGTCATTCCCATTTTGGGAATGAGTATTAGTTTAGGGACGTTTCGGTCCATTGTCGCCGTTTTTTGATACGATGGAATTTCTTGAACACTATTTTCAGAGTTTTGACCCATGAAGATAGCGAGCGAACACAAGTGTCGTCATCTATCGTTGACCTAAGTCGTGACTCATCAAGTGTAGTATTTCTTGATGAATCGGCCGTTTATTGGCTTGAAGGGTCTTTCGCCATGCATATCTATGAGCAGGTAGGCTCCACCTTGGTAGACCTTGTCTATGATATACGGGCCTTTATAGTTTGGCTCGAATTTCCCCCGTTTTGCACGATTAGGGATCATCGGTCTTTTGACGACTAGCACGTTCTCGCCTTGGCGGAATATTCTCGGCCTACGCAGTCTTTCGTATGACTGTGTCATCCTTGCCTTATAAGCCTCCAGATTTTGCTGTGCTATAAGGCGAGTTTCGTCGAGGGCATCGAGCTCTTCAAGCCGAAGATGAGCATTTTCTTCATCTGTCAGCTCGTATCGAACCGCTGCTTGTAGAGAGGGGAGTTCTATCTCCACGGGAAGTACTGCTTCCGTGCCGAATACTAACGCGTATGGTGTTGTATTCGTCGTTGTTTTGAACGTTGTTCGGTACGCCCAAAGAGCTTCATGCAACCTTTCGTGCCTGTCTCTCTTGTTTCTGGACATCGTTTTCTTTATAATCTTCGTCAAGGACTTGTTGAAAGCTTTAGCTAAACCGTTGGCCCAAGGATTATAGATTAAAGAGTATCTCCAATCTATTTTATGCTGTTGTGTGAAGTGGCTGATTTTATGACTTCTATAAGCTGGCCCATTATCCGAGATAATTCGTCGCGGAGTGCCGAACCAATAGATGACATGTGTTCTAAAGAAATGGACGATATTCTCCGTCTTCACCTCTCTTAGTGGTACTGCTTCTGCCTACTTAGAAAAGTAATCGGTCTTTTCCAGTATGAACCGATGTCCTTTGGATGATGCCGGTTCAATGGGGCCAATTATATCGGTTTCCAACATTTCGAATGGCCAGCTATCTACTGTTGGGTGTAGCTGATTTGGATGCTAGTAAATGAAGTCCCCGTGAATTTGGCACGAGTGATACTGCTTCGCATATTCGAGAAAGTCCTGAATCATCGTGGGCCAATAATAACCCATTCTTTTGATCTTCAGCTTCATTTTTGGCCCAGCTTGGTGAGAACTGCAGAGTCCATCGTGAGTTTCTTGGACGACTCTCTTCGCTTCTTTTGATCCTAGGCATCTTAGCTACAGAGAGTCGAACGATCTCTTATATATAGTATCATTGACGAAGGTGAAAGACAGATCTAGTTTCATGAGCCGATGTCTAGAAGAGGCATTTTTGGGCGTTCGTCGGGATTTGAAGTAGTCTATAAAAACTTCTTTCCAATCCTTGACCTTTTCTTTGTCCTCTATTTGGTGGGCTACTTGTTCGGTTGTTTCTTTTCCTTTGGATGGCTTTGTTAGGTCTCCTTGGCGTTAGAACCCTGCGGTTTTGCACAATAATTCTTACGTCGTCAAGATCTTCATCGGCCAATTCCTTTGCCAGTTTGGCCAATGCATCTGCCTTGCTGTTTTTCGCACGCGGTATACTCTCCAGGATGTAGTAGGGGATTTGTGTCAACAGTTGCTGCACCCTTTCGCCATACTTTATCAACTCTGGCTTGCATGTCTGATAGTCGACATTTACTTGGCTAACGATCAGCTGGGAGTCTCCATATATGAAGAGGTCTTTAATTCCCATGTTGACAGCGATCTCGAGGCCCGCTATCAAAGCTTCATATTAAGCTTCGTTATTATTTCTTGGCTCCGTTAAGGAAAGAGCGTAACGTAATATCCCTCCTTGCGGAGTCACGAAAATAAGGCCCATCCCGGATTTGATTATGGGGGTGTTTTGCTTTCGCTTCTTCGTGGAAGATGCTCCATTGAAGTAGAGTTCCCATCGGGGATCATTTTCTTCCTTCTCTCCTTCGATTGTGTCGAACGCATGTTCATCCGGAAACTCGCAATTTAAGGGGGAGTCGGCTGGTATCGGATGCTCGGCGAGAAAATCGGCGATGGCTTAGCCTTTCACTGCTTTGAGAGGTCGATACATTATCGAGAACTCTATCAGGAGGAGGGCCCATTTGGCAACCTTTCCTGTTAATATGGCTCTTGACATCAGATATTTGAGAGGATCCACTATTGATATGAGATGGACCTCATGTGCCAAGGGTGTTATGTCTGAGTTTCGTTATCGCGAAGATCAGTGCCAGTCAATGCTTTTCGATGGGGGAGTAGTTGTTTTCTGCCCTAGGAGAACTCGACTCAGATAGTACAAAGCGCTCTCTTTTCCCTGATCATTCTCTTGTGCCCATAGTGCGCCTAAAGAACCCTCAAGGGCTGTTGTATATAGGATAAGGGGTTTTCCCTTAACCGGAGTGGTCAATACTGGTCGATTTTGTAGGTATTGCTTGATTTCGTCTAGTGCATTTTGGTACTTTTGATTCCAGACGAACGGAGTTCCCTTCTTCATTAGATGACTGTAGGGATGGAATTTTTTGGAGAGGTTGGCTATGAACTGCCGGATATACGCGAGCTTTCCTTGAAAAGACTGCAACTGTTTGAGAGTTCTTGGCGTGGGCATTTCTGTAATTGCCTTGACTTGAAGGATCGATTTCGATACCCCGGTGTCGTATGATGAATCCTAGGAATTTACCTGAGGAGACTCTAAATACGTATTTTAGAGGATTCATCTTTAGATTATACTTCCGAAGACGTTGGAACACTATGTTTAGATGTTCCCAATGTTCCTCGTGCGATTAGCTTTTCACCACAAGGTAGTCGATATAGAATTCGACAATCTCATGGATGAGGTCATCGAAGATCTTCGTCATGGCTCTCTGGTAGGTAGCGCCAGCATTCTTTAAACCGAAAGGCATCACCTTATAGCAGAATATGCCCAGCGGAGTTCGGAAGCCGGTATGTTTTTGGTCTTCAGGATGCATTTTTATTTGGTTGTATCCTGAAGATCCATCCATGAAGGAGAAGACCTCATGGCTAGACGTGTTATCGATCATCAGCTCGGTAACAGGTACTGAAAATTCATCCTTCGGGAAAGCTTTGTTGAGGTCCCGAAAGTCCACGCAGATGCGCATCGTCTCATTTTTTCATCACCGGAACGATGTTAGCGATCCAGTCGGGATATTGAACTTCTTGGATGAAGCCGGAGACAATTAGTTTCTTGACTTCAGCTTGATACTCATCTCAAGTTTGAGTCACATCCTTCTTGGCGCCTGTTTGACTGGCTTGATGTCCGGTGATATGGTCAATTTATGTACAACCATCTTTGGATCTAGACCCGGCATCTTGGAATAGTTCCATGCGAAGTAGTATTTAAACTGTATGAGCACGTTTTTTAACGTAGCTACCTGTTTTTTAGATAGCAACTCACTGACGAACGTTGGCCTCAGATCATTTTCCGACCCTAAGTCAACTTTCCTTAGGTTGTCTGCCGTAGTGTGTATCCCGTCTACCAGCTCTTTTGGTGCTGGTGAAAACTCTGAGATCACATCGTCCTCATCTTCATTTGTGAAGCACCTAAAGAGGTCATCCATAGTGTCATGCCCTCCTTCCTTTGAGAGTGTTATCACATGGCAGGTATGAGTTCTCTTCCATTCTTGATATTGAGCTGGTCCTATCCTCACGATATAGGTCCTCTGTGGCTCATGCTTTTGTGGCGGGATTACCCTCCAGCTGTCGGATAAAGCAAACCTGCCTTATTGATACTGGTCTTCGACCCAGTTTTTGAAGGTGAAGCAGTCTTCAAGGGGATGACCTATTGCTCGGTGGGAGGAGCAATAATCCGGGTGATGGACCTCGTTTATTTGTTCGGGGTGCCGAGACTCCGAGAGCATCACCATTTGGTGCTTCATGATAAGGTTGAATATATTCCTTGTCTTGTCTTGAGGGAAAGAGTATTCCCGACGCATCTTCTTTATAAAGGACGGGTTCCAATCAACTTTTCCTCGATTGCACGATTTCTTGGATCTGCTTCATTGTTTTCGAATGTTGTTTATGCTTTTTGTGCCGTTTTTTCTTCTTTATTTTGGTATTTTTCCTTTTTGCGAGGACATACAGCGAGCTGGGGATGAAAGGCGTTGCAGTCTTTCTTTTCTGCAGACTGCTGATTGAGGCGTTGCGTCTTGGTTTTTTCATAGATAGCCATTTTGCGGCTATGGTTATCTCGACTCCTTGTATAAGCCTCCTCTATTAGCTTGTCAATTTGTTCTTCGAGTGATGGACTTAACGTTCTTAGAGCGTGATTTCGCTCTGTTTCAACGTCACGTCCATTCGGAAGAGCATTTTTCTCTTCTCTGGAGCTGTTTATGACGCAGCAGCTGTGAAACTACTCTCGTCTCCTGGATCGAACGTATCCAAGCACGGTTGTCTTCATCTTCCCGTTGGGCATCTTTCGCTAGGTCCCAGTGTCACGCCCCGCTTCCCAAAGTACGGTAAGAAGACGTGACTGGCCCGCTACGTATTTACTCAGAAGCAAACACGCTTAGCGTAAATAAGCAATATAATAAAATACAGAAGAAAAATGACAAGAGATGTAGTTGAACAACAACTTTTATTTATTAAAAAATTCTTTACAATACAACTGGAAATGTAAATACAAGAATGGAAAGCAATTCCTAAACAATGGCATAACTGAAATGAAAAGTATATACAAGTGTCTACAGCTCGATATCTTTTGTGAACTGCTCCAAGTCGTCAGCACTGGGCTCTATCTCCAGTGAGTCTATCCACCTGACAACATTCTAAAGAAAGAAGCGAAAATGAATGTTTTCAGTGAACAATCGCTCGGTAAGTCCTATAGAAAATGTAGAAATAGAATAGACAGATAAGAGAATATAACTGGTATTGTTTGATTGTTATGTTAACGCAGTTGTTTGTAGCTTGGTACAGAATATACCAGTGTATACGAGAGGAGTCCAACTATTCCGTGGACTAAGGTATACAGAGAACAAGGAACCATTAAGCCACGGTACAACAGCAACGGATATTCAGGTTAGGTGTATTAAGTAACCGTCTCGTGCCACTTCTAACACATTCCATACCAGCCCACCCCTTTAAAACCCCGTAATATTTATTGTATTGTTTGTATTGATTTGTAGTAAATTGTAGATGTAAGACTTACCGAAACCATAATATCAATTGTGAATCGGATAAAGATATAAATGAATAGTCATGTAAACAAGTCACTGTATATCCATGGTTCGGTCAAATCAAGTCTTGTTAATATAGATTGTATCTGGTATAAATGGATTCATGTTGTATTGAAGTTATCTTTTAATTGCATTTGAGTATAGATTGTTTTCAGTTTTGATTGAAACTCAGACTGAGTCAGACATTTAGACATAATTGAAGTTCTGAATTAGTTTTGGTGTTATCGGTAACTACTGCACATGTACGACAGGATTTGTGTCTTTTTCCAAGACAATTACCGTATTGATAACACCGTTTTTAGTTTTTCTACCTTAAATAGGGAAGCACCCACTTTCTCCGGCTACGCGAGGCTCAAGAGAATTCATCCCGCTTAAACCTATATTTACTAGGGTCCTTATTGTAAATTAATTAACTTGAGGGGGTTTTATGAAAAATAATTTTGATATGTTTCCAAAATAAATCTCAAGTATTTAATTATCGTATTTAGGATTTTCATGGATGTATATTTTAAAATATAACGTTTTCTAGTGAATAAACCTAGATTGCATTGCATATGGTATTTTAATGTAATATTGGAATTGTATTGATTTGTATTGATGGTTTCATGAAATTTGGGGTTCCTTTGATTTAGAAAAACATGGAATATATATATATATATATATATTGTATATTTAAAGTAGATATTTTGATAATATATATATATACATTAATAAAAATAGAATTTATTGATTAAATAGAAATCACATTTTTCTTAAAAATTGCATTAAAAATTCCTTCGAGATCAGATGCTCCGTGAGGAGGTCTGCATCTCGCTCTACTAGACCCGAGGATGTGCGATAACCCGCACCATCCCGATCGAGGTCCCCAAAATTGGGTTGTAGAGGCGTATTTGCAAGGAATTAAATAATACACTTTTAAAGAAAACGGTTTTTGATAGTTTATGGTATTTAAATGTAAATTCGTATTTATCCCACAAACTAATGTTCTAAAAGCTATCGTGCTATGTCAAGCATGAGTGTTGTGATGAGCTAGGTCATTATCTCGTGAGTTTTCTAAAGGTAATACAAAGGAATATGATGAAATATGTAGAATGTAAAGTTTGTGGTATTTAATCGTAAAAATATGATAAAAATTGCATAACATGTTATTTTGAGATGTAATTTATTCTAAAGTGTTTGGTTATGCTTGCTAAACAATATATGAAGAATTGGTAGATTTGTTATCAAGAAAATTTGGGTTTTTAAAGAAAAGAGAATCGGAAGTCGGAATAACTCCGCTTCCGACGAGTTTTGAAATGGGAGTGTTTTAGATTAGAATGAGAGGAGGGGAGAGGGAACTTATGGGTTTAGAGAAGAGAGAGGAGGTAGAAGGAACTTTTGGAGGCGGTGTGGAGTCACGGTGTCGCCGGAATCTTCCTGAAATATTGCCGGAACTCGAGCTTAGGCTAACTCCACTTGTACAACTTCTTGGACTTAGAAATTTTAGAAAGTTTTGATACTAGATTTCAGAATGGGAAGGGCTAAAGTGTGGAGATGTATTTATATGATAGGATTAGGGTTTTTTTATTGAAGAGAGAATTAAAAATGCATTAAAATTTTGGATTAATGCCTCATTTTAATTCTTTGTTAATGTGCAGGAAAAACAAACAGACTAAGGTTAGTGGGGGAATCCAAAGGGTGCTAGGGTTAAAAAATTTGGGCATTGCCTACGGAGAAAACCGGCGGGCACCGGCCCTAGGGTGATCTTCGCCGGCCATTCTATGGGGTGGGGTGCTTGGATGAATGCCACGTGTCAGGGTCTGTTTAAATATTATTTCCCACATGTTTGATTTCTGTGTGACTTTTCATTTTATGTGCTGTGCACGTGCAAATTTTTGAGCTTCTAAAATTTTAAAAGAAAAATCAGCAAAAATATATGTGGCTGAGGGGATTTGAACAGAGGGGCTACGCACAGCAGTGCAAGGCTTTACCAATAAGCTACAAGTGCTTTCTTGCTGTTCAAAAGCAAATCAAATACTTATAGCATACACATGATTGCAAATTCTCCATTTGTACATTAACTTTTAAATAAATTTTCTGTACATTAAAATGGAGTCGTTACATTCTACCCTCCTTATAAAAATTTCGTCCTCGAAATTTACAATTATTAAGGACTAATTTACAAACAGGTGAGTGTATCTTGCACGTATGTCGTCTTCTCTTCCCCACATTGATTCTCCTGGTGTGTCTTTTCTTCACATCACTCGGACTAAGTTTACTTCCTTGTTCTGAAGTGACTTCACCTTTCTGTCCAAGATTTCAACGGGTTGTTGCTCAAAAGATAGATCTGTCTGTACAGTGAGTTCGGAGTGATCAAGAATATGACTGGGGTCACTCACATACCTTCTGAGTTGAGATATGTGGAACACATTGTGCACTCCTTCCAATGAGGGTGGAAGTGCCAAACGATATGCTACTTCTTCGACTCGTTCGAGTATGTCGAACGGTCCAATATACCTCGGACTTAGCTTACCCCGCCTTCAAAAGCTAATCACTCCACGGTTTAAAGAAATTATCAGAAAGACATGATCTCCCGGTTGGAACTCCAAGTGACGGCGCTTTGCATCAGCCCAGTACTTCTGTTGGTCTTGGGCTATGCGCATTCTTTCCCTGATAGTGCGAACAACATCCACTGTTGCTACTATCATCTCAGGTCTAAGGAGTTCTCTATCTCTGATGTTGTCCCAACTTAATGGTGATCGACACTTCCTTCCATAGAGTGCTGCAAACGGTGCCATTCCAATACTTGCTTGGTGGTTGTTGTTGTATGAAAACTCCACAAGATGTATGTGATCTTCCCACGATCCTCCGGAGTCTAACATACACGCTCTTAGCATATCTTCAAGTATCTGAATCGTTCGTTCAGACTGTCCATCTTTTTGTGGATGGTACGCTGTGCTAAAATTCAGACTTGTTCTCAAGCCATTTTGCAGACTCTGCCAAAATTATGATCGGAATCTGGTGTCACGATCGGAGACAATGCAAACCAATACTCCATGAAATCTCACAATCTCCTGCATGAGTTCATGGGTATCAAAGATAGTACACATTGAAGAGTTAAATCTTACTTAGATTCAAACCTACTTCCATGTACCTCTTTGCTAGTGTCTTGGTAGATTGGCCAACTCGAAATGGGATGAAATGAGCCGACTTTGTGAGTCTATCTACAATAACCCATACTGCATCGTTACCTTTCGTGCTTCGAGGAAGAGCAGTCACGAAATCCATGGTGATGTGTTGCCACTTCCATTCTGGGATAGGTAACGGTTGAAGTAAACCAGCAGTCCTGTGATTTTCAGCTTTCACTTGCTGACACACCAAAATTTAGCGAGCTTCTGGCTACTTCAGGCTTCATTCCATGCCACCAGTAATATTGCCGCAGATCTTTGTACATCTTTGTACCACCAGGGTGTACTGAATAGGGAGAGCTGTAAGCTTCTTTCATCAATTCTTCCCGAACAGGACCTTATGGTACACACAATCTACTGTCGTATCTCAAAGATCAGTCTTCATGGACGATGAAATTTGTTCTAAGTCCACTTTCTACTTGTTCTCTGATCTTTTGCAACTTAGCATCATTTGCTTGAGCTACTTTGATCTGATTGACAATGGTAGATTGAACTTGTAAGTTCATCAAACTTGAAGCGTTACCTGGCATAACCACTACTATCTCTATCTGGTGTAAATTGTGAGATTCATTGATAGTGGTTGGCGACTAAATGCATCAGGTACTACATTCACCTTCCCTGGATGATATTGTAGATTGATTTCGAAGTCTGCCATAAGTTCTAATCATCTTCTCTACCGTATATTCAGTTCTTTCTGAGTAAAAACATACTTCAGACTTTTGTGGTCTGTGTATATATCTACCCGTTCACCAAGAAGATAATAGCGCCAAATCTTGAGAGCAAAGATGACGGCTGCCAACTCCAAATCATGCGCAAGATAGTTTCGCTTATGAACTTTCAGTTGTCTTGATGCATAAGCTATAACTTTACCGTGTTGATGTAGAACACATCCTAATCTCTTACCAGATGCATCACAATGCACTACGAAACCTCCGGATTGGTCCGGTATGACGAGAATAGGCGCTAATATCAATCTTGCCTTAAGTTCTATGAAAGCTTGTTCACATGCTTCTGACCACACGAATTCTTCATCTTTACGTGTGAGCTTGGTCAGGGGTGTTGCAATCTTCGAAAATCCTTTGATAAATCTTCGGTAGTATCCTGGGGTGTTGCAATCTTCGAAAATCCTTTGATAAATCTTCGGTAGTATCCTGCTAAACCCAAGAAAATTCGAATGTCCTTCACTGTCTTTGGTGTCGGCCATTCGCTTACTGTTGATATTTTAGCTGGATCTACAGAAATTCCATCGCCTGATACAATATGTCCGAGAAATCCGACTTGATGTAGCCAAAACTCGCACTTGCTGTACTTGGCATAGAGTTCGACATGTTCCTTCCGATTCTTAGAATACACCAGGATGTCGTCGATGAAGATGACAACAAACCTGTCTAGGTACTCTCGGAAAACTTGATTCATCAGGTTCATGAATATTGTTGGTGCGTTGGCCACTCCAAATGGCATTACGAGATATTCGTAATGTCCATAACGAGTTCTGAATGCCGTTTTAGGAATATCAAATTCTTTAACCTTCACCTGATGATAATCCGAGCGAAAATCTAACTTGGAGAAAATGCAAGACCCACTTAGCTGATCGAACAGATCGTCAATGCGCGGTAGTGGATACTTTTTCTTTATCGTTACTCCGTTCAGAGCTCTATAATCAACGCACATTCGGTATGAACCTTCCTTCTTTTTCACAAGCAAAATAGGAGATCCCCAACTTGAAGAGCTGGGATGAATCCATCCTTTCTTCAATAATTCGTCCAACTGAGTTCGGATCTCTTTCAAACCTTCGGGACTCAAGCGATACGGAGGTTTGATCACCGGTTGTGCTCTAAGTACTAAATCAATGCCGAATACAAGAGCTTGATCAGGAGGCAAACCTGATATGTCTTCAGGAAATACGTCGTCGAACTCTCGAACTACCTAGGGCTTGTTTTCTTCTGCCTGATGAGTAGCAATCACTGCCTTCTTCGGTTTTGCTTTGTAGGTGCTTGGCTCCAAGGTACGGTCTCCTTGAAATAAAAGACCAGATGCTCTGGAATCTCGAACACTATCCTCTTTTGATGACAGTCAATGGTAGCATAGAATGTTCCGAGCCAATCCATACCCAAAACTATATCGAAGTTCGGTATGTCCAGCACCTTGAAGTCAGCATAGAATTCTCTGCTGCAGATGGCTATTGGACACAGGTCGTATCCTATTGTTGCCTTTAGAACGCCATTCCCTAAACTGACATTATAGATGGATATGAGTGGTTAGACTGGAATCACATCAGTTCGGACGAACCATTGCGACATAAAGCAATGAGATGCTCCAGTATCGAAGAGTGCTAGTGCAGTCAGTGAGGCTACTAAGATTGTACCTAAGTTATGTGGTACATAAAAAGATATATGGGTATGTATAAGGATTGAAAGAAAGCTTGAAGGAAAAGAGTTACCAGTGATAACTTGGCCAGTGGCTTCAGCTTTTTTCACAGTCATTGTGAAAGTCTGTCGCCTCGGTACATTCCTCCTGGCTGGAGGAGCATTCCTCTGTCCGTTCCTCTATCATTCCTTTAAGCTTGGTGGAACTGACGAGGAGGAGGTGTAGTAGGTCCACGAGGAGGTGGAGCAGGGAGAGCAAGACATGGTGTAACAACCCCAAATTTCCTATACAACTTTCTGTACAATTTTTTCAAAATTTAAAGAAAGGAGTACTTTTGCCTGAGCACAAGTTAAATATTTGTTTTACTAATTAATTACAAGCAAGAGCTTGTAGCTCATTGGTAATACCTTGCACTGCTGAACCAAGCTACTAGAGTTCAAATCCCATACCCTACATTATTTTTAATATTGATTTTTTAAAAACCTTTAGAATACCAAGGGTTTACACGTGCATATCTCACAAAAATCCTACTACACCATGAAATGTAACTGTACCATAGGATAGACCAGTCGTCGGGGGAGGTTTCCGGCCGTCTAACTCGGCCGGAATCGGCCAACTCGGCCGGCGAACTGGCCGACTCAGGCCGCCGGCCAAGTCACGGCCGAGTCGGCCGATTCCGGCGACGACCCCAACATGAAAAATGTGTCTTTTCATCTCCCCTGCACACCGGTATAATTTATTTCCTCAGACCATTTCCAGAGCTTTCTTAAAACACTAATTACTCTACTTTTAATACATTTTAATACATTTTATTACATTTTTCATTTTAACCTTTCACCTACCCTAACCCTATAAATACAACCCCTAAACACCACCCCCTCACTCCAAAATTTTGATCAAAACTCTCAAAAAAACTCCAGTGAAATTATGTGCAATTTAAGTTAGCAAAAGGGCGAATCTTCGACGATTTTCCGATGACAACCTTAGGAGCTCTCGGCGACGAAACGATGCACCGACGCCTCCTTCAGTTCCCTCTCCCTTTCTCCTAACATCTAAGCCAGTAATTCCCACTTTCCTTTTCTCTACTCTTTTCTAAAATACGTATTTCTAAAATCCGACGGAATCGGAGCAAATCCGATTTCCGATTCGGTTCTTCTTAAAACTCTCACTTTTCAATCATGTTAAACCATTACATGTTGACTATTAAATATTAACAAACATGTTGAACAAGTTTCATGACAATATATTTCATTTTGTAACTTTTACCGCTCTTTTTCATTAAAATACCATGTAGTTTCATTTCGACATTTAAACCATTACAAACTTGCTATACCTTTAAGTTAGATCACGAGGTAATGACCTACCTCCTCACAACACTCATATGAAATATAGCATAATACTTTCAAGTACCTAGAATACGGGAAAACGAAACCTTTCAAATAAATACCACCTATTATCAAAAACCGTTTTCTAAAAGATTAAGTATTTTACAAATCTTTGCAAAGCGCCACTACAACCCATTTGGGGAACCCATTCGGGATGGTGTAGATTATCGCACATCTTTGGACTTAGTAGTGCGAGATTCAGACCTCCGCAAGGAGTATTCGGTCTCGAAGATTTAAAATACAACATCTTAAGAAAATGAGATTTCTAAAAATATAAAATATATATTAAAATTATTTTTATATAAATATATATATATAAGTAACATTAAAATATCTATTTTGTAATAATATAAATATTCAAACTCTTTTCAAAAATCACAAGAATCACTTTACATTAAAATACCATGAATTCCATACAAGTTCAATATTACAATTAAATACCTTATATTATGAAATTAGGTTATTTTCACTAGAAATATCACAAATATAAAATATACATTTATTACAACTCTAAAGACGATAATTAAACATTGGGGTGTATTTTGAAAATTATACAAAAATATTTTTACATAAACCCCCCTCAAGTTCTATAAAGTACCCTAAGGACCCTAGTAAATATAGGTTTAAGCGGGACCAATCTCTTGAGCCTCAGAGAGCCGGAGAGGTGGGTGCTTACCTATTTAAGGTACACAACTTAACAACGGTGTTATCAACACGGTAATCGTTTTTGAAAAAGACACAAATCCTGCCGCCCATGTGCAGCGGTTACCGATAACATCAAAACAATCAGGACTTCAATTTCTTTTATAATTATTCTGACTCAGACTGAGTCTCATTAATAATCTGACTTGAATATGATTCAAGTATCCAAACTACAATTCAATATGAATCCATGAATTTATATATATTCAATCTATCAACCTATACAACTTGAACGAACCGAACCATGGATATACTTCCATTTACATGATTCTCCAGTTACATCCATTTACATGATTCTCTAGTTACATCCATTTACTGATGTCATGTTTTCGGCAAAGTCATCTATATAATTTTCAAGACAATACAATACAATACCATTAGTACAATTATTACTAACAATACAATAAATACACGGGGTATTGGGGTAGTTCATTCGTGAATCCAACGGAATCTCAAGAGTCCCCATCGATCATGAATCCATATCTACTAACACAAGCAAGCTATCATGAGGGCCCGTGTTTCTATGCTCCTGGATTACAGCCTGTTGAGTTTGGAATACTTCGACGACGGTCGAAGTCCCGTTACTAACATTTGATTTGGGCCCGTGGTTCCCTACCCCTGAATTACAGCCTGTTGGGTTTGAGAACACTCTTGAGATTGGTTGACATTCACCCTTGAACTTACGATAACAACAACATTAATACTAATTACAACAGTATAACAATATAATACAATTTTAAAAGCTACACTCTCCCTTTCTCTCTCTGTCTATTCTATTTCTCCCTTCTCTTTGGGACTTACCGAGCGATTTGTTCGCTGACGACATTCTCTTTCTTTCTTCTTTGAATGTCGTCAGGTGTTTCGGACCTTCCAGAGATCGAGCCCAGCATCGAAGACTTGGATCATCTTTCCTACGACCCAGAGCTCTAGCTACATTGTACACTTTTATTTCAGTACTTTTCCTTTTCTATTATGCCACCGTTTAGGCATTGTTTCTTTCAGATGTATTTACTTTTCCATGTATTGTACAAAAAGAATGTGAATAAATAAAGTTGCTGTTTTATTATATCTTGTCTCTTGTGCATTTACTTTTATATTGCTCATATACGCTTAGCGTATTTACTTCACAGTAAATACGTAGCGGTCTCGTCGTGTTCTCTGCCCATATACTGGGAAGCGGGGCGTGACACATGGTGCAGGTGCTGGATAGCTGGCCGCTGCGGATAGGTGATTGCTTGTCTGGGTGCAGGATTTGGATTGAGTCGATGAGGACAAGACCCAATATCATGTATGGCTGAGCTGCAGACTAAGCAGAGGCGATTAGCACGCCTGCAATCCTTCGCCACGTGTCCATCCCTCGTGCAGTAGGTGAAAAAGTCTGAACTTGGCCGGTTGAATGGTACTCCCGGTCTCCTGGGTACAAAAGGTGGCCTTAAAGAGGCTCCTCCTGCCATCTGAGTGGTAGGATGCTTCACATCGGCAGAGTGAGGTCTGCCCTTCTTCTTCACTACTGCCTCGTATCGACAGGCAGATTTCAAAGCCTGGTCGTGGGTTAGGAAATCCCCTGTAGCTAAGGCGGCTTGGATCTCCGGGTTCAACCCTTGCTGAAGTCGTCTGGCTCGGATCTCAGCCATCGGTATCAGATGTGCCGTGGATCTGTTATGATCTTGTGTTAGCTGTATAGTATGTGATATTTGAAAATCAAATATTAAGACACATCTTACCTACTGAGCATGGTAAACTCAGCATCATACCCATCCACAGTTTTGCTCCATATAGTATTGTGTTAGCTGTGTAGCCTTGTTGTAAGTGGATGAATTGCTGCTCCATGTCGAATCGGGCAGTCTATGGAAAATACTTCGCGTCGAACATCTCACGAAATGTCTTCCATTCGATCGGCTGGGTAAGACGGCTTTCTTCTGCCTTCCACCATACTCGGGCATTGTCAGTTAGTTGCAGCTTCGCAATCCTTACCCAAGCAATGTCTGGCACATGTGCCGCCGCCAGATCGTATTCAATGCTCTGAGCCCATTCTTCAGCTTCCAAAGGGATCTCTTTCCCAGAAAATTGCTTCGGGTGCAATTCCCGGAATTACTTTACTCCGGGTGCTTCCGCTTCTGGACGGTTCAGGAGAATAGCAGTCTGCTGCTACTGTCCTTCTTAGAGGCTTCGGATTGCCTCAAGCAATATCGTCTGCTCGTTGATCGGAGCAGCTACAGTAGGAGGTGGTGGTAAAGCAGGAGGTGGTGTTTTGTCATTCACGTTGGTACTGGTGTTATTCGGAGAATCTATAACCTTGAAAGAAAAATAGGGTTAGGATAGATTCAAAAAATATGAAATTGTAAGATTCAAGTAATATAAAATGTAAAGAATGTTTTTAGTTACCGATTCTTGTGATATATATTGCTTATGGCTTCATGCAGAACTGACCCTGTATATCCATGCAGAACTGACCTGCATGGGCCACCAACAAAACCTGTCACACCCAGCTTCCCGAAATACGGTAAGGAGACATGACTGGCCCGCTACGTATGTACTCAGAAGCAAACACACTAAGCGTAAATAAGCAATATAATAAAGTACACAAGAAAAATAACAAGAGATGTAATTGAACAGCAACTTTTATTTATTAAATAATTCTTTACAATACAACTGGAAATGTAAATGCAAGAATGGAAAGCAGTGCCTAAATAATGGCATAACTGAAATAGTATATACAAGTGTCTACAGCTCGGTATCTTCTGTGAACTGCTCCAAGTCGTCAGCACTGGGCTCTATCTCCAGTGAGTCGGATCCACTTGACAACATTCCAAAGAAAGAAAGGAAAAGGAATGCCATCAGCGAACAATCGCTCGGTAATTCCCAAAGAAAAGGTAGAAATAGAATATACAGATAAGAGAATATAACTGGTATTGTTTGATTGTTATGTTAACGCAGTTGTTTGTAGCTTGGTACAGAATATGCCAGTGTATACAAGAGAAGTCCAACTATTCCGTGGACTAAGGTATACGGAGCACAAGGAACCATTAAGCCACGGTACAACAGCAACGGATATTCAGGTTAGGTGCATTAAAGTGACCGTCTCATACCACTTCTAACACATTCCGTACCAGTCTACCCCTTTAAAACCCCGTAATATTTATTGTATTGTTTGTATTGATTAGTAGTAAATTGTAGATGCAAGACTTGCCGAAACCATGATATCAATTGTAATCAGATAAAGATATAAATGGATAGTCATGTAAACAAGTCATTGTATATCCATGGTTCGGTCAAATCAAATCTTGTTAATATAGATTGTATCTGGTATAAATGGATTCATATTGTATTGAAGTTATCTTTGAATTGCATTTGAGTATAGATTGTTTTCAGTTTTGATTGAGACTCAGACTGAGTCAGACATTTAGACAGAATTGAAGTTCTGAATTAGTTTTGGTGTTATCGGTAACTGCTGCACATGGATGGCAGGATTTGTGTCTTTTTCCAAGATAATTACCGTGTTGATAACACCGTTTTTAGTTTTTCTATCTTAAATAGACAAGCACCCACTTTCTCCGGCTACCCGAGGCTCAAGAGAATTCGTCCCGCTTAAACCTATATTTACTAGGGTCCTTATTATAAATTAATATAAGTTGAGGGGGTTTTATGAAAAATAGTTTTGATATGTTTCCAAAATAAACCTCAAGTATTTAATTATCGTATTTAGGGTTTCCATGGATGTATATTTTAAAATAAAAAGTTTTCTAGTAAATAGAACCTAGATTGCATTGCATATGGTATTTTAATCTAATATTAGAATTGTATTGATTTGTATTGGTAGTTTCATGAAATTTGGGGTTCCTTTGATTTAGAAAAACATGGAATATATATATATATATTGTATATTTAAATTAGATATTTTGATAATATATATATATATATATATATATATTTATAAAGATAGAATTTATTTATTAAATAGAAATCACATTTTTCTTAAAAATTGCATTAAAAATTCCTTCGAGATCGGATGCTCCGTGAGGAGGTCTGCATCTCGCTCTACTAGGCCTGAGGATGTGCGATAACCCGCACCATCCCGATCGGAGTCCCCAAAAGTGGGTTGTAGAGGCGCATTTGTAAGGAATTAAATAATACACTTTTAAAAAACGGTTTTTGATAGTTTATGGTATTTAAATATAAATTCGTATTTATCCCACAAACTAATATTCCAAAAGCCATCGTGCTATGTTAAGCATGAGTGTTGTTATGAGGTAGGTCATTACCTTGTGAGTTTTCTAAAGTTAATACAAAGGAATATGATGAAATATGTAGAATGTAAAGTTTGTGGTATTTAATCGTAAAAATGTGATAAAAATTGCATAACATGTTATTTTGAGATGAAACTTGTTCTAAAGTGTTTGGTTATGATTGCTAAACAATATATGAAGAATTGGTAGGTTTGTTATTAAGAAAATTTGGGTTTTTAAAGAAAAGAGAATCAGAAGTAGGAATAACTCCGCTTCCGACGAGTTTTGAAATGGTAGTGTTTTAGATTAGAATGAGAGGAGGGGGAAGGAGCTTACGGGTTTGGAGAAGAGAGGGGAGGTAGAGGGAACTTTTGGAGACGGCGTGGAGTCGCCGGAATCTTCCCGAAACATCGCTGGAACTCAACCTTAGGCTAACTCCCTTTGTACAACTTCTTGGACTTAAGAAATTTTAGACAGTTTTGATACTAGATTTCAGAATGGGGTGGGCTAAAGTGTAGAGTGGTATTTATAGGATAGGATTAGGGTTTTGTGAGTGAAGAGAGAATTAAAAATACATTAAAATTTTGGATTAATGCCTCATTTTAATTCTCTGTTAATGTGCAGGGAAAACAAATAGACTAGGGTTAGTGGGGGGAGTCCAAGGGGTGCTAGGGTTAAAAATTTTGGGCATTACTTACGGAGAAAACTAGCAGCGCCAGCCCTCGGGTGATCTTCGCCGGCCATTCTTTGGGCTGGGGTGCTTGAATGAATGCCACGTGTCAGGGTCTGTTTAAATATTATTTCCCACATGTTTGATTTCTGTTTGACTTTTCATTATATGTCCGGTGCACGTGCAAAATTTTGAGCTTCTAAAAGTTAAAAAAAGTAGAAAAAATATATGTGGCTGAGGGGATTCGAACACAGGGGCTACGTCACAGCAGTGCAAGGCTTTACCAATGAGCTATAAGTGCTTTCTTGCTGTTCAAAAGCAAATCAAATACTTATAGCATACACAGGATTGCAAATACACCATTTGTACATTAACTTTTAAACAAATTTTCTGTACATTAAAATAGAGTCGTTACACCAAGGGATATCCGAAATATTTTTGTAGAATTGGGCTTGCCGAACAGTTTGTTCGAGGGGTACACCTTGGCATTTTAACAGCCTTTTCATTCCCTCTGCGTGGTATCTTGGCAGACAGATTGGTTGAAGCCTGTCGAGTGCAAAATCAGCATCGTGTCATTCTTCTTTCTCTACTCTGGTCTCCGTAGATTGGTAAAAGAGGATCGCCTTTTCACCTCTTCTCTTGGGAGGCACGTAGAAAGTCTGTAGTTCCTGTACGCTGTATGTATCGAGCGCATCAAGTTCCTTGTAATGCGGAGGTGGAATCATTGTGATTTGCAGACTCTGATCTATTTCGTCGAGGGTTTGTACCGGCGAGCTGATGGCGAACACTGCGTTGGCCTCATCCTCAGAGTCGTTGTCAAAGACCAAAATGGGAGTAGATGGTCCGGGCTTGTTGTCTTGGGGTTTCCCCAAGTAGACTATTTCTTCATCTTCCTCGGTATCGCTCTCAAAGATTGGGATAGTGGCGACGAAATTCTATTTATTCTCTGGCTTATGACACCTTTTCGTATCTTTGAAATCTGGTAGGAAGTACTTTGCGTCTTCATATTTCCGGACTTCGTTTACCGAGAACGGGTTTAACTCCCCCGTGACGGTGTATTCCAAGCTGTCTTTAAAATACTTCATATACTGATGTTGTTTAGAGGGTATGACGTTGTACTCATGCAGTCAGGTCCTGTCAAGAAAAGCGTTATAGCAAGTCTTGGCGTCAATGACGTGAAATTTGATGTCAGTGATGAGCAAGCCGAAGCGTAACGCCAAGTGTCCGTGACGACTATGAGTCGAACCCGGAGATGGTAATTTTGTCCCGAGCCAAGTGCTGAAAATTAATGCAAATATTCTTCAGCACTTTCACGTTGAGAAGGTTGACGGAGAATCCGCTGTCGACAAGGATTTTCCCTATCTTGATATCGTGGTAGTACCCGGTGACGTATAATGGGCGGTTATGTTCGCACGTACCGAGGAGGAGATCTTCATCGCTGCATGTAATATCAGCTGTATGAACCTCTGCCAGCTTATCCTTCATCTTCTCTTCTTCAAGGAAAGCTTGGAACTGATCGGGCTCTTGTAATGCCTTAATGAGAGACTCTCGTGCCTCTTTGGACAAGAGGAGAGCATCCAATATGCTCAACTGTGAGGGTATTATCCTCAGATGTGCTAGAATATTTTAATCCACCTTATTTTTCGTAGGCGGGTCCCTTACTGCGAGCTCTTGGACAACTCCATCACCGAGGGTAATTTCCTCAGAGATTTTCTCTTTCCCTTTGTCTTTTTTGCTTGAACCTTTGTTTGTAGATCCATGATTCTTTTCACGCAGCGTGCGGTTACGCAGCTGAATATTCTCGCAGTTCTTCTCCTTCTCTTATTTTTCGGAGGTGGAGTCTTTGAAGAGAGAGCTGAGGGTATTTCGTCCACAGAATCGCTCCCAAAGGTAAGAACTTAGGGTTTTTCCCTTCTGGACTGGTATCAACCAGATGACAGTTGCCAGTCGTTTTTTCACGTGCATCTGTCGCACTTTTTTGTTATCGACGAGCTTCGCGCTTCATCCTCTTGAAGTGTTTTTGATGGGCAATATATCATTGCCACCACTTCTTGAAGGAACTTCATTCTTCGGTGGGATGAGTAACCCTCTGATGATTTAGGCAGTAGTTTGGATGTGAATCCTCTCCGTTGAGGCATATGACCGTGGAAGTGTTTCTTACCAGAGGTGGTAGCTTCATTCCTATTGACAGGGCTTTGGCGAACTGCTTCTTTGCCTTGATCCTGCTCTTATTTATTGCAGGTGTGCTTTGGTTTGGTTGGAGTACTTTACGACTCATCCTCCCCACGGCTTCTTCATCCTGACGCTGACGCTTAGCCTTTTCGTATATGACTGTTTCACGTTCTCGGTCAGCTTTACTTTTTCGAAAGGCTTCGTTTAACAGTCTATCGATCAGGTCTTCCGGCAGTTCCGAGATTTTAGCGCCGTTCCTGTCCCCAGTTCCTCTGCATTGTTTTCTGACGCTGAGGGAGTTTCTTCGTCTTTTAACAACGAATGGGAAACCATGTGGCAACTCGCTACATAGTCGTGGGTTTCTTCTGATGAGTCATTTTCCTCATCGCTGTCACTATCTTCGTTCTCAAGAATATGCTGGAGGAATCTCAAGAATATGCTTGAGGAACTCTTCGAGGGTGACCGGTGTCTGCGCCTTCTGGTTGTACTCCTCCAACTCGTCGATGTACTTTTGTATGTTTGTGCGCTTATCGTCATACTCGGCAGGCTGCACATGCTTCTTAGTCTTCTTCTTTTTCTTTGAAGACTTTGAAAGCTTGACATTGGGATTTTGCCCTTTGTCAACAACTTTCGGTATGGGATGCGGTTTCAGCATCCGTTCGATAATTTCAAGTTCAAGTGGGCTTTTCCACCTGACTGCCGGACATGCCTGTAGATCCTTTAGCATTCTTTTGGTCTTTGCTGAAAGAACGACTTCCCATGGAGTTTCTTCCATGAGCGAGCATGATGCCCCTGTTTCATCCACCTTTTTGGGAGTGTGCTTCTGTGGTGGGTTCACCTTCCAGTTCTTAGACAGCACGAACTTCCCATGTTGATACTGATCCCCAACCCAATTCTTAAAGACATAGCAATCCTCAATTGGGTGGCTCACCATTCTGTGATTGAAGCAGTAGTTTGGGTTGTTGACATCGCCGGGTTGTGGTGGACGCCGTGGGTCTTGCAATGTGATGAGTTTGTTACGCATTGCCAACTCAAATAGTCTCCTCTTCTTATCGCGGGGAAACGAGTAAGTGCGTCCTAGCCTTTCTTCCAGGGATAAGCGTGGACGTGCATTGTTTTGGCGAACCCCCAGTTTTTGGTCGCTCGGTTGTTGTTGAGTGTTGGCGACGGAGGCCACTTTCCCTTTACCCTTAGCATTTCGAGGGTCCTTATTTGAGGAGGAAGGTCCATGACCCATCTTGTCCATTAGGGCTAATTTGTCAATCAGAGCTTGGAAGGTCGTCGGCTTGAAGAACGTCATGAACTGGGACACAGTCATTTGCGGATCTAAGGTCCCGATGAACATGCCCACAGCGGGGGATTCTTCGATGCGTTGTTCGCACTTTGACCACAGGTTCCACCACCGGGTCGCATATTGGACCCAGGTTTCTCCCGGCCTTACCCTGGCATTGATTAAAGCTGTGATTGGGGTGTGCTCGCTTGCGCTGGCGAACCGCTGTGTGAACAACAACTCCATCTCTATAAATATCTTTACAGAGTCATTTGGGAGCTCCGAGTACCATTCAAAGGCCGTCTCTGACAGGCTACCAACGAACCGGCGAAGCAGCAGTTTGTCATCGCCTCCAATGATGCCGCACAGAGCTCTGAACTGCGCGGCGTGATAGTGTGAGTTTCTTGTCCCTTTGTACAAATAGAACTTGGGGATCATATATCCTGGCGGGTATTTGATTTGGTCATACCAGCCTGAATACGGTCACCTATTTTTGACAGTTTGGCCGGCCGCTTCATTTACTTGATGAGCTCGTATTTGTTGAGTTATATAATCATCAAGAGAAGCCTTGGAGATCGTTTCCTCCTTAGCTGTTGATAGAGCCGAAAGAGGGTTTGATATTTCCCCTATGTCATCCTCGGTGATTATCGGCGGATCTTCGGCTGGAGGTTCTGGCTGGATCATCATTCCAACCATGTCCTGGAATAAGAGAGCCATCTTCTTTATGTTAGCAGCTTGTTCAGCAGCTTCCTTGTCCTTTCTTTCAAGCACCATTTGCAGCAACTCTGTATTGGTCTCTTGCTCTTGGCGCTGCTCAGATGCCGGTTCCGAACTTTCTTTCTGTCCGCTAAGTGCTGCCATTTTGGTCGGCATTTACTGGAGCTTTTGTTATTGCTCCTAAGCTTTTGTTAGCGACCGATTTTGCGGTCGATGGGCCACGGAAGCATGGATTTCTTCTTTCTCGGAACCCATGTAGACCGTATGAACGATCATGTCCCTAGACTTAGGGCGTTTGTGTCCATCACCTTTGGAATTTTCCGCCGGCGGTGGGATATTCTCCAGCCTCGTCCTTTTGTGGGAGGTTGAAGTTGAAGGAATCGTTATAACAGGCACCTGTGTAGAAGAAGTCCCTCGTTGTATGACAGAGAGATGGTCTTTCTCTTGCCAAGCCTTCGATTTCTTCGGCCGAGGAGAATAATCTTTGTTGGTCACAGAATTCTTGGACTTTCCACCAGACCCTATGAATTTGCGAGGAGAGCCGTTGATGGGGCTGCTCCATCATTGCATGCACAGTGACCTCTGCAGACGGGGGAGATTTCTTTTGTACCGCCATCGGAGAGTTCTTGCATACCCTCCTAAGTAGATCAAATCTGTTCCCGGTTGGAACAACAGCATCAATTTCTACCATTGGAGCTGGTGGGGGAAGTCCAGAGAGGGAGTTACCCCCAGCTTTTCTCACTCGACGCCAATGGCGACGTCTAGCATGCCTCGCGGCAGAGACCTTCTCAATTCTGGAAGCGGCTTCTTCATGCCCCCGGCTTCGCTGAGGGGTTGCTGTTGGTGCCAGCCTGTTGAAGGCTGATGTCCTCGGCAGGGTTTGAGGATGGCTGACCAATGTTTAAAAGACCGACTTTCTGGTAGGAGAATCACCTTTGACGACATCACCTGCAGGAAGAGTTGGAAGGGCTATCCGTTTTGGGGAACCCCTTTTAGGTATCACGAGCCTTTTTGCGGGCTCGTTTGAGCTTTGGTTCAGCCTGTTAAAGACTAAGATGTCTGAGCTTCGGGTCAGCCTGTTGAACACTGAGGCATCGGATTTGGACGACCCGTTGAGTGGGGTCGTTGTAGTTTGTCACGCCCCGCTTCCCAGTGTACGGTGAAGGGGACGCGACGAGGTCCGCTACGTATGTACTCAGAAGTACATACGCTAAGCGTAGCTAAGCAATATAAAATAAATACACAAGAGACAAGAGTATAAAAAGAACAGCAACTTTTATTTATTAACATTCTTTGTACAATACATGGAAAAGAAAATACAACTGAAATAAAGATACCTAAACAGTGGCATAACAGGAAATGGAAAGTACTGAAAAGAAAAGTGTACAATGAAATTATACTGCAGGGTCTTCGGCAAATTGCTCCAAGTCTTCTTGTGTTGGCTCAACTTCCGCCGGGTCCAGGTCACCTGACGACATTCAAAGAAGAGAGAAACAGAATGTCGTCAGCGAACAGATTGCTCGGTAAGTCCCAAAGGTAAGAGGGAAGTAGAGAAGACAGAATAAAAAGGTACATTTTTAGAATGTAAACTATTGTTATAATGTTATGTTATCGCTGTTGTTTGTAGCTTGGTACAGAAGGATGCCAGTGTATACGAGAGGGGTCTCTATATGCTAGAGACCAGGGCAAACGGAAAGTACAAGGAACCGTTAAGCCACGGTACAACAGCAACAGAATATAGGTTAGGTGTCTTAATCTGACCACCTCGTGCCACCTTTAACACCTTCCGTACCAATCTACCCCTTAAACCCCGTAGTGTTTTAACAGTATTGTTGTATTGTATTGTGTAACTTGGGTGACTGACCAAAACCATGATATCAGTAAACATGTTGTAACTGCATAATCAGGTAAATAGAATAACAGGATAATGGATGTATATCCATGGTTTGATTCAGTCAAAATTGAATAGATTGTTAACTGGATTCTGGGATTCATGTGTTCATATTGAGTTAGAATATTAAAGAATATGGGTTGACTTGAATCATATTCAAGTCCGAATTAATCAGACTCTAACCCGAGTCAGACTAAAAGAAAGATAATTTGAAGTTCTGTACTTGTTAGGGGCCTTATTGTAATTTATAAAACTTGAGGGGGTTTTATGTAAAAAGTACTATTGTGTAGTTTTCAAAATACACCTCAAGTATTTATTATTCGTCTTTATAGTTATAATGAGTGTAAATTTTATTTGTGTTATTCTAGTGAATATATCCTAATAAAAGTATTAGTTGATTTATTTAAAATTCATGGTATTTTAATGTAACTTTTAATCTTGTAATTTTTTTTAGAAAAATGTGGAAACTTTATCTTATGATAAAATAGGTGTTTAAATGATAATTATATATATATATTAATACAAGAATAATTTTAAATAAATATTTTATTTTCCAAAATCTCATTTTTCTTAAATGTCGTATTTCAAACCTTTCGAGACCGAATGCTCCTTGCGGAGGTCTGAATCTCGCACTACTAGGCTCGAGGGTGCACGATAAACCGTACAATCCCTAACGAGTTCCCCAAAGGTGGGTTGTAGTGGCGCTTTGCTTAGGTTTAATAAATACTATTCATTTAGAGAAACGGTTTCATAAGTATAAGGTATTTATTCGTAAAAGGGTATAGATTTCCGTATTTTAGTTTCTATGGTTTCCTAAGCCAACTAGCCTATTTCTAAGGTCTAAGCGACAAGTCATTAGAAGCCTCAAATCGCCTCTTCACCGTCAATTGCGGCCAGGTAAGTGCCAGGTAAGTGGGAAGGAACCACAGTAGTGAGCCTAATTAAAAACCACTAGCCTTGACACACTTGTCTAGACACCACAAAGTCAGTTTAGATAAACGATCGATGTCCATGACAAATCGTACTTTCATTTTAAAAGATTTTGTTTTAGAATTGTGTACAACTTAAAGCTTTTAGAAAAGGTTTATAAAGAATATGGTATTTTAGCGAAAAGTCTTGTATTTTCGTATTCTAAATTTTAACGATATCAATTAAGGTTATATTTGCGTGTGTGTGGAGGTAGGTCATTACCTCGTGACTTATTTTAAGGTTTAGTGAAGTTTAGAGGTTAAATATGTTAATTTAGACATAAGGGTATTTAAGTGTAAGAATACGGTATTTGAAAACGTTATCATTTCATGTGTGAAAACTCATTCAAATTGATTTTTACAAGTTTATTTATCAAGATGAACATGTTTAGGAATGAGGGAATTGATTAGAAGTAGAAAAATAAACTTTATGGTATTTTTATGAAAAGAATACGATATTACAAGAAAGTTATCATTTCATGTGAGAAACTTTGTTTAAATTGATTTCTATGTGATTAATAGTCATCATAGATATGTTTAGGTGTTATGGATTAGGTGACAAGTGGGATTTTGTAGAAAAACCGAATCGGAAATCGGTTTGTTCCGATTTCCGTCGGGTTTCATAATTCCGTATTTTAAGAAATAGAAAAGAGAGAAGATTGGGAATTACGGGTTTCAAACTCTTCTAAAGAGTAAAGAGGAACTAGGGAGAAGGCCGAAGTGTGGTTTCGTCGCCGGTTGCTTCAAAGAACGTCGCCGGAATCCGTCAGCGCTTCGCCGTGAACTCGATTTCAAAGCACATTTTCTTGTGGAAATTTCAAGAGAGTAATTCTATGGTTTTGGAATGAGAAGGTAGGGGGTAGGGGTCTATTTATAGGGTAGCTAGGCTAGGGTAGGTGAAGGGTTTTGTATATTAAAAAAATTGTAAAAATTTAAAGAAAATCATTAAAATTTTGTAGTAATTAGGGTGTAATGAAAATTCTGGAACTGATTAAATAAATTGGAGTTAACAGGGGGTTTCAGAATACCAAAGGCCACAACTTTGCTGTTGGGACCCCGGCCATCGGCCCAACTCCGGCCGGCCGAGTTGGCCGATCCCGGCCGGGTTCGGCCATGGTCGGGTGCGGGGTTCTCCGACGTAGACTTTGGCATACTCCGTTTTTGGGGTTCAGTTCAATATTTGGGAGTTATGGCCTGTGGACTGTTGGGCTTCCAAGAATTTTTAAAGAAAAATAACTAAAAATAATGTGGGGCATGGGATTCGAACTCTGGTGGCTTGGTTCAGCAGTGCAAGGTCTTACCAATGAGCTACAAGCTCCTTCTTGTAATTATTGTAGGGAAATAGATACTTAAAGTGTTATCAGCAACATTAAATACTCCATGTATACTTTAAATTTAAATCAAATTTAGGTATACAAAAATTGGAGCTGTTACATAGTTGCAAGTTGATCGAAGACCGACTTCTTGGGAGCTTCTTCTTGTGGCGCTGGGGCGCTGAAACTGGTGGGATCATGGTCCCGAAGAACAATCCAGTAATGGCTTGCGTTACATGCTCCACCGGAATTAAAAATATGGAGGCTGCGTTCGGCTCGTAAGTCACTCCTCCAGTTAGGGCGGAGCGGGAGTTGCTGTTGCAAGTTGTTCGGTTAGAAGCCATTGATTTTCTCTTCTACACAAGAGTAAGACACCAAATCTTAGCACCTTGAATCCAAGGGCAACCATAGCGAACCGTGATTTTTTTTTTGAGAAACACAATACACAAAGTGTGGAGTGGAAAGAGGAAAAGGTCCCACCGGGCGTGCCAGAATTTGTTCACCGCCGAAAACAGAGACAAACTGGAATAGATCGTCTTGTCTGAATTTGGAGACAGATGTTATTTGGACTTATCCATCCATCTCTCCGAAGATACCAAGTTGATTTATAGCACCGTATATCGGAGCTTTGGATAGACGCGACCGTTGTAGCATGACTTTATCAGATCCCCCTCATTTGTGAGGGGCTTTTGATTGCGTGGACGCTCTTCCCTGCAGGCGCAAGCCCTTGCAGTTAATTATGTTACCGCGTCGCGATAACCATTTTCTTCTGCTCCAGCAGTTCACTTCGTGTCGTGTGTTGTTTGTTTTATTTTGGGTTGCCCGTGGATTGTATATGGAGACTAATTTATGTCGTCGTCCGTAGGGCGTAGATTAGTCTAAATCCGTATATTTTAAATTTGGGTTTGTTTTATTTAAGGACCGTTAATCTAGTTTGAGATTAAGATCGACTTAAATGCATGTGACCATTTCGGGCTCGATTTATTTTAATTTAAGGACATCAAGGTCCATTATCGCCATGTTTGAGGCGAATGTTAGTTTAAGGACATTTTGGTCCACTGTCGCCGTTTTGAGGCGAATATTAGTTTAAGGACATTTCGGTCCTATATCCATCTTGAGCGCATGCGTATTTGTTACGTGACGAAGTGAACAATGTTGACATGGAATGTGCCCAATTTGGGGCACGATTCGATTTGAGGTATGCACGTCAATTTGGAAGTGCATCAACGAAAGAAGTTGTTGGTCATCGGGACCCGCCACCTCTCTGAAAATGTTGATGAATTACAACGACATGTATCAGAAGTGTGAAGGGATGTACTCTTAAACCAAATTCCGTATTTGAGGGAAAAGGGGCTGTTGTGGACTTAAGAATTTTAAGTCATATTTGAGACTTTGGAAATCAAGAGCATATGGGCTCGATTGATTTAAAAAACAAAGAGATTTAACCTCAGGAAACTTAGCCAATTTTGGGCTGAGATCGAGTTTCCATAATTATCCAACAGTGCTAAGCACTAGGACATACAGCGCTCACGTGTGAAATACGTGGGGAGCTGGGTTAGTGCTAAGCACTAGAGTCCGGTGGCGCTCACATGTGAAACATGTGAGGTGTTCATATATGAGCATTGCCCAATCAGTGCTAAGCACTTTAGTCATTTTGAGTAATCATAGCGTGCTGAGCACTTTACATGGTACTTACATAGGAAGTACGTTAATGCTGAGCGTTGGGTTTTATTTGTTCACTTCCTCTCTTTTTACAGAAGTACTAAGCACTTGGGTTTGGCTCACGTGTGAAGCACATGAGAAACCAAGTTATTCTTGTTTTTATTTTTATTTTTTAGAGATATTGATCTCTGTTAATGACATTTTAGTCATTGATGATCATCAAGATTTTGGTTTTGAAGATCTTGGATCATCATTATTGTTTGTATCGAAGAACTAAGTTCTTTTTCACTTTTATAAGAACCAAGTTCTTTATGTAAGGTTAAACCTTAATTCTTAGAGGAATTAAATTCCCATATGTTGCTGTTCTTTCTTTCTTTTTCTTTTAATTTAGTTCTTTTCCCCTAAGTTTTGAATCTGCAGAACAAAATCTCCCCGATGAGAAATAAATTATCAACTTATAGGGAGATTTGCCTCTGCAAGTCTCAACTAGAGAAAGAACTAAGTTCTTATATGAATGGTTAAACCCTTAGATTGGCAAAGGAGAGATGATATGATCTCTGTATTTTCTTTACCTAGGGTTTCAACGAGGAAAGTCTTCTTCTTTGAGAATTAAATTCTCTCTTCTCTCAAGAGCTCACTGTATTCTTTTTTTTAGAAGCTTGTAGGAAGTTCTCTCCTCTGTGGGTGTTTTTCTTCTTCTTTCTTTTTCTCTCCCTTTTTTTCGAGACTTGAAGTCTCGGGTCCTTTATATAGTGGAGACAGATTGTTAATTGGTTTTGAGAAAATCTCTTATTGAGAGATTCCAATTGATTTAATTGGTCTCAAAATTGATTTAGGGAATTTTACCCACCGTTGGATCTTTGATCCAAGTGTCTCTGTTTTTACAGAATATGTTGTTCTTATTTTAACAAGACGGAGGGAATATTCTCTCATATAAAGAATAAAATTCTATTGAACGGTGATATTTTCATCACTATTGGATTTTTAATCCAAGGGTGCTCGGTTTTACAGAGAGCAATCTTTTTTTTGTTTAGAAAGATATGGGAAATATTTTCCATCTCACTAGATCTTTGATCCACCAACTTTCTGTTTAACAGAAAATATCCCTCTCAATAGAATTTAATTCTATGCTTAATCACCATTGGATCCTTGATCCAACGGTTCATTGAGTAGAATTTAATTCTACATAAGGAGGTGCTCTCACGTGTTTAATATGTGAGGCTATTTAGCTCCTCTAGTTTGGTGCCCATATGTCTTGCATATGGGTGCTCACGTGTTTAACACGTGAGACCAATTTAGCCTATAGTTGTTTAACTGCAACGCCTATATGCTTTGCATATAGGCGCTTATGTGTTTAACACGTAAGGCTTATTTAGCCTATCTATTGTTTGATTGCAGTGCCTATAGGCGCTTACGTGTTTAACACATGAGGCTTATTAGCCTATCAATTGTTTGATTGCAGCGCCTATATGGTTTGCATATAGGCGCTCACATGTTTAACACGTGAAGCTAATTGGTTGTAAGGAATTTTCTCCCCTTTTTCTCTTCTCTTTTTTTATGAGGGAACAAGGAGTATTTTAACAACCAAGCCGAGCAGTGAGAAATTGAACATGTGTTATTTAGAGATATTTAGTTTAGTTTATTTTCTGCAGTTTTATTTCTTTGATGTGAGCCCATATTGGGACATGTATTCAGTTGTTGTTTATTGGATCTTTATTCGTTTCCGCTTATAAATCTTCTTGACTCTATTTATTATGGCAAATGGGAATGTACTAGCTAGTCTTTATATACTTTCTGTTATTGATATCCTATAGACAGTCATAATGTGACTGTAGAGGGATGTTTCCTAACCACAGGTAGTATGGTTGGCTATGTCACGTGCCGTAGTTTGCGCACTCTGGGAAGTGGGGCGTGACACATTAGATCCTTATCTTCTTGTCTTTTCCTGTTCCGTGAATTTCAAGGACGAAATTCTTTGTAGTTGGGTATAATGTAACAACCTAGTTCGTTTATACAGTATGACTTGGTATTTTAAGTTTTGTTTTATAATTCTTTATTTTATCTTTTGGGTTGCGAACGATTCGAATAGTAGTAGTCGTTATCCGACCCGACCCGCATGTTTAGAAACGAATATGGTGCAAGATTGTATCTGAGATTTACCAGTAAAGTATATTTATGCGAATCTAGAATAATACCCACATTATATATATTTAGATCTTTATATATTTATATATCAAAAGTTATGAATAAAATAGTTCTGTTGTTACCTGACTTTGCATGGTATATCACCTCATATCTCATTTCCCTCTTATCTTTTATATGCAAATCCTAAAATATAAGTTAACAAAATATCTAATAATCTTATATCTTTAATTAAAACTTTATATATGTTTTTTAATCTTACTTGGGAGCATATGTATATATTATAGAAATATAGCATTATGGTTTAAGATCTTACGTATAGGTATATCTTTCGAAAATATATTTTTAAAGATTTTCGGGTAAAAGTTTGGTAACAATTGAGATTGTCTATAGATAATAATATATATAAATCTACAATACTTATAATATATATATATATATATATATATATATTATAAATTTTTTATATTATAAACTCTTTCTCTCCCTCTCCCCCGTCGTACTCTCCCTCTCCTATTTCCCCATCCCTGAAGCCCTAAGCCACGCCAGCCATCACCCTCGTCCTTATCTCGTCGTCATCGACTCTTTCTTCCTCGTCCTTCACCTGAACCTCGAACACCACCCATCACCATCGTCTTTCTCTTTTTCTTCTTCTCCGACTTCTTCATTCCCCAAACCCGACACCACATTCGCCATCACCTTCTTCGCCTTCTGTCGAACTCCATCGCCCTCTCCATCACCGATGTCCCCATCTTCGACGGCCTTGTTACTATCACTTCGTCTTCGCAACCTTCTTCTTCTTTTCTTTTTCCGATCACCTAACCTTATCGTTTCTGGCTTCATCGTCACCGTCGAAGACGTTCCATCTCTTCGTCGTCGACTCAACGACCTCTTCTCTTCGCCTCGCAGTGACCCAGAACTCATAGCTCATCCCCGACACCTTCTTCTTCATTTCTTTCTCTTTCTTTTCTTCTTTTAAAGTTCAAAACCCCGACTTCGTTTCGTCGCCGGCGAACCCCGACTCGTCGCTGTCGCCTTTGACCCTGAACACCAGCCTCTGGGAATTCCACAGAGCATCAGCGGTTACCCCAGAGAATTACGCAGTCGTTTTGTGCCCACGGTCGTATCTACGTTGTGTTTTCGAACGTCGCCGTCATTCGGAAAATCAGTATTTCGTCGTGAGTGTATCAATCGAGGTAAGTTCCTAAACTTGCAACATGCTATTTTACCTACACCAATTTTTTTACTATTATTTAAAATGTACATATTATATTGTTTAGCAAGTAATATCATTTTTCAATATTATTGCATTAATCCATATTTTACCAATAACAAGATTATCTGATTGCATGCTAGTTCATGATAATTTCATTATAATTCCATTGTAATTCGTGATCCTTTAACTATATGACCGTATGTTTAGTAGCGACTAAATTTTACTACGCACAGGTTTATATATATAGTAAATTAGTTGATTAATTAATTTTACATTTTTAAAAATAAAATACATTACTTATTCCTACACTGTTTAAATGAACTCATTATTGTTTTCCATCTAGTATTTATCATGTTAAAACATTGCCTGACATATTCATGATGCGTTACAAGACTTATAACTTGGATTATTACCAATGCCGACTATACTAAATTATTGTGACTTGTTGTCTAGATAGACAAGACCTGTACCCGATTGATACTATGTTGGCATCATGTAGATATTGTTAATATCTGACTTGAACACGAAACCAGGGGAAAAGGGAAAAATCAAGAATGTAACCGAAACGTAACTCAAGAGGATATTATTATTGTTTGCCGTGATTCCGGGCATGAACGGAATAACCATTGTTTATTGTACTGTGGTCCCGTGGGGGTATGAACAGGATATATTGTGACGTGGTCTCGTAGGGGTATGAATGGGATATATACTGTTAAGTTACGATGAGAATTACATTAATTAATTTCAAAGACTTGTAAAGTAGATAACCTAGAAGCACGGACTTTAGGATACACGTGACATACCTATAGCTCACTATTTTACACCAGGTATGATTATTTATACTCATATTTCATTATAGCTTTTTATTCTGGTTATTATGATCGTTATTGATATTTATGACGCACTGACGTTTGGGTCGTGCATGGCCCAGTTCCTTTGACCTTGTCGTAGGAAGATCAAGAGTATTTTAACAAGCAAGCTGAGCAGTGAGGAACTTGATGATTGGGTTTAGAGATGCTTCCTTATTTTATTTCTGTAGTTTAAATTTATCGATGTGATCCCATAAGGGACGTGATTAGGATATTATTTCGTTATTGGATTTTTATTCCTTTCCGCTAAATATATTTCTTGACTTTTATCTATTGTGGCAGATGGACATATGTTAGTTAGATTTTATTTACTGTTCTTGATATCCGATCGACAGCCATAATATGACTATGGAAGGATCTTTCCTAACTATAGGTATCATGATTGGCTTTGTCGCGTACCATATTTATGTATTTTGGGAAACAGGGCATGCCAAACACACTTCAAACAAGGCACAAAAAAAGATACCAAATGAAAATGGTTCTAAGTTAAAACGTTTGCCAAATGTATCCATATGATAAATATTTAAACAATTTTAAAGGTATATGGATACAAACTCTCACATAAGATTAAAAACACATTATAAGCAAGTGAGAGTGGTTTATGGTAAGAAAACTAAATGATATGCAAATCTAAACAAGTTTCTCAAACCATGTTGTGCTCAAGTTTTAAAAGATTACATGTTTGAAACAAATAAGCACAAAAGACCACATATGAGAAAATGGATGATATCATATGTAAATACCAATTGTAAATATCGTATGAACAACATCTCATACATGAACAAGCATAAAAGGATATACAAGATAAGCATATGTGCAACACTTTGGGTGCATAAACAAAATAAACGCATTTAGAATATCAATCAATAAGCACAAATGAATATACAATATTCTAAACGAATATAGCAAAGAAATACGATACCCCACATATTGATGAACCAAGCAATATTCCATTGGAGCGCTCTTGCTCATCACACTCCCGAATCCCTCAGATCGTCAATTGGTCCACACCTACAAAACAAAGTATGGAAGAAAATTTCAATATCCAAGTTTTCTTGTATCATATAGGTTAGCCTTAGGAACCCAAACCAATTTGGAATCCAAAGAATTATTACTCCTTAAAGTGCATGAATGTGCCAAATGACCATGCGTGTCACAAAAATTGCAAGTATGGGTGTGTGCAAGCATGGAACTAGAAGTGTCAAAGATAGCATGTCATATGGAAAGTGCATGAGATTTAGTGTGATGAGACACATATTTGGCACGTCTAGACAAAGAGGGTTTTTGAATTTTCAAAGTGTTTTTACCGCCTCTTCGATTTAAAACCTTTTCCTTGCTAGGTAAAGAATTAACATTTGAAAAATTAGCAAGGGAACAACTAAAATCTCATTTTTCTGCTTGAGAGAAGCTTTTTCGAAAACAAGATATTCTTGAGATAAAAAATACGATTTCAAAAAATCAATCTCGGTTTTAAAACTTGAAATCGTATCAACGTTTTCCTTTATTAAAATCTCACAAGTTAAAAATAAGTTCTCATTTTTCTTTTTGAGAGACAAAAAATCAGAAGTCAATGCATCTTGAGAACCAATGGAAGATTCAAAATATCAATTTTATTTGTAAAACTTGAAATCTTTTTCTTTTCTCAAGTCATTGCATATGGAAACCAAATTTTTATTTTCAAGTTTCAAACTATCAAGGGAAACATAATGTAAATCAAGCTTTGAAAGTAGCTCATTCTTCTCAAATTCTAATTTACCAATTACAACGGTTTGAGAATCATGAGTGGAGGTTAAAGCATTAAATTTAGAAATCAATGGCGGTTTCTAATTTACCAATTACAGTGATAATTGTCTTTGGCTTCAGAATCATGGCGGATTGAGATTTGCGGTCATACCAGAGGCGTGTAGATAACGCCGCATTACTTGGAGTTGTACGTAGTATGCTAGAAAACCAGAAGCGTCAAACTGAACTGAACCGGCGGCAGGCCGAGACTTTAAAGAAGGGTCTGAGGACGGTCCAGCAGTCTGTTGTTACAGCAGCCGAGAGGGCAGCAGCACCCCGGCCAACACAGCGTGAGGGCATCGTGGCAGACTTTAGGAAGCTCAGTCCGTCCACATTTACAGAATTGGAGGAATCATTGCCAGCGGAGTAGTGGCTAGTTGATACAGAGAACCTGCTCGTTGCCGCGCAGATTCGAGATGAAAAAGGGTGGATGTAGTACGCATCCAATTGGTAGATTATGCTCGCGAATGGTGGCTCGTAAAGGAGACCCGTCTCACCAAGCCGATCAGTTGGGCGATCTTTTCGCGAAGCTTCTTGGAGAAGTTCTTTCCGCAATCTGCTCGGGAGGAAATGGAGGAGAAGTTCATTAGCTTGAAGCAGAATGGCGGATCCGTTGATACACATGCGGCTGGGCGGACCCGGTTCAGTCGATTTGCGGGGCCCTTGGTTGCCAATGAGGCAGATGGGGCGAGGCGGTTTATGCGTACCTTGGATGTGGAGATTCAGAGACACATCATATCTCTGGGATTGACCACCTTCTCCCAAATTCTCAAGGCGGCTAGGGAGCAACAAAGTTTATCGGTAAAGGTAAAGGGTAATCTACAGCAAGTGGTTGTAGTGCGGAAGACTGCATTTACACCAAACAGAGCTATTGTACGCAGAGGCATTCCGGTAAACAAATGAGGGACAATACCCATGAAGAAGCCCTTTGTATCAAATCATAAAAAGGGTACGATTTGTGACTTTTGCCATCTACCCGGACATACATAGAAAGAGTGTCGCAGGAGGCTTGGACTATGTTTAGTTTGTGGATTAGCTGACCATACCATTAGTGCATGCCCTTCGAACCTACGATCAAGAGACGATATTCAGAAACCATCGCAGAAGGAGATTTATGGGCAGAAGCTGATCACTCAGAGGCCTAATCAAGGACGGGCCTTCACCTTGATGGCCAAGGAGGCCAAGGCGTCAGATGATGTTGTTCTACTTGTTTATAATTTTCCCGCGTTGGCATTATTCGATTCAGGTGCATCCTATTGCTTCATGTCTTCCAAGTTTATTAGTGCACACTCTATTCTACACACGGCCCTGTCTAGTTGCTGGGACATACACACTGGAAATGGGAGAATTATATCCAGCAGTGAGTGCAAGGGTTGCTCGATTGTTATTTGCGGAGGAGAGTTATTCACGGATTTCTCAATGATTGATACTGGCAGCTATGATGTTGTCTTGGGAATGGATTTTCTTAGCATTTTCCACGCTCACATTGATTGTAGGGCAAAGAAAGTGATTTTCCAGATTCCTGGACATCCGGAGTTTATATTCTTAAGAGGTAGCAGATCTGTCGGGCCAGTCGAATTTAGGGCTAGGACAACTAGTGTCATTCTTTCGTCGATGGAAGTAAAAAAGGAAGAAGCACCAGCAGTAGTTCAGGATTTTATAGATGTGTTTGAGGAAATCTTGGGTTTACTGCTAAAACGAGATGTAGAGTTTGCGATTGATCTTATTCCTGGAGCAGCGCCGATTTCAAAAGCTTATTATCCAATGGAACCGGTGGAACTGGAAGAGGTAAAGAAACAAGTTTCCGAATTACTGAAGAAGGGTTGGATTCAAAGCAGCGGTTCACCATGGGGAGCCCCAGTTCTTCTATTCAAGAAGAAGGATGGCACACAGAGGATGTGCATCGATTATCGAGAACTAAATCGGGTGACTATTAAGAATAAGTATCCAATCCCTTGCATCGGCAAATTATTCAATCAACCAAGCAGCGTGAGGATATTCTCAAAGTTGGACTTGCGATCTGGGTATCATCAAGTTTGGGTGAAAGTAGAATACATTTGCAAGACGGCGTTACGAACTCGATATGGGCATTATGAGTACTTAATGATGCCATTTGGAGTTACTAACGCACCAGCAATATTTATGGACTTGATGAACCGAATCTTTTCACCTTACCTAGATCAGTTCATAGTGGTGTTCATTGATGATATTTTGGTATATTCGAAGAGCATGAATAACACTTGAGGACCGCACTGCAAACGTTGAGACAAGAAAAGTTATATGCTAAGATGAGCAAGTGCGAGTTTTGGCTCGAAGAAGTGAAGTTCTTGGGTCATGTTGTATCCGAAGATGGATTGCAGTTGACCCCAAAAAGATTGCAGCTGTTTATGATTGGCCAATTCCAAAGAATGTAGGGGAGATCAGAAGTTTTCTTGGGCTTACCAGATATTATAGAAGGTTTGTGGAGAACTTCGTCCGAATAGCAGAACCATTGACCAAGCTAACACGAAAGGAGGTATCGTTCGTATGGACCAAGAAAAGTGCATCCGCTTTTAGAGCGCTGAAGCAGAGATTGACCACCGCTCCTATTCTTACAATGTCAGATGGTTCCGGAGGAATAGTTGTTCACAGCAACTCGTCTGGGAAAAACTTGAGATGTGTTCTAATGCAGCATGAGAAGGTCATATCATATGCGTCGAGACAATTGAAAACTTATAAGAAGAACTATCCAACTCATGATTTGGAGCTAGCAGCAGTGATTTTTGCTCTGAAGATTTGGAAACACTACTTATTGGGCAAAAAGGTGGAAGTATTTACCGATCACAAGAGCCTAAAGTATATGTTCACACAGAAAAAGCTCAACATGAGGAGCGTAGATGGTTAGAGCTGATGGCTGACTATGATCTTGATCTAAAGTACCATCCAGGGAAAATTAATGTAGTGCCGGATGCTCTAAGTCGGTTGCTAGCGATACAGATGTTGACTGCACAAAATGAGATTATAGATGATCTTCAGTGGTTCGAGTTGGAGATTGTACTACTAGATTTTTCGGGATAGTTGATGCAGTTGCAAGTATAGTCATCCTTGATCAATACCATTAAAGCAGCACAGTCGCACGATCCAAGATTGCAAAATTTTTGAGAACAAGTAGAAGCGGGACTTCGAACAGATCTGTTGATTCATGAAAATGGTTCATTACGATATGGAATTCGTTTATGTGTGCTTAAAGGAGATGTTCGTGAAGAAGTCATGAAGGAGGCTCATAGTTCTACGTATTCCGTGCATCCGGGAGGCGCGAAAATGTACAGAGACTTACGACAACATTTCTGGTTGGAAGGCATGAAAAGGAAGATTGCTCGCTATGTATCGAAGTGCTTGGTGTGTCAGCAAGTCAAGGCTGAACATCAAAAGGTAGCTGGTTTGTTGGCTACTTCTGATTCCTCAATGGAAGTGGGAATATATAACCATAGATTTCGTGACAGCTGTTTCCCCAATTAGAGCAAAGCTCTGTTCAAAATTCAAAATTTGAATTAAAGCTGCATTTTTATAAAAGCGATGCGCTACAACTAGCGCACCCCGTGCAAAGCGCATAGGCGCTAGCGCTAGATGCGCTGCGCTCCAAACAACACACCACGTGCATAGCACGTGTGCGCTAGCGCTAAGAGCGCTGCGCTCCAAGTAGCGCACCATGGGCAGAGCGCATAAGCACTAGCGCTGGAACTAAATGTTCCTCATCGTTGGATCAAATATCCAACGGATATGATTAATTCATCAATTAACAAGAATGAAATTCTGTTGAATCTTTCCAAACAGAAAAGATTGTGCCCTGAATTTGAATCCCTAAAATACTTGTTAAAAAAACAAGAAGATTATCTTCTTTTACCATATAACATTTTAAGTCACGTAAAATATTTTAAAAATACATTTCATAGCCTGCATGATACCCCTAACCCCGTGGTAGCATCCGCGCATCTTGTTCTCGTCCCGTTCGGTGAAACGGACGTGTTTGGATGGCTACGCGCACGTACGTGCATCCGTTCTTGGGGGTATGCATTTTCGTTACCCGAGCATTCATTTTTAATTTTGGTCGTCGTATATATTTTTCATATTTTAAAACTAAATTTTTAGACCCGACCCGGACGTATTTTGGACTAGTTTTGTATTCACCTGAAAATCCAAATTTTAATTAATTATAACCTACGATTTAAAATTTAATAACTAACCAAAATATTTTAAAAACCCACAAATCTATTTTAAAAGAAAATTTAAAATATTTTCCTAACCAATCAGCTCTTTTCTACGCATCTCTCTCTCTTTCTTTTATTTCTCTTCCTTTCTCTCTCCTCATATAAAAACAAATCTATCTCTCCTCACTATTCACCTCTTCCTCTCTCTCTCCTCTCGATCTCTCTCATTCTCTCTATCTCTCTCCTCTCGCATTCTCTCTCTCTCCACTCTTCCTCTCTACATATATAAATATATTTTATATTATATTATTTTCCTTTTACAAAACCTTTTCACATTCTCCCACACGTTCTCCTTCTCCTTCTCAAAACTTCCGTTCCCGTTCTCGCGAACCCACGCTCAATCCTTGTCGTGTAGCCCTCGCCGCCGACAAACCCTCGCCGTCTCACCACCCTCTCTCGCCTCCATCTCCTCCACATCACCTTCCTCTTCCTCTTCCCTGCACCCAACCCCGACGAAGAACCCATCACCCCTCGCCTGCATCGCCTTTGCTCGCGCCCACCGTCACTGCAATCACCGCCTCTTCGTCCACCTTCTTCTTTCACTTCCTTCTCTCCTCCCGGCTCCATGACCACCTTCGTCACCGCCACCAGCAACTTTTCCCGGCAACTCAAGAAACCCAGCAACCCTAACCATGTCTCCCTCGTAGCCGATCTCCTTCTCCGACCTCGTCGCCGTCCCCATCACCTGACCTCACCCCATCCTCGTCACCTTCCTCATCCGTCTCTCCCGACCTCCCGACACCACGATCAACCCCTCTGCACACCCGAATCCCCGACTTTTGCAAACCCCAACAACCCAAGAAAACCATCACCGCCAATCGCTGGCAACCCCAGACACCACCGTCGTCACCCTCATCATCTCCTCACCTCCCTCTCTTATTCCTCTCTCCTTCACCCATATGAGAACCCATTCCCGAGATCCTCATCAACCCTGCACCCAACCACCGCCAGCACCCATCGCCGGAAAATCCACGACCTCGTCGTCACCCTCTCGCCTCCTCGTATCTGACTCCAAGCCAGAGCACCAAACACCACAACCCGAGACCACACCCTCTTCTTTTCTTCTCTTCTTTCTTTTCTTTTCTGGATTTCTCTATTTTTCTGGTGATCGTCGGAGTCGTACATGTCATCGACGATCCGGGCGACCTAGAAGACGTTCCCAGCCAGCGTGGTACTTTCTTGCCTTACCTGGTTCTGTATTGTGCTCGCGTGGACACATCACGACGTTTTCCCGACATCCGACGTGTCGCACGTACCGCTTTGAGATTCGATCAGGCAAGTAAAACTTGCTACATGCTATTTATATTATTTCAGCGTGGACACATCGCGACGTTTTCCCGACATCCGACGTGTCGCACGTACCGCTTTGAGATTCGATCAGGCAAGTAAAACTTGCTACATGCTATTTATATTATTTCATATTTATTTAGATACATATTAATCATGAAGTTTGAATTTAGTGCCCTCTTTTACATTTTTACCATTCGATGTCCGTTTATATCATTTTAGAGTTAATTATGAAAATATACCTGGTTGCATGTTAGATTACAATATTTTGTGCCCACGTCCATATTTATATCATAGTGCTTGGCTGCATAGTCCATAGTACCATAAAATAGTTTATAACTTTTCAAATACCCGTTTGCATCCATCTCGTCTAGTATACATATTATTGCATCCCTAGATCATTTGAATGTATAACATTGAAATATTAGCATTCCAAATTTGATAAGTTGTAGTTTAATTAGTATTGGAACTTTAACTTTAACCCTAATCTATAAATGTGCATCCATATGCTTTAATCTGTACTTTTTGCATATAACATCACAATGTTCCATTTTTATTGTTCCACTAGTACCCCATGCTTGTTTTGTATACCCATGTTTATGTTAGTTTGATTATGAGCACCCACATGACATTTGGTGCACCCTGACATGACTTGTTACACCTACTACTTGACACGACATGGTACCGTGCACCTCTCGACATGACATGATACCTATATACTACCTGGCTTGACCTGATGTACCATGGCTTTACCTGTTACCTGATCTTGTGTCTAATGCCAATAAACCTGACCTGTTGTCCTTACGGACAGTTCCTGTTGTCTATCCAGACAAACTTGTATCTGCCTGATCCTGTGTTGGCATTAGCTCTAGATTATTTAATACCTGACTTGAATACATATAACTTGGGGGTATGGGGAAATCAATGAAGAAACCTGACTTGTAACTCGACAGTTCTCTACCTTTTCTGATCAGTCCTACGGGCTAGGCCAGCCCCGGGGTGATGCTGCTGACATCACTCGTCATTACCTACTACCCTTTTACTGCCTTGCGGCACGTCTCGGATTCAGCCCGAGAGTCATAGACCGTGATCTCGGGCACGCACGGGATACTATTGAGTTATATCGATGATTCATCAACTTGATTTCAAAGACTTGAGAGTAGTTAACCTAATAGACCAGTTTAGATTACTCACTACACGTTACCCCACCGTCCTTACTTATATCACTGTTATGCATGTTTTATCATTTATACTTATACCTGCATGTGTTGCTACCCTTGTTTATAGTATTTCTTGATATTATGATGCACTGACATCTGGGTTTTGCATGGCCCAGATTCTCTACCTTTGTTGCAGACTGATCAGGAGTACTGCCGCTGTTAGACCGAGCGGTGAGGATCCTGTTGGTACCCAGTTTTACTTTCTAGGTGTTTTATTTATTGGATCTTTTGCTTCCGCATAGTATATTTGTTAACTCATTTATTCTGGCTCATGGACATGTGCTAGATAGTTTAGTTTACTTTCCTGTTCTTGATATCTCTACAACCGTAATATGACTGTGGAGGGATATTTCCTATCCACAGGTAGCATGGTTGGCTATGTCACGTGCCTATCTTAGCGTACTCTGGGAAGCGGGGCGTGACATGGTTCTTTTGGTATCAGAGCCATAGGACATAGGTCAATCGAGTTTGATTCTTTTGTAGTTGGGTATTGGACCCAATACACGAATCAGAATACTCGTGATTAGGAACATGTCTTGCCACCTTGTTATCTTGATTCTTGAATCATATCTTTCTCTTGATCCTTTGTCTTGACGATATGCAAACGACTTTGCATCTCGACTGAAAATCTTTTGGTTCCCTATTGTTTCTGCCTGTCCTTTGATTCTGATACTAGGATTTGGGCGACTTGAGTGGAGTTATGTGATTGTAACTATGAACTGCAACATAGTTACAATGCGGTACTCTATTTAAGTAACTTGGAGTCCTGGTCTTGATTCACTTCCTTGTTTCATGGTCGTTATATTACCTTACTTCTCTCGGTTCTATTGCTTACCAGTTCTTGTTTTACCGTCAGCTTGAATCATGTTTACCGTGCTTAATCCTCTTCAGTATCTTGACTTCGGATGAAGTCATCTCGGTATCCTACTTGTTCATATCTTTCCCGCATTAGAATTATTCAATTCTGGTGCATTCCTTGTTTGTTGTTGTCTTGGGAATGGATTTTCTTGGCACCTTCCACGCTCACATTGATTGTAGAGCTAGGAAAGCGAATTTCCAGATTCCCGGACATCCGGAGTTTGTCTTTACTAGAGGAAGCTATTCTGTCGGGCCAGTCGAGTTTAGGGCTAGGCCGACAAATAATGTTCTTTCGTCGATGGAAGTTGATAAGGAGGAAGCGCCAGCAGTAGTTCGAGATTTCATGGACGTGTTCGAAGATATCTCGGGTTTACCACCAAAACGAGATGTGGAGTTCGCGATTGATCTTGTTTTTGGTGCAGCGCCGATTTCAATGCGTACTATCCAATGGCACCAGTGGAGTTGGAAGAAGTCAAGAAGCGGGTTACTGGATAACTTGGGAAGGGTTGGATTCACAGCAGTAACTCACCTTGGGGAGCTCCAGTTCTTCTAGTAAAGAAGTGGATGTTACAAGGAGGATGTGCATCGATTATCGAGAATTAAACCGAGTGACTATTTAGAAAAAATACCCGATCCCTCGCATTGGTGAATTATTTGAGCAGCTTAGTGGCGCGAGGGTATTCTCGAAGCTGGACTTGCGATCCGGATATCATCAAGTCCGAGTTTAATCAGAAAATATTTGCAAGACTGCGTTCTGAACTCGGTATGGACATTACGAGTATTTAGTGATGCCATTCGGAGTTACGAATGCACCGGCGATATTTATGGACTTGATGAACCGAATCTTTTCACCATTCTTGGACTAGTTTATAGTGGTGTTCAACGATGATATTCTGGTCCACTCGAGGAGAGTAGAAGAGCATGCAGAACACTTGAAGATCGCACTGCAGACTTTGAGGCAAGAAAGATTGTGTGCAAAGATGAGCAAGTGCGGGTTTTGGCTTGAAGAAGTGAAGTTTTTGGGGCATGTCGTATCCGGAGATGGAATCGCCGTTGATCCCGAGAATATTGCAGCAGTTCGAGATTGGCCAATTCCGAAGAACGTTGCGGAGATCAGAAGCTTTCTTAGACTTGCCAGGTATTACAGAAGGTTCATGGAGAATTTTGCTTGTTTGGCTGAGCCTTTGACTAAGATTACGCGCAAGGAGGTACCATTTGTGTGGACGGATAAGTGTGCGTTAACTTTTGAGGCGTTGAGATAGAGGTTGATAACCGCTCCTATTTTGACCGTGCCAGACAATTCCGGAGGATTGGTGATTCACAGCGACGCATCTGGAAAAGGATTGGGATGTGTTGTAATGCAGCATAGGAAGGTTATAGCCTACGCATTGAGACAGTTGAAGACCCATGAGAAGAATTACCCAACTCATGACTTGGAGCTAGCAGCTGTGTTTTTCGCTTTGAAGATTTAGAGACACTACTTATTGGGCGAAAGGGTCGAGATTTTCACCAATCACAAAAGCCTAAAGTATGTGTTCACACAGAAGGGGCTTAATATGAGGCAGCGCAGATGGTTGGTGCTGATGGCTGACTACGATCTTGATCTTAAATACCATCCGGGGAAAGTTAATGTTGTGCCGGATGCGCTTAGTCGGTTGCCAGCAATTCAGACGTTGACTGCACAGAAGGAACTTATTGAAGATTTTCGAAGATTTGATTTGGAGATTGTGCTACCGCATTCTTCGGGACATTTGATGCAGCGGCAAGTACAGTCGTCGTTGATCGAGGATATTAAAGCAGCGCAATTGCAGGACCCAAGATTGCGGAAGTTTTGAGAACAGGTTGAAGCTGAACTTCGAACGGACTTATTGATTCATGAAGGTGATTCATTGCGATATGGTAGCCGTTTGTGTGTGCCAAAGGGAGATATCCGTGAAGAAGTTGTGAAGGAGGCACACAGTTCCACGTATTCCGTACATCCAGGAGGCACGAAGATGTACCGAGATATACGACAGCATTTCTGGTGGGAAGGCATGAAACGGGAGATTGCCCGCTTTGTGGCAAAGTGCTTGGTGTGTCAGCAAGTTAAGGCTGAACATCAAAGGGTTGCTGGTTTATTGCAACCACTTCCGATTCCTCAATGGAAGTGGGAACATATAACCATGGATTTTGTGACGGCTTTACCGCAGAGTCCAAAGGGCAACAATGCAGTTTGGGTGATTGTTGACAGATTGACCAAGGCAGCTCATTTCATCCCTTTTCGAGATGGTCAATCATTAGAAGTTTTGGCAGAACGGTGCATACAGGAGATAGTAAGATTGCACGGAGTACCGGTGAGCATCGTGACCGACCGTGACAACCGTTTCTTATCACACTTTTGGAGGAACTTACAGGAAAGTTTGGGGACCAGTTTGAAGTTTAGTACAGCTTATCATTCTCAGACAGATGGTCAGTCGGAGAGAACGATCCAAACTCTTGAAGACATGTTGAGAGGTTGCATGTTAGACTTCAGGGGTTCATAGGAGGATCATCTACACTTAGTGGAGTTTTCTTACAATGACAGTTTTCATGCTACTATTCAGATGGCTCCATTCGAGGCTTTATATGGTCGCAAGTGTCGTTCACCTGTTTGTTGGGACGATGCCGGTGAACGAAGATTGTTGGGACCAGATTTGGTTGTGCAGACAGTTGAGAAGGTTAATACTATCCGGAATCATATGAAGGCAGCATAAGACCGATAGAAGAGTTGGGCCGATACATCGAGAAGACCTCTGGAGTTCACGGTTGGTGATTGGTGTTGTGAAGACATCACCGACTAGAAGAGTTATTCGTTTTGGGAGTCGAGGAAAGCATAGTTGTCGTTTCGTTGGACCTTTTGAGATTTTGGAGCGTGTTGGAGAAGTGGCGTATCGATTGATGTTACCGCAATCCTTGGCGAATGTTCATGACGTGTTTCATGTACCTCAACTCCGTAAGTATGTTCGAGAGGAAACACACGTGCTGGATCATTCGAAACTGACTGTACATGAAGATTTGACTTTTGCGGAGCGACCGATGTCAACTATGGATCGAAGGGAAAGGGTTTTTAAGAACAAGGTTATCCCTCTTGTACTTGTTTCTTGGAGAAATCATTCGCATGGAGAATCAACTTGGGAACGAGAAGATGAAATCCGACAGAAATTTCCACATCTATTCTTGTAGTGTATTGATTGTTTATCCTTTCTTGTTCTTGGAATTTCGAGGACGAAATTCTTTTTGTAGTTGGGTATAATGTAACACCCGAGTTCATTTATACCAATTCCAGTTCTCGTATTTCTTTATTCGTGATATTTCTTGATTTAAAGTATTTTGGGTGCGAATGGTATTTTACACATTACATTGCTTTCGACCCAACCCGCTTGCTTGAAACTTGTTTGATTCATATTTATGAATCACCCTGACTTGTTATGTAGACTTGTGCATTTTCAACTTTACCGCATACTGGCATTTATCTGGCATGGTATCTTTTACCATATAACATTTTAAGTCACGTAAAATATTTTTAAAATACATTTCATAGCTTCAATGATACCCCTAACCCCGTGGTAGCATCCGCACATCTTGTTCTCGTCCCGTTTGGTGAAAAGGACGTGTTTGGATGGCTACGCGCACGTACGTGCATCCGTTCTTGGGGGTATGCATTTTCGTTACCCGAGCATTCATTTTTAATTTTGGTCGTCGCATATATTTTTCATATTTTAAAACTAAATTTTTAGACCCGAGCCGGGCGTATTTTGGACTAGTTTTGTATTCACCTAAAAATCCAAATTTTAATTAATTATAACCTACGATTTAAAATTTAATAACTAACCAAAATATTTTTAAAACCCACAAATCTTTTTTAAAAGAAAATTTAAAATCTTTTCCTAACCAATCAGCTCTTTTCTACGCATCTCTCTCTCTCTCTCTCTTTCTTTTCTTTCTCTTCCTTTCTCTCTCCTCATATAAAAAAAATCTATCTCTCCTCACTATTCACCTCTTCCTCTCTCTCCTCTCGATCTCTTTCATTCTCTCTCCTCTCGCACTCTCTCTCTCCTCTCTATCTCTCTCTCTTTCTCTCTCCCTCTCTCTCCACTCTTCCTCTCTACATATATAAATATATTTTATATTATATTATTTTCCTTTTACAAAACCTTTTCACATTCTCCCACACGTTCTCCTTCTTCTTCTCAAAACTTCCTTTCCCGCTCTCGCGAACCCACGCTCAAGCCTCGCCGCGTAGCCCTCGCCGCCGACGAACCTTCGTCGTCTCACCACCCTCTCTCGCCTCCATCTCCTCTACATCACCTTCCTCTTCCTCTTCCCTGCACCCAACCCCGGCGAAGAACCCATCACCCCTCGCCTGCATTGCCATCGCTCGCGCCCACCGTCACTGCAATCACTGCCTCTTCGTCCACCTTCTTCTTTCACTTCCTTCTCTCCTCCCGGCTCCATGACCACCTACGTCACCGCCACCAGCAACTTTTCCCGGCAACTCAAGAAACCCAGCAACCCTAACCATGTCTCCTTCGTAGCCGATCTCCTTCTCCGACCTCATCGCCGTCCCCATCACCTGACCTCACCCCAACCTCGTCACCTTCCTCATCCCTCTCTTCCGACCTCCCAACACCACGATCAACCCCTCTGCACACCCGAATCCCTAACCTTTGCAAACCCCAACAACCCAAGAAAACCATCACTGCCAATCGCCGGCAACCCTAGACACCACCGTCGTCACCCTCATCATCTCCTCACCTCCCTCTCTTCTTCCTCTCTCCTTCACCCATACGAGAACCCATTCCCGAGATCCTCATCAACCCTGCACCCAACCACAGCCAGCACCCATCGCCAGCACCCATCGCCGGAAAACCCACGACCTCGTCGTCACCCCCTCGCCTCCTCGTCTCTGACTCCAAGCCAGAGTACCAAACACCACAACCCCATACCACACCCTCTTCTTTTCTTCTCTTCTTTCTTTTCTTTTCTGGAGTTCTCTATTTTCCGGTGATCGTCGGGGTCGTGCATGTTGTCACGATCCGGGCGACCCAGAAGACGTTCCCAGCCAGCGTGGTACTTTCTTGCCTTACCTAGTTCTGTTCTGTGCTCGCGTGGACACATCGCGACGTTTTCCCGACATCCGACGTGTCGCACATACCGCTTTGAGATTCGATCAGGCAAGTAAAACTTGTTACATACTATTTATATTATTTCAGCGTGGACACATCGCGACGTTTTCCCGACATCCGACGTGTCGCACGTACCGCTTTGAGATTCGATCAGGCAAGTAAAACTTGCTACATGCTATTTATATTATTTCATATTTATTTAGATACATATTAATCATGAAGTTTGAATTTAGTGCCCTGTATTACATTTTTACCATTCGATGTCCGTTTATATCATTTTAGAGTTAATTATGAAAATATACCTGGTTGCATGTTAGATTACAATATTTTGTGCCCACGTCCATATTTATATCATAGTGCTTGGCTGCATAGTCCATAGTACCATAAAATAGTTTATAACTTTTCAAATACCCGTTTGCATCCATCTCGTCTAGTATACATATTATTGCATCCCTAGATCACTTGAATGTATAACATTGAAATATTAGCATTCCACATTTGATAAGTTGTAGTTTAATTAGTATTAGAACTTTAACTTTAACCCTAATCTATAAATGTGCATCCATATGCTTTAATCTGTACTTTTTGCGTATAACATCACAATGTTCCATTTTTATTGTTCCACTAGTACCCCATGCTTGTTTTGTATACCCATGTTTATGTTAGTTTGATTATGAGCACCCACATGATATTTGGTGCACCCTGACATGACTTGTTACACCTACTACTTGACACGACATGGTACCGTGCACCTCTCGACATGACATGATACCTATATACTACCTGGCTTGACCTGATGTACCATGGCTTTACCTGTTACTTGATCTTATGTCTAATGCCAACAAACCTGACCTGTTGTCCTTACGGACAGTTCATGTTGTCTATCCAGACAAACTTGTATCTGCCTGATCCTGTATTGGCATTAGCTCTAGATTATTTAATACCTGACTTGAATACATATAACTTGGGGGTATGGGGAAATCAATGAAGAAACCTGACTTGTAACTTGACAGTTCTCTACCTTTTCTGATCAGTCCTACGGGCTAGGCCAGCCCCGGGGTGATGCTGCTGACATCACTCGTCATTACCTACTACCCTTTTACTGCCTTGCGGCACGTCTCGGATTCAGCCCGAGAGTCATAGACCGTGATCCCGGGCATGCACGGGATACTATTGAGTTACATCGATGATTCATCAACTTGATTTCAAAGACTTGAGAGTAGTTAACCCAATAGACCAGTTTAGATTACTCACTACACGTTACCCCACCGTCCTTACTTATATCACTGTTATGCCTGTTTTATCATTTATACTTATACCTGCATGTGTTGCTACCCTTGTTTATAGTATTGCTTGATATTAGGACGCACTGACGTCTGGGTTTTGCATGGCCCAGATTCTCTACCTTTGTTGCAGACTGATCAGGAGTACTGTCGCTGTTAGACCGAGCGGTGAGGATCCTGTTGGTACCCAGTTTTACTTTCTAGGTGTTTTATTTATTGGATCTTTTGCTTCCGCATAGTATATTTCTTGACTCATTTATTCTGGCTCATGGACATGTGCTAGATAGTTTAGTTTACTTTCCTGTTCTTGATATCTCTACAACTGTAATATGACTGTGGAGGGATATTTCCTATCCACAGGTAGCATGGTTGGCTATGTCACGTGCCTATCTTAGCGTACTCTGGGAAGCGGGGCGTGACAACAAAACATTGTCAGAGACCAAACCAATGCTTAGCATTTTTAAAGGGATTGGGCTCAAATAAACATCTAACAACTCAAAAACAAATGTTGAACATTGTAATTGAATGGACTTAGCCCAAATTGGCCATAAGTCCTCAATTCGGATTAATTGAGTTCATATGCTCATAAATCACAGATCTTAGTCCCAATTGAACTACATGTCTCTCAACCTATATCGGTTTAAGGGTACATCTCTGAACTCCTCTGATATTTGTCGTTGTAATCCTTCAACGTCTTCAGCGAGGTGACGGGTCCCGACAACCATACATTTCATGGACTATGATGTCCTTATCCTGGACCGTGGGGTCCTTAAGCCCATGGACTATGATGTCCTTAACCTTGATTGTGAGGTCTTTAAACTCACGGACTATGATGTTCTTAACCTTAACTGTGAGGTCCTTAAACTCATGGACTATGATGTTCTTAACCTTGACTGTGAGGTCCTTAAACTCATGGACTATGATGTCCTTAACCTTGGACTGTGGGGTCCTTAAACCTATGGACTGTGGGGTCCTTAACCTTGGACTGTGGGGTCCTTAAACCCATAGGCTATGATGTCCTTAACCTTGGACTATGGGGTCCTTAAACCCATGGACTATGATGTCCTTAACCTCGAACTGTGGGGTCCTTTAAATCCATGGACTATGATGTCCTTAACCTTGGACCACAATGTCCTTAAACTGGTAATTGACCGCAAAGTCTCTAAACTAAAACAATAGATCCCAAATGCTCTTTTGTTGGATCTAAATGATCCTGTTAAGTTGATCTTAGTCTAAAATTAGACTAACGTGTCCTTAACAAATGGTTAAGTTGACCTTAGTCTAAAATTAGACTAACGTGTCCTTAACAAACTGTTAAGTTGATCTTAGTCTAAAAATTAGACCAACGTATTCTTAACAAACGTTTATGTTGGTCTTAGTCTCAAATAAGACTAACGTATCCTTAAACCCAACCCCAAACCCAAATCTAAGAAGATACGGATTTGGACTAATCTACGCCCTACGGGCGACAACATAAATTAGTCTCCGTATACAATCCACGGGCAACAAAAAACAAAGCAAACACTCACGACACGAAGTGACCATCTAGAGAAGGAGAAAGTGGTTACCGCAATGCGGTAGCGTAATTAACTGTAGGGGTTTGCGCCTGCAGGGAAGAGCGTCCCCACAATAAAAAAAACCCCTCAAATGAGGGGGAATCTGACGAAGTCTGCTATATCGGCCGCATCTGTTTAAACCTTCGATACATGGTGTCATAAATCAACTTGGCATCTTCGGAAAGGTGGACGGATAGCACCAATTAGCATCTGCCCCGAAATTCAGGCAAGACAGACCTGCGCGGTCGCGTCTCCGTGTTTCGGCGGGGAACAGATTCTGGCACGCCCGGTGGGACCTTTTCCTCTTTCCACTCCACACTTCGTGTGTCGTGTTTCGCGAACGAATCACGGTTTGACATGGTTGCCCCTGAATTCGAGGTACTAAGATTTAGTGTCTTGCTTCGTGCAGAAAATAGAAAATCAATGGCTTTAAACTGCACTAACTGCAACTGCAACTCTCATCTCGTCCCGTCTGGAGGAGTGACTTACGGGCCCCAAGCGGCCTCTATCTTCGCTATGCCGGTGGAACAGGTGACTCAGGCCACCACTGGATTGTTCTTCTGGACCATGCTCCCGCCAACGAGCTTCATCGCCCCTGTACCATCGCAAGAAGCTCCCACGAAGTCGGTCTTTGATCGGCTTGCAACTACAGCGGCCCCTCACAATGGGTCACCCAAATCCAGTGCCTCAGTTTTCAGCAGACTGGGCCAAAGCTCCAATGGGTCCGTGAAGAAGCCCGCAATACCAGAAGGCGTTATCCCGAAGCAGATAGCCATTCCTACTCTTGAAGTCACCAAGGAGGCTTCTCTGGCTAAGGGGTCGGTCTTCATAAGACTGACCGTTTCAGCTCCCATTCCGGGCGAAGTAACCACAGCCGTTTCCCCCGCATGAAAATCGGCCTTTTCGAGATTGGCCATTCCCTCTCAGCGAGCATCTGTCTTCGACAGACTGGCGCCAACAACAGACTCTCATCAGTACAGGGAGCATGAAAAAGATGACCCAACAGCGGAGGTGATCCCGGCCGCACGACATGCTCGACGTCGCCACTGGCACTGAGTGAGGAAAGCTGGGGGCAATTCCCCTTCTGGACTGACTCCGCTAGCTCCAATGGTGGAAGTTGATACTGCTGTTCCAACTGGGAACAACTTTGAACTACTTAACAGGGTGCGCAGGAATTCGCCAACTGATGTATTGAAAAGATCTCCTCCACCAATGGAGAATGCTATAAAGGCGAAGCTGGAGCAGCCCCCTCAGCGGCCGTCCTCTAAAATTTATAAAGTTTGGTGACAGGTCCAGGACTCCGTGATAGATCAAGACTATCTCCGCCGACAGGAAAAGATGAAGGTTTGGCAAGAAGACGACCACCCTGTCAAGCTACAGAAGGCGACAGCTACTTGGGTGCCCACTGCAATGGCCCCCTTAACTTTGACCGCCCACAAGAGGAGAAACCTGGAGAAAATCCTGGAGTCTGCGATGAATCGCAAGACCACGGAGCCTAAACGCCCTAAGTCTGGGGGCATGTTGGTGCATACCGTCTATATGGAATCCGGAAAAAAGGATAGCCGTATCTCCACAGGTCATCGACCGCTTACGCGATCAGTGACTAAGGCTCAGGAGCAACAACAACAAAAGCTCCAAGAGGTGCTAACAGCTATGGCCGCACTCACTGGGCCGAAAGAAAACCCCGAGACCTCAGAGCAGCGTCAGGAATAAGAAACTGATGGTGAATTCCTCCGAAGAATGCTCGAGAGGAACGAAAAAGAGGCCACAGAACAGGCGGCCAACATAAAACGAATGGCTCTTTTGTTCCAAGACATGACCGGGATGATGTTACAGCCGGAACCTCCAGCTGAAGACCCCCCGATTATCATTGAAGACGACATAGGGGAGACGTCAAACCTTCTTCCATCTTGTTCAGTGGCCAAAGAAGAGACCATCTCAAAAGCTGCCCTGGATGATTACATCGCTCAGCAGATACGAGTTCATCAGGCGAGCGAAACGGCCGGGTAGATCGTTAAGACTGGACGACCCTAGCCGGGCTGGTATGACCAATTAAAGTACCCGCCGGGATATACGATCCCTAAATTCCATGTATATAAAGGGACGGGCAATCCCCACCAGCATGTCGCCCAGTTCAGGGCTCTATGTGGCAACACTGGGGATGACGATAAACTGCTACTTCGCCAGTTTGTCGGCAGCTTGGCGGAAACGGCCTTCGAATGGTATTCAGAGCTTCCTAACGATTCCGTCAAAACTTTTACGGAGATGGAGTTGCTATTCACCCAGCGTTTCGCAAGTGCTAGCGAACGCACCCCAATCACGGCATTGATTAATGCCAGGGTGAAGCCTGGGGAAACATCGGTTCAGTATGCAATACGGTGGCGGAATCTATGGTCAAAATGCGAGCAGCGCATCGAAGAGGCGCCAGCGGTAGGCATGTTCGTGGGTACTCTCGACCCTCAGGCAAACATTTCACAATTCATGATGTTTTCGAGACGACCACTTTCCAGGACTTGATTGACAAGCTGGCCCAAATGGACCAGATGGGCCACAGGCCTTCCTCTTCGAAGTCGGAGCCTCGAAACGAAAAAGGGAAGGGGAAAGCGACCTTCGTCGCCAACACTCAACAACGGCCGAGCAACTTACAGCCAGTTGTTCGCCAAAACAACGTACGTCCATGCACATCCCTCGAGGAGAGACTGGAGCGCCCTTATTCATTTCCCCGAGACAAAACGAGGAGATTGTTTGAGATGGCGGTGTGCAACAGGCTCATCAATCCACCGAATCCAAAATGACCATTGCAACCTGGTGAGGCTAATAGTCCCAATTATTGCCCCTACCATCAAACGGTAAGCCATCCAATTGAAGATTGCTTCGTCTTTAAAGGCTGGATCGAAGATCAATACCAACAGGGCAAATTTACCCTGTCCGAGAATTGGAAGGTGAACCCACCACAGCCACACGCTCCCAAGAAGACGGACACACCGGGGGCATCATGTTCTTTCGTAGAAGAAGCTCCATGGGAGGTCGTTCTTTCAGCCAAGACTAAAAGAATGCTGAAGGATCTCCAAACATGCTCGGCGATCAGGTGGAAAAATCCACTGGAACCCAAGATCATCGAGGGAATGCTGAAACCGCGCCCAACTCCAAAAATTGGTGGTGATAGCCAAAGCGCTCACACCCAGCTATCAAAGTATTCGAAGAAGAAGAAGAAATCCAAGAAGCCCGTGAAGCCTGGGGACAAGCGCACAGACCTGCAAAAATATATCGACGCGCTGGAAGAATATAACCAAAAGGTGCGGACTCCGGTCACACTCCAAGAATTTTTCAGCCACGTCCTTGAGGACTGAGATGATGACAATGGAGAAGACTCATCGGATGAATCTGAGAATTATGTAGCAAGCTGCCATGTGATATCTCACTCATTAATAGACGATGAAGAAGCTCCTTACGCAGAGAAACTGGGGGCAGATCCTGAGCCGGAAATTCTAGGGCCATCAGACGAAATGATTGATGCATTCCTGGACGAAGCTCTTCTTAAAAGCAAAGCTACTCGAGAGCGTGAGATGGCCATATGTAAAAAATTCAAACGCCGGCGACTAGACGAAAGGGTTGAAACGCTCCCGCCAGATCAAAATACATTCGCCGCAAATAAAAGCAGGTTTAAGATGAGGAAGAGGTTCGCCAAAGCCATATCGATGGGAATGAAGCTGTCGCCCTCCGAAGGAAACACTCCTGATGAAGCGGATATATATCCTAACTACTGCTTATATCATCGAAAGGTTACACACCCTACTGAAGAGTGCAAAGCTTTTAAAAGATGGTGGCAGGGATATGTCGCTCACAAGCAACACTTCAAAAGAATGAAGTGTGAAGCCCGTCGACAGCAGAAAAACGCAACAGATGAGCGCGAGAGAACTACCGGCAACTGTCACATGGTCAACGCTGAGGGATCACAAGTTCTCACCTTCGGGAGAGACTCTGACGAAGAAATGACTCTCGGCCCTCTCTTTAAAGAATCCATCTCGGGAAAAGAGGAAGAACCGAAGAGCTGTGAGAACATTCAGCTGCGCAATCGCACATTACCTGAAAAGAATCTTGGACCTGCAAATAAGGGCTCAAACAAAAAGGATAAGGGGAAAGAAAAAGTCCCTGAGGATATCGCCCTCGATGATCGAGTCGTCGAAAAGCTGACAGCCAAGGACCCGCCAAAGAAAAACAAGGTGGATTACAATGTTCCGGCACACTTGAGGAAGCTACCTTCGCAGCTAAGCATTCTCGATGCCCTCTTGTTATCAAAAGAAGCAAGGGATTCTTTGATTAAGGCACTGCAAGAGCCCGAGCAATTCCAAGCTTTCCTCGCTGAAGAAAAGATGAAGGACGAGCTAGAAGAAGTACACACGGCCGATATCACCTTCGGCAATGAAGACCTCCTCCTCGGGACGTGTAAGCATAACCGTCTCCTATATGTCTCCGGATACCGTCATGACATCAAGATAGGTAAAATCCTGGTCGACAATGGGTCCTCCGTCAATCTCCTTAACGTAAGAGTATTGAAGGAGATATGCATGAGCGTTCAACACCTCGCTCGGGATAAGATCACTATCTCCGGGTTCGACACCCAGTCATCATGGACGCTCGGGTCTGTGATACTGTCACTGCGCTTTGGGATGCTAGTCACTGACATCAAGTTTCACGTCATTGACGCCAAGACTTGTTACAATACTTTGCTCGGCAGGCCCTGGTTACACGAGTACAACATTATCCCTTCTACACAACATCAGTGTATGAAGTATTTCAAGGATGGTCTCGAATACACCATGACAGGGGAGTTGAACCCATTCTCCGTGAACGAAGTCCGAAAGTACGAAGATGCAAAATACTTCCTGCCTGATTTTGAAGACATAGAAAGATGTCGCAAACCGGAGGACAAGAACAAAGCTATCACCACTATTCCGATCTTCGAGAGTGATACCGAGGAGGAAGAAAAAATAGTTTATTCAAGGCCGCCCCAATGCAACAAGCCGGGACCGTCCATCCCTATTTTGATCTTCGGCAGCGACTCGGAAGATGAGGTCAACGCTGTATTCTCTGCTCGACCATCAATATAAGCCTTCACTGGCGATGATCGGAGTTTGCAAATCGCTATGGTTCCACGAGAACATTACAAAGAGCTCGACGCGCTTGGTACCTACGGTGTGGAAGAATTGCAGACATTCTACGTCCCTCCTAGGTGAAGAAATGAAAAGGCAATCCTCTTTTATCAATCCACGGAAACTAGAGTGGAAAAAGAAGTCTGGCATGGTGCTGACTCTACACTTGACAGGCTCCAGCCCATCCATTTTCCCAGATACTACACAGAAGGATTGAAGAGGCTCTTGAAACGCCAAGGTGTACCCCTTAAGCAAACTGCTCGACAAGCACAGTTCTATAACAGGATCTGGAACGTCCCCGGAACTGAACGAAGTTGCCCAACGGGAGAATGAAACGATCGGGCTTGGATATGTTCAATCCAAGGAACGAGAGCGATTCCGCGGCTGCTACGTCATACATGACTTTAACGAAGAAGGTGATGCTCTGTGGGAAGAACCCTAAACCAAAATGAACTCCTGTCATAAAAATTCCAAGCCTATCGTTTGAAGAACAAATGGACAAGCTTATAAGATAAGCGGGTAAAAAGGTTCAAGACGATCATAATCGCGAAATGGCCATCTACGAGAAAACCAGAACGCAGCGCCTCCTCCAGCAGGCCGCGGAGAGTGACGATGCCCTCCGTCGCCAGCCCGTCATACAAAAGACCCGACGCAGAGGCAAAAATAAACTAAAGAACGGGAAAAGCGTAAGACAGCGACAAAGCGGGACAAAGAAGCCACGCGGTCGAGAATCGAGCAACCAAGATTCTTCTCTTATAAAGAAGATGGGTCGAGAATATTCTTTTCCTCAAGACAAGATAAGGAAGATAGTCGATCTTGCCCTAAAACATCAGATGATTACCCTCCCGGAGTCCAGGCATCCCGAGCAAGTAAGCGAGGTCTCTCACCCAGATTATTGCTCTTACCACCAAGCAATAGGGCATCCTCTCGAAGACAGCTTCACCTTCAAGAACTGGATTGAAGACCAATATCAACTCGGCAGGTTCGTTCTATCCAGCAGTTGGAGGGTAATCCCGCCGCAGAAACATGAACCGAAAGCCCCGTATGCAGCGAGAATGGAACCAGATCAATGTCGGTTTTGGAAGCGATCTCGTACCTGCCACGTAATAACTCTGTCAGAAGGAGAGCCCGAGAATGTGGATGACCTCCCCTGGTGCTTCGAAAACGACAATGGAGAAGTGATCTCAGAGTTTCCACCGGCGCCAAAAGAGCTGGAAGATAGAATACATACTACTGCAGATAACCTCAAGAAAATTGATTTGGGGACGACAAGTGACCCGCGGCCGACATTCGTCAGTGAGCTGTTGTTTGAAGAAAGGGTGGCCACGCTAAAAGACGTGCTCATACAGCATAAAGATTGCTTTGCATGAAACTATTTCGAGATGCCAGGATTAGATCCAGAGATTGCTGTATACAAATTGGCAATATCCCCAGATGTCAAGCCGATCAAACAAGCACCGAGAAGAATGCGGTTCGAGTTTGAGATGAGCATCAACGCTGAGGTCAAGAAGCTAATTGACTCCGGCTTCATCCAAGAGGTTCAGTACCCTGACTGGATCGCCAATATCGTCCCAGTGATGAAGAAAAATGGGACGGTGCGCATATGTGTGGACTTTCAGGATCTCAATAAAGCCTGATCGAAGGACGACTTCTCAGTACCAGTCACTGAGCTGATGATAGATAATACGTCTACTCACAAAGTTTTCTCCTTCATGGACAGCTCATCAGGATACAATCAAATAAAGATGCATCCCGAAGACCAGAAGCATACCGCTTTCCGGACTCCTTTGAGCATATTCTGCTACAAGGTGATGATGCCCTTCGGTCTAAAGAACACCGGTGCCACTTATCAGAGGGCCATGACGAAGATTTTCGATGACCTCATACATGAAATCGTCGAATGCTATATTGACGACCTCGTAGTTAAAAGAAAATCATACGAGGAACATTTAGAGCATCTGAAGATCGTGTTTCAGCGCCTTCGGAAATACAACTTGAAGATGAACCCTCTCAAATGCGTGTTTGGAGTTTCCTCGGGCAAATTCCTAGGACTCGTCCTTCGACACCGAGGCATTGAGATAGACCCGTCGAAGATCAAAGCGATCATAGAAATGCTTCCGCCAAAGACTCACAAGCAACTGCGATCTCTCCAAGGAAAGCTCGCGTATATCCGGCGATTTATAGCCAATCTCTCTGGCAAGTGCCGCCCCTACAGTCATCTGATGAAGAAGGGAACCCCTTTCATCTGGGATCGCAAATGCCAAATCGCACTAGACGAAATCAAGCAATACCTGCAGAATCCTCCGGTGCTGACTGCTCCAATCAAAGGAAAACCTCTCATTCTGTATACAACAGCCCTCGAAGGTTCTCTAGGCGCATTATGGGCATAAGAGAACGACCAAGAAAAGGAGAGAGCCCTCTATTATTTGAGTTGAGTTCTCCTGGGGGCAGAAAATAATTATTCTCCCATCGAAAAACACTGCCTGGCGTTGATCTTTGCGATAACAAAGCTCAGACACCACGCGTTGGCATATGAGGTCCATCTTATATCGAAGGTGGATCCTCTCAAGTATTTGATGTCGAAGGCCATATTAATAGGACGGCTCGCTAAATGGGCCCTGCTCTTGATGGAATTCTCGATAACTTATCATCATCTCAAAATAGTGAAAGGCCAGGCCATCGCCGACTTCCTCGCTGAACATCCGATACCCGCCGATTCTCCTTTGAACTGCGAATTGCCTGACGAGTATGCGTTTGACATGATCAATAGGGAGAGAAGAGAGATTGATACCCGATGGGAACTTTACTTCGACGGAGCATATTCTATGAAGAAGCGCAAACAAAGCACCCCCATAATCAAATCAGGGGTAGGCCTCATCTTCGTGACTCCACGAGGAGGGATAATGCGCTTTGCCTTCTCCTTAACAGAGCCAAGAACGAACAATGAAGCCGAATACGAAGCCTTAATAGCAGGTCTTGAGATCGCCGTCGACATGGGAATTGAGAATCTCCTCATATACGGAGACTCCCAGCTGATCGTTAGTCAAGTAAACGGCGACTATCAAACGTGCAAACCAGAGTTGGTGAAATACGGCGAGAGAGTGCAGCAATTGCTGACTCAAATCCCTGCCTATGCCCTAGAAAGCATACCGCGTGCAGAAAATAGCAAGGCAGATGCATTAGCCATGCTCACTAAAGAACTAGCCGACGAAAACCTTGATGACGTGAGGATCGTTGTGCAAAGCCGTTGGGTTCTCACACCGGCAGAAATATCTCCGGAGTCGTCTGAAGAGAAAGAAGCGACCAAAGAGATAGCCCTACAAATAAAAGACCAGGAAAAGGCTAAGGATTAGAGAGAAGTCTTTATGGACTACTTCAAATCCCGTCGAACACCTGAAGATGCATCCTCAAGGCATCAGCTCATGAAACGAGCTCCATCCTTCGCCTTTGTTAATGATACTCTGTATAAGAGATCATTTGATTCTTTATGGCTAAGATGCCTGGGACCTGAAGAGGCAAAGAGAGTCGTCCAAGAAACTCACGACGGACTCTGCGGTTCTCACTAAGCCGGCCCAAAGATGAAGCTGAAGATCAAAATGATGGGCTATTATTGGCCCACGATGATCCAGGACTGCCTCGAATACGCGAAGCAGTGCCACTCGTGCCAGATTCACGGGGACTTTATCCATCAGCATCCAAATCCACTATATCCAACGGTGGCTAGCTGGCCGTTCGAAATGTGGGGAACCGACATAATCGGCCCTATCGAACCAGCATCGTCCAGAGGACATCGGTTCATTTTGGCAACAACTGATTATTTCTCCAAATGGGCAGAAGTAGTGCCGCTGAGGGAGGTGAAGACGGAGAATATTCTCCATTTCTTCAAGACACACGTCATTTACCGGTTCGGCACTCCGCGACGGATTATCTCCGATAACGATCCAGCCTACAGAAGCCACAAGATCAGCCGTTTCGCACAACAACATAACATAGACTGGAGATATTCATCGGTCTATAATCCCCGAGCTAACGGTTTAGCTGAGGCTTTTAACAAGACCTTGACGAAGATCGTGAAAAACACGGTGTCTCGAAATAAGAGGGACTGGCACGAGAGACTGCATGAAGCACTCTGGGCGTATCGAACTACGTTCAAAACGGCCACAAACACAACGCCGTATGCATTGGTATTTGGCACAGGAGCGGTACTCCCCCTCGAGATAGAGTTACCCTCTCTATGAGTGGCAGTTCACTACGAGCTAACAGACGAAGAAAATGCTCACCTTCGGCTTGAGGAGCTCGACGCCCTTGATTAAACACGGCTCATGGCACAACAAAATCTGGAGGCTTATAAAGCAAAGACGCGCTCATATGAAAGATTGACTAGGCCGAGAACATTCCGCCAAGACGAACTCGTGCTAGTGGTCAAAAGACCTATGATCCCTAACCGTGCCAAGTGGGGGAATTCGAGCCGAACTATGAAGGCCCGTATATCATAGACAAAGTCTACCAGGGTAGAGCATATCTACTCATGGACATGCATGGTGAAAGACCTTCCAGGCCAATAAACGGTCGCTTCCTGAAAAAATACTACGCATGACGAGTCACGGTTTAGGTCAACGATAGATGACGACGCCTATGTCCGCTCGCTATCTTCCTAAGCCCAAACTCTATAAGTAGTAGCTGGCTTTCGGACCGAAATGTCCTTAAACTAATGATGGACCACTATATCCTAAAACTGGCATTGGACTGAAACGTCCTTAAACTAACAATGGGCCACTATGTCCTAAAACTAGCTGTTGACCGAAACTTCGATAAACTACTACGGACCGCAGTATCCCGAGGCTGACAAAAAAACAAAAAAGAAGAAGAAGAAAACGGTATGTCCATAAGCAAAAAGGGGCACGGATGAAAACCTAAAAGGGCTCCGTGAGTAAAAACAGCAGGGCTACCGGCGAGTTTTGTGAAAACCCGAAAGGGCGCAATCTTGTTAAAAGACACTTGCAAGGTCCTCTCGACCTTGTGAGGAGAAACCATCTGCGTGAGATCCTTACGACTCACAAGAGAGCAACACACTTAGGGATCCCCACGATTCCTAAGGAGAGATTACACTTGCGAGATCCTCACGACTCGCAAGGAGAACTTTCCTATGAGACCCTCATGGCTCATAGGATTCAAAAGCCTTAAGCTATAGGGATCTAAACCTGTTCTTAAGCAGCCATCACAACCTCCAATACTGCCCTACAAGTGGTTCAGTATTGACCCTTGTATACAATCCACGGGCGCGAATAAATATTTCCCTAACAAAATCCCACCAGCGACTGGGGATATGTCTACACGGTGAACAACCCTTGTAAGTCCTCTCGACTTATAAGGAGAAAATACTCTTGTAAGATCCTTACGACTTACAAGAAGCCATACACTTGGGAATCCTCATGACTCCTATGGAGAAAACGCACCTATGAGATTCTCACGACTCGTAAGGAGAAACACCTTTATGAGACCCTTACGGCTCATGAAGTTAAAAGCCTTAGTCGACAGGATCTTAACCCTGTTTGCTAAGCTACCTTTGTTCGACATCGACGGAGGCAAATGATGATTCGCTCCTGGCAATATCCCTGGTTAGCGGTGCTGATGCCGAAATCGGTGTCTAATAAGCTTACAGTAAAAAGACAGCGAGCCACACGTGCATACGAAATAGCCGAAATGATTGGGCACCGCGAAAAAATAGCCGAAATGATTAGGCAACTTGCAATAAAAAAGCAGCGAGTAAATAAAACAAATAGCCGAAATGATTGGGCACCGCGAAAAATAGCCGAAATGATTGGGCAATCGCGACTTTCGCGATATAAAAAGCTGAAATGATAGAGCATCGTGGAAAGAAAGAAATTAAAAAAAATCTGAAAGAATGAAACTTTTGCCCTACAGGTGAGATCACATCGATCCCTGTATACAATCCAGGGGCACAAGTTAAGAGGGAACCACACCTTCCTACCAGGCTCCATCCGAAAGAGAGCCAAGTCTCAACGGTTCACAAAGCTGCCTAGAGATCATCTCAACATCCGTCTCATTTCAACAGAAACGACATCAACAAAACGGAGCTGCGGAAAAATTCCCAGTTCCATGACTCGACGATGCACAAAGAACCGAGATTTAACCTTTCCTGGTCATATGGAACACGACCTATGTCAATCCTGACCCCGTGGGAAACATCCAGAGCGGAGCCTGGTCCTCGCAGAACACGGCTATGTCAAACCGACCCCGTGGGAAGCATCCAGAGCAAATTCCTGGTCACGTGGAACACGGCTTATATCAATTCTGACCCCGTGGGAAACGTCCAGAGCGGAACCTGGTCCTCGCAGAACACGACTATGTCAAACCGACCCCGTGGGAAGCATCCAGAGCAAATTCCTGGTTACGTGGAACACGGCCTATGTCAATCCTGATCTCGTGGGAAACGTCCAGAGCGGAGCACGTACAGAGCGGATCCTGGTCCTTGCAGAACACGGCCTATGCCAATCCTGACCCCGTGGGAAGCATCCAGAGCAAATTCCTGGTAACGTAGAACACGGCCTATGTCAATCCTGACCCCGTGGGAAACGTACAAAGCGGATCCTGGTCCTCGCAGAACACGACCTATGTCAAACCGACCCCGTAGGAAGCATCCAGAGCAAATTCCTGGTCACGTGGAACACGGCCTATGTCAATCCTGACCCGTGGGAAACGTCCAGAGTGGATCCTGGTCCTCGCAGAACACGGCCTATGTCAATCCTGACCGCGTGGGAAGCATTCGGAGCAAATTCCTGGTCACGTAGAACACGGCCTATGTCAATCCTGACCCCGTAGGAAACGTCCAGAGCGGAGCCTGGTCCTCGCAGAACACGGTTATGTCAAACCGACCCCATAGGAAGCATCCAGAACAAATTCCTGGTCACGTGGAACACGGCCTATGTCAATCCTGATCCCGTAGGAAACGTCCAGAGCGGATCGTGGTCCTCGCAGAACACGGCCTATGTCAATCCTGACCCCATGAGAAGCATCCAGAGCAAATTCCTGGTCACGTGGAACACGGCCTATGTCAATCCTGACCTCGTGGGAAATGTCCAGAGCGGAGCCTGGTCCTCGCAGAACACGGCTATATCAAACCGACCCCGTGGGAAGCATCCAGAGCAAATTCCTGGTCATGTGGAACACGGCCTATGTCAATTCTGACCCCGTGGGAAACGTCCAGAGCGGATCCTGGTCCTTACGGAACACAGCCTATGTCAATCCTGACCCTGTGGGAAGCGTCCAGAGCAAATCCTAATCCCATAGAACACGGTTAAAGTCAATCTTGATCCCGTGGGAAATGGCCAGAGCAACTCCTGACTCCGTGAAATGCGGATAATGGTAACCTCACCCATCACTTACGGGTCCTCACGACTCGTAAGGGAGCCAACTCTCTTGTGAGATCCTTACGCCTCTCAAAAGAAAACACACTTAGGAATTCTCACGATTCTTAAGGAGAAATTACACCTACGGGATCCTCTCGACCCGTAGGGAGAAATACCTTTATGAGACCCTCACGGCTCATAAAGTTGAAAAGCCTAAGGAGGCGATCTTAACCTAACTCCTAAGCCATCGTTGTCCTACAAGGAGATTAAAATAGATTATCCACAAAATGCATTTACTAAAAGGGACACACTATCATGAAGCAAAATATGTCTTTTATTCATGAATCAAAATGAATAAAAAGTAAAATTTATAAAAGAATCAAAAAATACTCTCATTCAGGAGTATGTACAAAAGAAGAATAAAAAATATATATACAATTCTTCAGGCCGGCGGACGATTTAATAGATTTGCCAATTCATCCTTTTTCCGCAGGGCCTTGGCCTCATGATTCATTATCGTTAGGAGATGGGCCTCCGCTTGACCCTGTTGGGCCTGATATGAGGCAAGCTGACTTTCAAGCTCTTTTTCGGTAACCTTATGAGCTTCGACCATTTCGCGAGTGAAAATGACGGCCTTATCAATGGTTACCACCTCCTTGATAGCCTTTTGAAGCCCTCGCCAAAGATCATATGCCCAAGTGGTCTTGACCGTAAGTTAGCTTGAACTTCCCTCAGCGCTTTGGAAGTCAGCTCCCTCTCCGAAAACTTTCGGCTGAGCCTCTTCTCGCATGAAAACATATTTGAGGCGCATCGTTCGATCAGCCCCCGCAAGCTCACCTTTGCAGCTACAACCTCTGAAGGAAGACGTGTACATTCAAGAATATGCAAGCAAGCCTCTATCTGACGATAGAACTCAACCCAGACTTGCGCCAATGTTCCACTATGGTAAGTTGCAAGAAAGGGAAGAGAACCGTTGGTTTCAGCGGCAAATGCTTCGGCCGTAATCAGACTCCCAGCACGAAGATCTTCAATCAGAGCTGACAAGGAGTGAAGGCTTAACTTTGCCATCCGCTCCGAGGCACGTAAAGCATAGGGGCCGGGCGGCATCACGATTCGAGATTCCAGCGTGGTAAGAACTGGTAAAGCTGTTAAGATTCATAGAAAACAATCGGCGAGATTCACAAGTAAAGAGCAAATGGAACAACGTTGAAACTTTACCTACCCACGATCATGCAAGAAGGGTCTGAAGGCTCCCCAGGCCCGTCAAGAATCTCAACCTCGTCATCGGCCTCCAGAACTATAGAAGACATCAGTGTCATTATATGAAACAATAATAATGCCGTGAAGAGAAGGCAAATAACGCTAACCTTTCCCGGAAGAGAGGACGATGCGTTGAGGGGATATCGTCTGCGGAGCGGCCATCTCTAGCAGACGCTGGAAGGACTTCCTGGGGGACAAGTCCACGATGGACGCCGCCAATTCCCGTAGCTCTGAAAAGACAGAAAAGTTCAGATAATGAAGAGATCGCTAAAATAAAATATAGAAAAATACCTTCGATGCTCCTCCCACTCTGGGTTGGAGGGACGGTAGCTTCGGGGGCCTCATCCGTACCCCCAGGCACATCATCGGGGATGTAGGCCGGTATAATAACTTCCGGTGGAGGAGCAGTGACCATCGCTACAGGCTCTAATGAAAGGACGGTGGACTCGACTACCTGTCTTGCAGTCTCCGGGCCGTCCCCAGAGAGATCCATTGAATCCGCGGCCAATGAAGATGCCTCTTCCGGGGGAGCAAGCATCGGGGGAGCAGGAATCACCGAGGGAAGCTCCATCGCAGGAACAACAGTTGCATCAACCCCCTCCATACTGATTAGTGTCTCATCGGGGATATTTGCAGAGTCCATAGTCAGGGCGCGACTTGGACTCAGATCCTCTGCCATCTGCGAAGTCCCTGCAAAGTTTGCACGAGGATAAGGATGTGTGTGTGTGTGTGTGTGTAGGCAGTGAAAAATACTACAAAAGGATATATAAGTGTACCAATGCGCAAAGGAGCTTCTAGTATGGCTTGTTCAAGCCGACGCTCCTTCCTGAGGAGGTATGCTCGCCGGGGTTCGAGGGTAGACTCGTGGCCACCGGTCCACAACGAAAGCGCATCTTCGGTGTCGGCTGAGATGGCTGCTTAAGGGCTCTCTCGCCTCCTTCTTCCAATTGACCTATAAATATCCGCCGTATTGATGGAGGGTCTTCATAGAATATGACGGCAGGATAAGGACTCCTCGGGGCACGTATGTTCTCGGTTTCGTCCTGGGAACGCCTTATAGCCTCAGCCAGTTGTGCGGCTTCCTCGGCAGATGAACCAGGAAAAAGAAGACTGTCTTCCGGAGGACTAGTAACGGTCTTCTTCCCCCGCTTTGGCCTAGAGCTAGTGACTGTAGAAGATCGCTTCCTTCCCCTTGCTGCCCGCTTTTTGAGCTGCTTCTCGGGTTTGACAGGGAAGGAAGATTTCTTCAGGACCTCCGCCAAGAGGATATTATCATCAGAGCTAGGTGTTACCTCCGGAACCGTTACGGTATCCGTCATCGGTCGTTCAAGCGAAGCCTCTGTTGGCAATGAGGCGCGAAGCCTTTCATCCTCTCTGAAGGTTTTAAGAGAAGCAGCAATGGCTTCTTCTGTGGAGGCACCTGTTAAAACAGCAGATGTCAGTTAAAGCATGATAAAAAAATGAAATGAACAGCGGAGAGATAAGGGTGAAGTATACCTGACTGCGCAATGGCGGCCAGTTCTTTTTCGAGGATGGCTGACTGTTTGGATGCTTCGATGGCAGCCTCCAAATCGGTATCATCGAGCGTCCCGAATAAACCCTCATTGGTCCCATATTCGCTCAAGCCTTTGCTAGACGGAGCAAGGGGCGTCGAGCCTAATATGGTGTCCAAAGAAAGTACTTGTTTCTTTTTCTTCTGAGGACGAGCGCCGGTAGCCGATAACACGAGTTTGCGTTTAGTAGGCACTTTTGGACGACGAGTCCCAATTTCTTTTCCTACGTCCGGCTCGGGGGACACGGCAGCCACCTCTTTTTCAGGCGCGCTGGATGGGGGCAACCCGTGCGTAGGGCTTAGCACGTGTGAGGGCTCAACTACAGTGACCTCTCTCAAGGGAGGATGGACAATGTTCCGTCGCTTCAGAGGAATGTTTCGATCACCAGCCGGCACTGCGCCCTTGCGATCAAGCAGCAATCGCTTTTCCTCCCTAACGACGGCAACCATCGAATGTTGGTACCATGCCACATACACATTCAGGGCTTGCAGAACACAACTCGGTTCGCTGATGAAGAAGCTAGACCCTGTGTTCACGCGCATAAAATGATGTAGTGCGCTCCGAGTACCCTCTTCAGTGGCAGCCGGTTCTGCCAAGAAAGCCTCGAGTGGGATGCCCTGATTGTAGCTTAGCTGCTGGGCGAAGCGATGTGGGTTATACCTTATAAATAAAGCCGAGTCATTCATCTTAAATACGAGAAAGCCCGGCCGGATAGAGTACAGATGAAGAATCTCCCGAGCTTTCAAGACAGAAGCCCCATCTTTAAATATATCCTGCAATGGCAGCACCGTCTTCCCCGATTCCTGGCCGACGGTCAAACATTTATTAGTAAAGGACATGCCAGCTCCAACCGTGCGTTTATTTGGAGTATTTCAGATCTTGTGAAAGTTTTCTTGATTACTATTGTTTTTGGGTGCGGATAATGCATTTGGTAACTGTGGTTTGTATTCGACCCAACCCGCATGTTGGAAACTCATCATGGGTCAAGATTTTGTCAATCTTTGCTAGTGCAGAGGATCCGTGCACATCTGGATTCTATACACACTTATATAATATATTTGGTATCTGCATATCTTTTAATAATACAAATAATAACCAAATAATATATTTTTATATCTAGCATGACATGTTATCATACCCCATATCGTATGGTTGCATCCATACCTCATGTTTATGTCTAAATTGTTAAAATAAACTCGTTTGAATCGCTACATATATTTACATGGATCCGTACTTGGGTATGCATTTTTATTAATCGGACATCGTATTATGGTTTTAACTTTTACGTATATTCTCCATATTTTAAAACTAGATTTTTAGAAAGAACCTGGGTAATTTTCTGAATAATTTGATATTAGCTGTTTAAACCCAAAATATATATATTATAATATTTTCTATATAATCCTACTATATATATATATATATATATATATAATAACTAAATATATATTATTCTCTTAATCTCTCTCTCCCCCCTCAGTCTCTCTCTCTATATATATATAAATACATATATTATTATAACCTAATATATAAAAAAAACTTTCTCTCTCCTCGCTTTCTTTTCTTTTCTGCACCTCCTGCATGAAAACCCAAGAAGCTTAGCCTTCATCGTCGCTCACACCCTCGCCGCCGACCTCGCCCTTGTCACCACCTTACTTACGTCACCACCTCCACCTCCTCTCCCCCCTTCTCTTTTTTCCCGAGAACCCACTCACCTACTGCAGCAACCCCCGACGACCCCCTGCAACAAACCCCAACCCTAACCTCGATGTTACCCCTCACCGGAGACTTGTCGTCGTCACCCTCACCACCCTCTTCTCACCCCGACACCACAAACCACCACCACCATCAACCCTCGTCAACCCCCGACCCCAATCAGCAACCCGAGAAACCCACTGTCGACGTAGCCATCTCGCCACCGATGGCAGCCCATCGTCGTCGTCGTCTCACCTCTGTTCTCGCCACCAGAGTCGACAAAACAGCAACCACCATTCTTCAGTTCTTCGTGTTCTTTTCTTGATCGATTCTTGATTCACCGTTCATCTCGCCGGAGTTGTGCGCGTCGCTGATGATCCGGACTACCTAGTCACCATCATTGTCTAGCTTAGTCACCACGTCAAGTCACTGATCAGCCAGGTTTAGTCTTGCGCGGGTAGTTTAGCCTCGCGACGTTATTCCGACGTCGGACGTAGCATCCGTATCTCGATGTGAGATCCGATCAGGCAAGTTCCAAACTTGCAACATGCTATGTTATTATATCCACATCTATATGAATAAAAATATTACATATGTTTTATTATTCAGCAATTATTACCGATTTATAGTTTTACGATATCTGTTCGTATCCGTACTAATCATAGTTTATCTAGTTGCATGCCGGACTATCATGATATCATTATACTACTACATCAGAAAAACATGTTATCTAGATTGCATCATATATGGTAAATGACGTATAACGGTTATTACAGATAGATACATATGCATCAATGTATTAATTTTGTTTACCATGTTCCGATATTGATTACAGTTTCACATGGGGTATCTATTTGATTAATATGCATCACATGATATGTTCACGACACACTACCTGACTTGTTACTTAGATCTTGTTACTAGTGCCAACAATCCTGACGTGGTGTCCTGATGGACGTAACTTGTTGTCTGTATAGACAAAAGCTGTACCTACTTGATCCTGTGTTGGCATTAGATTTATATCAGTAATACCTGACTTGTACACAAAACCTAGAGAGTAAGGGGATATCAATAATGAAACCTGACTTGTAACTCAATAGTCTGATGCTTATACTGATCAGTTTTTATGGGCCCGGCCAGCCCCTGAATGATGTTGCTGACATCATTCATCTGTACATGTTACTTATTTACTGCTTAGCGACATGTCTCGGATTCAGCATGAGAATCTTGACCGTGGTCCCAGGCACGCACAGGATACTATTGAGTTACATCGACGATTCCATTAAATTGATTTCAAATACTTTTAGAATAGATAACCTAGAAGCACAGTTTTAGAATACACATCACACACCCATACATACACATACCTCATTGTTTCATATCTGTGATATTCATTTATATTTATGTTTACTTATATCGTTATATCCTGGTCATCAGTGTTATTTTGATATTATGACGTATTGACGTCTGGATATTGCATGACCCAGTTCCTCTACCTTTATTGCAGACAGATCAAGAGTATTTTAGTAATCAAGCTGAGCAATGAGAAATTGAACATGTATTATTAGAGATGTTTAGTTTTTACTTCCGTAGTTTTATTTCTTTTGCTGTGAGCCCATACTGGGACATGATTCAGATATTGTTTATTAGATTTGATCCGTTTCCGCTATATGCATTTTCTTGATTCTATTTACTGTGATAGATGGACATGTGTTAGCTAAATTATATATTTTACTGTTCTTGAAATCCGATAGACAGCCGTAATATGACTGTGAAAGGATGATTCCTAACCACAGGTAGCATGGTTGGCTCTATCGCGTGCCATAGTTTACGTACTTTGGAAAGCGGGGCGTGACATTTCCTCTGTTATAAATGGATTCCCACCTTAGATCGAGCTCCTCAATCCCTAAGAAGTATTTAAGTCGGCCAAGATTTTTAGTTTGAAACTGCTTCCAAACATACGCCTTAAGATCACGAATACGTTTCTCATCATCACATGTGATAACAATGTCAACTATATATACTATCATAATGATTCGGCAGCCGTGTTGATATCTATAGAATATCGTGTGATCACTATTATTTCTCCTCATCCCACAACCTCTAATATTTTCTGCAAATCGTCCAAACCAGGCCCTTAGAGATTGTTTGAGTCCATACAGAGATCTTTTCAATCGACAGATCTTCAATGACTCCTCCTGAACAATAAAACCAGGCGTATGCATTATGTAAACCTTCTCCTCCTCAAGAATACTTTGCAAGAAGTCATTCTTGATATCAAACTGATGCAGGAGCCAATGAAAGGTAGCAGCTACAGAGACCAGTAGGCATACAATGGCCATCTTTGCGACGGGAAAGGAGGTTTCAGTAAAATCATGTCCATAGGTTTGAGAATATGTTTTAGCTACTAATCGAGATTTTAACCGAACGAAGGAAATATAGGAGTTGATCTTGACAGAGAATACCCATCTACAACCAGCAGCACACTTTTCAGGTGGAAGCGGAACTAGATCCCAAATATTATTCTGCCGAATAGCAGTCATGTAACAACCTAGTTCATTTATACCATTTCCAGTTCCCGTATTTACTTATCTGTGGTATTTTCTTGATTTATCGTGTTGTGGGTGCGAATGGTATTTTACATTTTTCATTGCATTCGACCCGACCCGCTTGCTTGAACTTGTTTGATTCATATTTATGAATTACCCGGACTTGTTACGTTGACTGTGCATTTTCATGTTTAGTGCATACTGGCATTTTATCTGCCATTGCATCTTTAATCATATAACATTTTAAGCCACGTAAAATAATTTAAAATTTCATAACATGGCCTGCATGATACCCCTAACCCCGTGGTAGCATCCGCGCATCTTGTTCTCGTCCCGTTCAGTGAAACGGACATGTTTGGATGCTACGCATACGTACGTGCATCCATTCTTGGGGGTATGCATTTCTGTTACCTGAGCATTCATTTTGAATTTTGAAGGTCATATATATTTTTCATATTTTAAATTTGAAATTTTAGACCCGACCCGAGCGTGTTTTGGAATATTTTTGTATCCTGCCAAAATTCAAATTTATTTAATATTTATTTTAATTTTTTCAATTAAAATTTCGTTAACAACCTAAATCTTTTCTAATTTACCTAACTAAAAACTTTTCCAAATTTTAATCCTAACTCCTTAACAATAAACTCTCTCTCTCATCTCGCGGATACTGTGGAGGATCTCGTCACCTCCCTCAGATCCTGTCACCTCCCTCTTTCATAGTTCTTTTCTTCTCACGTTTTTAACCCGAACTCCCATCTCCTTCCTCGTTAACCATCGTCACCGAGCCCTTTCTCCTCAAACCCTAACCCTAGATCCATCACCTCTCTTCCCTCGGCCTCCCCCTTATCTCCATCATCTCCTTCCTCCTTCTTTCTTCTCCTTCTTCCTTCTCCCGAGACCCTGCACACCCACAGCACCCCACAGAACCCATCATCACCACCTTGCACACCTCGTCGCCGATCATCCCTCGCCTTCACCATCTCCTCCTCTTCCTCTCCTCTGCCTTCTCCCTCTCCACCAGGCTGCACATCCCTACACCAAGAAACCCCAGCAAACCAACCAAGAACCCTAACACCGAAACCCTAGCCTCCATCTCGATCGCCCCTCACCGCCGGTGAACCCTACACCACTACCTCGTCTTCTCTGTCCCCTGAAACCCCAGAGCACCAAACTCCAGTGAGCACTTCTCTTCTTCTTCCTCTTCTTCTTTTCTTTTTCTTTTTTCTTTTCTTTTCTTTTCTTGAAACTTGGAACTGTAGAGATCGCCGGAGCCCTGACGTCGCGGACGATCCAGTGAACGTGCCTTGACTACATGATCACCCTCGTGCGTTATTTGGACTCGTTCCGTGTACCGTGCGCGCGTCGCTACTTTTTCACCGACGTGAGACGTTCCGTATATATCCGTTTCTTGATCCGTCGAGGCAAGTTTATCTTGCTACATGCTACAATACTTTATGTACACCCATTTAAATAAATATTATACCTATATTTTAAATCTAGTATCCCATGTTTCATATTATAGCTTTTCGATGATCCGTTTGCATCCGTTTATATCATTTCAGATCTAGGTCATGGAAAACCTATCTTGTTACAAACTAGATTACAATATACTGCATCCATATCAATATTTACATCACATATTGCTTAGTTGTACATCCCACATTACCATTTTATAGTTTTATAACTTTTCGGATACCCGTTTGCATCCATCTCATTTAGAATATATATAACTGCATCCATAGATCATATTAATACATAATACTGTGAAATTAACACCCCATGTTTAATAAAGTGCATCCTAATTAGTATTGGAACTATAATTGTAACCATAATCGATAGTTGTGTATCCATATTTTTGAATTTATATCTATTTGCATACAATATCACATTATTCCATTTTATTGTTACATTAGTACTCCATACTTGATTTTGTGTATCCATACTTATTACAGTTTGATTATGAGCACCCACTTGATACTTGTGCACCACCTGACATGACTTGATACACCACTACTTGACACGACTTGATACACGTGCACTACTTGACATGATTTGATCCTTGTACACCACCTGACATGACCTGATGTACCACAGCTTGACATGTTACCTGATCTTGTTACTAATGCCGACAATCTTGACCTGTTGTCCCTACGGACATTTCCTGTTGTCTATTCAGACAAACCTGTACCCGCTTGATCCTGTGTTGGCATTAGCTCCAGATTTATCAATACCTGACTTGAACACATAACTTGGGGGTATGGGGAAATCAATGATGAAACCTGACTTGTAACTCGACAGTTCGATGCCTTTACTGATCAGTCTTACGGGCTAGGCCAGCCCCGGAATGATGCTGCTGACATCATTCGTCTTTACATACTACCTTTTACTGCCTAGCGGCACGTCTCGGATTCATCCCGATAGTCTTGACCGTGGTCCCGGACATGCACGGGATACTATTGAGTTACATCAATAATTCATCAAATTGATTTCAAAGACTTAAGAGTAGTTAACCCAATAAACCTGTGCCTTTCCCTTCACTGACTTTATGTATGTTACTGTTATACCTGTTTTACTGTTCATACTCGTACATGCATGCCTTGCTACTCCTTGATTTTATTATTGCTTGATATCATGACGCACTGACGTCTGGGTTTTGCATGGCCCAGATCCTTTACCTTTGCTGCAGGCTGAGCAGGAGCGTTTCAGTGAACAGGCCGAGCAGTAAGGAGCTGTTATTAGTTTAGTTTAGTTTTCCTTTCAGTATTTTCATTCCTGATGTGAGCCCGCATTATGGGACGTACATTCCAGTTTATTATTGCATTGGATCTTTTGCTTCCGCATTATTTTATTCTTGACTCGTTATTCTGGCTCATGGGCATGTATTAGATAGTTGTTTATTATTGTTCTTGGTATCTCTACAACCATAATGTGACTGTGGAGGGATATTTCCTATCCACAGGTAGCATGGTTGGCTTTGTCACGTGCTTATCTTAGCGTATTCTGGGAAGCAGGGCGTGACAGGGTTTGTTTGGTTTCAGAGCCATAGGATCTAGGTTAATCGAGTTTGATTCTTTTGTAGTTGGGTATTGGACCCAATACACGAATCAGAATACTCATGATTAGGAACATGTCTTGCCACTTTGCCATCTTGCCATTTTTGAATTTTAACTTCCTCCTGATTCTTACCTTGACAGTATGCAAACCTCTTTGCATCTCGACTTGAAACTTTGGTTTCCTATTGTTTATCTCTAGAATTTAGGCGACTTGGGTGGAGTTATGTGATTGTAACTATGTACCGCGGCATGGTTACAATGCGGTACTCTATTTGAGTAACTTGGAGTTCTAGTCTTGATTCATATCCTTGATCTATATTTTGAATCTGTTATCATACTAATCTTTTCGGTGTTTTAGTTTCAGGAACATGGCAGGCAGAAATATGAAAACGTACTAGAGGCATGTTGGTGAAGCCGCTTTGCTTGGAGTAATTCGTGGGATGCTGGAGAACCAGAAACGGCAGACCGAGCTGAACCAGCAGTAAGCCGAAGCTTTTCAGGAAGGTTTGCGGACCGTCCAGCAATCCATAAACAATGTTGTGGCCAGACCATTGATCGTGTGGGTACCGTGGCGGATTTCAAGAGACTCGGTCCGTCCGTCTTTACTGGCCTGGAAGAGCCGTTGCCAGCGGAGCAATGGCTGGTTGATACGGAGAATTTGCTCGTTGCGGCATAGATTCCAGAGGACAAGAGAGTGGATGTGGTATGCATCCAGTTGGTGGACTATGCCCGTGAATGGTGGCTTGTGGAAGAGACCCGCTTGCCCAAGCCGATCAGTTGGGCGGATTTTTCGAAGAGTTTCTTGGAGTAGTTCTTCCCGCAGACTGCATGGGAGGAAATGGAGGGAAGGTTTATCGGTTTGAAGCAGAACGGCGTATCCGTGGATGTGCATGCGGCTGAGTGGACACGGCCCAGTCGATTCGCTGGACCTTTGGTGGCCAAAGAAGCTGATAGGGCACGAAGGTTTATGCGCAGTTTAGATGTGGACATCCAGAGGAAAATTATATCTCTGGGATTGACCACTTTCTCGCAAGTACTTACAGCGGCCCGAGAGCAGCAGAGCCTATCTATGAAGACTGGGAGTATGCAGCAGCAAGCAGTTACAGTGCGGAAGCCGGCATTTGCACCGAACCGAGTGCATGTACGCAGAGGTATTCCGGTGAACCGACGTGGCGTAACACCTATGAAGAAGCATGTCGTTGTTGATCAAAGAAGGAGCGTGATTTGTGACTACTGCCATTTTCCTGGACACGTGCAAAGGGAATGTCGAAGGATGCGGGGACTCTGTTTGGTTTCTGGATCGGCGGATCATACTATCAATGCTTGTCCGTCAAAGCTTCGCACGAAAGATGAAGTTCAGAGGCCACCGTAGAAGCAGTTTCAGGGACAGAAGCAGCTGACTCAGGGACCCAATCAAGCTCGAGCATTTACTCTGACGGCTGAGGAAGCTAAGGCTTTAGAAGAAGTTGTTTCAGGTATCCTACTTGTCCATGGTTTTCCCGCATTAGCGTTATTCGATTCTGGTGCATCCCATTGTTTTATGTCGTCCATGTTTATTGCTACACACTCGATTCCGTGCACGACCTTATCTAGTTGTTGGGACATACACACTGGGAATGGGAAGATCATAGCTAGTAGAGAATGTAAGGATTGTCCAGTTGTTGTTTGCGGACGGGAGTTGTTTGCAGATTTCTTGGTGATTGATACCGGCAGTTATGAAGTTGTCTTGGGAATGGATTTTCTCGGCACATTCCACGCTCACATTGATTGTAGGGCAAAAAAAGTGATTTTCCAGATTCCCGGACATCCGGAGTTTATTTTTACTGGAGGAAGCAGTCCTGTCGGGCCAGTCGAGTTTAGGGCTAGGCCGACAAATAATGTTCTTTCGTCGATGGAAGTTGATAAAGAAGAAGCACCAGAGGTAGTTTGAGATTTCATGGACGTGTTCGAGGACATCTCGGGTTTACCGCCAAAACGAAATGTGGAGTTCACGATCGATCTTATTCCTGGTGCAGCGCCAATCTCTAAGGCGTACTATCCAATGGCACCAGTGGAGTTGGAAGAAGTCAAGAAGCAGGTTACCGAATTACTTGAGAAGGGTTGGATTCGCAGCAGTAATTCACCTTGGGGGGCTCCAGTTCTTCCAGTCAAGAAGAAAGATGGCACAAGGAGGATGTGCATCGATTATCGAGAATTAAACCGGGTGACTATTAAGAACAAGTACCCGATCCCTCGCATTGGCGAATTATTCGAGCAGCTTAGTGGCGCGAGGGTATTCTCGAAGCTGGATTTGCGATCCGGATATCATCAGGTCCGAGTTAAATCAGAAGATATTTGCAAGACGGCGTTCCGAACTCGGTATAGACATTACGAGTATTTAGTGATGCCCTTCGGAGTAACGAATGCACCAGCGATATTTATGGACTTGATGAACCGAATCTTTTCACCATTCTTGGACCAGTTTATAGTGGTGTTCATTAATGATATTCTGGTCTACTCAAAGAGCATAGAAGAGCATGCAGAACACTTGAAAATCGCACTGCAGACATTGAGGCAAGAAAGATTATATGCAAAGATGAGCAAGTGCATGTTTTGGTTTGAAGAAGTGAAATTTTTGGGGCATGTCGTGTCCGGAGATGGAATCGCCGTTGATCCCGAAAAGATTGTAGCAGTTCGAGATTGGCCGATTCCGAAGAACGTTGCGGAGATCAGAAGCTTTCTTGGACTTGCCGGGTATTACAGAAGGTTCGTGGAGAATTTTGCTCGTTTGGCTGAGCCTTTGATCAAGCTTACGCGCAAGAAAGTACCATTTGTGTGGACGGATAAGTGTGCGTCAGATTTTGAGGCGTTGAAGCAGAGATTGATAACCGCTCCTATTTTAACCGTGCCAGACAGTTCCGGAGGATTGGTGATTCACAGCGACGCATCTGGGAAAGGATTGGAATGTGTTTTGATGCAGCATGGGAAAGTTATAGCTTACGCATCGAGACAGTTGAAGACCCATGAGAAGAATTACCCAACTCATGATTTGGATCTAGCAGCTGTGATTTTCGCTTTGAAGATTTGGAGGCACTACTTATTGGGCGAAAGGGTCAAAGTATTCACCGATCACAAAAGCCTAAAGTACGTGTTCATACAGAAGGAGCTTAATATGAGGCAGCGTAGATGCTGGAGCTGAGGGCTGACTATGATCTTGATCTTAAGTACCATCCGGGAAAAGTTAATGTTTTACCGGATGCGCTTAGTCGGTTGCTAGCAATTCAGATGTTGACTGCACAGAAGGAACTTATTGAAGATTTTCGGAGATTCGATTTAGAGGTTGTGCTACCGCATTCTTCAGGACAGTTGATGCAGCTGCAAGTACACTCGTCGTTGATCGAGAATATTAAAGCAGCGCAGTTGCAGGACCCAAGATTGCAGAAGTTTCGAGAACAGGTTGAAGCTGGACTTCGAACGGACTTGTTGATCTATGAAGATGGTTCGTTGCGATATGGTAGCCGTTTGTGTGTGCCAAAAGGAGATATTCGCGAAGAAGTTATGAAGGAGGCGGACGGTTCCGCATATTTTGTACATCCAGGAGGCACGAAGATGTGCCGAGATCTACGACAGCATTTCTGGTGGGAAGGCATGAAACGGGAGATTGCCTGCTTTGTAGCAAAGTGCTTGGTGTGTCAGCAAGTTAAGGCTGAACATCAAAAGGTTGTTGGTTTATTGCAACCACTTCCGATTCCTCAATGGAAGTGGGAACATATAACCATGGATTTCGTGACGGCTCTACCGCGGAGTCCAAAGGGACCCAATGCAGTTTGGGTGATTGTTGATCGATTGACCAAGGCAGCTCATTTCATACCATTTTGAGTTGGTCAATCAACAGAAGCTTTGGCAGAACGGTACATGCAGGAGATTGTAAGATTGCATGGAGTACATGTGAGCATCGTTTCTGATCGTGATACCCGATTTGTGTCGCACTTCTGGAGGAGCTTACAGGAAAGTTTGGGGACTCGATTGAAGTTTAGCACAGCTTATCATCCTCAAACAGATGGCCAGTCGGAGAGAACGATCCAAACTCTTGATGACATGTTGAGAGCTTGCATGTTAGACTTCAAGGGTTCATGGGAGGATCATCTACACTTGGTGGAGTTTTCGTACAACAACAGTTTTCAGGCGACTATTCGGATGGCTCCTTTCGAAGTATTATATAGTCGCAAGTGTCGTTCACTTGTTTTCTGGGACGATGTTGGAGAACAAAGATTGTTGGGACCAAATTTGATCGTGCAAACAGTGGAGAAAGTTAACACTATCCGGAATCATATGAAGGCAGCACAAGATCGGCAGATGAGTTGGGCCGATACATCGAGAAGACCTCTAGAGTTCGCGGTTGGTAATTTGGTGTTCTTGAAGATATCACCGACTAGAGGAGTTATTCGTTTTGGGAGTAGAGAAAAGCTTAGTCCTCGATTCGTTGGGCCTTTCGAGATTTTGGAGCATGTTGGAGAAGTGGCGTATCGATTGGTTTTACCGCAATCCTTGGCGAATGTTCATGGCGTGTTTCATGTATCTTAACTCCGTAAATATGTTCTAGATGAAACACACATACTGGATCATTCGGAGCTGACTGTACGTGAAGATTTAAGCTTTGAGGAACCACCGATGTCGATTGTGGATCGAAGAGAAAAGGTTCTTAAGAACAAGGTTATCCCTCTCGTACTTGTTTCTTGGGGAAATCGCTCGCATGGAGAATCAACTTGGAAACGAGAAGATGAAATCCGGCAGAAGTTTCCACATCTATTCTTGTAGTTTCTTGATTGTTTATCCTTTCTTGTTCTTGGAATTTCGAGGACGAAATGCTTTTTGTAGTTGGGTATAATGTAACAACCTAGTTCATTTATACCATTTCCAGTTCCCGTATTTACCTATCTGTGGTTTTTTCTTGATTTATCATGTTGTGGGTACGAATGGTATTTTACATTTTTCATTGCATTCGACCCGACCCGCTTGCTTGAACCTGTTTGATTCATATTTATGAATTACCCGGACTTGTTACGTTGACTGTGCATTTTCATGTTTAGTGCATACTGGCATTTTATTTGGCATTGCATCTTTTACCATATAACATTTTAAGCCACGTAAAATAATTTAAAATTTCATAACATGGCCTGCATGATACCCCTAACCCCATGGTAGTATCCGCGCATCTTAATCTCGTCCCGTTCAGTGAAACAGACGTGTTTGGATGGCTACGCGCACGTACGTACATCCGTTCTTGGGGGTATGCATTTCCATTACCTGAGCATTCATTTTGAATTTTGAAGGTGAAGGTCACATATATTTTTCATATTTGAAATTTGAAATTTTAGACCCGACCCGGGCGTGTTTTGGAATATTTTTGTATCCCGCCAAAATTCAAATTTATTTTTTAACAACCTAAATCTTTTCTAATTTACCTAACTAAAATCTTTCCTAAATTTTAATCCTAAATCCTTAACAATAAACTCTCTCTCTCTCTCTCATCTCGCGGATACTGTGGAGGATCTCGTCACCTCCCTCAGATCCCGTCACCTCCCTCCTTCATATTTCTTTTCTTCTCTCGTTTTTAACCCGAGCTCCCATCTCCTTCCTCGTTAACCATCGTCACCAAGCCCTTTCTCCTTAAACCCTAACCCTAGCTCCATCACCTCTCTTTCCTCGACCTCCCCTTCATATCCTTCCTCCTTCTTTCTTCTCCTTCTTCCTTCTCCCGAGACCCTGCACACCCACAGCACCCCACAGAACCCATCATCACCACTTTGCACACCTCGTCGTCGATCATCCCTCGCATTCACCATCTCCTCCTTTTTCTCTCCTCTGCCTTCTCCCTCTCCACCAGGCTGCACATCCCTACACCAAGAAACCCCAGCAAACCAACCAAGAACCCTAACACCGAAACCCTAGCCTCCATCTCGATCGCCCCTCACCGCCGGTGAACCCTACACCACTACCTCGTCTCCTATGTCCCCTGAAACCCCAGAGCACCAAACTCCAGTGAGCACTTCTCTTCTTCTTCCTCTTCTTCTTTTCTTTTTCTTTTTTCTTTCTTTTCTTTTCTTGAAACTTGGAACTGCAGAGATCGCCGGAGCCCTGACGTCGCGGACGATCCAGTGAACATGCCTTGACTGCGTAATCACCCTCGTGCGTTATTTGGACTCGTTCCGTGTACCGTGCGCGCGTCGCTACTTTTTCACCGACGTGAGACGTTCCGTATATATCCGTTTCTTGATCCGCCGAGGCAAGTTTATCTTGCTACATGCTACAATACTTTATATACACCTATTTAAATAAATATTATACCTGTATTTTAAATCTAGTATCCCATGTTTCATATTATAGCTTTTCGATGATCCGTTTGCATCCGTTTATATCATTTCAGATCTAGGTCATGGAAAACCTATCTTGTTACATACTAGATTACAATATACTGCATCCATATCAATATTTACATCACATATTGCTTAGTTGTACATCCCACATTACCATTTTATAGTTTTATAACTTTTCGGATACCCGTTTGCATCCATCTCATTTAGAATATATGTAACTGCATCCATAGATCATATTAATACATAATACTGTGAAATTAACACCCCATGTTTAATAAAGTGCATCCTAATTAGTATTGGAACTATAATTGTAACCATAATCGATAGTTGTGTATCCATATCTTTGAATTTATATCTATTTGCATACCATATCACATTATTCCATTTTATTGTTACATTAGTACTCCATACTTGATTTTATGTATCCATACTTATTACAGTTTGATTATGAGCACCCACTTGATACTTGTGCACCACCTGACATGACTTGATACACCACTACTTGACACGACTTGATACGCGTGCACTACTTGACATGATTTGATCCTTGTACACCACCTGACATGACCTGATGTACCACAGCTTGACATGTTACCTGATCTTGTTACTAATGCCGACAATCTTGACCTGTTGTCCCTACGGACATTTCCTGTTGTCTATTCAGACAAACCTGTTCCTGCTTGATCCTATGTTGGCATTAGCTCCAAATGTATCAATACCTGACTTGAACACATAACTTGGGGTATGGGGAAATCAATGATGAAACCTGACTTGTAACTCGACAGTTCGATGCCTTTACTGATCAGTCTTACGGGCTAGGCCAGCCCCGGAATGATGCTGCTGACATCATTCGTCTTTACATACTACCTTTTACCGCCTAGCGGCACGTCTCGGATTCAGCCCGAGAGTCTTGACCGTGGTCCAGGGCACGCACGTGATACTATTGAGTTACATCGATGATTCATCAAATTGATTTCAAAGATTTGAGAGTAGTTAACCCAGTAGACCAGTTTAGATTACTCACTGCACGTCACCTGTGCTTTTTCCTTTCACCGTCTTTATGTATGTTACTGTTATACTTGTTTTACTGTTCATACTCGTACCTGCATGCCTTGCTACTCCTTGATTTTATTATTGCTTGATATCATGACGCACTGACGTCTGGGTTTTGCATGGCCCAGATCCTTTACCTTTGTTGCAGGCCGAGCAGGAGCGTTTCAGTGAACAGGCCGAGCAGTAAGGACCTGTTATTAGTTTAGTTTAGTTTCCCTTTCAGTATTTTCATTCCTGATGTGAGCCCGCATTATGGGACGTACATTCCAATTTATTATTGCATTGGATCTTTTGCTTCCGCATTATTTTATTCTTGACTCGTTATTCTGGCTCATGGGCATGTATTAGATAGTTGTTTATTATTGTTTTTGATATCTCTACAGCCGTAATGTGACTGTGGAGGGATATTTCCTATCCATAGGTAGCATGGTTGGCTCTGTCACGTGCCTATCTTAGCGTACTCTGGGAAGCGGGGCGTGACAAGTCATCTCCTCAATCATAGATTGTTTCCAGCTAGAATATGCAAGAGCCTCAGATACATTCGTGGAAATAGTATATTTATCCATTGATGAAATGAAAGCACTGTGTAGAGAAGACAAATAAGCATAGGAGACATAACGGTAGAGTGGATTGGCATTGGAACGAGATGCTTTGCGAATCGCAATGGGAACATCAAGGTCAGAAGGTGCAGCTAGTGTGGGTTTAGAAATTGGATCAGGAGTAAGCTCAGTGGTTGGTATAACAGGAGCTAGGGTCAGAGGAATATCTTGGTTCGATTGTGGCGTCTCAGGTGCTGGAGCAGTAGTAGTGTCCAAAGATGGCTTGAGTGGGAATAGTCTTGTCCTGTGAAATGTCAGGATATTAAAGAAATATCATGTCACTGGTGTCATTTGGGGATAGACTCACAGGAAAGAAAGACCGTAACTCAAGAAATTAAACATACAACGACAAAGGGTAGGATAATAACAATGATACCCTTTCTAAGAGCGAGAGTGTCCTAAAAAGACACACCAAAGGAATCGAGGATCCAACTTAGTTCGACCAGGTCTATATTTGTGGACAAAGCACAGACAACCAAAAATTCAAGGAGGACCAGAAAACAGAGGGTCATTAAGGAACATGATAAAAAAAAGGTGTTTGACCATCTAACACAGAGGAGGGCACATGATTAATGAGATAAGTGGCCGTAAGAACGGCATCCCCCCAGAAACGATGAGAAACCTGCCGATGAATGAGTAGTGTTCAAGCGACTTCTAGCAAATGATGATTTTTGCGCTAAGCAATATCGTTCTGTTAGGGGGTATAGGAACAAAAGAACTCATAAAGAATATCAGATACAGACATAAAATTCTGAAACTCGGAAGAAAAATATTCTTTCGCGTTATCACTACGGAGTATTTTCACAAAAATATCAAATTGTGTTTTAATTTATGCATAGAATTTGCAAAATACGGAAAAAAAAAAACTTCAGAGCGAGATTTTATTAAATATAACCAATTTGCACGGGAAAAATCATCAACAAATGTGACAAAGTACCGATCACCAAATAACGACTCCACCAGACATAGTCCCCATACATCGAAATGAACTAAACTAAATGGAGTACTAACTCGCTTATTGACTTGAAGACGGTAAGATACACGATGGTACTTACTTAACTGACAAGTCTCACACAATAACTCGGTAGTCGCAGAAATTTCTGGATGTAATTTCTTCAGGTTCTGTAATGATGGATATCCCAACTGACAGTGCAAATCTAAGGCTATAAAATTACTCATGCATGCAACCGACTCTTAAAAACTACTTATCTGATACAGACCATCAGACACATGTCTGGTGCCAATCATCTTCCTCATTTCCAGTTTCTGAAATACACGGTGGTTAGAATAAAAGATAGCAAAACGGTTTAGGGGTTTTGTGAGTTAACTAATAGAAAGCAAATTGAAATGAAATCGATGCATATATAAAACTGAGTGCAAAGGCATAAACGGATTTAAAATCACTGAACCTATACCACTAACAGGTGGAACAGAACCATCATCTAGTTTGACAGGTGTGTGAGGAATATGTGAGAAATTGGACAATGTTCCTGAATTCCCAGTCATGTGATCTGACGCTCCTGAGTCAATCACCCATGACGTATGAGCTACTGAGGATAGAAAAGCACTAGAGTTACCTGTCTTAGCAAATGTAGCACTAGAGAATGACTGCGGCTGAGAGAGTGGAAACTGCTGAAACAACCTGAAACTTTCCAACGTCTCCGCATCCATAGAATTAATGGCAATGTTAGTACCTAAAGCGACATAAGATGTAAAAGCGTTACTTTTCTTCGAGCAATCATATTTTATATGTCCAAGTTCATGACAATAATTACACTCAACTCCCTCTCAACTACCACTGGATCCTCTCCCTGAGTAACCATCTCAGCTATTATCCCCACTAACTCCTCTATAATAACTGACACGACCTCCTCCTCGACCAGAACGACCCCTGCCTCGACTGAAGCCGCCTTTCTGTGTCATAGATGCTAATGCAGACTTTTCTACGACTGATTCCGTGCTCGGGTGAGTCGGAAACATCTTTCGGATTTGATGGAACGCCTCCTGAAGATTCTTTGACGACTCACTACCAATCACTAGTGGTCGTGCCGCATCATACGAAGAATTCAGACTCTCTAGGAAGGTCAATACATCAATCTTATCTTAGTGCTTCTTCATTTTCTCCAAATCTGCTTCTAAAAGAAAAATAACTCGTAACTCATCACTTACTTTCTTGAAAGCAGTATAGTGATCCTCTAACGTTCGACTCTCCTAATCTAATCTAGAATAAGTCTGAGAGATAGAGTAAGCCCAGAACATGCTACTCTTTCTTGAATATGTGAACTGCAACAATGTCCACATCTCCTTCGAGTAGAATAAGTAAGAACCAGATCCATTACAACCTGCTCCATGTCCTCCCATAAGAGACCTTTCACAAAACTATCATCTTTTATCCAAGTATCAGTTTTCGGGTTGGGGGATCATTGGTGAGATGATGATCTTTACCCCTCCCAGTCAAATTCATCATCACAATAATCTGCCATTGTTGCCAATTCGAACCATTGAGTTTCCGATCCGATAATTTAACAGAAGCCAAGATTGGCCTGACAACAAATCGCTCGACAACCTCCTTCTCAGCGTCATCCATAGCAAAACAACAGAGTCACATCATGAAAACTCTTAGCACCAGCTTACCTCCCAATCAAACAAACAAATCCGAATAGATAGTCCATGACACGATCTAAACAGACATCCAATGGAATAGATGATAGACAACTAGGTCTAAGCCGAACAGATGATGAAGTAGATTGTAACGACCCTGAAATACCTGTACAATTGGATCATATTCAATGTATATATAAAGGTGTATTTCAGCTCTGAATATGAGTTATAAGTAATGTTTGTTAAATAAAAATAAGAAACAACTTGTATCTCATTGGTTAAGAATCTCCACTGCAGTTCTTTAGCCTGCTTATTCGAATCTCATCAGCCCCAATTATTTTACTATTTTTATTTTAACGTGCCCAAGAGTTTGCACGGGCATTACACGGAGAAGCGAAAAGTTGCAACAGAAACAAAGTGGATAAATGGGATGTTAAAACCACTTAAAACCCTGGGCACGAACTTCAAGACAAGAGCTCTTCATCTGGCCACCCAAAAATCCCTTTTGGCCGCAACCGGTGGCCTGGATGGGTCCAAATTGCCCCGTACTTTCCCCGTGCGATCTTTGGATTCCCCACTACCCCTTTTTACACTTTAAATCCCCTGTTTTAATTCAAAGACTCTGTAGTCCCTTCATCTACCCATTATCTCTCTTTTAATTCACATTTTTAATTCTTTTAATTACAATTAATCCACCATACCCGCACTCTATCCCCTATAAATATCTAGACCAGTCCTAACTCCATCCTTAGACATCCTCTCTCTCAAATTTCATTCTCAAATTTCCTCAAGAAGTTATTCAAGTTTCTAAGTAAAGTGCTAAGATCCCGAAGCCGGAAGCTTGCTCATCATCCATATATCGTCGACCTCGGTTCTTCAAACCGAAACTACCTCTCTTCTAATTCTCGCTCGTACGAGTACGAGTGGTACGAGTAAGTCACCCTCTAATTCACTTCCCTTTGAATCCACTGTTAACTTCTCTTCTTGACCTTTCCCTCATAAACCCCATATAAAATCTTTACTAAACTACACTTCGTAAAGAATTTTTGTAACGCAAACAGTTGACCTGTTAACCATAAATTTCATGCTAAAAGATTAAGAAAAACAAAATGTCTATTTTACCTTCTTGCAAACTATATGCTACACTCAATTCAGGAAAATTTTCTTCTCTTTAAAGATATATATTTTTGTGACATATCAGTTTAACACTTAAATACCAGACTTTATATCTCGTATACATCATGCACGGGGTAACGACCTATCCCTCACTGTAAATCCCCGTTCCCATCTTAATAAAAGTTTTCTATTTTCCTAATTCCCAAGTTTCTTTTCTTTTCCCACGTACTTTTGTAAGGAATTGGTTGCGTAAGATTAGTGTTTAAATTCTTTTAAACCCTTATAAAACAATCAAAGATCAAGCCTAAATTAAAATTCAAAACAAAATAAATTAACTTCTTTTTAACTCAGCCCAACAAAACTTTCCCTAAAACCTAAATGTTACTAATCAAATCCTAACCCAAACTACACTTAAACCCTAAGCCCATCACCTAGCCAGCCCACTTCCCATTTTTTTGAAATAAATTCTTTAAACTAAATCCCTAAGCCCACTCCCTCTTCCAGCCCACTCACCATTTTATTTTAATAAAATTCTGTATTTAAAATCCCGGCCCATTCTAACTTCAGCCCACGATTTTTTAAAAGGGAATTTTACTTTAAAACCCATCCCAGAGCCCGACCCACTCCTCCAGCCCGCTCTTCAACACCCGACCCGACCCACTTCTGTTTATCTCCTTCTCTCCTCCAACGGTAACCTCCCCCATTCCCGCTCGCGATCGCTTCCTCCGCCGCAGCTCGCACCCACGCCCATGCCCGTTATTGCGACGTTACACCACGACTCCAACCCTCATTCATTCCTCACGCCCTCATCTCTCTCTCTCTTCTCCCTCATTTCAGAAATCTCTTCACCTCTCTCCCTCTCGAAACCCACATCGACCCAACTCCAGTCGACAACTCCGACGACGACAACCCCCTCAGCGATCCCTCATTCCTCCTCCTTCACTCTCTTCTCTTAAGTAACTCACCCCCAGGAGTCCCTGCACCCCCCATCAACCCGAGCACACCCCCTGCCGAGCATCCCCTGCACACAAATCCCCCGTCACATCCGAGCCGACCACCACTCTAACCCCTCGTCGACACCTCCACTAGAACCCCCGCATTATTATCACTATAGCCAAGCCCCACTATCTCTCTCTCTCCCTCTCTAGAAACCACACCAAAATCACCCAAACCCAAAACAACCCGACACTCACTGCAGCCCATAGCCGGAGCGACGCCGTCGACCGTCGTCGACCCCAGAGCACTCGCAGAGGACCATCAAGCACCCCTCAGCCTCCAGTGACCGTGCAACGACTCCGGACAACTCCGACGCAAATTCCGCATCTCGAGCCAAGCTCGCGCGAATCCGTTTCACGGCGTACATCACGCGTTCGTGACGCCGCTGCTGCCGTGCTACCCCGATACGTTTCCAGGCAAGTGTTTACTTGCTACATGCTAGTATAGTTGTGGTACAAACCTAAATCACATAGTTTACGAATTTACCGATTCCCGATATATTATGCGACCTATGTGTTCGATGCTAGATCCCAATGAAAATAATTGTTTAATTTGACGGAAATAAATGTTTTCTGTTGGCCCTCATAATGATAAATATCGTGTATAAATCTCACTGGAAAATACGATTGTTAGAGACTAAAATTGATACCCCCAATTACGCCGATAAAACTAGAATCTTTCCCGTATCTGAAAACGATTAAAATCACCGTAAATTATATACATACTGTAATGATGCGTTCGAGGGCTTAAATCGAAGCCGACTCGACGAACTTTAACCCTATGTAAACTTTTAATGATTTCTGTTCTGTAACTGCGATGATATTTAGATCGGAGTACAACTCTGGACTGCAGTCCAGAGCTACTCTGATTATTGTGTACTGTCCCAAAATGTGTGTCACTGTGTTTCCTGAAGTCGTTTGTTATGGAACTCTGCAGTAGATTAAAGATAATTCTTTTAGCTAAACAAAACAAGTGGTTCCATTCCGTTTCAGTGTTGTTTGCTATTTTAAACTGTAAATAAAAGGGCAGGACGTATAGCTGTCCAGAACAGATTCAGAAGTGATATACTGGTGTTAAACTGTGCATAACTTTCAACGTACAGACGCGATTGAGGATCCGTCTGTTGCGTTGAATACTATATCAAAAACCCTAGATTTTATTCAACTGTAGTGTTGCTAAATTCTGAACCCAACTGGGTGCAATTCGTGTCGCGAAACGGACGTTCAGTTCTGAAACTGAATTTCCAGCCGCGAGCACTTAAAATGAAATAGCTGTATCTTGAAAACCGGAATCCCGATTGAACTGAAACTAATTTTGATGAATTCCTGACTGGATGTTCTATTTATCTTACTTGCATCATTTTGTTGAATTCTAAACGGATGAATTTATGCAATTTATGTAAGTTAATGACATGCATGTTGATTTATAACATACTTAGCTTATTGATAGCATACATACATATATCATACCTCATTTTGCCATATACTTAGTGTTAGTGCATGTTATAGTCAGTGGATATTGCATTATCGTGCGTGGTTGATTTTGGTTTAGGAGTGACGAGTATACCAATGGGAAGTGAATAATCGTGACAGTGATTGATACAGTGAGCAGTGATAAAACCGTGCTATTGGTATACTTGTACACGACTGAATCAAGATCACAAATAGTGAAAACCTGGGGATAAAGGGGAAATCGAAATGGAAAGAGAATCGTATTTAGCGGGACCGTGTTTTAGAGGATGGTCATTCGAGCAGTGATATATATATATTAGGTAGGATCTGGCGATCCGGCTGACAGGGTTATGTCCCGAGCATGTGGGCCGTTGTCTCGGGTATGTACGAGACTCCTGTTAAACATGATCCTCCTTCCACTATGCGATTTCAAACATGACCTAGAGACCGATAGGGACACAGAACATATTCTGCATCATATAGTGACATAGTGATTACTTGCAATGCTCTTACACTAGTATTACCTCAGTTACCTGTTTCATCTTATTTATAACAATATTGTTATTGTGTCTCTCTGACGACCTGAGTATGCATGCTCAGATCACGTGGAAGGACCAGCGCAGGAGACGGATCTACCTTTCGAGTTCACGGAGATATAGTCTGGTGTACTTCCTATCTTTACTGCTTTCCATAAAGTGATCGTGAGATTGAACTTGGTTAGTAATTGTTCTTGTTATCTGTAATTTGTGAACAATGAAATTTTAATGTAATAAATTAGTGATGTAATTCCTCTACTACTGTGCTTTATTTACTGATTACCATGTAATGCCAGAAGCCGAAGTGTGACTACGGCGGGACGATTCCTTGACCGTAGGAGCATGGCTGGCCTAGTCATCCCTCGTTTTCCGTATTTTGGGAAGCGGGGCGTGACATGGTTTAGTTGGTATCAGAGCCAGGTTTAGTATCAAGGGATAACATTAACTATACTGTATTACGTTATTCTTGTTTCACTACTTTTGATTTTCATCCTTGAATCTGATCCTATCCTTTTGAATCTTCCAGTGATATGACGTCCCCGAACGACCCCTCCTCGGACTCCAGCTCTCAGGACCGCACGAAAAGAATACTTAGTGCATTGACCACTCTCGCGGAAGCTCAGGAGAGGAAGACAGATTTACTCACTGAGGGACTCAGGGCGATTACCGCCGCAGGAGGACCCTTTACCGCCGCCGAGGGCGCTACTCCACCAGCTTATCAGGCTAGGGCTGGTATCGTATCAGACTTCCGACGGTTACATCCAGCTGCGTTCACAGGGCTAGCTGAACCCCTTGAGGCTGAACAATGGCTGGTGAACATGGAGAACTTATTGACAGCCGCCAGGGTTCCAGAGGAAGATAGGGTGGACGTGATAAAGATACAATTGGAAGACGAAGCTCGTACATGGTGGTCGGTAGAAGAAAGCAGACTTGACGAGCCGATTGAATGGAGCACGTTTAAGGAGTGCTTCCTAGATCATTATTTTCCTTCCACAGCCAAGGCAGAAATGGAGGAAAGGTTTATTCTTTTGAAGCAGAATGGTCGCCCAGTGGATGTTTATGCGGCAGAATTCAACCGTCTGAGCCGTTTTGCTCCATACATGGTCAAATCAGAGGCCACCAGGGCCAGACGCTTCCTTCAGGGGTTAGATTTCGAGTTGCAGCAGTTGATTGCATCGTTGGATTTGCAGACTTTCGCACAGGTACTCAATGCGGCAAGAGTTCAGGAGCAATTGATTAACAAGTTCAGAAGACCCCCAGTCGTTCCAGCACGTACCCACGCGCCTTCTCGAGGAGCCATACCGGTTCACAGAGCAGGAACGACACAAATGAAGCGCCCGTTCGTACCATAGCATCGCCCCCAGAGACAGGGCGTAGTTTGTGGCTATTGCGGTAGAGGTGGGCATACCCAGAAAGACCGTCGCCGTGCCAAGGGACAGTGCTTGATTTATGGGTCCAGTCAGCACAAGATTAACAGTTGCCCAGAGCGAGCAGAGATACAGGGAGGTTCTGGACCGCCACAGCAGAGGCCGCAGGAGCAGAGGCAACCCTTTACAGGTCGCGGTCAGGGGCGGGCTTTCACCTTGACCGCCGAGTAGGCAGAGGCGTCAGGAGACGTGGTTACAGGTACTCTACTCGTACATTCCTTGCCGGCTAGAGTACTATTTGATTTGGGAGCATCGCATTGTTTCTTGTCTGAGCATTTCACTGATACACACTCAATACCACATGAACCATTAACCAAGGGATGGGAAATTCATACGGGTAATGGCATTATAATATCTAGTCGAGAATGTAGATTATGCCCGGTTGTAGTGTGTGGCAGGGAATTCTATGCGAATTTCCTTCTGATTGGGACAGGCAGTTACGACGCAATTCTCGGAATGGATTGGATGAGCACTTTCCATGCAGTTATCGATTGTCGTGCAAGGAAGGTGATCTTCCGCATTCCCAATCATCCGGAGTTTACTTTCGAGGGCGGAAGCGAATCTTTGGAGCCAGCTAAATACAGAGCAAAGCCTAAGGAGCTGACAGCTATGGAGATTGATAAGAGCCCAGTCCCAGAAATTGTTCGGGACTTTCTGGACGTTTTTCCTGAAGATCTACCAGGTCTACCACCTCCTCGAATCTTGGAGTTCTCAATCGATTTGACTCTGGGTACAGCCCTAGTATCCAGAGCCCCATACAGATTGACACCAGTTGAGTTGGCGGAATTGAAGAAGCAGGTTGAAGAACTATTGGAGAAGGGATTTATTCGGCCAAGTGCTTCACCGTGGGGTGCACCAGTTCTGTTAGTAAAGAAGAAGGATGGATCACTGCGAATGTGTATAGATTATCGGGAGCTGAACAAGGTCACAATAAAGAACAAGTACCCAATCCCGCGCATTGACGACCTTTTCGATCAGCAAAGTGGAGCCAAGGTATTCTCGAAGTTGAACCTCCATTCTGGATATCATCATATCAGAGTAGCGGCTGAGGATATATGCAAGACGGCTTTCAGGACTCGATACGGACATTACGAGTTCCTTGTGATGCCGTTCGGTGTTACCAATGCCCCGGCAATATTCATGGACTTGATGAACAGGGTGTTCTCAAAGTACTTGGACACGTTTGTAGTTGTGTTTATCGACGACATACTTGTCTACTCAAAGACCCGGGAAGAGCACGCTGAACATTTGCGCACGGTACTACAAATTCTTCGGGAAGAGAAGTTGTATGCGAAGTTAAGCAAGTATGAATTTTGGCTCGACAAGGTTCAGTTTTTGGGACATATTGTTTCGGATGAAGGCATCTCGGTGGACCCGGCAAAGATAGAATCTGTCAGAGATTGGCCAACGCCGAAGTCAGTGGCTGAGATCAGGAGTTTTTTGGGATTGGCAGGTTATTATCGGAGATTCGTCCAAGATTTCTCAAGAATTGCTGAACCATTGATGAGGCTGACACGGAAGGACGTACCGTTTACGTGGACAGAGGAGTGCACTCAGGCATTTGACACGCTGAAGCAGAAGTTAACCACGGCGCCTATTCTTACAGTACCGGATAATTCCGGTGGTTTGGTGATACACAGTGATGCCTCAGGGAAGGGATTAGGCTGTGTTCTAATGCAGCACGGCCGAGTGGTTGCTTACGCCTCTCGACAACTGAGAAATCACGAGAAGAACTACCCCACGCATGACTTGGAGTTAGCTGCGGTAGTCTTTGCGTTGAAGATTTGGAGGCACTATCTATTGGGTGAGAAAGTGGAGGTGTACACAGATCACAAAAGTTTGAAGTATGTTTTCACTCAGAAGGAACTAAACATGAGGCAGTGCCGATGGCTAGAGCTGATGGCAGATTATGACTTGGACCTTCAGTATCACCCGGGGAAGGTGAGTGTTGTACCAGATGCGCTCAGTCGCAAGCCAGCGGTCATGATGTTGACCGATCAGAGGAGCATTATTGAGGACTTTCAGAGACTTGAACTTGAAGTCGTTACGCTGAACGCACTCAGTCAACTTTGGCAGCTACAGGTGCAATCTTCCCTGGTGGATCGCATCAAGATTGCACAAGCGGATAATCCCCGATTGCAAAAGTTCAGAGAGCAAGTGGAAGCTGGACTGAGGACGGATTTGATTATACATGAAGATGGCTCTCTGAGATTCGGTAGCAGACTCTGCGTATCCAAGGGAGATGTTCGAGAAGAAGTATTGGCCGAAGCACACAGTTCAGCTTATTCTGTGCATCCGGGAGGTACAAAAATGTATCAGGACCTAAAGCAGCACTTTTGGTGGAACGGAATGAAGCGGGAAATTGCAAGGTTCATATCCAGGTGCTTGGTATGTCAGCAGGTGAAGGCGGAACATCAGAGGACAGCAGGATTGTTACAACCACTGCCGGTACCTGAATGGAAGTGGGAACACATTACCATGGATTTTGTGACGGCCTTACCACGGAGCCCTAGGGGCAATAACGCCATTTGGGTTATCGTCGATCGCCTCACAAAAGCTGCACACTTCCTACCTTTCCGAGTGGGACAGTCGACAGAATCACTGGCAGAAAAATATATGCAAGAGATTGTACGACTTCACGGTGTTCCAGTCAGCATTGTGTCAGACCGAGACACCAGATTCTTGTCACACTTTTGGAAGAGCCTACAGGAGAGTTTGGGAACCCGCCTTAAATTCAGCACAGCTTATCACCCACAGACGGATGGACAATCCGAGCGTACGATTCAGACGCTCGAGGATATGTTGAGAGCCTGTATGTTGGACTTTCAAGGTTCCTGGGAAGACCATCTGCATCTAGTAGAGTTCTCTTACAACAATAGTTATCAGGCTAGTATTCAGATGGCTCCTTTTGAAGCACTATACGGGCGGAAGTGTCGATCCCCGGTATGTTGGGATGATGTGGGAGAACGAAGATTACTGGGCCCCGAACTCATTGTTCAGACAGTTGACAAGGTTCAAATGATCAGGCAGCGTATTAAGACGGCTCAGGATCGACAGAAGAGTTGGGCAGATACCAGTAGGAGGGCACTAGAATTCGAAGTCGGAGATCACGTGTTCTTGAAGATTTCCCCTACTCGTGGAGTTATCAGGTTCGGAGGTCGGGGAAAACTCAGTCCCCGTTTTATCGGACCTTTTGAGGTGCTAGAGCGAGTAGGAGAGGTGGCCTATCGACTTGCCTTGCCTCCATCGCTAGCTGGTGTGCACAATACCTTCCACGTGTCACAGTTGCGGCGTTATGTTCGGGATGAGAGCCATGTCCTGGATCATTCGGAGCTAGTTTTGGGTACCGATTTATCGTACGAAGAGCAGCCTACTACCATCCTCGACCGCAGAGAGAAAGTGCTTAAGAATAAGATCATTCCTTTAGTCCGAGTGTTTTGGAGAGGTCGTTCCCCAGGAGAATCCATCTGGGAGCGGGAGGAAGATATCCGTGATCGTTATCCACATCTCTTCGTTTAGTACATTGTTTCCTTGTATCCTTGTCAAATTTCGAGGACGAAATTTTTGTTAAGGGGGGTATGATGTAAATCCCCGTTCCCATCTTAATAAAAGTTTTCTATTTTCCTAATTCCCGAGTTTCTTTTCTTTTCCCGCGTACTTTTGTAAGGAATTGGTTACGTAAGATTAGTGTTTAAATTCTTTTAAACCCTTATAAAACAATCAAAGATCAAGCCTAAATTAAAATTCAAAACAAAATAAATTAACTTCTTTTTAACTCAGCCCAACAAAACTTTCACTAAAACCTAAATGTTACTAATCAAATCCTAACCCAAACTACACTTAAACCCTAAGCCCATCACCTAGCCAGCCCACTTCCCATTTTTTTGAAATAAATTCTTTAAACTAAATCCCCAAGCCCACTCCCTCTTCCAGCCCACTCACCATTTTATTTTAATAAAATTCTGTATTTAAAATCCCGGCCCATTCTGACTTCAGCCCACGATTTTTTAAAAGGGAAATTTATTTTAAAACCCTTCCCAGAGCCCGGCCCACTCCTCCAGCCCGCTCTTCAACACCCGACCCGACCCACTTCTGTTTATCTCCTTCTCTCCTCCAACGGTAACCTCCCCCATTCCCGCTCGCGATCGCTTCCTCCGCCGCAGCTCGCGCCCACGCCCACGCCCGTTATTGCGACGTTACACCATGACTCCAACCCTCATTCATTCCTCACGCCCTCATCTCTCTCTCTTCTTCCTCATTTCAGAAATCTCTTCACCTCTCTCCCTCTCGAAACCTACATCGACCCAACTCCAGTCGACCCCTCCGACGACGACAACCCCCTCAGCGATCCCTCATTCCTCCTCCTTCACTCTCTTCTATCAAGTAACTCGCCCCCAGGAGTCCCTGCACCCTCCATCAACCCGAGCACACCCCCTGCCGAGCATCCCCTGCACACAAATCCCCCGTCACACCCGAGCCGACCACCACTCTAACCCCTCGTTGACACCTCCACTAGAACCCCCGCATTATTATCACTATAGCCAAGCCCCACTATCTCTCTCTCTCCCTCTCTAGAAACCACACCAAAATCACCCAAACCCAAAACAACCCGACACTCACTGCAGCCCATAGCCGGATCGACGCCGTCGACCGTCGTCGACCCCAGAGCACTCGCAGAGGACCATCAAGCACCCCTCAGCCTCCAGTGACCGTGCAACGACTCCGGACAACTCCGACGCAAATTCCGCATCTCGAGCCAAGCTCGCGCGAATCCGTTTCACGGCGTACATCACGCGTTCGTGACGCCGCTGCTGCCGTGCTATCCCGATACGTTTCCAGGCAAGTGTTTACTTGCTACATGCTAGTATAGTTGTGGTACAAACCTAAATCACATAGTTTACGAATTTACCGATTCCCGATATATTATGCGACCTATGTGTTCGATGCTAGATCCCAATGAAAATAATTGTTTAATTTGACGGAAATAAATGTTTTCTCTTGGCCCTCATAATGATAAATATCTTGTATAAATCTCACTGGAAAATACGATTGTTAGAGACTAAAATTGATACCCCCAATTACGCCGATAAAACTAGAATCTTTCCCGTATCTGAAAACGATTAAAATCACCGTAAATTATATACATACTGGAATGATGCGTTCAAGGGCTTAAATCGAAGCCGACTCGACGAACTTTAACCCTATGTAAACTTTTAATGATTTCTGTTCTGTAACTGCGATGATATTTAGATCGGAGTACGACTCTGGACTGCAGTCCAGAGCGACTCTGATTATTGTGTACTGTCCCAAAATGTGTGTCACTGTGTTTCCTGAAGTCGTTTTTATGTAACTCTGCAGTAGATTAAAGATAATTCTGTTAGCTAAACAAAACAAGTGGTTCCATTCCGTTTCAGTGCTGTTTGCTATTTTAAACTGTAAATAAAAGGGCAGGACGTATAACTGTCCAGAACAGATTCAGAAGTGATATACTGGTGTTAAACTGTGCATAACTTTCAACGTACAGACGCGATTGAGGATCCGTCTGTTGCGTTGAATACTCTATCAAAAACCCTAGATTTTATTCAACTGTAGTGTTGCTAAATTCTGAACCCAACTGGGTTCAATTCGTGTCGCGAAACGGACGTTCAGTTCTGAAACTGAATTTCCAGCCGCGAGCACTTAAAATGAAATAGCTGTATCTTGAAAACCGGAATCCCGATTGGACTGAAACTAATTTTGATGAATTTCTGACTGGATGTTCTATTTATCTTACTTGCATCATTTTGTTGTATTCTAAACGGATGAATTTATGCAATTTATGTAAGTTAATGACATGCATGTTGATTCATAACATACTTAGCTTATTGATAGCATACATACATATATCATACATCATTTTGCCATATACTTAGTGTTAGTGCGTGTTATAGTCAGTGGACATTGCATTATCGTGCGTGGTTGATGTTGGTTTAGGAGTGACGAGTATACCAATGGGAAGTGAATAATCGTGACAGTAATTGATACAGTGAGCAGTGATAAAACCATGCCATTGGTATACTTGTACACGACTGAATCAAGATCACAAATAGTGAAAACCTGGGGATAAAGGGGAAATCGAAGTGGAAAGAGAATCGTATTTAGCGGGACCGTGTTTTAGAGGATGGTCATTCGAGCAGTGATATATATATTAGGTAGGATCTGGCGATCCGGCTGACAGGGTTATGTCCCGAGCATGTGGGCCGTTGTCTCGGGTATGTACGAGACTCCTGTTAAACATGATCCTCCTTCCACTATGCGATTTCAAACATGACCTAGAGACCGATAGGGACACAGAACATATTCTGCATCATATAGTGACATAGTGATTACTTGCAATGCTCTTACACTAGTATTACCTCAGTTACCTGTTTCATCTTATTTATAATAATATTGTTATTGTGTCGCTCTGACGACCTGAGTATGCATGCTCAGATCACGTGGAAGGACCAGCGCAGGAGACGGATCTACCTTTCGAGTTCACGGAGATATAGTCTGGTGTACTTCCTATCTTTACTGCTTTCCATAAAGTGATCGTGAGATTGAACTTGGTTAGTAATTGTTCTTGTTATCTGTAATTTGTGAACAATGAAATTTTAATGTAATAAATTAGTGATGTGATTCCTTTACTACTGTGCTTTATTTACTGATTACCATGTAATGCCAGAAGCCGAAGTGTGACTACGGCGGGATGATTCCTTGACCGTAGGAGCATGGCTGGCCTAGTCATCCCTCGTTTTCCGTATTTTGGGAAGCGGGGCGTAACATGGTTTAGTTAGTATCAGAGCCAGGTTTAGTATCAAGGGATAACATTAATTATACTGTATTACGTTATTCTTGTTTCACTACTCTTGATTTTCATCCTTGAATCTGATCCAATCCTTTTGAATCTTCCAGTGATATGACGTCCCCGAACGACCCCTCCTCGGACTCCAGCTCTCAGGACCGCACGAAAAGAATACTTAGTGCATTGACCACTCTCGCGGAAGCTCAGGAGAGGAAGACAGATTTACTCACTGAGGGACTCAGGGCGATTACCGCCGCAGGAGGACCCTCCGCACTCATTACCGCCGCTGAGGGCGCTACTCCACCAGCTTATCAGGCTAGGGCTGGTATCGTATCAGACTTCCGACAGTTACATCCAGCTGCGTTCACAGGGCTAGCTGAACCCCTTGAGGCTGAACAATGGCTGGTGAACATGGAGAACTTATTGACAGCCGCCAGGGTTCCAGAGGAAGATAGGGTGGACATGATAAAGATACAATTGGAAGACGAAGCTCGTACATGGTGGTCGGTAGAAGAAAGCAGACTTGACGAGCCGATTGAATGGAGCAAGTTTAAGGAGTGCTTCCTAGATCATTATTTTCCTTCCACAGCCAAGGCAGAAATGGAGGAAAGGTTTATTCTTTTGAAGCAGAATGGACGCCCAGTGGATGTTTATGCGGCAGAATTCAACCGTCTGAGCCGTTTTGCTCCATACATGGTCAAATCAGAGGCCACCAGGGCCAGACGCTTCCTTCAGGGGTTAGATTTCGAGTTGCAGCAGTTGATTGCATCGTTGGATTTGCAGACTTTCGCACAGGTACTCAATGCGGCAAGAGTTCAGGAGCAATTGATTAACAAGTTCAGAAGACCCCCAGTCGTTCCAGCACGTACCCACGCGCCTTCTCGAGGAGCCATACCGGTTCACAGAGCAGGAACGACACAAATGAAGCGCCCGTTCGTACCATAGCATCGCCCCCAGAGACAGGGCGTAGTTTGTGGCTATTGCGGTAGAGGTGGGCATACCCAGAAAGACTGTCGCCGTGCCAAGGGACAGTGCTTGATTTGTGGGTCCAGTCAGCACAAGATTAACAGTTGCCCAGAGCGAGCAGAGATACAGGGAGGTTCTGGACCGCCACAGCAGAGGCCGCAGGAGCAGAGGCAACCCTTTACAGGTCGCGGTCAGGGGCGGGCTTTCACCTTGACCGCCGAGTAGGCAGAGGCGTCAGGAGACGTGGTTACAGGTACTCTACTCGTACATTCCTTGCCGGCTAGAGTACTATTTGATTTGGGAGCATCGCATTGTTTCTTGTCTGAGCATTTCACTGATACACACTCAATACCACATGAACCATTAACCAAGGGATGGGAAATTCATACGGGTAATGGCATTATAATATCTAGTCGAGAATGTAGATTATGCCCGGTTGTAGTGTGTGGCAGGGAATTCTATGCGAATTTCCTTCTGATTGGGATAGGCAGTTACGACGCAATTCTCGGAATGGATTGGATGAGCACTTTCCATGCAGTTATCGATTGTCGTGCAAGGAAGGTGATCTTCCGCATTCCCAATCATCTGGAGTTTACTTTCGAGGGCGGAAGCGAATCTTTGGAGCTAGCTAAATACAGAGCAAAGCCTAAGGAGCTGACAGCTATGGAGATTGATAAGAGCCCAGTCCCAGAAATTGTTCGGGACTTTCTGGACGTTTTTCCTGAAGATCTACCAGGTCTACCACCTCCTCGAATCTTGGAGTTCTCAATCGATTTGACTCCGGGTACAGCCCTAGTATCCAGAGCCCCATACAGATTGACACCAGTTGAGTTGGCGGAATTGAAGAAGCAGGTTGAAGAACTATTGGAGAAGGGATTTATTCGGCCAAGTGCTTCACCGTGGGGAGCACCAGTTCTGTTAGTAAAGAAGAAGGATGGATCACTGCGAATGTGTATAGATTATCGGGAGCTGAACAAGGTCACAATAAAGAACAAGTACCCAATCCCGCGCATTGACGACCTTTTCGATCAGCTAAGTGGAGCCAAGGTATTCTCGAAGTTGGACCTCCATTCTGGATATCATCATATCAGAGTAGCGGCTGAGGATATATGCAAGACGGCTTTCAGGACTCGATACGGACATTACGAGTTCCTTGTGATGCCGTTCGGTGTTACCAATGCCCCGACAATATTCATGGACTTGATGAACAGGGTGTTCGCAAAGTACTTGGACACGTTTGTAGTTGTGTTTATCGACGACATACTTGTCTACTCGAAGACCCGGGAAGAGCACGCTGAACATTTGCGCACGGTACTACAAATTCTTCGGGAAGAGAAGTTGTATGCGAAGTTAAGCAAGTATGAATTTTGGCTCGACAAGGTTCAGTTTTTGGGACATATTGTTTCGGACGAAGGCATCTCGGTGGACCCGGCAAAGATAGAATCTGTCAGAGATTGGCCAACGCCGAATTCAGTGGCTGAGATCAGGAGTTTTTTGGGATTGGCAGGTTATTATCGGAGATTCGTCCAAGATTTCTCAAGAATCGCTGAACCATTGATGAGGCTGACACGGAAGGACGTACCGTTTACGTGGACAGAGGAGTGCACTCAGGCATTTGACACGCTGAAGCAGAAGTTAACCACGGCGCCCATTCTTACAGTACCGGATAATTCCGGTGGTTTGGTGATATACAGTGATGCCTCAGGGAAGGGATTAGGCTGTGTTCTAATGCAGCACGGCCGAGTGGTTGCTTACGCCTCTCGACAACTGAGAAATCACGAGAAAAACTACCCCACGCATGACTTGGAGTTAGCTGCGGTAGTCTTTGCGTTGAAGATTTGGAGGCACTATCTATTGGGTGAGAAAGTGGAGGTGTACACAGATCACAAAAGTTTGAAGTATGTTTTCACTCAGAAGGAACTAAACATGAGGCAGCGCCGATGGCTAGAGCTGATGGCAGATTATGACTTGAACCTTCAGTATCACCCGGGGAAGGTGAGTGTTGTACCAGATGTGCTCAGTCGCAAGCCAGCGGTCATGATGTTGACCGATCAGAGGAGCATTATTGAGGACTTTCAGAGACTTGAATTGAAGTCGTTACGCTGAACGCACTCAGTCAACTTTGGCAGCTACAGGTGCAATCTTCCCTGGTGGATCGCATCAAGATTGCACAAGCGGATAATCCCCGATTGCAAAAGTTCAAAGAGCAAGTGGAAGCTGGACTGAGGACGGATTTGATTATACATGAAGATGGCTCTCTGAGATTCGGTAGCAGACTCTGCGTACCCAAGGGAGATGTTCGAGAAGAAGTATTGGCCGAAGCACACAGTTCAGCTTATTCTGTGCATCCGGGAGGTACAAAAATGTATCAGGACCTAAAGCAGCACTTTTGGTGGAACGGAATGAAGCGGGAAATTGCAAGGTTCATATCCAGGTGCTTGGTATGTCAGCAGGTGAAGGCGGAACATCAGAGAACAGCAGGATTGTTACAACCACTGCCGGTACCTGAATGGAAGTGGGAACACATTACCATGGATTTTGTGACGGCCTTACCACGGAGCCCTAGGGGCAATAACGCCATTTGGGTTATCGTCGATCGCCTCACAAAAGCTGCATACTTCCTACCTTTCCGAGTGGGACAGTCGACAGAATCACTGGCAGAAAAATATATGCAAGAGATTGTACGACTTCACGGTGTTCCAGTCAGCATTGTGTCAGACCGAGACACCAGATTCTTGTCACACTTTTGGAAGAGCCTACAGGAGAGTTTGGGAACCCGCCTTAAATTCAGCACAGCTTATCACCCACAGACGGATGGACAATCCGAGCGTACGATTCAGACGCTCGAGGATATGTTGAGAGCCTGTATGTTGGACTTTCAAGGTTCCTGGGAAGACCATCTGCATCTAGTAGAGTTCTCTTACAACAATAGTTATCAGGCTAGTATTCAGATGGCTCCTTTTGAAGCACTATACGGGCGGAAGTGTCGATCCCCGGTATGTTGGGATGATGTGGGAGAACGAAGATTACTGGGCCCCGAACTCATTGTTCAGACAGTTGACAAGGTTCAAATGATCAGGCAGCGTATTAAGACGGCTCAGGATCGACAGAAGAGTTGGGCAGATACCAGTAGGAGGGCACTAGAATTCGAAGTCGGAGATCACGTGTTCTTGAAGATTTCCCCTACTCGTGGAGTTATCAGGTTCGGAGGTCGGGGAAAACTCAGTCCCCGTTTTATCGGACCTTTTGAGGTGCTAGAGCGAGTAGGAGAGGTGGCCTATCGACTTGCCTTGCCTCCATCGCTAGCTGGTGTGCACAATACCTTCCACGTGTCACAGTTGCGGCGTTATGTTCGGGATGAGAGCCATGTCCTGGATCATTCGGAGCTAGTTTTGGGTACCGATTTATCGTACGAAGAGCAGCCTACTACCATCCTCGACCGCAGAGAGAAAGTGCTTAAGAATAAGATCATTCCTTTAGTCCGAGTGTTTTGGAGAGGTCGTTCCCCAGGAGAATCCATCTGGGAGCGGGAGGAAGATATCCGTGATCGTTATCCACATCTCTTCGTTTAGTACATTGTTTCCTTGTATCCTTGTCAAATTTCGAGGACGAAATTTTTGTTAAGGGGGGTATGATGTAAATCCCCGTTCCCATCTTAATAAAAGTTTTCTATTTTCCTAATTCCCGAGTTTCTTTTCTTTTCCCGCGTACTTTTGTAAGGAATTGGTTACGTAAGATTAGTGTTTAAATTCTTTTAAACCCTTATAAAACAATCAAAGATCAAGCCTAAATTAAAATTCAAAACAAAATAAATTAACTTCTTTTTAACTCAGCCCAACAAAACTTTCACTAAAACCTAAATGTTACTAATCAAATCCTAACCCAAACTACACTTAAACCCTAAGCCCATCACCTAGCCAGCCCACTTCCCATTTTTTTGAAATAAATTCTTTAAACTAAATCCCCAAGCCCACTCCCTCTTCCAGCCCACTCACCATTTTATTTTAATAAAATTCTGTATTTAAAATCCCGGCCCATTCTGACTTCAGCCCACGATTTTTTAAAAGGGAAATTTATTTTAAAACCCTTCCCAGAGCCCGGCCCACTCCTCCAGCCCGCTCTTCAACACCCGACCCGACCCACTTCTGTTTATCTCCTTCTCTCCTCCAACGGTAACCTCCCCCATTCCCGCTCGCGATCGCTTCCTCCGCCGCAGCTCGCGCCCACGCCCACGCCCGTTATTGCGACGTTACACCATGACTCCAACCCTCATTCTTTCCTCACACCCTCATCTCTCTCTCTTCTTCCTCATTTCAGAAATCTCTTCACCTCTCTCCCTCTCGAAACCCACATCGACCCAACTCCAGTCGACCCCTCCGACGACGACAACCCCCTCAGCGATCCCTCATTCCTCCTCCTTCACTCTCTTCTATCAAGTAACTCGCCCCCAGGAGTCCCTGCACCCTCCATCAACCCGAGCACACCCCCTGCCGAGCATCCCCTGCACACAAATCCCCCGTCACACCCGAGCCGACCACCACTCTAACCCCTCGTTGACACCTCCACTGGAACCCCCGCATTATTATCACTATAGCCAAGCCCCACTATCTCTCTCTCTCCCTCTCTAGAAACCACACCAAAATCACCCAAACCCAAAACAACCCGACACTCAATGCAGCCCATAGCCGGAGCGACGCCGTCGACCGTCGTCGACCCCAGAGCACTCGCAGAGGACCATCAAGCACCCCTCAGCCTCCAGTGACCGTGCAACGACTCCGGACAACTCCGACGCAAATTCCGCATCTCGAGCCAAGCTCGCGCGAATCCGTTTCACGGCGTACATCACGCGTTCGTGACGCCGCTGCTGCCGTGATACCCCGATACGTTTCCAGGCAAGTGTTTACTTGCTACATGCTAGTATAGTTGTGGTACAAACCTAAATCACATAGTTTACGAATTTACCGATTCCCGATAAATTATGCGACCTATGTGTTCGATGCTAGATCCCAATGAAAATAATTGTTTAATTTGACGGAAATAAATGTTTTCTGTTGGCCCTCATAATGATAAATATCTTGTATAAATCTCACTGGAAAATACGATTGTTAGAGACTAAAATTGATACCCCCAATTACGCCGATAAAACTAGAATCTTTCCCGTATCTGAAAACGATTGAAATCACCGTAAATTATATACATACTGGAATGATGCGTTCGAGAGCTTAAATCGAAGCCGACTCGACGAACTTTAACCCTATGTAAACTTTTAATGATTTCTGTTCTGTAACTGCGATGATATTTAGATCGGAGTACGACTCTGGACTGCAGTCCAGAGCGACTCTGATTATTGTGTACTGTCCCAAAATGTGTGTCACTGTGTTTCCTGAAGTCGTTTGTTATGGAACTCTGTAGTAGATTAAAGATAATTCTGTTAGCTAAACAAAACAAGTGGTTCCATTCCGTTTCAGTGCTGTTTGCTATTTTAAACTGTAAATAAAAGGGCAGGACGTATAACTGTCCAGAACAGATTCAGAAGTGATATACTGGTGTTAAACTGTGCATAACTTTCAACGTACAGACGCGATTGAGGATCCGTCTGTTGCCTTGAATACTCTATCAAGAACCCTAGATTTTATTCAACTGTAGTGCTGCTAAATTCTGAACCCAACTGGGTTCAATTCGTGTCGCGAAACGGACGTTCAGTTCTGAAACTGAATTTCCAGCCGCGAGCACTTAAAATGAAATAGCTGTATCTTGAAAACCGGAATCCCGATTGAACTGAAACTAATTTTGATGAATTGCTGACTGGACGTTCTATTTATCTTACTTGCATCATTTTGTTGTATTCTAAACGGATGAATTTATGCAATTTATGTAAGTTAATGACATGCATGTTGATTCATAACATACTTAGCTTATTGATAGCATACATACATATATCATACCTCATTTTGCCATATACTTAGTGTTAGTGCGTGTTATAGTCAGTGGACATTGCATTATCGTGCGTGGTTGATGTTGGTTTTGGAGTGACGAGTATACCAATGGGAAGTGAATAATCGTGACAGTGATTGATATAGTGAGCAGTGATAAAACCGTGTCATTGGTATACTTGTACACGACTGAATCAAGATCACAAATAATGAAAACCTGGGGATAAAGGGGAAATCGAAGTGGAAAGAGAATCGTATTTAGCGGGACCGTGTTTTAGAGGATGGTCATTCGAGCAGTGATATATATATTAGGTAGGATCTGGCGATCCGGCTGACAGGGTTATGTCCCGAGCATGTGGGCCGTTGTCTCGGGTATGTACGAGACTCCTGTTAAACATGATCCTCCTTCCACTATACGATTTCAAACATGACCTAGAGACCGATAGGGACACAGAACATATTCTGCATCATATAGTGACATAGTGATTACTTGCAATGCTCTTACACTAGTATTACCTCAGTTACCTGTTTCATCTTATTTATAATAATATTGTTATTGTGTCGCTCTGACGACCTGAGTATGCATGCTCAGATCACGTGGAAGGACCAGCGCAGGAGACGGATCTACCTTTCGAGTTCACGGAGATATAGTTTGGTGTACTTCCTATCTTTACTGCTTTCCATAAAGTGATCGTGAGATTGAACTTGGTTAGTAATTGTTCTTGTTATCTGTAATTTGTGAACAATGAAATTTTAATGTAATAAATTAGTGATGTGATTCCTTTACTACTGTGCTTTATTTACTGATTACCATGTAATGCCAGAAGCCGAAGTGTGACTACGGCGGGATGATTCCTTGACCGTAAGAGCATGGCTGGCCTAGTCATCCCTCGTTTTCCGTATTTTGGGAAGCGGGGCGTGACACTCACGTACACATGAAAAACATAGCACAATATTATAGTTATATATTTTTTTTTGAAGGAAACGTATTTCATTAAAATATCCTCAAATTCTAAAATACGGTTTTTAAATCGTTATTTTTAAATCCTTTGCAAATACGCCTCTACAACCCTCTTTAGGAGACTTGTTTGTGGATCGTGTAGATTATCACGCATCCTAAAAATAGTAGAGTGAGATGCATAACTTCTCACGGAGAATTCGGTCTCGAAAAGAATAAAATACAGTTTAAAGATAATACGACATTTTAAAACAAGATAAATTATTTGAAAATTATTTAAATCATATATTCGTATTTTCTAAATAAAACAATTTATGAAAATTAGATTTTTAAATGAAAAGATTAAAGTTTTTAAGAAAATACCCTCAAGTTTCCAAAACATAGAATTTTCATAAAATACCATAAATTTTTAAAAACTAGGTTTTATCACTAAAATACCACTAAATATAAAATACATTTTTATAAAAACTCTTGACATTCTAATTAACATGTTTTTATCAAAAATATCCTCGAGGTTTATTTTTTTAAATTAAAACATTTTACATAAACCCCTCAAAAGATGCCAACATATAAAAATATACAATAAACAAATTAATAAATCTTTAAGGACATTAGATTAATATTGGGTTTAAGCAGTACCAATTTTCTAGGCCTCAGGGAGCCGGAGAAAGTGGGTGCTTGCCTATCTAATCTCGATAATATTAAAGGATTTATCAATGGCAATCATCTTTAAAAAAGACACAAATATTGTCGTCCATGTGCAGCGGTTACCCGATTGTTCCCAAACTTAAGAATTTTAAAAGTTAAATCTCTTTAATAAGATATGTCTAGAACCTGAACTCGAATTCGAACTTGACTTGAATTCCAATCAAAGTTAAACTCGAATTCAAACCCAACTTGAACTTGACCTGACTTGACCCGAACCATGAATATGATTTGACATGAACTTGACATGAATACTTGAACTCAACCTGAACTTGAACTTGTACTCCTAATATTGATGGAATCGGTCAAGACCTGCAAACTTGAACTATACAATAAAATACGAGGGGGTAAGGGGTAGGTTTGTAAGGAATGTATGATATGGCACGAGAGTTAACTAAAAGACACCTCTTGAATATTCTTGTGCCGTGTATGATATGGCACGAGAGTTAACTAAAAGACACCTCTTGAATATTCTTGTGCCGTTGTCCCGTGGGTTTGACGGGGCCTTGACTTTCTTGTGCTGTGGGTTCGTAGGTTTGACGGATCACTCTCATACACACGCTTACCTTCCTTATCAAACTACAAACAACCGCATTAGAATATTTAACCTTATACATATACAAGTCATGTTTAAGATACCTTTAAATACACTCTTACATGTTCATTACTACTTGGTATTCTGTTCATTTTACATACCTTCAGTCATCAGTGCTTTTCTTTAAGGACTTACCGAGCGCTAGTTCGCTGATGACAGTCCTTTCTGTTTTTTTTTCTTGGGATGTTCGTCGGGTGGATATGATTCTGAAGAGATCGAGCCTAACCAGGAGGGCTACGAGCATCTTACCACTATGCCAGACTAGTAATTCTTTTTCGTCGGCTTTTATTTTCCTTATGCCATTGTTTAGGAACTTTTTCGCATTTCGCATTTTTATTTCAGTTATCTTGTATCCGGACTATGAGAATGAATGTAAATAAAGTTGCCGTTAAATTTGAATTACTCTTGTTAATTCTTGCATATTGTTATATTGTTTTCATACACTTAACGTATTTATTAAGAGAAATGATATTCTCATAATAAATACGTTACGGACCTTGTCACGTGCCGTTGATATCTTCTGAGAAGCGGGGCGTGACAGGTTTTATTGGTGGCCCATGTAGGTCAGTTCTGCATGAAGTCTTAAGCAATATATCACAAGAATTATAGGATTCATCAACTTTACATTTCTTGCATTTCAATCTCTTGAATCTATGCTAATCTTTCTTTTCTATCAAGGTGATGGATTCTCCCAACAACACCAGCACCAATATCAATGACAACACACCACCACTTACCCTTACCGTTCTACCACTTCCACCTACAGTTGCAACTTCAATCAATGAATAGACAGTGCTTCTCGAAGCAATCAAGAGTATACTGGAGGGCCGGCAGCAGACTGCTATCCTTTTAGCCCGTCCCGAAGCAGAAGCATCAAGTATGAAACAATTTCGGACGTTACACCCAAAGAACTTTTCTGGGAAGGAGAGCCTCCTAGAGGCTGAGGAGTGGGCTCAAAGTATCGAGGACGATCTTGTTGCAGCTCAAGTGCCAAAAATAGCTTGGGTTTCTGTTGCAAAGCTCCAGCTCACGGACAAAGCCAGAGTTTCGTGAAAGGCCGAAGAGAGCCGTCTTGAACAGCCAATTGAGTGGAAGACGTTCCGAGATCTCTTCGATGCCAAGTATTTCCCAAAAACTGCCCGATTTGATATGGAACAACAATTCATCTACCCGCAACAAAGCTCTATGTGGGTTAAGTCGGTAAATGAATACGATGCTGAATTTACCATGCTCGGCTAATTTATCGACTTGAAATTTGTTTTTTCTGATCACTTAAATGATTCTGACACCAATATCATATCAGGTTCGCTTCCCACTTGATTCTTACTGCCGAAATTCGGGCCAGGTACTTTCAGCAAGGACTAGTACCCAAGATCTAGGCTGCTCTAGCAAAGGGGGACTATCCGACGTATGGGCTTGTGTTGAAAGCAGCCCGACGCTGCAAAGCCGTTGTGAAAAATAAAGGGCATGCCACAGTCGGCTAGTATGAAACACCCTGCTAACAAGATTATCGAAGAAGCATCTTCAAGTCCAGCTTTCATACCCAAGAGGTCAGGAGGAACATTTCACAACGCCGGTCCAAAGTTCTTTCATTACTGCAAAAGGACCGGACATATGGAAAATGACCGCAGGCGTGCTGCGGAGCATCGAATCACTCTATGTAAGCATGCCCACAATATTAAGGTGGCAATGCACCTGTACCGAGACCCTCTATACAAGCACAACAAAGGCTAGCTATTCAGGCACATGCACCCCGCTTAGCTCTTCCTGCACTAGCTAATCGTGGACCTCCAGCACAACCTCAGCGAAAGTATCAACAGGCATAGAGAAGCGTACCACAAGCCCAAATGAATGTGCATCAGGGAAGAAGGAATGTGCCAAGGCGTCAGGCATTCACGATGTCGGTTGAAGAGGCTGAAGCCACAGAGCAGGTTATTACCGGTAAATTTTGCTTTCCATATTTTCAACTTTTTCAGTACTAATATATCCTTATCTTTTCTATACCTAAAACCTATCCCAAACAACCTAGGTACTATAGCCACACTACCTGCACTCGCACTCTTTAATACCGGGGCTTCATATTGTTTCAAGTCACAAAGATTTGTTAGAACTCATGTGATCCCAGTGAAGCCTCTCATTTCAAGCTGGAAAGTCAGTTCAGGGAATGGAGTTTTGAAGGAAACTATGGGATATGATCATTGCCTAGTTATAGTTTGCGGCCGAGAATTCTACGCAAATTTCAAAGTGCTGGACATATCTAATTTCGACGTTGTGCTGGGAATGAATTTGCTGGGAGTATTTTACGCTACCATTGACTGCCGTCAAAGGAGGGTAGTTTTTGAGATACCAAATCACACAGTCTTCTATTTCAAAAGTGGAGACAGAACTTTGGAGCTAGGAAGTTATAGATCCAAGCCAAAAACAGCAGAAATTTCTTCCCTACAAACTGAAGGAGACACGCCTGAAGTAGTTCGAGAGTTCGGGAATGTTTTCGTTGAAGATATATCAAGTTTGCTTCCCGATCGAGCTCTTGAATTGAGTATTGATTTACAACCCGGTGCGCAACCTATAATAAAATCTTCATATCGATTAAGTCCGGAAAGATTGAAAGAACTCTTGATCTAATTAGACAAACTTCTAAAGAAGGTTGGATCAGACCCAGTATCTCAACTAGGGATCCTCGGTATTGCTAGTGAAGAAGAAAGAAGGTACTTACCAGATGTGCGTTAACTATCGGGTGCCGAATGAGATTACTATTAATAACAAGTATCCGCTATCTCGTATCGATGACCTTTTTGATCAGCTGAGTAGATTGTGTGTCTTCTCCAAGTTAGATATTCGTCCAGGCTATAATCAAATGAAAATCAAGGAGTCCGAAATTCTAAAGACGGCGTTCGGGACCTGATATGGACATTATGAATATCTTGTGATGCCATTCGGAGTAACCAATGCACCGGCTATTTTTATGAACCCGATGAACCAAGTCTTTCGTGAATACCTAGACAAGTTTGTTGTCATCTTCAAAGATGATATCTTGGTCTATTCGAAGACTCGGGAAGAACACACCAATCACCTATGCATAGTTCTGGAGACGCTACGACAGTATCAACTCTACACCAAGTACAACAAGAGCAAGTTTTGGTTAGTCAAAGTCAGTTTTCTCGGGCACATCGTATCAAGATAAGGTATTTCGGTAGACACCGCTAAGGTGTCAGCTGTCAGGGAATGGCCGACGATAAAGTCAGTCAAGGAAATTAGAAGTTTCTTGGGTATAGCTGGATACTACCAACGCTTCATTGAAGGATTCTCAAAGATTGCAACACCTTTGACCAAGCTTACCCGTAAGGATGAAGCACTCGTGTGATCAGAAGAATGTGAAAAAGTTTTTGTGGAGTTGAAAACAAGATTGACCTCTACACCTGTCCTCACTATACCAAACAGAGCTGGACGTTTTGAGGTTCATTGTGATGCTTCAGGGAAGGTTTAGGATGTGTGCTACATCAGCGTGGCAAGGTTTTAGATTTCGCATCAAGGCAACTAAAGACGCACGAAAGAAATTAACCCACACACGATCTGGAATTAGCGGGTGTTATTTTCGCTCTCAAGATCTGGCTTCACTATTTGCTGGGAGAAAAAGTTGATATCTACACCAATCATAAATGTCTGAAGTATGTGTTTACTCAGAAGGAGCTTAATATGCGGCAAAGAAGATGGTTAGAACTCATGGCAGATTTCGACATCAAGCTTCATTATAATCCAGGGACGGTAAACGTAGTTCCAGATTCCTTAAGTCGTCAGCCAATGGCTATGAATATCACAGTACAACGGAAGTTGCAGCAGGGGCTTCATGGATTACAAATTGAAGTGCTAGTGCCAGGAGTTACATCATCCTCGATGAATCTGCAGATTCAGTCCACACTTGTTGATCAAATCAAAACAGCTCAAGTAGGCGATGCCAAGTTGAAGAAGATCAGAGAACAAGTAGAGAGTGAACTTTGAACTAACTTCATAATTCATAAGGATGGATCCTTGCAGTATGGGAGCATTTATACGTGCCAGCTGGCCCTGTTCGAGAAGAGTTGATGAAAAAAACTCACAGCTCTCCGTATTCTGTACACCCCGGCGACACAAAGATGTACAAGGATCTAAAGCAGCATTACTAGTGGTATGGAATGAAGTGAGAAGTTGCTCGAAGTGTAGCTGAGTGTTTAGTTTGTCAGCAAATGAAGGCTGAGAATCACAAAATTACTGGTCTACTTTAACCGTTATCTATTCCAGAATGGAAATGGTAGCACATTACCATAGACTTCGTAAATGCATTCCCTCGCAGCATGAAGGGTAACAACGCAGTTTGGGTTATTATGGATCAACTCACCAAGTCGGCTTACTTTATTCCATTCCGAGTTGGCCAGTCAATAGAAGTTTTGGTAAGGAAGTACAAAGAGGAAATCGTGAGACTTCATGGAGTACCAATTTGCATCGTCTCCGACCAATGTTCACTGCCGAAAGACCGGACCGAGACTATGGGACGTCTAGCCTAAATTTAGAGGCAGATACTATTTAGATATATCCATCCACGTCTCCGAAGATACCAAGTTTATTTATAGAACCATATATCGGAGGTTTGGATAGATGCGACCGATATAGCAGATTTTATCAGATTCTCCCCCTCGTTTGTGAGAGGTTTTTATTGTGGGGACGCTCTTCCCTGCAGGTGCAAGCCCCTGCAGTTAATTACGTTATCGCGTTGCGATAATCACTTTCTTCTGCTCCAACAGTTCACTTCGTGTCGTGTTGTGTTTGTTTTATTTTGTTAAGGTTGCCCATGGATTGTATACGGAGACTATTTTATGTTGTCGCCCGTAGGGTGCGGATTAGTCCAAATCCGTATATTTTAGATTTGGGTTTGGGTTTGGAACGTAAGTTATATGTTTCTTTAGATCAAAAATATTTTGTTTGGTTTAAGGATCGTTAATCTAGTTTGAGATTAAAATTAGCTTAAACATATGAGCGTTTGGGCTCAATTTATTTTTTAAACCAAGGATACGTTAGTCCTATTTGAGACTAAGATCAACTTATCAATATTTTCAGGATCGTCAAATTTTATTAAAATCCAACAACAGAGCATTTGGGCTCAGATGCTAGAAATTTCAGAGAGACTTTTAGCCAATTTGGGCTTGGTCTGCTCAGTCTTTTCTTCTTTCCACTTTTTTTATTCAAAAGTGCTAAGCACTTATTTAGGTTCTGTTTGCTCAACCCTTTTTTTATGCAAGAGTGCTAAGTACTTGTTTGGAACCCTGGTGCTCACATGCATATCATGTGAAGCACTCAGTCATGAGCGCTGCCCAATAAGTGCTAAGCCCTTTAGTCATTTTGACTGAATATGTATAATGCTAAGCACTTTTATATGGCGTCCACGTGGGGAGCATATGAGGCGCTTCTCATTTATTTTTGTTTGGCGCCCACGAGTGTTTCACGTGAGGCACTGAGTGCTGCCCAATCAGTGCTAAGCACTCAGCCATTTTTGCTGCATATGAAGCGCTAAGCACTTTTACTCAGCGCTCACGTGTCTTTTATGTGAGGCACTGGCCTTCTGTTTTGAGCGCCCACGTGAGAAGCACGTGGGGCGCCGAATCCTTTGTTTGGGGGCATCCACGTGTGAAGCACGTAAGGCACTGACTCCATTGTGAGGCGCTGAGTTTCTTTTCTTTTTTAGAGATTGAATCTCTGTTAATGGTATTTTGATCATTAATGACCACTAAGATCTTTGTTTCTGGGATCAAATTTTCTTTAGAACTAAGTTCTTATTCTTTTTTATAAGGACAAAGTTCTTTTCATAGGGTTAAACCCTATATTTAGCGGAATTAAATTCCTAGAATATAGGTTCTTGTTCTTTTTAATCTAGTTCTTTTCCCCTAAATTTTGAGTTTGAAAAACAGAATCTCTCTGATGAGAATTGAATTCTCAACTTGTGGGGAGATTTGCTTTGCTAATCTCAAATCAGAGAAAGAACTAAGTTCTTATATGAAGGGTTAAACCCTTATTTCCGTTTATACCAGGCAAAGGAGATATTTTGATCTCTTCTTTTTCTTTATCTAGAGTTTGAAATGAGAGAGATCTTCTTCTTCTTTTGAGAATTAAATTCTCTATTTTTTTGTGTAGAAACTTATGGGGTCAATCCTATATCCGTCGTCCTCTCCTTTCGAGACTTGAAGTCTCTGGTCCTTTATATAGTATAGGCAAATTGCTAATTAGTTTGAGAAAATATCTCATTTGAGAGATACCAATTAATTTAATTGTTCTCAAAATTTATTCGAGGGATTTTATCCACCGTTGGATCTTTGATCCAGTGATTTTCTATTCCACAGAATATATTTTCTTGTTTTTAATAAGATTAGGGAAATATTTTCCATATATACAGAATTTTATTCTGTCAAACGGTGATTTCTAATCACCATTGGATTTTAATCTAAGGGTCCTCTGTTTTACAGAGAACAATCTTTCTTTGTTTAAAAAGATTGAGGAAATATATTTCCAAAAAATAGAATTTAATTCTATTATTAGACTTTTTATCCAACCGAGGATATCTTTCTCACTTAGAAAGATTAGGGAGATATTTTCTTCTAATAGAATTTAATTCTATCATTTGATGATTTATCATCACCACTGAATTTTTGATCTAACGGCTCTGTTTAATAGAGAATATCCCAATTTTTTTAGAGAAATAATTCTCATGTAGAATTTAATTCTACCTGTTTTAGTTTGGGCGCCGGCGCTCACGCGTTATACACGTAGGTACCACTTAAGAATTAAATTCTTATTTATAACAGACGCTCCTGTGCCTTGCGCATTGGCGCTCACATGAACTTCACATCCTGTGCCACTATAAGATTTAATCCTATAAGACCGGCGTCGGCGTTGGCGCTCTCGTGGGGAGCACGTGAGGCGCTGCCTCATTGGAATTTAACAGAGCTTGGCTCTTTTTATTATGTCTAATTATTAGGGGAACAACCGGGACACCAGATTTTGATCCCAGTTTTGGCAAAGTCTTAAAGCCAGTCTGGGCACGAATCTGAGTTTCAGCACAGCTTATCATTCTCAAACAGACGGACAGTCTGAATGAACAATTCAGATACTGGAGGATATGCTAAAGGCTTGTATGCTTGACGTCAGAGGATCATACGAAGATCATCCGCACCTCGTGGAGTTTGCATACAACAACAGTTACCAAGCTAGCATTGGAATGGCACCGTTTGCAGCACTCTGCGGTCGAGAGTTCCGTTCTCCTATGAGTTGGGATGATGTAGGAGATCAGGAACTCCTTGGGCCTGAGATGATTGTAGCAACGGTTGATGTAGTTCGTACGATCAGAGAAAGATGTGCATAGTCCAAGATAGGCAGAAGTATTGGGCAGATGCAAAGCGCCGACACTTGGAGTTTCAACCTGGATATCACGTATTCCTCAAGATCTCTCCAAACAAAGGAGTCATTTGCTTTGGACAGCGAAGAAAGCTTAGCCCAAGATACATCGGTCCGTTCGATATATTGGAACAGGTAGGAGATGTGGCATATCGTTTAGCACTGCCACCATCATTAGAAGAAGTGCATAACGTATTCTATATATCTCAACTATGTCGTTATGTGAGTGATCCTAGTTATATACTCAATCACTCAAAGATAACTGTACAAACCAATCTGACTTGTGAGTAGTAATCGGTCGAGATTTTAGATCGGAAGGGGAAGACGTTACGAAACAAGGTGGTGAAACTAGTCCGAGTGATGTGGAGAAATGATTCACCGGGAGAATCAACTTGCGAATGAGAAGATGATATGCGTACACAATACCTTCTTTGTTTGAAGTTTAGTCCTTGTGTAAATTTCGATGACGTTATTTTTATAAGGAGGGTAGGATGTAACGACCCTACAATCTCTGTACAATTGGATCATATTCAATGTATATATAAAGGTGTATTTCAGCGTCCAACATCGACACTCGAAACATCATGAAACCCATGTCCAGTATCGACACGTAAATACTCATATCTCAGGCGCCGCATACTCTGATCGGCCCTCATATCTATCTCATCTCATAACTCCGAAACAGTATCCTCCGGATATCCGTCGAGTTTTCATACAATCACCAGTAGGTAGTGTTCCCTCCTGTCAGGATCATCGTCTACATCTCAAGCTTCTTGCCCCGGGGTACCTTTCCGGGTCCACCATGTACCTACAGACGGTTCATCCAACTCCTTGAATCGGGTCTCGAAAATAAGCTCAGAACCGAGAAAAACTCATGGTGGACGTCTCGAAATCACATCACGAGAAACTGCGTTTTTAAAACAATGTATAATTTCCTTTGAAATATATCCACGGTTCTCAAATCCAGAAATCATATGAAATCAGTATCTCAATATATATATCCATGAAATACGATGTATGCAAGTATAACAGTAATGTGAGCATATCAAGGGAAAACCGCTCTTTTTAAATATATCAAGTTTCAAAGGTATCTTGCGGTTTTCCAAATCCACAAAATCGAAATACAACATCATACTAGAGTATATATGTGACTATAACAATGTATGTATGTATACATGTATGTATGCACGTATAATGCAATTCATATGCGCAATAGAACAAGAATCAATGTCTAACTTTTAATAATAATGGAAGTAGTACAATATATTATCCATGGCAATTTCTATAGTGTGTGTGTCATGGCAATTACCAGCGGTGTGTGTGTGGCATACAATTCGGTGCTCGTGTAACATGAACTGTTAGTAATGGTGCAGTGTTCAATAATACTATATCCATGTACAACAGGTAATAGGATGTGCAAAATGGTACTCATGCATGATCAATATATATACATATAAACATATGGTTATATCACTGAATATAGCCTTCGACACATAACGCCATACAGGAGATTCCCCATAGATGTTAAATCTACTCATCAGATGATCTCGAGTTAGGTGAATCCAATCATCTCTTTCCCTTTCCTAGCAGCATCCGAAATCCCCACAATCGATCCTAATATTAACACAAAATCATAACAAGTGAAATTAGCAAACTATCCGATAACACACGGAAACAACGGCAACTAACGAATCGACTTCCCCAAGCTACCAAGTGTTAGCTTAGCGGGCTAACGCATGCAGCGACACCCTAAACCAAACCTATTGTTGCAAACTACAGGAAACACTTGAACAATGTCGAATAATCCATATCGCACGATATTGAAACGCTAGAATTAGCTAAACGGTTCCAGATTTTGCCTACAGACAATATAGGAAAAACAAAGTGTACCATATACCATAAATAACCCACAAAGAGCTACCCACAAAAATCCAACACCTAACAATGAATTATAAGTAATGTTTGTTAAATAAAAGTAAGAAACAATTTGTAGCTCATTGGTTAAAACTCTCCACTGCTGTTTTTAAGTATGTGTGTTCGAATCTCATCAGCTATAATTATTTTACTATTTTTATTCTAACGTTTTGGAGGCCTAAGAGTTTGCACGGGCATTACACGGAGAAGAAAAAAGTTGCAACAGAAACAAAGTGCATAAATGAGATGTTAAACCACTTAAAACCCTGGGCACGAACTTCGAGACCAGAGCTCTTCATCTGGCTGCCCAAAAATCCCTTTTGGCCGCAACCGGTGGCCTGGATGTGTCCAAATTGCCCCGTGCTTCCCTCGTGCAATCTTTAGACTCCCCATTACCCCTTTTTACACTTTAAATCCCCTGTTTTAATTCAGAGACTCTGCACTCCCTTCATCTACCCATTTTCTCTCTTTTAATTCATATTTTTAATTCTTTTAATTACAATTAATCCACCATACGCTCACTCTATCCCCTATAAATATCTAGACCGGTCCTAACTTCATCCCTAGACATCCTCTCTCTCAAATTTCATTTTTAAATTTTCTCAAGAAGTTGTTTAAGTCTCTGGGTGAAGTGCTAAGATCCCGAAGCCGGAAGCTTGTTCATCCTCCATATATCGTCGGCATCGGTTCTTTAAACTGAGGCTACCTCTCTTCTAATTCTCGCTCGTACGAGTACGAGTGGCACGGGTAAGTCGCCCCTCTTATTTACTTCCCTTTGAATCCACCGTTAACTTCACTTCTTGACCTTTCCCTCATAAACCCCACAGAAAATCGTTACTAAACTAAACTTCGTAAAGAATTTTTGTAACGCAAACAATTGACTTGTTAACCATAAATTCCATGCTAAAAGATTAAGAAAAACTAAAAATGTCTAGTTTACCTTCTTGCAAACCATATCCTACACTCAATTCATGAAATTTCCTTCTCTTTAAAAATATATTTTTGTGATATATTAGTTTAACACTTAAATACCATAGACTTTATATCGCGTATACATCATGCACGAGGTAACGACCTATCACTCACGTACACATGAAAAATATAGCACGATACTATAGTTATATATTTTTTTGAAGGAAATGTATTTCATTAAAATACCCTCAATTTCTAAATTACGGTTTTTAAATCGTTAATTTTAAATTCTTTGCAAACACGTCTCTACAACCGTCGTTAGAGAACCCGTTTGTGGATCATGCGAATTATCGTACATCGTAGGGATAGTAGAGTGAGATACAGAACTCCTAAGGACGAATTTGGTCTCGAAAGGAATAAAATACGGTTTAAAGAAAATATGACATTTTAAAATAAGATAATTAATTTGAAAACTATTTAAATCATATATTCGTATTTTCCAAATACAAAAATTTATGAAAATTAGATTTTTAAATGAAAAGATTAAATTTTTTAAGAAAATACCCTCAAATTTCCAAAAGATATATTTTTCATAAAAATACTATAAACTTTTAAAAACTAGGTTTGTCACTAAAATACCTCTAAATCTAAAATGCATTTTTATAAAAACTCTTGACATTCTAATTAACATGTTTTTTATCAAAAACACGCTCGAGGTTTATTTTTTAAAATTAAAACATTTTACATAAACCCACTCGAGAGATGCAAACGTGTAAAAATATATAATAAGAAAATTAATAAAAATATTAAAGACTTTAGATTAATATTGGTTTAAGCGGTACCAATTCTTTAGGCCTCGAAGAGCCGGAGAAAGTGGGTGCTTGTCTATCTAGTATCGATAATATTAAACGAATTATCAATGGCAATCGTTTTTGGAAAAAAAAAACACAAATAGTGTCGTACATTTGCAGCAGTTGCCTGATTGTTCCCAAACTAAGTATTTTTTAAGTTAAATCTCTTTAATAAGATATGTCTAGAACATGAACTCGAATTAGAACTTTGACTTGAATTCCAATCGAACTTAAATTCGAACTCAAACCCAAACTCGAACCAACTTGAACTTGAACATTTGAACTTGACTTGACTTGAGCCGAATCATGAATATGATTTGACATGAACTTGACATGAATACTTAAACACAATGTGAACCTGAACTTGTATTTCTTATATTCATGGAATCGGTCAAGACCTGCAAACTTGGACTATACAATAAAATACGCGGGGATAAGGGATAGGTTGCTAAGAAATATATGACGTGGCACGAGAGTTAACTAAAAGACACCTCTTGAATATTCTTGTGTCGTTGTCCTGTGGGGTTGACGAGACCTTATACTTTCTTGTGCTGTGGGTTCGTGGGTTTGACGGGCCATTCTCGTATACATGCTGAGCTTCCTTATCAAATTACAAATAACCACGTTAGAATATTTAACTTTATACATATACATGTTATGCTTAAAACACCTTTACATACATTCTTACCTGTTGATTACTACTTGGTGTTCTGTTCATTTTACATACCTTCAGTCATCAGTTCTTTTCTTTAGGGATTTGCCGAGCACAAATCCGCTGATAACATTCCTTTCTGTTTCTTTTTCTTGGGATGTTCGTCAGGTGGATAGGATTCCGAAGAGATCGAGCCTAACTAGGAGAACTACGAGCAGCTTACCACTGTATCAGACTACTAATTCTTTTTCGTCAGCTTTTATCTTCTGTATGCCATTGTTTAGGCACCTTTTCGCATTTTGCACTTTTATTTTAGTTATCTTATATCCAAACTATGAAAATGAATGTAAATAAAGTTATTAAATTTTAATTACTCTTATTAATTTTTGCATATCGTTATATTGCTTTCATACGTTTAACGTATTTATTAAGGGAAATTGCATTCTCATAGTAAATACGTTGCGGGTCTTATCACGTGTCGTTACCGTCTTTTAGGAAGCGGGGCATGACATAGATCGTCGATGCGAAGGTGATGCGAAGGTGGTGCAAGGTGATGCGGCGGTGGTGCAAGATCGAGGCGCAGTGGTGGTGCGATCTGGATCCGGAGGCGAGATGGTTCGGTGGTGCAGTGGTGGTGCGATCTGGAGGCAAGGTGGTGAGATGGTGGTGTGAAATCTGGAGACGAGGCAGTGGTGCGATCTGGAGTGGTGTGATCTGGAGGCGAGGTGGTGTGATGGTGGTTAGGGTTTGACGAAATATGGCTCTAATACCATGTCAAGGAATATAAGGAAAAATATGATTCTTATTATATTAAAAGATATAGATAGCGCCTCTATGTATAGATGTTACAATATGTCTACTCTCGTAATTTTTTCGATGTGGGACTAAATTCTTTCTTATATCAAATTCTAACAGGCTATTTCAAGCTGTCATGTGCTAACCGTGCAGGGGCGCGATAACAAATCAAGTTGGATATCCGTTAATGCCTCCATCGATCGTGATATCAATATTTGTGACGTCCGGCCACTTCACACCGATAGAGTAATCTATTGGGAGAACGGCATGTTTTATTGAGATGATTATTTTCATTATTGCGTTTGATCTAAGAAGCTAAGAGTTGAAGATTGTTTAATCTCCTGCAAAATGGACCCCCTAACAAGTTCTATTCCTACTTCCGTTTGGTAGAGTTGCATGGGAAGCTTTGTTTCTCAAAGATGGCGGATCAAAGCGGCTACGGATCACCGCAAATGGACATATGGATGTTAGAAGACTCCCATCGTCGTGTCGGTTGGGTTCCTCTACACAAATTGGAACTAGAATCGAGCCTTTGTTTAGGCGGCGGCTCGCTATTTGTTCCCTTGTGCTATTTGTTCCCTTGTGCGTAGAAGGCCGAGAGAGGATTTTAATGGAAGAGGATAAAGCATTGTACTCTTATGGCATCAAGGACAAGAGTTTGAAGATCTATAATGGTAATGGACCGAAGGTTGAAGGCCTCCGCTGGTACTTTAAGCAGCTTGCAAATTTTCATGCCGATACAATAGGTTTGATGGATTGATTTTATTTTTATTTTTATTTTTTTGACAGGTTTCAGTTTATTCATGAGCATTTTGAAGTTTGAATATCTGTCAAACTGATCGAATTGGGTTGTATGCGTAGCGGTATTTTTAATTTAAATAAAATTGTATTTGATATGAGTCCGATAGGAATCTAATCATGATTGTTTTGATACCATGTGAAATATTCATGCCGCTGCACCATAATTCCAAAGTTATAAGGAGGGTGGAGTTAATTTTTATATCCTAACATTGTTTATATGAATAAATTAGATCAATCTTATATCCACATCTATTACATGCACATATAAAACCAGATTATAACTGTGCACAATTGCTTTTGTTGTTAACCGAATAAGGTAGCAAATAACTTATTTAAAAATCATTATAAAAATATAGAAGCATCCCATTTATACCAATTATAGTAAGTTATTTCAATATTTCTGTAGAGATGTGTTTGGAAATAGTCTCACATTGGAAGGAAAAAAAATTGAGTGTTGCATGTGTATGAGATATAAGATGAGACAAGTCTCAACTAAGACTTGAATCTTATTAATGGAACCCACTTATATTAAAAGCCCGTGTACATTCATATAAATCTAAATATATAATCACCCCCTCTTTCGTGTATAATTAAATTTAATATGATATCAGATATACGAGCTTTGAGCCCTCGCATGTGAAGTTCGCATGTGCACGTTAATTTGTACATGCGAGGGGTCAAACCTCGTTTATGCACATGGCCAAACAAGCACCCGAGTTCTGATATCATGTAAAACTCGGTTTGGGTCCACAACACATGGATCCACACATGGATGAACATGGGTTTTTAACATAGACGGGCTCCATCCAATAAGACTCGAGCTTTGTAGGGTTTGTCTCCTTTTATATCTTATACCCATGCACGTGAGATGCGTTTGGGAATAGTCCCATATTGAAAAAAATATATACGAGAGCTGCATGAGTATAAGATATAAAGAGAGACAAACCTCAATAAGGCTTGGGTCTTATTGATGGAAACCATTTGTATCAAAACCCCGTGTGCACTCATATAAATATAAATATATAATCACATCTCTCATTCGTGTATAATTAAATTTAATAATTACGGACATAACAGACTAAAAAAGCTGAGTTTTTTGAAATACTTTTGAACATAATTTTTTTTTATTCAAGCCATATGTATATTTCTGATGAAGATAGCCAATTGCAATTTTCTTAGCATTTAAAAATTTGTATTCATATAAAAAAAACACCGCAGAAATGATTATACAATTTTAGTCATATCAAATTAATATTTTGGTTCTTTTTTTTCAAAAAAAGAAATAATCACAAGTTATACATAAATATTTTCACTTATTAACATCAAGTTCTCAATTCTCAACCTAGAATTTAATTGTATCCCAAGCACCATATATAGAAAAATCCTCGTATACGCATAGAGCCCTTTCCTACCACTAAGTTACGCCCGTTGTGTAAAAAGTATAACATATTTAGGATCCAAACATGGAATATGGAATATGGAATAAATCTTGTAAATCTTTGATCGAACCGCGATGAATTTAAGCTCCATGTCTCGCTAACCTAAACAGATAAGAACACCTTTGGTATGAGCTTACCTCTTCTGCAAACAGCAAATGATCAGAAATTAAAATCTGGACGTTTTTTTAGGTGCAGGTGGTTGTGTTATACTCATGTTATATAGAGATCAGTAGTATATATTTTGAGGTGAGGAGAAGATGGGTTAGGGTTAGAGGATGGGGGGGGGGGGAGAGGCGACAGCGGTGGCAAGGAGGAAGGGGGCCGCGGCGGCGGGCTGGAGTTTTTTCTTTTGTAGAAGAAGGAAGGAGGGAGAGAGAGGGTAATTTGAGAAATTTTGTATTTTTTTTTCCCGACGTCTGACGTCACGGTGATACGGCGCTAACTGTGATACATGTCACCGCTATTTTCGTGGGGTTTTTTTTGCGCCAATCAAACCTTTTGGGAGGGGTTTTCTCGGATATGGCCAAAGTTATTGAGGGTTTAATTAAGTTTAGCCTATATATCATGAGAATAATGGAGGAAAGAGGTCATAGGAGGGAATTCCCTCCTATGGCGTCGAAAAAATACCCCCTCCTTAACTTTTTCCGACGATCGGCACCCACCATCTTCATCGTCATCATTTAAGATGCGGGTACACCAAATTTCATGTGATTCTACAACTTTTTCACCGTTGATTTAGCGAACTTTTTACATTGCTGAATCAACGGTGAAAAAGTTGTAGAATCACATGAAATTTGGTGTATCCACATCTTAGATGATGGATGCCGATCGTCGGAAAAAATTAAGGAGGGGGTATTTTTTCGACGCCATAGGAGGTAATTCCCTCCTATGGCCTCTTTCCTCCATTATTCTCATATATAATATAGAAAGCTACGCATATGGAGCTGGATCCATTCAGAGCAAATATGAAAATATTTATTATCACGATGCTGCAAATGAAGTAAAATAAACATTAAAATCTAACTCCGATGTGTCTTGAACTAATGCGTTAATATCTTACTGAAAGCAGCAACAAATTTTTGAAAATATGTAACAATGTGGTGTTAATTTTATAGCAGAGAGAGGGGCGGAACTATTATGTGTTAATATGTGGAATTAATTAGTAGTTAATTTTAAACAAAAGGGCTTTTCTTTACTTGGTGATCGAAACTAAAAGGTGAAGGATTCAATGTTCATAATTATCTAATTATTGAAAATAGAAAGAGAAATTATTCCCTAACTTTTTTTTCTTTTTAAATGACGAGCTGGATATAAAACCAAAACCCACGGATTGGTTTGATTTGTTATACCTTTGAATGAACGGGACATATTAAACTTTAAACCAATAATGGGCGTAGCCGCACTTTCTTACATCTCTGCCTACAAACCTTTTTTTCCTTCCTTTTTTCCAAGTAATCCATTGATTTCATAATTTTTTTCAATGAGGGACTCGGACATTGAAATTTCAAATAAAATTTTTAGAAGAATTTTTTTTAACCTTCTAGAAGGTAAGATTTTCCTATTGATTTTAGGTATTATGTTACTCAATACGAATCATTATAATATAGTTATATTTGCTGGACGGCATGAGAGTCGCCATATTTTTTTATAACCATGCTTACATAAAAACCCAAATAGGTTGCGTAGAAATATCCGTGAACGTGCAAATCTGGAAAAAAAAGTAACGGACGGAAATGTGGACGGAAAATCCTCCCTATACGCCTTCTCCAACAATCTAGTGGTCTATAAGAACTCGCGTTCGACAGAGAAGTACATATACATGATAAATACAAAATCGGAGAAAACTAAGATCTTTCCTTTATTTTTTCATCTCTTCAAAAATCCAGTGATCTAAGTTTATCTAAGTTCATTTTTGGGCAAGACTGTGATTGCATGAATCGATCGGGTCATCGAGTACACGACGTGAAGACTTATCTTGAGGGGGCTTTCGTTGTATCTTGAGAATAGACCGCCCTTAATCCGGATGCATAATTAGGGAGACGAAATGTATTCTAATTAGGACAGCGTCGATTGATGCGGCTTGATAAGTTTTTCGATTTGTGTTTCCTTATATCGGTTGAATTTTTGTTTTTCAGGTTTTTTTGCCTTTTATTTGATTCAGATCAGTTCTTCTCCATTATTGTATTGCATCCAACAAGACATAAATTGTCGTAAAATGGAAGAGAAGCCCACACTCCTTGGTGGAATTAGTTCTACGACCCATTGTTAATCATCCCCAAAAACCTCTCAAATATGAGTTTTTTTGTTATTAAGTCCTCTAATTACATTGCTCATTCTTTCTAATGTTCGATGCTTAGTTGAAACGTGAAAGCTTTCTTAACTAGTTACTTTATTTTCTTTATTATAATATTGTCTGGCATGCATGGAAAGTACGAAATTATATAATTTTTAAATCTCAATTGAGATCTTAAGATTTTGTTTATCAGGATGTTAACTTCTTCGATACTTCAATTAGGATGGTTAAGCCTTTAGATTCTAAGGATCTTGATAGTGGATCAATTGCTCGATATTGAAGTACACTACCTTCTTTTTTAAAAGAGTGACTTGAGTTATTGTATTGTAACGATCTTGATTTTATTCTATTGTATTTCGTTTTTGTTTTGTAGTTATCTTTTATCTTAAATATATAAAAATTTGGGCTTTTTGCCCTTGTCTTTGGCAACAAAAGAAACGGTTGAGTTTGTTGGAATATTTAGGTTAATGGAGATGGAAATAGTATTACAAAACAGTTTAGAAAAAAGTTGTAAACTTCGAAGCGCGTGGAATACAGCTTTCTTTAAAGTGCTTATCGTCCCCCACTCGGTATCGAGTTTGCTATTGAGTTTCAAAAGTATCAACAAAAAAACCCTGACAGCGTTAACGAAAAACTTCAAAATATAGGCTTTTTTATTATATGAGAGGGGTATTTTGGTAATTTTGTAATTTTCCGTTAACGCCATAAGGGGATTTTTTTGATACATTTGAAAGTTCATGGTATCAATCCATTATTTTTGATATTTTTGAACGTTCATGGTATCAATCTGTCATTTTTAAAGTTCATGGTATCATTTTAGAAAAGTTCATGGTAGCAAAATAAAATTTAACCTAAAATTTATTATAAAGAGGAGACTATCATGATCAACACATTAGGAGTTATTCTTTAACAAATAACAATTATACTTATTATCTTTTACAGTTTTTCCATAGTGGACATTTTCAAAGCTAAACGTCTTTTAAGTATCAACACCATCAACGAGAACAAAGTGATTCCACTGTCCACAAATTTGACTTCAAATTGTTGGATATAGTTAGCAAGGGAACCCAAAATCAGATATAATAATTATATCAAGGTAACAAAATTGAATAATTATTTTTTTAATTGATGAAGTCATAGGCTTGGACAGGGTCTCGCTACAAATTCGTACAATCCGGAGAGAAACTAGTGGTTTTCTACCAATACATTGGAATATCGGTACATCATCTTCAGGATAAAGAAACCAGGATGTTCATCCTTCTTTTCTACATTTCTGCACAAAACAAAGACAAGGAATCTAGCCCACACGACATGATTAGATCGATCAATATCGATGGATCTATCAACAACAACATTTTATTGGACACCGTCTTACATAGGCAAATTTTCAATAAAATTAAAGAAAATGTTACTTCTACCTCAATCTTTCTTGATATGTCTGTGGACTAAGTTTGTTTGGTTACATGAATCCATTCCCAAAAGCTCATTGAGTTTATGACGAGCATCGGGTAGGAACGGTCCGAGAAGGGAGACTGGATGGGGAATGTAGTGGAACATTTTGTTTGATAGACCCGTGATGTATTTTGGACTTTGGGCTTGTATTTTAATCACGTATCTGCTATGTATTCGGAGTTGGGCGTATTCATTAAGATATTTTTAATGATATTTGGATGGTTTAATTATGTTGAAATTGATTGCAAATTCGGAGCCGTTTATCAAGAATCCGAGAAAAGCCAAGCACCAATTTGTGATTGAAGCCGGCTTCAATCAGAGAAGGATTAGGGTTAATTTATTTAAACTTCCTATTCATATATATACATACATAAGAGAAGTCTGCTTCTACAGAGCCTATTAAAAAAAGGCTGCCGGCAATCAATCCATCTAGAGCCCAAACAAGAGCATAAATTAAAGAACAGGTTTAATTAATTTGGTGGGCTGTGGCCAAAGATTGGCCGAGAATAGAGTGAGAGATTCCTTTAGAAGAGAGACTCTGTTTTGTATTTGGGTGAGATCGAGAGGGTAGTAAATTCTCCGGTAATTTTTCATTGAATAGTCAAAGCAATTCTTCATCGGTATGCTGGATTAGGTGCAAGTGCGCATCGTAGTATCTTGTGTCCTTTAGTTGTTGTATTTTCTTTTATTACTTATTACTTTTTTGCGTTTTGCCGCGTTTAATCTTTTTCATTGGTTATCGATCATCTGCTGAGTACTTATGCTTTAACGCCCGCACCGAATATGGACCGAACCGTGTCACGACGTTCTGAACCCAGCTCACGTACCGCTTTAATGGACGAACAGCCCAACCCTTGGAACATACTACAACCCCATGTGACGAAGAGCCGATATCGAGATGCCAAACCTTCCCGTCGATGTGAACTCTTGGAAAAGATCGGCTTATCATCCCTAAAGTAACTTTTATTATCATCCCTAAAGTAACTTTTATCTGTTAAGCCACAGCCCATCCGCTCGCCATTTTCACGACAAATTAATCCACCTCTTTTACTATAATATAAAATAATAAAAATAATATATAATATATTTGATGGATCTCTGGATCACCTTCAGATGTTATCTTCCGTTAATCTGCTGCGAGCGCTGATGGATGGCTGCGATTGGATTTGGAGGGTTGACTCCTGAAGCGTGTGGATCTCAAAGGGTTTTGTATGGTTGAGGCCGATCTACCTGCAAGGAAGTCCCGGGGTGGTTATGCCACCGAGGACCCTCCGACAATCAAATTAGACGGGATATTTTGGCAGAGTAACGGCCTATTGGGGTGAAATTGGCTTACCTAAGTCGTCTGAGAGAGGGGTTTATATAGCGGCAGCAATAGGCAGGCGGGCGCGAGATTCACGCCGGCCGTTATGCCCCTGGCGTCACGCCCGGGTAATAAGCGGAATCCTCCATTAATGACGAGATATGCTCGTTAATGGGGGATCGTGATGGCGTGGAACGCGGGATCATGGGGGGCGGATATCTCACGCCTGGCGAGATTCGCGAAGCCGTGGTGGAGGCGCATGTGATCGGTGTTGTGGGTCGGTCGGTGAGACCGAGAAAGATAAGCTCGGCGGGAGGCTCGGGAACGAGCGGGAGGCCGAGGCATCTTGGTTCTGTGATAGCTCGGAGGCGAGCTGGGGGGTGGTCTGGAAGGCCACCGAAGGTCGGGAACATCCTCGGGTCGGAGGCCCGGGATGTGCTTCCAACGTAACGTTCCTGATCCTTTCTTGTATGCTCTGGGACACGTCATCTGCCACGTGTCACGATCTGGGGAGTCCCCGATATCGAGCATCATCATTAGCCCCCCACTCTCGTCTCGACCCGTTCCTGGGTCGGGTCGAGAGTGGTCTGACCGGTCACCCAGGGTGAGCTCTTCCTCGAAGATATCGTCGGTGCGTATTCCCGGGCAATTAGTCGTATTTTCTTAATGACGTCAGCGGATCAGGGGAGAGATCTCGCATTAAAGAGGAAGTGTCGGTTTGTGCGTACATTCGTCGAAGCGACAGCCCACGTGTCTGGCGCTGGTTGGCTGACAAGACGGGCCGCAGGTGTTCCCACGCCCGATGGGACGTGCCCAATATGGGTGCGACAAGTGGAATGCTATCGGCCGTTGGTTGCGAAGCATTGTTTTGGCAGGAGGCGATCGGAGCCGTAGGATGTGTATGCCGGCAGCTATAAATAACGGTGGGATCCCCATCAGGCCCATACCTCACCATAATTTCCTCATCCCTAGTCGTGTTAGCTCGGCGCTCTTCTTCTTAGGTCGGATTCCTTGCATTTTCTCTCCCGAGGACTCATCCTTTTGATCAGGTTAGAAGTCTTCTACCGATGAGTCTGTAGAAATAGTCCAGGTAGAGTCTAGGGAGTCTTCTGCGGCTTCCTCTTCTTCTTCTTCCTCTGCTTCTTCCTCATCTAAGTCGGAGTCCCTCCGGAAAGTTAGGGGTAGTCATGCTTCTCGGGGTCGTGCGACGGGGGCGGTCCCCAGAGCGCAGGTCATGGATGCTCTTGGCGCGTCATCCACGCTAAGGCATGCGGATGAGCTCGCCACCATCCGGACTCGTTTCCACATTCCTCTCGGCTACTCGCTTAGTCTGGCCGAGGAGGGGGAGAGGGCAGACCAGGTACGGGGTAAGGAGATTGCCTTGTACCTGGAAGGCTTTTGGGCCGGGATGCGCCTGCCCTTCTCCAACGGGGTGAGTGCGGCGTTGAATTGTTTTGAGTTAGCCCCGGACCAGTTACTGCCGAACTCTTGGAGGATTCTCCTTGGGTTCCTGGTCCAGTTGAAATTACCTTTGATCTCTTTCAACCGGAGCCTTCTTGTTTCTTCTCTTTGCTACAAAAACCATCCCGGCACTCGCAGGGGCGAGCCGAGCTGGGTATACATCTCTTTTAGAAAACACCGGGGAGATGCTGCCGGGTCGGAGGTCGTCGTAGTACCTTCTTCCATTCATGAATGGAAGAAAACGTTTTTGTTTGTTGGGCCGCCCGAGGGTGAGGATTGGCTTTTGCCCATCCAGTGTCACTGGGCCAGCTGCCCGCGGGTGAGTCGGTCGAATGATCCCGACGCAGTGGCGGTGTCAGGGTGAGAGCCCCTCCCCCGGGCTGATGTGTTGCTGTCTGAGCGGGCCCTCGGTTGGGCCGGGCTCAGCCCCGCCCAGTTCGCGGGTAAGTTAGGAGTTTTCAGGCGACCTGTTTTAGACTTGTGCATTCTTTCACTTTTTCTGGCATTGCTGACTCCTGTGTATTTTCGTCTTATGCAGAACCCATGGACCTAGGCAAATTTCGGGCAGCCCTGGTCGAACAGAAGAAGGGGAAGAAGGCCGGAGGTGCCGGCCTTTCTCGCCCGTCGTCAGCTCCGGCTCCACCGGCGGCCGCTCCATCCAGGCGCACAAGCGCTCCCTGGGCCCCAAAGTCCAGCCGTGCGCCGATCCGAAAACGTGCTCGGGAGCAAGAGCTCCGGGCTCCGGAGGTGGGAGGTGAGACTGGTTCCCCTGCGTCTCTCCTCAAGAGGTTCCATAGGACGGCGCCCCGCTCCCCGGCTTCCCCGATCATCGTAGACGATGGGGAGCTTCGCTTCGAGGTGCCCTCGGGGCTTTCCGTCGCCGACAGCCTGCTTTCGGAGATGGAAAGGTCGGCCGGGGACAGAATCCCTCGGGGGACCCTCCGGGCCCAAATGGCGGTCATAGCCCAAGAGGCCGTGCAGGTTAGTGTTCGCACCACACTCGGTTCTTCATTCAGTATTTTTGTTCGCGGGATTGGGTGCCCCCCTTTTCTTTTTAACCCTCATCTGTTTTCTTCAGGTCCTCCGGCACGTCGCCCTCGTCGTCAACATGGAGGACGAGGAAATTGCGCCCGCGATGCGGGCCGCGGGCGAGGTCTCCTCGCGGGAGGAGAGCTCAAGGCTGGAGCTGGAGGCGGTGATGGAGAGGGTCGCTGCTCTCGAAGACCGGGTTACCATAGTCCACGGGGAAAGTTGGACTCCTCTCGTATACACTGATACCTTCTGTACTAAACTACAAACAACTATGTTAGTATAACAAACATAAACCTGTACAATTTACCAATTCTATTCTCTTTACTTGTCTATTCTACTCTTTCTTTTGAGACTTACCGAGCGCTAGTTCGCTGACGACAATCATGTCTCTTCTTTCTTTGGAATGTTCGTCAGGAGGACCCGACTCTCAGGAGACCGAGCCCAGTCAGGATGATTTGAAGCAGTTCACAGAGGAGTCAGGCTTTTAGGCTTTTACTTGTACTTATTTTCTTTTCAGTTCATATGTCATTGTTTAGACATCGCTTTCTATCATTGTACTTTCCTTTTCAGTTGTATGTAAAGAATGAATGTTAATAAAAGTTGCTATTATTATTACATCCCTTTTCATTCTTGTGCTTTACATTTATATTGCTTATTTACGCTTAACGTGTTTACTTATGAGTAAATACGTCGCGGCCCGCCACGTCTCCTTCCCCGTACACTGGGAAGCGGGGCGTGATAGGTTTTGTTGGTGGCCCATGCAGGTCAGTTCTGCATGGAAATCTAAGCAATATATCACAAGAATTATAAGAACCGGCAACTATACATTCTTTACATTACAATTCCTTGAATCTATCCTAACCCTTCTTTTTCTCTCAAGCTTATGGATTCTCCGAACAACACGAGCACCAACGTGAATGGAAACACTCCACCTCCTCTACCACCACCACCTACTATAGAAGCTCCTATCAATGAGCAGACGGTATTGCTTGAGGCAATCAAGAGCCTCTTAGAGGGTCAGCAGCAGCAGACTGCTATTCTCTTGCACCGCCCTGAGACCGAGGCACCCGGAGTCAAACAATTCTGGGCATTGCACCCTAAGTACTTTTCTGGGAAAGAGAGCCCGCTAGAGGCAGAGGAATGGGCTCAGTCCATTGAAGATGACCTGGCAGCAGCACAAGTGCCAGAGATCGCTTGGGTAAGAGTTGCGAAGCTGCAACTCACAGATAACGCCAGAGTATGGTGGACGGCTGAAGAAAGCCATCTTGCCCAGCCGATTAAATGGAAAACTTTTCGCGACATGGAATAGAAGTTCATCCACTTGCAGAGGTTCAATATGGAACAAATCTGTGGATAAATACGATACTGAGTTTACCATGATTAGCAGGTTCGCTGCACACCTCATACCGACTGCTGAGATCAGAGCCCGACGATTTCAGCAAGGGTTAGATCAGGAGATCTAAGCTGCATTAGTTACAGGAGATTTCCCAACCCATGATCTTGCGCTGAAGGATGCCCGACGATATGAGGCAGTAGTAAAGAAGAAGGGCAGACCTCGGACTGCCGGTGTGAAGCGTCCTGCTACTCAGATGGCAAAAGGAGCATCTTCCAAAAAGCCTTTTGAACCCAGGAGACCGGAAGTAACAATTAACCGGCCAAGTCCAGATTTTTGCTTCTGCTGCAAGAGAGATGGACACCCGATGAAGGACTGCAGGCGTGCAAACGGCTTGTGCTTAGTTTGTGGCGCATCCACTTAAGACATTGGAACATGTCCTCATAGACGCAACCCAGTTCTAGCACATATCACCTTTCCACAGCAGCCAGCTATTCAGGCACCTGCACCTCATCTTGCCCTACCTGCTCCACCTCCTCGTGGACCTCCTGCACAGCCTCCTCATCAGTTCCACAAGGCAATGAGGAACATGCCTCAAGTGCAGAAAAACATACCCCAAGGACATAGGAATGTGCCTCCAGTTAGGAGGAATGTACCCCGGTGTCAGATTTTCACTTTAGCGGCCGTAGAAGCCGAAGCTATAGGTCAGGGTAACACTGGTAATCCTTCTTCTTCCAAAACCCTTGCATCCTTTTGTTCTTTCAAACATATTTTTTTCATGCACTTTCAGTAGTTCTTTTCACCACCACTGTAATCAAATTTTCTTGAATCTGTTACAACTTCTTTCTATAAATTTTGAGAAAGAAATTTTTATAAGGAGGGTAGAATGTAACGACCCTGAATTTTCTGTACAAAATTTTTTTTCTTAAAGTACAGAAAGAGTTTGCAAGCCTGAGCACAATTTAAAGGTTATTTTTGTTTAAAAACAGCAAGAAATAACTTGTAGCTCATTGGTAAAACCTTGCACTACTGTGACATAGCCCATGTGTTTGAATCCCATCAGCCATATATATTTTTGCTGATTTTTCTTTTAAACTTTTTGGAAGCCCAAAAGTTTACACGTGCAATACACGTAAAAATAAAAAGTCGGATAAAACAAACATGTGAAAAATATTGTGTACACGGCATAGGACACTTGGCAGAGATCCATCGGCCCCTAGCACAAATTGGACCGACGAGATCATCGTTTCGGCAGGCACCGTCCGGCCCCTCGTAGGGGATGAGCTCCGTGTTTTGCCCACTAAACCCCTTGGCCTACCCCACTACCCCTGTTCTGTTTATTTTTTCTGCAATTATCCAGAGAATTTATATTCATCATAAATCCTATTTTTAATGCATTTTTATTTCTTTCTTCAATTCCAAAACCCTAATTTTACACTATAAATACAACCGCATACCCTAGCCCTCTTCATTCTGAAATCTATTGCCAAAATTCTCAAAAAATTTCTAAGTCTAAGAAGAGTACAAGTGGAGTTAGCCCTAGGTCAAATTCCGGCGAGGATTTGAGACGTTTCCGGTGACCCCGCGACTCCACGAAGGCTACTATCCTCATCCTCTACCTCCCATCTCTCCTTTTAACTTTTAATTCCCATATCTCTTCTTCTCTTTCTACTATTAAACTTCTCTTTTTCAAAACATGTCGGTAAGTGGAGTTATACCGACATTTGTTTCTAAAACCTTTGAAAACCATAATTATTCTTAAGAATCACTTGTACTCATGTATATACCTTACTTGTAATCATTTAACTAATGTTTAGAAACCAATTTCACTCTAAAACTCCATATTAAATAATTTTAATTAAGCTTTTACGTTTAAATACCATGAAGTTTACATACGACATCTTTTAATTGTTTTGCTTAATATTATCTTTAGAAAACCTCACGAGGTAATGACCTATCTCTCACATGCACACATCTTGATATAGCACGATTCTCTTGAACAATATTTTTATGGAAAAATACGGCTTTTCATCAAAATACCTTAAACTATTAAAAATCCGGATTTTTTTAAATTGTGTTATTTAACTCTTTGCGATTATAGCTCTACAACCCATTTTGGGAAACCCGGTTTGGATGGTGCAGATTATCGCACATCCTCGGGACTAGTGGGAGAGATGCAGACCTCCTCACGGAGCATACGATCTCGATGGAATTTTAATACAATTTTTAAGAAAAACAGGGATTTCTATTTAATAATAAAATTAATTTTTAATAATTATATAAATATTATCAAATTATATATTTCTAATATATAATAAAGTTCCATGCTTTCTAGAAAATAAACAAATGACAAGTTTTTCTAAAATACCATCAAGAATCAATACAAGTCAAAGTTTACACTAAAATACTTTGAACTGTTCAAGCTTTGTATATGTTCACTAATATACTTCATTCTCTAAAATTCACATTCATGGCAATTCTAAATAATATAAATAATTACTCGAGTTTTATTTTGAAAGTATATAAAATATTTTTCATAAAACCCCTCAAGTTATATTAAATTACAATAAGGACTCTAGTAAATATAGGTTTAAACGGGACCAATTCTCTTGAGCCTCAGGAGGCCGGAGAAAGTGGATACTTGCCTATTTAAGCTAGAAAACTAAAATGGAGTTATCAATGGTAATTGTTTTGGAAAAAAACACAAATCCTGCCATCCATGTGCAGGAGTTACCGATAATTCCCAAACCTAATTCAGGATCCATTTCTGTTTAAAGTGTCTGACTCAAGTCTGAGTCCAAGTCTAAATCAATCGGAACCCAATATAAATATGAATCCAAGTCAACATGAATACTTGAACATGAATACCAGAACAATATCAAACATGCAACATAACTTGACTTGACCGAACCATGGCTATATCTTGAACTTGACTGCATGACTACCGTTTACATCCTGAATCAGTTTACATGAACAACTTATACCATGGTCTCGGCAAGTCTGATAACCCTAATTCAATACAAGATACACTACGGGGTTTTAATGGGGTAGATTGGTACGAAATGTGTTAAAAGTGACATGATGATGGTCACTAAAAGACACCTACATGAACATCATGTTCCGTTGTCCCGTGGGTTTTGACGGGGCCTTGTACTACGGGTTACCATAGTCCACGGGGAAAGTTGAACTCCTCTCGTATATACTGATATCTTTTGTACCAAGCTACAAGCAACTACGTTAGTATAACAAACATAAACCTGTACAATTTACCAGTTATATTCTCTTTACTTGTCTATTCTACTATTTCTTTTATGACTTACCGAGCGCTAGTTCGCTGACGACATTCCTGTCTCTTCTTTCTTTAGAATGTTCGTCAGGAGTACCCGACTCTCAGGAGACCGAGCCCAGTCATGACGATTTGGAGCAGTTCACAGAAGAGTCAGGCTTTTAGGCTTTTAGTTGTACTTATTTTCTTTTCAGTTCATATGTCACTGTTTAGACATCGTTTTCTTTCATTGTACTTTCCTTTTCAGTTGTATGTAAAAAAATGAATGTTAATAAAAATTGTTATTATTACATCTCTTGTCATTCTTGTGCTTTACATTGGTAGGAGGAGCTCGCCGAAGAGCCGTACTTGGAGCTGGCCGGACCGAGCTGGAGCCACCGCTCTTCCTCCGCTAGGCCTTGGCGGCCATGGCAGCCATAATTTTCTGACGATCCATAGATTCTGCGAGGAACACATAAGGAAAAAGATCGGCAACGAAATTTTAAAAAAGTCTAGATAGATCGACGAAGGCCCTGACTTATCCACAAAGCATGTGGGACTGAGCCCAGCCTAGCTCAGAGCCTGCTCGGAAAGCAGGACATCAGCCTGCTGGATCGGTTCCCACTGCGACATCACCCTTGTCTCGGGAGTGTTCGACTGCCTAACCCTAGGACAATCGGCCCTGTGCCACTGGATGGGCACCGGCCAATCCTTACCTTCCGGTGGCCCGACGAAGACAGAATTTTCCTTCCATTCGTGGATGGAGGAAGGGACAACCACTACCCCTGACCCGACCGCCTTACCCTTATGTTTTTTAAACGAAAGATACATCCAGCTCGGTTCTTCCTTACTGGTACCGGGGAGGTTTTTATAACAAATGAAGGAAAGAAGGATGCTCAAATCAAAGGGGATCCGATCAATCTTCAGCCGGACCAGAAATCCAAGGAGGATTCTCCACGAATTCGGCGTTAGCTGGCCCGGGGCAAAGTGGAAACAATGGAGCACGGCGCAAACTTCAGGCGGGAAGGGCAGACGCTTCCTGTCCGGAATGCTTCCTGGTACAGAGCAATCTCTTTACCCTGTATCTGGTCTGCCCGTTCACCCTCCCAGGCCAAACGAAGTGAATAGCCGGAGGGGATATGAAATCGAACCCGAATGTTAAAAAGCTCATTCATACGGTTCAAGACTGAGGGCGCATCGCGGATGTTCCGGATGCACACCTTGGGGGCCCTTGTCTCCCCCCGACGACGCGAGACAAGGGCGACACCCCCCTCAGAAGATGAAGAAGAAGAAGAAGAGGAACTCTCTCGGCTATCGGAAGCTGAGGAGGAAGAAGAACCACTGTACTCGGCTTTAGAAATTGAAGCCTCATCGCCCTACTCGATCCCTACTACATCAACAGATACTTCGGAAGAAGACATCTAACCTAATTTATGAAAGGACTTGCCGAGGAAAATTTTGGTTGAAGTTCCGACCTAAGCAGAGGAGCGCCAATCAATCTTCAGGCAATAAGAGTCGACTAGGGCAAAGTGTCAGCCATAGAAAAGCCCCTTCTATTTATACACTCTACGAGAAGGCATCCAACGGCCCAAATCGATTCCCGCCAAAGCGAAGCGTCACGCCTAACAGATATCAGGACTCCACGTGGCGACCATCCATTAGACACGTCTCGTCACAGCAGGATTCGGTAACGATTCCTCATAACCCCGCCACCCAGCGGCGGACGGGTGACACGTAATACAACCGGCGGGTGAACGAAACGACGTCCCTTCTTTAAAAGCGCAATCATTACGCTGATCCGCTGACATCACCAAAGATACGCGCGGGAACCGAAGCGCTTCGTAAGCCGCCACATGGATCCAGTGACCTAAGAGGAGCTGCCGCCAAACGTTACGCAGTCGTCGGGCAGCCCATCATAGAGAAATCTTTGGCTGAATCATTGAAAGTCGGGCTTACCACTCTTGACCCTGACCCATAAATAGATCAGGGCGAGAGTGGGAGGCTGATGATGAGGCTCATGAACGGGAACACCCCAGATTGCGACATGTGGGAGATGACGTGTCGTCAGCGCATACCCTCTGAACCCCTGGAAGCTACGATGGGGAATCAGTGTGACACATTACGAGTCTTCCTCGGCACCCCGTGACAAGATGGTACCCGACCTTTCGGAAAAGCCTCCCCGGAGTACCCCCCATATGCGCTCAGGCAGCCAAGACTCCTCGGCCTCCTCGCTCGACTCCGAGCTATCTACCGAGCTGAGACGCCTCGGCCTCCTCGCTCAACTCCGAGCTATCTACCGAGATGAGACTCCTCAGCCTCCCTGTCAAACCCGGAGTACGGAACCCAAGCGCCCCCGTAACGGCTCCGCGTATCTCTCCAGAACGAAATTTCCGCCGCTCCACGTCCCGCATCCAACACTGGCACAATTCTCTGTTATCGAGTGGATCAATTGCTCGATATTGAAGTACACTACCTTCTTTTTTAAAAGAGTGATCTTGAGTTATTGTATTGTAACCACCTTGATTTTATTCTATTGTATTTCGTTTTCGTTTTGTAGTTATCTTTTATCTTAAATATATAAAAATTTGGGCTTTTTGCCCTTGCCTTTGGCAACAAAAGAAACGGTTGAGTTTGTTGGAATATTTGGGTTAATGGAGACGGAAATAGTATTACAAAATAATTTGGAAAAAAGTTGTAAACTTCGAAGCGCGTGGAATACAGCTTTCTTTAAAGTGATTATCGTCCCCCACTCGGTATCGAGTTTGCTATTGGGTTTCAAAAGTATCAACAAAAAAACCCTGACAGCGTTAACGAAAAACTTCAAAATATAGGCTTTTTTATTATATGAGAATGGTATTTTGATAATTTTGTAATTTTCCATTAATGCCGCCAGGGGATTTTTTGATATTTTTGAACGTTCATGGTATCAATCCATCATTTTTGATATTTTTGATATTTTTGAACGTTCATGGTATCAATCTATCATTTTGAAAGAATATTGTATTATTTTAGAAAAGTTCATGGAAGCAAAATAAAATTTAACCTAAAATTTATTATAAATAGGAGACCATCATGATCAACACATTGGGAGTTATTCTTTAACAAATAACAATTATACTTATCTTTTACAGTTTTTCCATAGTGGACATTTTCAAAGCTAAACGTCTTTAAGGATCAACACCATCAATGAGAACAAAGTGATTCCACTGTCCACAAATTTGACTTCAAATTGTTGGATATAGTTAGGAAGGGAACCCAAAATCAGATATAATAATTATATCAAGGTAACAAAATTGAATAATTTTTTTCTTAATTGATGAAGTCGTAGGCTTGGACAGGGTCTCGCTACAAATTCGCACAATCCGGTGAGAAACTAGTGGTTTTCTACCAATACATTGGGATATCGGTACATCATCTTCAGGATAAAGAGACCAGGATGTTCATCATTTTTTTCTACATTTCTGCACAAAACAAAGACAAGAAATCTAGCCCACACGACATGATTAGATCGATCAATATCGATGGATCTATCAACAACAGCATTTTATTGGAAACCATCTTATATAGGCAAATTTTCAATAAAATTAAAGAAAATGTTGCTTCTACCTCTATCTTTCTTGATATGTCTGTGGACTAAGTTTGTTTGGTTACATGAATCCATTACCAAAAGCTCATTGAGTTTATGACGAGCATCGGGTAGGAACGGTCCGAGAAGGGAGACTGTACGGGGAATGTAGTGGAACATTTTGTTTGAATTGGACTTTTGGCTTGTATTTTAATCACGTACCTGCAATGTATTCGGAGTTGGGTGTATTCATCAAGATATTTTTAATGATATTTGGGCGGTTTAATTATGTTAAAATTGATTGCAAATTCGGAGGCCGAGATCAAGAATCCGAGAAAAGCCAAGCACCAATTTGTGATTGAAACCGGCTTCAATCTGAGAAGGATTAGGATTAATTAATTTAAACTTCCTATTCATATATATACATACATACAAGGAGAAGTCTGCTTCCTATTAAAAAAAAGGCTGCGGGCAATCAATCCATCTAGAGATTGCCCGAACAAGGACCCACCGGGCGGCATAAATTAAAGATTGGCCGAGAGTAGAGTGAGAGATTCCTTTAGAAGAGAGATTATGTTTTGTATTTGGATGAGATCGATAAAAGGTAGTAAATTCTCTTGTAATTTTTCATTGAATGGTGAAAGCAATGCTTCATCGGCTGGATTATGTGCAAGTGCGCATCGAACCTGGATAATATCTTGTGTCTTTTGTTTGGTGTGTCTTCTTTTATTACTTATTACCTTTTTGCGTAGTTGATGCGTTTAATCTTTTTCATTAGTTCCGATTCACGCATATCGACCATCTGCTGAGTACTTATGCTCTAATGCCTGCACCGGATATGGACCGAACCGTGTCATGGCGTTCTAAACCTAGCTCACGTACCGCTTTAATGGACGAACAGCCCAACCCTTGGAACATACTACAGCCCCATATGACGAAGAGCTGATATCGAGATGCCAAACCTTCCCGTTGATATGAACTCTTGGGAAAGATCGGCCTATCATCCCTAAAGTGACTTTTATCTGTTGAGCGACGGCCCGTCCGCTCACCATTTTCACGACAAATTAATCCACCTCTTTTACTAAAATAATATAAAATAATAAAAATAATATATAATATATTAAAAAAAGCTATAAAGCTTCCTTTTCTCAGTGAATCCCACACAAGAAGGAAACTCAACTCACCTAGCTCCTCCTCAAATCCTCCATTGATGGCTCATTCATCAGTCTCTCTTTCTTCTTCCAAGCTCTGCTATCATAATTATTCACATGCTTATAGTTTCACTTCAAAAACCAAGCACTCCCACTCGTTCCTAACCCCAGCAACTAAATCCCTATGCATCATCCCTTCTCCTTTGCTCACTTTCAGGGGTAAAGATTGCTCAAAACACGCACGAAAACGACTTTCGGCTCCATTTTCCATCCGGGTATATCGATTTTTTCTTATTAAATCTCAAATTTTCAAGCATATCTACTAATGATTTTGGCATCCTGATTAATTTCCTGAAGCATCAATTACAATATATATATATAGAGAGAGAGAGATGGAGAATAATGAAGAAAAGAGGCCATGTCTTACATAGCAAAGATGGAGATGATGGGTCGTGACCGTCGAAAAAAATCGTGGAGTGTGTGTTTTTTCGACGCATAGGAGGAAATTCCCTCTCATGAACCTTTGCTCCATTATCATCTGTGTATATACACACACTTGGTTCTTGCGTGCCTCACATGTTATATGTCTTGCATCTATGGTATATTGAGTTTATGTGTTTGTCAGGCAACCTCACGAGCCGGTGATGACTTGCCCCGCCATTTTTGGGAAAGATTCCCCGAGTTCATAAATACTGTTTGGGAGTTCGCAAGGCCTCGCTCCACCAGTGCAGCAATCGCCGGAGCCATGTAAATTATTTTTGGATCGATCCGCAGGTTTAATTTGATCTTTGCTTTCCTTGTAGCTAGTTAATAACTGCAATAATATATTTTCATCAATTCTCATGACAGAGCTTTGTATGCGAGAGTGCTTGTGGAAAACCCAAATCTCATAAATTGGTCGCTAGCAATCAAGGCGGCACCTGGACCTGTGGCACTATTTTGTTGCGTGGCTTATATCAATGGGATTAATCAGATATATGATGTCGAAATCGACAAGTATATCTCTCTCTCTCTTTTGCATGCTACTTATCTCTGTCTTTTACCCCGGCCCTTTTGCATTCTTGAATAGAATTCCTCTTTGACGATAAAGATACCTAATCCATGGAAAGGGAAGCGAAGGAATTTTATTACTTTTAAGGAAGAAAAGGATTTACACCCCTTGGTTTGATCAGTTAAAATATTATTATCTCTCAAATCTAGACTAATCTCTCTATTACAGCCTTTTTATAAATGAAAAAGATTTTTAAACTTGCTAAGATTTTCCTTTACACTAATCCAATGAGTCAAATTCTTATTTGATCCCGCATCAATTAGAAAAACATACAATACTTCCATTATTTGTGAGATACGCATGGCCTTGGCAAATATTACGAGATCTTAATTTTCTTTTTACATTCATGTTCAAGAATTGGCCTATCCAATAATATTATTGGAGAGAATCTAAATCTCTTTCTTATTTCTTTTATAAATAGAATAAATTTGAGTATAGTATGTAAAGCCGTCTTCTTCTTTTTTAATTTGAGTATAGTATATGTAAAGTCTTTCCTAAGACTGTGTGGAATACATAAAAAGACGCCAAGTGATTTAATTAGTCATATTAACATAAAATCTCAAAGACCTACGACTCGCATACTGATCTAATTATTCTAAATTTCTAGGGTGAACAAGCCATATCTTCTTATAGCTGCCGGAAAGCTATCGGTTCAATCGGCATGGGCTTTGGTGGCATTTTATGCAGTTGCAGGCATTTCTATCGTTGGTTTGAACTCTGGGCCATTCCTTACTTCTCTTTATTGTCTGGCGCTTTTTCTTGGTCATACGTATTCGGCTCCTCCAATTAGACTCAAGAGGTTTCCTTTTAGCGCAGGTTTTTACATTGCCGCGGTATGTTATATTTCCCTCTTTTTGTTCTTAATGTATTTTTATGGTAATATTTTCTAGATATATAATATTTAAGCCTCGCCACTTAAACACACACACCAAAAAATTATATTCAGGATGTTAAACTAATCCTGTATGTTAGAATATTAATATAAAATCATCAACCCTCATCATAACTTCAAAGTTTTAGTGCGGTGGAATAAACATTTGACACTATAGAAACACGTCCTTTCATCCTATCTAAGACTAGCGTCCTGACACGTGCAGTGTATAAAGGATGTTTTTTTATTATGCTATTAAATATTGTTATTGATCTATTTCGTCTAGAAGATTTAAGAAGTTTTGAAAAGTTAGTTATGGTTTTTTTAATCACATTTGCTTAAAAATAGTTATAAGAATTTTTCTCGTCTCTGGTCATCCTAAGCATCAGATTGGCAATTTCAATCTGAAGACCCGTTTCTTTTTGCATTAAAATAGTAGAGATCGATGTATATTCATTATATTTCTTTTCTGATTTCTTTTCTCCTTATGCCTTTTATTTTCTTTTTGTACTGTAATAAAAATATTAAGAGTTCTCATTATTTTGATATCTACAGAACCATGGGCTTATTTTAAATTATGCGGTATATTATGCTTGTAGAGGAGCTTTGGGGCTTCCCTTTAAATGGAGGTAAATAGTTTTCTTCTTTCTTTTCTGTTTTTCTTCTTCTTCTTCTTTCTTTCTTTTTTAGATAATAATTGAACTGTGCATTAAAATCATGGGTCTGAACAAATGGGCAAAAGTTGTTATTTGCAAGTTGCATCTATTGTATATATCATGGCTAATGAGCATATATGTACGATACTTCTATCTGCAGCATACCTTTTGCTTTCAACACAGTATTCATTGTGATAGCTTGCTTAGCCGTGGCTATAATTAAAGATCTGGAAGATGTTGAAGGAGACCGCAAGTGAGTAATTTTCCAAACGGTAACGGGTATATAATGGCATGAATATGTCACATAATGCTTAAAATACAAGAGAAGGTTTGCCTTATCTGAATTACTCTTGAATTCATGCCTTGCGTTCTTCATGTAGGTATGGAGTATCGACTTTGGCAACAAATATTGGTGTGAGGAAGGCGGCATTTTTAGGTTCTGGGCTTTTTCTGGCTAATTACATAGGTGCTATCCTTGTTGCAATTTACATTCCACAGGTGAAAAGTAAATTTTATCACTGAAGTTGTGCATAGTCCGTATTTAATTTTCTTTACGGCGTCCAATATTTGAAGCAAACTTCTATTAGTTGAAACATATTGCGTTGTCTTTCACTTTCACTTCGTAGGCTTTCAGAGGAAACATAATGATATATGCTCATGCTCTGCTAGCAATGGCGTTGATTTTTCAGGTTTTTCTTTACCGATTTTGTATTTAAATTATTAGAACTATTTTTATTTCTTCTTGTTTTGTTTTTACTTGTCAAATGTATATATGAAATAACCTGGTTTAAGTCGGTAATCAAATAATATATCAAATTGAGATCTTTTGAATTTTGATCGAGTGTAAGAGTGCCATAAATTAGTTGTTATATCAAATAATATAAAAAATATCGTTTTGGAATTTATAAACCTTAAAGTAATCATTATAATAGCCTAAAAGGAGGTTTGGGGCCCAAAAGCAAGTGTTATAAAGTATAATGTTGTCTTGATATATACTGTCATCTCACAACTTAATAGTTTAACCTTTTGGGTAAGGTGTTTCTTGACATGGTATTAGAGCACATCAAGTTCAGGATGTTCTGGATTCAAACATCAAAATAGTAGTATGGATATTTTCATAATACATACACACACACACACACGAGCTTGGATACGCTAGCTAGGTCATGTTGACTTGAAATTTGAGTATCAACAACAAGAACAACAACTAAGCCTTTTATCCCAAGGATATGGGGTAGGCTATTGGTACCGACATGAGAATCACACACCGAGTCGAGCACATGAATCCTCCGCCTCAACTCACTCGTATCGAACAGTATACTTGAAATTTGAGTATCGAGATGGTTTTAATGACTTGCTTTGGGACCTAGGTCCCTAAACACGATTCACGATTTTTCCTTATAATTATTCCGTTCAATATATACCTCTGATATTTCTGACACACATAAGATCGTTCAAGTTGATATAATATGTATGCTGGCTCATTAATTAGTCTGTTTCATTATTTTTTAAATTAAATTTTAGGTAATAGTTTATTGACTTAACCTATATGGGTATTGTTGATTTTGCTTATTTTTCTCAACTTTATGTGTTTATTTTATTTCAGACTTGGAATCTAGAGAAAGCAAAACATGACCAGGTAAAAGACCCTATTATCGGTTGAAAATTTGCAATCTTATTGAGCTTATTGAATTGTATCATATGTGAAGCAATCGGTTAAAATTACGTTTATTTTGTTCTTTGCAGAAAGCTATTGCAAGATTCTTTCAATTTATCACTATACTTTCCTTCGCAGAATATATCATGTTCCCATTTATATAGCTGGTTTAGCTCCTCCCTTTTTGGTAAACAATCTTCTATTTCTTGAAATTTATTTATTGTACCTTTTGCATGGCATGAAATTGATCAATATTCTATCACAATACTACTGATTTAATAGTCTTTTTTTTTTCTTTTTGCAGGAAGTTCTATCAAGTTCATTTGGAAACCTGTTCTATGGCACATTTTAGTTTCTCTTTTTCGATGAACGATGTTAATTAGATGCTAATAACCTACCATTAATAATTGAATGTGCATGTTTAGAATTTTTCTAAGCCTTTTATTTTAGGCAACGAAGCCTGGCCCCGCACTGCTACGTACGGTCACTGTTAGAGACCATATCGAACGGTCTCCAAAGAATAATGAACGGTCCCTAATGTATATTAGCGACCGTTTATATTTTAAACGGTCGCTGATTGGATGGTCGCTGATACATATATTAGTGACTGTTAATGAACGGTCTCTAATACGAACGGTCACTAATAGATGTATCGGGACCGTTTCCGCCGGTCGCTAATAAACAGACACGTGGACATCTCAACGAATTTACTTGTTTCCTAATATCAGCGAACAGTCACTGATGAGATATTAACGACCGTTCCTGTATCTTATATGGTTGCTAATAACTATTTTTCCTGAAAAAAATTGCAGAAAAATGCTATATTCAATACAATAATACACAATATCATAATATATTACGCCATAATAGCGTTCCGCATACAAATCAATATATATGCACAATAAATCTAAACAATAAATCATAAGCAACAAGATATCAAATTATTAAATTTACAAAATAAAGAATATAGAATCATTAAATTTACAAAATACAAGCTAGAACTTATAATGAATATATTTTTGAAATATTTCATATGTGGCCGCGCACGCTCTCACACATACGCGCGCGCACTCAAACACTCCTACATACACTCGCTCACAAACACACACTCGCTCACATACGTTCGCGCGAACACACATTTACACATACTCACAAACACGCATGTGCACGCACAACCCTTCAATTAACTATAATACATTTTATCTTAAATTCATCCAACATAATCCTATAATCCATTTTACCCTAAATTATCTAACAAGTAAATTCATCGATTACCTGTAATCTTTATATCTTCAACTCCAAACCTAAATTACCAAATTTATATTTCAATTTTTCATCTATTTTCAATTCTAAAAACCATCTAAAACAATTTTCTTCAATTATATTTTAATGATAAAACCCATCAACCCCCAAAATCAAAATAAATTCCAAACCCATCATTCTACAACCGATTCAATTCATCATTAACCATATTTAATATATCAAAACCAACACAAATCATATATTATAATCACCTAATTTCCAAATTTAATAATCTAATTTAAAAAATTAGGATTAGGAGAAGAAAACACCAATTTTTGCCCAAATTTGAAAAGAATATGAGCGATTGCAAACTTCTACACCACCAACAGCAACAATAACACCAACAGCAAAAAAAATTGATGTTGGATTTCATAATTTATCCGAAAATTTTGAGAAAAAGGAGGATAACCTCTCGAGAAAATTTTTGGGGGAATGAGGTGGAAGAAAGATCTATCGTGGTTCTTATTTGATTGACATATTAGCGACCGTTTAGAACGGTCGTTAATATTATGTGAACGATTGCCAATGTATTGGCGGCCGTTCATTAAAGACCGCATAATATATACGGTCTTTAATAATTTATTTAGGACCATATATATTTACACGGTCTCTAATGCGTACAGATTTTACAAGTGCCGTGTGTTCCTCTCGAAGCACAAAATGGGAGACCCTAGATTGCGATCACCCAAAATCCTATTGAATGAAAGGGTCTCTTTCAAGGGGATAAATTATAAGAAATAAAAAAATGTCTGTTTTGAAAACGAGGTCACAAAAAATTATTTATACAAGTTTATCAACAAAAAGCTCCCAAGATACATTATACCTTGGTTTGTTTGGTTCCCCTGGTGAGTAAGAATCACAAGAGCCGTAGAAAACAACGCAAAGGATCAACTCTCCTAAGGATGAATCCTGCACAGGAAAACAACGCAAACGGCTGCAAATATGTTTAATAAACCCCCTAAGTTTAGGTAGCTATGTTACATGTCTTGCAACAAATCTTGTGATCATCAGTATGTCGTTATTAAATGGTAAGAATGAATCCTGCACAAGTTTCCTGCTATGCACTTAGCAGGACACAAATCCAAGTAAATTTCGCAAAATGTTCAGTGCAGACTTCCATTTCCCCTTTCCTTTTGGTAGGTTGAATATACTAATGGCCAAGGTTCCTCATATCAGATAGTTGAGAGATCTATTTCGAAACTTTTTCCCTTTTCGTTTGTGGTTAAGATTTTATAGAGGGGGTGAGGGCAAAAAGTTAATATGGAGTTATGCTTTGAAAGAAAAGAAAATGGGAAACGATTGTTGCAGAGGGCATCAACACTGCCTCAGGAGTCACGCCTGATACTTTCCAATATCACACATGATAATCTACAAAAAATGGATGCTGTGGTAGTTAATTGTTGGTGTAAAGTAATGCACCAGGATACACGATAATATTTTTTTCATACTTACACAAGCAAATATGAGAAGATAATTCTTCGGGTGCTTTTTCTTTAACGCTTTATCATAGTGATATGCATATTGCCTATCAATCACCCTCTGGCTCGAAATTTGGTATGCCGGCCATATGTGTCCGGTCATGAGAGAGAAAGAGATAAAAACATGGGCCCCATCAAGATGTCCGAACCATCTCTCTCTCTCTCATGCCCGGGTGTAATACACCCGGCATACCGAATAATTTCTCCTCTGGCTCTTGTATTTGAGGTGAAATTATCATCATTGAATATCCAGTTTCAAATTCATTATATCCAATGTTTTTCATGATCGTTTAGGTACTTCTGATCAACATTATCTGTGACAGTCCTTCTTCTGATTTAAGCAGCATGGTCTCCAGCAACCAGCATATACTTCGATATTGCACTATGGTATCAAATAATCCGACTATCTCTATGGAGATTTGATGAATTGCCGTCCCTTCTAGTGACATTGTGACCTATCTTTTTACATATATACGGCCTCCAAACTAAGTACATGAACATGTGTGCATGATCTCAATGCTATAAGCATCATGGTCGCACCTTTTAGCACAAACCAAGTTAAATAATTGAAAGAATCTTAAAAACCACAAGTAAAATAATGATAAAAACAAGTTAACGATCTTCTTATATGAAGCAATGTTTGCGTTTCCTCAATGAACGCTGGTGAGTTTATTTTGCCGTGTGATGTGGTAGCGACACGAGTGGTTCCGCCATTGTCGTGATCAGGCCTTCGAAGACGGTTTTCGACGGATATTGCTCGTGACGCATCTTGCAAAACCGGCCCAACAATATGCTCCTCTCCTTGGCCGGGACCACGGCCTCGGCCTCGGCCTCTTCCTGCAGCTCTTCCTCCACCTTCCATTTTTTCTTCAAATGGAAGGTGGAGGAAGGCTGCAGTCACGGCCAAGGAGAGGATTATATTGTTGGGTCGGTTTTGCAAGGTGCAGCATGAGCATCAGCCATCAAAGGCCCAATCACAACAATGGCCGAACTACTCATGTCCCTACCACATCACACGGCGAGATAAACCCGTCGACGTTCGTTGAGGCAACACAAACATTCCTTCACGTAAAAAGATCTTTACTTATTTTTATCATTGTTAACTTATAGTTTTTAAAATTCTTTCAATTATTTAACTTGGTTTGTGCTATATGGTGCCATGATGCTTAAAGCATTGAGATCATGCACACATGTACACATTTTAGCTAGATAATCACCTTACACAAATGCATTTGTCATCCTCAGTTTTGTAATGTTTTAAGTATCAGATACATGCTTATTACACCGCCTTCTGTCATGTACCTAAATTTTTTACTTCTTTTAAGTTTTAAAGGTTTGGATCACAAAATATACATACAACTATACAAGGAGCTCTGCAATTGTCACACATTCAGAATGTTGATGTTACTAGATATGGTGCTACTATGCTACTCTTTAAGCACTCAGACGTAGCCTACATTGGTTGTATATTAATTAAAAGCGCTCCCTTAATCTAGTTTGTATATTGCACTGCAAGTTTCATATATTCAATAATATAATTGTATTGGCTATTGGCATGTTATCCAAAGCTTCCTCCAAAATTCCAAACCATTTTCCTCCTTTAAGCAGCCATAATAATTTCGCCTCTTATTTAATAACTTGCCATCAACAATCTAGCATGCTCAATAAAGAGAAAGGTAGGTCAGTGTAATCAAGTCATCATTGAATAAATTCCTTCTGAAACTATAACCAAGTAAAAATCAGATAAACGAGACATAGAACATCTGGACTATCACCTCAATGTTTCAAACATCAGCCTCTCCCTCCTCCATTAAACATATCAGAATTCAGAAAAATTGATGATATGCATCCTTCTCAATTCAAGTTAACTGTAAAAAGCTCATTGAGACAATAAGCATATTCTCCTCTTTAACTTGAGTTATAAGGTGAAGGCCTCAGAATGCATGGCACATCTGTATATCACAATATGCAAATCTGTGCAGGATATCTCCTCAATATATCATCACAGTGTCAACCAACAAAAATATCACTAGTTCAATCGGAGTCAAGACTGCTAAGCTATTCAAGTTTCTTCTTCTTTTGTTATACTTGCACCACAAAACCATGCAAGTAAGAAAATTTTAATCTTAAGTGCACACGTATATGTAGAACAAGTTTTAGTCATGGCTATCTGAGCAACTTTTTGTACATATTTCGGTGGTTTTAATGCCAAATATGAGCTGCATGGTTCTTATTAATAGTTAACTCGATATTCTATTGTTGATCCGAACCCCAAACGTATGGCATTGCTAATTCCAATTCCAAATTTTCCACTCCGAACATGTTGATCAGATGGCTGGCTATAGCTACCGTTATCTGGTTTCCATTGTAAATATCAGGGATTCTTTATCTTCGATTGCTTCCATATTTTCTCTCCTGCCCATAATGTCAAAAAGGCCCTAATTCAACCTCTCCTTTCATATCAATAATTGGCATCGCTGTACACGTTTCATAAAAAAAATAAAATTAAAAGTCATATACCCACATTTTACAGTTAGAATGTATATCGGCATGCATTGCTAGTTGCTGGTTTTTCCTATGCGCGAAATGAGTTAAAAGAAGCTAGGTACAAAGACTTCCTATATATCTTCACACCAAAGCAGCACATCTCATCTAGAAATCCCTCACCATTCCCTTTATCCTAGAGATACCAATTGTTCAATGAAGTTCTAATTTTGATCCCAACACTAAAATATACACTACCGAAAAAATCTATTGCATGCTTAAAAATAAGAGAAATTGGTGCGAAAAATTCCAAAACCCCTTACAGATTTAGCACGCAGCTGGTGACTTGGCGCCCCTTATCGAGGCATTTCTCGGGATTGGGGTCCTTCTTCTTGCAGTTGATGAACGCCAAGTTCTCCGCTCTGCACGTCGTCGCGATGTGCTTCGAAGCAGCCATCAGAACTGCAGATGTTGTGATCGGGTCCCCTGAATCATCGACGGCAGAGCTCGCCATTGACGAATTCTCCCCCCTTTTGAACTGAAGAGATGAATTAGGGTTAGGGTTTGGAATCGAGAATCGTTAGGATTTTAATTTGTAGACTGGGATCGTACCTGGCTTCGAGGTTTGAGGTTTGGTGAGTGGGTGCGAAAAAAAGTTTTTGAGGATGAAATCGAAAGCAGGCTGTTTTGGTGGGTGGATTACACTAAAATTGCGTCGACTGTTGTCGTATTTTTCACTAGGATAACTTTAAGTTCTTCTATTACACTAAAATACCTTAATTGTTATTTTTGAAGGTATTTAAGGGGAAATTTTATTTTATTATATTAGGGGGACTAAGCAATAAAGAAGGTTGGTGACCGCTTCGGGGGTGGGCTTCTCATTCTATAGTCAGGTTGTGTAGTAAGTTACTAGAGAGAGTTGATTAGGAATTTTTTTCTCATTCTTAAATGCAGAAAAACTACTAAATAGTTTTTTTGTTTGGCAATAAACTACCAAATAGACTTAAAATTATGAGAAACTGTTAAGGTTAACAGTGAAACCTCGGCCTTAACGTTATCGCCACACCGACACTGTTAATTAAATTGCGTCACCATAAAAATATAACAAAATCCCAAAACTACTGTTTTTCTTCGTCTCATCTCTAACCCTAACCCTGCATCCAAACCCTAGCCACCTTCCTCCACCGTCCTCCTTCGTCGGAGCTTTCATCCGGCCACCACTAGCACCGCCCTCCTCAAGGCCCCCTCCTCTTCTTCTCTATCTAAGTAACCCAAACCATAGCCCCTCTCTCCCCCTCTTATCACCAATCTTCATGCTCGTCGCCACCGATCTCCCACCCTCCCTCTCTCTCTCTCCCCTCCTCGCTCGCCGTCAATGCCACCGGCTTCATCTTCTTTCTCTAAATCTAACCTAACCCAAACCCTTGATAACCAAGCCCTACCTTCACAATTCTCTCTCATTGCTGCCTCCCTACTCGCCGCCACCTCCTTGCCGCCACAACCTCCGGCCATCTCCTCATCTTCTTCCCTTCATTCTTTCTCTCTAAACTTCACTTAACCCTAACCCTAGTTGTCCAATCCCTAGCCGCCTCCGACCACCTCCTCGCCACCGCTGGCCATCTCCTCCACCTCCTTTCATCTCCGGCAACCATCTCTACGGTCGTCGTTCATGAACCGTTAATTATTTAATTAAATATTAAAATTTTAATAGAAATAATTAATAATTAATTAATTTTAAATAGTGATTTCATTGAAAGGGCGGAATTGTCATTTAACAGCATAATTAATAGTTGACCACATTGACCGTCAGTTATGGTAGTTTCTCGTAATTTTAAGACCATTTAGTAGTTTGTTGCCGAGCAGAAAAAATATTTGGTGGTTTTTTGGATTTAATCCTTATCATAGTTAATAACATGGTATGTTAATTGGAAAATACTGCGCTGCCTTCATGTTTCGTTTCGTAATACGTGCTGTAAAGTAGATCAAGACATTGTATGTTCATCCAATCAAAAGAACGCACATGTCGGTTTCTCACATATTTTATTATTACTTTTACTGCCTTTCCATTTTTTTATGTACTTTCTCTCTCTCTTTTCAATCACATCTAAATAGTTCGCACCCTTCAGGTGCATTCATCTTGTACTTACGCTCTACTGGAATGAATCGCCACTCGATGCACGGGGCTTTTAGAGAGTTCATTAAATTTTAATTAAATTGCGTCACCATAAAAATATAACAAAATCCCAAAACTACTGTTTTTCTTCGTCTCATCTCTAACCCTAACCCTGCATCCAAACCCTAGCCACCTTCCTCCACCGTCCTCCTTCGTCGGAGCTTTCATCCGGCCACCACTAGCACCGCCCTCCTCAAGGCCCCCTCCTCTTCTTCTCTATCTAAGTAACCCAAACCATAGCCCCTCTCTCCCCCTCTTATCACCAATCTTCATGCTCGTCGCCACCGACCTCCCACCCTCCCTCTCTCTCTCTCCCCTCCTCGCTCGCCGTCAATGCCACCGGCTTCATCTTCTTTCTCTAAATCTAACCTAACCCAAACCCTTGATAACCAAGCCCTACCTTCACAATTCTCTCTCATTGCTGCCTCCCTACTCGCCGCCACCTCCTTGCCGCCACAACCTCCGGCCATCTCCTCATCTTCTTCCCTTCATTCTTTCTCTCTAAACTTCACTTAACCCTAACCCTAGTTGTCCAATCCCTAGCCGCCTCCGACCACCTCCTCGCCACCGCTGGCCATCTCCTCCACCTCCTTTCATCTCCGGCAACCATCTCTACGGTCGTCGTTCATGAACCGTTAATTATTTAATTAAATATTAAAATTTTAATAGAAATAATTAATAATTAATTAATTTTAAATAGTGATTTCATTGAAAGGGCGGAATTGTCATTTAACAGCATAATTAATAGTTGACCACATTGACCGTCAGTTATGGTAGTTTCTCGTAATTTTAAGACCATTTAGTAGTTTGTTGCCGAGCAGAAAAAATATTTGGTGGTTTTTTGGATTTAATCCTTATCATAGTTAATAACATGGTATGTTAATTGGAAAATACTGTGCTGCCTTCATGTTTCGTTTCGTAATACGTGCTGTAAAGTAGATCAAGACATTGTATGTTCATCCAATCAAAAGAACGCACATGTCGGTTTCTCACATATTTTATTATTACTTTTACTGCCTTTCCATTTTTTTATGTACTTTCTCTCTCTCTTTTCAATCACATCTAAATAGTTCGCACCCTTCAGGTGCATTCATCTTGTACTTACGCTCTACTGGAATGAATCGCCACTCGATGCACGGGGCTTTTAGAGAGTTCATTAAATTTTAATTAAATTGCGTCACCATAAAAATATAACAAAATCCCAAAACTATTGTTTTTCTTCGTCTCATCTCTAACCCTAACCCTGCATCCAAACCCTAGCCACCTTCCTCCACCGTCCTCCTTCGTCGGAGCTTTCATCCGGCCACCACTAGCACCGCCCTCCTCAAGGCCCCCTCCTCTTCTTCTCTATCTAAGTAACCCAAACCATAGCCCCTCTCTCCCCCTCTTATCACCAATCTTCATGCTCGTCGCCACCGACCTCCCACCCTCCCCCTCTCTCTCTCCCCTCCTCGCTCGCCGTCAATGCCACCGGCTTCATCTTCTTTCTCTAAATCTAACCTAACCCAAACCCTTGATAACCAAGTCCTACCTTCACAATTCTCTCTCATTGCTGCCTCCCTACTCGCCGCCACCTCCTTGCCGCCACAACCTCCGGCCATCTCCTCATCTTCTTCCCTTCATTCTTTCTCTCTAAACTTCACTTAACCCTAACCCTAGTTGTCCAATCCCTAGCCGCCTCCGACCACCTCCTTGCCACCGCTGGCCATCTCCTCCACCTCCTTTCATCTCCGGCAACCATCTCTACGGTCGTCGTTCATGAACCGTTAATTATTTAATTAAATATTAAAATTTTAATAGAAATAATTAATAATTAATTAATTTTAAATAGTGATTTCATTGAAAGGGCAGAATTGTCATTTAACAGCATAATTAATAGTTGACCACATTGACCGTCAGTTATGGTAGTTTCTCGTAATTTTAAGACCATTTAGTAGTTTGTTGCCGAGCAGAAAAAATATTTGGTGGTTTTTTGGATTTAATCCTTATCATAGTTAATAACATGGTATGTTAATTGGAAAATACTGCGCTGCCTTCATGTTTCGTTTCGTAATACGTGCTGTAAAGTAGATCAAGACATTGTATGTTCATCCAATCAAAAGAACGCACATGTCGGTTTCTCACATATTTTATTATTACTTTTACTGCCTTTCCATTTTTTTATGTACTTTCTCTCTCTCTTTTCAATCACATCTAAATAGTTCGCACCCTTCAGGTGCATTCATCTTGTACTTACGCTCTACTGGAATGAATCGCCACTCGATGCACGGGGCTTTTAGAGTGTTCATTAAATTTTCGGTAGATCAATTAAAAATGGTTGTGCAATTTATTGTAAATAAATCAATTATTATGTCCTACTAAATTTTATTACAGAACTACTAAGGAACATTATGAGTGGATTCAAACACAATCAAACCTTAAAATAATTTATAGAATATACTACATCATTTCAGTGTTATTTTTCATTGCTTGCATATTACCAAGGCCGTCATGTCAATTTACCTTTTATTTATATTTTTTATAAAAAATGTTAAATTAATTTTGACATAAAACGAACATATAAATAGTAAAAAAAAATTATAAGAACATATAAACAGTTAAAAAAATTTATAAGACATAGTATAGTTTTGCAAACCAACCGCTTCCCTTTGTAATTATATAATTTAAAGAATCTTAACTGTAAACTTATTTTTTTAAAAATTTTTAATAAGAAAGTCATGACGATTTACTCTAATATTTATTAGCATGAATTTTTAGAAATTTTTAACTTTAGTGATGCCTCTTTTTATCTTTTTTTTCCCGTGTGCGAGTTTTATTTTAAAATTAAAAAAACTTGAAGCCAAAATATAAATATGTGCATGCCTAAAAAATATATATGCAATATAAAATAATATAGGATTTAACCGATGGATCACATAATTTTCGTTTGAATGCTAATAAATGATTATATATGGGATTAATGGAATAGAAGAATTTTCATTTGAAACCTTGAACTAGCTGTCACGCCCCACCCTCAATACAGAGAGTATTGTCCGTTCTGGCCGAAGTCGCACGGTTTTATCCTTCGGGACGAACCAGACCCGACCAGAGGCCACACTTCCCATGAGATCACCCATCCCAGAACTTCCCTTAACTCAAGCACGCTTAACTACGGAGTTCTCAAGCTCCTGCAGTGCCGATTCACTTAAAAAACATCTCTGTATTGAGAAATGGTATCATTCTATTTATAGTACAGATCTTCCCTTTTTCGGAATGTATTCTGAAAATCCCTCATTGTTCTATAGTGGGTCCCACGGATTCAAGAGATGGCCCCCATGGATTCAAGAGTTGGCCCCCGCCCTCTAAGCATGACATTTGGCGTGGCATTTTGTTCCATGTCGCGTTACAATTATGGTGGCCCATGAAGGTCCCTCGGTAGTAGGTATGTGGTTCGAGGACGAACCATTGTTCAAAAGTGGGGAGAATGTCGGGACCGGTTCTTACTCACAGAACAAAGTGCCATGCCAAGTGTCATGCCTAGGGGGCGGGGGCCACCTCTTGAATCCGTGGGACCCACTGTAGAACAATGAAGAATTTTCGGAATACATTCCGAAAAAGGGAAGATCTGTACTATAAATGGAATGATACCACTGCTCAATACAAAGGCGCCTTTTAAGTGAACTGACACTACAGGAGCTTGAGAACTCTGTAGTTAAGCGTGCCCGAGTCAGGAAATTTCTGGGATGAGTGACCTCCTGGGAAAGTGGCCCCTGGTCCGGTCCGGTTCGTTCCGAAGGACAAAACCTTGCGGTTTCGGCCAGAGCGACAAAATGAGAAAATATTTCTCACTTCTCATAATTGAGCCATTGTGCTTTAAGAAAGGGCAATTTTGGATTTTTAAAATTTTCCACATTTCACTCAACTTTCTAATAGTTTAAAGATCGGTGTTGGTGCCCAAGCAATTTTTGAAAAAACAACAGAAAGTTATGGCCTCCGATGAAAAGTAAATACAAGAATAGAAACAGAGAAGATTTATGGATATTTTTAAAATTTTCCACATTTCACTCAACTTTCTAATAGTTTAAAGATCGGTGTTGGTGCCCAAGCAATTTTTGAAAAAACAACAGAAAGTTATGGCCTCCGATGAAAAGTAAATACAAGAATAGAAACAGAGAAGATTTATGGATATTTTTAAAATTTTCCACATTTCACTCAACTTTCTAATAGTTTAAAGATCGGTGTTGGTGCCCAAGCAATTTTTGAAAAAACAACAGAAAGTTATGGCCTCCGATGAAAAGGAAATACAAGAATAGAAACAGAGAAGATTTATGGATATTTGAAAAGTATAAATATCTAAGAATATTTTAAAAATTTTAAATATAAAAAAGAGACATATTTAAAAAATAATAATAAATACAAGCTAAAATGATTTGAAATCAATTTACTCTTTAGTTTTAATACATCCAAAAATAAAAATATAAAAGATTTTCAAGTACTTAGAAAAATTATTTAGCCAAGATATAAAAGGCAAGATAATATTTAAAAATGTAAAATCCAAAAATATAAACTAAAATGATACGAATTTAAATACCAAAAGCCAATAATTTATTTATCTTAAAGAGGATTTGGCGAACGAAAAAACTCAAATTTGCTTTGAGGAGTACTAGTTTTTTGCGCGTTTCATGCACATGAAGAAATGATAAACCCTTTACAACTTACAAACAAAATTGATAATTTCATATATGAAATATGGTTTATAGCTATAAGCATACACACACATTGTTTTGAAAAGTTTCGCTTTCTGTTCTTAGAAAAATAGTTGTATGACTTATAACGATTTGTTAAATTTGTATAAATTAATAAAAATGAAAAAAATTCTAAATATTAGTTTTGACGAGAAGAAAACGCAACTGAAAATTTATAATTGTTTTTTTGAAAAGATATAAATAACATACTTATTTATTTCTATCTGATTTTTAAAATAAATTACGGTGTTAGTGTCATTAATTAATGTGATAAATATTTGGTTAAGTTTCAACTTGATGATATGAACTTTAGCCACTTTGTCAGATAGAGAGAGAGAGGGGTAGAGATAGAGATAAGAAAAAATAATAAATTAAAGAGTTGTTTTTATATCCTCCTTAAATTCTCTCTTATTAGTAAGAAATCACTCTAAATTTGATATCTCCAAACTTCCCTTTTAAAAGTCTTATGTTATTTCATATTTCTCCTTTCTATATTTTCCATCTAAAAAGTTAGCTTTCTATCACACCAACCAACTTTTTGCTATTTAACTAAAATTATGATCACTTTATAGCATTTTATGGACTCGTGATAATATTTTGATGACAACTAAAATTGGTTAGGATAAAATTGGGTTAAATTTTGGATGAAATTTTTTATAAGGAGGAATATGAATATCTAATAGATTTGTTGAGATATATGGGATTAATAGTCCCATATTGAAAAACCTAAAAGAGTTGCATGGGTTTAAGATATAATTGGGCCCATTACTAAGGAGTCTTAGGTTTATTTAGAGATACATATGTATAACAAGACATAATATGTTATTTTTAAAGTTTGAGGAGTGCTGTAATTTATATTGAAAAAACTAAAAGAGCTAAGTTTATTTAGAGATACATTTTAGAGATACATATGTATAATAAGATATAACATGTTATTTATAAGATATAACATGTTATTTTTAATGTTTGACGAGTGTTGTAATTTATATTTGAGAGATTACACGGGCTTTCAACATAATTGGAATCTATCTAAATGACTTAAGCCTTCTTGGTGGGGCCCGATTAATGACTTAAACCTAGTGACTCTTTTAGTTTTCTCAATGTGGGACTATTTATGCTGCATATCTCGACACTTTTCTATTTTTATTTTTTAATATTCAAGAAGTATTGTAATTTATATTTGAGATATACACAGGCTTTCAACATAAATGAGGTCCATCTAAATAGACATAAACTTTCTCAGTGATGGGCCCAATTAAATCATATACCCATGCAGCTTTCTTAGTTTTTCCAATATGGGACTATTAATCCCACCTATCTTAATAAGGTTTAAAAGAGAAATATAAAATATGAAGAGCAAAGAGAAATTTTTAGTGCGGGGCACATAAGTGATGGGCAAGAGGAGTTTGTGGGGGAGACCCGGGATCAAACCTGGATCTTCCATTTCGTGCTTCGAAAGGGGCACGCGGGGTCGGTGGGCTTCGTTGCGTTAAAAAAAAGAGATTTTTTTTTAAAATAAGGGGAATTTGAGCGATATAAAAAAACCCTAAACAAAAATCTAAACAAACTCAATTTATATTTTTAATAAACTTGCTCTACAATAATAAGTTTGATTTTAATTTTAAATTGAAACGGTTGACATGATAGGTTACATATCATTATTTCAAATAGACCATAGATTTTTTTTTCAAAAATTAATTTTACATGAGATAAGAAATTAGTTAAGATATGACCGAACCAAAAATTTCATCGATTTGCTTATAATGTACTATAGATAGATATAAATAGATAGATAATAATAATAGTTTGATAAAAGTAACATCGGTTAACATAAAAGCGGTTAACATAAAAGCGGGTTAACTTTTAGCGAAAATTTTTATAAAGAGAAATATAAAATATTTAAGGGGGTGTTGGTTCCAAATCATTTAAGAACGCTCAATTTTAAAACCAAACGTGTCATTTGGAGTAATTTGCTCTCATTTCAAATTGCTAGTCATTTAATTCCTAAATCCATGTAGAATTTGAAAATAAATAATATTATAATTAATGAATAAAAACTCGCTGATAATATGAAGACAATTGATAACACTAAAAGAGTCATCATCGAGGCCGATCGGCGGTGGCATTCGATCGGTGATTGATCGGCCAAGGTTCATTTTCGGTCACCGATTGGCGGTGTTTAGTCGTCAGTTGTACTAGTTATTGGTTTGTCAGTGAAGGTCGTCGTTGCCGGCAGTCGGTGATGGTTGCTCAAAGTTCGGCGGTGGTCATAGGTTTGTCGATCAGCGATAGAAGATCGTTGGCCAGTCATCAGTCACGGCGATTGATTGCCTATTTTTGATCTTTCACCGACGACCTGTTGCCTGTTTTCGGTCTTTCACTGACGACCGGTCTCCTTTTTTCAATGATGGAATGTCCCCGGGGGCCGATTACCAACGGTCGGTCATTCTGACGGTTATCGACGATCAGTCGTTGGCTTTTTGTCAGCCGACGCTTGTCGATCGTGCCAACGACGACCGGTCGTTGGTTTTTGGTCGGCCGCTAGCAATCTATCTGCAATTTATCAGTTGTGAACTGCCGCCAATGGCAGGTTGTCAGCGGTCTATCGCCTGTGGTCGTTTTCCTGCGAACGATCATTGGTTTTTTGTTAGTTATCGACGGTCTATCATTGGTTTTCGGTTAGTTAACGACGGTCTATTGCTGGTTTATCGGTTGTCGGCTATGTGCTTTGATGAGCTGAGAGTCTTGAGAATTTTAAAAATCATAGGGGTACCAATGAATTTGAGAATCAAAGTTTTGTTCAAGTTTGTGTTATAAATTAAGATGAAGTATTTAAAAAATTCAAATTCTAAGATTTTAATAACAACCTACCACAAACACTCTAACGAGAAATGATAGTTTTAAATGACATAGCACTAATAGTCTATTTCAAATTCCCATAAATTCTTGACATTTGATTTGCAAATTACTGGAGACTAACACCCCTAAATAGATTTGAGAGAGAAACATAAAATATAAAGAATAAAGTGAGATTTTAAAAGAGAGAATTTGATAATGGATATAAAAAAGCCTTAAATAAAAATCTCAACTAACTCAATTATATTTTAATAAACTACGTTTGATTTTTAATTAAAAAATAATTTTCTTTGAGATTTGTGGAGTTAGTTATTCAAAGAGAAGTATAGGGTTACTGGCGGTTACAAATTGAGATTTGATTTTTTATATATTTTTAATGAATTTATCTTGCAAATTAGATAACCAAATCTCTTGAAGTGGGTGTTAGTCCCGGGTCAGTCGGAAACGCAATTACGAAATTTGAAAATTCATGTCGGTCCTAAGTTACTTTGTTGGGGTTAAATATTACACCCCACGGCTGAAATTAAATTGTCAAAAAAAGTTAAAGTCAAGGCCCAAAAAGTGGGTCCGGACCCAAACCCGAATTCAAGTCAAGTGGGTCCAAATCCGAACCTAAGTTCAAGCAGGTGGGCCCAAGCCTAAACCGGTTCAAGCTCAAGCATGGGGCCGGCCCTATCTGAAGAAGAGAGAAAGTGCAATAAAATAGGTTTAATATGTAATAAGTATAAATAATGTAGAAATAATGGGCAAAAATCCAATTTTGTAAAGCTCAATGGCTAATATGCAAATATGTAAGGGTATTTAAACCTAACAAGATGATGAAATGATAAGTTTTTCTTCTCCACAAAAATATTAGGGTTTCTAGCCTCCATCTCCTTTCCTCTGTGAAATCCAAATGTTTATCTTCTTCAAAAGAGAGACCAAAAAGAAAGAGATTTCCTTTTAAATCTCTCTCATCTCCTCTAAAAAGAACCCATTAAAATAATAAAAGAACTCATCTCTAGAAGGAAAGCTTCATATCAAAGGAGCCAAGATCCAAAATCAAAACTCAATAAAAAATCAAGTTTTCTCCATCGAGCTCGAAGAACAAGAGGGAACGAAGGTTCTCGGGGTGAAAGCCCGCTTTCATCCCGAGCCAACACATACGAACGGAAGAAATCGACGAAAGCCCATGACTTTCGTCACTCGCATCACCTCCGTCAGTTGGCGGAGATCCCCAAAGGGATCACCGCCATGGATAACTCTGCAAAGGGGAATGTCCATCTTAAAAATCCCCACAAAAGGATTTTCCGCCTTCGGGACCCCCAAAAGGGGTTCCTGCTGTCAGGGACACCCCCAGAGGGGTCTCTTGCTCTTGGAGACTCCCGTCGTCGGAGACCACCCATAGGGTCTCCTGCCGTCGGTGACCCCCCAAAAGGGGCTCCCCACTTCATGACCCTCTAAAGGGGTCCCCGCTACCTCAGGAGGCATCAAGAACTCTTCTCTCTTTCCTTCTTCTTGAAGCCTCCCGAACCACTCAAAAGACTTTTCCCTTCAAAAACAATTCTAACGGGACGCTGCCCAGCACCCCGTAAGGAGGCCACTAGCCCCCTGACCCCCAGCCCACTAACTGGGTTGTTACCGCCAGAAATCGGACCGAGGCGTGAGGAGCACGTCTAGTCTGAATACAGAGATAGATACTATATGGAACCTATCCATTCACCTCTCCGAAAATACCGAGTTGATTTTATGTTACCGTATATCGAAGGTTTGGATAGATGCGACCGTTGTATATAAACTTTTCGGATCCCCCCTTAATGATGAGGTCTTTTTTTTAATTGTGGGGACGCTTTTTTCTGCAGGCGCAAGCCCTTACAGTTAATTACATTATCGTTAAGCGATAACAACTTTCTCTTCTCCAGATATATCATTTCATGTCGTGTTATATATTTTTTATTTTAGGATTGCCTTTAGATTGTATACGGAGACTAATTTATGTCGTTGCTTGTAGGATACGGATTAGTCCAAATCTGTATATATTAGATTTGAGATGAACTTAGGTCGCATATCTCATATAAATGAGGTCCATTAGTTCACGAGATACTGTTAGTTATATGTATGCCCTAGAGGCCATTACTGTACATACGATGTATATTGTAGTGGATGCTAGGACACATATAGGGAGGACTTTCTTGCTCGACATGATAGTATGCTATCTGGTTGTACTTTATCTTAACATGTACTCTGATTGTCTCTATATTACATGTTGATAAAGCCCTTAGGATATGTACTCGACTACTGGGACTATGATGAGATCATACTAGTGGGGCCACGGTAGTCGACGGGTACATCCTATAATTGTTCCTAGTCGTGGGTGTATCGAGACAGGGCATCGATGCACCAGTGTAGACTAGCGTATACGCATCTTGACCCATATGATGGGCGATGGATGATCCCATATCCATCGGTGTTTGACATCAAGGATGGTGTACGGGTGCTCAGTGGAGACTGGGTACACTGGACGGACTCGCCGAGAACTCCCAGATGGCAGTATACCATACGTCAGATGGCAGTTCTCCGGTGACACTGGTACAGAGTAGTCTGTTGACCCGAGATCGTCATAGAGTCTTGTGTGGTTCCCACTGTGCTTTGATTTCCATCATACCACGTCCAAGAGGGCGTGCAAAAAGGTGGCTTTTGGGTACAGTCCCGAATCACATGGAGGCAATGAGCGATAGGAGGGGATTCGTCTCTCCCGGTATAGGGAGTTGATGTTGTGCTGTGTTCGATTGGCTATAACCGGAAATCCCTGGCCAGGGTTGCTGAGATTTACTGGTAAGTGTTATCAGTAGTTTCTCGAACTGTTATAGACCTTATATCGACACGACTTATCGAGCTACTGGGGTCTGACGTTTACCACCCCTAGGCGAGATATGCAACATATCAGACGACGAGACCGGACTGTACGGGAGTGTTACTGTTTGGATTCGCAGGAGAATGTACAGGCTTGCTTGTTGATCTTCTGAGCGCTCAATACCTGGGTAGCTGTTACGTTTAGCTGACCGCTTGCAGCTTGTGGGTGTTTGATATGATCACCACCTACTGCCGGCGTATTGACGATTCTTTAGAGTCCTACACAGAGGTTTCTTGACTCAGGCAAAACGGAGTAGGAGCACATATGTGATATGTGCGGGACCGAGGATAATGCGATATATGATACCGTATTATATTCTCGCGATATTTGATATCAGTCGGGTCGTCGGATCAAGTGTTGATTCGATGAATCGGTACGGATAAATATTAGCCGGTTATATGCGATATAGCCGGATTGTCGGATCAAGTGTTGATTCGATAATTTAATGTATAATAATATATATGATATATTAAATTACATTAACTAATATTTGCTCACTAAAAGATTCTTTTTCTCACTCGGGTAATACATTGATATATATGCGATATATGTTAAATGTATTATTTTATTTTGTTACAATAAATATTGTATATGTGATATATAATATTGTAACATATTATAATTATTAATGCAACATGTTTAGAGGAGTTTAAACATGATTAGGGTTTGGATTAAGGTTAAACCTTCTAGTTGATTCTAGAAGCTTTACTTTGTCTTTGTTAAGATATTATGATAGATATTTCTTTTGACTCACCCTTTGACCTAACCCAAACCCTAACCCTAGTAAACTCTCTACAATGGTTACTACAACCATGGTTGCATAAATGATTATGATAACATTCTTTCTATTCATCACAAATGATTATTCATCTTCTTCCTCCTTCATTCTTTCATGAAAAGCTTACTAGTTTTTCAAAAGGTGATGAATAAATATGAGAAAAAGATAAATAAAGAGAGCAAAAATCCTACTTCATCATCCTCATCTTCCCTTGCCATTTAGATGAGGGTGTTCACATCATTTCATGAGTGTTAGCTTGTGTTAAAGAAACTTCAAAGTAGATCATCTTAGTATCGAAGATCAGAAGCAAAGGTTGCGTCTTTCTCTTCGTGGAACCTCTCGAGAGTCCGGATCCCGATGATCGCAGCGAAGGGAACACAACACGGAGCATATGAAGTGAAGGACCGGATCTACAAAGGTTGTAATCCCTCTCACTTAGTGTTAAAGTGTTTAGCATGCTTGTTTTCGCCTAATCTCTACTTTAAAGTTCCGTATTCGGGTTGTTCGGCACGGCTAAATTTTAAATCGGGCATGGTTGATGCCTCGTAGACCCTTGTGCGAGTGCCTAGCAACCCTACAGTGGTATCAGAGCCAAGCTAGAGCTTTAGGCGAAGTCTAGACGAAGTTTAAAGTCCGATCGAACGCCGAAACCCCGACACGGAACCCTCTCTGTACATTTTTCAAAAGGTTGATTTTTTCTGAATTAAAAATGCTCAGAAAAACAAGCAGGAAAAACTAAGAATTACTGTGAAATTCAGTCCCCCAAGTCGACTAAATGGCGGCGGAACCGCGGTGAAACCATGGGTTTTGCGGCGGTTCCGCGGCCAAAATTTCGAGTTAGTCCCTGGAATTTCTTGTATTTATTCTTAGGTCCTTTCTTGGCAATTTTTTCTGTGAATATTTTAATTCCACTCAAGTGTTGATTTTTCAAGGGTTGTATTGGGGAATCGTTGATTTGATCGGATAATTTAACTTTGTTTATTTTGTCCGGATAATTTTAGAAACTGTTAAAAGGTTCGAACGGATATCAATAACTCACTTTTTCCCCTGTCGGAAAAATTTTCAAAAGTTGGATTTTTTCTCGTGTTTAAGAATGTTCTAAGTCGTGCAAGTAACTCGGTGGACCCTCTAGAAGACAACAAACCTTAACTCGATTATGTGACCGTCTTGAACTGCCTTTTGAACCTTAGGGTTTGGGGCAGTACGGCGTGCCACATGTGAGGCGTTGGCTTGACCCTTCTACGGCTGGACCATTGGTACTGTGGCATGTAATGGATGTTTTTAAACTGATTTCAAGTGTTGAGATATATTGGGGAAATCTTGGGTGCTTGATGATTCGATCGGAAAGTTTAACTTTTTCTATTTATCTGGAATGTGATACAATAATTGGAATCCACAGGTAGTTATGAGATAACTAATTTGAATATTATAAACATAGCAGTTTAGTCTCAGATGATCGGTTGCCACGGAATTTTGATGTGATCAAAAGTCCGTCGCAATCACGTAGTGTACGCGGATACTCGCCGGGTAAATTTAATAGACAGCCACGCCCCAAAGCCCCGACCAAGTGACTGTAGGAGAACCCCGTCGCCGAAAGCATCCGTTCGGGTGCTCGCGGCAGCGGTGTTCCGCCTTAGTGCACTTCGTCGACGGCATCTGGGGTGCGGCCGTCTACTAAAGTTTGCGACGAGCATTCGATCAGGACGTCGGGAATCTTGTTGAATTGCCCGACTTGATATTGAAAAGAGTTTTCGATAATGAGACTAAAATGCGGGGTTTATAATAGTTAGGCATGCGATGTCTAAGGAATTCATTTGGTTAGGCATGTGATGTCTAAGGAGGTTGCGGATTCCAACTGTTGTAGTTTTACACTTTCTTTTCTGTGACCGTAAGCGTAGTATGTGGTGTATTGCCGGCTTCGTTGCTATACATCAACGACAATCGGGATACGCATACTTGCTTACGTTGATGATATGAGATATTATGTGTTGCTGTGATATGTTATATTGGATCGTCGCGTTTGAATAGCCGGGGGTATTATGTGAGATGAGAGTTTTTTTTCTTTTTCATTCATGTAAAATTCATTTGTATGTAATATTCTTTTATTGGGGCACTTCCAGGTAGCGGAAGCTGTCACCGTTGTATATTATTTACTTTTCCGCATTAGGTAGACCCAAGGCGGGGAGCACAAGTAACCGGGTTCTAGGGTCCAGTAGGAGACCATCTTGAGGAGTCGAGACCGGGTCTCCTAACCCTAGAATTGGCAGTGTTACTTGCCGCTCTTGTAGGGGTCTAGGGATGTGGGTTTGGCTATTCATCGCGACCGTGGAATCCGTGTTTTATACAGTCTCGTATTGAAAACACGGACGTCCTAGTATATCCAATATTTCATATATGTTCTTCTGCTGCACTGTTCTGTGATGAGATCATATTACTGCCTGAGACGAATGTTTATATTTTATATATATGAGATATATGTTATATTGCAGATTTCGTTTCAAAAGAGATGCTTGCGAAGCATAATTAAAAATGGGACTTCATTAATGAGATTAATGAAATAAAAGAAACCTAAGATGTTGTAGAAACTTGTTTATAAAAACTGGTAGCTACAGTTCTTGCTTTGCATAGCGGTGTTCCTTGTAGAACATCCAGCACCTTATTCGATAAGGAAAGGACCGAGATCCCTTCACCGGGAGTGACTCCTTTAGCAATAACTGGCAGATGCTACAATCTCGGTTTGTCTTTTGATTGCTTCTATAGTTCTTGCTTTGCATAGTGGTATATATAATATATCCTGCACCTTATTCGATGAGGAAAGGGCCGACGATCCCTTCACCGAGAGTGACCCCTTTAGCAAAACTGGAAAAGCCACAAAAACACTCCATTTAAAATCACTCGATTCTACAACGATATCAAGTTCATTACGCAATAGGTTTTCTGAAAAACCTGTCGTAGCCCTCCGTCATTTCAGATAAGTCCTACTTAGTATTCGTGCTACGTTTGTTGGCCTCCGTCAAGGCGTAGTGTGCGGTAGCTGACTAGTATTTATCTGCTTATGCATATGATGCAGATTGGGTTAGGGTAGTCGTGCGGCCTTGTTGACCTCCGTCAAGGGTCGTGCGGGTGGGTTTAATTCAATCAGGAAATGACGGGTTGAACTTGACTAGTAGCCTATGGTTTGTTGACCTCCGTCAAGGTCATAGGACGCTGGGGGCAAAATATTATTGGGAATTTCAAGAGTTGAAATTTGCAATGAGATTGCATACCTTCTATTAGATAGTTGGATCCCGATACCCGCTGCGAGTAAGAGTTACTCCTGGGAGAGTTTTACACATTACAATTAGCCGATCAAGTAGGTGTCTAGAAAGGTGTTAACGGGGTTACGCCTCTGGGAAAACGAGGTTTACATTAATTAGGTTCGTGCGAAAGCACGGGGGACCTCCCTCAAAGTACCGACACTGGCCTGGCTGAAAGATTGGCGAACTTGTAGAGTGTAATTAATCCCGGCTAGTCTTTCCTTTTAGGGTTTGAAGGAAGATTTGACTAAAACAGTGGGAGACATCCTGATTAGATATAATAGATAACCAATCTAATCTTGCAAGAGCATACGCTGAGTGTTTTCTTCTCTCTCTCTCTCCAGGTAGCGAACATATCACGCCTTAATCAAGATAATAAAACGGATATATTAACCGAACCCGCTTGTTATACTGAGCTGGGGAACGTTGGTCCCGCTCCAACTTATAATTGTTATAAGACAGAGCAGGAAATTGGGGAATACCAGATTTCCCGTGCCGCCCAAACGAAGAAAGTGCATGCTGATGCATCATCTTCGGGTGTGTTCATTACATAGAACTGTTTCTCAGTATCCTTTACGTCCTGGGTATGTGGTACTGGATCAGGATCCCGTATATGTAATCTGTTACATGGGCTACAGAAAGGTAAAGAACTGAGAACGGGTGATAAGTTTCATGAGACAGAAAACGGTACAAGTGTTGCAGCCAAGTCTGTTGGTCACTATCACCCTGTATTACCAGAATACATTGATTCTGAACAAATGTTATTAGATACCGAACCTGATATACAAAATCATATCAGTCTCTTTATTAGTAAAGAAAGGATATAATTTTGTATTGTTGGATAATGTTTTGCACATTTCCTATATCAAGAGTTGATCGGTTCAGGCACGTTATCTAAAAGCATTGACGTTCTAAATCAAACTACAGTTCTTAGTATAAGGAACGTACACAAGAGGAAGAGTTCAGAAATGAACGGATCCTTCTTGAGGTATTGTAGACTAGGTCATATCAATGCGACCCGACTGGCTGAAGTTACATTTAGATGCATATTTAAATTAGTTTGAATTTACATCTTATGAAACTTGCCGGTCATGTCACAAAGATAAGATGACCATAGCTCTGTTTATTGGAAACAGAGAAAGAGTTAGTGAACTTTTGGGATTGATACATGCTGATGTATGAAAGTCCCCTGTCTACACATGCCAAGATTGGTTCTTTGTACTTCATTACATTCTCTGATAATCTCTCAAAATTCAGACATATGTTCCTGCTGAAACACAAGTCCGAACCTTTTGAGATATTCACAGAATACAAGTTAGAAGTAGAGAACCAAAATACGGGTATAAGTATTATGTCCTTTGATGAGATCAAGGAGGAGAATACTTGAGCACGGAATTCCTGGACTTTTCTAAAGGAGAATGAGATTCTCTCTTAGCATTACTCCTCCGTATACACCATAGCACGATGGTATATCGGGGCGGAGCAAACTCACCCTATTAGATATGGTGTGCTCTATGATGAGTACTATTGAGTTTCCTATTTCCTTTTGGGAGTTATGCACTTGAGAAGCTGCATACCTATTGAATAAGGTTCAAATCAAATCAGTTACCTACCACTTCATATGTGATATGGAAAGGGAAGAGCCCATATCTTAAGTTAGTTAAGATTTGGGGTTGTCCGGCCTATGTCTAAAAGCAAAATCCGGACAAGCTCGAGGCAAGGTCTGTTATGTAGAACTGGAATAGTTCCAGCTATACAAACTGCAGCTGATGATTTGGTAGAACCAAAGGATTCAATAGTTTCCAACGAACCTCAGCCTCTCTGCCGATCTAGCAGGGTTCCTCACCCACCTGAGAGATACTTCAGTTTCTCTATGACAGTGGGAGCGAGGATTGCATCATGAGATGATGACCCAACTAGTTTCGAGCTGGCCATCAGGAGTGGGACTCTGTAAGAATGGCTGGATGCTTAATCGATCTGAGATGGAATCCTTATACACCAACAAAGTATGGACTTTGGTTGCTTTATCTGAAGGGTTAAATCCCCATCAGGAGCGAGTATATCTTGAGAAGATTACTTGGTGTACATGGTAAAGTTGAGACTTTCAAAGCTATGCTTAAGTCCATCCAGATCCTACTTGCCACGGCTACATACCATGACTACGATATCTGGTGGTTGGGTGTCATGACTGCTTTTCTAAATGATGTTTTAGAAGAGAACGTCTATAAGTACACCGCCAGAGGGCTTCGTAGACAGTGGGAGCAGCGGAAACGTGAGCAAGAAGTTTTATATGATAAAGCAGGCATCGCGGAGTTGGAACATCTGTTTTGATGTGGTAGTCAAAGAGTTTGACTTCATCAAAATGGTAGATGAACCTTGTATATACAAAAAGGTAGTAGAGAGTATGATGGTGATCCTCGTAGAGTACGTGGATGACATACTCTTGATAGGGAAGGAGTTTCCTATGCTACGCTCGGTCAATCTCCACTTATCACAAGGATTCTCCATATAGGATCAAAATGATACCTCCTAAATCCTGGGTTTTGGATCTATGAGATAGATCTATTTGGATGTTAGGATACTCACTAGTTGTAGTGAAATGGTATCAATCGATCCCGGAAAGAATCACTGGAAAGGTTCCAGGGTGATAACAACGACTGAATGTCAGTCGCAGGCATTGTCTATACCCTCAGTGGAGGGACGGTATGTTGGAAGAGTTCCAAGCTAGATACCGTGACATACTAGACGATTAAAGGCAAGATACATCGTTACCAAGGATGCTACCAAAGAGGCAGTCTGGATATATATAAGTTCATAAGATGAACTTCGTTCCTACCATTGTGTGACAATGGAGTTATGGCTTTAGCCAAGGAACTACCGTCCCATTAGAAATCCAGATATAATTCTTAGGCAGTATCACCTGATCATGGAGATGGTTGATCTCCAGGGAGATCTAGGTTAGGAGAGTAGACACAAAGGACAACAGCGCGGATCCACTCACAAAGGCCTTTTTCCCAGTAGAGACTTTTATGGGATTGTTGAGTATGAGATACTTCAACCGCAGCTAATTGTTCGGTATGCGATACCATAACAGATGGCCCTAGTGCAAGTGGGAGATTGTTAGTTATATGTATGCCCTAGAGGCCATTACTGTACATACGATGTATATTGTAGTGGATGCTAGGACATATATAGGGAGGACTTTCTTGCTCGACATGATAGTATGCTATCTGGTTGTACTTTATATTAACATGTACTCTGATTGTCTCTATATTACATGTTGATAAAGCCCTTAGGATATGTACTCGACTACTGGGACTATGATGAGATCATACTAGTGGGGCCACGGTAGTCGACGGGTACATCCTATAATTGTTCCTAGTCGTGGGTGTATCGAGACAGGGCATCGATGCACCAGTGTAGACTAGCGTATACGCATCTTGACCCATATGATGGGCGATGGATGATCCCATATCCATCGGTGTTTGACATCAAGGATGGTGTACGGGTGCTCAGTGGAGACTGGGTACACTGGACGGACTCGCCGAGAACTCCCAGATGGCAGTATACCATACGTCAGATGGCAGTTCTCCGGTGACACTGGTACAGAGTAGTCTGTTGACCCGAGATCGTCATAGAGTCTTGTGTGGTTCCCACTGTGCTTTGATTTCCATCATACCACGTTCAAGAGGGCGTGCAAAAAGGTGGCTTTTGGGTACAGTCCCGAATCACATGGAGGCAATGAGCGATAGGAGGGGATTCGTCTCTCCCGGTATAGGGAGTTGATGTTGTGCTGTGTTCGATTGGCTATAACCGGAAATCCCTGGCCAGGGTTGCTGAGATTTACTGGTAAGTGTTATCAGTAGTTTCTCGAACTGTTATAGACCTTATATCGACACGACTTATCGAGCTACTGGGGTCTGACGTTTACCACCCCTAGGCGAGATATGCAACATATCAGACGACGAGACCGGACTGTACGGGAGTGTTACTGTTTGGATTCGCAGGAGAATGTACAGGCTTGCTTGTTGATCTTCTGAGCGCTCAATACCTGGGTAGCTGTTACGTTTAGCTGACCGCTTGCAGCTTGTGGGTGTTTGATATGATCACCACCTACTGCCGGCGTATTGACGATTCTTTAGAGTCCTACACAGAGGTTTCTTGACTCAGGCAAAACGGAGTAGGAGCACATATGTGATATGTGCGGGACCGAGGATAATGCGATATATGATACCGTATTATATTTTCGCGATATTTGATATCAGTCGGGTCGTCGGATCAAGTGTTGATTCAATGAATCGGTACGGATAAATATTAGCCGGTTATATGCGGTATAGCCGGATTGTCGGATCAAGTGTTGATTCGATAATTTAATGTATAATAATATATATGATATATTAAATTACATTAACTAATATTTGCTCACTAAAAGATTCTTTTTCTCACTCGGGTAATACATTGATATATATGCGATATATGTTAAATGTATTATTTTATTTTGTTACAATAAATATTGTATATGTGATATATAATATTGTAACATATTATAATTATTAATGCAACATGTTTAGAGGAGTTTAAACATGATTAGGGTTTGGATTAAGGTTAAACCTTCTAGTTGATTCTAGAAGCTTTACTTTGTCTTTGTTAAGATATTATGATAGATATTTCTTTTGACTCACCCTTTGACCTAACCCAAACCCTAACCCTAGTAAACTCTCTACAATGGTTACTACAACCATGGTTGCATAAATGATTATGATAACATTCTTTCTATTCATCACAAATGATTATTCATCTTCTTCCTCCTTCATTCTTTCATGAAAAGCTTACTAGTTTTTCAAAAGGTGATGAATAAATATGAGAAAAAGATAAATAAAGAGAGCAAAAATCCTACTTCATCATCCTCATCTTCCCTTGCCATTTAGATGAGGGTGTTCACATCATTTCATGAGTGTTAGCTTGTGTTAAAGAAACTTCAAAGTAGATCATCTTAGTATCGAAGATCGGAAGCAAAGGTTGCGTCTTTCTCTTCGTGGAACCTCTCGAGAGTCCGGATCCCGATGATCGCAGCGAAGGGAACACAACACGGAGCATATGAAGTGAAGGACCGGATCTACAAAGGTTGTAATCCCTCTCACTTAGTGTTAAAGTGTTTAGCATGCTTGTTTTCGCCTAATCTCTAGTTTAAAGTTCCGTATTCGGGTTGTTCGGCACGGCTAAATTTTAAATCGGGCATGGTTGATGCCTCGTAGACCCTTGTGCGAGTGCCTAGCAACCCTACAGATACTTGGGTTTGATCTGAGGATCGTTAGTTGTTTATAGGACTAAAATCAACTTAGGCATATGATTAAGGATCGTTAATCTTATTTTAGATTAAGATCAACTTAAAATATATGAGCATTTGGGCTCAATTTATTTTAACTAATGATTGTTAGTCTTGTATAGGACTAAGGTCGACTTAAAAATATGGTTAAAGACCGTTAATCATACTTTAGACTAAGGTCAACTTAAAATATAATGTGCATATGAGCTCAGAGAATATCACATAAGCTTAAGTTTCAATATACTTAGTCAATTTAGATTAAGAACCATGTATATAGTGCATAAACCAGTTCTGGCGTATATCACCATTGGCGCATGCCACGTGTCACCTGAGTATTGGCGCACGGGCTTTGGCGTATAAAATATTGGTGCTTAGGGGGTTGTGGCGCATGCCACATATCGCAGGTCCATTGGCGCATGCCCATTGACATTTGGGTCTCTGGCGCATGGACTTAAGTCCTCAGTATATGGATCATTGGCGCATGGGCCATTGGTGCTTGCCACATGGTGCATGCCCATTGGCGCATATGCCTCTGGCAAACGTCACGTGGGATTTTTCTTCAGAGATTAATCTTTTTATATTTTTGAAACTTAAGTTTCAGGGGAGCTTAAGTTTCTGTTAATGGCTAGTTTAGCCATTAATAAGATCATGATTATCACGATCTTATATTTTTTATGCTGTAACAACCCTAAACTTTCTGTATAATTTTTTTCAAAAATACAGAAAGAGGTACTTGAGCCTGAGCACAAATTATAAGTTTGATTTGCTTTTGAACAACAAGAAAGGGCTTGTAGCTCATTGATAAGACCTTGCACTGCTGAACCAAAGTACCAGAGTTCAAATCCCATCAGCCACAATATCTTTTTATTTTAAAATTCTTTTAATCTTTTAGAAGCCCAATAGTCTACACGTGCACAACCCGTAAAACCAAGAGTCACACATAAAACAAACGACTCCAGTGCAGTAGACCAAGCGTCAGGGACACGTGGCGAAGAGACGCGCCCCGACTCGCCCAACTCGGGCCGGCTAACCGCTTGAATCGGCCGGTGCCGCCGGGTCAACTCGGTCCGATCCCAATTTTTCTTAAACCCCTTGCACCCTTTGGCCTACCCCATCCCCTGCACTATTTAAATTCTCTGCAATTAACCAGAGAATTAAAATACCCCATTTTAATCATTTTTAATGCAAATTTAAATACAATTTTTATCACACCCTTCCACTATCCTAAACCCTAGATTTTCCTATAAATACCATCCCTAAAATCACCCCCCTCACTCACAAATCCCTGCCCAAACTCTCAAGAAAATTCCTAAGACTTTTTGTGTGCAAGTGGAGTTAGCAAAGGGCGAAACTCCGACGAACTTCCGACGACGATCCGAGAAAATTCCGACGACGAAACGACGCACCGGCACCTCCTACCTCTTCCTCCTTCTCTCTTCTAGTCAACTAACATGTAAGTCCCTAATTCTTCTTCTTTTCTCTATTCTAATAACATTCAAAACTAAAACCCGACGGAAGTAGAGTTAGTCCGACTTCCGATTCGGTTTTCTTTAAAAAGATACAATTTTTCTTAATAAAGATACCTTCATATCATCACATATTGTTCATTAAACATTAATAAATATCTTTAATAAGTTTCATCACAAAAGATTGTTATATGCATCTTTTATCGCAATTTTAAATTAAAATACCACAAAATTTAGTTTCCGACATAAACTCTATAATACCTTTATACCTTTAGATAACTCACGAGGTAATGACCTACCTCTTCACAACACACATATCTAACATAGCACGATGGAATTTGGGAATATAGATTTGGGAAAATACGACTTTATATATAACTACCTTTAACTTATAAAACCTTAATCTATAAGAAGTATATTTAACAAATCTTTGTAGTTGCGCCTTTACAACCCATTTGGGAAACCTGTTCGGGATGGTGCGGATTATCGCACATTCTCGAGCCTAGTAGAGTGAGATGCAGACCTCCGCAAGGAGCATACGATCTCGAAAGATTTTAATACATTTTCTTTAGAAAATGTGATTTCTATTATAAATAAAACTTATATTTTTAATAAATATATATATGTAATTAATATCAAAATATCTATTTTTAATATTTATAATATTCCACATTTCCAAAATTCAAGAAAAACATCTCATTTACAAGATACAAATCAAATATTACAAATAAATACCATATATTATGAAATTAGGTTTTATTCACTTGAAATGTCACATTGATAAAATATGCATCCATGAAAACTCTAAAGACGATAATAAAATACTTGAGGTGTATTTTGAAAATATAACAAAACTGTTTTACATAAAAAAAACCCTCGAGTTATATTAAATTACAATAAGGACCCTAGTAAACATAAGTTTAAGCGGGACCGGTCTCTTGAGCCTCAAGGAGTCGGAGATATGGGTGCTTGCCTATTTAAGGTAGACAACTTAACAAACGGTGTTATCAACATGGTAATTGTCTTTGAAAAAAACACAAATCCTGCCGTCCATGTACATCAGTTATCGATAACACCAAAACCTAAATCATGATTCAATTTCTTTTCTAATTGTCTGACTCAGACCGAGTCTCAATATAATCAATCTGACTTGAATATGATTCAAGTATCAAACTTCAATACAACATGGATCTATGAATCCGTCTATTCAAACTAATCAATCTATATTGACCGAACCGAACCATGGATATACATCCATCTACATGATTCCCCAGTTGCATCTATTTACCGATATCATGGTTTCGGCAAGTCATCCATCTATATGCAATATACACTTCAAACAATGCATCAATATAATCAAGATATCACGGGGTTTATAAGGGGTAGACTGGTATGGAACATGTTAAAGGTGGCACAAGGTGGCCACTTAAGACATAATTACATCCTGTTCCCGCCAAAATTTTCGGCCAAGAGTTACTTGTTCCCTTATAAAAAGGGGGAGAGTCCTCAAAATTTGGCATCACGTGTTAAACACGTGGGCGCTCATATGCAAAGCATATAGGCGCTGAGAATAAAACAATTAATGGCCAAACATGCCTCACCTGTAAAACACGTGAGCGCTCATATGCAAAGCATATAAGCGCTGAACATAAATCACCAAGGGCCAAACATGCCTCACGTGTTAAGCACGTGAGCGCTCTGAACATAAACACGCTAAAACCCATAATAGGGGTCACGTGTTAAACACGTGAGTGCTTTTGCCAATCACGTGCAAAGCATGTGAGCACCCTAATTTAAAATGTTCCAATCAAATTCTAGAATTAAAATCTATTTGGAAAATATTTTCTTGATCTTCCTTAAACTAGAAAGATCTTCTCTGTTAAATAGAGGACCCTTAGATCAAAGATCCAGCGGTGATCATTTAATAGAATAAAAATCTATCATAGGAAAATATTTTCCTAATCTTATAACAAGAATAAAATTCTATGTTAACAAGATATCCATATTAAGAAAATATATTTTTGATCTTGTTAAACTAAAAAGATTTGATAGAATAAAATTCTAATCTTATTAAAACTAACAAGATATTCATAATCTTGCTAAACAAACAAGAAATCTTCTCTGTTAAACAGAGAGCTTTTGGATTAAAAATCCAACGATGAATAAAATTCACCGATTGATCTAAAAGATCATTTTGGTTGATTATAAAATCAATCAACATCTCTCAATGAGAGATTTTCTGAACAAATTGATTCTTTTCTTTCTCCTATAAATAAAAAGCAGAGAGGGAGAAACGGGGAGGAATCCCCCATAAACTCTAAGTTCAAAAAGAGGGAAGACACATAGATACACAGGGAGAGGGGAAGAAAAATAGAGAGATAATTTAATTCTCTAAAGATGAGAAACCCCTTCCAAAAGCTCTCACAAAAAAAAAGAGAATTTAATTCTCAAACCAAGAGTTTAACTCTTCTCAAAGAATTTAGTTCTTCCTCTGGTTAAGATCTGTAGAAGCAGATCTTCCCACAAGTTAAGAATTTAATTCTCATCGGGGAGATTCTGTCATGCAGATTCAAAACCTAGAGGAAAGAACTGAATCCAAAATTTTTAAATCTTACAAATGGGAATTTAATTCCTCTGAAACTAGGGTTTAACCCTTTAAAAAGAATCTAATCCCTGCAAAGACCAAAATGAGAACTTGATTCCTCAGAACCATAGAAGAATAGCCTGGTGATGCATATTAGTGTTCAATGCTACACAATAAAAGCTCACGTGTCCCCACGTGAATACCTTTGAGGAACAAAAATAAGGGAAGACTGAGATCTAGTCACGTGACCCCAGGTGACCCCTGAGAAGTGCTCAGCACTTATAAAAGAGAAAAGGGAATAAACCCTATTTTTGGAGCGCCTCACGTGACCCCACGTGACCCCTAAGAAGTGTTCAGCACTTATAAAAGAGAAAAGGAAATAAACCATATTTTTGGAGCACCTCACGTGACCCCACGTGAGGCCTGAGAATTGCTCAACACTTATAAAAGAGAAAAGGGAATAAACCCTATTTTTGGAGCGCCACGTGACCCCTGAGAAGTGCTCAGCACTTATAAAAGAGAAAAGGGAATAAACCCTATTTTTGAGGCACATCGTGACCCCACGTGACCCCACGTGACCCCTGAGAAGTGCTCAGCACTTATAAAATAGAAAAGGGAATAAACCCTATTTTTGAGGCGCCTCACGTGATCCCACGTGATCCCCTAACAGTGCTTATCACTTATAAAAGAATAAGAGAATCAAATAGGCAGCGCCCAACTCTAAGCGCCTCACGTGACCCCACGTGAGCGCCTCAAACTTTCAGTGTTTAACACTACTTCAAGCGACTCATGTGACCCCACGTGAGCATTTCAAATCTTCAGTGTTTAACACTACTTCAAGCGACTCACGTGACCCCACGTGAGCGCTTCAAATTTTCAGTGTTTAACACTACTTCAAACGCCTCACGTGACCCCACGTGAGCGCTTCAAATCTTCAGTGTTTAACACTACTTCAAGTGCTTCACGTGACCCCACGTGAGCGCCTCAATTCTCAGTGTCTAACACTACTTCAGGCGCCTCACGTGACCCCACATGAGCGCCTCAATTCTCAGTATTTAACACTACTTCAATCGCCTCACGTGGGAGCACGTGAGCGCTGAGCATACACTAGTATTTAACACTACGAGAGGCCAACCTTAGCCCAAGTCAACCAAGTCTCCCAAAGTCAACACCCAAGTTCCAATTATACCCAGGTCTTTCAAAATTGATCTTAGATGGCATTCAAAGTAATGTTCATCACATTCCTTCTTAATCTGGCATTTGGTTCAAGGGTACATCTCTCCACACCTCTGATACATGTCGTTGTAAGTCTTCAACGTCTTCAGAGAGGTGGAGGGTCCCAATAACCAATAACTTTTGGCGCACCCCCAAACTGGTTGAACCAGAACCCTATGGACTATGAGGTCCTTAAACTCGTGGACTATGATGTCCTTAAACTTTACAGACTATGAGGTCTTTAAACTAAACTATGATGTCTTTAAACTGGACTATGAGGTCCTTAAACTCATGGACTATGATGTCCTTATACTTTACGGACTGTGGGGTCCTTAAACTCATGGACTATGATGTCCTTAAACTTTACGGATTATGAGGTCCCTAAACTCTTGGACCGTAATGTTTTTAAACTAACTACGGACCGTAACGTCCTTAAACTAAAAGGATAGAGCCCAAATGCTCTTTCGCTGGATCTAAATGATCCTAAAACCCTGTTAAGTAGATCTTAGTCTAAAATTAGACTAACGTATCCTTAACAACCATTTAAGTTAATCTTAATCTCAAACGAGATTAACGATCCTTAAATCAATCCAACTACAGATCCCTCAACGGACATTGGTTCAAGGGTACATCTCCTCGCACCTATGATATATGTCGTTGTAACTCTTCAACGTCTTCAGAGAGGTGGCGGGTCCCGACAATCAATAAACCCAATGGTCCACAACATTCTTAAACTAAACCTTACAGACTATGATGTTTTTAAACTGTCACGGACTATGACGTCCTTAAACTTATAGACCGCAATGTCTCTAAACTAAAACAATAGAGCCCAAATGCTCTTTTGTTGGATCTAAATGATCATGTTAAGTAGATCTTAGTCTAAAATTAGACTAACGTATCATTAACAAACGTTTAAGTTGATCTTAGTCTCAAATGAGATTAACGATCCTTAAATCCAACCCAAACCCAAATCTAAGAAAATATGGATTTGGTCTAATCCCCGCCCTACGGGCGACAACATAAATTAGCCTCTGTATACAATCCAGGGCAACCGAAAACAAAACAAACACACACGATACGAAGTGACCATCTGAAGAAAGAGAAAGTTGTTGCCGCGATGCGGTAGCGTAATTAACTGCAGGGGCTTGCGCCTACAGGGAAGAACGTCCCTACAATCAAAAACCCCTCAAAATAAGGGGGAATCTGACGAAGTCTGCTACAACGGCCGCATCCGTCTAAACCTCCGATGCACGGTGCCATAAATCATCTTGGCATCTTCGGAGAGGTGGACGGATAAAACTAAATAGCATCTGCCCCCAAATTCAGGCAAGATGACCTACGCGGTTTCGTCTCTGTATTCGGCGGCGAACAACCCCGTGTCGGAAATACGTCATCCAAATGACCCCGTCGCGGAAACACGTCAGCAAATGACCCCGTCGCGGAAACACGTCAGCCAATGACCCCGTCTCGGAAACACGTCATCCAATGACCCCGTCGCGGAAATACGTCATCCAATGACCCCGTCGCGGAAACACATCAGCAAATGACCCCGTCTCGGAAATACGTCATCCAATGACCGCATCGCGGAAATACGTCATCCAATGACCCTGTCGCGGAAATACGTCAACCAATGATCCCGTCGCGGAAATACATCATCCAATGACCCCGTATCGAAAATACGTCAGCAAATGACCCCGTCGCGGAAATACGTCAGCCAATGACCCCGTCGTGGAAATACGTCAGCCAATGACCCTGTCTCGGAAACACGTCATCCAATGACCCCGTCACGGAAACACGTCATCCAATGACCCCGTCGTGGAAACACGTCATCCAATGACCCCGTCTCGGAAATACGTCAGCAAATGACCCCGTCTCGGAAATACGTCAGCCAATGACCCCGTCGCGGAAATACGTCAGCCAATGACCCCCGTCGCGGAAATATGTCATCCAATGACCCCGTCTCGGAAATACGTCAGCAAATGATCTCGTAGCGGAAACACGTCAGCAAATGACCCCGTCGCGGAAATACGTCATCCAATGACCCCGTCGCGGAAATACGTCAACCAATGACCTACTCGTCGGAGCAACGCTTCAATTTAGGAACAAGTCAACTCACCAGTCACTTACAAGTCCTCTCGACTTGTAAGAGAGAAAACTCTCTTGTGAGATCCTTATGACTCTCAAGAGGAAACACACTTAGGAATCCTCACGACTCCTAAGGAGAAAATACACATACGAGAGCCTCTCGACTCGTAGGGAGAAAAGTATTTATGAGACCCTCACGGCTCATAAAGTTGGAAAGTCTTAGGCAACAGATCATAACCCTGTTTTCTAAGCCATCGCTACCCTATAAAGAGTTCAAGATGGACAGCTATTTATTATCTACAAACCACACTTGCCAAAATTACATGCCATCGAAATCGAGGTGCTACTCAAGAGTACGTAAACTGCTTTGCGCCAAGTCAAAACAAAAAGGCATAACCCACGGACGTCAACCACATATTATGCAAGGCAATAAGGAGAACATTTGATTTGCATCCAATTGGACGTCCGAAGCGTACCCACTCATGTATGTGCGAAAAGGATAAAATAAACGCATGGAAAGGAAAAATTTGCTATTCATACCTCAGAAAGTTCTTACATTGATGAAAACAGTAAACAAAAGCGTCATTAAAATGTTTACAATGACAAAATATTGAGTCCGGGACACGGATTGAGAAATTAGAAAGTGAGGCCGTCTAAAATATTTCTGGCCTCTCTGACCATTCTCGTGTTCATCCTCTCACGATCACAAGCGTCAGGATCTTCGTTGATGTCCTCCGCCCTCTGATAAGCAGCGATTATCGTCGTCTGTTGGAAAGTTTGATGCAAAATATCAATGAGATTATCCCGCTGCTTCTTCGAGATCAGGCCCGTCAGATACACTGAGTGCACCTTATTTTCAGCGTCATCCAGTGCATTAGGCGGCATGGCTTCATAAAATCCAGGATGTGCTCCCCAAATTGCTCTCACTATAATCTTCAAGAGAGCGGAGCGACGAGAAAGTAGTCGACCGTTGTGTGCATTAAAACGATTCATAATTTCAGCGCATTGGGAATTTGTAAACTCCTGGTTTTGACAACGGCCTTGTGCGCGAATGTCCTCATAAGAAATTATTTCGTCAAGACAGTATAGATGAGCGGCCATAGCGCTTGAAAATGAAAATCAGTAAGAGTTTAGAGGACAGACTGATTAAGAAAATGTTTATTGAAACAGACACGGGGATTTAAATCAACTCTTGATATCCGCATGAAGAAAACAAGTGCTGATTAAGACACCCAACAAATTCAAATTTGTGTAATTAAGGAGAGAATCCTAAAAGGATTCTCATTTAATGAGGGCCCCTCGGACCAAGGAGTTTAACTCCTCGAGAGTAATGCTCTGTAGACAGGAGTGACACCTGTCAACCCTAATCATGGGGGGAATAAAAATTCTCCAAGAATCCTAAAGAGCCATGCTCTGCGAAGAAGAGGGAATAATCCATCAACAAATCCTAAAAGCAAAGCTTTTTATAGAAATTAAAAACTTCAGGATCTTTAAGATCTGTAAAGCGAACTCTAAGAGTTCTTCGTTAATGGGTTAAAGGAACCCTAAAAAGGATTTCTTTTTCTGATCCATGATCTAGAAAGAGCAAAGCTCTGGTTTTTAATTAACGGGTTGAGAAACCCTAAAAATCTTTAAGATCTGTGATCTAAGTAGAGCAAAGCTCTGCTAATGGGTTCAAATCTTACCAAAAAATTTGACAGAATCTAAACTCAAAGAGAGTTTTCTGAGGCAGAGAGCTTGGCTCTAAAAGAGAATTAAATTCTCAAGAATAAGAAAACAAGAAGATGAACAAACAGTCATCTCAAGGGCCAAAAGCCCTATTTATAGGCACCGAGAGCCGTCCAACTTCTAAGTTGATCTAACGGTGGAAAGGCTACCACCGCTGCACTCACGTGCGAGCCACGTGAGCGCAACGGTGAGGGGGGCATTTGTTTCCCCCAATCAGAGCAAAGCTCTGTTCAAATTTTGAAATTTGAAATGAAGCGGCGCTTCATAAAAGCGCTGGCGCTTCATAAAAGCGCTGGCGCCAAGAGCGCCAGCGCTAAGAGTCAAAGACTCTGAGGCAACGCTCACGTGCAAAGCACGAGAGCGATAGCGCCAGCGCTGAAAGTCAAAGACTCTGAGGCAGTGCTCACGTGCAAAGCACGAGAGCGCCAGCGCTAAGAGTCAAAGACTCTGAGGCAGCGCTCATGTGCAGAGCACGAGAGTGCTAGCGCCAAGTGCGCCAGCGCTAAGAGTCAAAGACTCTGAAGCAGCGTTCACGCGCAAGGCACGAGAGCGCCAAGCGCTAGAACTAAATGTTCCCCACCATTGGATCAAAAATCCAACGGAGATGATTAAAAATCACCAAAGTAAAGAATTAAATTCTGTTGAGGGAATACTCCTCAAAATCTTTCCAAACAGGAAAGATTGTGCTCTGTAAATCAGTTGGATCAAAAATCCAATGGTGATTAAAAATCACCAAGATACAAAGTAATCTCTGTATGGAAAAATAATTTCCCAATCTTGTTAATAACAAGAAAGATGTCTTCTGTAAAACAAAAGCCTTAGGATCAAAGATCCAATGGTGGGGAAACATCTCCAAATCAATCAGAAAAAGATTGCCTTAACTGATCAGCCTCCACTATATAAAGGCCCCAAGACTTCAAGTCTTGCACAAAGGAACCACCTCCACAAACTTTGAGAAATTTCAAAGAGAAGAGCAAGATCTCGGAAGAAGAATTTCTTCACGGTAAATAAAATAGAGAGATCAAAGCATCTCATCAAAAGAAGAAGAACCTAGTTCTTTTTCTAGATCATAGATCTATAAGACAGAGGTCTTTCACAAAAAGAGATCATAGCATATCATCATAAAAAGGGGGGAGAAGAACTTAGTTCTTTTTAGATCACAGATCTATAAGATAAAGACAAAGTCTTTTCACAAGAAAACATAAGAGATTGTAACATCTCCTCTTAAAATAAGAACCTTGTTCTTAGAGCCACGAGACAAAATCTCTTATAAACGAGAACTTAATTCTCAGAGCACAAAATTGATCAAGAGCGCTCTGCACTCATTGGCTGGCGCTCAGCGCCAAGCGCGCCACGTGCTCCTCACGTGGGCGCTACTTAATAAAGAGCGCTATGCACTCATTGGCTGACGCTCAGCGCCAAGCGCGCCACGTGCTCCTTACGTGTGCGCTATTTCATAAGAAGCGCTCTGCACTCATTGACTGGCGCTCAGCGCTAAGCGCGCCACGTGCTTCTCACGTGTGCGCTATTTCACAAGAAACGCTCTGCACTCATTGTCTGGCTCTTAGCACCAAGCACGCCACGTGCTCCTCACGTGGACGCTGAGGGAACATAAACCGTTCTTTAAATAAAGCCCCAGAGCCATAAGGAGTGCTCAACACTCAAATTAATGCTCAGCATTATTGAACAAAAGAGGCTAAGCCCAAACAAACGTTCAACGCCCAAATAAATGTTCAACATTTTATTTAAACTGAGTGGGCTGAGCCCAAGTTGGCCACAAGTCCCAAGCTCAGACCAACCGAGCACATGTGCTCATAATTTCCCTAATTGGTCTTAGTCTCAAACATGACTACAAAACTCCCAACCAACATTGGTTCAAGGGTACATCTCTTCATACATCTGATATATGTCGTTGTAATTCTTCAACGTCTTCAGAGAGATGGAAGGTTCCAATAACCAATAACTTTTGACGCATCCCCAAACGGTCGAACCAAAACCACATAGACTATGACGTCTTTAAACTGGACTATGATGACCTTAAACTCTATGGACTATGATGTCCTTAAACTCCGTGGACTATGATGTCCTTAAACTTATGGACCGCAATGTCCCTAAACTAAAATAATAGAGCCCAAATGTTCTTTTGTTGGATCTAAATGATCCTATTAAGTAGATCTTAGTCTAAAATTAGACTAACGTATTCTTAACAAATGTTTAAGTTGATCTTAGTCTCAAATGAGATTAACGATCCTTAAACCAACCCAAACCCAAATCTAAGAAAATACGGATTTGGACTAATCTACGTCCTACGGGCGACAACATAAATTAGTCTCCGTTTACAATCTACGGGCAACCAAAAACAAAACAAACACACATGACACGTAGCGACCATCTGGAGAAGGAGAAAGTGGTTACTGCGATGCGGTAGCGTAATTAACTGCAGGGGTTTGCGCCTGCAGGGAAGAGCGTCTCCATAATCAAAAACCCCTCAACGAGGGGGAATCTGACGAAGTCTGCTACAACGGCCGCATCCATTTAAACCTTCGATACATGGTGTCATAAATCAACTTGGCATCTTCGGAGAGGTAGACAGATAGCACCAAATAGCATCTGTCCCTAAAATTCAGGCCGAACGTCCCAACGTCCCGGTCGCATCTTTCGGTGGAGAACATGATCGATCCTTGGAGCCTATAATGATGAGGAGGACAGAGGAGAAGACCCGAAGGACTTGTATCATGAGGTATAACATTCTTTCCGAGTAGTTAAATCTCATGTAGTTTGCTAGCTAGGGTTTATGGACGATCCTTGGTTCTAGTCAATGTTGCGAAGCCCGTAAAAATCATTTTTTGCAAATTTCGCCTCCCCGCGAACACGTGGGGTGCATGACATTGACTTACAGTGGTATCAGAGTCTCTCATAAACCTTATATATCTTGTAGCGATGTTAGAATTCCGCCGTTTTTGTCGCGCAAAAACTGCCGAAAAACAGTTTTCAAAAGTGAAGTTTTGAGTTGTTTGCACACCCCGCGGGCTCACGGTTTGAACTGAGAAGCCGCGGGGTGAAGCGTGCGCACCCCAAGGACCCTCTGGGGGGCCTAATGGCTGGTCCCACCACCTAAGACCACCATAAGGTGGTCTTGGCGGTGGGGACCCGAAACTGCCCCACTTTGGGCAGTTTCGGGTCTGCCTCACCCCCTGGCTATCTCGTGGTGGTCTCGGGGGTGGGGTACCCCCTCTAAGCCTTTGACTTGAAGTTAATTTCGTTCTCTAACTCTCCACAAAGATTCGGGCGGGTTTCGAGTTCGTTTCGACTCCCGGATTGGCTCAAAACTATCGGTTTTGGAACTTTAGCTCACTGGATTTTCAGGTCTTGGAAAATTGGTTAAGTTTGCTAATTGCGTGCAGAATTCTAATGTCGTAGTTACTTTACAAGTTTAGTGTTGTATATATGTGTTTGGAAACATCGACTAATTGCTATACGTCGATTAGTCGGGGTTGCACACATCTGTGATGTTGTTGTGATGGTTTGTGTATATGAACTTGTTGGATCGTCGTGGATGAATAGCCAGGGATGTGAGATGAGGGTTTTCATTCTTTCATTCGATGTAAAATTTGTAAAGTGGTGTAATATTATTTTGCGGGACATATCTGGGTTGAGATTGTAGCCACCGTTGTATTATTTCTTTTACTGTTTTTGCTCCTAGGATAGACCCAAAGTGGGGTGCACAAACTACCGGGTACTTTGAAGTGCCGAGTGGCCTATTCACTTTGTTGAGGGAGGTTGCTTCATTTCGGGTATTCGGTGGGTAGTTTTCCGCACCCGTAGGGGTCTAGGGTGGGATTTGGCTATTCATCACGACCGTGGAATCCTTCTTTCGTTACAGGCTCAAACGGAACGCGGAATTCCTAATATATCCAATTTGTTCATCTGTGATCTGGAATGCCCATCATTGCGTCTGACGAATGGATATTATTATTATTATATATATATATATATATATATTATATAATAGACGTTGCTTATATTTTGCATCCGCGCTAGTCCAGCCCCCGCTCTGTCGTTAGTTAAGTAACCTAACGGGTGATGACGGGGCCCGTGGTGAATGCAGATGGTATAAGCGTACGTTGTATTTTCGTTGTTTTCTGCAATGGTAGGTTAATTGATAGGACTGCATTATATTAATGCAAATCAAACAAGCCAAACCTGAATCGTTGGAACAAATTTAAAACCACTAGGTTATTTTAAAATAGCTGACTTTTAAATGCGGAGCTTAAACCACTCCTTTTAAAAGCTATCAGGTTCCTTCGATTATATCAAGTTCACTACGTTCACGGTTTCGCCAAAACCATTCGTAGCCCTCCTTCATTTCATATGAATAGTCAGTAATATTCAAGCTATGTTTGTTGGGCTTCGTCAAGGCATAGTGATTGGTAGCTGCCGGGTGTTCATATATAGCATAGATAGATGCGTTGGTTTGGGACAGTCGTATTACTTTGTTGGCCTTCGTCAAGGGTATATACGGGTGGGTTCAAATTAACCTGGACAATGATGGGTAGAACTTGACATGTGACTTATGATTTGTTGGCCTTCGTCAAGGTAATAAGAGCATGGGGCAAAAATCCACATCGGGAGTTTCTAAAGAAATTGAAACTTGCTAGTGCTGCATACCATTTGGAGTTTGATAATGTTGGTAGGATTCCTTCAGCATTATCACACAAAGATATTTGGGTCCCGATCCTACTGTGAGTATCCACTACTCCTCGGGAGATTCTTCACTTAACGATCAATGCTATAAACCAAGTAGGTGTCTAGAACAGTGTTAGCGGGGCTACGCCTCCAGGGAAAAGAGGTTATTTAATTAAGGAATTTCGCGAAAGCGTTGTAAAACCTCCCTCGAAGTACCGACACTAGCCTGGCCGAACGGTTAAGCAAGTATTGTACGGTAAGATTAATCCTGACTAATTCTTCTTTTATGGTTTGAGGAAGGATTTGAGAAACGGTGGGAGCCATCCTGTTTAGATAAATTAAAAACCAATCTAAACTTGCAAGAGCATCATGCTGAGTGTATTCTTCTCTCTCTCCTAATTGCAGCAACCAGGTGACCAGATTAGGTTACAAATAGAAAATAAAATGACTAAGTTATACTATATTGACTGGCAAAGATTTGTCCAGATGTCCATTACCTATGACAAGCTGGACCACCTCATTACTATTCATACCCCCCGCCGTCTCAGGTCCAATTTCCACCGTCGCGGATAAGGATATCAATAAGACAAGGGAAAAGGACAGTGCGAATGCCAAGTGCCTCGTGTTGGCCTCAGTTGATGGTGTATACTAGAGGCAGCACGAGAAGATGGACTTAGTTTCCATCTTCCTCCATAACAATGTTTTATATGGAGAGCAATCTCGTATCGCAAGATATGAGACCTCGAAAGAATTGCTTCAAGCGAGGTTGGCTGTCGAATCATATGTAGGGGACCACGTCCCTACAATGATTGGCTATATTAAAAAGCTCACGGACCTGGAGACCACGTTGGAGAATGAGTCATATGCTGACTTGATTCTACAGTCCCTACCACCTACTTACGCCCAGGGGAAGAAAGTTATACTTCTAGTTGATGGCACCCTGAAGGAAACCAGAGAGACACCCGCTCTGCTTATTGGAAAATCTTCCTCTTCTGGATCTAAGGCGGATGCCAAGGGTGAGAAGAAGAAGACCTCCACAAAGCCGATAGGCGGTGTCGGTAAAGTAGAAGAAAAGGGAAGGGCAAAAGTTTCGTGGTTAACAGTAGGAAAGGAAGGCTGTTCCTATTGTTACGGGAAAGGACATTGGCAGAAGGAATGCAGGGCTTGGAAAGCCAAAATCCAGGATCTTAAGCATGTTGTGGCTTCGATTTCGGGTGTGTTTATGATTAAAAACGGTCTGTCAATTAACTCTTCTTCCTGGGTACTAGATACCGGATCAGGATCTCATATCTGTAATTCATTACAGGCTTTGAGAAACCATAGAGTTATCAGGGCAGGTGATATGACTCTCAGGGTTGCTAACGGAATGAGCGTGGACGCTGTATCCGTAGGGTATATCACCTAGAATTGACAAGTGGGCAGATATTGATTCTACGTAACTGTTTGTGTGTACCAAGTCTAGTTTGTAAGCGATGTGGTTCACATCCACCTAAATCAAAGTTTGATTGGGTCAGGTACACTAGAGGACAGTATATATTGAATCAAGCTCAGGTTTTCAAACGTCCAGAACACACTTAAAAGAAAGTCTCCAGAATTAAATAAAACTTTCTTATGGCATTGTAGACAAGCTCACATCAATGAAACACGGTTGTTGAAGTTACATAGAGAGGGATATTTAGATCTGTTCGAATATCAGTCTTATGCAACTTCTCAATGACAAAGACTCCGTTCACTGGACACGGAGTAAGAGCGAGCGAGCTCTTAGGACTCATACACAGCGACGTGTGTAGTCCAATATCTACAGATGCACGAAGTGGTTATTCCTATTTCATTACTTTTACGGATAATTTCTTTAGGTTTGGACATGTCTTCTTGATGAAGCATAAATCCAAACCTTTTGAAAAATACCGGGAGTATAAGAATGAAGTGGAAAAACAAACAGGCAAAAGTATCAAGACACTGAGATCTGATCGACGTGGTGAATACTTAAATTGCCGAGTTCCTGGATTACTTAAAAGAGAATGGAATTCTCTCTCAGCTTACTCCTCCATACACACCACAACACAATGATATATAGGAATGGAGGAACCGAACCTTATTGGATATCGTTCATTCCATGATGAGTAACGCTGAGTTGCCGTGATCCTTCTGAAGTTATGCACTAGAATCAGCTGCATATTTTTGAATAAGGTTCCTACCAAGTCTGTGCCTACCACACCATATGAGATGTGGAGTGGGAAGAAACCCTATCTTCAGTATCTGAAGATATAGGAATGTCCAGCTTTTGTTGAAAAGCAGTATACGGACAAGCTCGAGGCACACTCAGTACTGTGTAAGTTTGTGGGATACCCAAAGAACTCTAAAGGGCATCTTTCCTATTACGCAGAGGAACAAAGGGTTTTTGTTCCTCGTCATGCCCATTTTTTTTAGAAAATCAATTTTTTGTAAAAGGAAATAGTGGGAGCGCAATAGAACTGGAAGAAATTCCAGAACCACAAATTATTACTGAAAGTATAGTAGAACCAGAGGTTTCAAAAGAATCGGACATCCCTACACCAATCCGCAGGACTAGTAGGCAATCTCATCCGCCCAAGAGATACTACGGTTTTCTCATAGACGGGGATCGAGAGGATTGCATCATTAACAATGATGAGCTAACTAGCTTCCAGTAAGCCATTCAGAGCGGCGACTCGGTAAAATGGTTGGAAGCAATGCGGACCGAGATGGAGTCCATGTACACCAACAAAGTATGCACTTTAAACATTGCTCCAGAAGGGGTAAAACCCGTAGGCTGTAAATGGATCTTCAGAAAGAGTATTGGTGTAGATGGATAAGTTGAAACCTATAAAGCTAGACTTGTTGTAAAAGGTTTTCGTCAAAGATCTGGTTTGGACCATGATGAAACATTTTCTCCAGTGTCTATGCTCAAATCCATTCGGACCCTTCTTGCCATTGCTGCCTTCCAAGATTTTGAGATCCGGCAGATGGATGTAGAGACGACTTTTCTAAATAGTAATTTGGAAGAGTGCGTCTATATGGATCAGCCAGAGGGTTTCAATCAGAGTGGGAGCAGCGGGACAATGTGCAAGTTGCTCAAGTCAATTTATGGACTAAAGCAGGTATTACGAAGTTAGAACATCTGTTTTTATTGAGACAGTCAAAGAATTCGACTTTATCAAAAATCCAGATGAACCATGTATTTATAGTAAGATTGTAGCAAGAACTGTGGAATTCCTCGTTGAGTACATGGATGACATTCTCTTGATAGGAAATGACATTCCTATGCTACAACCAGTCAAAGGATTCTTGTCACAGAGGTTCTCCATGAAAGACCTGGGTGATACCAACTACATTCTGGGGATCCAGATCTATCGTGATAGATCAAAGAGGATGGTGGGACTTTTACAGTCAAGGTACAACAACACCATACTGAAAATATTTAGTATGGAAAATTCTAAGCACGGTAGTCTACCGGCTTGTCACGGAATCACTCTCTCCAAAAATATGTCTCCAAAGACTGATTTGGAAAGGGCTCGCATCACATCTATACCCTACGCTTCTGCGGTAGGCTCTATAATGTATGCGATGTTGTGTATCAGACCAGATGTAGCTTACACACTGAGCGTGGTAAGCCGGTATCAGTCAAACCCAGGGGAGAAGCACTGAGAAGCAGTAAAGAACATTCTCAAGTACCTGAGAAGGACTAAGGAGATGTTCTTGGTGTATGGCAGAAAAGGACCTCCAGATCGAGGCCTTTGCTAATTCCAGCTTCCAGAGTGATAAGAATGACTATAAGTCCATGTCAGGTTATGTATTTACCCTAAGTGGAAGGGCGGTCTGTTGGAAAAGAACTAAGAAGGACACCGTTGCAGACTCGACGATGGAAACGAAGTGGTTCGTTGCATGGGACGTCGCAAAAGAGGCAGTCTGGATATGGAAGTTCTTAACTGAATTTCAGGCGGTTCCTTCCATTTGTTGGTCCAATACTTTAGTATTGTGACAACATACAGCGCTATAGCTTTAGGGAAGGAACACAGGTCCCATCAGAGATCCAGACATATCTTGAGGCGGTACCACCTGATCAGGGAGATCGTTGATCCCAGGAGATCGAGGTGATGAGAGTAGATACGGAGAACAACACTGCTGATCCACTCACAGAGGTCATCCCTCAGACAGTGTTCGAGAAGGCTATTCGAGATCTTCAATCTGCGATATGCTAGTATATGGCCTTAGTGCAAGTGGGAGATTGTTAGTGATATATGCCTTAGAGGCCATTATTGTATCATACTGGATTGTATATTACTTAATGGGAGCTTGGGATATACACGGATATAGTAAAAGTCTTGCTCAAAATGGTAGTATGCTACCTGGTTTTTTTCTACCTCAATATGTACATGTGTTTTCTTAGCATATCGCTTATACATATTGGTAGAGCCCTTAGGATCTTTGCTTGATTACCATCGTTGTGATGGCAGTCACACTAGTGGGGGCTGGTGTTGGGAACTCACCCGCGCGTGCAAACGCGTATATTTTGAAAACAGATATGATATTTAATGAAACGGAATGCGCACGCGAGATCGTTCTCGTTTTAAAATTTATAAACCGCAAGTGCACGGTACGTTGTAGCAAACTGGCAAATACGGGTCGATCCGCAGGGAATTGTGTATTGGGTCTTGTTGTTTAAGGTTCAACAAATAACGAACTGTTGGTTTTGTCACAAAAAATATAAAAAGAATACGAAAACAAGAAAAGAAAGAAAGAAGTTAAGAAAGAATGGTCATGGCTTTGGCTCGGAAGGTCGAATCGCGACGATTCCCTCGACGTTCCTTTGATCATGAGTTGTCCGTTCTCGGTTGATCTCGGCATGAAGCACGACTTGTCAAAGCGGTTGCGAGGCACAAGTCGTCAAATTCTGATATTCTCCGCAAACACGAAACTAGTCCGTTTTGTTCACTTACCGTTGTATGTCTAAGCTTGGGGTATCAACACTAAACACAAGGGTTAGCAAGCATACCACAACATCAAAAACACAATTAGTGAGTGAGAGAAAATGATTTTAGTGTTGATTTTGCTAGGTGTTTGTGATGGTATATCGTATATGAAACCAAGAGATTGTCAAACACTTGATCACAAAATACGATATCCAAACCTAGCAACCTTAACACTAAATTGATTTTAACTTAAACATTGAAATGGGAAAAGGGTGTTAATATGGTATATGGGGAGGTTACAAAGTAACCATGTTTCAAAATACCATATCATATCAATACATAAACAATCTTTAAGTTAGAATCATATAGTTAAGCACATTAAACATTAACAAGAGGAGGAGGAAGCAAAAGCCTTTCATCTCACTTCCTTACCATAACCACAACCAAAGAAGATTAGTTACACATGATAAAAGAAAAGCAAAACAAAGCAAGTATAAGAAGCAAGTAAATAACAAAGCAATGTATTAACACTTGAAATTGAGTTATAAAATATTGGTAACTTGTTCAACCTCCATAATGAAGCTCTCCATAGAAAGATTCAAGAGGGAAGAAGAAGAAGAAACCAAGTGAAGCTCACACAACTCTCAAGCCTAAACCAAAAACAAACTCAAAAGGAAAAATACGAATATATTACATGGTACCCTTGCTCAATATCTGTTTTGGTATTTATAGGCTCAACTCCAGATTAAACAAACAATATTGATGGACTGATGTGACCCTAGGAATTGACCAGAAGAAAAATGATGATGTTTGGAGCAAGGGGGGCCGAGCTCGCTGGTTTTTAAGGGGGTGTGGCCGGTCTTGGCCTGAGCAAAGAAGCTTGTATTGATGTGGTGGTCTTGTGTGCTCTCCAATATCACTCTTATGCTGCTTGTTTTATCAGTTGAAGCTTGGTTTGCATGCAGAGAATTGGAGGGAAACTTGATACAAAGTATCACATCAACACTTTATACATTTATTGCCCATCACACCATATGTACCCACCACTTGCACAATCCATCATTTCTTGTATGCCATGGGCGGCCCCACCATGTCATGGTCCATGCCAAAGAGTATGTGTACACTTGTATGTGTTGGACCAAAATTGCGTGCACACATTTATTTTGCAAAAGCTATTTGGATATCGGTCGATTTCCTATTCTGTTTGCAGTGTCGGCTCCCAAACGCTATATCCGTGATATTGAGTATGTTTCCAGTATTAAATCATGAATACCTGTAAACTGAAATTACCGAGCAGACACTGATTAATAGCACCGATATATAACAAAATAGATAATGAATGAGAGGTATTAAAATGTAGTTTTCTGTGATGAACAAATACCCCCAAACTTATCTTTTGCTCGTCCTGAGCAAAACAAAAAATCATAACCTCACTTTCGCAGGGAACGCGATTGCACAGAGCATATGCAACAAGCCGTTAAACCTCTAGGTGTCTCTAGTAGGAGGAGTGTTGTCTCTTGGGGGTTTTCAGCGGATTACACCCATAAAATCCAGTCAAGTTAGCGTTGCGCGGAAACTATTGATTCTAATCTTAAGGTTAGAGATCAAAATTAGAAGTTCTATTATCCAAGTCAGAAACGTTAAACCCTATTTTTCACACCTCGCAATTTGTTTAACATAAGCTCATATGCGTCTTTATGTGATTGTGCAGATCGTGCCTATAAGGTTTTAAGAACTTTGATTAGGGTCATCATGTCCTAATTACAGACCAGGATAAACTTCTGGAGGATCACACAAGTTTGAAAGGAGTTAAGATTTTCTCAAGTTATATTCTCCAGTTAGGTTTCAAGTTAGAATATATATCATTTTTAACAGAGAACTTAAGTCTTATACTTCACTCCACCTTTTCACCTGTTTTTGTTCATACACACCTTTCGTTATCGTGCAAAACGTCTTAATAAATACAAATCTTCATATCTCCACGAAAAAAACTGTTTTTATAGAAAATTCGTCTCCGCCAAGATTATTTTCCCACAAAGAACCGTTAGGACCTTTAATTCGGAGAGAACACTTGCTTAGCTTGTTTTATCTGGCGATTGGAAACTTAGCGAGTTTTGGGTCAATGACTCCCAAACCAGATGGTTTTAGGGCATTAGGTATGGAGACACCCCAAGGACTTAATTACCCAAGACATTAAAACAAAAGACTCATTTTATTTAAAATAATTCTGCACTCAGTGAAAACGGAGATATAGCCAGCTTTTTCTTTTAAATCCGAAGACGTTACATGTGGATAAGGTGTGTAATTACTCCAACAAGGTTTCAGATGGGTTATTTTTCAGACTTATAGCTTCTGTTAAAACCTCTATAAAATTCTTCATATCTACTTCACTGTATGAACTATTCTTGATATTTTGCTTAACTTAGAACAAACCTGCTTGATCCTAACGATGTTTAAAAAGTTTTACAGACATGTCGGACTTTCATCAAATTCTCAAAAACATACGACACGGGTAAAGTGTTATATAAGACGTATATTAGTTATGGTTAAGCACAAAGGAGAGTTATTTTTCGGGTTGTCGGTCTCATAAAAAGGATGTAGTTATTTCTAACTTATCAACCGAACCGTCAGACTTTGAATCTAAGTTCCCCCGCTAGCTAACAAGACAAAGTTTTTATATTTTTGGGAAATTTTTCAATTTTTATGGGTTTTTTTTAATATGTATGCAATGCAGAATATACACATGATGCAGTAAAAATAAACGCATTGCTCATTCCCAAACCTGAGTTTTACGATGTCCTCATCGTTGCCTCCGTCTCCGGTAGCTAGACTTAGACATCAGGGTGAGAAATTTATTTAAAGAAAAAGAAAAAACCTAAGACTAATTACAACATATACAGGTTAAATGATTGGGTTAGTCCAGAAATTAATACCAGCCATTTAAATTTTTTGTCTATATAGTGCAATGGCTGGTAAAAGAAGATGTATATACAGAAGAAGAAAAAAGAAAATGTATATGTTAGATGTTAGTGAAGGGTATGGGCGTGTAAAAGTAGGGATCGGAAGATATTGAAGATGAAGATGAAGTTTTGAAGAGGTTAAAGAATTGTTTCCTGGATGAATTGAATGTTCATAAAGCATATGCTGCGTTCCGAAGTCAGGTTCGTTTAAAAACTGGAGTTCATCCGCAAAAAGTTCGGCAAAATAAAGGTTTTTAGGATGTTCCCAAATGGATTCCGACTCAAACTCACCAAGAATATCAAGTTCATCCGCAAAAATTTCCTCAAAACTCGATATGAAAAAATATTCTTCAAGATTGCCTTCCTCCCTATGATTCTTCACAATCCTATTCTTATCACTATGGTTTTCTAATTCTTCTAATACCATTTCTTCCTCATCACATTCACAAATGGGTAGGTATATGTCATCCAAAAAAGTAGGTTCCCACACTAACATTTCTTCCGAAACAATATCACTAGGTGATACAAAAATTATGGGTTCCTGATTATTGATCTCTTCTGACAATCTATCCAAACCATACCCGTAAAAATCACAAGATTCCTCTTTTAAAATCGGAGTGCAAAAATCAGTCGGTTCAAGAATTTTCTCATCAAGTATAATTTCGGTTAAATCAATCTCTAAATCACAAGTGACAAGAGATTCAGTGGATACCTGACAGTTAGTGGTGGACTGACTTAGAGGGTTTTCCTGTGTGTCCTGGCAACACTCAGTCAATTCATTTGCATCATCATCTATGAAATCATCAAAATCCAATTGATCATTTATCTTTGGGTGACTTCCTAGACGACAGATATTAACACTATGTGGTTCTAATTGACTGTGTTCACTCTCTAGAATCCTCACAGCTAAATGTTTCGTGTGTTCCTCTATTCTAGCCAAAGATTAAGCTTGAGCAAGAAATAATTGCTCAGACTGCTGTATACACAGGGCTAGCATAGCAACTGTTTGATTCCCGATCGCAGTCATTACTTCAATACCCTTCTCTAGAGCGGTCAACTTAGCATCCATCTCACCATCATTCCCTAAGGACGTGACAGTTGTTTCAAGTAAGGAGGGTTGTGATGGTGGTGATGCTAAAGCAGTCAATCTGTCGACCTCTTTCTCTAAATTTTCAATCATTTGGTCTATGGTTGAAGTGGGACTGGGTTCAAGAGTGTTAGGTGGGTGACCGTTATAAAAAATTTGGGACGGTTGATCACCCCCTAGAAAAGGACAATTTTCATGAATGTGGGAAGATTTTTTGCAATTTGAACAAGTGTATTGGGATTGAGTATAAACAAATGAATAAGAATTTTGAAAATTTGAATTAAATCGTATATCGCCCATATTAACAATAACTCACAAATATCACAAAAATAAAGAATATCACACCCCTAGCAGTCTATGGTATGCTAGTCAACTAGACCTGTTCAAGAACCTGATTGTCAAAGTACAACTGTGTCGAGAAACGGGCTCAAGATATACGGATCATGAAGCCAGGTAAGTGCAAGAGATAAGGGGAGGTTTTCCAACGCTTTCGCGAAGTTCCTTAATTAAATAACCCTTTCTCTTGAACACTTGCCTAGACACCCCATGAACGATATACCGTTAAGCGGTGTTCTAAACACTGTTAACTTCTCCTAATAAGTGCGAAGTCCTTAGAGTCAAAGTTCTAGTTGTTTTTAAATTACCGTGGGCATGCAAGAATGCAGTTTTGTGATTTGTGGGCTACGGAAAAAGGTGATAAAATCCTTTACCGTATCTTGTTTGGTCGTGCCCTTAAATCCATATTTAAAATGCAATGCGCAATCAATAAAAGAATAAAAAAATCAAGCAATTAAGCAATTCTTTTTTTGTTTAAGTTTAAGCGCTGCAACAAATTCGGTTGTTGGGGTCAAAATTTGCACCCCCGGTTGACCGAGTCATAGTCAAGGTCAACCCCAAGCCAGGTAGGCCCAAGCCCAGGTCAAGCGGGCCCATGCCCAAGTCGAGCCCACGGCCAGCCTTCTCCATGCCAAAATATAGATCATGTAATAAATAAGTTTTATGTAATTTTTTATGCATGAATGGGCACAAAGCCAAATTTTTGTAAAGCCCATGGCTTATGTGCAAAAAGAAATGACACATGAGACATGGGATGGGCAAAATGCCATTTTGTAAAGCCCAAGGGGCTATATGTAAATCTGTAAGCCTATATAAGGCAACATGATGATGAATAAAAAAGGATATACTTTTCATTCCCCAAAAAATTAGGGCCTGTGCCTCTTTCTCCTTCCTCAAGGTTCGAAAACCTTCTTCTTTCCTTTGAATTAAATCAAGAGTTTTACTCTTCCTTTTTCAAAACTAAATAGTTTTTCACCACAAAACCCACAAAGGGGAACTTGGATCTACCATTAGATCTCAAAAATGGGAGATTTTTAAGTCTCACCCCCTTTTTTCCAAGATCCGGCCAAACGACAGAAAGAAGAAGGAGATCCATCTCCAGAAACCCCACTTTGGGGAAGAACTAGGGCTCAAGGGGAGCAGCCCCCTTCATTAGCTTCAAATTATCCTAGGAGTTTAACTCCTCATACACACACACACACACACAGAATAATAAGTGCACCTTTCTAGGAGTACAACTCCTATTGCAGGGACCAAGTTCCTTTTGCCGCCCGAGCGCCCACGTGCCTGGCACGTGAGACGCTACCGCCCAAAGCGCTAGCGCTCGAGCGCCCACGTGCTGACACGTGGGGTGCTAGCATTCAAAGCGTTAGCGCCCTTGCACCCAAAGCGCTAGCGTGCTGACATGTGGGGCGCTAGCGCTCAAAGCGCTAGCACCCTTGCGCTCAGAGCGCTAGCGCCCAAAGTGCTAGCTTCCGAGCGCCCACGTGCCGACACGTGGGGCGCTAGCGCTCTTGCGCTCAGAGCGCTAGCGCTCGAGCGCCTACGTGCCTGGCACGTGGGGCGCTAGCACCCAAAGCGCTGGCGCTTTTTCCCACGCATCCTTCGGATGCCCTTTTCCTTTCTTTTTTATATATATGTATATATATACACACACACACATACTCTACAACACTGTCCCTCCCAAAAAATTTGGGCCGGGGTGCTGCCCCGTACCCCGCAAGGGGGCTGCTAGCCCCCTTAACCCCCAGCCCGCTATCCGGGTAGCGGGACCCCCGTAAAAACTCTGCGTGGCTCCCGATATATCCAAGCCCCCCTAAAACAAAATACACGTACACTGCACCTTGAGTTTGCATGACCAATTTAACCCGTCAATCGGAGGTACCCTCGCTCCAAAGGCAAGGGGTAATTAACGACAGCTTAGTCCGTGGCTGCCGGAGATTCGGATCCCCACAATCATTAAACCCCGGCCTACCCTAGGCAGGGGGAATCTGTAGTACGCCTGACAAGCCAGCGCGTATTCCCATCTCAATGGGGTGACGAAAAACACCCTACAATGGTTAGTTCTCCGTGCAATTGGCGGCAAGCTTGCGCGAAGAATCCCGCATAAGATAGAATATTGGAATGCATCGGATTCAAGAGAAATGTTTTAAGAAATACGTACCGATGTGATTTGGTTTAAGAAAACCTCTTTAAAAGTGATACGAGTCTTTGATTGTTCGTTTGCACGGGTCAAACTACCCGGATCTTTAGCACTATACTTCACTAACGTCTTGCAATTGCATTTGAGCCTTGCTCCGCACGATCGCTGGTCATAATTCCTTAAAAACTAAAATGTCGGGAAAATACGATATTTAGTGTCAAAAAGCGATATATATGCCTCAATTCTTGCACACTCAAAATTATAAAAATCAAACAAAACTAATAGAGTACTGACAACACACTGGAGATCACACAAAAAGAAAAAATCAAAACCACTCTCATTGGGCTGAGCTCGACGGATTTGTCAATGATGTCGCCGGCCATATGAAGCTGGTTTGTTCTTGAATTTTGTGTGAGTTCTCTAAGCTATATTAGTATTCTTATGGTATAACTTGATTTTTTAATTTAAGTTCAGGGTGATTGCAGGTTGCAACAACAGAGAGCAAATTGTTAGTTTTGTGTTTTTGTTAGTTTTGAAAAAAATTTGAATTAGAAATTAGTAAGTTAGTAGGAACCAGAAATAACAATTCCTAATACTACCAACTCCCTGGCAGTGGCGCCAAAAACTTGTTGGGAATTCACCCGCGCGCGTAAACGTGTATGTTTTGGAAACGGATATGACTTTAAGGAAACGGAATGCGCACGCGAGATCGTTCTCGTTTTAAATATTTATAAACCGCAAGTGCATGGTGCGTTGTAGCAAGCCGGCAGGTACGGGTCGATCCGCAGGGAATTGTGTATTAGGTATTGTGGTTTAAGGTTCAACAAATAACGAATAGTTGGTTTTATCAGAAAAAATATAAAAAGAATACGAAAACAAGAAAAGCAAGAAGGAAGTTAAGAAAGAATGGTCATGGCTGTTCACCGCCGAAAGACGCGACCGGGACGTTGGGACGTCCGGCCTGAATTTCGAGGGCATATGCTATTTGGTGCTATCTGTCCACCTCTTCGACGATGCTAAGTTGATTTATGGTACCATGTATCGTAGGTTTAAACGGATGCGGCCGATGTAGCAGACTTCGTCAGATTCCCCCTCATTTGATGGGTTTTTGATTGTGGGGACGCTCTTCCCTGCAGGTGCAAGCCCCTGCAGTTAATTACGCTACCACATCGCGGTAACCACTTTCTCCTTCTCCAGATGGTCACTTCGCATCATGTATGTTTGTTTTGTTTTTGGTTGCCCGTGGATTGTATACGGAGACTAATTTATGTTGTCGCCCGTAGGGCGTGGATTAGTCCAAATCCGTATTTTCTTAGATTTGGGTTTGGGTTGGGTTTAAGAATCGTTAATCTCATTTGAGACTAAGATCGACTTAAACGTTTGTTAAGGATACGTTAGTCTAATTTTAGACTAAGATCTACTTAACGGGATCGTTTAGATCCAACAAAAGAGCATTTGGACTCTATTGTTTTAGTTTAGAGACTTTGCGGTCCATAAGTTTAAGGATATCATAGTCCGTGGAGTTTAAAGACATTATAGTCTGTGAGTTTAAGGACCTCACAATCAAAGGTTAAGGACATCATAGTCCATTAGTTTAAGGACCCCACAGTCCGAGGTTAAGGACATCATAGTCCATGGGTTTAAGGACCCCACAGTCCGTAGTTTAAAGACGTCATAGTCTGTAATGTTTAAGGACATCATAGTCCTTGAGTTTAAGGACCCCGCAGTTCGTGGAATGTTTGGTTGTCGGGACCCATCACCTCTCTGAAGACGTTGAAGGATTACAACGAAAAATATCAGAGGAGTGAAGAGATGTACCCTTGAACCAATATTGGTTGGGATCTGTAGTCCAATTTGGGACTAAGATACGGGATTTATGAGCATATGGGCTCAATTAATCTGAAGTAGGGTTCTGTGGCCACTTTGGGCTCGGCCTATTTAGTTAAAATGTTAAACATTTAACAATGCTAAGCATTGGTTTGGGTTCTAACAATCATAGTTCTGGGCTTTATTTATAGAACAATTTATGTTCTTTTAGCGCACACGTAAGGAGCACGTGGCGCGCTTGGCGCTTAGCGTCTGTCAAAGAGCGCAGAGCGCTTCTGCTGGGTAGCGCACACGTGAGGAGCACTGGCGCGCTTGGTGTTGTGCGCCAGATTTGGAGCGCTAAGGCGCTTCTGCTGAGTAGCACACACGTGAGGAGCACGTGGCGCGCTTAGCGCTGAGCGCTTCTTGTGATGTAGCGCACACGTGAGTAGCACGTGGTGCGCTTGGCGCTGAGCGCCAGTCCAAAGAGCGCAAAGCGCTTCTGTTCAAGTTGCGCACACGTGGGGAGCACGTGGCACGCTTGGCGGTGAGCGCCAGTCAATGAGCGCAATGCGCTTCTATTTAAGTTTGGAGCGCTAAGGCTCTGCAGCGCTGTGAGCTAGATTTGGAGCGCTGTGAGCTAGATTTGGAGCGCTGGGGCGCTCTTCTTTAATTGGAGCGCTGAGGCTCTCTTTAGGCAGCTTTGCGCCCTGAGAATTACATTCTCTATAAGAGACTTTGTCTCATGGATTTAAGAACAAAGTTCTTACTTTTTATAGGAGATGTTTCAGTCTCTTATGTTTTTGGTGAAAGGCTCTGCCTTTATGGATCTATGATCCTAAGAGAATTGAATTATTCTCCCCCTTTTTATAATGAGATATTACGATCTCTGAAAGACAATTTGTCTTATAGATCTATGATCTGAAGAAGATTAAGTTCTTCCTCTTATTTTTTATGATGAGATACTTTGATCTCTGTTGTGAAAGACCTTGGTCTTATAGATCTATGATCTTAGAGAAAGAAGTAAATTCTTCTTTTTATATGAGATGATGTTCCCCGCCGAAAAGATGCGAGCGGGACGTTGGGATGTCGGGGCCTGAATTTTAGGGGCAGATGCTAATTGGTGCTATCCATCCACCTCTCCAAAGATACCAAGTTGATTTATGACACCATGTATCGAAGGTTTAGATGGATGCGGCCGATGTAGCAGACTTCGTCAGATTCCCCCTCGTTGAGGGGTTTTTGATTGTGGGGACGCTCTTCCCTGCAGGTGCAAGCCCATGCAGTTAATTACGCTACCGCATCGCGGTAACCACTTTCTCCTTCTCCAGATGGTCACTTTGTGTCGTGTATGTTTGTTTTTTTTTGGTTGCCCTTGGATTGTATACAGAGACTAATTTATGTTCTCGCCCGTAGGGCGTGGATTAGTCCAAATCCGTATCTTCTTAGATTTGGGTTTGGGGGTTGGGTTTAAGGATACGTTAGTCTCATTTGAGACTAATATCAACTTAAACGTTTATTAAGGATACGTTAGTCTAATTTTAGACTAAGATCAACTTAACGGGATCACTTAGATCCAACAAAAGAGCATTTAGGCTCTATTGTTTAGTTTAGGGACATTGCGGTCCATTGTTAGTTTAAGGACATTACGGTCCATTGTTAGTTTAAGGACATTACGGTCCGTGGGTTTAAAGAGACCCCACAGTCCGAGGTTAAGGACATTATTGTCCGCGGGTTTAAAGGGACCTCACAGTCCGAGGTTAAGGACATCATAGTCCGTGGGTTTAAAGGGACCCCACAGTCCGTAGTTTAAAGACGTCATAGTTTATAAAGGTTAAGGACATCATAGTTGTTCAGTCGATAAAACTACACATTTGTAGTACATTTTTCCTACCATTTTTTATATTAAAAAAGGACTTTAATATGATATATTATACATATGAGGGTTTATGTGTAAAAACATTATTTTCCATGTGTTAATATATTTTTATTATCATTTGGTAGGAAAATGTATGCAAATAAATCTATTGACCAAATCCTAGTAGAACAAAGTCTACTAAATATTATTTGAGATTATTGTGCAGAATTTTCCAAGTTGTTATGCAGAATTTATGAAACAAATCAATTTGTTGAAGAAAACTTGCCAAATTAAGAAGCAAAACTTGGAGACCAATTCTGGAAGCAACCGAGAGAAGATTTCTGAGTTCTAAAAGTCTCTAGGATTGCCACATGTCACAAGAAGCAAGCCCAAGAATTTTGATGAAGAGATCCTCACCATTGAGCGCGGATCCGCGGCCAAACACCCCCTTGGGCCGTGGATCCGCCGCAATCTTAAGGAGTTGGAAGACAAGATTTTTTTGGCATGAATCTCTGCTGAATTTTACCAAGTTTCCAATCTAAAGATTCTGGCTTTGCACTATAAAAGGGCACCGAGAGCCTCTTGGAAAAGTTATCAAGCCGAAGAGATCACGAAGCTCCCGACGCTCACGCATCCAAGCTGATCATCGACTGTTCGACTACCTCCTTAGGAAAGATCGAGAAGCAATTAGTTGTAATCATTTTCTATGGATTAAAAGTGTAGTTTGAAGAAGTCGATTAATAAAGGTAGTTATTTTATTTAATTGTCTTTGCATTTTACATTATGTTTTCCCTCTCTGTCTTTTCATCTTCTTTTCCCAACATGCGCGAGTAATTCTCCGCTTGTTAGGGTTCGTACGATTAGGGTAGGCTAATGGACGATGAAAATAATTAAACCCTTTTTAAGTCCTATAAAGTTTAGGAACTTTATCAAAAGAATCATTAACATCCTAATCGGGCGCGCTAGCAATTCTTTGCTAGTTCCGACCGCGATTAGAGATTAGATTAATGATTGTTTTGGTAAAGGCTAGATATGAACGGAGTTCCGTGTCGAGATAAGGGTTAAGAGTGGGATTCCTTTTCCCTCCAGAAACCCTAATCTACACGCATCACCGTCGTTCTAGTTCTAAATCTATTAATGGATAAAAATGGTAACTTTTAATTAATCGTCCATAACTACTAAATCCTAACGAACCCTACAAGCCCTCTTATTATATTAATTACATCTTTAAAATAATCTAGATCTATATTTTACATTCTTGTTTAACGTAGATCTAGAAATCTTTCTATAAAATTCTTTATCCCTCCTCTCTTTCTCAACACATCTAAAATAAAAGTAAAAGGTTCCACGTTTCCCAGAGGACGACCCGTACTCATCTCGGTCTAGCTACACGCGACACCGCTATTGATTGCGGTTAAACTAAAAACACACTCTTTCACATCAATCAATAGTCCATGAGTTTAGGGACCTCATAGTCCATGGAATGATTGGTTATCGGGACCCGTTACCTCTCCGAAGACGTTGAAGGATTACAACGACAAATATCAGAGGAGTGAAGAGATGTACCCTTGAACCAAAGTTGATTGTGAAATCTGTAGTCCAATATGGGACTAAGAGCAATTAATTAGATTATGAGCACATGGGCTCAGTTAAATCTGAATTAAGGACTTATGGCCATCTTGGGCTAAATCCACTCAAGTTTAAAATGTTGAACATTTGTTTGGGCTGCTAAACATTTGTTTAAGCTTAGCCCCCTTTATTTAACAATACTAAGCATGGGTCTGGGTTCTAACCATATCTTGTCTTTTATTGAGTGCCGAGCACTTAAATGTCATATGAGATGACCAATTTTGGAAGACAAGGGTGTATTTGAGGCTCAATCAAAAGGGAATCTGCCTCTGGAAAAACTTAGCTAGCTCAAGCTAATATTGGCTTGGATATAGTGTTAAACACTAAAGTAAATTCAGCTAACACGTGCTCCCACATGATGCATTCAGAATAGTGTTAAACATTAGGGGGGAAAATGCTTAAAATAGTGTTAAACACTAAAAATGAGGTGGTCACGTGGGGTCACGTGAGGCGCCTGAGAATTGGGCCAAACCTTCTTTATTTTACTCTCAAAATCTGCAAATAAGTGTTAAATACTTAGCCTTTGTAATCATCACGTGTGGACACGTGATAGTGCCAATGTATTGGGTATTAATCCCTATGTTTTCCCTTTTTTGCCCTTTTAAAAAGGTGTTTGTCAGGGGTCACGTGGGGACACGTGAGGCGCTATAAATTAGTACTGCCTTTGGATTTGTTCCATTTGTTTTGAGGGTCACATCTGAGCACGTGAGGCATTGCCTCTAAGCTCTTTCTTTCTCATCTTGAGGAGTCTATTTAAGGGTCACGTGGAGACACGTGACCATGTCTCATTCTTTTCTTTTACTCATTAAGGAGGAGGGTCACGTGCTACCACGTGACCAGGTTGGGTACTGATCTCTTTACGTGCATGGAGAGTTTTAAGTCTCTTGTTTTAAGAATTAAATTCTTTTGTAGGGTTAAACCCTAGTTTCATTTAGAGGAATTAAATTCCTATGTTTTTGGAAGAATTAAATTCTTTTATAGGGTTAAACCCTAATTTTGTTTGAAGGAATTAAATTCTTATGAATTTTGAAGAATTAAATTCTTTAAACTCAATTCTCCCTCTAAGTTTTGGATCTGCATGGCAGAATCTCCCCGATGAGAGTTAAATTCTCAACTTATGGGGAGATCTGCTTCTGCAGATCCTCAACCAAAAGAAGAACCAAGTTCTTATTCAGAAGAGTTAAACTCTTAGTTTGAGAATTAAATTCTCTTTTTGTTTTGTGGAGCTTATGATCTCTTTCCCTTTCTCACCTAGGGTTTCTTTCTCTTCTGAGAAAGTCTTCTTTTCTCTCTGGAGAATTAAATTCTCTTCTTTCTCTCTCTCTCTCTGTTGTTGTATCTCTCCTAAAAAAAATCCTCCTCCTCTTCTCTTCTTGGCTCCTATTTATAGGAGAAAGAAAAGAATCAGTTTGTTTAGTCAATCTTTCATTGAAAGATTTTGATTGATTTTGTAACCAACATGATCTTTTAGATCACTCAGTGAATTTTATTTACCATTGGATTTTTAATCCAAAAGATATTTTATTTTTTGTTCCTGGCAAATTTTAGGAAAATATTTCCTTGTATAGAATCTTTCTATAAATTGGTGATTTTTAATCACAATTGGATTTTTAATCCAACGGTGCTACCTTTTACAGAGTGCAATCTTTTTTGTTTGGAAAGATCTAGGGAAATATTTTCCAATTAGGGTTTCTGATTCGTGTTAATTAGAATTTAATTCTTTTAGTTCAGATGGTTTAGGTGTTTATTATGTGTTGGCACGCGACTCCTCTTTAGAATTTAATTCTATTGTTTCAGAGGGCTCAGGGACCCATCACGTGTTGGCACGTGATCCCTCCAATTATTATTTTATTTTTATTCAGTGCCTACATGCTTTGCCTGTAAATGGACACGTGTCTGCACGTGAGGCTCGGTCATGTGTGGGCACGTGATGCCCGGTCACGTGTGGGCACGTGATGGCTCATAACTTTTGATCCCGGATGAATTATGAGGCCTATAATATATCAAATCAAAGGATTTTTTGAGACACTTTCGATATCATCAAAATTTAGTTGTTTCTCATTCGGGAGTTTATCAAAATGCAGGCCGAAAAATACTGGTTCGCATTTTCTTAAGTGTATCGCTGCCATTTGATACCTTAGGCTCTTTTGCGCAGAAATTTTTGGCGGTAACAAATGCCCCCCACTACTTTGACCACATAAGTATGTACGTGGGTGAAGTAGTGCAGAGTTATGCATGGCCATAGAATTGGGGGTTTAGGAGACAAGTTTAGGGTCCTTGTAGCCTAAGACTTTTCAAGCTTTATGAGCCGTGAGGGTCTCATAAAGGTATTTCTCCTTACGAGTCGAGAGGATCTCATATGTGTATTTTCTCCTTAGGAATCGTGAGGATTCTTAAGTATGTTTTTCTCTTGAGAATCGTAAGGATCTCACAAGAGAATTTTCTCTCTTACGAGTCGAGAGGACTCATAAGTGATTGATGAGTTGACTTGCTCCCGAATCAAAAAATTGCTTTGACGGGGAAGTCGAGGGTTGACTTTATCCGCATTTCACGGAGTCAGGGGTTGACTTTATCCGCATTTCACAGAGTCAGGGGTTGACTTTCGGTTGTCTGTGCACCGCCGAGTCATGGAACTGGGAACTTTGCCGCGGCTCCGCTTTGCTGACGTTGCATCTGTTGTAATGAGACGAATGTAGAGGTGGTCTCTAGGTTGTCTGTGAACCGTCGAGATTTGGAACAGGGACTTTGCCATGGCTCCAAGGTTGATTGTCGTATATTTCTGCAGAGACACTGATTTCTCTGAATCGAGGTTTTTGCCAAGGACGCTGATTTCTTTGGAGTTGAGACGAATCGAGAGATTCCTGCAAAGACACTGATTTCTCTGTGGGTCGACGCGAATCGAGATGCTCTCGTCAAGGACGCTGATTTCCCTGAATCGAGGTTTTTGCCAAGGACACCGATTTCCCTGGGGTTGAGACGAATCGAGGTATTCCTGCAAAGACGCTGATTTCTCTACGGGTCGACGCGAATCGAGATGCTCTCATCAAGGATGCTGATTTCCCTGAATCGAGATTTTTGCCAAGAACACTGATTTCCCTGGGGTTGAGACGAATCGAGGTATTCTTGCAAAGACGCTGATTTCTCTGCGGGTCAACGCGAATCGAGATGCTCTCGTCAAGAACACTGATTTCCCTGAATCGAGGAGGTTGCCAAGGACCCTGATTTCCCTGGGGTTGAGACGAATCGAGATATTCCTACAAAGACGCTGATTTCTCTGCGGGTCGACGCGAATCGAGATGCTCTCATCAAGGACGCTGATTTTCCTGAATCGAGGAGGTTGCCAAGGATACTGATTTCCCTGGGGTTGAGACGAATCGAGGTATTCCTGCAAAGACGCTGATTTCTCTGCGGGTCGACGTGAATCGAGATGCTCTCGTCAAGGATGCTAATTTCCCTGAATCGAGGAGGTTGCCAAGGACACCGATTTTCCTGAGGTTGAGACGAATCGAGGTATTCCTGCAAAGACGCTAATTTCTCTGCGGGTTGACGCGAATCGAGATGCTCTCGTCAAGGATGCTGATTTTCCTGAATAGGTTTTTGCCAAGGATACTGATTTCCCTGGGGTTGAGACGAATCGAGGTATTCCTGCAAAGATGCTGATTTCTCTACGGGTCGACGCGAATCGAGATGCTCTCGTCAAGGACGCTGATTTCCCTGAATCAAGGAGGTTGCCAAGGACACTGATTTCCATGGGGTTGAGACGAATCGAGGTATTCTTGCAAAGATGCTAATTCTCTACGGGTCGACGCAAATCGAGATGCTCTCGTCAAGGACGCTGATTTCCCTGAATCGAGGAGGTTACCAAGGACACTGATTTCCCTGGGGTTGAGACAAATCGAGGTATTCCTGCAAAGACACTGATTTCCTTGCGGGTCGACGCGAATCTAGATGTTCTCGTCAAGGACGCTGATTTCCCTAAATCGAGGTTTTTGCCAAGGACACTGATTTCCCTGGGGTTGAGACGAATCGAGGTATTCATGCAAAGACACAGATTTCCTTATGGGTCGACGCGAATCGAGATACTCTCGTCAAGGACGCTGATTTTCCTGAATCGAGGAGGTTGCCAAGGACACCGATTTCCCCGGGGTTGAGACGAATCGAGATATTCCTGCAAAGACGCTGATTTCTCTGCAGGTCGACGCGAATCGAGATGCTCTCGTCAAGGATGCTGATTTCTCTGAATCTAGGTTTTTGCCAAGGACACTGATTTCCCTGGGGTTGAGACGAGTCGAGATATTCCTGCAAAGACACTGATTTCTTTGCGGGTCGACACGAATCGAGATGCTCTCGTCAAGGATGCTGATTTCCCTGAATCGAGGTTTTTGCCAAGGACACTGATTTCTTTGGGGTTGAAACGAATCGAGGTATTCCTGCAAAGACGCTGATTTCCTTGCGGGTCGACGCGAATCGAGATGCTCTCGTTAAGGACGCTGATTTCCCTGAATCGAGAGATTTTGAGTTGACTTGATTCCAAGACGGGGTTATTAGATGACGTGTTTCCGTGATGGGGTTATTGGATGATTCTAGGTTGTCTGTGTACCGTAGAATCTTGGAACTGAGGACTTTGCCGTGGTTCCGATTGATGGTGTAGCATTTGTGTCCTGCTGGAATGAGGAGGCACACCGTTGTTGGTCTCCACGCGATGTGGCCATTGATATTTGGAACTAGGGACTTTGCCATGGCTCCGCTTCGTTGCGACTCTGAGGTCGGTTGTTGACGTCACGTCTGCATCCTGCTGGAGTAAGGAGAAACGCCGTTGGTGATCTCTAGGCTGTCTGTGAACCATCGAGATTTAGAACTAGGGGTTTTGCCATGGTTCCGTTGTTTTGATCCTGGGGTCGTTTGTTGACGTCGCATCTACATCCTGTTGGAGTGAGGAGAAACGCCGTTGGTGATCTCTAGGCTTTCTGTGAACCGTCGAGATTTGGAATTAGGGACTTTGCCATGGTTCCGTTGTTTTGACCCTGGGGTCGTTTGTTGACGTCACATCTGCATCCAGTTGGAGTAAGGAGAAACGCCATTGCTGATCTCTTGAGATGCAGATGTTGCCATCGAGACTTGGCTCTCTTTCTGATTGAGCCTGGTGGGATGATATGGTTCCCACTTTGTTTGTGCCCCTGGATTGTATACAGGGATCGATGTGATCTCACCTGTAGGGCAAAAGTTTCATTTTATATGTATTATATATATATATTTTTCTTTCCGCGATGCTCTATCATTTCAGCTTTTTGTATCGCGAAAGTCGAGATTGCCGAATCATTTCGGCTATTTTTCGTGGTGCCCAATCATTTCGGCTATTTTTTCCATTTTACTCGCTGTCTTTTTTATTGCGAGTTGCCCAACCATTTTGGCTATCTTGTATGCATATATTTTTACTTGCCAATTTTGTTACAAGTTGCCCTATTATTTCGGCTATTTCATATGTATTTGTGTCTCGCTGACTTTTTGCTGCAAGTTTGGGATTTGGAATCTGATACCGATTTAGGCATCAGCATCGCTACAACTGGGATATTGCCAGGAGTGAATCATCATTTGCCTTTGTCGGTTCGAACAAAGGTGGCTTAGCAAACAGGGTTAAGATCCTGTCGACTAAGGCTTTTGACTTCATGAGCCGTAAGGGTCTCATAAAGGTATTTCTCTCTACGAGCCGTGAGGATCTCGTAGGTGCATTTTCTCCTTAAAAATCGTGAGGATTCTTAAGTGTATGTTCTCTTATAAGTCGTAAGGATCTTACAAGAGTGTTTTCTCCTTATAAGTTGAGAGGACTTTCAAGGGTCGTTCACCGTGTGAGCATATCCCCAGTCGCTGGTAGGACTTTGTTAGGGAAATGTTTATTCATGCCCGTGAATTGTATACAAGGGTCAATATTGAACCGCTTGTAGGGCAAAATCGGGGTGTATGACGGCTTAAGAACAGGTTCAGATCCCTGTAGCTTAAGGCTTTTGAATCCCATGAGCCGTGAGGGTCTCATAGGGGGAATTCTCCTTACGAGTCATGAGGATCTCGTAAGTGTACTTTCTCCTTAGGAATCGTGAGGATTCCTAAGTGTGTTGCTTCCCTTCGTGAGTCGTAAGTATCTCACACAGGTAGTTTTCTCCTTACAAGGTCGAGAGGACCTTGCAAGTATCTTTTAACTAGATTGCGCCCTTTCGGGTTTTCACAGAACTCGCCGGTAGCCCTGCCGTTTTTGCTCACGGAGCCCTTTCGGGTTTTCATCCGTGCCCATCTTGCTTATGGACGTACCGTTCTTTTTTTTTACCACGTCAGCTTGGGGACGCCGCGGGTTTGTAGTAGTTTAACGATGTTTCGGTCAGTCGTTAGTTTTAGGACATTTCGGTCCATCGTTAGTTTAAGGACGTTTCGGTCCAAAAGCCGGCTACTACTTATAGAGTTTGTGCTTAGGAAGATATCGAGCGGACATAGGCGTCGTCATTTATCGTTGACCTAGGCCGTGACTCGTCAGGTGTAGTATTTTTTCAGGAAGCGACCGTTTATTGGCCTGAAAGGACTTTAACCATGCATGTCCATGAGTAGATAGGCTCCACCCTGGTAAACTTTGTCTATGATGTACGGGCCTTCATAGTTCGGCTCGAATTTCCCCCGTTTGGCACGATTGGGGATCATAGGTCTTTTGACCACTAGCACGAGTTCGCCTTGGCGGAATGTTCTCGGCCTAATCAATCTTTCATATGAGCGCGTCGTGTTTGCTTTATAAACCTCCAGATTTTGTTGCGCCATGAGCCGAGTTTCGTCAAGGGCGTCGAGCTCCTCAAGCCGAAGGTGAGCATTCTCTTCGTCTGTTAGCTCATAGTGAACCGCCACTTCTAGAGAGGGTAACTCTATCTGAGGGGGAGTACCGCTTCTGTGCCGAATACCAATGCATACGGCGTTGTGTTTGTAGCCGTTTTGAACGTAGTTCGATACGCCCAGAGAGCTTCATGCAGTCTCTTGTACCAGTCCTTCTTATTTTTGGACACCGTCTTTTTCATGATCTTCGTCAAGGTCTTATTGAAGGCCTCAGCTAGACCGTTAGCTCGGGGATTATAGACCGAAGAGTATCTCCAGTCTATATTATGTTGTTGTGCGAAGTGGCTGATTTTATGGCTTCTGTAGGCTGGCCCGTTATCGAAGATAATCCGTCGCGGAGTGCCGAACCGATAAATGACACGTGTCTTGAAGAAATGGAGGATATTCTCCATCTTCACTTCTCTTAATGGTACTGCTTCTGCCCATTTGGAGAAGTAATCGGTTGTTGCCATTATGAACCGATGTCCTCTGGACGATGCTGATTCAATAGGCCCGATTATGTCGGTTCCCCATATTTCAAACGGCCAGCTAGCCACCGTTGGATGCAGCAGATTTGGATGCTGGTGGATGAAGTCCCCGTGAATCTGGCACGAGTGGCACTGCTTCGTGTATTCGAGGCAGTCTTGGATCATCGTGGGCCAATAGTAGCCCATCCTTTTGATCTTCAATTTCCTCTTCGGGCCGGCTTGGTGCGAACCACAGAGTCCGTCGTGGGTTTCTTGGACGACTCTCCTTGCCTCTTCAGGTCCCAGGTATCTTAGCCACAGAGAATCAAATGATCTCTTAAGCAGAGTATCATTGACGAGGCAAAAGATAGAGCTCGTTTCATGAGCTGATGTCTTGAGGACGCGTCTTTAGGTGTTCGACGGGATTTGAAGTAGTCTATAAATACATCTCTCCAATCCTTAGTCTTGTCCTGATCTTTTATTTGTAGGGCCGTTTGCTCGGTCGCTCCCTTTTCTTCGGAAGATTCCAGAGATATTTCTGCCGGTGCGAGAACCCGACGGCTTTGCACAACGATCCTCACGTCATCGAGGTTCTCATCGGACAATTCTTTAGCGAGCTTGGCTAATGCATCCGCCTTGCTATTTTCCGCATGCGGTATGTTTTCCAGGGCATAGGTAGGGATTTGAGTCAGCAGTTGCTGTACTCTCTCGCTGTATTTTATCAACTCCGGTTTGCACGTCTGATAGTCACCGTTTACTTGGCTAACGACCAGTTGGGAGTCTCCGTATATGAGGAGGTTTTCGATTCCCATGTCGACAGCGATCTCAAGACCTGCTATCAAAGCTTCATATTCGGCTTCATTGTTCGTCCTCGGCTCTGTCAAGGAGAAGGCGAAACACATTATTCCCCTTTGCGGGGTTATGAAGATGAGGCCTACCCCGGATTTGATTATGGGGATACTTTGTTTGCGCTTTTTCATGGAAGATGCTCCATCAAAGTAGAGTTCCCACCGGGTATCATTTTCTCTTCTCTCCCCGTCGATCGTGTCAAACGCATGCTCGTCAGGCAATTCGCAGTTCAAAGGAGAATCGACAGGTATCGGATGTTCAGCGAGGAAGTTGGCGATGGCCTAGCCTTTCACTGCCTTGAGAGGACGGTAAGTTATCGAGAACTCCATCAAGAGTAGGGCTCATTTAGCGAGACGTCCCGTTAATATGGCCTTTGACATCAAATATTTGAGAGGATCCACCTTTGATATGAGATGGACCTCATGTGCCAACGCATAGTGTCTGAGCTTTGTTATTGCGAAGATCAACGCCAGGCAGTGTTTTTCGATGGGGGAGTAGTTGCTTTCTGCCCCCAGGAGAACTCAACTCAAATAGTAGAGGGCTCTCTCCTTCCCTTGGTCGTTCTCTTATTCCCACAGCGCGCCTAAGGAACCTTCGAGGGCAGTCGTGTATAGGATGAGAGGCTTTCCCTTAAGCGGAGCGGTCAGCACCGGCGGATTCTGCAGGTATTGCTTGATTTCGTCTAGTGCGCTTTGGCATTTGCGATCCCAGACGAAAAGAGTTCCCTTCTTCATTAGGTGACTGTAAGGACGGAACTTACCGGAGAGATTGGCTATGAATCGCCGGATATACGCGAGCTTTTCTTGGAGAGACCGCAGTTGCTTGAGAGTCCTTGGCGGAGGCATTTCCATGATCGCCTTGATCTTCGACGGGTTTATCTCGATGCCTCAGTGTCGGACGATAAATCCTAGAAACTTGCCCGAGGAAACTCCGAACGCGCATTTGAGAGGGTTCATCTTCAAATTGTATTTCCGAAGGCACTGAAACACGATCTTCAGATGCTCTAAATGTTCCTCGTATGATTTTCTTTTAAGTACGAGGTCGTCGATATAGCATTCGACGATTTCATGTATGAGGTCATCGAAAATCTTCGTCATTGCCCTCTGATAGGTGGCACCGGCGTTGTTTAGACCGAAAGGCATCACCTTGTAGCAGAATATGCCCAAAGGGGTCCGGAAAGCGGTATGCTTCTGGTCCTCGAGATGCATCTTTATCTGATTGTATCCTGATGAGCCGTCAATGAAGGAGAAAACTTCGTGAGTGGACGTATTATCTATCATCAGCTCAATGACCAGTACTGGAAAGTCATCCTTCGGGCAAGTTTTGTTGAGATCCCGAAAGTCCACGCATATGCGCACCATCCCATTTTTCTTCATCACTGGTACGATGTTGGCGATCCAGTCAGGATATTGAACCTCTTGGATGAAGCCGGAGTCGATTAGCTTCTTGACCTCAGCGTTGATGCTCATCTCAAGCTCGAGCCGCATTCTTCTCGGTGCCTGTTTGATCGGCTTGACATCCGGAGATATCGCCAATTTGTGCACAGCAATCTCTGGATCTAGTCCCGGCATCTCGGAATAGTTCCATGCGAAGCAGTCTTTATACTGCATGAGCATGTCTTTAAGCGTAGCCTCCTTTTCTTCAGACAATAGTTCACTGACGAATGTTGGCCGTGGGTCGTTTGCCATTCCCAAGTCGATTTTTCTGAGGATTTGCAGTAGTATGTATCCCATTTTCCATCTCTTTTGGCGCCGGTGGAAATTCTAAGATCAACTCATCTTCATCATTTTCGAAGCACCAAGAAAGGTCATCCATATTCTCGGGTTCTTCTTCTGACAGCGTTATCGCGTGACAGGTACGAGATCGTTTCCAAGACCGATGTTGATCTGGTTTTACTCTCGCCATACATGTCGCTTTCGATTCATGCTTCCGTGGCGGGCTTACCCTCCAACTGTTGGATAGAGCGAATCTGCCGAGTTGATACCGGTCTTCAACCCAGTTCTTGAAGGTGAAGCAGTCTTCGAGAGGATGTCCTATTGCTCGATGATAGGAGCAATAGTCTGGGTGAGAGACCTTGTCTGCTTGCTCGGGGTGCTTGGACTCCGGGAGTGTCATCATCTGATGTTTTATGACAAGATCGAATATCTTCTTTGTCTTGTCTTGGGGAAAAGAATATGCTCGACCCATATTCTTTATAAGAGATGGATCCTGGCTGCTCTATTCTCAATCGCGTGGCTTCTTAGACCCGCTGTGCTGCTGTCGAACGTTTTTTCCGTTCTTTGGTTTATTTTTGCCTCTATGTCGGGTCTTTTGTATGACGGTCTGGCAATGAAGAGCATCATCATTATCTGTAGCCTGCTGAAGGAGGCGTTGCGTCCTGGCTTTCTCGTAGATGGCCATCTCACGGTTATGATCATCCCGGACCTTTTGACCCGCTTCCCTTATTAGCTTGTCCATCTGTTCTTTAAACGACGGACTTGGCATTTTCATGACGGGACCTCGTTTTGGTTCAGGGTTAGCGTCTTTTAACAGAACATCTCCTTCTTCATCGAAGTCATGTACGACGTAGCTGCCATAGACTCGCTCCTGTTTCTTAGGTTGAACATATCCAAGCCCAATCGTTTCCATTCTCCCGTTGGGCAATTTTCCCTGAGTTCCAGGGACGCTCCAGATCTTTTTATAGAACTGGGCTTGTCGTGGGGTTTGCTTAAGGGGTACGCATTGGCGCCTCAACAGCCTCTTCAATCCTTCTGTGTAGTATCTGGGCAGACGGATGGGCTGGAGACTGTCAAGTGCAGAATCGGCGCCATGCCAAATTTCTTTCTCCACTTTGGTTTCCGTGGATTGATAAAAGATGATCGCCTTTTCATCCCTTCACCTGGGAGGGACGTAGAACGTCCGCAGTTCCTGCACACCATAGGTATCAAGTGCGTCAAGCTCTTTGTAATGCTCTTGCGGAACCATGGCGATTTATAGACTCCGATTATTGCCAGCGAAAGCTTGTACTAATGGCCGAACAGAAAATACGGCATTGACCTCATCTTCAGAGTCGCTGCCGAAGATCAACATAGGGGTAGACGGTCCAGGCTGGCTGCCTTGGGGTAGTCCCGAATAGACTATCTCCTCTTCCTCCTCGGTATCACTCCCGAAGACTTGAATGGTGGTGATAGCTTTGTCCTTCAGTTTATGGCATCTTTCCGTGTTTTCAAAGTCTGGTAAGAATTATTTTGCATCTTCATACTTTCGGACTTCATTCACGGAGAATGGGTTTAGTTCCCCTGTCATGGTATACTCGAGACCATCCTTGAAATACTTCATAAACCGATGTTGTGTAGAAGGGATGATGTTGTACTCGTGTAACCAAGGCCTGCCGAGCAAAGCATTGTAACATGTCTTAGCGTCAATGACGTGAAATTTGATGTCCGTGATGAGCAGCCCAAAGCATAATGTCAATATCACAGACCCAAGTGTCCGTGACGACTGGGAGTCAAACCCGGAGATGGTGATTTTATCACGAGCGAGGTGCTGAACGCTCATGCAGATTTCCTTCAACACTCTTACATTGAGAAGGTTGACGGAGGAGCCATTGTCGACCAGGATCTTACCGATCTTAATATCATGATAGTATCCGGAGACATAAAAGGGACGGTTATGCTCGCACGTCCCGAGGAGGAGATCTTCATTGCCGAAGATGATATCGGCTGTGTGCACTTCTTCCAGCTCGTCCTTCATCTTTTCTTCGGGGAGGAAAGCTTGGAACTGCTCGGGCTCCTATAACGCCTTGATCAGAGAATCTCTTGCTTCTTTTGATAATAAGATGGCATCGAGAATGCTTAGCTGCGAAGGTAGCTTCCTCAAATGTGCCAGAACGTTGTAATCCACCTTCTTTTTCTTTGGCGGGTCTTTGTCTATCAGCTCTTTGACGAATTGATCATCTAGGGCGATGTCCTCAGGGACTTTTTCTTTCCCTTTATCTTTTATACTCGACCCACTGTTCGCGGGACCGAGATTCTTTTCGGGCAGCGTACGATTGCGCAGCTGAATGTTCTCACAGGTCTTCATTTCTTCCGTTTTGGATGTGGGTTCTTTGAAGAGAGGGCTAAGGGCTATTTCTTCATCAGAATCACTCCCGAAGGTGAGAACTTGCGATCCCCCAGCGTCGACCATGTGACAGTTGCCGGTAGTTCTTTTACGCTCCTCGGTCGTATTTCTTTGCTCCCGACGAGTTTTGCGTTTCATCCGCTTGAAATGTTGTCGGTGAGAAACATATCCCTGCCACCAGTTTTTAAAAGCGTTGCACTCTTCGGTGGGGTGCGCAATCCTTCTATGATATAGACAGTAGTTAGGATGCACATCTTCTTCATTAAGGTGTATCTTATCAGAAGTGTTTCCTTCGGAGGGTGGTAGTTTTATTCCCATCGATATGGCTTTGGCGAACCTTTTCCTCGTCTTGAACCTACTTTTATTTGCGGCGGATGTACTTTGATCTGGTGGGAGTGTTTCGACCCTTTCGTCTAGTCGCCGGCATTTAGCCTTTTCAAATATGGCCATTTCGCGCTCTCGATCAGTTTTGCTTTTCAGAAGAGCTTCGTTCAGGAATGCATCAATCATTTCGTCTGATGGTCCTAGAAGTCCCGGCTCAGGATCTGCCCTCAGTTTCTCTACGTCAGGAGCTTCTTCACCGTCTATTAACGAGTGAGAGATCACATGGCAGCTTGCCACACAATCCTCATGTTCATCTGACGAGTCTTCTCCATTGTCATCATCTCCGTCCTCAAAGACGTGGCTGAGAAACTCTTGAAGTGTGACTGGGGTTCGCGCCTTCTGGTTATATTCTTCCAGCGCGTCGATATGTTTTTGCAGGTCCGTGCGCTTGTCACATGGCTTCATGGGCTTTTTGGTCTTCTTCTTTTTCTTCGAAGACTTTGACGGCTGGGCTTAAGCGTTTTGATTATTGCTACCAATTTTTGGCGTCTGGCATGGCTTCAGCATTCCCTCGATGATTTCGGGTTCCAGTGGACTTTTCCATTTGACCGCCGGGCATGCTAGGATATCCTTCAGCATTCTTTTTGTTTTCGCTGAAAGAACAACCTCCCATGGAGCTTCTTCTACAAAAGAGCATGATGCCCCCGGTGTGTCCGTCTTTTTGAGAGCGTGCGGCTGGGACGGGTTTACTTTCCAATTCTCGGACAGTGCGAACTTGCCCTATTGGTATTGGCTCTCAATCCATCCTTTGAAGACGAAGCAATCCTCGATTGGATGGCCTATCGCTTGATGATAGGGGCAATAATTGAGAATATTAGCCTCGCCGGGTTGCAATGGGAGTTTTGGATCTGGTAAGTTGATGAGCCTGTTGCGCACCGCAAGCTCGAACAATCTCCTCGTTTTGTCTCGGGGAAACGAATAAGGGCGTTTTATTTTCTCATTATAGAATCGCTGTCTCTCGTCTTGGCGATCAGTTAGTTTTGGACTACTGGGCTGCTGTTGAGCATTGGCGACGAAGGTCGCTTTCCCTTTCCCTTTTTCATTCCGTGGCTCCGGCTTCGAAGAGGAAGGCCTGTGGCCCATCTGGTCCATTTGGGCCAACTTGTCAATCAAGGCCTGAAAAGTAGTTGGCTTGAAGAACATCATAAATTGCGAGATGGTCGACTGCGGATTAAGAGTACCCACGAACATGCCTACTGCAGGCGCTTCTTCGATGCGCTGCTCGCACTTCGACCATAGATTCTGCCACCGTATTGCATACTGAACCCATGTTTCTCCAGGCTTCACCATGGCATTGATCAATGCCGTGATTGGGCTGCGTTCTCTAGCACTTGCAAAACGCTGGATGAATAGAAACACCATCTCCATAAAGGTTTTGACGGAATCGTTGGGGAGTTCTGAATACCATTCGAACGCCGTCTCCGCCAAGCTGCCAACGAATTGGCGAAGCAGTAACTTATCATCCCCTCCAGTATTGCCGCAGAGAGCCCTGAACTGAGCGACATGTTGATGGGGATTGTATGTCCCTTTGTATACGTGGAATTTGGGAATCGTGTATCCCGGCGGGTACCTTATTTGGTCGTACCAGCCCGGATAGGGTCATCCAGTTTTAACAATTTGCCCAGCCGCTTCATTCGCCTAGTTTAAGTACATCATAGTCCGTGGGTTTAAAGGGACCCCACAGTCCGAGGTTAAGGACATCATAGTCCGCGGGTTTAAAGGGACCCCACAGTCCGAGGTTAAGGACATCATAGTCCGTGGGTTTAAAGGGACCCCACAGTCCGTAATTTAAAGACGTCATAGTCTATAAAAGTTAAAGACATCATAGTCCATGAGTTTAGGGACCTCATAGTCCATGGAATGATTGGTTATCGGGACCCGTCACCTCTCCGAAGACGTTGAAGGATTACAACGACAAATATCAGAGGAGTGAAGAGATGTACCCTTGAACCAAAGTTGATTGTGAAATCCATAGTCCAATTTGGGACTAAGATCAATTAATTAGATTATGAGCACATGGGTTCAGTTAAATCTGGATTAAGGACTTATGGCTATCTTGGGCTAAGTCCACTCAAGTTTAAAATGTTGAACATTTGTTTGGGCTGCTAAACATTTGTCTAAGCTTAGCCCCCCTTTATTTAGCAATGCTAAGCATGGATCTCGGTTCTAACCATATCTTGTCTTTTACTGAGTGCTGAGCACTCAAATGTCATATGAGATGACCAATTTTGGAAGACAAGGGTGTATTTGAGGCTCAGTCAAAGGGGATTCTGCCTCTGGAAAAACTTAGCTAGCTCAAGCTAATATTGGCTTAGATATAGTATTAAACACTAAAGTAAATTCAGCTATCACGTGCTCCCATGTGATGCGTTCAGAATAGTGTTAACCATTAGGGGGAAATGCTTAAAATAGTGTTAAACACTAAAAAGGAGGTGGTCACGTGGGGTCACGTGAGGCGTCTAAGAATTGGGCCAAACCTCCTTTATTTTACTCTCAAAATCTGCAAATAAGTGTTAAACACTTAGCCTTTGTAATCATCACGTGTGGACACGTGATAGTGTCAATGTATTGGGTATTAATCCCTCTGTTTTCCCTTTTTTGCCCTTTTAAAAAGGTGTTTGTCAGGGGTCACGTGGGGACACGTGAGGCGCCATAAATTAGTATTGCCTTTGGATTTGTTCCATTTGTTTTGAGGGTCACGTGTGAGCACGTGAGGCATTGCCTCCAAGCTCATTCTTTCTCATCTTGAGGAGTTTATTTAAGGGTCATGTGGAGACACGTGACCATGTCTCATTCTTTTCTTTTACTCATTAAGGAGGAGGGTCACGTGCTACCACGTAACGAGGTTGGGTACTGATCTCTTTACGTGCATGGAGAGTTTTAAGTCCCTTGTTTTAAGAATTAAATTCTTGTGTAGGGTTAAACCCTAGTTTCATTTAGAGGAATTAAATTCCTATGTTTTTAAATGAATTAAATTCTTTTATAGGGTTAAACCCTAATTTTGTTTGGAGGAATTAAATTCTTATGAATTTGGAAGAATTAAATTTTTTAAACTCAATTCTCCCTCTAAGTTTTGGATCTGCATGTCAGAATCTCCCCGATGAGAGTTAAATTCTCAACTTATTGGGAGATCCGCTTCTGCAGATCCTCAACCAAAGGAAGAACTAAGTTCTTTTTCAGAAGAGTTAAACTCTTAGTTTGAGAATTAAATTCTCTTTTTGTTTTGTGGAGCTTATGATCTCTTTCCCTTTTTCACCTAAGGTTTCTTTCTCTTTTGAGAAACACTTTTTTTCTCTCCGGAGAATTAAATTCTCTTCTTTTTCTCTCTCTCTCTGTTGTTGTATCTCTCCTAAAAAAATCCTCCTCCTCTTCTCTTCTTGACTCCTATTTATAGGAGAAAGAAAAGAATCAGTTTGTTTAATCAATCTTTCATTAAAAGATTTTGATTGATTTTGTAACCAACATGATCTTTTAGATCACTCAGTGAATTTTATTCACCATTAGATTTTTAATCCAAAAGATATTTTATTTGTTGTTCCTGGAAATTTTTTCCTTGTATAGAATCTTTCTATAAATTGGTGATTTTTAATCACCATTGGATTTTTAATCCAACGGTGCTCCCTTTTACAGAGTGCAATCTTTTTTGTTTGGAAAGATCTAGGAAAATATTTTCGAATTAGGGTTTCTGATTCATGTTAATTAGAATTTAATTCTATTAGTTTAGATGGTTTAGGAGTTTACCACGTGTTGGCACGTGACTCCTCTTTAGAATTTAATTCTATTGTTTCAGAGGGCTCATAGACCCATCACGTGTTGGCACGTGACCCCTCCAATTATTATTTTATTTTTATTCAGTGCCTACAGGCTTTGCCTGTAAATGGTCGTTTGTCTGCACGTGATGCCCGGTCACGTGATGTCCGGTCACGTGTGGGCACGTGATGCCTCATAACTTTTGATCCCGGATGAATTATGAAGCCCATAATATATCAAATCGAAGGATTTTTTGAGACACTTTCGATACCATCAAAATTTAGTTGTTTCTCATTCGGGAGTTTGTCAAAATGCAGCCCGGAAAATACTGGTTCGCATTTTCTTAAGCGTATGACTGCCATTTGATATCTTAGGCTCTTTTGCGCAGAAATTTTTGGCGGGAACAGATGATTTCATCTCTCTGTTCTTTTTTCTTTTTACCTTGAAGAAAGTTTTCTTTTTCTGAGAGCTTGCTTTTTGTATTTGAATTTCTCAAAGTTTATGGGAGGGTTCATCTATTTGTCTCTGTATATCAGACTTGAAATCTTAGGGCCTTTATATAGTGAAGGTTAATTTGTTCAATCGGTTAAGGAGATCTTTTCTCCAATTAATTTGGGGATTTCCCCACCGTTGGATCTTTGATCCAAGGACTTCTGATTTACAGAAGGCAATCTTCTTGGTTTTATCAAGATTGGGAAATCTTTTCCCCTACAGAATTTTTTCTGTATTTTGGTGATTTTTAATCACATTCGGATCATTGATCCAACGGTGCTCTGATTTACAGAGCACAATCCTTTTGTTTGGAAAGATTTTGATGAATCTTTCCTTAACAGAATTTATTCTGGTCAATTGATGATTTATCAACTTTATTGGATCTTTGATCTGATGGTGGGGAACATTTAGTTCCAGCGTTAGCGCACTCGTGCCTTGCACGTGAGCGCTGCTTCAGAGCGCAGGCGCTCTTTGCACGAGCGCACTCGTGCCTTGCACGCGAGCGCTGCTTCAGAGTGCAGGCGCTCTTTGCGCCAGCGCACTCGTGCCATGCACGCGAGCGCTGCTTCAGAGCGCTGGCGCTCTTTGCGCGAGCGCAATTGTCCTTTGCACGTGAGCGCTGCTTGCCGGCGCTTTATGAAGCGCTGCTTCATTTCAAATTTTGAAAATTTGAACAGAGCTTTGCTCTAATTGGGGGAAACAAATGCTCCCCCCCACCGTTGCGCTCACGTGCCCACATATGAGTGCAGCGGTGGCCGCATCTGCGTCCTTAGATCAACTTAGAAGTTGAGACGTCTCTCAGTGGCTATAAATAGGGCCTTTAGCCCTTGAGATAATCTTTATTCATCTTCTTTCTTGTTTTCTGAGAATTATTTCTCCTTCAGAGCATTGCTCTTCGTCTTAAGAATTTTCTTAGGGACAGAACTCTGTTAAAATTATAGGTAAAGATTAATCTTTGAAGGGATTAGTTAATAATCTAGGATTTCACCCATTAACAGAGCTTTTGCTCTGCTTAGATCATAGATCTTCAAGAAAACCTTTTTAGGGTTTCTCAACAGAGCTTTGCTCTTGTTAGATCTTAGATCTTTGTTAGGGTTTCTTAACCTCTTAATCAGAGATTTTCTCTTTTCAAATCATATAGATTTATTAATCTTTCATGAAAACTCTTAGAGTTTGTTCATAGATCTTGAAGATCTCGAAATTTTAATTCATTAAAAACTTTACTTTAAGTTTTCTGATGGGTTATTCCATCATTCTTACAGAGCATGGCTCTTCAGGATTCTCAGGGAATTTTTAATTCCCCTCATAATTGACTTTGACAGGTGTCATTCCTGTCTGCAGAGCATTGCTCTCGAGGAGTTTAACTTCTTGGCCCGAGGAACCTTTTCATTAAATGCGAAATCCTTTTTAGGGTTCCCTTCTTAATTGCACAGAATTAAATTGAATGGGTGATTTAATCAGTACTTATTTAAATCCCCTTGTTCGTCTCGATAAGCTTTTTCTTAATCAGCCTTTCTACCAACTCTCATTGATCTTCTTTTCAGACGTTATGGCTGCTCATTTGTATGATCTCGATGAGATTATTTCTTACGGAGACATCCGCTCATTCGGTCGTTCCCAAAACCAAGAATTAACAAACGCCAGTGCGCTGAAATTATGGGTCGCTTTGGTGCGTATAACGGCCGACTGCTCCCTCGTCGTTCCTCTCTCTTGAAGCTCATCGTGAGAGCGATCTGGGATGCGCTTCCTTTATTCTATCAAGGCATGCCGCTTAAGGCATTGGATGACGCCGAAAATAAAGTGCACTCGGTGTATCTGATGGGCCTAATCTCAAAGAAAAGGCGGGACAATCTTGTTGATATCATGCATCAAGCTTTTCAACAGGCGACGATACTCACTGCTTATCGGAGGGCGGAGGACATCGGTGGGGATCCTGACGCTTGTGATCGTGAAAGGATATACACGAAGATGGTCCGAGAGGCCCGAAAAATTTTGGATGGCCTAACTTTTGAATTTCTCAATCCATGTCCTCGATTTGATGTCTTGCCATTGTAAACATTTTAATGATGTTTTCGTTTACCGTTTTCATCAATGTAAGAACTTTTCTGCAGTATGAATAACAAATTTTTCCTTTCCATGCATTTATTTTATCCTTTTCACACATACATGAGTGGGTACGCTTCGGACGCTCGATTGGATGTAAATCAAATATTCTCCTTATTACCTTGCATAATAGGTGATTGACGTCTGTGGGTTATACCTTTTCATTTCAACTTGACGCAAAGCAATTTACGCACTCTTGAGTAGCATCTCCATTTCTCTGGCATGTAATTTTGGTAAATGTAGTCTGTAGATGGTAGATAATAGTTCATCTTAAACTCTTTGTAGGGTAGCTATGGTTTAGGAGACAGGTTCAGATCTGCCGCCTAAGAATTTTCAATTTTATGAGCCATGAGGGTCTCATAAAGATTTTTTCTCCCTACGAGTCGAGAGGATATTGTAGGTGTATTTTCTCCTTAGGAATCGTGAGGATTCTTAAGTGTGTTTTTTTTCTTGAGAGTCGTAATGATCTCACAAGAGAAATTTCTTCCTTACAAGCCGAGAGGACTCATAGGTGATTGTTTTCCTCTTTGTCGATGTTCGACTACGGAGAGTGTGGCCCATAGATAGTCCATCTTGACCTCTTTACAGGGCAGTGATGTCTTAGGAGACAGGGTTCAAGTCTGCTGCCTAAGACTTTTCAACTTTATGAGCCATGATGGTCTCATAAAGACTTTTCTCCCTACGAGTCGAGAGGATCTCATAGGTGTATTTTCTCCTTAAGAATCGTGAGGATTCCTAAGTGTGTTTTTCTCTTGAGAGTCGTAAGGATCTCCCGAGAGAATTTTCTTCCTTACAAGTCGAGAGAACTCGTAAGTGATTGATGAGTTGACCTACTCCCGAATTAAAGCATTGCTTTGACGGGGAGGTCGAGGGTTGACTTTGGCCATATGGGGTCAGGATTGACTTTAGCCATACGAGGTCAGGGGTTGACTTTAGCCATATGGGGTCAGGATTGACTTTAGCCATACGGGGTCAGGGGTTGACTTTAGCCATATGGGGTCGGATTGACTTTGGCCATACGGGTCAGGGGTTGACTTTAGCTATACGGGGTCAGGGGTTGACTTTAGCCATATGGGGTCGGATTGACTTTGGCCATACGGGGTCAGGGGTTGACTTTAGCCATATGGGATCAGGATTGATTTGGCCATATGGGGTCAGGGGTTGACTTTAGCCATATGGGGTCAGGATTGACTTTGGCCATACGGGGTCAGGATTGACTTTAGCCATACGGGGTCAGGATTGACTTTGTCCATACGGGGTCAAGGGTTGACTTTAGCCATATGGGGTCAGAATTGACTTTTGGCCATACGGGGTCAGGGGTTGACTTTAGCCATATGGGGTCAGGATTGACTTTGGCCATATAGGGTCAGGGGTTGATGTTCCCCTCCGAAGGACGGCGACGACGTGAAGACGTCTTGCCTGAGATTCGGGGCAGATGCTATATGGTTTTATCCGTCTACCTCCCCGAAGATGCCAAGTTGATTTATGGCACCGTGTATCGGAGGTTTAGACGGATGCGGCCGATGTAGCAGACTTCGTCAGATTCCCCCTCGAGGTGAGGGTTTTTTTATTGTGGGGACGCTCTTCCCTGCAGGCGCAAGCCCCTGCAGTTAATTACGCTACCGCATCGCGGTAACAACTTTCTCTTTCTCCAGAATTTCACTTCGCGTCATGGGTGTTTGTTTTGTTTGTGGTTGCCCGTGGATTGTATACGGAGACTGAGTAATGCCGTCGCCCGTAGGACGTGGACTAGTCCAAATCCGTATTTACTTAGATTTGGGTTTGGTGTTTTTAGTTTAAGGACACGTTAGTCATATTGAGACTAAGATCAACTTAAACGTTCGTCAAGGATACGTTAGTCCTGTTTGAGACTAAGATCAACTTAACGTGATAATTCATTTAATATCTGGCCATCGGGACTCGTCACCTCTCTAACGTCGTTGAAGGATTACAACGGCAGATGTCAGAGGAGTTCAGAGATGTACCCTTGAACCAAGGTTGATTTGGAGTTTTATAGTCCGTTTGAATGTTTAAGGATACGTTAGCCGAGTTTGGGGCTAAGATCAACTTAAACGGGACCGTTTAGATCCGACAAAAGAGCATTTGGATGCTCTATTGTTCTAGTTTAGGGACATGGTGGTCCATGTTCCAGTTTAGGGACGTGTTGGTCCATCATTAGTTTATGAGCGTTTCGGTCCGATATTAGTTTAAGGACGTTTCGGTCCATGTTGATGTGTAGTCATCGGGACCCGTCACCTCTCTGACGTCATTGAAGGATTACAACGATGGGTGTCAGAGGAGTTCGGAGATGTTCCCTCGAACCGGTCGTAAATTGATTTAAGAGAGCAATCTTGCTCAGTCAATTTAATTTGGGGACTTACGGCCATGATTGGGCTAAGTCCCGTTGAGAATATTCAACATTTTTCTTGATCTTTGACCTATTAGGCCTGTGCTAGGGCTTTGCCCATATTTAATAATGCACTGCATTTTATTCTGGCCTGCTAGGCCTTTTTGATTTGGGCTCTGTCCCTTTATTTATGATGCAGAGCATCTGTTTTGGTTTGGGCTCTGCCCTTTTTAAAATAATGCATTGCATTTTATTAGGCCTGTTAGGCCTTCTTTAATTGGGCTTGGCACTTTTGTAAGCAATGCAGTGCATTTGTCTGGCGCTTTGCGCCAAGTAATGAGCCCAAGCTCATATGGTGATGACACGTGTCATGCTCTGGCGAGCGCAAGCACAACAGCGCTGTTCTAGTGCACTACGCTTGCGCTGCTGACACGTGGCGCGCTGTGGTGAATTGCGCCAGTTTCAGAGAGCAAGGCTCTGTTTCAAAGCGCATAGCGCAATTGGTTCAGATGCTGACACGTGGCGCTCTCTGGTGGTTTGCGCCAACCCAGGAGCGCAACAGTGCAGTTTTGCAAGTGCAAGGCACTATTAACTTGAGAATCTTTTAGATTCCAGAACCAATGGTTCATAAATGCAAAGCACTACTTGGTTTCTTGATCTAATTTAGATCAAAGAAAACAAGTGTTTCTTATTTTTCTTGATCTTAAAGAACCAATGGTTCATAAGTGCAAAGCACTATTTTTTTTTATTTTTTATTAAAGATCATTGATCTTGTTCTTAGATCAATGATCTATCAGGAGAAATTCTCCTATCTAAAAGGTCTTTTACCTTTCTTCTTGAAATTTCTTCAGGGTTCTTTTTTTTCTCAGAAAATTTTCCTCCTTTGAATTGAGGTCTGGGGTCTCTTTTATAGTGCCCATAAATTAGTTAAATTTGTTAAAGAGATTTTTCTCTGAGTGATTTGGGGAATTTTCCCCACCGTTGGATCTTTGATCCAAGGGCTTCTGTTTTACAGAAGAAAATCTTCTTGTTTTAATAAGAACAGAAAAGATTTCTTTAGAATTTTAATTCTGTTTGGCGCAGATGCCCCAGCGCGTGACACGCACAACCGTGTCGCGCAACCGCGCTGACACGTGTCGCGCAGCGCAACCGCGCTGACACGTGTCGCGCAACCGCGCTGACACGTGTCGCGCAGCGCACAGCGCAGCGCAACTGAAGCGTTGCTTTCTTTAATTTTACTTAAAATAGAGTTTTGCTCTGATTGGGCGCACTGCCTTGGGCGTTACGCTGCCGTATCAGCTTTTGACATGTGGCGCGTTGCGCGCAGTGCAAAGAATCTGAAGCGTTGCTTCATTTATTAAAGTTTAAATTTTCAAAGCAAAGCTTTGCTCTGATTGGGGGAAGATGAAGCGTTGCTTCATCTCCCGCCTTGGAATTTGAACAGAGCGTTGCTCTGATTGGGGTAAACAAATGCCCCCCACCGTTGCGCTTACGTGGCCTCCAAACGCAAGCACAACGGTGGCAGAATCCCAACCGTCGTGGCATCTTTTGGAAGTTGAAAGGGCACTTGGTGCCTATAAATAGGACCTTTGGCCCTTCACAGATGATCATCATCTCCAAAAATTTTATTTTCAGAACCTCAGAGCCCTGCTCCTGTTTTTAAGAACTTTTAGATTTTCTTTAAAAGGAACTATTTAGGTAAGAATTAGTCTTGAATTAAATCAATTTTAATTAATAGAGCTTTGCTCTTATAGATCTTTGATCTAAAGAAACCCATCTGGGGTTTTCACCAATAGAGCCTTGCTCTCAAGAATCTGTTTCAAGGTTTCTTGACCTATGAACAGAACCTTGCATCTTTGTCAAAACATAGATCTCTTTGATCTAAAAAATGATGAACTTTTAAGAGTTTGAATATGAATAATGAAAATTAAAAATGGAGTTTTGTATTTTAATGGACTATATCGTCTTTTAATAATAGTGATCTCAGAATCTTGGGGGACTTCTTTAAATTTCCTTTATTAGGATTTTGATAGTCACTCCTGTTCGTAGAGCATTGCTCTCGAGGAGTTTAACTATCTGTGCTCGTTTTTTAACAAGAATTCGCTTAATCAGTCGGTCTGCTAATTCTGTTGATCTTCTTTCACAGGAACAATGGACGCCCATATGTATGCTCTTAATGAGATCATCTCTTACGGGGACATCCGCTGACTTGGCCGCTCTCAGAATCGAGAGTTCACAAACGCGGAGTGTGCTGAAATTATGAGCCGCTTCGACACATACAATGGTCCACTGCTCCCCCGGCGTTCCTCCCTCCTTAAGCTTATCGTGAGAGCCATCTGGGAAGCGCTTCCCCTATTCTATTCCGGCGTGCCGCTTAGGGCGTTGGATGCCGCTGAGGACAAGGTGCACTCGGTGTACCTATTGAACTTTATCTCGAAGAGACGGCGAGACAGTCTTATCGATCTCTTGCACGAGGTCTTTCAACAGTCTGCCATACTCGCTGCTTATCGGAGGGTGGAAGACATCAGGGGGGACCCTGACGCTTGTGCTCGCGAAAGAAAGCACACTAGGATGGTCCGCGAGGCCTGGAAAGTCATAGATAGAGTCGCTTTTGAATTCCTCAATCCATGCCCTGGATCTAAGGTTATTCCATTGTAACTTTCGTTTATTGCTTTTACGATTGTAAGAACTTCAGGCAATATTAATGAATTTTTTTTTCCTAGCCTGTCTTATCCTTTGTTCTGAGTCTTTTGCCCATGCATGAATGAATGTGTTTTGAATGCTTGATCAAATGTAAATCGGATGCTCTTTCTGTTACTTTTCTTCTTTCTCAGCATGTCGACACAATTAGCATACACTAGAGTAGGCCTCTTGATTTCTTCACAGGATAGCGATGGCTTAGGTCGCAGGTTTAGATCTGCCTCCTAAGACTTTTCAACTCTATAAGCCGTGAGGGTCTCATAGAGACTTTTCTCCCTACGGATCGAGAGGATCTCGTAGGGGTTTTTTTCTCCTTAGGAATCGTGAGGATTCCTAAGTGTGGTTTTCTCTTATAAGTCGTAAGGATCATATAAGAGAATTTTTCCCTCTTACGAGTCGAGAGGACTTGTAAGCGGTTGTTTCCCTCCTTGTCGAAGTTCGATGTTGGAGAGTGAGACCCGTGGGTGGTATGCAAGAGACCGTTTTGGGCCAACTTGCGGGGTCCCAGTGCTTAGGAAACAGGCTTCTTTTATGCCCACTGCCTAAGGCTTTATCTCACGAGTCGAGCCGCCTCAACAATTTTTTACAAGTCGAGACGAATCGAGCGTTTCTCGCAAGAACATCTTAACGTCGCATTTAACCTCTGTTCTTTACGACAGAAGCCCGTTAAGGTTGGTGGTACTTAGGGTTTTGGCCATCGTACCGTCGCATATGCTGATATAGTCCTCGATAGGCAATCGTGCTGTTCGAGTAGCCCTGCGACTGCCGTGTCTCTGATCCCTTCGGGGGCTGGACAAGACGTCTTCAAGCAATCTTCCTAGGCAGTTTGACCGTCGGAAGAACAAGCGTTAGGAATTTGCCATGCCGCTTTTTACTTGAGGTTATGCTCATTTTGGCGAGCCTTGATGAGTCATAACCACTCCGCGCTGGTGTGGGATGATCTCCGATAGTCTTTCAGGTTTTGTGTGAGTTGCCGTCAAGACCCTGAAGCTAGGAATTTGGCATTTGCTTCGTTTTGCTGGCATCGCGTCTGCTGTATCGAGACGAATGCCGCGGTTGTTTTTAGTTTGCTGATGAACCGTTGAGGTTTGGAACTAGGGATTTTGCCATGGCTCCATTTGTTTGATTGTCGCGTCCGAATCCCGCTAGAGGAAGAACGCTGGGGTGACAACTCGTCTGCTGTATCGAAACGAACGTCGAGATGGAGCTGGAATTTTGCCGTGGCTCTGTTTGTTTGATTGTCGCGTCCGAATCCCGCTGCAGGAAGAACGCTGGGGTGACAACTCGTCTGCTGTATCGAAACGAATGTCGAGGTGGAGCTGGAATTTTGCCGTGGCTTTGTTTGTTTGATTGTCGCGTCCGAATCCCGCTGGAAGAAGAACGCTGGGGTGACAACTCGTCTACTGTATCGAAACGAACGTCGAGGTGGAGCTGGAGCTTTGCCGTGGCTCTGTTTGTTTGATTGTCGCGTCCGAATCCCGCTGGAGGAAGAACGCTAGGGTGACAACTCGTCTGCTGTATCGAAACGAACGACGAGATGGAGCTAGAATTTTGCCGTGGCTCTGTTTGTTTGATTGTCGCGTCCGAATCCCGCTGGTGGAAGAACGCTGGGGTGACAACTCGTCTGCTGTATCGAAACGAACGTCGAGGTGGAGCTGGAATTTTGTCGTGGCTCTATTTGTTTGATGATGTTGTGTTTGCTGTGTCGAGACGAACGTCGAGGTGGTGACCATTCCACATTGGTGTGAGACGATCTCCAGTTGTCTTTCTGGCTTTATATAGGTTGCCGTCAAGACCTTAAAGTTAGGAATTTAGCCTTTGCTACATTTGCTTTAGTGTGTCTGAATCCTGTCGAAGGAAGGACACTGTTGTTGACATCTCGTCTGCTGTATCGAGACGATCGTCGAGGTGGTGACCACTCTGCGCTAGTGCGAGATGATCTCCGATTATCTTTCCGGTTTTATATGAGTTACCGTCAAGACGTTGAAGCTAGGAATGTGGCCTTCGCTTCGTTTGCTTTGGTGTATCCAAATCCTGTTAGAGGAAGGACGCTATAGTTGACATCTCGTCTGCTGTATCGAGACGAATGTCGAGGTGGTGACCACTCCATGCTGGATGATCTCCGGTAGTCTTTCAGGTTTTATATGAGTTACCGTCAAGATCCTGAAGCTAGGAATTTGGCCTTTGCTTCATTTGCTTTGGTGTGTCCGAATCCTGTTGGAGGAAGGACGCTGTAGTGATATTTCGTCCGCTGTATCGAGACGAATGTCGCGGTGGAATTGGGATTTTGTCATCACTCCCCTTTGTTTCGACCATGGGGTCTTTTGTTGATGTTGTATCTGCATCCTGCTGGACCGCGACGGAACGTCGTTGTTGACATTACGTCTGTTGTAACGAGACGAATGCTGAGGTGGAGTTGGGATTTTGCCATCACTCCGCTTTGTTTCGACCATGGGGTCTTTTGTTGACGTTGCATCTACATCCTGCTGGACCGCGAAAGAACGTCGTTGTTGGCATTACGTCTGTTGTAACGAGACGAATGCTGAGGTGGAGTTGGGATTTTGCCATCACTTCCGCTTTGTTTCGACCATGGGGTCTTTTGTTGACGTTGCATCTGCATCCTGCTGGACCGCGAAGGAATGCCGTTGTTGATCTCTAAGTTGTTGATGTTGACGTCGAGACCCTGAGGCTAAGGATCTTCCTTTTGCTTCGCCTGTTGACATTATGTCTGCAATATTGTGACAAATGTCGAGATTGTCTCTGGGTTGCCTATGAACCGTCGAGATTTGGCTTCGCTTTCTGGTGGAGCCTGTTGGGAAGGTATGGTTCCCTCTTTGTTAGTGTCCCTGGATTGTATACAGGGATCGATGTGATCTCACATGTAGGGCAAAAGTTTTATCATCTTTTTTTTGTTTTATTTCCGCGATGCTCTATCATTTCAGTTTTTATATCGCGAAGGTCGTGATTGCCCAATCATTTCGGCTATTTTTCGCGGTGCCCAATCATTTCGGCTGTTTACTTTATTTTTACTCGCTGCTTTTTATTGCGAGTTGCCCAATCATTTCGGCTATTTTGCATGCATACATTTTACTTGCTGCTTTTTATTGCAAGTTGCCCCATCATTTCTGCTATTTCGTATGCATGTGCGGCCTACTGGCTTTCCGTCGTAAACCTGAAATTAGACACTGATTTCGGCATCAGCACCGCTACAACTGGGATATTTCCAGGAGCGAATCATCATCTTCCTCTGTTGATGCCGAACAAAGGTGGCTTAGCAACCAGGGTTAAGGTCCTGTCAACTAAGGCTTTTGACTTCATAAGCCGTAAGGGTCTCACAAAGTTATTTCTCTCTACAAGTCGTGAGGATCTTATAGGTGTATTTTCTCCTTAGGAATCGTGAGGGTTCCTAAGTGTTTTGCTCCTCTGTAAGTCGTAAGGATCCTACAGGAGGGTTTTCTCCTTGTAAATTGAGAGGATTTACAAGGGTTATTCATCGTGCGAACATATCCCTAATCTCGGATGGGACTTAGTTAGGGAAATGTTTATTCGCGCCCGTGGATTGTATACAAGGGTCAGTATCGAGCCACTTGTAGGGTAATGTCGAAAGTTGTGGGGGTTGCTTAAGCACAGGTTTAGGTCTCTGTAACTTAAGACTTTCAAATCTTATGAGCCGTGAGGGTCCCATAAGAGAGTTCTCCTTACGAGTCGTGAGGATCTCGCAAGTGTATTTTCTCCTTAGGAATCGTGGGGATCCCTAAGTGTGTTGCTCCCTTGTGAGTCGTAAGGATCTCACGCGGTTGGTTTCTCCTTACAAGGTCGAGAGGATCCTATAAGTGTCTTTTAACGAGGTTGCGCCCTTTCGGGTTTTCACAAACACTCGCCGGTAGCCCTGCTGTTTTTACTCACGGAGCCCTTTCGGGTTTTCATCCGTGCCCATTTTGCTTATGGACATACCGTTTTTTTTGTTTTTTTATTTATTCTTTTTATTTTCTTCTTCTCTTTTTTTTAACGAGGTCGCGCCCTTTCGGGTTTTCACGAACACTCGCCGGTAGCCCTGCTGTTTTTACTCACGGAGCCCTTTCGGGTTTTCATCTGTGCCCTTTTTGCTTATGGACATACCATTTTTTTTAATTATATTTTTCTTTATTTATATATTTTTTGTATTCACCTCGGCAGCCTAAGGATGCTGCGATATTAGTTTAAGGACGTTTCGGTCCTTTGTAAGTTTTAGGACATTGTGGTCCATCATTAGTTTAAAGACGTTTCGGTCCGGGGTCGCCGTATTTGAGGCAAATATCTAGTTTATTGACTTTTCGGTCTGTGGGGCTTTCTCTATGACTGACTATGATGCCCCCGGCGTATCCATCTTTCTCGGAGCATGCAGTTGTGGCGGGTTCACCTTCCAATTTTCCGACAACGCGAACTTGCCTTGTTGGTATTGGTCTTCAACCCAGTTCTTGAAGACGTAGCAATTCTCGATCAGATGACCTACCGTTTGATGGTAAGGGCAATAATTAGGATTATTAACATTTCCTAGCCGCAACGGACATTTTGGACTCGGCAGATTGATGAGTCTGTCGCACACTGCCAGCTCGAACAGTCCCCTTGTTTTATCTTGCGGAAACGAGTAAGGACGTTTCAACTTTTCCTGGAGGGGTTGCCGCTTGTTGCTTTGGCGAGCAACCGGTCTAGGGTCACTTAATTGTTGTTGAGCGCTGGCGACGAAGGCCGTTTTTCCTTTTCCTTTATCCTTTTTGTTTGCTCCGTTGTTTGCGGGGCCGGGATTTTTTCCGAGTAGCGTGCGATTGCATGGCTGAACGTTCTCACAGCTCCTCAATTCCTTCATTTTTGAAATAGATTCCCTGAGGGAAGGGTTGGGGGTAGCTTCTTCGTCGGAGTCGCTTCCAAAGGTGATAATTTGCGATACCTTAGAGTCGGCCGTATGACAATCGTCGGCGGCTCTTTTGTGATCATCTATCGCATTTTTTCGACGTCTACAAGCTTCATATTTTTTCCTGTCGAAGTGTTGCTTTTGAGCGACATACCCTTGCCACCAACAGTTAAAAGATTCGCAGTCTTCGGTAGGATGTATGATCTTCTGATGATATAAACAGAAGTTAGGGTGCATCTCTACCTCAGCGAGAGTATTTTCTTCAGAGGGCGGTAGCTTCATTCCTACTGATAAAGCTTTAGCAAACCTTTTCCTCGTCTTGAATTTGTTTTTATCCGCAGTGCATGGCTTTTGATTTGACGGGAATGCCTTGGCTCTTTCCAGTATGGCCATTTCACGCTCTTGATTGGCTTTTGCTTTCAGACGAATTTCATTTAGGAAGACATCGATCAGCTCGTCTGATGGCTGTAGAATTTCCGGTTTGGGGTTCACGATTGGTTTCTCGGCGCAAGAAGCTTCTTCATCATTTTCCAGCGAGTGAGAAATCACATAACAAGTCGCTATGTAGTCTTCAGATTCATCTGATGAGTTTTCTCCATCGTTTTCATCCTTGACTAAAGAACAAGCTGCCCCCGGCGTGTCCGTCTTCTTTGGAGAGTGCGGCTGTGGTGGGTTTACCTTCCAGTTTTCCGACAGCGCGAACTTGCCTTGTAGGTACTGATCCTTGATCCATCCCTTAAAGACGAAACAATCCTCAATCGGGTGACTTACCGTTTGGTGGTAAGGGCAATAATTGGGATTATTAAGATCGCCTGGCTGCGACAGACGCTTTGGACTCGGCAGATTAATGAGTCTGTTGCGCACTGCCAGCTCGAACAGTCTTCTCATTTTATTCTGCGGAAACGAGTAAGGACGTCCTAGCCTCTCTTCGAGGGATGGGCATGGGCGCACGTTGTTTTGGCGAACGACCGGCTTTGAGTTGTTCGACTGTTGCTGAGCATTGGCGACGACGATCGCTCTCCCTTTTCCTTTCTCATTTCGGGAATCTGGTTTTGGAGGAGACGGTCCATGGCCCATATGGTCCATTTGGGCTAATTTGTCGATCAAGGCCTGGAAGGTGGTCGGCCTGAAGAACATCATGAATTGCGAGATGGTCGCCTACGGATCGAGAGTGCCCACAAACATGCCTACCGCAGGTGCCTCTTCTATGCGTTGTTCGCATTTCGACCATAGGTTTCGCCATCGTGTTGCGTATTGGACCCACGTTTCGCCTGGCCTTATTCTGGCATTTATTAGTGCTGTTATCGGGGTGCGTTCACTGGCGCTTGCAAAACGCTGAGTAAACAACAGCTCCATCTCTGCAAATGTTTTAACAGAGTTGTTAGGTAGCTTCGAATACCATTCAAAGGCTGTTTCTGCTAAGCTGCCGACGAATTGACGTAGCAACAATTTGTCATCGCCTCCAGTATTGCCGCATGTTCCCCTCCGAACGGCGGCCTGGACTTGGGCTTCCGTGCCTGATATTCGGGGCAGATGCTAATTGGTGCTATCCGTCCACCTCTCCGAAGATGCCAAGTTGATCCATGGCACCGTGCATCGGAGGCTTAGACGGATGCGGCCGATGTAGCAGACTTCGTCAGATTCCCCCTCGTGGAGGGGTTTTTGATTGTGGGGACGCTCTTCCCTGCAGGCGCAAGCCCCTGCAGTTAATTACGCTACCGCATCGCGGTAACAACTTTCTCCTTCTCCAGCTGGTCACTTCGTGTCGTGGGTGTTTGTTTCGTGTTTTATTGCCCGTGGATTGTTTACGGAGACTGAGTTATGTCGTCGCCCGTAGGGCGTGAACTAGTCCAAATCCGTGTTTATCTTAGATTTGGGTTTGGGGGTTTGGTTTGAGGATACGTCAGCCATACTTGAGGCTAAGATCAACTCAAACGTTTGTTAAGGATACGTTAGTCTAACGTTGAGACTAAGATCAACTTAACGGGATCGTTTAGATCCGACAAAGGAGTGTTTTAGGCTCCATTGTTCCAGTTTAGGGACATAGTGGTCCATCATATATGTGACCGTCGGGACCCGTCACCTCTCTGACGACGTTGAGGGATTACAACGAAGGATGTCAGAGGAGTTCAGAGATGTACCCTCGAGCCAGAGTTAATTGGGGGGATTCATAGTCCAGTCTGTTTGAAGGTTTAAGGATACGTTAGCCATCTTTGAGGCTAAGATCAACTTAAACGGGACCGTTTAGATCCGACAAAAGAGCATGCGGGGCTCTATTGTTCTAGTTTAAGGACATTGCGGTCCATGGGTAGTTTAAGGACATTGCGGTCCATGGGTAGTTTAAGGACATTGCGGTCCAATGTTAGTTTTAAGACATCTCGGTCAAGGTTAAGGACGTCGTAGTCCATGGGTTTAAGGACCCCACAGTCCATTGTTAGTTTTAAGACATCTCGGTCGAGGTTAAGGACGTCATAGTCCATGGGTTTAAGGACCCCACCGTCCATTGTTAGTTTTAAGATATCTCGGTCGAGGTTAAGGACGTCATAGTCCATGGGTTTAAGGACCCTACAGTCCATATCAAAATGTGGTCATCGGGACCCGTCACCTCTTTGAAGACATTGAGGGATTACAATGCCAAGTATCAAAGGAGTGAAGAGATGTACCCTGGAACCGGAGTGGATTAAATAGTCTTTGGCCCAATTTGGGATCAAGACCAATTAGTTATATTGTGAGCCCATTAGCCCGGTTAATTGAGGACTTATGGCCATCTTGGGCTAAGTCCAATCAGGAGAGGCTTTGCCTCTATCCATTTAGCCAATTGGGCCAAAGCCTAGTGTTTAACACTACAGAGCAATCAGTGTTGAACACTGGGAATGAGATTGACAAGTTAGTGTTTAACACTAAAAGATAATTGGTGTTAAACACCAGCAACAGGGCTTTCAAATTAGTGTTAAACACTAAAACAGATCAGTATCAAGCATCGGCAACAGAGCTCTCAAATTAGTGTTAAACACTAAGGTAGTCAGTGTTGAACACTGCAAATAAAGTTCTTTGATTAGTGTCGAACACTAAGGTCCAACAGTGTTTTAACACTGGATTCGGGAGTTCCAACTTAGTGTTAAACACTAAAGCAAGAGGGGTCACGTGGCGACACGTGAGAGCGCCCTCCCTTCATTTGTTCTTCTGAGGAGATCGCATTTTCTTTTTTGGAGCATCACGTGTCATCACGTGACGGGTATCTAAATGAGGTATGTTAAAGCTTCTGCCAAGGGTCACGTGAGGCACTGCCTCAAAGGGCTTTCTGTAGATCTTTTGAGGGGTCACGTGGTGACACGTGACCCTGCCTCTATGTATGTTGTTTTTAGAGGATCTGTTAATCTTTTTCTCAGGAATTAAATTCCTCGAGCTTTAAATTTCCGAGGAATTAAATTCCTACTTCCTTTTGAAGACTTATATTCTGGAATAGAGTTGAACTCTGAATTTTCTGTAGGAATTAAATTCCTCATATATGTGAAGAACTGAATAGGGTTAAACCCTAATAAAAACTTTTAAGGAATTGGACTCCCATTCTCTGTTAAGTTATGATTAAGGGAATTAAGTTCCCGCTGTTTCAACAGAACTAGGTTTTTAATTAGGGTTAAACCCTGTTTCTTTTTGTTCTGAAGGAATTAAATTCCCATAACACAGGGTCAAGCCCTACTTTTATCTTAAAGGAATTAAATTCCTATAGTTCTGTGAGAATTAAATTCTCGTGTTTCCATTCCCTCTCTATGTTTTGGATCTGCATGGCAGGATCTCAACCCATTGAGAATTAAATTCTCAACCTAAAGGGGAGATGTGCACTTTGCAGATCCTCTATCAAAGAGAGAAGAAATATGTTCTTCTGTTTTATATATCAGAGTTAAACTCTGTTGAGAATTAAATTCTCCTTCTTTCAAAAAGCCTTCCCTTTCTTACCTAGGGTTTTCCTTTGCAGAAGCTCCAAATTCCTCAAAGTATCAAGGCTCTCTCCTGTTTTCCTCCCTCTGCGTATATATCCCTTTTTTGTATCTCTTGGCTCCTATTTATAGGAGAAGCAGCCGCGTCAATTAGTTTTTGATGAATCTTCCTTGAGATATTTGATTTGCATCCATTATTCGTTCTGGACCTTTGGATTGCTAGGTGAATTTCATTCACCATTGGATTTCAAATCCAGGGATTCTCCTTTGTTATTTCGTTTAGATTTAAAGGGGAAATCTTTCCAAACCAGAGATTTTCCCATAGATAGATGATATTTAATCACCTCTGAATCTTTAATTCGATCGGTTCCAGATAGTCACTTTCCTTTGGAAAGATTTGAATCTCCTTCAGAATTTAATTCTGTTAACAAAACGGGCTTTGAAAGCCGGTCACGTGTGGGCACGTGACCCCCTTGGAACGAGCCTTCCTCTTTCTTTTTGCGCTCTGTCTTCTGGTTGCTGTTTAACCGTCACGTGCCACCACGTGACCCCTGGTCACGTGTGAGCACGTGACCCTTGTCTGGACTCTTTTTCTTGATTTAACTGGAGAACAATTCTGATGTTTTGAGCGTCACGTGCCAACACGTGACCCCTGGTCACGTGGGAGCACGTGACCTCTCTTGAAGCTTTTTCCTTGATTTGATCAGGGAACCGATGTGCCTCTGAATCCGCTTTAAAATGTCACGTGCCAACACGTGACCCTGGTCACGTGGGAGCACGTGACCCTTTCTGAAGCCCTTTTCTTTGATGTAGTCAGGAAGCTGAATCTGCCTTGATGATGCTTTTGGATGTCACGTGCCAACACGTGACTACTGGTCACGTGTAAGCATGTGACCCTCTTTTGAAGCTTTTTCCAGAAGCTTTTCTGATTTGAAATCAGGAAACAAATGCCCCCACAGCGTTGTTCTCACGTGTCTGCACGTGAGTGCAACGCTGTCACCTCTTGTGACCGTTGGATTCCTCTAGGGATCTGGGGAGATGAAACGTTTCCATTGCCTTCTATAAATACCTCTGTCTCTTCATAGGAGCCTTCACTTTGCTCATCTTCTTCTTCTGAGAACTTATTCCTTGAGAATTTAATTCTCGCTTCCAGAGCTTAGTTCTCTGTCTTGAAACAATCTTCAGAGTTTAACTCTGTTCGAAAAGAATCCTTTTCCTCAGGTAATGTTCTTGGACAACGATGGACCTTCACATTCCTCTGGATTTTAAATCCAAAACAATGGTCTTTACCCCCCCTTTTTTTTCTTCATATTTTTCCATAAGAACATGAAACAGCTTAACCTTCAAACTGTAGATCTCTTAGGGTCTAGATGATCTTTGGGGAGATGATGATGGCGTTTCAACTCCATGGAATTTAATTCCATCCAAAAATGTTTCCTGGGAATTTAATTCCCTTTTCTTACTAAGGAATTTAATTCAAATGAAGAACTCGATTTCTTCATACGGAGGCTTCCTGGGGTCTCTTGGCCCGAGGTTGTTCTTCTGCAATTAATGCAATGGGAGTTTTGTAATGATGTCTTCTGTGGGAATTTAATTCCTTTGATCTTGTTAGATTCATTGTAAAGCCCGAGACAGATCCTGTTGAGGGGGAATGTGCATGGTCATCATTCTTTATTAAATGAGGATATTCCCTTTGTTTTATTGTAATTATTTGGTCTCATTATTAATGAGCCGTCATCCGGATTCTGTGGGGCCCATATGTTTTGTGGCCAAAGGTCCCAGAAAGCTCTGCTGTTGCTTTCTTTAACTAGTCTTCATGTTCATGCATGAATATACATTGCTGACTTTTCTTTTAACGGTCTTCCTTTATTGGATTTCAGGTGCGATGGCTTCTGTTCCACGCTTTCCCTTTTCTCGCTCGGAGGCGGCTTTTTCTCAGTCACCATCTGATGAGGAAGCGATGGCGATGATTCGGGCCCATGACCCGAACTGCACCAACCTTCTTCAATGGGGATCTTGGTACAGTCAGATTATTCAAGGTCGCCGGAGTTTTCTTTGCGCGGTGCCGACGGAGCCCACTTTCCCATTTTTACCGATGGATCCTCCGAGGACAGTTTTTGCTGTGGAAATGCCCAACTGGACTCCAACGGGGAGGCTGGAGCCTTCGACGACCGGCATTCCGAACCATCCGATCCCGGCCATAGACATCTTGGGACGGCGTATCTGCCAGGGTGAGGCCCACCCGTGGGGGCAAATTTATAAGATAGGGCTCAGTCCTAGGCATCCTACGGGCTACCTTCTCTGGGCTCGCTACATCCTTTCTGCCCATCGGGCGCGGTTGCAGAAAGTCGGGCTTTATCAGGCCATATGCGCGTCACTATTCCATTACAAGTCCCCGCATGTCTGGTGGGTCAAGGCGTTTTTGAACCAATGGAATCTTCCCACTAATACTTTCATTCTAGGAGATCGCGAGGTCTCGATTTCTCTGGCCGAATTTTATGATATCTCGGGGTTGCCGATAAGGGGTAATCTGTATGAGGAGTTGTTGCCTTCTGACGAGTACGTTTTTGAACCCGAGCCCGCCCCGGTTGACGGCCTGTCTGCTGAGAATGCCGTTCGTCATAAACGCCCCAGTTTAATCAAGGCGCTAGGCATCTTCGACCGATTATTCACCGAATCCGAAGAGCAGGGCGTTACTTTCAAGAGCTTCATTGCTCGTTTCCTTCGTAAGGACGCCTTATCGAAGACAGCCCCGAAGTTTGCCAACATTGAGGACCCCTTTGGGTTCGGTCCGAAGAAGCTGCCGACCACTGAATCAGATCTTCCTCAGTACTACATCCCTATTATATCACCGATATCTTTTGAATCCATTGCTGTCCCCGGCATGGACGAGGAGACGTTCTTTGTGGGGTTTGTTAGTGTTTGGCTCAGTTGGTTTGTTATCCCCATGCATCGCCGCTTCATGAGAGCCTCAGTCATCTACCTGGCCCATCGTATTGCTGAGGGGACGCGGTTGGCCATTGGCATCCCGGCCTTGGCGCACCTCTATCATGGATTGGGCACCGCAGCTAATAACTCTACACCCGGCGTGGACGTGGTGAACTTTTCGCTTCACTATTTCACGTCCTGGGTCGAAATGCATGTGCTGGGGGCTTTCGCTATGCATCAGAGGCCCGCCTTTTACGACGCCTATCCCTTCCCGCGACTCATGCGACTGGTGGGTGCTTCTGCTGCTGACCCGACTCAATTCGGGGCTATTCAGGTGTTGATTTCTCCCCATGCCACTGCCGGCGGGTTGGCTTTCAGTGATCGGGTCTTGTCTACTCCTTCGGGTCCCGTTCAACAACTCTGGGACCAGTCGAAAAACAACGCACCCTCTTTGAAGCCCCGGGAGGCCGCGCATTTGTATACAATTAGACCGGGCTACTTGGTGTTTCGCCAGGACAGTGCAGCCCTTTTTATGCGGTACAATCCGCATCGATTCGCCCGGCAGCTCGGATACGACCAGGGTGTTCCTTTCGAGGCTTTTATAGTCGCCCCAATCCCTTCGCTTGATGCTGTTCGCGATGCCGCTCATCATTTCATGAGGCTGAACACCGGCTCCCGTTTCATGGTCCCTGAAGCCGAGTACATGCCTCGATGTGTGGGTGCTTTTACGGGCTGGTATCTTCATCGGATCAGCCCAATTATTCTTGAAGAAAGAAGGGTGCTTCTTGGTCACGACGCCCCTCCTCAGGTTTCGGGAGCTGAGCTATGACCGAGGGTTCCAGTCCGCTTTCCTTTGAGGGAGATTGGTACCGCGCTTATTCCGGGGGAGTCCGGGGTAGACCTTACTCCAATAGCTGGTATGCCCTTGGGTTCTCGATCGAGGGGTAAACGGGCCCCGGTGGTAGCACCCCTGCCGGTGGTGGCACCGCCCCCTGTAGCGTCGACGATGGCGATGTCGTTCTCGGTTGTGGCGCCGAGCGAGAGTAACAGGGATGAGGGCGCTGAGGGCGATGTGGGCCAGCGCCGCCCTAAGGCTTCGCGAGGGAGGAAGCGGTCATCCTCAGCGACCGGCTCTGGGTCTAAACGGCGGAGGAAAGCGGCCACCACCCTGCTTGATTCTGTGGCGGAGTCTGAGCCTATCCTTGAAGACGAACCATTGGCCTTGCAAGAGTCAGCCGCTGGACTTCTCTTCCCGAGTTCGGCTGATGAGGAGGCCGCACAGTTGGCTGAGGCTATACGGCGTTCAAATGACGCGTCTCATAACGCCAAGGTTCCGAAGAAGTCTTATCCCGCTGTGATTTTTTATGAAGACCCTTCGTGGATTCGGCGACGATTTATCTTCCCTTTGGAGGAATGGGGGGAAAGGGCTTTGAAGCAGGCCGCTTCAGAAGACGCCGCTGATGCGCTTTCTTTATGGACCGGCGGTCATGAATCTACCCTAAAACCCCGGCGAGCTCACCTCCTTGAGAAGGAGAAGCGGCTTGAAGAAGCCATATTGAGGGCTTCTTTGCGTATAGGTACGTTGTGCTTCTTTTGTAGTCTTTCCGATTATTTATGCTCGTGGGTATGTATCATTATTCTTATTTGAATCGTGCAGAATCTTCGACGCTGGGGGAGCTCCCTACTGGCCCATTAAAGCTAAAGCCCGCCGAAATTCTCAATGAAGCCTTGCTGGATGTGGAGGGGGCTGATGAGGCTGCTCCTCTCATGATAGAACCTCCAGCGGCGGTTCTTGATCAGGGAGTGCTTGCCCCTTTGGGGGAGGCTCCCTTGGAGGCCGCCGCCCCAATGACTCTTACTGAGGGCGGCCCAAAGGCTGGAAGCGAGGTAGTCGGGACTACTCTCCCTTTGTTGGAGCCTGAGGTCACGGCGGAGACCGTTGAAGCTGCTATCCCCCCGGCTCAGAATGGGAGGAGTGTTGAAGGTATCCCTCTGCGTTTTAATTTAGCAACCCCTTCATAGTCTGAACTCTTTTATCTTTCCCAGAATTGCGCGGCTTGGCGCCCACGATCGCGGATCTTTCGCCTCGCCAGTCATTTCAGCGTTTATTGGAGATGGCAGCTCCGCAGGCGATCTCCCCTCAGCGTATTGTCCTTTCCTCTGGGCAAGGTTAGTGTCATTCGCCATTTTTTTACCATAGCATTGTTACTATTTTGCGAAATGACGTTGATGTCTCTTATAGTTTTAGAAGCCGACGATGAGGTCGAGGTCGTTGAAGGGCCAGGGGAGCCTTCAGCTCCTACTTGCATGACTGTCGGTGAGTGACATTGTTCCCCTCCGAAAGACGGCGCGCAAGGCTGCGATGTCTTGGCGCTGAGATTCGGGGCAGATGCTAATTGGTGCTATCCGTTCACCTCTCCGAAGATGCCAAGTTGGTTTATGGCACCATGTATCGAAGGTTTGAGCGGATGCGACCGATGTAGCAGACTTCGTCAGATTCCCCCTCATTGAGGGGTTTTTGATTGTGGGGACGCTCTTCCCTGCAGGCGCAAGCCCCTGCAGTTAATTACGCTACCGCATTGCGGTAACAACTTTCTCCTTCTCCAGATGGTCACTTCGTGTCGTGTGTGTTTGTTTTATGTTTTGTTGCCCGTGGATCGTTTACGGAGACTGAGTTATGTCGTCGCCCGTAGGGCGTGGACTAGTCCAAATCCGCATTATCTTAAATTTGGGTTTGGGGGTTTGGTTTGAGGATACGTCAGCCATACTTGAGGCTAAGATCAACTCAAACGTTTGTTAAGGATACGTTAGTCTAACTTTGTGACTAAGATCAACTTAACGAGATCATTTAGATCCTACAAAAGAGTGTTTGGACTCTAATGTTCCAGTTTAGGGACGTTTCGGTCCGTCGTATGTGTGGCCGTCGGGACCCATCACCTCTCTGACGACGTTGAAGGATTACAACGACGGATGTCAGAGGAGTTCAGAGATGTACCCTCGAGCCAGAGTTAATTGGGGGGATTCGTAGTCCAGTCTGCTTGAAGGTTTAAGGACGCGTTAGCCATCTTTGAGGCTAAGGTCAACTTAAACAGGACCGTTTAGATCCGACAAAAGAGCATATAGGGGCTCTATTGTTCTAGTTTAAGGACATCGAGGTCCATGGGTAGTTTTAAGGACATTGCGGTCCGTGGGTAGTTTAAGGACATTGCGGTCCGTGGGTAGTTTAAAGGACATTGCGGTCCGTGGGTAGTTTTAAGGACATTGCGGTCCGTGGGTAGTTTAAAGACATCTCGGTCAAGGTTAAGGACGTCATAGTCCATGGGTTTAAGGACTCCACAGTCCGGTATGTGCTCTGGATGCTTCACACGGGTTCACTGCCGTGCTAGGCGAGGACCAGGCTCCGCTCTGGATGCTTCACACGGGTTCACTGCCGTGCTCTGCGAGGACCAGGATCCGCTCTGGACGTTTTCCGCGGGGTCAAAGAGTGACGTTATCCACGTTCCACGTAACCAGGAATTTTGTATCATGCATGGGTTTAAGGACCCCACAGTCCATGTCATGAATGGTCTTCGGGACCCGTCACCTCTTTGAAGACATTGAGGGATTACAATGCCAAATATCAAAGGAGTGAAGAGATGTACCCTAGAACCGGGGTGGATTAAATAGTCCTTGGCCCAATTTGGGTCAAGATTGATCAATTATGTTATGAGCCCATCGGCCCAGTTAATCACAAATTGAGGACTTATGGCCAGCTTGGGCTAAGTCCAGTCAGGTCTGGAATATTGACTCTTTGTTGGTCCATTGAGGGAGAATGTTTACCTCTATCCCTTTAGCCAATTAGGCCAAAGCCTAGTGTTAAACACTTCAGAGCAATCAGTGTTGAACACTGGGAATAAGGTTGTTGAGTTAGTGTTCAACACTAAGAGATAATTGGTGTTAAACACCAGCAATAAGGCTTTTTCCAATTAGTGTTAAACACTAAAACAGATCAGTGTTGAACCCTGCCAATAAGGCTTTTTTAATCAGCATTGAATGCTAAGGCCCGACAGTGTTTTAACACTGGGTTCAAGAGTTTTAAATTTAGTGTTAAACACTATGGCAGGAAGGGTCACGTGGCAGCACGTGAGAGCATCCTCCCTTCTTTTGTTCTGCTGAAATTATCATCTCCTTCAAGGCGTCACGTGCCATCACATGACGGGCATTCAAATGCTTATATGTTAAGGTTTCTGCTGAGGGTCACGTGGGTCACGTGGAGTGCTGTCTCAAAGGGTCTTTCTGTAGGGCTTTGGGGGGGTCACGTGGCAGCACGTGACCCTACCTCTATGTAGTTTTTAGAGGATCTGTTTCTTTCAGGAGTTAAATTCCTCGAACTTTTAAATTTCAGAGGAATTAAATTCTTATTTCCTTTTGAAGACTTGTAGAGTTGAACTCTGAATTTTCTGTAGGAATTAAATTCCTCGTTTATGTGGAGAACTGAAGAGGGTTCAACCCTTAATAAAAGCTTTCAAGGAATTATACTTCCCATTTTAAAGAATTATAATTAAGGGAATTAAATTCCTGTTATTTCCACAGAACCACATTCTTAATTAGGGTTCAACCCTGTTTCTTTTGTTTTGAAGGAATTAAATTCTTATGATACAGGGTCGAGCCCTAATTTTATTTTTTAAAGGAATTGAATTCCTATAGTTCTGCGAGAATTAAATTCTCATGCTTGCGTTCCCTCTCTATGTTTTGGATCTGCATGGCAGGATCTCAACCCATTGAGAATTAAATTCTCAACCTAAAGGGGAGATGTGCACTTTGCAGATCCTCTATCAAAGAGAGAAGAAATGTGCTCTTCTGTTTTATGTATCAGAGTTAAACTCTGTTGGGAATTAAATTCCCCCTCTTTCAAAAGGCCTTCCCTTTCTTACCTAGGGTTTTTTTGCAGAAGATCCAAGTCTTTTCCAAGTATCAAAGCTTTTCTCCTTTTTTCCTTCTCTGCGCCTGTATATCTCTCTTTTTTGTGTCTCTTGGCTCCTATTTATAGGAGAAGCAGCTGAATCAATTAGTTTTGGTAAATCCTTCATGGGATATTTGATTTGCATCCATTATTCATTCTGGACCTTTGGATTATTAGGTGAGTTTTATTCACCGTTGGATTTCAAATCCAGAGATTCTCCCTTGTTATTTTGGTTAGATTTAAGGGGGAAATCTTTCTAAACCCGAGATTTTCCATAAATAAATGACCTCTGAATCTTTAATTTGATTGGATGCATATAGTTGCGTTCCTTTGGAAAGATTCGTATTTCTCTCGGAATTTAATTCTGTTGACAAAAAGGGCTTTGAAAGCCGGTCACGTGTGACCACGTGATCCATGGTCACGTGTGAGCACGTGACCCCCTTCGGAATGAGCCTTTTGCGCTGTGTCTTCTGATTGCTGCTTAAACGTCACGTGCTACCACGTGACCCCTGGTCACGTGGGAGCACGTGACCTCTTCTGAAGTTCTTTCCTTGGTTCAATTGGAGAGCGAGTTTGCTGCCTTGAACGTCACGTGTCAACACGTGACCCTGATCACGTGGAAGCACGTGACCTCTTCCGAAGCTCTTTTCCTTGATTTTGCTCAGCGAATCGATGTGCGCTTTTTCTGCACTTCATAGGTCACGTGTCAACACGTGACTGCTGGTCACGTGTCAACACGTGACTGCTGGTCACGTGTAAGCGCGTGGCCCCTTTTTTGAAGCTTTTCTCAGAAGCTTTCCTGATTTTAAATCAGGAAACAAATGCCCCCACAGCGTTGGTCTCACGTGTCAGCACGTGAGTGCAACGCTGTCATCTCTTGCGACCGTTGGATTCATTTATGGATCTGGGGAGATGAAACGTTTCCACTGCTTTCTATAAATGCTGCCGTCTCTTCACAGGAGCCTTCACTTTCCTCCTTCTTCTTCCTCTGAGAATTTCTTCCTTGAGAATTTAATTCTCGCTTTCAGAGCTCAGTTCTCTGTCTTGAACATTTCCCAGAGTTTAACTCTGTTCGCAAAGATCTTTTTTCTCAGGTAATGGTGTTGAACGGCCAAAGCGCCTTCGTCTTTAAAAGCACTTTTTGGATTTCAAATCTGTATTAAGGGTTTCGCAAAGAACCCATTTTTCTTCAAGTTTTTTTCTTAAGAACAGGGAACCTTCGAACTGTAGATCTCTTAGAGTTTAGGCGATCTTCGGGGAGATGATGACAGCGTTTCAACTCCCTGGACTTTAAGTCTATCAAAATTATTCCTGGGAATTTAACTCCCTTTTTCCTAACAAGGAATTTAATTCCTATGAAGAACTCAATCTCTTCACACAGAGGCTCCTTGGGGTCTCCTGGCCCGAGGCTGTTCTTCTGGCCATTGATGAAATGGCGGTTTTTGTAATGATTTTCGTGACTTTTATTTCAGGTATCATGGACGCCCATCTGTATCGTCTTGACGAAATCATTTCGTACGGGAATATTCGTGCACTGGGCCGCAGTCAGAACCAGGAATTCACTGATGCTCAGTGTGCCGAGATCATGGGCCGCTTCGACGAGTACAATCACAGGCTGCTCCCCCGTCGCTCTTCTCTTCTGAGGCTGATCGTGCTGGCGATCCGGGAGGCACTTCCTCTCTTTTGTGCCGGCATACCGCTCGGGGACTTGGACATTGCCGAGGATAAGGTGCATTCGGTGTACCTTATGGGCTTGATCTCAAAGAGAAGGCGGGATGATCTCATTGATTTCCTTCATCAGATTTTTCAGCAATCAGCTATACTGGGCGCCTACCGGAGGGAAGAGGACATCCGCGGGGACCCCGATGCCTGTGACCGTGAGAGAAAGCATACTCGGGAGGTTCGAAATGCTTGGAAGATCTTAAATAAAGTCAATTCTGAGTTTCTCAACCCGTGCCCCGTGTCTGAAGCCTTACCGTTGTAAAAGTTTTTCTTTTATTTTGTATCGCCTTCTTGAAGTCTGGATGATAAGCTTTGTTATGTCTCTGTGTGTTTGCATACTTTTTTCTCTGAAATCTTATTATTCTGTTACTATTGTCGTTTGTGCTTTAATATGCAGGGTATCACTCCATATTCTTTCCTTTAAATGCACATTAGGTTTGGGTCTCACGTGTTCTATACACGTGAGATCTTCTGATGGGATTGTTGACAAAATTTTCCATGCCGCATTTTTAGCGCGCATTATCAGATGCATAAAAGGAGCCTTGGAAATAGTTCTTTCTCCTTGATTTTCGATGCCTTTCCTTTTTGGGTCCTGGAAACATCTTTCGCATGCAAGATTTTCCGCGCATAGCACTTAATGCACTTCTTTATATTCTTGAGGCCATAGCCTATTTTCTCTTCACAGAGAAATTCATTCCCATATCGACGTGATTTAATTTGAGGAGTATCTGAGCGCTATGGCCTGCAACCGCCCACACGCTCGTCGACAGCCATGGGAAGTGCCTATCGAGGAGATGATCCCCCGCTTTGCCGCTCGGTTGGTGGATCCCCTCCTTACCGACAACGAATGCGACTCAGCCATGCATGAACTCTCGATCCGTAGGGGGTCTCCTCTCCCGATGGGTTCTCTCTGGCTCCGGATGATTCTCGCGGCTGTGCTTGCCGACATCCCTCCTCACCCAGCAGAGATGACCCTGGCGATGCTTGATGCGGCGGAAGAGAAGCTCGAGGGCTTTCATGAAGCTTGCCTGATTACTCAGGCTTTGAAGGATTGCTCAATTCATATGCTGGGCCAGATCAAGGCCCGGCGAGCTATTATGTCTGCTTTCGCGGACGAACACGGCGCCAATCGGTGGGGAGCGACTCCTCGTGAGAACCGTCGCTTCGATGTGCTGGAGAGAGCAGAGAGAGAGATGGAGAATTTTGTCCTTTGCTTCGTTAACCCCTGTGCCGTTGATCCCACGTTTGGTGATCTTTTCCGTTGTTTTTAAATTAGTCCTCTTCTTTTGTATGCTTTATGCTGAATCCCTATGTAGGCTTGGTACTCGTATGCATGTTTTCGCTTGCCTGAATAAACATTGTGTTCTTCTTATGCAAGCTTCTTCTAATTATCAACATTGTCATTATGTCGCATGCAAATTAATGCCTCAAACTTTATTTCTTCTTCGGATGCTTATATAATCGTGAACACATGCTTGATAGGATAAACACTGGAAATTTTCTCATTGCTTTTCATACCGGGTGATGTGAACATGTTTCAGATCGATCGTCTCTGTCGACCGGGGGCTCATTTATACGGTCTTGTAAATGTCTCGCGTTCGATGCTGTGGTTGCGAGTGCGGGCTTTCGTGGCCACGTAGCGAACATATTGTTGTGTGAGAAAAGGGTTCGGTAGTAAAAATTTTGAGAGAGAGCTAGCCTTCAAAGCGTTGGGCGAGCTTCAGGTCAGCCTCACAGTTAAAGCCAACAAGCGTATGACCTTTGGCGAGTGCCTCAGGAATCCATCAAGGAGATGGTGGCTCTTGATAAAGCTGCCACGTTTACTCGCGAGAGGGTTGAGGCTCACAAGGCCACTGAAAAAGAGCTTGAAGCTCGGCTCGCTTCATATCAGGCCCAACAAGCTCAGGCGGAGGCTCGCCTTCTGGAGATCTTGCGTCATGAAGCCGTGGCTCAGCAACAAAACGACGAGCTGCTGAAATTACTACACCGGCCACCGGCTTGAGGACTGTATCTTTTCTCCCTTTTTTTTTGTACATACTCATGAATAAGGGTATCTTCCTTTTTTTGTTTCTTTCATGAATTGTATTTTGTATCCATTTTGGTTTATGAATAAAAGGTACAATTTTTCTTCTCAATGACGTGTCCCCTTTTTGTTGAATGCATTCTGCGGATATCCTATCTTGATTTCCTTGCAGGACAGGGATGGCTCAGGATTCAGTTTTAAGATATGCTTCCTAAGACTTCTGCATTTTACGAGCCACGAGGGTCTCATAAAGAGTTTTCTCTCCCAGCCGTGAGGACTTGTGAGTGCCGGATGCGGTTACCCTTGTCCGTGTTCTACGGAGTCAGGGGTTTCTCCAGATATTGTAGTTTAAAGACGTCGCGGTCAAGGTTAAGGACCTCATAGTCCGTGGATTTAAGGACTCCACAGTCCGATGTTAGTTTTAAGACATCACGGTCAAGGTTAAGGACCTCATAGTCCGTGGATTTAGGGACTCCACAGTCCGATGTTTGGTTACAGGGACCCGCCACCTCTCTGAAGACGTTGAGGAATTACAACGCCGGGCATCAAAGGAGTGAAGAGATGTACCCTTAAACCGAGGCAAAAATCTGTGAGGAATAGGGATGGTTGGTTGTTAGTTTTAAGACATCGCGGTCGAGGTTAAGGACGTCATAGTCCGTGGATTTTAGGGACTCCACAGTCCGGTGTTTGCTCTGGATGCTTCACACGGGTTCACTGCCGTGTTTGGCGAGGACCAGGCTCCGCTCTGGGCGTTTTCCGTGGGGTCAAAGAGTGACGTTATCCACGTTCCACGTAACCAGGAATTTTGCACTAGATGCTTCACACGGGTTCACTGCCGTGTTAGGCGAGGACTAGGCTCCGCTCTGGATGCTTCACATGGGTTCACTGCCATGCTCTGCGGGGACCAGGATCCGCTCTGGACGTTTTCCACGGGGTCAAAGAGTGACGTTATCCGCTTTCCACGTAACCAGGAAGTTTGCACTAGATGCTTCACACGGGTTCACTGCCGCGTTAGGCGAGGACTAGGCTCCGCTCTGGATGCTTCACATGGGTTCACTGCCATGCTCTGCGAGGACCAGGATCCGCTCTGGACGTTTTCCACGGGGTCAAAGAGTGACGTTATCCGCTTTCCACGTAACCAGGAAGTTTGCACTAGATGCTTCACACGGGTTCACTGCCGCGTTAGGCGAGGACTAGGCTCCGCTCTGGATGCTTCACATGGGTTCACTGCCATGCTCTGCGAGGACCAGGATCCGCTCTGGGCGTTTTCCACGGGGTCAAAGAGTGACGTTATCCGCTTTCCACGTAACCAGGAAGTTTGCACTAGATGCTTCACACGGGTTCACTGCCGCGTTAGGCGAGGACTAGGCTCCGCTCTGGATGCTTCACATGGGTTCACTGCCATGCTCTTGCGAGGACCAGGATCCGCTCTGGACGTTTTCCACGGGGTTAAAGAGTGACGTTATCCGCTTTCCACGTAACCAGGAAGTTTGCGCTAGATGCTTCACACGGGTTCACTGCCGCGTTAGGCGAGGACTAGGCTCCGCTCTGGATGCTTCACATGGGTTCACTGCCATGCTCTGCGAGGACCAGGATCCGCTCTGGACGTTTTCCACGGGGTCAAAGAGTGACGTTATCCGCTTTCCACGTAACCAGGAAGTTTGCACTAGATGCTTCACACGGGTTCACTGCCGCGTTAGGCGAGGACTAGGCTCCGCTCTGGATGCTTCACATGGGTTCACTGCCATGCTCTGCGAGGACCAGGATCCGCTCTGGACGTTTTCCACGGGGTCAAAGAGTGACGTTATCCGCTTTCCACGTAACCAGGAAGTTTGCACTAGATGCTTCACACGGGTTCACTGCCGCGTTAGGCGAGGACTAGGCTCCGCTCTGGATGCTTCACATGGGTTCACTGCCATGCTCTTGCGAGGACCAGGATCCGCTCTGGACGTTTTCCACGGGGTTAAAGAGTGACGTTATCCGCTTTCCACGTAACCAGGAAGTTTGCGCTAGATGCTTCACACGGGTTCACTGCCGCGTTAGGCGAGGACTAGGCTCCGCTCTGGATGCTTCACATGGGTTCACTGCCATGCTCTGCGAGGACCAGGATCCGCTCTGGACGTTTTCCACGGGGTCAAAGAGTGACGTTATCCGCTTTCCACGTAACCAGGAAGTTTGCACTAGATGCTTCACACGGGTTCACTGCCGCGTTAGGCGAGGACTAGGCTCCGCTCTGGATGCTTCACATGGGTTCACTGCCATGCTCTGCGAAGACCAGGATCCGCTCTGGACGTTTTCCACGGGGTCAAAGAGTGACGTTATCCGCTTTCCACGTAACCAGGAAGTTTGCTGATTGTATCCGCATTTCCCGGGATGGGGGTTGACTCTTGGCGATATGTGTCGCCGAGTCATGGAACTTGAGGCTGCCGCTGTTCCGTTTCGCTTGACGTTGTGTCGTCGAGACAATGAAGCTAGGAATTTGGCCTTCGCTTCATTTGCTGGTATCGCGTCTGCTGTATCGAGACGAATGCCACGGTGATGAACACTAAGTTATCTGTGAACCGCTGAGATTTTGCAAGTTGTCCCGTCATTTCGGCCATTTTGTCATGCATGTGTGGCTTGCTAGCTTTTTGCGGCAAGCTCGGATTTCTTGGATACGGGTTTCGGCATCAGCACCGCTACAACTGGAATGTTGCCAGGAGCGGATCATCATTTGCCTCTGTCGACGTTTGAACAAAGGTGGCTTAGCAAACAGGGTTAAGGGTCCTGTCGACCAAGGCTTTTGACCTCATGAGCCGTAAGGGTCTCACAAAGGTGTTTCTCCCTACAAGTCGTGAGGATCTTGCAGGTGTGTTTTCTCCTTAAGAATCGTGGGGATTCTTAAGTGCATGTTCTCTTGTAAGTCGTAAGGATCTTACAAAGAGGATTTTCCCCTTATAAGTCGAGAGGACTTGCGAGGGTTGTTCACCATGTAGATATATCCCTAGTCACGGGTGGGACTTTGTTAGGGAAATGTCTATTCGCGCCCGTGGATTGTATACAAGGGTCAGTCCGAGCCGCTTGTAGGGCAATATCGAAGGTTGTGGGAGTTGCTTAAGAACAGGTTAAGGTTTCTGTAACTTAAGACTTTCAAATCTTATGAGCCGTGAGGGTCCCATAAGAGAATTCTCCTTACGAGTCGTGAGGATCTCGCAAGTGTAATTTCTCCTTAGGAATCGTGGGGATCCCTAAGTGTGTTTCTCCCTTATGAGTCGTAAGGATCTCACGCGGGTGGTTTCTCCTTACAAGGTCGAGAGGACCCTGTAAGTGTCTTTTAACGAGGTTGCGCCCTTTCGGGTTTTCACAAACACTCGCCGGTAGCCCTGTTGTTTTTACTCACGGAGCCCTTTCGGGTTTTCATCCGTGCCCATTTTGCTTTATGGACATACCCTTTTTTTTTTTTGTTGTATCATCATCTTGCCAGCCTAAAGATGCTGCGGCAGTAGTTTAGGGACGTTTCGGTCCGTCGTTAGTTTAAGGACGTTTCGGTCCGTCGCTAGTTTAAGGACGTTTCGGTCCGTCGTTAGTTTAAGGACATTTCGGTCCACCGTTAGTTTAAAGACGTTTCGGTCTGTTGATAGTTTAAGGACGTTTCGGTCCGTTCATAGTTTAAAGACGTTTCGGTCCCTTGTTAGTTTAAGGACGTTTCGGTCCGTCGTTAGGGAAGGGCCAGCTACTGCTTGTAAAGTCTGAGCCTAGGAAGATAGCGAGCGGACATAGTCGTCGTCATCTATCGTTGACCCAGGCTGTGGCTCACTAGGCATAGTATTTCTTCAAGAAGCGGCCATTTATTGGCCTGAAAGGCCTCTCACCGTGCATGTCCACGAGTAGATAGGCTCCACCCTGGTAAACCTGGTCTATGATGTACGGGCCTTCATAGTTTGGCTCGAATTTTCCCCGCTTGGCACGATTGGGGATCATAGGTCTTTTGACTACCAGCACGAGTTCGCCTTGGCGGAATGCCCTTGGCCTGGTCAATCTTTCGTACGAGCGCGTCATCTTTGCTTTGTAGGCTTCTAGATGTTGTTGCGCTATAAGTCGGGTTTCGTCGAGGGCATCAAGCTCCTCAAGTCGAAGGTGGGCATTTTCTTCGTCGGTCAGTTCGTGGTGGACTGCCACTCGTAGAGAGGGTAACTCTATCTCGAGGGGGAGTACTGCTTCCGTCCCAAATACCAACGCGTATGGCGTTGTATTTGTGTCCGTCTTGAATGTAGTTCGATAAGCCCAAAGGGCTTCTTGCAGCCTCTCGTGCCAGTCTCTCTTATTCCGGGAGACGGTCTTTTTTATGATCTTCGTCAAGGTCTTATTGAAGGCCTCGGCCAGACCGTTGGCTCATGGGTTGTAAACTGAAGAATACCTCCAGTCTATATTGTGCTGCTGCGCGAAGCGGCTAATCTTATGGCTCCTGTAGGCTGGCCCGTTATCGGAGATAATCCGCCGTGGGGTTCCAAACCGATAGATGACGTGCGTTTTGAAGAAATGGAGGATATTCTCCGTCTTCACTTCCCTCAGTGGTACTGCTTCTGCCCATTTGGAGAAGTAATCAGTTGTCGCCAGGATAAAACGGTGTCCCCGAGATGATGCTGGTTCAATGGGGCCGACTATGTCAGTCCCCCACATCTCGAATGGCCAGCTGGCCACCGTTGGGTGTAGCGGATTTGGATGTTGATGGATAAAGTCTCCATGAATCTGGCACGAGTGGCATTGCTTCGCATACTCGAGGCAGTCCTGGATCATTGTGGGCCAGTAGTAGCCCATTCGTTTAATCTTTAACTTCATCTTTGGGCCTGCTTGGTGAGAACCGCAAAGTCCGTCATGAACTTCCTGAACGACTTTTTCTGCTTCGTCAGGTCCTAAGCATCTCAGCCATAGAGAATCGAGCGATCTCTTGTATAGGGTATTGTTGACGAAAGCGAAAGATAGAGCTCGTTTCATGAGCTGATGTCTTGAAGACGCTTCTTCGGGCATTCGGCGGGACTTAAAGTAGTCTATGAAGACTTCCCTCCAGTCTTCGGCCTTCTCATGGTCCTTTATTTGTAGGGTCATCTGCTCAGTCGCTCCCTTTTCTTTGCATGATTCCGGAGATATTTCTGCCGGGGCGAGCACTCGACGGCTTTGTACCACGATTCTGACGTCATCGAGGTTCTCGTCAGCCAGTTCTTTAGCGAGTTTGGCCAACGCGTCTGCTTTGCTGTTTTCCGCGCGCGGTATGTTCTCCAAAGTATAGGAGGGAATTTGGGCCAACAGTTGTTGCACCTTTTCGCCGTATCTCACCAACTCCGGTTTGCACGTTTGGTAGTCACCATTAACTTGGCTAACGACCAGCTGAGAATCCTCATATATAAGGAGGTCTTCAATTCCCATGTCAATGGCAAGCTCGAGACCTGCTATCAGGGCTTCGTATTCAGCTTCATTGTTTGTCCTCGGCTCTGTTAAGGAGAAGGCGAGGCGCATTATCCCTCCTTGTGGAGTCGCAAAGATGAGGCCTATCCCTGACTTGATCATTGGGATACCTTGCTTTTGTTTCTTTATAGAGGACGCTCCATCGAAATAGAGTTCCCATCGGGTGCTTCCACCGCTAATCGCATCAAATGCATGCTCGTCCGGCAAGTCACAATTCAAAGGAGAATCGGCCGGTATCGGGTGCTCAGCGAGGAAATCGGCAATGGCCTGGCCTTTCACTGCCTTGAGAGGTTGATATGTTATCGAGAACTCCATCAAGAGCAGGGCCCATTTAGCGAGTCGTCCCGTCAATATGGCTTTTGACATCAAGTATTTAAGAGGATCCACTTTCGAGATGAGGCAGACTTCGTGTGCCAACGCATAGTGCCTGAGCTTTGTTATCGCGAAGATTAACGCCAAGCAATGTTTTTCAATAGGAGAGTAATTGCTTTCTGCCCCCAGTAGAACTCGACTTAAGTAGTAGAGTGCTCTCTCTTTCCCCTGATCGTTCTCTTGCGCCCATAGTGCGCCCAAGGAACCTTCGAGGGCGGTTGTATAAAGAATGAGGGGTTTTCCCTTGACCGGCGCAGCTAATACCGGCGGGTTCTGCAGGTACTGCTTGATCTCGTCTAGTGCACCTTGGCATTTTTTATCCCAGACGAATGGGGTTCCCTTCTTCATCAGGTGACTGTAGGGGCGGCATTTGCCTGAAAGATTTGCGATAAATCGCCGGATGTATGCGAGCTTCCCTTGGAGAGACCGCAACTGTTTGAGGGTTCTTGGCGGGGGCATTTCCATGATCGCTTTAATCTTTGACGGATCTATCTCAATACCTCGGTGTCGGATGACGAATCCCAGGAATTTTCCTGAGGAGACTCCAAACGCGCATTTGAGGGGATTCATCTTCAAATTATATTGCCGAAGGCGTTGAAATACAGTCTCTAGGTGCTTTAAGTGATCTTCATATGACATGCTCTTTACTACGAGGTCGTCGATATAGCACTCGACGATGTCATGTATGAGGTCATCGAAGATCTTTGTCATGGCCCTTTGATAGGTAGCGCCGGCGTTCTTTAGACCGAAGGGCATAACTCTGTAGCAAAATACACCCAAAGGGGTCCGGAAAGCGGTGTGCTTCTGGTCTTCGGGATGCATTTTTATCTGATTGTATCCTGAGGAACCGTCCATAAAGGAGAAGATCTCGTGAGTGGACGTGTTATCTATCATTAGCTCGGTTACCGGCACTGGGAAATCATCTTTTTGGACAGGCTTTGTTGAGATCCCTGAAATCCACGCATATACGCACCGTCCCATTCTTCTTCATCACCGGGACGATATTGGCGATCCAATCGGGATATTGGACTTCTTGGATAAATCCAGAATCGATCAGTTTCTTGACTTCGGCGTTGATGCTCATCTCAAGCTCGAGTCGCATCCTTCTTGGTGCCTGCTTGACTGGCTTGATGTCTGGGGATATTGCTAATCTGTGCACAGCGACCTCCGGATCTAATCCTGGCATCTCAGAGTAGTTCCACGCGAAGCAGTCTTTATGCCGTAGAAGCACGTTCTTTAACGCGGCCACCCTCTCTTCAGAGAGTAGCTCGCTGACAAATGTTGGTCGCGGGTCCTCTGCCGATCCCAACTCAATCTTTCTGAGGTTATCTGCGGTAGTATGTATACCGTCTTCCAGTTCTTTTGGAGCGGGCGGGAATTCCGAGATAACCTCATCATCGCTGTTTTCGAAGCACCGGGGAGGGTTGTCTATCGTAATCGTATAACAGGCGTGAATCCACTCCCGGGGCCGAGGCGGATCTGGCTCTGCTCTTGTGGCCTTGGGCTCGTGCTTTCGTGGCGGCGTTACCCTCCAGCTGTTGGATAAAGCGAATCTGCCCCGTTGGTACTGGTCCTCGACCCAGTTCTTGAAGGTGAAGCAGTCTTCGGTAGGATGTCCTGCGGCCCGGTGATAAGAGCAATAGCCCGAGCGAGAGGCCTTGCTAGTTTGCTCAGGATGCCTAGACTCTGGGAGCGCGATCATTCGATGCTTTAGGGCGAGTCTGAGTAACCTTTCCGTCTTGTCTCGGGGGAAGGAGTACGCTCGACTCATCTTTTCTATGAAGGACGAATCCGAGCCGTGCAATACCCGATTACGTAACCCTCTAATCCTGCGTCGTTGTTGTCGGCTCTTCTTCCCGCTTTTCGACTTATTTCCGTCTCCGCATTGGGTCTTTCGTATGATGGGTTGACAAGGATGAACGTCTTTGTCTTTTGCAATCTGTTGAAATAGACGTTGCGCCCTGGCCTTCTCGTAGATGGCCATTTCGTGGTTGGGGTCTTCCCGACCTTTCTGACCCACTTTCTTGATAGGCTTGTCCATTCGTTCTAGAAATGACGGACTTGGCGCCTCAATCGCGTGGTCTGGTTTTGATGAGGGGTTGGCATCTCCTGACAGGGCGTCCTCCTCTTCATCAAAGGTATATATAGCGTAGCTGTTGTGGGCCCGCTCTCGTTTTCCGGTTCTCGCGTATCCAAGCCCAAGTGTTTCCATTTTCCCGTTGGGCAGTTTGCGTTGGGTTCCCGGGACATCCCAAATCTTGTTGTAGAACCGAGCTTGTCGAACAGTTTGTTTTAAGGGTACTCCTTGGCGCTTCAATAGCTTCTTTAATCCATTTGTATAGCATCTGGGCAGACGGATGGGCTGGAGTCTGTCGCATGTAGCATCTACGCCGTGCCAGATCTCTTTCTCCACTTTCGACTCTGAGGATCGATAGAATAGGATCATCTTCTCACCCTTTCGCCTGGGGGGACGCAAAACGTTTGCAGCTCTTGCACACTGTGAGCTTGAAGCGTGTCGAGGTCCTTGTAGTGTTCTCGCGGTACCATGGTGATTTGCAGGTTATGGTCATCGCCCGGAGGTGCTTGCATTGAAAGCCGATTGGAGAATACGGCGTTGACCTCATCTTCCGAATCACTTCCGAAGACCAGTATGCGGGTGGGCGTCCTCCGGTTGTTGCGTTGAGATGGCCCCGTATAAACTATCTCTTCTTCTTCTTCGGTATCGCTTCCGAAAACAGGGATGGTGGCGGCGGCCTTGTTCTCCAAGTCGTGACACCTTTCTGTATCTTCAAAGTCTGGCAAGAAGTATTTCGCATCCTCGTATTTGCGGACTTCGTTCACGGAAAATGGGTTCAGCTCACCCGTTACAGTATACTCGAAACCATCTTTAAAGTACTTCATACACTGATGTTGTGTAGAAGGGACGATGTTGTACTCGTGTAACCAAGGACGGCCGAGCAAGGCGTTGTAACAGGTCTTGGCGTCAATGACATGGAATTTGATGTCTGTGACGAGAAGCCCGAAGCGTAACGTTAATATCACGGACCCGAGAGTCCGTGACGATTGTGAATCGAAACCGGAGATAGTGATTTTGTCACAAGCGAGATGTTGCACACTCATGCAGATTTCCTTCAACACCCGAACATTAAGGAGATTGACAGAGGATCCATTATCCACCAAGATCTTGCCTATCTTGATATCATGGCAGTATCCGGAGACATACAGGGGACGGTTATGGTCGCACGTCCCGAGAAGGAGGTCTTCATCACCGAAAGTGACGTCGGCCGTATGCACTTCTTCCAGTTCGTCCTTCATCTTTTCGGTGGCGAGAAAGGCTTGGAATTGCTCAGGTTCTTGTAGTGCCTTAATTAGTGAGTCCCGTGCTTCTTTTGATAATAGGAGGGCGTCGAGAATGCTAAGCTGGGAAGGTAGCTTCCTTAGATGCGCGAGGATGTTATAGTCCACTTTACTCCTCCTAGGAAGGTCTTTAGTCGCCAGTTCCTTCACGACTTGGTCATCCAAAGTGATATCTTCAGTGACCTTTTCCTTTCCCTTGTCTTTTCTGTTCGTAGGCCCGAGATTCTTTTCCGGGAGAGTGCGATTGCGCAGCTGAGTGTTTCCGCAGGCTTCTGATTCCTCATCTTTCCCTAGCGCGGATTCTTCAAAGAGAGGGCCCAGAGTCACTTCTTCATCAGAGTCGCTCCCAAAGGTGAGGACTTGCGACCCCTCGGTATGAGCCATATAACAGTTGCCAGTAATTCTGTTGGGCCCGTCAACAGTGCTTCTTTGCTCCTGACGGCTCTTGCGTTTCATGCGTTTGAAATGTTGCCGACGAGCAACATATCCTTGCCACCATATCTTAAAGGCGTCGCACTCCTCTGTGGGGTGTGAGACTTTCCGATGGTATGCGCAGTAATCGGGGTGTTTCTCCGCCCCATCGTGTGTGTTTCCTTCCGAGGGGGGTAGCCTCATTCCCATTGACATGGCTTTGGCGAACCTTTTCCTCGTCTTGAATATCTTCTTGTCCATCTCGGATGCCTTTCGCTCTGGCAGGGGTAGTCCAACTCCTTCGTTCGGTCGCCCGCATTGGGTTCCTCCTGATGCCGCCATCTCACGCTCCTGATCTGCTTTACTTTTTAGACGAATCTCGTCTAGAAAGGCATTGATCATATCAGTTGTCAGCCTCGCACGCTCTGGTTCGGGCTCCGCCTCTGGCTTCTTGGTGTCAGGAGCTTTCTTGCCATCGGTAAGCGAGTGGGAGATTACGTTACAACATGCCACGTACTCTTCGGATTCATCCGATGAGCTCTCTTCATCATCTTCGTCTTGAAAGGTGTGGTTGAGGAACTCTCGCAGTGTGACAGGAGTTCGTGCCTTTTGATTGTATTCTTCCAGTGCGTCGATTTGCTTCTGCAAGTTCGTGCGCTCGTCTCCAAGCTTCGCAGGCTTCTTGGATTTCTTCTTCTTTTTCTTCGAAGCTTTTGACGGCCGGGTATGAGTATTTGGGCCCTTATCAGCAGTTTTCGTAGTCGTGCGGGGCTTCACTGCTCCTTCGATAATTCGAGGTTCAAGAGGGTCCTTCCATTCGATTGCAGGGCACGCATGAAGGTCTCTCAGCATCCTTTTGGTCTTCGTTGATAGCACGACCTCCCATGGAACTTTTTCGATAAAGGAGCAGGTTGCCCCCGGTGTGTCTGCCTTTTTAGGAGTATGTGGTTGTGGCGGGTTCACCTTCCACTTTTCGGACAGTACAAACTTCCCCTGGAGGTATTGATCTTCGATCCATCCTTTGAAGACGAAGCAATCTTCAATCGGATGGCTTACCGTCTGATGGTAAGGGCAATAGTTGGGGTTATTCACCTCGGTGGGTTGCGGAGGTCGCCTTGGATTCGGGAGGTTAATAAGTCTGTTGCGTATTGCCAGCTCAAATAACCGTCTCGTCTTGTCTCGTGGGAACGAGTAGGGACGCTTCATCTTTTCATTATAATATCGGCGTCTTTCTTCCAATTGATCTGCCGATTTCGGGGCGTCAGGTTGCTGTTGGGCATTCGCGACAAAGGTGGCTCTTCCTTTACCCTTATCATTCCGAGGTTCCGACTTCGGGGGAGGTGGCCTATGACCCATCTGGTCCATCTGAGCCAACTTGTCAATTAGAGCCTGGAATGTGGTTGGCTTAAAGAACATCATAAACTGGGAGATAGTTGCGTGGGGGTCTAGGGTTCCCACGAACATACCCACTGCGGGTGCTTCCTCAATGCGTTGCTCGCATCTCGACCACAAATTCCGCCAGCGTATAGCGTACTGGACCCAGGTTTCGCCTGGCTTTACCCTGGCGTTAATCAAAGCAGTAATTGGAGTGCGCTCGCTGGCACTTGCGAAACGCTGAGTGAACAACAACTCCATTTCAGCGAACGTTTTGATGGAATCGTTCGGAAGTTCTGAATACCATTCAAATGCTGTTTCTGATAAGCTGCCAACGAACTGACGGAGTAACAGTTTATCATCACCGCCGGTGTTACCGCAGAGGGCCCGGAACTGGGCGACGTGTTGATGAGGATTGCCGGTCCCCTTATACACATGGAATTTCGGTATCGTATAGCCTTGCGGGTATTTGATTTGATCGTACCAGCTTGGATACGGCCGCCCCATTTTCACGACTTGGCCAGCTGCCTCAGTTGCATAATGGACCCGGATTTGCTGGGCTATATAATCAGCCAAGTCAGCCTTAGAGATCGTCTCTTCCTTGGCTGTTGAGAGGGCTGGTGGTGGATTTGACGTCTCTCCTCGGTCATCTTCAAGAACAATCGGAGGATCTTCGGCGGGTAAGTCCTGCTGGATCATCATTCCTATCACATCTTGAAAGAGAAGGCCCATCCGTTGTATGTTGGCCGCTTGTTCAGCAGCCTCTTTGTCCCTTTTCTCCAGTGTCCGGCGAAGGAATTCAGCGTCGGTTTCTTCCTCCCGGCGTGCGTCTGAGGATGCTTCTGGGTTTTCCTTTGGCCCGGTGAGCGCGGCCATAGCATTCATCATTTCTTGGAGCTTTTGTTGCTGCTCCTGGGATTTCGTTACGGATCGGGTTAGCGGTCGGTGGCCTGTAGAAGTGCGGCTCTCCTCCTTTCCAGAGGCCATGTATACGGTGTGGACAATCATGCCCCCAGACTTAAGGTGTCCGGGCTTGTTGCTTTTAGCCGTCGTTGCACGTCGAGGGATCTTCTCGGGCTCCCTCCTTTTATGAGCCATGGAGGTTGAGGGGGCCGTCGAGGTGGGCGTCCAAACAGCCTTTTGGGTTTTCGCCTGGTGACCAGCTTTCGGTTGGATCTTCAGCTTCTTATGCTGGCGGGAGAAGTTTGGATCGATGATTGAGTCCCGGGCCCGCCGCCAAACCTTATAGATTTTGGAAGACAGCCGTTGAGGAGATCGGGGCTGTTCTGATTCTATTTCCACAACCTTTTCTGATGGGGGAGGAGACCTCTTCAGCACTGCGGTAGGGGAATTCCTTCACACCTTATTTAGCATTTCAAAGCTGTTTCCAGTTGGAACAGCAGCATTAACTTCTACCGCCGGGGCTGGTGGAGTCAATCCAGAGGGGGAGTTGCCCCCAGCCTTCCTTATTCGGCGCCAATGACGACGTCGAGCGCGTCGAGCAGACGGCGTAGAGTCAGATATAATAATGGTTTCATCTTGCCCCCTGTGTGGGTGGGGGGTCGTTGTTGGTGTTAGCCTGTTAAAGACCGATGTCCTTTGTACAGCGGGAGCGGGAGTCGAAGCTGTTAATCTCGTGAAGATCGATTTCTTGATTGGGGAAACCGCCTTGGCGATTTCGGAGGCAGGAGCGGCCTCCTTCTTAGGAGAAATCTTCTCTGGGATTGTAGGCCTCATGATGAGTTCGCAAGATTTCTGGCCCAATCTAGAGAAGACCAAGGCGTTAACGTTGGGCGATTCGTTGAGAGGGGCCGCGGCAGGGGTAAGACGATCAAAGACCGACTTCCTGAGAGTTTCCTTTGTCAGCACTGGCGCCACGAAGCTTGATGAGGGGAGCATAGTCCCAAAGAACAATCCGGTAGTGGCCTGAGTCACCTGGTCCGCCGGCATTGTGAACAGCGAAGCAGCTTGGGGTCCATAGGCTATACCTCCCGGCGAGGCAAAGCGTTGGTCGCAATTGCAGCTTGAGCAGTTGGAGGATTTCGCGGAAGTAACAGCCATCGATCCTTCGTTTTCTGCAATAGGCAAGGCGCCAATTCTTAGTATCTTGAAACCCAAGGGCAACTGTTAGCGAACCGCGATTGGTTCGCGAATCACGACACACGAAGTGTGGAGTGGAAAGAGGAAAAGGTCCCACCGGGCGTGCCAGAATCTGTTCCCCTCCGAAAGACGGCGCGCAAGGCTGCGATGTCTTGGCGCTGAGATTCGGGGCAGATGCTAATTGGTGCTATCCGTTCACCTCTCCGAAGATGCCAAGTTGGTTTATGGCACCATGTATCGAAGGTTTGAGCGGATGCGACCGATGTAGCAGACTTCGTCAGATTCCCCCTCGTTGAGGGGTTTTTGATTGTGGGGACGCTCTTCCCTGCAGGCGCAAGCCCCTGCAGTTAATTACGCTACCGCATTGCGGTAACAACTTTCTCCTTCTCCAGATGGTCACTTCGTGTCGTGTGTGTTTGTTTTATGTTTTGTTGCCCATGGATCGTTTACGGAGACTGAGTTATGTCGTCGTCCGTAGGGCGTGGACTAGTCCAAATCCGCATTATCTTAAATTTGGGTTTGGGGGTTTGGTTTGAGGATACGTCAGCCATACTTGAGGCTAAGATCAACTCAAACGTTTGTTAAGGATACGTTAGTCTAACTTTGTGACTAAGATCAACTTAACGAGATCATTTAGATCCTACAAAAGAGTGTTTGGACTCTAATGTTCCAGTTTATGGACGTTTCGGTCCGTCGTATGTGTGGCCGTCGGGACCCATCACCTCTCTGACGACGTTGAAGGATTACAACGACGGATGTCAGAGGAGTTCAGAGATGTACCCTCGAGCCAGAGTTAATTGGGGGGATTCGTAGTCCAGTCTGCTTGAAGGTTTAAGGACGCGTTAGCCATCTTTGAGGCTAAGGTCAACTTAAACAGGACCGTTTAGATCCGACAAAAGAGCATATAGGGGCTCTATTGTTCTAGTTTAAGGACATCGAGGTCCATGGGTAGTTTTAAGGACATTGCGGTCCGTGGGTAGTTTAAGGACATTGCGGTCCGTGGGTAGTTTAAAGGACATTGCGGTCCGTGGGTAGTTTTAAGGACATTGCGGTCCGTGGGTAGTTTAAAGACATCTCGGTCAAGGTTAAGGACGTCATAGTCCATGGGTTTAAGGACTCCACAGTCCGGTATGTGCTCTGGATGCTTCACACGGGTTCACTGCCGTGCTAGGCGAGGACCAGGCTCCGCTCTGGATGCTTCACACGGGTTCACTGCCGTGCTCTGCGAGGACCAGGATCCGCTCTGGACGTTTTCCGCGGGGTCAAAGAGTGACGTTATCCACGTTCCACGTAACCAGGAATTTTGTATCATGCATGGGTTTAAGGACCCCACAGTCCATGTCATGAATGGTCTTCGGGACCCGTCACCTCTTTGAAGACATTGAGGGATTACAATGCCAAATATCAAAGGAGTGAAGAGATGTACCCTAGAACCGGGGTGGATTAAATAGTCCTTGGCCCAATTTGGGTCAAGATTGATCAATTATGTTATGAGCCCATCGGCCCAGTTAATCACAAATTGAGGACTTATGGCCAGCTTGGGCTAAGTCCAGTCAGGTCTGGAATATTGACTCTTTGTTGGTCCATTGAGGGAGAATGTTTACCTCTATCCCTTTAGCCAATTAGGCCAAAGCCTAGTGTTAAACACTTCAGAGCAATCAGTGTTGAACACTGGGAATAAGGTTGTTGAGTTAGTGTTCAACACTAAGAGATAATTGGTGTTAAACACCAGCAATAAGGCTTTTTCCAATTAGTGTTAAACACTAAAACAGATCAGTGTTGAACCCTGCCAATAAGGCTTTTTTAATCAGCATTGAATGCTAAGGCCCGACAGTGTTTTAACACTGGGTTCAAGAGTTTTAAATTTAGTGTTAAACACTATGGCAGGAAGGGTCACGTGGCAGCACGTGAGAGCATCCTCCCTTCTTTTGTTCTGCTGAAATTATCATCTCCTTCAAGGCGTCACGTGCCATCACATGACGGGCATTCAAATGCTTATATGTTAAGGTTTCTGCTGAGGGTCACGTGGGTCACGTGGAGTGCTGTCTCAAAGGGTCTTTCTGTAGGGCTTTGGGGGGGTCACGTGGCAGCACGTGACCCTACCTCTATGTAGTTTTTAGAGGATCTGTTTCTTTCAGGAGTTAAATTCCTCGAACTTTTAAATTTCAGAGGAATTAAATTCTTATTTCCTTTTGAAGACTTGTAGAGTTGAACTCTGAATTTTCTGTAGGAATTAAATTCCTCGTTTATGTGGAGAACTGAAGAGGGTTCAACCCTTAATAAAAGCTTTCAAGGAATTATACTTCCCATTTTAAAGAATTATAATTAAGGGAATTAAATTCCTGTTATTTCCACAGAACCACATTCTTAATTAGGGTTCAACCCTGTTTCTTTTGTTTTGAAGGAATTAAATTCTTATGATACAGGGTCGAGCCCTAATTTTATTTTTTAAAGGAATTGAATTCCTATAGTTCTGCGAGAATTAAATTCTCATGCTTGCGTTCCCTCTCTATGTTTTGGATCTGCATGGCAGGATCTCAACCCATTGAGAATTAAATTCTCAACCTAAAGGGGAGATGTGCACTTTGCAGATCCTCTATCAAAGAGAGAAGAAATGTGCTCTTCTGTTTTATGTATCAGAGTTAAACTCTGTTGGGAATTAAATTCCCCCTCTTTCAAAAGGCCTTCCCTTTCTTACCTAGGGTTTTTTTGCAGAAGATCCAAGTCTTTTCCAAGTATCAAAGCTTTTCTCCTTTTTTCCTTCTCTGCGCCTGTATATCTCTCTTTTTTGTGTCTCTTGGCTCCTATTTATAGGAGAAGCAGCTGAATCAATTAGTTTTGGTAAATCCTTCATGGGATATTTGATTTGCATCCATTATTCATTCTGGACCTTTGGATTATTAGGTGAGTTTTATTCACCGTTGGATTTCAAATCCAGAGATTCTCCCTTGTTATTTTGGTTAGATTTAAGGGGGAAATCTTTCTAAACCCGAGATTTTCCATAAATAAATGACCTCTGAATCTTTAATTTGATTGGATGCATATAGTTGCGTTCCTTTGGAAAGATTCGCATTTCTCTCGGAATTTAATTCTGTTGACAAAAAGGGCTTTGAAAGCCGGTCACGTGTGACCACGTGATCCATGGTCACGTGTGAGCACGTGACCCCCTTCGGAATGAGCCTTTTGCGCTGTGTCTTCTGATTACTGCTTAAACGTCACGTGCTACCACGTGACCCCTGGTCACGTGGGAGCACGTGACCTCTTCTGAAGTTCTTTCCTTGGTTCAATTGGTGAGCGAGTTTGCTGCCTTGAACGTCACGTGTCAACACGTGACCCTGATCACGTGGAAGCACGTGACCTCTTCCGAAGCTCTTTTCCTTGATTTTGCTCAGCGAATCGATGTGCGCTTTTTCTGCACTTCATAGGTCACGTGTCAACACGTGACTGCTGGTCACGTGTCAACACGTGACTGCTGGTCACGTGTAAGCGCGTGGCCTCTTTTTTGAAGCTTTTCTCAGAAGCTTTCCTGATTTTAAATCAGGAAACAGACATTTTATTATAGTCCCGTTCATTCTGCGTTTAAAAGTTTTACTAACATTTGCCAAATTTGAACAGCCCTGCCAGTCTCCATGGCTTTGGAATCGCGCATTGTGATGCCGCCCGGCCCCTACGCTTTGCGGGCTTCAGAACGCTTGGCCCAATTGAGCCTTGTCTCCCTATCTTCTTTCATCGAGGAGCTCCGTGCTGGTAGTGCGACCACAGCCGAAGCGTTTTCCGCTGAAGCTAACGGCTCCCTCCCTTTTCTCGCCACCTATCATAGCGAGGAGGTGGTGCGGGTCTGGGTGGAGTTCTGTAGGAAGGTGGAGGCTTGTTTGTACGCTCTCGAATGTTCTCGCCTTTCCTCGGAAGCCGTGGCTGCAAAAGCGGAGTTACGAGGTCTGATAGCACGATGTGCGGCCAACATGACGTCGTGCGAGAAGAGGCTTGGCCGCATGTTCTCGGAGAGGGAGCTAGCCTCCAAGGCGCTGGGTGAGCTTCAAGCCAATCTCACAGCCAAAGCCAACAAAGCGTATGAACTCTGGCGGGTGCTTCAGGAGTCTATCAAGGAGGTGGTGGCTCTCGATAAAGCCGCCACGTTTACTCGCGAGAGGGTTGAGGCTCATAAGGCCACTGAGAAAGAGCTTGAAGCCCGGCTTGTTTCATATCAGGCCCAACAAGCTCAGGCGGAGGCTCGCCTTCTGGAGATCTTGCGTCATGAAGCCGTGGCTCAGCAACAGAACGATGAGCTGGTGAAATTATTGCACCGCCCGCCGGCTTGAGGACTTGTATCTTTTCTCCCCTTTTTGTACATACTCATGAATGAGAGTATCTCTTTTTTTTGTTTCTTTCATAAATTGTACTTTGTATCCATTTTGGTTTATGAATAAAAGATACATTTTTCTTCTCAATGGTGTGTCCCCTTTTTTATTGAATGTATTCTGCGGATATTCTACCTTGATCTCCTCGCAGGACAGCGATGGTTCAGGATTCAGGGTTAAGATCTGCTTCCTAAGACTTTTGCATCTTATGAGCCCCGAGGGTCTCATAAAGAGTTTTTCTCCCTATCGGTCGAGCGGATCCCATAGGTGTAAGTTCTTCTTAGAGATCGTGAGGACTTTAAGCGGGTTTTCCCTTGAGAGTCGTAAGGATCTCACAAGGGAGTTTTTTCTTCCTTACAGGTCGTGAGGACCTGCAAGTGCTGGATGTGGTCACCCTTATCCGTGTTTCACGGGGTCAGAGGCTGCTCCGGGTATCGTAGTTTAAAGACGTCGCGGTCAAGGTTAAGGACCTCGTAGTCCGTGGATTTAGGGACTCCACAGTCCGATGTTAGTTTTAAGACATCACGGTCAAGGTTAAGGACCTCATAGTCCGTGGATTTAGGGACTCCACAGTCCGATGTTAGTTTTAAGACATCACGGTCAAGGTTAAGGACCTCATAGTCCGTGGATTTAGGGACTCCACAGTCCGATGTTAGTTTTAAGACATCACGGTCAAGGTTAAGGACCTCATAGTCCGTGGATTTAGGGACTCCACAGTCCGATGTTTGGTTGCAGGGACCCGTCACCTCTTTGAAGACGTTGAGGAATTACAACGCCAGGTATCAAAGGAGTGAAGAGATGTACCCTTAAACCAAGGCAGAATCCGTAGGGAATCGGGGTGGTTGGTCGTTAGTTTTAAGACATCACGATCGAGGTTAAGGACGTCATAGTCCGTGGATTTTAAGGACTCCACAGTCCGGTATTTGCTCTGGATGCTTCACACGGGTTCACTGCCGTGCTTGGCGAGGACCAGGCTCCGCTCTGGATGATTCACACGGGTTCACTGCCGTGCTCTGCGAGGACCAGGATCCGCTCTGGACGTTTTCCACGGGGTCAAAAAGTGACATTATCCTCGTTCCACGTAACCAGGAATTTTGCACTAGATGCTTCACACGGGTTCACTGCCATGCTCGGCGAGGACTAGGCTCCGCTCTGGATGCTTCACACGGGTTCACTGCCGTGCTTTGCGAGGACCAGGATCCGCTCTGGACGTTTTCCACGGGGTCAAAGAGTGACATTATCCGCGTTCCACGTAACCAGGAATTTTGCACTAGATGCTTCACACGGGTTCACTGCCGTGCTCGGCGAGGACTAGGCTCCGCTCTGGATGCTTCACACGGGTTCACTGCCGTGCTCTGCGAGGACCAGGATCCGCTCTGGACGTTTTCCACGGGGTCAAAGAGTGACATTATCCGCGTTCCACGTAACCAGGAATTTTGCACTAGATGCTTCACACGGGTTCACTGCCGTGCTCGGCAAGGACTAGGCTCCGCTCTGGATGCTTCACACGGGTTCACTGCCGTGCTCTGCGAGGACCAGGATCTGCTCTGGACGTTTTCCACGGGGTCAAAGAGTGACATTATCCGCGTTCCACATAACCAGGAATTTTGCACTAGATGCTTCACACGGGTTCACTGCCGTGCTCGGTGAGGACTAGGCTCCGCTCTGGATGCTTCACATGGGTTCACTGCCGTGCTCCGCGAGGACCAGGATCCGCTTTGTACGTTTTCCACGGGGTCAAAGAGTGACATTATCCGCGTTCCACGTAACCAGGAATTTGCACTAGATGCTTCACACGGGTTCACTGCCGTGCTCGGCGAGGACTAGGCTCCGCTCTGGATGCTTCACACGGGTTCGCTGCCGTGCTCCGCGAGGACCAGGATCCGCTCTGGACGTTTTCCACGGGGTCAAAGAGTGACATTATCCGAGTTCCACGTAACCAGGAATTTTGCACTAGATGCTTCACACGGGTTCACTGCCGTGCTCGGCGAGGACTAGGCTCCGCTCTGGATGCTTCATACGGGTTCACTGCCGTGCTCCGCGAGGACCAGGATCCGCTCTGGACGTTTTCCACGGGGTCAAAGAGTGACATTATCCGCGTTCCACGTAACCAGGAATTTTGCACTAGATGCTTCACACGGGTTCACTGCCGTGCTCGGCGAGGACTAGGCTCCGCTCTGGATGCTTCACACGGGTTCGCTGCCGTGCTCCGCGAGGACCAGGATCCGCTCTGGACGTTTTCCACGGGGTCAAAGAGTGACATTATCCGCGTTCTACGTAACCAGGAATTTTGCACTAGATGCTTCACACGGGTTCACTGCCGTGCTCGACGAGGACTAGGCTCCACTCTGGATGCTTCATACGGGCTCACTGTCGTGCTCTGCGAGGACCAGGATCCGCTCTGGATGTTTTCCACGGGGTCAAAGAGTGACGTTATCCGCGTTTCACGTAACCAGGAATTTGCCGATTGTATCCGCATTTCACGAAATGGAGGTTTGACTCTCGGTGATATGTATATCGCCGAGCCATGGAACTGGGGGGGTCGTCGCTGTTCCGTTTCGCTTGATGTTGTGTCTGCTGCCATGAGACGAACAACGAGATGATCTCTAGGCTATCTGTGAACCGTCGAGATTTGGCTTCTCCTTATGATGAAACCTGGGGAAGGAGTATGATCCCTTCTTTGTTTGCGCCCCTGGATTGTATACAGGGGTAGATGTAACATCACCTGTAGGGCGAGGATTTCACTTTTATTTTATTTCTTTTTCCGCGATGCTCTATCATTTCATCTTCTATATCGCGAAGGTCGCGATTGCCCCATCATTTCGGCTATTTTTCGCGGTGCCCAATCATTTCGGCTATTTATTTATTTTCTGCTCGCTGCTTTTTATTGCGAGTTGCCCCATCATTTCGGCTATTTTTCATGCCTTCATTTTTACTTGCTGCTTTTTATTGCAAGTTGCCCCATCATTTCGGCTATTTTGTAGGCATGTGTGGCTTGCTAGCTTTTTCGCTGCAAGCCTGGATTTTAGGCACCGATTTCGGCATCAGCACCGCTACAACTGGAATGTTGCCAGGAGCGAATCATCATTTGCCTTTGTCGATGATGAACAAAGGTGGCTCAGCAAACAGGGTTAAGGGTCCTGTCGACCAAGGCTTTTGACTTCATGAGCCGTAAGGGTCTCACAAAGGTATTTCTCCCTACAAGTCGTGAGGATCTTGTAGGTGTATTTTCTCCTTAGGGATCGTGAGGATTCCTAAGTGTGTGCTCCTCTGTAAGTCGTAAGGATCCTACAAAAGGGCTTTCCCCTTATGGATCGAAAGGACCTACAAGGGTTGGACTTTGCTGGGGAAATGTTTATTCGTGCCCGTGGATTGTATACAAGGGTCTGTATTGAGTCCTTTGTAGGGCAATATCGAAGGTTGTGGAGGATTGCTTAATCACAGGTTTAGGTCTCTGTAACTTAAGACTTTCAAATCTTATGAGCCGTAAGGGTCCCATAAGAGAGTTCTCCTTACGAGTCGTGAGGATCTCGTAAGTGTATTTTCTCCTTAGGAATCGTGAGGATCCCTAAGTGTGTTGCTCCTTTGTGAGTCGTAAGGATCTCACGTAGGTGGTTTCTCCTTACAAGGTCGAGAGGACCCTATAAGTGTCTTTTAACGAGGTTGCGCCCTTTCGGGTTTTCACAAACACTCGCCGGTAGTCCTGCTGTTTTTACTCACGGAGCCCTTTCGGGTTTTCATCCGTGCCCGTTTTGCTCGTGGACGCACCGTTTTTTAATCTTTTTCTCTTTTTTTTTATCTCGTCAGCCTAAGGATGCTGCGGTAGTAGTTTAGGGACGTTTCGGTCCGTCGTTAGTTTAAAGACATTTCGGTCCATCGTTAGTTTAAGGACGTTTCGGTCCGTCGTTAGTTTAAGGACGTTTCGGTCTGTCGTTATGGGAAGGCCAGCTGCTGCTTGTAAAGTCTGAGCCTAGGAAGATAGCGAGCGGACATAGTCGTCGTCATCTATCATTGACCCAGGCTATGGCTCATTAAGCATAGTATTTCTTTAAGAAGCGGCCGTTTATTGGCCTGAAAGGCCTTTCACCGTGCATGTCCATGAGTAGATAAGCTCCACCCTGGTAGACCTTGTCTATGATGTAAGGGCCTTCGTAGTTTGGCTCAAATTTCCCCCGCTTGGCACGATTGGGGATCATAGGTCTTTTGACCACTAGCACGAGTTCGCCTTGGCGGAATGTCCTCGGCCTGGTCAATCTTTCGTACGAGCGCGTCATCTTTGCTTTGTAGGCTTCTAGATGTTGTTGCGCTATGAGCCGGGTTTCGTCGAGGGCATCAAGCTCCTCAAGCCGAAGGTGAGCATTTTCTTCGTCCGTTAGCTCGTGGTGGACTGCCACTCGTAGAGAGGGTAACTCTATCTCGAGGGGGAGTACTGCTTCCGTCCCAAATACCAACGCGTACGGCGTTGTGTTCGTAGCCGTCTTGAATGTAGTTCGATAAGCCCAAAGGGCTTCTTACAGCCTCTCGTGCCAGTCTCTCTTATTCCGGGAAACGGTCTTTTTTATGATCTTCGTCAAGGTCTTATTGAAGGCCTCGGCCAGACCGTTAGCTCGTGGGTTGTAAACTGAAGAATATCTCCAGTCTATATTGTGCTGCTGCGCGAAGCGGCTAATCTTATGGCTTCTGTAGGCTGGCCCGTTATCGGAGATAATCCGCCGTGGGGTTCCAAACCAATAGATGACGTGCGTCTTGAAGAAATGGAGGATATTCTCCGTCTTCACTTCCCTCAGTGGTACTGCTTCTGCCCATTTAGAGAAGTAATCAGTTGTCGCCAGGATAAAACGATGTCCCCGGGATGATGCTGGCTCGATGGGGCCGACTATGTCAGTCCCCCACATTTCGAATGGCCAACTAGCCACCGTTGGATATAGTGGATTCGGATGTTGGTGGATAAAGTCTCCATGAATCTGCCACGAGTGGCATTGCTTCGCATACTCGAGGCAGTCCTGGATCATCGTGGGCCAGTAGTAACCCATCCGTATAATTTTTAACTTCATCTTTGGGCCTCCTTGGTGAGAACCGCAAAGTTCGTCGTGGACTTCCTGAATGACTCTTTCCGCTTCATCAGGTCCTAAGCATCTCAGCCATAGAGAATCAAACGATCTCTTGTATAGAGTATCGTTGACGAAGGCGAAAGATAGAGCTCGTTTCATGAGCTGATGCCTTGAGGATGTATCTTTGGGCATTCGATGGGACTTAAAGTAGTCTATGAAGACTTCCCTCCAGTCCTCGGCCTTCTCATGGTCTTTTATTTGTAGGGTCGTCTGCTCAGTCGCTCCCTTTTCTTTATATAATTCCGGAGGTATTTCTGCCGGGGCAAGCACTCGACGGCTTTGTACCACGATTCTTACATCATCGAGGTTTTCGTCCGCCAGTTCTTTAGCAAGTTTGGCTAACGCGTCTGCTTTGCTGTTTTCCGCGCGTGGTATGTTCTCCAAAGTATAGGAGGGAATTTGGGTCAATAGTTGTTGCACCTTTTCGCCGTACTTCACCAACTCCGGTTTGCACGTTTGGTAATCACCATTTACTTGACTAACAACCAGTTGAGAATCCCCGTATATAAGGAGGTCTTCAATTCCCAGGTCGATGGCGATTTCGAGGCCTGCTATCAGAGCTTCGTATTCAGCTTCATTGTTTGTCCTCGGCTCTGTTAAGGAGAAGGCGAAGCGCATTATCCCTCCTTGTGGAGTTGCAAAGACGAGGCCTATTCCCGATTTGATCATTGGGATACCTTGTTTCTGTTTCTTTACGGAGGACGCTCCATCGAAATAGAGTTCCCATCGGGTGCTACCGCCGCCAATCGCATCAAATGCATGCTCGTCCGGCAAATCACAGTTCAGAGGAGAATCGGCCGGTATCGGGTGCTCAGCGAGGAAATCGGCAATGGCCTGGCCTTTCACTGCCTTGAGAGGTTGATACATTATCGAGAACTCCATCAAGAGCAGGGCCCATTTAGCGAGTCGTCCCGTCAATATGGCTTTTGACATCAAGTATTTAAGGGGGTCCACTTTTGAAATAAGACGGATGTCACGCCCCGCTTCCCAGAGTACGCAAGATTGGGCACGTGACATAGCCAACCATGCTACCTGTGGGTAGGAAGTATCCATCCACAGTCACATTACGGTTGTAAGGATACCAAGAACAGAAAAATAAGCTAATCTAATACATGTCCAAATCCATAATAACAAGAATCAATAAACAATAAGTGCGGAAGCTAATGATCCAATACAATGAATAAACAGTACGTCCCATAATGCGGGCTCACATCTGGAAATGAAATGAAATAAATAAACTAAACCCTAAGGAACTCACAGTTCAGCCTGCTGGCTGAAATACTCCTGCTCGGTCGTCGACAGTGGTACGGAATCTGGGCCATGCAAAACCCAGACGTCAGCGCGTCATGACATCAAATATATAGTATGAACATGGTAATTAGCAATGCAAGTATGAGCATGAGTAAAGCAGTAATAAGAAATAATCAAGCAGGGTAATGTGCAATGGTGACTAAACTGTCCTATCAGGTTTCTACTCTATAGTCTTTGAAACCAATTGATGAATCGTCGATGTAACTCAATAGTATCCCGTGCGTGCCCGGGACCACGGTCAAAGCCCTCGGGGCTGAATCCGAGACGTGCCGCTAAGCAGTAAAAGGTAGTAGGATGGACGAGTGATGTCAGCATCAACACTCCGGAGCTGGCCAAGCCCGTAAGACTGATCAGAACAATGTATCGAACTGTTGAGTTACAAGTCGGTTTCACCTTTGATTTCCCCATACCCCCAAACTATGTATGTCAGGTCAGGTATTCAGTAGTCAAGGACTAATGCCAACACAAAATCAAGTAAAAGTAGGTCTGTCTGGATCGACAGCAGAAATGGTTAGGTTTGTCGGCATTAGGCATGAGATCAGGAAACAAGTAATGTCATGGTACAACAGGATGAGTCGGTATGTATGTATATGTCATGTGTAGCAGGGTCAGGCCAATATGTAGTGCAATCGAGCATGTGCTCACAACAGGTGTACAATCAAGTAATGAACAGTAGCAGGAAACAGTAAATAACAATAATATTCCATGTAAACACAATGATATTTTGTATTCTCTTATTAACAGGTTCAAGTACCTTTAGGGTGCAATAGCTACAAGGTGAAGCAATATCCACAATCATAAATTAATGAAACTACATGAAATTAAACTAAATATAATAATTGTCTCATGAATGATTTAACAGTTTAAGCAGATATGATTCAGTCGTTTTATTTAGTTGAAATATGGATTGATGTGAGTTGATTAATTACGAGGAACTGTTGTAACGATTCCATTATAAAGATAACTGCAATAATATGGTATCACTTGCCATCATTAAGTTGTGGTATTAAATAGTATGAATTCAATTGCGTGGCAAGACTAGATCTCGCACGCTAGCATGTTAGAGCAAGTATTCAGATACTTGCCTCGGCGGTTCTGCAATCTGGAACACGGATGCGATGTCGGCAAAACACGATATGATAGCACGGGCCACGGATCGAGTCCCAACAGAGAACAACGGGATCACACGGACCAGGGGGCTTCGCTGGAGCGTCGGGTTCGCCAAGACGGCACGGTCGGATTCCGACAAAACGCGACAACAAGTTAGCAACACACAAAGAACTCAATGCGATCAGCGAGGGTTTACTGCACACAGGAAGGGAAGAGGAAGTTTACAGAGAGATATACCAGGTGACCCCGGCGAGCTCGACGGCGCTGGAACGCCGGCGAGGCAACGGCGGCGGCTGCAAGGGCTGAAGGGCCTCGGGGTGCACGGGAGAGGGTGCTGCGGCGAGAGGAGGAAAGGGTGGTCGGCTCTGGTGGTCGAGGGGGAGAAGGAGGTGGCCCTGGTGACGACGGCGAGGTCGCCGGCGCGTTCTCCGGCGAACAGCGGAGGGTAGGCGATGGGTTAAGGGCTCGGGTTGGTGGTCCGGCGAGGGGAGGAGGGCAGCGACGACGAGGTCGGGACGAGGAGGGTGAGAGGGAGTCGTGGGAGTCGTCGGCGACGAGAGGTGGCGTCGACGGCGAGGTCTGCGAGGGTTGGAGGCATCTTCGGGGTTGGGTGCAGGTGCGGGAAACGTCAGGAGAACGAGAGGAGGAAGGTGCGGCTAGGTCGAGGAGGTGTTGATGGCGGCGACGAGGTCACGGGAAGGTCGGCGGTGAGGTCGTGAGGGCTAGGGTTAGGGTTCTGAGGCGATGTCTCGTGAAGAAGATGGGTTCGGGGGAGGCGGCTGCATGAGTTTCTTTTAAATAGAGGAAGAGAGAGAGAGAGATTGGAGAGAGATTGAGGGAAGAGAGAGAGAGATAGGGAAAAGGGAAGGGGCCCACGCTGGAGGGTTGGCGGCCTGTGATTGGCCACGAAAAGGATTTGAGAAGGAAATACGTAGGATTTGTGAGGGATTTATTGTTAAGGAATTTTAGATTCGTATATATATATTTTAGATATTAAATTGAAATGGGCCCTTTTTGGCGCGAAATGAAACATTTCCAAATCGCGCCCGGGTTGCGCCCAAATGTTCCAAATTCAAATTATAGGATTTTAAGCGGGTTCCAAATTTTGAAAAGAGGTGTTTAATGATTAAAATGCATGCCCCCAAGTCGGACACTTGCACGCGCGCGTAGTCGTCCAAACTTGCCCGTTTAGCCAAACGGAACGGAATCTCGACACGCGGACGCTACAACGCGACTAGTGGCGACGAGTAGGCCAACATGGATACTTTTAATTTCATTTTAGGAGCTAAAATTTGTTATGTGCCAAAATGACTTAACCGGTTAAAATTTAGCAATAAACCCCAGAAAAACAGAATAATTGAAAAGAGCCATAAATAACCCTCAACTAGTAATATAAATAGTATTATTGGGCTCGGGTGTTACAACGGACTTCATGCGCCAACGCATAGTGCCTGAGCTTTGTTATCGCGAAGATTAATGCCAAGCAATGTTTTTCAATGGGAGAGTAGTTGCTTTCTGCCCCCAGTAGAACTCGACTTAAGTAGTAGAGTGCTCTCTCTTTTCCCTGATCGTTCTCTTGCGCCCATAATGCGCCCAAGGAACCTTCGAGGGCGGTTGTATAAAGAATGAGGGGTTTTCCCTTGACCGACGCGGCCAACACCGGAGGGTTCTGCAGGTACTGCTTGATCTCGTCTAGTGCATCTTGGCATTTGTGATCCCAAACGAATGGAGTTCCCTTTTTCATCAGGTGGCAGTAAGGACAGCATTTGCCTGAAAGATTGGCGATAAATCGCCGGATGTATGCGAGCTTCCCTTGGAGAGACCGCAACTGTTTGAGGGTTCTTGGCGGAGGCATTTCCATGATCGCTTTAATCTTTGACGGATCTATTTCGATACCTCGGTGTCGAACGATGAATCCCAGGAATTTTCCCGAGGAGACTCCAAACGCGCATTTGAGGGGATTCATTTTCAAATTATATTGCCGAAGGCGTTGAAATACAGTCTCCAGATGGTTTAAATGCTCTTCGTATGACATGCTCTTTACTACGAGGTCATCAATATAGCACTCGACGATGTCATGTATGAGGTCGTCGAAGATCTTTGTCATGGCCCTTTGATAGGTAGCGCCAGCGTTCTTTAGACCAAAGGGCATAACCCTGTAGCAGAATATACCCAAAGGGGTCCGGAAAGCGGTGTGCTTCTGGTCTTCGGGATGCATCTTTATCTGATTGTATCCTGACGAACCGTCCATAAAGGAGAAAACCTCGTGAGTGGACGTGTTATCTATCATTAGCTCGGTTACCGGTACTGGGAAATCATCCTTTGGACAGGCTTTATTGAGATCCCTGAAATCCACGCATATGCGTACCGTCCCATTCTTCTTCATTACCGGGACGATATTGGCGATCCAGTCGGGATATTGGACTTCTTGGATAAATCCAGAATCGATCAGCTTCTTGACTTCGGCGTTGATGCTCATTTCAAGCTCGAGTCGCATCCTTCTTGGCGCTTGCTTGACTAGCTTGATATCTGGGGATATTGCTAATTTATGCACAGCAACCTCCGGATCTAATCCTGGCATCTCGGAGTAGTTCCACGCGAAGCAGTCTTTATGCCGTAGAAGCACGTTCTTTAACGCGGCCACCCTTTCTTCAGAGAGTAGCTCGCTGACAAATGTCGGTCGCGGGTCATCTGCCGATCCCAACTCAATCTTCCTGAGGTTATCTGCCGTAGTATGTATACCATCTTCCAGTTCTTTCGGAGCTGGCGGAAATTCTGAGATCACCTCATCATCGCTGTTCTCAAAGCACTGGGGAAGGTCATCCATGTTCTCGCGCTCTCCTTTTAATATCGTAATCGTATAACAGGTGCGAATCCGCTCCCGGGACTGAGGTGGATCCGGTTCTGCTCTTGCGGCCTTGGGTTCATGCTTTTGTGGCGGCGTTACCCTCCAGCCGTTGGATAAAGCGAATCTGCCCCGTTGGTACCGGTCCTCGACCCAGTTCTTGAAGGTGAAGCAGTCTTCGGTAGGATGTCCTATGGCTCGGTGATAAGAGCAATAGCTCAAACGAGAAGCCTTGTTAGCTTGCTCAGGGTGTCTAGACTCTGGAAGCGCGATCATTTGATGTTTTAAAGCGAGCTTGAGTAACCTCTCCGTCTTGTCTCGGGGGAAGGAGTACGCTCGACTCATCTTCTCCATGAGGGACGAATCCGAGCCGTGCAGTACCCGATCACGTAACCCTCTAATCCTGCGTCGTTGTTGTCGGCTCCTCTTTCCGCTTCTTGATTTATTTCCGTCTCTGCGTCGGGCCTTTCGTACAACGGGTTGACAAGGATGAGCATCTTTGTCTTTTGCAGCCTGTTGAAATAGACGTTGCGTCCTGGCCTTCTCGTAGATGGCCATTTCGCGGTTGTGGTCTTCCCGAGCTTTCTGACCCACTTTCCTGATAGGCTTGCCCATTCGTTCTTCAGACGACGGACTCGGTGCTTCAATCGCGGGGTCTAGTTTTGATGAGGGGTTGGCGTCTCCTGACAGGGCGTCCTCTTCTTCATCAAAGGTATATATGGTGTAGCTACTGTGGGCCCGTTCCCGTTTTCCGGCTCTCGCGTATCTAAGCCCGAGTGTTTCCATTTTCCCGTTGGGCAATTTGCGTTGAGTCCCGGGGACATCCCAAATCCTGTTGTAGAACCGAGCCTGCCGAACAGTCTGTTTTAAGGGTACTCCTTGGCGCTTCAATAGCTTCTTTAATCCATTTGTATAGTATCTAGGCAGACGGATGGGTTGGAGCCTGTCAAGTGTAGCATCCGCGCCATGCCAGATCTCTTTCTCTATTTTCGACTCTGAGGATCGGTAGAATAGGATCACCTTCTCACCCCTTTGCCTGGGAGGGACGTAAAATGTTTGCAGGTCCTGCCCATTGTGAGCTTGAAGCGTGTCGAGATCCTTGTAGTGTTCTCACGGTACCATGGTGATTTGCAAACTATGGTCATCGCCAGGGGGTGCTTGTATTGACAGCCGATTGGAGAACACGACATTAACTTCATCTTCTGAATCACTTCCGAAGACCAACATGGGGGCGGGCGTCCCCAGGTTGTTGCGTTGAGATGGCCCTGCGTAAACTATCTCTTCCTCTTCTTCGGTATCGCTCCCGAAAACAGGGATGGTGGCGGCGGTTTTGTTCTCCGGATTGCGACACCTTTCTGTATCCTCGAAATCTGGCAAAAAGTACTTCGCATCTTCGTATTTGCGGACTTCGTTCACGGAAAATGGGTTCAACTCACCTGTTACAGTATACTCGAAACCATCCTTAAAGTACTTCATACACTGATGTTGCGTAGAAGGGATGATGTTGTACTCGTGTAGCCAAGGACGGCCGAGCAAGGCGTTGTAGCAGGTCTTGGCGTCAATGACATGGAATTTGATGTCTGTGACGAGAAGTCCAAAGCGTAATGTTAGTATCACAGATCCGAGAGTCCGTGACGATTGTGAATCGAAACCGGAGATAGTAATTTTGTCACGAGCGAGGTGTTGCACACTCATGCAGATTTCCTTCAACACCCGAACATTAAGGAGATTGACGGAGGATCCATTATCCACCAGGATCTTGCCTATCTTCATATCATGGCAGTATCCGGAGACATATAGGGGACGGTTGTGGTCGCACGTCCCGAGAAGGAGGTCTTCATCACCGAAAGTGATATCGGCCGTATGCACTTCCTCCAGTTCATCCTTCATCCTTTCAGTGGCGAGGAAGGCTTGGAATTGCTCAGGTTCTTGTAACGCCTTAATTAGTGAGTCTCGCGCTTCTTTTGATAATAGGAGGGCATCGAGAATGCTGAGCTGAGAAGGTAGCTTCCTTAGGTGCGCGAGGATGTTATAGTCTACTTTACTCCTCCTAGGAGGGTCTTTGGCAGCCAGTTCTTTCATGACTTGGTCATCTAAAGTGATATCTTCAGTGACCTTTTCCTTTCCCTTATCTTTTCTACTTACGGGCCCGAGATTCTTTTCTGGGAGTGTGCGATTGCGCAGCTGGATGTTCTCGCAGGCCTCCGATTTCTCCTCTTTCCCTAAAACGGACTCTTTAAAGAGAGGGCCCAGAGCCATTTCTTCATCAGAGTCGCTCCCAAAGGTGAGAACTTGTGACCCCCCGGCGTGAGCCATATAACAGTTGCCAGTAGTTCTGTTGTGCCCTTCGACAGTACTTCTTCGCTCCCGACGGCTCTTGCGTTTCATGCGCTTAAAATGTTGCCGACGAGTAACATATCCTTGCCACCATATCTTAAAGGCGTCGCACTCCTCCGTGGGGTGTGAGATTTTCCGATGATATGCGCAATAATCAGGGTGCCTTTCCACCCCATCGTGTGTGTTTCCTTCCGAGGGTGGTAGCTTCATTCCCATGGCTTTGGCAAACCTTTTCCTCGTCTTGAATATCTTCTTGTCTACTTCGGATGCCTTTCGCTCTAGTAGGGGTGGTTCAACTCTTCCGTTCAGTCGCCTGCATTTGGTTCCTTCTGACGTTGCCATCTCACGCTCCTGATCCGCTTTACTTTTTAGACGAATTTCGTCTAGAAAAGCATTGATCACTTCATTTGTCGGCCACGCATGCTCTGGTTCAGGCTCTGTCTCTAGTTTCTTAGTGTCAGGAGTTTTCTCATCATCGGTAAACGAGTGGGAGATTACGTTACAACTCGCCACATACTCTTCGGATTCATCCGATGAGCTCTCTTCATCATCTCCCTCTTGAAAGATGTGGTTGAGGAACTCTTGCAGTGTGACAGGAGTTCGCGCCTTTTGATTGTATTCTTCCAGCGCGTCGATTTGCTTCTGCAATTTCGTGTGCTCGTTTCCAAGCTTCGCGGGCTTCTTGGATTTCTTCTTCTTTTTCTTCGAAGATTTTGACGGTTGGGCGTGAGTATTTGGGTCCTCATCGCGAGTCTTCGTAGTTGGGCGGGGCTTCAACATCCCTTCGATAATTTGAGGTTCAAGAGGGCCCTCCCATCCGATCGGGCACGCATGAAGGTCTCTCAGCATTCTTTTGGTTTTAGTTGATAGTACGACCTCCCATGGAGCTTCTTCAATAAAGGAGCAGGTTGCCCCCGGTGTATCTGCTTTCTTAGGAGTATGCGGCTGTGGTGGGTTCACCTTCCACTTTTCGGATAGTACAAACTTCCCCTAGAGGTATTGATCTTCAATCCATCCTTTGAAAACGAAGCAATCCTCAATCGGATAGCCTACCGTTTGATGGTAAGGGCAATAGTTGGGGTTATTCACCTCAATGGGTTGTGGCGGTCTCCTTGGATTTGGCAAGTTTATAAGTTTGTTGCGTACTGCCAGCTCGAATAACCGTTTCGTCTTGTCCCGTGGGAACGAGTAGGGACGTTTCATCTTCTCATTATAATACCGGCGTCTTTCTTCCAGTTGATCTGCCGGTTTCGGGGCGTTAGGTTGCTGCTGGGCATTCGCGACGAAGGTCGCCCTTCCTTTACCCTTGTCATTCCGAGGTTCCGACTTCGGGGGAGGTGGTCTATGACCCATCTGGTCCATCTGAGCCAACTTGTCGATTAAAGCCTGGAATGTGGTTGGCTTAAAGAACATCATAAACTGGGAGATAGTTGCGTGGGGGTCTAGGGTTCCCACGAACATGCCCACTGCGGGTGCTTCCTCAATGCGTTGCTCGCATCTCGACCACAAATTCCGCCAGCGTATAGCATACTGGACCCAGGTTTCGCCTGGTTTTACCCTGGCGTTAATCAATGCAGTTATTGGAGTGCGTTCGCTGGCACTTGCGAATCGCTGAGTGAACAACAGCTCCATTTCAGCGAACGTTTTGAAAGAATCGTTCAGGAGTTCCGAATACCATTCGAACGCTGTTTCTGATAAGCTGCCTACGAACTGGCGGAGCAACAGTTTATCATCACCGCCGGTGTTACCGCAGAGGGCCCGGAACTGGGCGACATGTTGATGGGGGTTGCCGGTCCCCTTATACACATGGAATTTTGGTATCGTATAGCCTTGCGGGTATTTGATTTGGTCGTACCAGCTCGGATACGGCCGCCCCGTTTTTACGACTTGACCAGCTGCCTCAGTCGCATGATGAACCCGGATTTGCTGGGCTATGTAGTCAACCAAGTCAGCCTTAGAGATTGCCTCCTCCTTGGCCGTTGAGAGGGCTGGTGGTAGATTTGACGTTTCTCCTCGGTCGTCTTCAAGAACGATTGGGGGATCCTCGGCGGGTAAGTCCTGTTGGATCATCATGCCTATCATATCTTGGAAGAGAAGGCCCATACGTTGTATGTTGGCCGCTTGTTCAGCAGCCTCTTTGTCCTTTTTCTCCAGTATCCGGCGAAGGAATTCAGCATCGGTTTCTTCCTCCTGGCGTGCGTCTGGGGACGTTTCTGGGTTTTCTTTTGGCTCGGTAAGTGCGGCCATAGCATTCATCATTTCCTGAAGCTTTTGTTGTTGCTCTTGGGCTTTCGTCACGGATCGGGTTAGCGGTCGGTGGCCCGTAGAAGTGCGGCTTTCCTCCTTTCCAGAAGCCATATAAACAGTGTGCACCACCATGCCCCCAGACTTCGGGCGTCTGGGCTCAGTGCTTTTAGCCGTCGTTGCAGGCTGGGGGATCTTCTCTGGCCTCCTCCTTTTATGAGCCATGGAGGTTGAGGGGGCCGTTGAGGTGGGCGTCCAAACAGCCTTTTGGGGTTTAGCCTGGTGACCAGCTTCCGGTTGGATTTTCAACTTCTTGTGCTGGCGGGAGAAGTTTGGATCGATGATCGAGTCTCGGGCCTGCCGCCAAACCTTATAGATTTTGGAAGACAGCCGTTGAGGGGATCGGGGCTGTTCTGATTTTATTTCCACAACCTTTTTTAATGGGGGAAGAGACCTCTTTAGCACTGCAGTAGGAGAATTCCTTCGCACCTTATTTAGCATTTCGAAGCTGTTCCCCGTTGGAACAACAGCATTAACTTCTGCCATCGGGGTTGGTGGAGTTAGCCCCGAGGGGGAGTTGCCCCCAGCCCTCCTTACTCGGCGCCAATGGCGACGTCGAGCGTGTCGAGCGGACGGCATGGGGTCAGCGGTAAGAATGGTTTCGTCTTGCCCCCTGTGTGGGTGGGGGGTCGCCGTTGGTGCTAGCCTGTCAAAGACCGATGTCCTTTGGGTAGCAGGAGCGGGAGCTGAAGCCGTCAACCTTGTAAAGACCGACTTTGTGGCCGGAGAAGCCGCCTTGACGATTTCGGGGGCAGGAGCGGCCACTTTCTTAGAAGCAGCCTTCTCTGAGATTGTAGGCCCCACGATGAGTTTGCAGGATTTCTGGCCCAATCTAGAGAAGACCGAGGCGTTGACGTTGGGCGACTCATTGAGGGGAGCCGCGGCAGGGATAAGACGATCAAAGACCGACTTCTTGGGAGCTTCCTTTGTCAGCACCGGCGCCGTGAAGCTTGTTGGTGGGAGTATAGTCCCAAAGAACAATCCGGTAGTGGCCTGAGTCACCTGGTCCACCGGCATTGTGAATAACGAAGCGGCTTGGGGTCCGTAGGCTATACCTCCTGGCGAGGCAAAGCGTTGGTCGCAATTGCAGTTTGAGCAGTTGGAGAATTTCGCAGAAGTAGAAGCCATCGATCCTTTGATTTCTGCAATAAGCAAGATGCCAATTCTTAGTATCTTGAAACCCAAGGGCAACTATTAGCGAACCGCGATTGGTTCGCGAATCACGACACACGAAGTGTGGAGTGAAAAGAGGAAAAGGTCCCACCGGGCGTGCCAGAATCTGTTCCCCTCCGAACGGCGGCCTGGACTTGGGCGTCCGTGCCTGATATTCGGGGCAGATGCTAATTGGTGCTATCCGTCCACCTCTCCGAAGATGCCAAGTTGATCCATGGCACCGTGCATCGGAGGCTTAGACGGATGCGGCCGATGTAGCAGACTTCGTCAGATTCCCCCTCGTGGAGGGGTTTTTGATTGTGGGGACGCTCTTCCCTGCAGGCGCAAGCCCCTGCAGTTAATTACGCTACCGCATCGCGGTAACAACTTTCTCCTTCTCCAGCTGGTCACTTCGTGTCGTGGGTGTTTGTTTCGTGTTTTATTGCCCGTGGATTGTTTACGGAGACTGAGTTATGTCGTCGCCCGTAGGGCGTGGACTAGTCCAAATCCGTGTTTATCTTAGATTTGGGTTTGGGGGTTTGGTTTGAGGATACGTCAGCCATACTTGAGGCTAAGATCAACTCAAACGTTTGTTAAGGATACGTTAGTCTAACGTTGAGACTAAGATCAACTTAACGGGATCGTTTAGATCCGACAAAGGAGTGTTTTAGGCTCCATTGTTCCAGTTTAGGGACATAGTGATCCATCGTATATGTGGCCGTCGGGACCCGTCACCTCTCTGACGACGTTGAGGGATTACAACGAAGGATGTCAGAGGAGTTCAGAGATGTACCCTCGAGCCAGAGTTAATTGGAGGGATTCATAGTCCAGTCTGTTTGAAGGTTTAAGGATATGTTAGCCATCTTTGAGGCTAAGATCAACTTAAACGGGACCGTTTAGATCCGACAAAAGAGCATGCGGGGCTCTATTGTTCTAGTTTAAGGACATTGCGGTCCATGGGTAGTTTAAGGACATTGCGGTCCAATGTTAGTTTTAAGACATCTCGGTCAAGGTTAAGGACGTCGTAGTCCATAGGTTTAAGGACCCCACAGTCCATTGTTAGTTTTAAGACATCTCGGTCGAGGTTAAGGACGTCATAGTCCATGGGTTTAAGGACCCCACCGTCCATTGTTAGTTTTAAGACATCTCGGTCGAGGTTAAGGACGTCATAGTCCATGGGTTTAAGGACCCCACTGTCCATATCAAAATGTGGTCATCGGGACCCGTCACCTCTTTGAAGACATTGAAGGATTACAATGCCAAGTATCAAAGGAGTGAAGAGATGTACCCTGGAACCGGAGTGGATTAAATAGTCTTTGGCCCAATTTGGGATCAAGACCAATTAGTTATATTGTGAGCCCATTAGCCCGGTTAATTGAGGATTTATGGCCATCTTGGGCTAAGTCCAATCAGGAGAGGCTTTGCCTCTATCCATTTAGCTAATTGGGCCAAAGCCTAGTGTTTAACACTACAGAGCAATCAGTGTTGAACACTGGGAATGAGATTGACAAGTTAGTGTTTAACACTAAAAGATAATTGGTGTTAAACACCAGCAACAGGGCTTTCAAATTAGTGTTAAACACTAAAACAGATCAGTATCAAGCATCGGCAACAGAGCTCTCAAATTAGTGTTAAACACTAAGGTAGTCATTGTTGAACACTGCAAATAAAGTTCTTTGATTAGTGTCGAACACTAAGGCCCAACAGTGTTTTAACACTGGATTCGGGAGTTCCAACTTAGTGTTAAACACTAAAGCAAGAGGGGTCACGTGGCGACACGTGAGAGCGCCCTCCCTTCATTTGTTCTTCTGAGGAGATCGCATTTTCTTTTTTGAAGCATCACGTGTCATCACGTGACGGGTATCTAAATGAGGTATGTTAAAGCTTCTGCCAAGGGTCACGTGGGTCACGTGAGGCACTGCCTCAAAGGGCTTTCTGTAGATCTTTTGAGGGGTCACGTGGTGACACGTGACCCTGCCTCTATGTATGTTGTTTTTAGAGGATCTGTTAATCTTTTTCTCAGGAATTAAATTCCTCGAGCTTTAAATTTCCGAGGAATTAAATTCCTACTTCCTTTTGAAGACTTATATTCTGGAATAGAGTTGAACTCTGAATTTTCTGTAGGAATTAAATTCCTCATATATGTGAAGAACTGAATAGGGTTAAACCCTAATAAAAACTTTTAAGGAATTGGACTCCCATTCTCTGTTAAGTTATGATTAAGGGAATTAAGTTCCCGCTGTTTCAACAGAACTAGGTTTTTAATTAGGGTTAAACCCTGTTTCTTTTTGTTCTGAAGGAATTAAATTCCCATAACACAGGGTCAAGCCCTACTTTTATCTTAAAGGAATTAAATTCCTATAGTTCTGTGAGAATTAAATTCTCGTGTTTCCATTCCCTCTCTATGTTTTGGATCTGCATGGCAGGATCTCAACCCATTGAGAATTAAATTCTCAACCTAAAGGGGAGATGTGCACTTTGCAGATCCTCTATCAAAGAGAGAAGAAATATTTTCTTCTGTTTTATATATCAGAGTTAAACTCTGTTGAGAATTAAATTCTCCTTCTTTCAAAAAGCCTTCCCTTTCTTACCTAGGGTTTTCCTTTGCAGAAGCTCCAAATTCCTCAAAGTATCAAGGCTCTCTCCTTTTTCCTCTCTCTGCGTATATATCCCCTTTTTGTATCTCTTGGCTCCTATTTATAGGAGAAGCAGCCGAGTCAATTAGTTTTTGACGAATCTTCCTTGAGATATTTGATTTGCATCCATTATTCGTTCTGGACCTTTGGATTGCTAGGTGAATTTCATTCACCATTGGATTTCAAATCCAGGGATTCTCCTTTGTTATTTCGTTTAGATTTAAAGGGAAAATCTTTCCAAACCAGAGATTTTCCCATAGATAGATGATATTTAATCACCTCTGAATCTTTAATTCGATCGGTTCCAGATAGTCACTTTCCTTTGGAAAGATTTGAATCTCCTTCAGAATTTAATTCTGTTAACAAAACGGGCTTTGAAAGCCGGTCACGTGTGGGCACGTGACCCCCTTGGAACGAGCCTTCCTCTTTCTTTTTGCGCTCTGTCTTCTGGTTGCTGTTTAACCGTCATGTGCCACCACGTGACCCCTGGTCACGTGTGAGCACGTGACCCTTGTCTGGACTCTTTTTCTTGATTTAACTGGAGAACAATTCTGATGTTTTGAGCGTCACGTGCCAACACGTGACCCCTGGTCACGTGGGAGCACGTGACCTCTCTTGAAGCTTTTTCCTTGATTTGATCAGGGAACCGATGTGCCTCTGAATCCGCTTTAAAATGTCACGTGCCAACACGTGACCCTGGTCACGTGGGAGCACGTGACCCTTTCTGAAGCCCTTTTCTTTGATGTAGTCAGGAAGCTGAATCTGCCTTGATGATGCTTTTGGATGTCACGTGCCAACACGTGACTACTGGTCACGTGTAAGCATGTGACCCTCTTTTGAAGCTTTTTCCGGAAGCTTTTCTGATTTTAAATAAGGAAACACCGCATAAGGCCCTGAATTGAGCGACATGCTGATGCGGATTCCCTGTCCCTTTATATACGTGGAATTTAGGGATCGTATATCCCGGCGGGTAACTGATTTGATCGTACCAGCTCGGATACGGTCGTCCGGTTCTAGAAATTTGCCCAGCCGCTTCATTCGCCTGATGAACCCAGATCTGCTGAGCTATATATTCGTCCAGGTCAGCTTTGGAGATTGCCTCCTCCTTGGCTGTTGACAGTGCCGGTGGAGGATTTAACGTTTCTCCCCTGTCGTCTTCAAGGGCGATCGGAGGATCTTCAGCAGGAGGGTCCGGCTGTAACATCATCCCTACCATATCTTGGAAGAGGAGCGCCATCCGTTTTATGTTAGACGCTTGCTCTGCAGCTTCTTTGTCCCTCTTTTCGAGGACTCTGCGTAAAAAGTCAGCGTCGGTTTCTTGTTCGTGCCGCTGTTCTGATGATACTTCCGAGCTTTCTTTTGGCTTGGTAAGCGCAGTCATTGCAGTCATCATTTCCTGAAGTTTTTGTTGTTTCTCCTGGGCTTTCGTCACGGATCGGGTGAGCGGTCGGTGGCCCGTAGAAGTGCGGCTTTCTTCCTTTCCAGAATCCATATAAACAGTGTGCACCACTATGCCCTCAGATTTGGGGCGTTTGTGTTCAGCTCTTTTATGCTTCGCCATGTTCACAGGGGATTTTTGCGGCCTCCTTTTCCTTTGAGTGATTGGAGTTGAGGGGGCCGTCGCACTAGTAGACACCCGAGTAGCCATTGCTTTTTGTGGCTTGACGGAGTGATCCTTCTCCTGCCAAACCTTCATCTTTTTCTGTTGGCGGAGATAGTTTTCTTCAATCATCGACTCTTGAACCTGTCGCCAGACTTTGTAAATTTTAGAGGACAGCCGTTGAGGGGGCTGCTCTAACTGCTTCTCTGGAATATTCTTCGCAGCTGAAGGAGTTCGTTTCAACATTGCAGTAGAAGAGTTTCTGTGCACCGTGTTCAGCAATTCAAAGCTGATCCCGGTTGGAACAACAGCCTCAATCCCCGCCGTTGGAGCTGATGAAGTAAATCCAGAGGGGGAGTTGCCCCCAGCCTTCCTTACTCGGCTCTAGTGGCGACGTCGAGCATGTCGTGCTGATGGAGTTGTTTCAGTCACAAGGGTGACCTCCTCATGCCCCCTGTGTTGGTCAGAATCTGCTGGTACCAGTCTTTTAAAAACCGACGTCCGTTGAACGGGGACGGCCAACCTGTTAGAAGCGGACTTCCGAGCAGGGGAAGCAACCTTGGTGATCTCGCCTGAAACTGGAATAAGGAAAGTTATCCGCTTCGGGATAACGCCTTCTGGTATTGCAGGCTTCTTCATGGGCCTGTTGGAGCTCTGACCTAGTCCATTAAAAACTGAAGCAGTGGAGTTGGGCGACCCGTTGAGAGGGGTCGCGGCAGTGGCAAGCCGACCAAAGACCGACTTCTTTGGGGATTCTTGCAACGTCATTGTGGCATTGAAGCTCAACGGTGGAAGCATGGTCCCGAAGAATAATCCAGTGGTGGCCTGAGTTACCTGCTCCACTGGCATTTTGAAAAGGGAGGCCGCTCGAGGCCCATAAGTCACTCCTCCAGCAATGACGGAGCGAGAGTTGCAGCTGCAGGCGGTGCAGTTCGAAGCCATCGATCTTATGTTTTCTACATGGAGAAAGACACCAAATCTAAGTACTTTGAATCCATAAGCAACCACAGCAAACCGCGATTTGCTCGTGAACACGACACACGAAGTGTGGAGTGGAAAGAGGAAAAGGTCCCACCGGGCGTGCCAGAATCTGTTCCCTTCCGAAGGACGGCGACGACATGAAGACGTCTTGCCTGAGATTCGGGGCAGATGCTATATGGTTTTATCCGTCTACCTCCCCGAAGATACCAAGTTGATTTATGGAACCGTGTATCGGAGGTTTAGACGGATGCGGCCGATGTAGCAGACTTCGTCAGATTCCCCCTCGAGGTGAGGGGTTTTTGATTGTGGGGACGCTCTTCCCTGCAGGCGCAAGCCCCTCCAGTTAATTACGCTACCGTATCGCGGTAACAACTTTCTCCTTCTCCAGAATTTCACTTCGCGTCATGGGTGTTTGTTTTGTTTGTGGTTGCCCGTGGATTGTATACAGAGACTGAGTAATGCTGTCGCCCGTAGGACGTGGACTAGTCCAAATCCGTATTTACTTAGATTTGGGTTTGGTGTTTTTAGTTTAAGGATACGTTAGTCATATTGAGACTAAGATCAACTTAAACGTTCGTCAAGGATACGTTAGTCCTGTTTGAGACTAAGATCAACTTAACGTGATAATTCATTTAATATCTGGCCATCAGGACTCGTCACCTCTCTAACGTCGTTGAAGGATTACAACGGCAGATGTCAGAGGAGTTCAGAGATGTACTCTTGAACCAAGGTTGATTTGGAGTTTTATAGTCCGTTTGAATGTTTAAGGATACGTTAGCCGAGTTTGGGGCTAAGATCAACTTAAACGGGACCGTTTAGATCCGACAAAAGAGCATTTGGATGCTCTATTGTTCTAGTTTAGGGACATGGTGGTCCATGTTCCAGTTTAGGGATGTGTTGGTCCATCATTAGTTTAAGGACGTTTCGGTCCGATATTAGTTTAAGGACGTTTCGGTCCATGTTGATGTGTGGTCATCGGGACCCGTGTAACATTTCAAAAAAATAAAATATTATTTTTGGGAATTTTCATAATTTTTAATGAATATTTTAATAGTCGGTGTAATTAAATACCGACAAATGGTGAAAATTCTGAAGAAAATTATAGAAATTCTAAAATAGCTTAATTTGTGGACATACACCATTTTACAGTTTTTATGATGGATTCTATGGTATCTTAATGTAATCGCGATTAAAAATCGCTAAGTTGTATTTTTGGCTTTTTGGTGTAAATTGTGCACATAACATTTCCTACACTTGCACACTTGTCTCATGTTTTGGACCCATGACAACCTAGGGTTGAACCATGCTTAGGTGACCATGGTGGGTGAACCATTTGATTAGGGTAATTGGGTTAATTAGTGTTTTGGTTAGGTTAATGAGGTAATTAGGTGGAAGTTGACTTATGTCAAGGAGAGAGAGAGAGAGAGAGAGAGAGAGAGAGCCATGATGGTTTTGGGCATGCTATCATCTAATGGAAATATAAGGGTGAGGGGGGTTAACTTGAGGTTGTGCCTTAATCCAATGTTTCTTTCACACTCCCTCTCATTTATCACATCACTCCCTCTCACCCACTCACATCTCTCACACCTACAACACACATTTCAGCCACCCAACACTTCAATTACATCAATTCAGCATCAGCTTAACACCTACAGCACACATTTCAGCTCATAGTTCATCAGCCACCAAGGCTGCTGCTACACCATTCAGACAACACCCCCCCATACAAAAACTCCAACTCACATAACCCCACACCATCTTATATCTCAGCTTCAGCCCCAACACATCAGCCACCAAAACAACCCCCCTTCTTCTGCTGATGCTTCAGCAACAAAACTGCTTCAGCCCCCCCTTACAGCATCAGTTCAGCCACAGTAAACACAGCATATACTACAGCCCACACCCTCATCAACACTACTACATCACTCTACCACTTCATCACAAACCAACTCACACAATATCAGCCCTCAATACACCCAGAACAACAGCTGTTGCTGCTGCAACTAGCATCAGAGGAAGAAAGAGATAGAGAGTTGCTAGCAACAGCAGCTGCAGAAACAGCCACAAGCAGGAACTCCAGCAGCACCAACCCACTTCACCTCATTCTCCTTCCCTTCTCCTATGTCCTAGGCCACTCTTGAGGTATAATCTTTCAACCCAACTCCTAAGTTGCCAAGTTCTGATATTAGCTGAAGTTTAGTATTAGTTTTGTGATATGGTGCTAGTTTTAGAGAATTTGAGTGAAACTTGACCTAGTATTGGTTTTGATCGTTAGTATAACCATATTAGATGTTCTTGAGACCATTGTAACCAATATTACTCTAGAATCCTAGTATTTACCAGAGTTATTCGACTTGGCGTATTTTACCGTTTTTGTCGATTTGAGACCTTTCTGAGATCTGCTTTCACCCGGGGCCTCCTAGAGAAAAAATAGGCATGTCAGTGAGCTGTGCAGGCACCCTGGAACCACTAACCAAAGCCCTAGCCACCAATTCAAAACCCCGGCCGCAAATTTTGTCATTCTGGCCGCAATTTGCGGCCAGGGCAGTGTAAAACTGCCTCGTTTTGCGTGCACAGCCCCTTTTTCATGTAAAATTGACCCCCGGCATGTCTAGTTTTGACTGGTTCCTGTTAGGGTAAAATCTGGGTTCATTTTCGTGAGTTGGCGTATGTTTTACGACGTGTTTTCGTATGGATTTTGATATTCGATGATTCGTATCTGTCGGGTGGCGTTCGGACGTCGACGACAGAGGATATTGGTTGTTTTTGCCCACAAGGTCACAGGTTTTTACCTATGGGCGTAGTGTGCACCATTTTGGTTTCCGACATGGTTTTCATGTGTTTTAGCATGTGATATTCTTGTAGGTACTCACGTGACGTCGAGGCGTTGGAGATGCAAATGACGACATCGGCACCGGAACACATAACCAGGTGAGCAGATTTATATCTACGGGGAGAAGTCGGGTGGATGGCGTATAGCACCCCCGCAGTCCGTGGTGATGTATACGGATGCATATACACACCAACAATTTATTATTTGTTGTTGGATTAATTATTGATGTTAAATGGATATTGGTGGACTTGGACGATTTTAGTTACGAAACCATAGGGTAGTGGGTGCACTACACATACATGCACACATATACATACTTGCATACATCCTCACTTCATATATGCTTATGGGATTCGTTATGGACATGAGGCTATGTGTTTATTACGGATTTGAGGATGATACATGGAATTGATATGTGTCGATGAGTTTGATCCGAGATTATGATATCGGTGATATGGTAAAATTCATATTCGAGATGAGTCTTGATGCCTTAGAGGATTTTGGGAATGATGATGCCATAATAATAGCGACATATATATTATATGATAGGCATGTGATTATGATATACGATGGGATACGATATGATATGATATGACAGGATATTTGTGATAGGCCGCCTTGGGCGATGTATACCCTTGTGATGATATATGATGATAATATCGATTTATACTAGACTGTTGATCAGTAGTCAGAGCTTGATCATAATGATGATGTTAGAATTGTACTAGACATAGGCCAGTACCCAGATAATGATATTTGATACAGAAAATACCAGATGTATGATACGACGGATGTGATATTGGCCCGTACCCAGATTTGGGATGCCGTACGACGGATTTACGTACGAGCTATAAATTGACGTTTGATCCGCACTCTTGATTTGAGAATAACTGATTATAAAGATATGTTATCGGATGTGATATTATTGAGGCGGATCACCGACTATATATACATATACATATATCGACTCAGAGGTTAGGCGGTTTTCCCTTACCTGCTGTTAGCTTTAGCTCAGCCTTGTAGTAGTGTAGCTATATGACTTTTATGACATTAGATGCAGTTTAGCGATCATGGTGTTCAGTATTTCAGCTCCCGCATATTATTATTGTTGCTCTGCATCGCATACTGTCATGATTTATATTCCATTATTGCTATCATGCTGTTAGGACACCAGCACCGTTACCGATAATGCGTATGTTCCACATACACTTATTTTCTGTCGCACACACATCTTCATCGATAATTGCCATGTCACGAACACTTAGAAAATATTATTGCTTGATTTAGCTTGCTAGCTAGTAGTGACATGATATTAGTATGCTTGCTTTATATGTTAGCTTGACATTGTAGCTATCACTTGTCACTTCATGCATACTGTTATTCATTATATGCTGCATTCATGGATTCTCATGCTTATATTCATGATTTCACATGCTATTGATGATTTGGATTCGGGTTTCCATGAGATTTTCTGGATTTGGAGGAAAACCGCAAAACATATATATAAACTGCTTCTCTTTATAATAAAAATGCGGTTTTCCCATGATGTATGAGTCGTCCACCATGAGTATTGCTGATGGATTTCGAGACCCGATTCGAGGAGGCGGATGAACCGTTTCGGGTACATGGTGGGCCCGGTGCGGTACCCCGGGGCAAGAAGATCGCCGGAGATGGCGTTGAGCCTGGCAGGGGAGCACGACCGACCGGTGATATTACCCGACACGTCGGATATCCGGAGGATACCGTCGTAGTCATGAGATGGATGGTAGTGGCCGATCTGGACTGACGGCGCCCTGGATATTATGATTGAGACATTGAGATTTGAGATATTGAGGTACAGAGATTGTGATACAGAGATATCGAGACATTGAGATTTATGATTTGTGCCGATGCTAGGCACTGTTTTATGCTGATTTCATCGTGATACCTCATTTTAAAAATACAGAAATCTCACAAGGTTACAAAAGCAGTTTTCTTTAGTACATGCATTCTGTTTCATGCATTCATACATCATTCGTATGATATATATATATTGCCACTTGATGCACTGGCACAGACACATGGGTTACACTTGGGTTAGATATTTACACTAGCCATGGTTAGAGATTGCTGTATATATATATATATATTTGAGGATTATATATATTGATTGTATGACCTAGGATTGCGTCATACATGTGATTTCTGTGCGTAGATCTTTTTCTACTCACGAGTTGGCAACTCACCCCCGTTGTGCCCCAGTTTCTTGCAGGTGTTGCCGTACGGATTTCATTACGGCTTTGCGGGCACTGTACCTTTCGGGTGACTTGCTAGTAGGTGGGTTTATTGTATCTTACCCATCGTTATAACTTATATATTATATTTCAGTTGTATCTAGAATTTCCATCAACCAAAAACTTGTAGTTATTTGAGATTGAGACCAGTGATACTTATTCTTTCGACCTTAGAGTCGCGTGTTATATTCTCATGGGGTTCTTGCTGGTTGAGTTACATTTCTGTTGTGATCCTCGCCTTTAGGCGTTGTATATTATGTTGCATACAGGTTGATTCGATATGGTTTTTCCTTTTCTCTACTACTTCTCTTGGTTTGGATTTCTGGGTTTCGGCTTACTTAGCATACGTACGCCTTGAGACGTTCGTAGTCTAAGTGCCGGTCATGTTCCGTACTTTCGGGTCGTGACAAGCCGTCACCTCTCTGACGTCGTTGAAGGATTACAACGATGGGTGTCAGAGGAGTTCGGAGATGTACTCTCGAACCGGTCGTAAATTGATTTAAGAGAGCAATCTTGCTCAGTCAATTTAATTTGGGGACTTACGGCCATGATTGGGCTAAGTCCCGTTGAGAATATTCAACATTTTTCTTGATCTTTGACCTATTAGGCCTGTGCTAGGGCTTTGCCCATATTTAATAATGCACTGCATTTTATTCTGGCCTGCTAGGCCTTTTTGATTTGGGCTCTGTCCCTTTATTTATAATGCAGAGCATCTGTTTTGGTTTGGGCTCTGCCCTTTTTAAAATAATGCATTGCATTTTATTAGGCCTGTTAGGCCTTCTTTAATTGGGCTTGGCCCTTTTGTAAGCAATGCAGTGCATTTGTCTGGCGCTTTGCGCCAAGTAATGAGCGCAAGCTCATATGGTGATGACACGTGTCATGCTCTGGCGAGCGCAAGCACAACAGCGCTGTTCTAGTGCGCTGCGCTTGCGCTGCTGACACGTGGTGCGCTGTGGTGAATTGCGCCAGTTTCAGAGAGCAAGGCTCTGTTTCAAAGCGCATAGCGCAATTGGTTCAGATGCTGACACGTGGCGCTCTCTGGTGGTTTGCGCCAATCCAGGAGCGCAACAGTGCAGTTTTGCAAGTGCAAGGCACTATTAACTTGAGAATCTTTTAGATTCCAGAACCAATGGTTCATAAGTGCAAAGCACTACTTGGTTTCTTGATCTAATTTAGATCAAAGAAAACAAGTGTTTCTTATTTTTCTCGATCTTAAAGAACCAATGGTTCATAAGTGCAAAGCATTATTTTTATTTTGTTTTTTTATTAAAGATCATTGATCTTGTTCTTAGATCAATGATCTATCAGGAGAAATTCTCCTATCTAAAAGATCTTTTACCTTTCTTCTTGAAATTTCTTCAGAGTTCTTTTTTTTTCTCAGAAAATGTTCCTCCTTTGAATTGAGGTCTGGGGTCTCTTTTATAGTGCCCATAAATTAGTTAAATTTGTTAAAGAGATCTTTCTCTGAGTGATTTAGGAAATTTTCCCCACCGTTGGATCTTTGATCCAAGGGCTTCTGTTTTACAGAAGAAAATCTTCTTGTTTTAACAAGAACAGAAAAGATTTCTTTAGAATTTTAATTCTGTTTGGCGCAGATGCCCCAGCGCGTGACACGTGTCGCGCAGCGCACAGCGCAGCGCAACCGCGCTAACGCTTGTCGCGCAGCGCAACCGCGCTAGCGCATCTGCGCTAGCGCATCTGTGCTGACACGTGTCGCGCAGCGCACAGCGCAGCGAACCGCGCTAGCACAACTGCTCTGACACGTGTCGCGCAGCGCAACTGAAGCGATGCTTACTTTAATTTTACTTAAAATAGAGCTTTGCTCTGATTGGGCGCACTGCCTTGGGCGCTGTGCTGCCGTATCAGCTTTTGACACGTGGCGCGTTGCGCGCAGCGCAAAGAATCTGAAGCGTTGCTTCATTATTAAAGTTTAAAATTTCAAAGCAAAGTTTTGCTCTGATTGGGAGAAGATGAAGCGTTGCTTCATCTCCCGCCTTGGAATTTGAACAGAGCTTTACTCTGATTGGGGTAAACAGTTGACTTTAGCCATATGGGGTCAGGATTGACTTTAGCTATACGGGGTCAGGTGTTGACTCTCGATTTTCTGTGCACCGCCGAGTCATGGAACTGGGACTTTGTCATGGCTCCGCTTTGCCGATGTTGCGTCTGCTATAATGAGACGAATGTCGAGGTGGTCTCTAAGTTGTCTGTGAACCGTCGAGATTTGGAACTAGGTACTTTGCCATGGCTCCATGGTTGATTGCCGCGTCTGAATCCTGCTGGAATGAGGAGGAACGCTGTTATGGGTCTCCAGGCTGTAGATATGGCCGTTGAGATTTGGAACTGGGGACTCTGTCGTGGCTCCGAGATTGATTGTCGCGTCCGAATTCTGCTGGAATGAGGAGGAACGTTGTTGTTGGTCTCCAGGCTGTAGATGTGGCCGTTGAGACTTGGAACTAGGGACTCTGACGTGGCTCCGAGATTGATTGTCGCATCCGAATCCTGCTGGAATGAGGAGGAACGCTGTTGTGGGTCTCCAGGCCGTAGATGTGGCCATCGAGACTTGGAACTAGGGACTCTGTCGTGGCTCCGAGATTGATTGTCGCATTTGAATCCTGCTGGAATGAGGAGGAACGCTGTTGTGGGTCTCCAGGCTGTAGATGTGGCCGTCGAGACTTGGCACTCTTTTCTGATGGAGCCTGGTGGGATGATTTGGTTCCCACTTTGTTTGCGCCCCTGGATTGTACACAGGGATCGATGTGATCTCACCTGTAGGGCAAAAATTTCATTTTATATATTTTGTGTTTTCTTTCCGCGATGCTCTATCATTTCAGCTTTTTGTATCGCGAAGGTCGCGATTGCCCAATCATTTAGGCTATTTTTCGTGGTGCCCAATCATTTCGGCTATTTTTCGTTTTACTCACTGCTTTTTATTGCGAGTTACCCAATCACTTCGGCTGTTTTTGTATGCATACATTTTTACTTGCTGATTTTGTTGCAAGTTGCCCCATCATTTCGGCTATTTCATATGCATTTGTGGCACGCTGACTTTTCGCTGCGAGTTTGGGATTTGATACCGATTTAGGCATCAGTATCGCTACAACTGGGATATTGCCAGGAGCGAATCATCATTTGCCTTTGTCGGTTCGAACAAAGGTGGCTTAGCAAACAGGGTCAGGATCCTGTTGACTAAGGCTTTTTGACTTTAATAGCCGTAAGGGTCTCATAAAGGTATTTCTCCCTATGAGTCGTGAGGATCTCGTAGGTGCGTTTTCTCCTTAAGAATCGTGAGGAGTCTTAAGTGTATGGTCTCTTATAAGTCGTAAAGATCTTACAAGAGTGTTTTCTCCTTATAAGTCGAGAGGACTTACAGGGGCTGTTCACTGTGTGAGCATATCCTTAGTCGCTGGTGGGACTTTGTTAGGGAAACATTTATTCGTGCCCGTGGATTGTATACGAGGGTCAGTATTGAACCGCTTGTAGGGCAATCTGGGGATTGTGATGGCTTAAGAACAGGTTCAGATCCCTGTAGCTTAAGGCTTTTGAATCTTATGAGCCGTGAGGGTCTCATAAGAGGGTTCTCCTTACGAGTCGTGAGGATCTCGCAAGTGTAATTTCTCGTTAAGAATCATGGGGATCCCTAAGTGTGTTTCTCCTTTGTGAGTCGTAAGGATCTCACGCGGGTGCTTTCTCCTTACAGGATCGAGAGGACCTTGCAAGTGTCTTTCAACGAGATTGCGCCCTTTCGGGTGTTCACAAAACTCGCCGGTAGTCCTGCTGTTTTTACTTACGGAGCCCTTTCGGGTTTTCATCCGTGCCCATTTCGCTTATGGACGTGCCATTTTTTTTTCGTCGGCCTTGGGATGCTGCGGTCCATAGTAGTTTATAGACGTCTCGGTCAGTCGCTTGTTTAGGGACATTTCGGTCCATTGTTAGTTTTAAGACATCTCGGTCCGTTGTTAGTTTTAGGACATTTCGGTCTGTTGTTGCAACGGTTTCGTTGGCTACCAGTTCTGGAGTTTGGGCCTGGGAAGATAGCGAGCGGACATAGGCGTCGTCATCTATCATCACCCTGGACCGTAACTCGTCAGGCATAGTATTTCTTTAAGAACCGATCGTTTATCGACCTGAAGGGTCTTTCGCCATGCATATCCATGAGCAAGTAAGCCCCACCATGGTAGACTTCGTCTATGATGTACGGGCCCTCGTAATTTGGCTCGAACCTCCCCCGTTTGGCACGATTGGGGATTATAGGTCTTTTGACCACTAGCACGAGTTCACCTTGGCGGAATGTTCTCGGCCTAGTCAATCTTTCGTATGAGAGTGTCATTTTTTCTTTGTAGGCTTCCAAGTTTTGCTGCGCCATAAGCCGGGTTTCGTCGAGCGCGTCGAGCTCCTCAAGCCGAAGATGAGCATTGTCTTCGTTTGTTAGCTCGTAATGAACCGCCACTCTTAAGGAGGGTAGCTCTATCTCCAAGGGGAGTACTGCTTTAGTACTGAATACCAATTCATACGGCGTTGTGTTTGTGGCCGTTTTGAACGTAGTTCGATACGCCCAGAGAGCTTCATGCAGTCTCTCGTGCCAGTCCTTCTTATTTTTGGACACCGTCTTTTTCACAATCTTTGTCAAGGTCTTGTTGAAAACCTCAGTCAGACCGTTAGCTCGGGGATTATAGACCGAAGAGTATCTCCAGTCTATATTATGTTGCTGCGCGAAGCGGCTGATTTTGTGACTTCTGTAGGCCGGCCCGTTATCAGAGATAATTCATCGCGGAGTGTCGAACCGATAGATGATATGTGTCTTGAAGAATTGAGGATATTCTCCGTCTTCAGTTCTCTTAGCGGTACTGCTTCTGCCCACTTGGAGAAGTAATCGGTTGTTGCCAGTATGAACCGATGTCCTCTGGACGATGCTGGTTCAATGGGCCCGATTATGTCAGTTCCCCACATTTCGAACGGCCAGTTAGCCACCGTCGGATGTAGCGGATTTGGATGTTGGTGGATAAAGTCCCCATGAATCTGGCACGAGTAGCACTTCTTCGCGTATTCGAGGCAGTCTTGGATCATTGTGGGCCAATAATAACCCATCCTTTTGATCTTCAGTTTCATCTTCGGCCCGGCTTGGTGAGAACCGCAGAGTCCATCATGAGTTTCTTGGACGACTCTCTTTGCTTCTTCAGGTCCCTGGCATCTTAGCCACAGGGAGTCAAACGATCTCTTATACAGAGTATCATTGACAAAGGCGAAGGATAGAGCTCATTTCATGAGCTGATGTCTTGAGGACGCGTCTTCAGGTGTTCGACGGGATTTGAAGTAGTATATAAAGACTTCTCTCCAATCCTTAATCTTTTCCTGGCGTTTTATTTGTAGGGCCGTTTGCTCGGTAGCTCTCTTTTCTTCGGACGACTCCGGAGATATTTCTGTCGGTGCAAGAACCCGACGGCTTTGCACAACGATCCTCACGTTATTGAGGTTTTCATCAGCCATCTCTTTAGCGAGTTTAGCTAACGCGACTGATTTGCTATTCTCCACTCGTGGTATACTTTCCAGGGCGTAGGCAGGGATTTGAGTCGGCAAGATACACCACTACTTGACATGACTTGATACATGTACACTACCTGACATGACCTGATATATCACTACTTGACATGTTACCTGATCTTGTTTCTAATGCCGACAATCCTGACATGTTGTCCCGATGGACATATCCTGTTGTCTGTATAGACAAACCTGTTCCTGCTTGATCCTGTGTTGGCACGTTTGATAGTCGCCATTTACTTGACTAACGACCAACTGGGAGTCTCCGTATATGAGAAGGTTTTCGATTCCCATATCGACAGCGATCTCAAGACCTGCTATCAAAGCTTCATATTCGGCTTCATTGTTTGTCCCCGGCTCCGTCAAGGAAAAGGCAAAGCGTATTAACCCTCCTTGTGGAGTCACGAAGATGAGGCATACCCCAGATTTGATTATGGGGGAGTTTTGCTTTCACTTCTTCACGGAAGATGCTCCGTCGAAGTAGAGTTCCCATCGGGTATCACTCCCTCCTTTCTCCCCGTCGATCATGTCAAACGTGTGCTCGTCTGGCAATTCGCAATTTAGGCGTGAATCGGCAGGTATCGGATGCTCAGCGAGGAAGTCGGCGATGGCCTGGCCTTTCACTGCCTTGAGAGGTCGGTATGTCACCGAGAATTCCATTAAGAGTAGGGCCCATTTAGCTAGTCTTCCCGTAAGAATGACTTTTGACATCAAATACTTAAGAGGATCTACTTTTGATATGAGATGGACCTCATGCGCCAAAGCGTAGTGTCTGAGCTTCGTTATCGCGAAGATTAACGCCAAGCAGTGTTTTTCAATGGGAGAGTAATTGTTTTCTGCTCCCAGAAGAACTCGACTCAAATAGTAGAGGGCCCTTTCCTTCCCTTGGTCATTTTCTTGTTCCCATAATGCGCCTAGAGAACCCTCAAGGGCGGTTGTATACAGAATGAGAGGTTTTCCCTTAACCGGAGTGGTTAGCACCAGAGGATTCTGTAGGTATTGCTTGATTTCGTCCAGTGCACTTTGGCATTTGCAATCCCAGACGAACGAGCTCCCCTTCTTCATTAGGTAACTGTAGGGGCGGCATTTGCCGGAGAGGTTAGCTATGAACCGTCGGATGTATGCGAGCTTTCCTTGGAGAGACCGCAATTGTTTCAGAGTCCTTGGTGGAGGCATTTCCATAATCGCCTTGATCTTTGACGGGTCTATTTCGATTCCCTGGTGCCGTACGATGAATCCTAGGAATTTGCCTGAGGAGACTCCGAACGCGCATTTGAGAGGATTCATCTTTCGGTTGTATTTCCGAAGACGCTGGAACACGATCTTCAGATGCTGCCAATGCTCCTCGTGCGATTTGCTTTTCACCACAAGGTCATCGATGTAGCATTCGACGACTTCATGTATGAGGTCATCGAAAATCTTCGTCATGGCCCTCTGATAGGTAGCGTCGGCGTTCTTCAGTCCGAAAGGCATCACTTTGTAGCAAAATATGCCCAAAGGGGTCCGGAAAGCGGTATGCTTCTGGTCTTCGGGGTGCATCTTTATCTGATTGTACCTTGATGATCCGTCCATGAAGGAGAAGACTTCGTGAGTGGGCGTGTTATCTATCATCAGCTTGGTAACCGGTACAGGAAAATCGTCCTTCGGGCAAGCTTTATTGAGGTCCCGAAAATCCACGCAAATGCGCACCGTCCCATTTTTCTTCATCACTGGGACAATGTTGGCAATCCAGTCAGGGTATTGAACTTCTTGAATGAAGCCGGAGTCGATTAGATTTTTGACCTCGACATTGATACTCATCTCAAGCTCGAACCGCATCCTTCTCGGCGCTTGTTTGACTGGCTTGATGTCCGGAGATATCGCCAATTTATGCACAGCAATCTCTGGATCTAGTCCCGGCATCTCGGAATAGTTCCATGCGAAGCAATCTTTATACTGCATGATCATGTATTTTAGCGTAGCCACCCTTTCTTCAGACAACAGCTCACTGACGAACGTTGGCCGTGGGTCGTTTGCCATCCCCAAGTCGATTTTTCTGAGGCTATCAACAGTAGTATGTATCCTATCTTCCAGCTCTTTTGGTGCTGGTGGAAACTCTGAGATCACTTCATCGTCCTTGTTTTCAAAGCACCAGGAGAGGTCATCCATATCCCGCATACTCCTTCTCCTGACAGCGTTATCGCGTGACAGGTCGCGTGACAGGTACGAGACCGCTTCCAAGACCAATGTTGATTCAGCTCTACTCTTGCTGTATACGTGGTTTTCGGTTCATGCTTCTGTGGCGGGGTTACCCTCCAACTGTTGGATAAAGCGAACCTGCCCTGCTGATACTGGTCTTCTACCCAGTCTTTGAAGGTAAAGCAGTCTTCAAGAGGATGTCCTATTACTCGATGATAGGAGCAATAGTCTGGGTGATGAACCTCACTTGCTTGTTCGGGGTGCTTGGACTCCATGAGTGTCATCATCTGATGTTTTATGACAAGATCGAATATCTTTCTTGTCTTGTCTTGGAGAAAAGAATACGCTCGACCCATCTTCTTTATAAGAGACGAATCCTGGCTGCTCGATTTTCGATCGCGTGGCTTCTTAGACCCGCTTTGCCGCCGTCGAACGTTTTTTTCGTTCTTTGGTTTATTTTTGCCTCTGCGTCGGGTCTTTTGTATGACGGGCTGGCAACAAAAAGCATCGTCATTCTCCGCAGCCTGCTGAAGGAAGCGCTGCGTCTTGGCTTTCTTATAAATGGCCATTTCGCGGCTGTGGTCATCCCGGACCTTTTGACCCGCTTCCCTTATTAACTTGTCCATCTGTTCTTCAAACGACGGACTCGGCATTTTTATGGCAGGATCTTGTTTTGGTTCAAGGTTAGCGTCTTCTAACGGAGCCTCTCCTTCTTCATCGAAGTCATGTATGACGTAGCAGTCATGGAATTGCTCCCATTTCTTGGATCGGATATATTCAAGCCCGATCGTCTCCATTCTCCCGTTGGGCAATTTTCGCTGAGTTCCGGGGACGTTCCAGATCCTGTTGTAGAACTGAGCTTTTCGAGCAGTCTGTTTGAAGGGCCTTGGTGTCTCAACAGCCTTTTTAATCCTTCTGTGTAGTATCTGGGCAGACGGATGGGCTGGAGCCTGTCAAGTGTAGAATCGGCACCATACCAAATTTCTTTCTCCACTTTGGTTTCCATGGATCGATAAAAGAGGATCGCCTTTTCATCTTTTCTCCTGGAAGGGACGTAGAACGTCTGCAGTTCTTGCACACTGTAGGTATCAAGTGCATCAAGCTCTTTGTAATGCTCTTGCGAAACCATGGCGATCTGCAAACTCCGATCATCGCCAGCGAAGGCTTGTATTGATGGACGAACAGAAAATACGGCATTGACCTCATCTTCCAAGTCGCTGCCGAAGACCAGAATAGGGGTGGACGGTCCCGCCTTGTTGCATTGGGGAGGCCCTGAATAAACTATTTCTTCTTCCTCCTCGGTATCACTCCCGAAGACCGGAATAGTGGTGATAGCTTTGTTCTTCGGTTTATGGCATCTTTCCGTGTCTTCGAAATCTGGTAAGAAGTATTTTGCATCTTCGTACTTTCGGACTTCATTCACGGAGAATGGGTTCAACTCCCCTGTCACGGTATACTCAAGACCATCCTTGAAATACTTCATACACTGATGTTGTGTAGAAGGGATGATGTTGTACTCATGTAACCAAGGCCTCCCGAGCAAAGCATTGTAATATGTTTTGGCGTCAATGACGTGAAATTTGATGTCCGTGATGAGCAGCCCAAAGCGTAACGTCAGTATCACAGACCCGAGCGTCCGTGATGATTGGGAGTCAAACCCGGAGATGGTGATTTTATCACGAGCGAGGTGCTGAATGCTCATGCAGATTTCCTTCAACACTCTTACATTGAGGAGGTTGACGGAGGACCCATTGTCAACCAGGATTTTTCCTATCTTGATATCGTGACAGTATCCGGAGACATAAAGGGGGCGGTTATGCTCCCACGTCCCGAGGAGGAGATCTTCATCGCTGAAGGTGATATCGGCCGTGTGCACTTCTTCCAGCTCGTCCTTCATCTTTTCTTCGGCGAGGAAAGCTTGGAACTGCTCGGGTTCTTGTAATGCCTTGATCAGAAAATCTCTCGCCTCTTTGGATAGCAGAAGGGCGTCGAGAATGCTTAGCTGCGAGGGTATCTTCCTCAGGTGTGCCAGAACATTGTAATCCACTTTGTTTTTCTTAGACGGGTCCTTGGCTGCCAGCTCTTCGACGGCTCGGTCATTGAGGGCGATATCTTTAGGTACTTTTTCTTTCCCCTTATCCTTTTTGTTCGATCCATTGTCTGCGAGTCCGAGATTCTTTTCAGGTAGCGTGCGATTGTGCAGCTGAATGTTCTCGCAGCTCTTCGTTTCTTCCTCTTTTCCTGAGGCGGTTTCTTTGAAGAGAGGGCCGAGAGCCATTTCTTCTTCCGAATCGCTCCCGAAGGTGAGAACTTGCGATCCCCTGCTATCAACCATGTGATAGTTGCCGGCAGCTCTTCCTCGTTCATCTGTCGCATTTTTCCGCTGTCGACGAGCTTCACGCTTCATCCTCTTGAAGTGTTGCTTGTGAGCTACATATCCTTGCCACCAATTTTTAAATGCGTTGCATTCTTCGGTAGGGTGTGCAATCCTCTAATGATATAAGCAGAAGTTAGGATGTACGTCCGCTTCATCAAGATGTATACCGTCAGGAGAATTTTCTTTGAAAGAGGGCAGCTTCATTCCCATCGATATGGCTTTGGCGAACCTTTTCCTTGTCTTGAACCTGCTTTTATTTGTGGCGGATGTGCTTTGATCTTGTGGGAGTGTTTTAACCCTTTCGTCCAGTCGCCGGCGTTTGGCCTTTTCAAATATGGCCATTTCGCACTCTCGATCAGCTTTGCTTTTCAGAAGGGCTTTGTTCAGGAATGCGTCAATCATTTCATCTGACGGTCCTAGGAGTTTTGGTTCGGGATCTGCCCCAAGTTTCTCTACATCAGGAGCCTCTTCACCATCTACCGGCGAGTGAGAGATCGCGTGGCAACTTGCCACATAATCCTCAGGTTCATCTGATGAGTCTTCTCCCTCATCTTTGTCGCTATCTCCGTCTTCAAGGATGTGGTTGAGAAACTCCTGAAGCGTGACCGGGGTTCGCGCCTTCTGGTTATATTCTTCCAACGCGTCAATCTGTTTTTGCAGGTCTATACGCTTATCCCCATGCTTCGCGGGCTTTTTGGTCTTTTTCTTCTTTTTCGAAGACTTTGACGGCGGGGCCTGAGCGTTTTGATTATCGCTACCAATTCTCGGCGTCGGACGCGGCTTCAGCATTCCCTCGATGACCTCAGGTTCTAGCGGATTTTTCCACCTGATTGCCGGGCATGTTTGGAGATCCTTCAGCATTCTCTTCGTTTTGGCTGAAAGAGCGACCTCCCATGGAGCTTCTTCTACAAAAGAGCATGATGCTCCTGATGTGTCCCCCCTTTTAAGAGCGTGCGGCTGAGGCGAGCTTACTTTCCAGTTCTCGGACAGTGCGAATTTGCCCTGTTGGTATTGGTCTTCAATCCAGCCTTTGAAGACGAAGCAATCTTCGATTGGATGGCCTACCACTTGGTGATAGGGGCAATAATTGAGATTATTGGCCTTACCGGGTTGCAATGGGCGTTTCGGATCTGGCAAGGTGATGAGCCTGTTGCGCACCGCCAGCTCGAACAGTCTCCTCGTTTTATCCCGGGGAAACGAATAAGGGCGCTTCAGTTTCTCATTGAAGAATCGCCGCCTTTCATCTTGGCGATCAGTTGGTTTCGGACCACTGGGCTGCTGCTGAGCATTGGCGACGAAGGTCGCTTTCCCTTTCCCTTTTTCGTTTTGAGGCTCCATTTTCGAGGAAGACGGTCTATGACCCATCTGGTCCATTTGGGCCAGTTTGTCAATCAAGGTCTGGAAAGTGGTCGGCTTGAAAAACATCATGAATTGTGAAATGGTCGCCTGAGGGTCGAGGGTCCCTACGAACATGCCTACCGCAGGAGCTTCTTCGATGCGATGCTTGCACTTCGACCATAAATTCCGCCACCGTATCGCGTACTGCACCCATGTTTCGCCTGGCTTTACTCTGGCGTTAATTAATGCGGTGATTGGGGTGCGTTCGCTAGCGCTTGCGAACCGTTGGGTGAACAGCAATTCCATCTCCGTAAAAGTTTTGACGGAGTCATTGGGAAGCTCTGAGTACCATTCGAATGCCGTCTCCGCCAACCTGCCGACGAATTGGCGAAGCAGTAGCTTATCATCCCCTCCAGTGTTGCCACAGAGAGCCCTGAACTGAGCGACATGTTGATGGGGATTGCCTGTTGTAACACCCGAGCCCAATAATACTATTTCTATTACTAGTTGAGTGTTACATATTGCTCATTTCAATTATTTTGATTGTTTGGCGCTTATTGCTAAATTTTAACCGGTTAAGTCATTTTGGCACATAACAAATTTTAACACCTAAAATGAAATTAAAAATATCCATGATGGCCTACCCGTCGCCACTAGTCGCGTGGTAGCGTCCGCGTGTCGAGATTTCTTCCCGTTCGGCTAAACGGGTAAGTTTGGACGGCTACGCGCACGTGCAAGTGTCCGACTTGGGGGCATGCATTTTAATCATTAAACACCTCTTTTCAAAATTTGGAACCCGTTTGAAATCCTATAATTTGAATTTGAAATATTTGGGCGCAACCCGGGCGCGATTTGGAAATGTTGCATTTAGCGCCAAAATCCCAATTTAATTAATTAAACTAAACTATAAGAATATATTCGAAATTTTACTGTACAGGATTTTTTAAACCAATCAAATATTTCTGAAATCTCTTTTGGATTTGCTCTGGCCAATCACGAGAGACTTAGGCCTCTCGTGGGCCCCCCTTCAACCGTCTCTCTCTATCTCTCTCTCAAATCTCCTTCTCTCTCTACCTCTAATAATCCTCTCTCTCTCTCTCTATTATATATTTTTCCCTCAACTGTTCCTTCGCCCTCATCGCACAGAGAACCCCCACGAGAACCTCCAAGCCCTAACCCTAGCCTCCTCGTGCTTGCGCCGCCGACCTCCCCGCGACCTCGCCGTCGCCGTCATCGCCTCCTCAGCCTAGCCGCACCCTCCTACCTCCTTCCTCCGGCTCTTTCCGCGCCTGCACCCAACCCCGACGCCACCTCTTGCACCGCAGACCTCGCCGTCGCCGCCGCCTCCCATCGCCGACGACGCCAGGGACTCCTTCTCGTCACCCTCGTCCTGACCTCGTCGTCGCCTTCCTCCTCCCCTCGCCGGACCACCAGAACCCGAGCCCAACCCCTATCTCTTAACCCTCTAGTTCGCCGGAGGAGCCCCGTCGACCCTCGTCGACGTCACTCGCGCCACCTCCGACCACTTCCTCTCCCCTGCGACCAGAACCCGGCCCTTACATCCCCTCTTCGCACAGCACCACCCTCGTTCCAGCGAACAAGGAACTTTCCAGCCTTCGCAGCCGCCGTCGCTGCCTCGCCGGCGTCCCAGCGCCGTCGAGCCCGCCGTGGTTGCCCCCTGGTGTCTCCCTGTAAGCATCCTTTACCTTTACTTTTGTGCGAAGTCCCCCCCCCCCGCTGATCTTTGTTACGTATATCATGTTGCTAACTCCGTTGCCGATGACTTTTGCCGGAATCCGACCGTGCCGTCGTTTGGACCCGACGCTCCAGCGAAGTACCCTGGTCCGTGTGGTTCCGCTGTTCGCTGTTGGGACTCGATCCGTGGCCCGTGCACCCGTCTCGTGTTTTCCGCCGACATTGCATCCGTGCTTTCCGGTTTGCGAAACCGTCGAGGCAAGATTTCTTGCTACATGCTACGTTAAACTAATTAAATGTTTGACTCACAAACTTGCTATATGAACTAAGTATTGCTACTTGTCTCATTGGACGGAATATGATGTACATTATAATACTGCCATCTAAATCGTATTTTGCCACCGTAACCTTAATAACAACTACCTGCTAATCATTTTACTATTTAGAGGATAATAGTCGCACACTTATATCTTTATTGCCTGCTGTTATTAATATTGCGCTACACTATGATTATTGCACCCCAAGGGTGTTTGAACCTGTTAATAAGAGAATACAAAGCATCACTGTGTTTACATGGAATAATATTGTTATTTGCTGTTCCTGCTGTTGTTCCTTATTCGTTACTATACCTGTTATCAGCATACATTTGATTGCATTACATATTGACCGATCTTGATACACCTGACACATGTACTGATACACCGGACATGACACCCTGTACATATCGACTCAACCTGTTGAAACGTGACCTGACCTGTTACCTGATTTCATGCCTAATGCCGACAAACCTGACCATTCCTGCTGTCTATCCAGACAGACCTACTTTTACCTGATTTTGCGTTGGCATTAGTCCTTGACTACTGAATACCTGACCTGACATACATAGCTTGGGGGTATGGGGAAATCAAAGGTGAAACCGACTTGTAACTCAACAGTTCGATACTTGTTCTGATCAGTCTTACGGGCTTGGCCAGCCCCGGAGTGGTGATGCTGACATCACTCGCCCATCTTGCTACCTTTTACTGCTTAGCGGCACGTCTCGGATTCAGCCCCGAGAACCTTGACCGTGGTCCCGGGCACGCACGGGATACTATTGAGTTACATCGACGATTCATCAATTGATTTCAAAGACTATAGAGTAGAAACCTGATAGGACAGTTTAGTCACCATTGCACATTACCCTGCTCTGTATTTCTTAGTACTGCTTTATTCATGTTCATACCTGCATTGCTCATTACCATGTTTTTATTATATTATTTGGTTGACATGACGCGCTGACGTATGGGTTTTGCATGGCCCAGATTCCTTACCACTGTCGACGACCGAGCAGGAGTCCTTCAGCCAGCAGGCTGAACTGTGAGTTCCTTAGGGTTTAGTTTATTTATTTCATATCATTTCCAGATGTGAGCCCGCATTATGGGACGTACTGTTTATTTATTGTATTGGATCATTTGCTTCCGCACTTATTGTTTATTGATTCTTGTTATTATGGATTTGGACATGTGTTAGAGTAGTTCATTATCTTGTTCTTGATATCCTTACAACCGCAATGTGACTGTGGACGGATACTTCCTACCCACAGGTAGCATGGTTGGCTATGTTACGTGCCCAATCTCGCGTACTCTGGGAAGCGGGGCGTGACATGGTTCTTTTGGTATCAGAGCCATAGGTTAATTGGGTTGATTCTTTGTAGTTGGGTATTGCACCCGATACACGAATCATAATACCCGTGACTAGGAAACATGTCCTGCCACCTTGACCGTTTTACCATCCTTGAATCATTCTTCCGGATCATGTCGACATGCAAACTTACTTTGCATTGTCAACTCGAAAACCTAATTTTCTTGTTATCTCTAGGACTTAGGCGACTTGGGTGGAGTTAAGTAATTGCGGCTATGATACCGCGGCATAGCTACAATGCAGTACTCTATTTAAGTATCTTGGAGTTCTAGCCTTGATCTATACTCAGAATCTATCATCATGCTAATGTTGGGTACTTTGATTTCCAGGAATATGGCCGGTCAGAATTTGAAGATGGACCAAAGACGTGCGGTCTTAGCCGCCAGGCGTAGAGTGATAAGGGGATTGCTGGAGAATCTAAAGGAACAGACCGAGCTGGAACCAGCATCTGCACTGAAACAAACGTCTGTACGTAGAAGTATTCCGGTGAACAGGCGCAGCTTAGCACCAATGAAGAAAACAAGTGTGGGTGATCGGAAAGGGAGCGTGATTTGTAACTACTGCCATGTACCCGGACATGTGCGAAAGGAGTGTCGTAAGAGGCTGGGACTCTGTTTTAGATGTGGAGCGGCAGATCACGCCGTTAGTACTTGTCCGTCGAAGCTTCGTACAAGGGATGATATTCAGAAGCCTCCGCAGAGACCGTTCCAAGGGCAGAGACAGTTGACTCAAGGATCTATTCAGGCTCGAGCTTTCACGTTGACAGTTGAAGAAGCTAAGGCATCAAGAGAAGGGGTTTCAGGTAATTTACTCGTTCATGGTTTTCCCGCATTGGCATTATTTAATTTCGGAGCATCCCACTGTTTTATGTCATCCAAATTTATAACTACACACTCGATTACCTGCACGACCCTGTCTAGTTTCTGGGACATACACACTGGGAATGGGAAAATCATAGCTAGTAAGGAATGTAAAGATTGTACAGTTGTTGTTTGCGGACGGGAGCTTTTTGCGGATTTCTTGGTGATAGTTACGGGCAGTTATGAAGTAGTCTTGGGAATGGATTTTCTTGGCACTTTCCACGTGCACATCGATTGTAGGGCAAAGAAAGTAATTTTCCAGATTCCCGGACACCCTGAGTTTACTTTCATTGGAGGAAGCAGCTCTGTCGGGCCAGTCGAGTTTAGGGCTAGGCCGACAAACAGTATTCTTGCGACAATGGAAGCGGATAGTAATAAAGAGCCGGTAGTTGTTCGTGACTTTATGGATGGGTTTGAAGATATATCAGGCTTACCGCCGAAGCGAGATGTGGAGTTTGCGATTGACCTTATTCCTGGTGCAGCGCCAGTATCAAAATCTTATTATCCAATGGCACCGGTGGAATTGGAAGAAGTTAAGAAACAAGTTGGTGAATTACTCGAGAAGGGATGGATTCGAAGCAGCAACTCACCTTGGGGAGCTCCAGTTCTTTTAGTAAAGAAGAAGGATGGCACGAGAAGGATGTGCATTGATTATCGAGAATTGAACCGGGTGACTATTAAGAACAAGTACCCGATCCCTCGCATTGGAGAACTTTTTGAGCAGCTTAGTGGCGCGAGGGTATTCTCGAAACTGGATTTGCGATCAGGATATCATCAGGTCCGAGTGAAAGCAGAAGACATTTGCAAGACGGCGTTTCGAACTCGATATGGACATTTCGAGTATTTGGTGATGCCCTTCGGAGTGACTAATGCGCCGGCAATATTTATGGATTTGATGAACAGGATCTTTCCACCATTCTTGGACCAGTTTATTGTGGTATTCATTGACGATATTCTGGTGTACTCGAAGAGTCCGGAGGAGCATGCTGAGCATTTAAAGATCGCCCTGCAGACGCTGAGACAGGAGAAATTATTCGCGAAGATGAGTAAGTGCGAATTCTGGCTGGAAGAAGTGAAGTTCCTGGGGCATGTTGTGTCGGGCGATGGAATCGCTGTTGATCCCGAGAAGATTACAGCAGTTCGAGATTGGCCAACTCCAAAGAATGTTGTGGAGATAAGAAGTTTTCTCGAACTCGCCGGATACTACAGGAGATTTGTGGAAAACTTCGCTCGTTGGCAGAGCCGTTAACCAAGCTTACGCGTAAGGAGGTACCGTTTGTTTGGACGGATGGATGTGCATTGGCATTCGAGACGTTGAAGCAAAAGTTGATAACCGCCCCGATCCTGACCATACCAGATAATTCAGGAGGACTAGTGATACACAGCGACGCATCCGGAAAAGGATTGGGATGTGTTCTGATGCAGAATGGGAAAGTCGTCGCCTACGCATCGAGACAACTGAAGACTCATGAGAAGAATTATCCGACTCATGACTTGGAGCTTGCAGCTGTGATCTTCGCCCTGAAAATTTGGAGATACTACCTTTTGGGCGAGAGAGTCGAAGTCTTTACAGATCACAAGAGTTTGAAGTATGTATTCACTCAGAAGGAGTTGAACATGAGGCAACGCAGATGGTTGGAACTGATGGCCGACTACGACCTTGACCTTAAGTACCATCCGGGAAAAGTTAACGTCGTGCCAGATGCGCTAAGTCGGTTACCAGCAATTCAGATATTGACTGCACGGAGGGAGATCATTGCGGATTTTCGGAGTTTTGACTTGGAGGTTGTGGTACCACATGCTACGGGACAGTTGATGCAGTTGCAAGTACAGTCGTCCTTAGTTGAGAAGATTAAAGTGGCGCAATCGCAGGATCCTAGGCTGCAAAAGTTTCGAGGGCAGGTTGAAGCCGGACTGCGAACCGATTTACTGATCCATGAAGACGGTTCGTTGAGATATGGTAGCCGTGTGTGTGTGCCAAAAGGAGATGTGCGTGAAGAGCTTATGAGGGAGGCACACAGTTCAGCTTACTCTGTACATCCAGGAGGGACAAAGATGTACCGAGATATTCGACAGCACTTCTGGTGGGAAGCTATGAAATGGGAAATTGCTCGCTTCGTGGCTAAGTGCTTGGTGTGTCAGCAAGTCAAGGCTGAACACCAAAGGGTTGCTGGTTTGTTGCAACCACTTCCGATTCCTCAGTGGAAGTGGGAACATATAACCATGGATTTCGTGACGGCTTTACCGCGGAGTCCAAAGGGCAACAATGCAGTATGGGTGATTGTCGATCGGTTGACCAAGGCGGCTCACTTTATTCCTTTTCGGGTTGGTCAATCGACAGAGACTTTGGCAGAGCGGTACATGCAGGAGATTGTGAGATTGCATGGAGTACCGGTAAGCATCGTGTCCGATCGGGACACTCGGTTCTTGTCGCACTTCTGGATGAGTTTACAAGAAAGTTTGGGGACTCGATTGAAGTTCAGCACAGCTTATCATCCTCAAACTGATGGACAATCGGAGAGAACGATCCAGACCCTTGAAGATATGTTGAGGGCTTGCATGTTAGACTTCAAAGGTTCTTGGGAGGATCATCTACACCTGGTGGAGTTTTCGTACAACAATAGCTTCCAAGCGACATTTCAGATGGCTCCGTTTGAAGCGTTGTATGGCCGTAAGTGCCGTTCACCGGTTTGTTGGGATGATGTTGGTGAACGAAGGTTACTAGGACCAGATTTGGTGGTACAGACAGTCGAGAAGGTGAATACAATCAGGAAGCATATGAAGGCAGCTCAAGACAGACAGAAAAGTTGGGCTGACACGTCAAGAAGACCTCTAGAGTTCGCCGTGGGTGATTTGGTATTCCTGAAGATATCACCGACTAGAGGGGTGATTCGCTTTGGAAGTCGGGGAAAGCTTAGTCCTCGATTCGTTGGACCCTTCGAGATATTGGAGCGTGTTGGAGAGGTAGCGTACCGTTTGGCGTTACCACAATCATTGGCAGGAGTGCACGATGTGTTTCATGTATCTCAACTACGGAGATAGGTCCGAGATGAAACTCACGTCTTGGATCATTCGGAGTTGACTGTACGGGAGGACCTAACTTTTGAGGAGAGACCAGTTGAAATCAAGGATCGAAGAGAAAAGGTTCTTAAGAACAAGGTTATCCCTCTTGTGTTAGTTTCTTGGGGTAATCGATTGCATGGAGAATCCACTTGGGAGCGAGAAGATGAGATCCGACAGAAATTTCCTCACCTTTTCCTATAGTTAGCTATCTTGTATTCTTGGAATTTCGAGGACGAAATTCTTTTGTAGTTGGGTATGATGTAACACCCGAGCCCAATAATACTATTTCTATTACTAGTTGAGTGTTACATATTGCTCATTTCAATTATTTTGATTGTTTGGCGCTTATTGCTAAATTTTAACCGGTTAAGTCATTTTGGCACATAACAAATTTTAACACCTAAAATGAAATTAAAAATATCCATGATGGCCTACTCGTCGCCACTAGTCGCGTGGTAGCGTCCGCGTGTCGAGATTTCTTCCCGTTCGGCTAAACGGGCAAGTTTGGACGGCTACGTGCGCGTGCAAGTGTCCGGCTTGGGGGCAAGCATTTTAATCATTAAACACCTCTTTTCAAAATTTGGAACCCGTTTGAAATCCTATAATTTGAATTTGAAATATTTGGGCGCAATCCGGGCGCGATTTGGAAATGTTGCATTTAGCGCCAAAATCCCAATTTAATTAATTAAACTAAACTATAAGAATATATTCGAAATTTTACTGTACAGGATTTTTTAAACCAATCAAATATTTCTGAAATCTCTTTTGGATTTGCTCTGGCCAATCACGAGAGACTTAGGCCTCTCGTGGGCCCCCCTTCAACCGTCTCTCTCTATCTCTCTCTCAAATCACCTTCTCTCTCTACCTCTAATAATCCTCTCTCTCTCTCTCTCTCTATTATATATTTTTCCCTCAACTGTTCCTTCGCCCTCATCGCACAGAGAACCCCCATGAGAACTGTAAGTGCACGGCGGCGCCCCGGCCGTCAATCCGACGGCCAAACGCGGAAACGGTGATAAACTTTAATTTTGCGGACTTAGCAAACCGGCACCACCGCGCACTAAACACCCGGATCGTAACCATTAACAAGTCTAAGCTAACTAGAAGATGAGTTAGAGATATACCAACTGATCCGAGTCCTCCGGTCTTCATCTCCACTCCGATCTCCTCGCGGGATCTCCGGTCGTCGCCTCTTCGCCGGAAGGGCACCACGAAGCCGGGTACTTTTACGGGCTCCCACCTCAATACCGAGGCAACTCGGGCGCGAAGTTGGCTAACCGACGCGCCCAAGATTTGCTGTAGAACAGTGTAGAGTGTATATGTCTCATTGGGGTTTGTTGCCTTTGGATGGAGGAATGAAGATTGAGCTTTTGGAGGGAAATGAAGCTATCAATTTTGCATGAAAAAATGATATGAACAAATATATCTCCTCACCAAATGAACCACTCTCCCTCTCTCAAAAATATGGCCGGCCCCTTACAAATTGAGAATGGTGGAGAGTAAAACAAAACCACATGAAGGAAGGTTATTGTAGGATAAAGGAAGAGGTGACTATAAACAAACATGATCATTACAAAACCATACCTCCATAACTATATCCCATCCTCATTCAATCAAATCTCATTAATGCACAACATGGATGAAAGATATCATAATCAACACAATAGCAAGAAACCCCCTCCACAAAAGTTATTTGCACAATTGCAAATAACCCCCTCCATCGGAAAAGTCCGGCCGGGAAAGAACAAGGAAAACCGGCCGGAACGGAAAGCAAACTGGCAACTCCAGAAAACTGGTCCCGTAATAAATTACAGGAAAACCCCCATACTGTGCATACACACCCGCATCTGTATTCCGTCCGGATACAAATGCAATGAGACAAAATCTACACTGTACTATACTAGGATCCGGCTTAAACCAAAGCCGGCTAGTAATATCCGTCCGATCCTGATCCGTGCAATACCGCACGTATCTGATCGAACCTTGCCATATATCCATACGGCCACTAGTACAAAGCTGTCCGATCCTGATCCGTGCAATACCGCACGTATCTGATCGGACCCTGCCATATCTCCATACGGCCTCTACAGCGTTTCGCCCGAAAGCTTGAGTAACTGAAAGTGTGGTGGACTCTAAAGACTCGTCAATACTATGGCTGTGGATTTAACCACTAGCACGTCAGAGGTATAAGCCAATACGTGACGGGCCACCAGCTATTGACTAAAAGGGACGTCGATGAGTGAACTCATCCTGACACCCTACTGAGCCTGTCAGTGACAATATCCGTACAGTCCGGTCCGTTCGTCTATGAGCATCGCATGTCGGGCCTAGGGGGTTGGTAAAAGTCAGACCCCCAAAAGCGGTACAAGTCGTGTCGGAGTGTAGCCAAGAACACCCTGAGATACTACTGGAATACCTACCAGTAAATCTCCTGCCTTGGCCAAGGTCTTCGTGTAATGGCTCTCCTAGACACAGCGCGACCTCACCCCCAATACCGGGAGAGACGAACCCCCGAAGATCCGCTCACTGTCTCCATATGGCTCGGGACTGTACCCAACTAAAACCTGTTTGCATGACTCCTTTGAGCCGTGGTAGGGTAGTAATCAAAGTACAGTGGGAACTCACACGAGACAAATGACGATCCCCAGGTCGATGAACTAACCTGTACACATGTCACCTGGGAACTGCTATCTGACGTCAGGTATAAGACCAACTAGCATGTTCCCGGCGAGTCCTGTCCGGTGTACTCATAACCCAATGAGCACCTGTATACATCTTAGGTGAACCAACTGACACCAGTGGCTTGTGAGACCGGCCACCGCCCCTCGTCGGGGTCTCGACTGTATACACTAGTCTACTCTGGAGAATCGATGCCCTGTCTCGAAACTCCCACGACTAGGGACCTTTTAAGGATGTGCTAATAGACTCCAGCTCTCACTTATATGATCATCCTCATACTGCTGGTCGTCAAGCATAAATCCTAGGGGCTCTATCAACGTGCAATAGTGACATGTCAGGTCACCTAAAGCAGTACACGATGATAAAGGTAAACCAGAGAGCGTACTATCATCTCGTGTAAGACTGTCTTCCCGGGATAGGTCCTCCCTCAATCATTGCAATCACGTGCCTGTGACCCAATAATCGACTCTGAGGGCACTATCTCCAACAATCTCCCACTTGCACTCAAGGCTAATTATTGCGATGTCGCATACTCACAGCCCGTGTGATACCGAACACCCAACTCCTCTACTAGTCAGTCTCACAAAAACCGTTTGTGAAACTATTGCGTTCGAGGAATAGCCTCAGTGAGTGGATCCGTCTTGATGTTTCTTTCTATGTCTCTCTATATCTCAAGTTCGCAGAGAAAACCATCTCCCGAAATGAGCAATACCTGTCTTAGAATGTCTGGATGTTTGATAGGACCTAGCTCATAAATGAACTCCAAATCCAAACTTCTTTAGACTGTATCGTCAACTGAGCTTAATCAGTATCCTGCGCCATGCCACCCTCAGTATTGCCATGGACCACCTGTCCAAAATACTGCCCCTCGTCAGAAGGAAAACTATAATTCTGACGATCACCCTGTCGTCCATGTCACCTTGGAAGCCTGGAATGATAACTGTCTCCTTAATGAGGCTGTCGTTATCATATCCCTAGAACATCCACTTTTGTTCTAAAACTGCTTCCGACTGTTTCTCCAGGATTGGATCAATGTCAACTTATTGTATCTAGTGCAAGAACAACATCTGGTGTGGTACTTGACATCTCATGATTGACTCAATTGCCTAAGCAAGTGATCTGCCAATCATGCACATCCCTCTCTACTTTAGTCTATAAGACACCTTTAGAGAGGGTGACTCCATCACCTGCAGGTACACTACCGTGCCAGGAGTCGTCCATTCTAAATACTCTTAGAATGCTGTCAAAGTACCCTGATTGGGAATCTAGATCTAAAACCATAGATCTAGTAACCAGTATGTCTGATATAATGTCCAAGTTCTTTGTGGAGAAACCACTGTGTGACGACCAAAGTATAACCGATCGTAGTATAGGAATATCACTTCCTACTACCTTCTCAACAGATCCATCCCCTATTCTGATGACGTCAAACCTATGACTGTCACATCAGAAATAGATGATCTATCTCCGCTAAATCTGCTTTAGTCTATAAATAGACATAAGCCTGATGTCCACCAATGCTTCCGCTGCTCCCACTGACTACGACAACCCTCTGGCAGAGTCATATAGACGTGCACTTCTAAAGCAAGTTTAGAACGACGCTATACTCATCCTCCTGCCGGGTCTCGCAGCCTGGAACAACAACAATGGCAAGTGTGGGTAAACAAGAACTTCCCTGTCACCGTCCTTGAGGCTACCGGAGTATCTCTCGGGTGCCTGAAGTTACCCACCTTATCTGCGGAGTGGCCAATGGAATGTCAAATCAGATTGAATCTTTAGGTTCCTTATCAAATCTTCAGTAATCGTTTGCGGTTCTGGAATCACTTCCAGTTCTACCATACTCCCACTACTGTTTTTGAAAAAATCCATTTTTAATAAAACTGTGGCGAGTCTAGAACAATATTTCTATTGATCTGCCAGATGGTAGAAAGTCAACCCTCGTCATAGCCTGGGTCAACCCACAAACAGCCATTACAGAAACGTGCCTTGAGTTATCCAGAGTCTGGTTTTAATCATAAGCCGGACAACTCCCCGTACCTTAACAACGTTAAGATATGAACTGATCTATATCCAATATAGAACCAGAGGCACTGATTTAATTTAACCAGATTCAAATCATGCAACTGTCTCCAGTGCATGTCAACTAAATGGAAGGAGGCCGATCAGCGTTACTCAACTTAGGAATGCTTCCAATTATGAGTAACCTGAAAGAGAAGTAAGTTCTCTTTATCACTACTATCAACTGAATACCATACACAAGTATCTACATCCTCGATCACTTTGAAGAATCCCGATACTTGCTATACCTGGTTCTCTACTCTATTCAAATACCTATAACTCCTCTAAACTTAGACCCTGTGTTTCTACGAAACACATGTCTAAGAACTAGAGAAGTTAAAAGTAAACAGAATATAGTATGAGGACCAACCCCTCTGTCCTAATGGACACTGGACAACATACAATACTCTGTATAAGTCCGCTGAGTCTAACAACTCTTTCACTGTGTGTCGTAGGTTGAAAACTGTACTTATGGTTAAGAAGAATTACACCGCTGTTTAATGCTCCTTACCTAACCATCCACTGATATAGGTAAATGTCATCGACATAATATCAAAAGGTATATCTCACTCTATGAAAATAGACGTACAGATATATCAATTTGAAATTGGTGCACAACAGCGGATATTCAAAACCAAATATTTGTCGACCGGCAAACAACCCAGGTGATTTCCTCAAATATCACCGATTACAACGAATCCCGATATAATGAGGATGATCACCCTATTCCCAATAACTTACTCCCACTCATCATCTGTAAAACCATACAGATGTGAGAATCAAACCTGGTAAATACATACCCTGGAGTAAGTGTCTAATCGGGAAATCAGTTTTCTTTTAACAGTACACAGTTGAACTGAAACATTGAAATGTTTCGGTGGGGTATCCCGGTATTCTTAGTAATGCCTCTTCCATTATCCAGATTCACAACTATAACCGTATAATTCTTTGCCACCTCTCCAAATCCCTTTATATGTCTTTAGTCATTACCTTCTGCACACCCCTTAGGCCAAATGGTTTTCTTCCTTCCCTACCGTTCGGCACCAGCCTATGGTTTGGAAGAAGACTATCCAATAAGCATAATGGGTGTACTGTCCTAATCCTAGGAGCACTCGCAACGCGAGAGAAGGTGAAGATAAAAGACACCTGAATGTACTTTATTCCTATTTCTCCTGGACCAGAATCCATCCCCGAACTGGAACAAGTTCCTTTCGAGTTCGTATATAACCATACGATGGAGTATCCAATAAACTGTGGATCTTCGTAGTGATACGGAGTGTCCTGGAGAAATACAAAGGTGATTTAGGATTGGCGAAGAAAAACTCGGTTTGGTCGTGAATATCAGTCGCAATTTACTTTGCCCTCTTACTAATCCCTTGCTTTGTCTTAATCTTAATACCTTCTGTACACCGTTTAGGCTAATTGGTTTTCTTCATTCCCTACCGGTCGGCACCAGCCTATGGTTTGGAAGAAGACTATCCAATTTGCGTAATAGGTGTACTACTCCTAAACCAAGGAGTACTCGCAACATGAGAGAGGGTGAAAAGAAAAGACAACTGAATAATCCTATCCGTTTTCTCCAGAACCGGAAACCATCCTCGAATTCCTTCGAGTTCGTATCTAACCATACGATGGTTTTGTCCAATGGAAGTGGACATTCGCAGTAATACAGGGTGTCCTGGAGAAAAGGGTAAAAGTAGGAGTGGCAATGAGGTCTGCAACTCTGACAATCCAAAAGCCAGTGTTGAGAAAGTTCGGTCAACTTGGTCACTGAGTCATAGTCTAGGGTTGGGTCAATGGTTGCTGCCAGAGAGAGAGAGAGAAAAGAAACACTCAGCGTGCACTCTAACCTAGATCAGAATGGTTACCAATTTATCTAATCTGGAAACCTCCCACTGTACCTCAAATTCTCCTCCAAACCTGAAAGAAGAATTAGTCGGGGTCACCCGAGGAGTAAACTAACTCATCAGTGGGAATCGGAATCCAACTCTCATCGCATGATAACGTGACGGAATCCGCTCACGGTACCACACTCCAGAAGGTATGCGCATATCTGGCAAGTTTCAGTTCTTTTGAAACTCCCGATGTGATTTTTGCCCTATGCTCTTATGACCTTGACTTTGGCCAACAAATCATAAGTCACATGTCAAGTTCTGCCCGTCATTCTCCAGGTTAATTTGAGCCCACCCGTACAAGCCCTTGACTTTGGCCAACAAGGCTATACGACTGCCCCAAACCAACGCATCTATCTATGCTGCATATGAATAACCAACAGCTACCAAACACTGTGCCTTGACTTTGGCCAACAAACACAGCTTGAATACTATTGACTACCCATATGAAACGACGGAGGGCTACGAATGGTTTCTGGCGAAAACCTTTAACGTAATGAACTTGATATCGTTGAAGGAACGGATAGCTTTTTAGAAAATATAGTGACGAAAACCTTTACTAAAGAGGTCACTCCCGGTGAAGGGATCTCGGCTCTTTCCCCGTAGAATGGGGTGCAGGATATTCCAACTGAATACCACGGTGCAAAGCAAAAGTAATCGGCTATAGTGAAGTTAATGCCCTGACGCAAACTTCTGTCCAAGGGGTCACTCCCGGTGAAGGGATCTCGACCCTTGCCTCGTCGACTGAGGAGCAGGATATTCCAAATGAATACCACGATGCAAAACAAAAGTGAACGTCCTTGCAATAACAGCTTTTTGAAAAGTGTTCCAACAACATCAGAATAGGTTTGATTTAACTTGCATTGATCCGAATCAACGCAGTCCCATCAATTGATCACACCACAAAGAACGAAAATATACTGACGTACGTATATGCCATCCGCATTCGCCACTGGGTCCCGTCATCACCCGTTAGGTTAGCTTACTAACGGCAGAGCGGGGACTGGACTAGCGCGGATGAAAAACATATACAACATCTACTAATATATATACCAATATATTATATTTCGCTCAAGGCGTGAAAAGAAATGCAACATCACAGAAATGTACAGCATCACAGAACAATACAGATATCTGGGATCCCCGGGTTTCACAGAGCCACTACTGAAACCCGACGTTCCCCTGGTCGTGTGGATAGCCTGTGCAATGAAATCCTAGACCCCTACGGGCGCGGCAAGTTACCCGCCAAAACCTGAAACGAGGCAGCCCCCTTTAGCTCCGTGAATGGACCACCCAGCACTCCACGGAATCCGGTAACTTGGGCACCCCTCCTGGGTCAACCTGTACCCCCTACGAGTGCGGCGAATAGCCCGCCAATTCTAGAGCGAAGCCCCCTCCGTCCCAATGCCATGAGATGCGGGCTTGTTGCCCTCTAGAACCCGGCCATCCGTGCACCCCACCGCGGGGTAATCCTAGTACAGAAAGTAAAATATACATACACCGGGTACATCGACCGCAACCAGGTCGTGCCCCAAAAGAATAATACAAACAGGCAGTGACGGCAGTCCACATGTCGGACGCTCGCCCCGCAATATCAAATGTACATAATACAACAAAACTGTACTAGCATTGCATCCAGGCTATCCCCCACGACCGATCCGCAACATCACAGCATAAACATAGAACATCAACGTGAAAGTCACGTTCGCAAATCCGTCTAACCGGGCTATAACAGTTAGACTGGATTTACCGATCAAGTGACATTCACGGTCGCAGATATAATGTAAATACTGTGAAAAATGTGTTTAAAAATTTCCGATTGACCAAAAATTAACAAGTGGGCCCCCAAGCAATACTGTAGCACTCACAGAAATAATTGGCCCAATTTTAATATTCCAAAACCCCTAATTAATCCCCTGAAGCCCACTGGAAAAAGTTGGCCCACTGAACCCTCTAGACTGCGGCGTAACCGCGGCCCATTAGAAGGGTGTGGCCGCGGTTCCGCGCTCTGTATGAGAGATCAGTGTGTCGAATTTTCCCAGAGTTCTTAGAACTCCCTGCACATCATTCTGAGACCACCTGAAAAATTTTTAGACTTCAAAAAATTTCAACAGAAACTGATGTGAAGGAAAAAATACGGTTTTTGGAATTTTGGTCGATCGGAACTGAAAAACACATCAAACGAAGCTAGACGAAGTTAATGGCGAGGCTCTGATACCACTGTAAGTGCACGGCGGCGCCCCGGCCGTCAATCCGACGGCCAAACGCGGAAACGGTGATAAACTTTAATTTTGCGGACTTAGCAAACCGGCACCACCGCGCACTAAACACCCGGATCGTAACCATTAACAAGTCTAGGCTAACTAGAAGATGGGTTAGAGATATACCAACTGATCCGAGTCCTCCGGTCTTCATCTCCACTCCGATCTCCTCGCGGGATCTCCGGTCGTCGCCTCTTCGCCGGAAGGGCACCACGAAGCCGGGTACTTTTACGGGCTCCCACCTCAATACCGAGGCAACTCGGGAGCGAAGTTGGCTAACCGACGCGCCCAAGATTTGCTGTAGAACAGTGTAGAGTGTATATGTCTCATTGGGGTTTGTTGCCTTTGGATGGAGGAATGAAGATTGAGCTTTTGGGGGGAAATGAAGCTATCAATTTTGCATGAAAAAATGATATGAACAAATATATCTCCTCACCAAATGAACCACTCTCCCTCTCTCAAAAATATGGCCGGCCCCTTACAAATTGAGAATGGTGGAGAGTAAAACAAAACCACATGAAGGAAGGTTATTGTAGGATAAAGGAAGAGGTGACTATAAACAAACATGATCATTACAAAACCATACCTCCATAACTATATCCCATCCTCATTCAATCAAATCTCATTAATGCACAACATGGATGAAAGATATCATAATCAACACAATAGCAAGAAACCCCCTCCACAAAAGTTATTTGCACAATTGCAAATAACCCCCTCCATCGGAAAAGTCCGGCCGGGAAAGAACAAGGAAAACCGGCCGGAACGGAAAGCAAACTGGCAACTCCAGAAAACTGGTCCCGTAATAAATTACAGGAAAACCCCCATACTGTGCATACACACCCGCATCTGTATTCCGTCCGGATACAAATGCAATGAGACAAAATCTACACTGTACTATACTAGGATCCGGCTTAAACCAAAGCCGGCTAGTAATATCCGTCCGATCCTGATCCGTGCAATACCGCACGTATCTGATCGAACCTTGCCATATATCCATACGGCCACTAGTACAAAGATGTCCGATCCTGATCCGTGCAATACCGCACGTATCTGATCGGACCCTGCCATATCTCCATACGGCCTCTACAGCGTTTCGCCCGAAAGCTTGAGTAACTGAAAGTGTGGTGGACTCTAAAGTCTCGTCAATACTATGGCTATGGATTTAACCACTAGCACGTCAGAGATATAAGCCAATACGTGACGGGCCACCAGCTATTGACTAAAAGGGACGTCGATGAGTGAACTCATCCTGACACCCTACTGAGCCTGTCAGTGACAATATCCGTACAGTCCGGTCCGTTCATCTATGAGCATCGCATGTCGGGCCTAGGGGGTTGGTAAAAGTCAGACCCCCAAAAGCGGTACAAGTCGTGTCGGAGTGTAGCCAAGAACACCCTGAGATACTACTGGAATACCTACCAGTAAATCTCCTGCCTTGGCCAAGGTCTTCGTGTAATGGCTCTCCTAGACACAGCGCGACCTCACCCCCAATACCGGGAGAGACGAACCCCCGAAGATCCGCTCACAGTCTCCGTGTGGCTCGGACTGTACCCAACTAAAACCTGTTTGCACGACTCCTTTGAGCCGTGGTAGGGTAGTAATCAAAGTACAGTGGGAACTCACACGAGACAAATGACGATCCCCAGGTCGATGAACTAACCTGTACACATGTCACCTGGGAACTGCTATCTGACGTCAGGTATAAGACCAACTAGCATGTTCCCGGCGAGTCCTGTCCGGTGTACTCATAACCCAATAAGCACCTGTATACATCTTAGGTGAACCAACTGACACCAGTGGCTTGTGAGACCGGCCACCGCCCCTCGTCGGGGTCTCGACTGTATACACTAGTCTACTCTGGAGAATCGATGCCCTGTCTCGAAACTCCCACGACTAGGGACCTTTTAAGGATGTGCTAATAGACTCCAGCTCTCACTTATATGATCGCCCTCATACTGCTGGTCGTCAAGCACAAATCCTAGGGGCTCTATCAACGTGCAATAGTGACATGTCAGGTCACCTAAAGCAGTACACGATGATAAAGGTAAACCAGATAGCGTACTATCATCTCGAGTAAGACTGTCTTCCCGGGATAGGTCCTCCCTCAATCATTGCAATCACGTGCCTGTGACCCAATAATCGACTCTGAGGGCACTATCTCCAACAAGAACCTCCAAGCCCTAACCCTAGCCTCCTCGTGCTTGCGCCGCCGACCTCCCCGCGACCTCGCCGTCGCCGTCATCGCCTCCTCAGCCTAGCCGCACCCTCCTACCTCCTTCCTCCGGCTCTTTCCGCGCCTGCACCCAACCCCGACGCCACCTCTTGCACCGCAGACCTCGCCGTCGCCGCCGCCTCCCATCGCCGACGACGCCAGGGACTCCCTCTCGTCACCCTCGTCCCGACCTCGTCGTCGCCTTCCTCCTCCCCTCGCCGGACCACCAGAACCCGAGCCCAACCCCCATCTCTTAACCCTCTAGTTCGCCGGAGGAGCCCCTTCGACCCTCGTCGACGTCACCCGCGCCACCTCCGACCACCTCCTCTCCCCTGCGACCAGAACCCGGCCCTTACATCCCCTCTTCGCACAGCACCACCCTCGTTCCAGCGAACAAGGAACTTTCCAGCCTTCGCAGCCGCCGTCGCTGCCTCGCCGGCGTCCCAGCGCCGTCGAGCCCGCCGTGCTTGCCTCCTGGTGTCTCCCTGTAAGCATCCTTTACCTTTACTTTTGTGCGAAGTCCCCCCCCCCGCTGATCTTTGTTACGTATATCATGTTGCTAACTCCGTTGCCGATGACTTTTGCCGGAATCCGACCGTGCCGTCGTTTGGACCCGACGCTCCAGCGAAGTACCCTGGTCCGTGTGGTTCCGCTGTTCGCTGTTGGGACTCGATCCGTGGCCCGTGCACCCGTCTCGTGTTTTCCGCCGACATTGCATCCGTGCTTTCCGGTTTGCGAAACCGTCGAGGCAAGATTTCTTGCTACATGCTACGTTAAACTAATTAAATGTTTGACTCACAAACTTGCTATATGAACTAAGTATTGCTACTTGTCTCATTGGACGGAATATGATGTACATTATAATACTGCCATCTAAATCGTATTTTGCCACCGTAACCTTAATAACAACTACCTGCTAATCATTTTACTATTTAGAGGATAATAGTCGCACACTTATATCTTTATTGCCTGCTGTTATTAATATTGCGCTACACTGTGATTATTGCACCCCAAGGGTGTTTGAACCTGTTAATAAGAGAATACAAAGCATCACTGTGTTTACATGGAATAATATTGTTATTTGATGTTCCTGCTGTTGTTCCTTATTCGTTACTATACCTGTTATCAGCATACATTTGATTGCATTACATATTGACCGATCTTGATACACCTGACACATGTACTGATACACCGGACATGACACCCTGTACATATCGACTCAACCTGTTGAAACGTGACCTGACCTGTTACCTGATTTCATGCCTAATGCCGACAAACCTGACCATTCCTGCTGTCTATCCAGACAGACCTACTTTTACCTGATTTTGCGTTGGCATTAGTCCTTGACTACTGAATACCTGACCTGACATACATAGCTTGGGGGTATGGGGAAATCAAAGGTGAAACCGACTTGTAACTCAACAGTTCGATACTTGTTCTGATCAGTCTTACGGGCTTGGCCAGCCCCGGAGTGGTGATGCTGACATCACTCGCCCATCTTGCTACCTTTTACTTCTTAGCGGCACGTCTCGGATTCAGCCCCGAGGACCTTGACCGTGGTCCCGGGCACGCACGGGATACTATTGAGTTACATCGACGATTCATCAATTGATTTCAAAGACTATAGAGTAGAAACCTGATAGGACAGTTTAGTCACCATTGCACATTACCCCTGCTCTGTATTTCTTAGTACTGCTTTATTCATGTTCATACCTGCATTTCTCATTACCATGTTTTTATTATATTATTTGGTTGACATGACGCGCTGACGTCTGGGTTTTGCATGGCCCAGATTCCTTACCACTGTCGACGACCGAGCAGGAGTCCTTCAGCCAGCAGGCTGAACTGTGAGTTCCTTAGGGTTTAGTTTATTTATTTCATATCATTTCCAGATGTGAGCCCGCATTATGGGACGTACTGTTTATTTATTGTATTGGATCATTTGCTTCCGCACTTATTGTTTATTGATTCTTGTTATTATGGATTTGGACATGTGTTAGAGTAGTTCATTATCTTGTTCTTGATATCCTTACAACCGCAATGTGACTGTGGACGGATACTTCCTACCCATAGGTAGCATGGTTGGCTATGTTACGTGCCCAATCTCGCGTACTCTGGGAAGCGGGGCGTGACACCTGTCCCCTTGTACACATGGAATTTAGGAATCGTGTATCCTGGCGGGTACTTTATTTGATCGTTCCAACCCGGATAGGGCCGTCCAGTTCTGACGACTTGGCTAGCCGCTTCATTCGCTTGATGAGCTCGTATTTGTTGAGCTATATAATCATCGAGCGTGGCTTTGGAGATGGTCTCCTCCTTGGCTGTTGACAGAGCTGGCAGAGGATTTTATGTCTTTCCTCTATCATCTTCAATTATTACTGGAGGATCTTCGGCTGGAGGGTCCGGCTGGATCATCATGCCCACCATATCTAGGAATAAAATGGCCATTTGTTTTATATTAGCCGCTTGTTCCGTGGCCTCTTTGTCCTTCTTCTCAAGCATTCTCTGAAGGAATTCGGCATCATTTTGCTGCTCACGGCGCTGCTCCGAGGATGTCTCCGGGCTTTCTTTCGGTCCCGTGAGTGCGGCCATAGCTGTTAACATCTCTTGGAGCTTTTGTTGTTGTTGCTCCTGAGCCTTAGTCACTGATCGCGTAGCGGTCTATGACCTGTGGAGATACGGCTATCCTCTTTCCGGATGCCATATAGACAGTATGCACCACCATGCCCCCAGACTTGGGGCGTTTAGATTCAGTGTCTTTGCGATTTGCCAAAGACGTAGGGATTTTCTCCGGCCTCCTTCTTTTGTGGGCGGTCGAAGCTGAGGGAGCCGTTGCAGCGGGCACCCAAACAGATGACACCTTATATGGCTTGACAGGGTGATCCCCTTCTCGCCGAACTTTCATCTTTTTCTATCGGCGGGGGTAGTCTTGATCAATTACGGAGTCTTAGACCTGTCGCCAGACCTTGTGAATTTTGGAGGATAGCCGCTGAGGGGGCTGCTCCAGCTTCGCCTTTGTAGCGCTCTCCATAAGTGGAGGAGACCTTTTTAGCACAGCCGATGGAGAGTTCTTGCAGACCCTCCTGAGTGGTTCAAAGTTGTTCCCAGTTGGAACAGCAGTATCGACTTCTACCATTGGAGCTGGCGGAGTCAATCCAGAAGGGGAATTGCCCCCAGCTTTCCTCACTCGGTGCCAGTGGCGACATCGAGCATGTCGTGCGGCCGGGATCACCTCCACTGTTGGATGAGCTTCTTCGTGCCCCTTACTTTGAGGAGAGGCTGCTATTAACGCCAGCCTGTCGAAGACTGACGTCCGTTGAGGAGGGATAGTTAGTCTTGCGAAGGCCGACTTTCGAACAGGGGAAACAACCTTCATGACTTCTCCTGGAACGGGAGCTGAAATGGCCAGTCTTGTGAAGACCGACCCCTTAGCAGGAGAAACCGCCTTGGTGACTTCAGGAGTAGGAATGGTTATCCGCTTAGGGATAACACCCTCAGGAATTACGGGCTTCTTCATGGGCCCATCTGAGCTTCGGTCCAGTCTGTTGAAAACTGAAGAAGTGGACTTGGGTGACCCGTTGAGAGGGGCCGCAGTAGTTGCAAGCCGATCAAAGACCGACTTCTTTGGAGCTTCTTGCGATGGTATAGGAGCACTGAAGCTCGTTGGCAGGATCATGGTCCTGAAGAATATCCCAGTGGTGGTTTGGGTCACCTGTTCCACTGGCATTGTGAAAAAGGAGGCCGCTTGGGGCCCGTAGGTTACTCCTCCAGATGAGGCGGTACGAGAGTTGCGGTTGCAGTTGGAACAGTTAGAGGCCATTGATGTTCTTTTTTCTGCACGGGAGCAAAACCAAATCTTAGTACCTTGAACCCAAGGGCAACCATATCAAACCGCGATTTGTTAACGAAACACGACACATGAAGTGTGGAGTGGAAAGAGAAAAGGGTCTCACCGGGCGTGCCAGAATCTGTTCTCCGTCGAAAGACGCGAACGGGACGTTGGGACGTCCGGCCTGAATTTCGAGGGCAGATGCTATTTGGTGCTATCTTTCCACCTCTTCGAAGATGCCAAGTTGATTTATGGCACCATGTATCGAAGGTTTAAATGGATGCCGCCGATGTAGCAGACTTCGTCAGATTCCCCCTCATTTGAGGGGTTTTTGATTGTGGGGACGCTCTTCCCTGCAGGCGCAAGCCCCTGCAATTAATTACGCTACCGCATCGCGGCAACCACTTTCTCCTTCTCCTAATGGTCACTTCGTGTCGTGTGTGTTTATTTTGTTTTTGGTTGCCCGTGGATTGTATACGGAGACTAATTTATGTTGTCGCCTGTAGGGCGCAGATTACTCCAAATCTGTATTTTCTTAGATTTGGGTTTGGGTTGGGTTTAAGGATCGTTAATCTCATTTGAGACTAAGATCGACTTAAACGTTTGTTAATTATACGTTGGTCTAATTTTAGACTAAGATCTACTTAACGGGATCGTTTAGATCCAACAAAAGAGCATTTGGACTCTATTGTTTTAGTTTAGGGACTTTGCGGTCCATAAGTTTAAGGACATCATAGTCTATGAGTTTAAGGACCTCACAATCCAAGGTTAAGGACATCATAGTCCATGGGTTTAAGGACCCCACAGTCCGAGGTTAATCATAGTCCATAGGTTTAAGGACCCCGCAATCCGTAGTTTAAAAACGTCATAGTCTGTAAAGTTTAAGGACATCATAGTCCATGAGTTTAAGGACCCCACAGTCCGTGGAATGTTTGGTTGTCGGGACCCGTCACCTCTCTGAAGACGTTGAAGGATTACAACGACAAATATCAGAGGAGTGAAGAGATGTACCCTTGAACCAATATTGGTTGGGATCTGTAGTCCAATTTGGGACTAAGATCAAGGATTTATGAGCATATGAGCTCAATTAATCTGAAGTAGGGTTCTGTGGCCACTTTGGGCTCGGCCCATTTAGTTAAAATGTTAAACATTTAACAATACTAAGCATTGGTTTGGGTTCTGACAATCATAGTTCTGGGCTTTATTTATAGAACAATTTATGTTCTTTTAGCGTACACGTGAGGAGCACATGGCGCGCTTTGTGCCAGTCAAAGAGCGCAGAGCGCTTCTGCTGGGTAGCGCACACGTGAGGAGCAAGTGGCGGGCTTGGCGCCAGATTTGGAGCGCTAAGGCGCTTCTGCTGAGTAGTGCACACGTGAGGAGCACGTGGCGCGCTTGGCGCTGAGCGCCGGTCAATGAGCGCAGAGCGCTTCTTGTTATATAGCGCACACGTGAGGAGCACGTGGTGCGCTTGGAGCTGAGCGCCAGTCCAAAGAGCGCAAAGCGCTTCTGTTCAAGTAGCGCACACGTGGGGAGCACGTTGCACGCTTGGCGGTGAGCGCCAGTCAATGAGCGCAATGCGCTTCTGTTTATGTTTGGAGCGCTAAGGCTCTGCAGCGCTGTGCGCTAGATTTGGAGCGCTGAGGCGCTCTTCTTTAATTGGAGCGTTGAGGCTCTCTTTAGGCAGCTTTGCACCCTGAGAATTACATTCTCTATAAGAGACTTTGTCTCATAGATTTAAGAACAAAGTTCTTAATTTTTATAGGAGATGTTTCAGTCTCTTATGTTTTTGGTGAAAGGATGCCTTTATGGATCTATGATCCTAAGAGAATTGAATTATTCTCCCCCCTTTTTTTAATGAGATATTACGATCTCTGAAAGACAATTTATCTTATAGATCTATGATCTGAAGAAGATTAAGTTCTTCCTCTTATTTTTTATGATGAGATACTTTGATCTCTGTTGTGAAAGACCTTGGTCTTATAGATCTATGGTCTTAGAAAAAGAAGTAAATTCTTCTTTTTATATGAGATGATTTCATCTCTCTCTTCTTTTTTCTTTTTACCTTGAAGAAAGTTTTTTTCTTCTGAGAGCTTGCTCTTTGTCTTTGAATTTCTCAAAGTTTATGGGAGGGTTCCTCTATTTGTCTCTGTATATCAGACTTGAAGTCTTGGAGCCTTTATATAGTGAAGGCCGATTTGTTCAATCGGTTAAGGAGATCTTTTCTCCAATTGATTTGGGGATTTCCCCACCGTTGGATTTTTGATCCAAGGGTTTCTGATTTACAGAAGGCAATCTTCTTGTTTTTAACAAGATTGGGAAATCTTTTCCCCTACAGAATTTATTCTGTATTTTGGTGATTTTTAATCACCTTTGGATCATTGATCCAACGGTGCTCTGATTTGCAGAGCACAATCCTTTTGTTTGGAAAGATTTTGATGAATCTTTCCTTAACAGAATTTATTCTGGTCAATTGATGATTTATCATCTTTATTGGATCTTTGATCTAATGGTGGGGAACATTTAGTTTCAGCGCTAGCGCACTCGTGCCTTGCACGCGAGCGCTGCTTCAGAGCGCTGGCGCTCTTTGCGCTGGCGCACTCGTGCTTTGCACGTGAGCGCTGCTTGCTAGCGCATTATGAAGCGCTGCTTCATTTCAAATTTTGAAAATTTGAATAGAGCTTTGCTCTGATTGGGGGAAACAGTGGCTTTGGCTCGGAAGGTCGAATCACGACGATTCCCTCGACACTCCTTTGATCATGAGTTGTCCGCTCTCGCGTTGATCCCGGCATGAAGCACAACTTGTCAAAGCGGTTGCGAGGCACAAGTCATCAAATTCCGATATTCTCTGCAAACACGAAACTAGTCCGTTTTGTTCACTTACCATTGTATGTCCAAGCTTGGGGTATCAACACTAAACACAAGGGTTAGCAAGCATACCACAATATCAAAAACACAATTAATGAGTGAGAGCAAATGATTTTAGTGTTGAGTTTGCTAGGTGTTTGTGATGGTATGTCGTATATGAAACTAAGAGATTGTCAAACACTTGATCACAAAATACGATATCCAAACCTAGCAACCTTAACACTAAATTGACTTTAACTTAAACATTGAAATGGGAAAAAGGAGTGAATATGGTATATGAGGAGGTTACAAAGTAACCATATTTCAAAATACCATATCACATCAATACATAAACAATCTTTAAGTTAGAATCATATAATTAAACACATAAAACACTAACAAGAGGAGGAGGAGGCAAAAGCCTTTCATCTCACTTCCTTACCATAACCACAACCAAAGAAGATTAGTTACATATGATAAAAGAAAAGCAAAACAAAGCAAGTATAAGAAGCAAGTAAATAACAAAGCAATGTATTAACACTTGAAGTTGAGTTACAAAATATCGGTAACTTGTTCAACCTCCATAATGAACCTCTCCAAAGAAAGCTTCAAAAGGGAAGAAGAAGAAGAAGAAACCAAGTGAAGCTCACACAACTCTCAAGCCTAAACCAAAAGCAAACTAAAAAGAAAAAATGGGAATATGTTACATGGTACCCTTGCTCAATATCTGTTCTGGTATTTATAGGCTCAATTCCAGAATAAACAAACAATATAGATGGACTGATGTGACCCTAGGAATTGACCAGAAGAAAAATGGGGATATTTGGAGCAAGGGAGCCGAGCTCGCCGGTTTTTAAGGAGGTGTGGCCGGTCATGGTCCGAGAAAAGAAGCTCGTATTGATGTGGTGGTCTTGTGTGCTCTCCAAATTCACTCTTATGCTTCTTGTTTTATCAGTTGAAGCCTGGTTTGCATGCAGAGAATTGGAGGGAAACTTGATGCAAAGTATCACATCAACACTTTATGCATTTATTGCCCATCACACCATATGTGCTCACCACTTGCACAATCCATCATTTTTTGTGTGCCATGGGCAGCCCCACCATGTCATGGTCCATGCCAAAGAGTATGTGTACTGTTCATAACAGAATACTGCATTTTATACCGCCCATTCTTATGCTCGTGTGTTTATAGGTAGGTGCTTTTAATCAGTGTTTGCTACATAATTGCAGAATACAGGTTCTCGGCTCTGAACGGTGAATATCATGGAAAAGTACGACAAATTCCGGATTACTGCCAACAACAGATAAAACACGGGTCTCTGCTCTCTATCCGTGTGTTGCCACATACCAGTTTAAGGGACAAGATGGCAAATCGATTGTCATGTCATGCACAAAGCTCTATGTCAACACAAGATCCAAGAAATCTACGCGGAGCTCGAGAAAATCATGGCAAAAGATCCACATCACATCACCTTTTTGTTCTACTAAAATTCTGGAATAATTGTTAAGAGTTTATGAGAAAAGTCATATACCACACAGCAGACAACATGAAAACAGGGAAGCACACAAAATATGATGGCCTAACTCCCCTATACGGCCGCGGAACCGCGGCCATGTGGGCTCCTCTCTCCGTAATCTTTTGGGGGTAGTTTGGTACTTTCATCTTGGTCCAGAATCTTGCCCTAGGTTTCCCATTCCTATCCTATAAATACCCCAGAACTGAGCCAAACCAAGGGTGAATTTTTTTAGCCTCTTTTTGCTAGTTTTAGTTCTTCTTCTTCTTCTTCTTCTTCTTCTTCTTCTCTCCATGAAAATTGTAGTGAGAGCTTTTTGAGTGGAAGATCAATGAAGATGAGGGCTTTTGTATCATTCTCTTTTGTTTAACTTCCCCTTGAGATTCTTGCTTTCTCTTGATCTTTCAACCTCTTCATTGAGCTTGAAAGGTTAAGAGTTTGTTATTGATCTCAAGGGTCGTATTTTCTTATGGAATTAGTGCTTCGTTTCACATGCGTTCTTTACCCTTCTCTTGATCTTGCAACCTCTTGATTGAGCTTGCAAGTTTAAGGGTTGGCTATTGATCCCATGCTTGTTTTGAGTTCTATGGTTCTTGTAATTACTTTCTTGCATTTTTCATTCTTGTCTTTAATTACTTGCAATTTATTTCATGCACTTACTTACTTATAATCTTTTCTTTTCTTTGTTCTTTTCTTTTGCTCTTTGTTGTTCATTTTGTGAATGGTTGTAATTATCATTGTTAAGAATCAATACGGTATTGTAAGTTAACGTTTCTTTGCTCGTTTCCTTTTCCCGTTATTTTCCATTGAACTCCGCCAAAACGTTACGCAAGCGCTCCGTTAGGCATCCTACCCTGACAAGGTAACGGTGATTTCTAACCGCGACCGGTTGCGTTCGGTTTGGCCGGAGGCGAAAGCAAGAGACAAGAACGGAAGGACAAGGGTAAATAAGCCGGATTCCACGAATACCGCGCTTAAATCCCCTAATCCACATTGTTGCCGATTGCTCTAGCTTCAATTGGTCAAGACTCGGCTCAAAGGTTTCGAGTACGGATATCTTTAGCTTACACTTTCGTATATTTTCTTAACAACTTTATACTTGCAAATAATACACATAGGTTAGATTGAACAAACTCATACAAATTCTTTATTGACTCGTCTAAAACTCGAACGGACATACAACCATCTCCCTATGGATCGACCCGTGCTCAACCGGCTAGCTGCATAGCGACACCGTCCTGATCGCGGTAAACTTTAGAACTTTGAACATCCGACACGCCAAAAGCGTGCGATCAAATGGCGCCGTTGCCGGGGAGACGGTAGCGTATTTTCTTTCTTGTTATTCGGGTTAATATTCTTTTTGTATATATAAAAAAAAATCTTTTTGTTATTTTTGATCATTTTTGTGGGCAAGAGTGGAGATTTTTGCGGATTTGCAAACTGCGATTGTGGGGAGCAAAGTGTACGTTCAAGGCTAAGGTGATTGCAAAGTACAGTGCCAAAGATCCGGGTAGTTTGACCCGCGCAAGCGAACTTTTCAAGCTTACCGGATTTGATTCAACGGGGGTTTCCTAACCCAAAAACTTAAACGGTACGTACTTTACTAACACCTTCTTCTCAAATCCGACGCTTCCAATATACTATTCTTTGCAGGATTCTTTGCAAGTTCGCTAGCAAACGCTAAAAAATTGACTAACCCGTATTTGTTGCAGTGCCGTGCTTAAACTAAAAAACGATTGTTTGATTCTTTATAGAATTTTTTGAATTGCGCATTGCATACATTAATACGGACTTAAGGGCAAGCGAACCCCACAATATACGGTAAAGGATTTCATCACCTTTTCCGTGGCCCACAAATCACGAACTTGAGCATAACGTTTACCCGCACAAATTTTAAAAGAAATTAGACTTTAAGCCTTAAGGACTTCGCGCTCACTAGGAGAAGTTAACTGTGTTTAGAACCTCGCTTAACGGTATATTGTTTACGAGGTGTCTAGGAAAGTGTTAACGGCGAAACTGCCAAAAGAGAAAGGGTTATTTAATTAAGGAACTTCGCGAAAGCGTTGGAAAACCTCCCCTTATCTCTGCACTTACCTGGCCTCGTGATCAGTGTATCTTGAGCCCGTTTCTCGACACAGTTTTACTTCGACAATCAAGTTCTGGAGCAGGTCTAGTTGATCTAGGTGAACCCTATAACGATTAGGTGTGTGGTATTTTTGTGTCGGGATTGTTTTTGGTCCATATTCTTTTTGTGTGTATATTTCATTCTTCTGTTAATATATAAACTATAAAAAAAATCACATTCTTTTTCCCCTCCTTTTCTCTACCTTTCTTTCTCTCCCTTCATATCATGGGTACCCCACCTCGAAAAACTCTTGCCGAACTTTGGTACCCACAACCAGACATTACTTCTTACGGTTCTTGCTTTGGCCGAACTTCGAACGACCCCTCCATGCCCAAAATTTCATTGAGAGATCGGATAGACGCGTCTAGGACAAACAATTTGACTCCGCAATCCACTTCGTATCAACCAGTTCATACATTCACCCCTTCTTACGTTGATACCCCTTTTTCGAGTCATGTTGCAACTCCAAGACCTATGTCTATTGCAGAACGTATTGAACAATCTCGTAGCCGATTTTTCACTCCTTTCACCACTTCAAATTCTTGGGATCAACAATTCCATTCACCTTCCTATCCAAATGTTGATCCTGCTCCTGTCCAGCCATTCAATTCCTACCAATCCTACCCTACTTTTGCACCTTCCCTAGACATTGCATCAGAACCGCCATTTGGGAGTTTTCAGTATCCAAACAACTTTGAATCTTTTACTGAAACCCCTTCACAACCAATGTCTAGTCTAGAACAGTCCTTGGAAGACTTTAGGGTAGCATCAAGCCAACAGATGATGGATTTGAATGCGTCCATGGCCGCTCTCATACAACCTACTGACCCGGTAGCTAGTTTCCAACTAGCTCAAAATTTTCCAATGTATGAAGAAACGGCAGGACAGGCTGAGAATTTGAGTAGAGAGAGTGAGATGTACCCCCTTCTAAATCAAACCTACCCGGTCCAAATTGAATCCCACAACTCCTGTTTTGAAAGTCTATCAAGTGTCCCAACTGAATTATCAATTAAAGATAGAATGTTTGATGAGTTGTGCGACTTTGCAGTGTTTGATTTACCCAATTGTGAAGGGACCTTGCCAAGTGAAACCACATCCAATCCTTTTGACCTCTACACCTCTATCTTAGAACCAAAATCGATTGAAATACATGCTTTTGATGAGGTGTCTGAGAATTTTGATTTTCACTTGATTAAGGATATTGACGCTGGGAATATTTTGGATGATGAACCCATAGATTTGGCAGAGTTTTTCTCTCCAATTCATCATCCCGAGTCATTAACTGTTTTTTCCGAACCCCATATGCGTCTTGATTTTGATGAAATTTGCATGGATAACTTAAATTTTGAGGAGAATTTTGAGGATAGTTTTGAGGATGAACCAGTTTTGCTTGATGAGTCGGATTTTTCAATTCATCATGTCCCAGTCATTGCCTGTGTACACCCTCCTGAACCTTTACCCGATACCCTTCCTCAATCACTTCCCCCCACCCTTTCCATCGTTCCGACCATGCAAGAAACCGTATCATTTTCACTTCCTGTGTCTGGTTTACCAAGTTCGGCGTACCCATGGTTTCTCACGAACCTTGAGGGATTTGACCCCATTTCTCGACGGGTTAATAGATTAGCACAATCGCTTTTTACACATCGGTCATCAAAAATTGTGCTAATTTATTCGCTCCATTTCCACCCTCAAGTTCGTATTCCACTTCTTTCTCCCATTCGCCATTCTTCTCATATACCGAGACCGTATCCCACTTCTCTCTCCATACGGTCTCGCGTATTCTCTATTTCTTACCTCTTCGCATTCTTTCACCAACCAGCACATTATAGAGACAAAATCTTTGAATGGTTGGTACTCACTTTTGGCCTGTGTAAGGCCTTGTATAGCTTGATACTGTTCTTTCCCCCGATCCTGAACTTCAACGCTTAAACATTGTTTTACATAAGTTTGGGGGGACACCTTTTTGTATATATCTTTTTGGTTTTTGTTTTGTATATAATTTGTTTTCAGGGAGCGCCGGCAATTTTGACCCTCTTGGTATAGCCTGACAGTGAGGGCACTGTCAAGTTTAAGTTTGGGGGTGTGCTCGGTAAGCTTTCTTCCTTCGCATTCATTTGTATATTTTGCATTTGCATACCTTATTAAAAAACCCACAGAAATTGAAAATTTTCCAAAAAATATAAAAACTTTGTCGTCAAGTTAGCTAATAGGGTAACTTAGGTTTTTATTCTGAAAGTTTAGTTGATATGATAGAAATAACTAAATTCTAGACTTAGGAATTGAAAATCCTTAAAATAACCCTCATTCTGTCTAACTTTGGTAAGTATACGTCCTTACAGTGTTTTGAGTTCAGTTCTTGAGTTAAGTCAAGATGAAGGGAAAGTATTGAAGCTTTACTGGAGGATAAGTCTGAAAAATAGTTTCTTTTCTTGAGTTCAAATTTAGAAAGTATATACCCTACAAACTGCACTTACACGCACCTTGAAACTTAGGATAGTAGAGGATACCTAGAAATACTCTTGCCTAAAACCCTAGTATGAAAGAAAAAACGGTATTTAAAGCTAAACACCAAAAGAGCATATTGAAAAATATATCCGGTCTTGAAAAAGAAAAAAGAAAAAGAAAAGAAAAAGAAAAAATAGAATAAAGTCAAGACCTGGAAACTGCTATTTACGCTTTAAAGTTCACACATTCAGTAATCGGTCGTTAGTGCCTTAAGAAGCATTAATAGTCGCATGAAAGATGTGTGAGCAAATCCGTCCATCTTTAATGAAAAGAAGTAGTATTAGGTATTAGGGCAAGGGTATTATAGCTTGAATTGAATTCTTGAGTGTAGGGGTGCAAATACACACACCCGTAGGGGTATACAATCGATGTTTGGATAAAAGATAGAAATAAAGAATAAGACTTGTGTTTTCTATAGAGTTGATAAAAATCCCTGATTTGAGGCCGCACTTTAGAAGGAAAACTCAGGAGTTCCAAGGTTAAATAGATAGAAGGTGTGAAAAATAAGGGTTGGATATTTCTAACTTAGGATGATAGAATTTCTAACGTAAATACTAAACTGTAGGAGTAGAATCGACGTTAACTTATGACACTAGCTTGACGGGATTTTGTGGGTGTAATCCGCTGAAAACCTTCAGGAGACAACACTCCTCCTACTAGGGACACCTAGAGGTTTAACGGCTTGTTGCACGCGCTCAGTGCAATCGCGTCCCTGCGAAAGTGCGGTTAGGATTTTATTTTTTTGTGAATAATTGGTTTTGCTCGGGACGAGCAAAAGTTAAGTTTAGGGGTATTTGTTCATAACAGAATACTGCATTTTATACCGCCCATTCTTATGCTCGTGTGTTTATAGGTAGGTGCTTTTAATCAGTGTTTGCTACATAATTGCAGAATACAGGTTCTCGGCTCTGAACAGTGAATATCATGGAAAAGTACGACAAATTCCGGATTACTGCCAACAACAGATAAAACACGGGTCTCCGCTCTCTATCCGTGTGTTGCCACATACCAGTTTAAGGGACAAGATGGCAAATCGATTGTCATGTCATGCACAAAGCTCTATGTCAACACAAGATCCAAGAAATCTACGCGGAGCTCGAGAAAATCATGGCAAAAGATCCACATCACATCACCTTTTTGTTCTACTAAAATTCTGGAATAATTGTTAAGAGTTTATGAGAAAAGTCATATACCACACAGCAGACAACATGAAAACAGGGAAGCACACAAAATATGATGGCCTAACTCCCCTATACGGCCGTGGAACCGCGGCCTAAGCAGGCTTAGGCCGCGGAACCGCGGCCATGTGGGCTCCTCTCTCCGTAATCTTTTGGGGGTAGTTTGGTACTTTCATCTTGGTCCAGAATCTTGCCCTAGGTTTCCCATTCCTATCCTATAAATACCCCAGAACTGAGCCAAACCAAGGGTGAATTTTTTTAGCCTCTTTTTGCTAGTTTTAGTTCTTCTTCTTCTTCTTCTTCATCTTTTCTCCATGAAAATTGTAGTGAGAGCTTTTTGAGTGGAAGATCAATGAAGATGAGGGCTTTTGTATCAATCTCTTTTGTTTAACTTCCCCTTGAGATTCTTGCTTTCTCTTGATCTTTCAACCTCTTCATTGAGCTTAAAAGGTTAAGAGATTGTTATTGATCTCAAGGGTCGTATTTTCTTATGGAATTAGTGCTTCATTTCACATGCGTTCTTTACCCTTCTCTTGATCTTGCAACCTCTTGATTGAGCTTGCAAGTTTAAGGGTTGGCTATTGATCCCATGCTTGTTTTGAGTTCTATGGTTCTAGTAATTACTTTCTTGCATTTTTCATTCTTGTCTTTAATTACTTGCAATTTATTTCATGCACTTACTTACTTGTAATCTTTTCTTTTCTTTGTTCTTTTCTTTTGCTCTTTGTTGTTCATTTTGTGAATGGTTGTAATTATCATTGTTAAGAATCAATACGGTATTGTAAGTTAACGTTTCTTTGCTCGTTTCCTTTTCCCGTTATTTTCCATTGAACTCCGCCAAAACGTTACGCAAGCGCTCCATTAGGCACCCTACCCTGACAAGGTAACGGTGATTCCTAACCGCGACCGGTTGCGTTCGGTTTGGCCGGAGGCGAAAGCAAGAGACAAGAACGGAAGGACAAGGGTAAATAAGCCGGATTCCACGAATACCGCGCTTAAATCCCCTAATCCACGTTGTTGCCGATTGCTCTAGCTTCAATTGGTCAAAACTCGGCTCAAAGGTTTCGAGTACGGATATCTTTAGCTTACACTTTCGTATATTTTCTTAACAACTTTATACTTGCAAATAATACACATAGGTTAGATTGAACAAACTCATACAAATTCTTTATTGACTCGTCTAAACTCGAACGGACATACAACCATCTCCCTGTGGATCGACCCATGCTCAACCGGCTAGCTGCATAGCGACACCGTCCTGATCGCGGTAAACTTTAGAACTTTGAACATCCGACACGCCAAAAGCGTGCGATCATGTACACTTGTATGTGTTGGACCAAAATTGTGTGCACACATTTATTTTGCAAAAGATTTTTGGATATCGGTCGGTTTTCTGTTCTATTTGCAGTGTCGGCTCCCAAACGCTATATCCGTGATATTGAGTTTGTTTCCAGTATTAAATCATGAATACCTGTAAACTGTAATTACTGAGCAGACACTGATTAATAGCACCGATATATAACAAAATAGATAATGAATTAGCGGTATTAAAATGTAGTTTTCTGTGATGAACAGCTGGGTAGTCTATAAGCACATCCTATACAGGTCCCTAGTCGTAGGATTATCGAGACGGGGTATCGATACTCCACAGTAGACTAGTGTATACGCTTCTCATCCCAGCAGGGGAGATGGTCTGTCCCACAGCCATCAGTACGTCGTACTGGAGATAGTATGCATGTGCTCATTAGGTTATGAGTACACTGGACAGGACTCGTCGGGAACTGTTGGTGGGTATTATACATGTCGTCGGGTAGCAGTTCCCAGGTGATATGAGTACAGCTTAGTCCGTCGACTTGACACCGCTACTTCGCCTCGAGTATGTTCCCACTGTACTTTGATTATTACCCTACCACGGCTCAAAGGAGTCGTGCTAACAAGTAGTAGTTGGGTGCGGTCCCGAAGCACTTGGAGGCAGTGGCGGTTAGATAGGATTCGTCTCTCCCGGTATTGGGGGTTGATATCGCGCTGTGTTCGGAAGGCCATTACACAAAGTCTTTGTCCAAGGCAAGCGAGATTTACTGGTAGGTATTCCAGTAGTTTCTCAAGGTGTATTGGGCTACTCTCCGACATAACTTCTTGCGCTATTAGGGGTCTGACGATTACCGCCCTCCTAGGCCCGATATGCGATACTCTTAGACGAACAGACCGGACTGTACGGAGATTGTCACATTCAGGCTCAGTAGGAGTTCGGATGGGTTTTCCTCATCGGTCGTCTTATCGACAGATACCTGGGTAGCCGTTACGTGCAGCTAGTACCGCTTGCGGCTTGTGGTTAAACCCACTGCCAGCGTACTGTCGAGTCTTTAGAGTCCCACATAGAGAGTTTCTCTGCACCGGGCAAAAGGTGTAGAGGCCGTATGGTTTTACGGCAGGGCTTCGATCACTGACGTGCACTTGTGCGCGTATAATGTTCGGGCGGATAATACTAGTGGGCTTTGGTTTAAGCCGGATCCTAGTATTATATTGATGGATCAGTTTCGTCTCTTTGTATTCGTGTTTCTCGGAACACGAATGCGGGTATGTATATACGGATAAGAGGGGTATGGAAGGAGACACCTCATTAGGGTTTTGACCATTGACTTGATTAAAACAATTATGAGGTGAAGGAAAGTATTTGTTATTTTTGTAAATGATAATTGAGGCATGGCTACTTGAATTGGTTTGACCATTTGACTTGGTTTGACCACTTGACTTGGTTTGACTCTTTGACTAGATATTTCTTGTGAGATATTTTGTGGCACTAGATATTTTGGATGAGATGTTTTCTTGCCATACTTGTAGTCAAGTCAAGGGAGCCATCTCATTTTTTATGATGAACATTATCAAAAAACATTTCTCTTTCCTCAAGCTAGCTATCTTCCTCTTCCTCTCAACAAAAACCCTTAAGGTCTCACGAGTTGAGTAAACTAGGGTTTCAAGAGACAAATAAATTCATCTTCATTCTCTACATCATTTAGGCCATCAAGTTTAGCAAGCTTGTTGCCCTAGTTACCTCGGTTTTGAGATTGGAGCTTGGACTTTAGACTCTCGGGCAGATCATCTTTGACCCGAGGAAGCTACGATCCGGATTGATCCTTGGAGCCTACGATGACGAAGAGGACAGCGGAGAAGACCCGAAGGACTTGTATCATGAGGTATAACATTCTTTCCGATTAGTTAAATCTCATGTAGTTTGCTAGCTAGGGTTTATGGACGATCCTTGGTTCTAGTCGGTGTTGCAAAGCCCATAAAAATCGTTTTTTGCAAATTCCGCCTCCCCGCGAACACGTGGGGTGCACGACATCGACTTACAATTTATACACTTCAGAAAAGGCATCCAACGGCCCAGATCAATTCCCCCCAAAACGAAGTGTCGCGTCTACCAGCCGTCAAATCTCCACGTGTCGAACGACCATTGGGGATGTCCCTTCAATCGCAGGCGACAGGGACAGCCTGTCGCATCTGCCAACCTGCTTCAGACACGTGGCTTGTGTCCCAACAGACGAATACGCGAATCGGCGCCCCCTCTTTAATGCGTGATCATTTCGTTGATCCGCTGATATCCCCAAAACCCAAGTGCTTGGGGATATGCCATGTGGGCTCGAAAATCTAAACGGCGCAACTGTCCTACACCACGTCGCCCCGGAAAATCCGCACCAAGGATTCTCGGCAACAGGCTGGGTCCAGAAAAACCAAGCAGGCCACTCTCACCCCAACCCATAAATAGGTCGGAACGAGAGTGGGGGCTAATGATGATGCTCATAAGTGGGAATTCCTCAGATCACGACACGTGGAGAATGACGTGTCACCCGCGACAACTCACTAGACTCCTGGGGGACTACCGAGGTAAAATCAGTGTGGAACATTGATGACCTTCCTCGGTTCAGCCCCGAGCTTACACTCCGCCTCTTACCCAAGAACGCCCAGCCGCCGAACTGGCGCCCATCCTCCTGTGCTCGTCTCCGAGCTATTGCAAAGCTGAGCTTCCTCGGCCTCCCGGCTCGTCTCCGAGGCTCACGTCGAGCTAAGTCTCCCCAGCTCTCCCGGTCAAACGAGAGCGCGGGGCCTTAGCGCTTCCACAACGGCTCCGCGTATCTCGTCAAAGCGAGATATCCGCCGCTCCACGTCCCGCGTCCCACGCTGGCGCATACCCCTATTAATGGGCGTATCCCACCATTAATGGAGGTATCCTGCCATTAATGGAGGGATCCCGTCATTCACGCAGGCGTAACATCAGGGGCGTAACCGAAGGCGAATATCTCACGCCTGCTCGCTCCATGCGACCACTATAAAAACCCATCTTTCAGACGACTCAAGTAACGCAATTTTAATCCAATAAGCTGCTACTCTGCTCATTTTCCTCGCTTAACTTGATCGTCGGAGGGTCCTCGATGGTACAACCACCCTGGGACTTCTTTGCAGATAGCTCGGCTTCAGCTCAAAATCAACCCATTGAGATCCGCACTTTCAAGGAGACAACCTTCAAGCCAAATCTCAGTCGTTCAACCATGCTCGCTACAGATCGACGGAGGACGGCATCTGAAGGAGATCCGAAGCTCCATTAGATACTATTTTTAATGTTTTGCGAATGTAATCTTAAGGGCAAATTGTCCCAAAATAAAAACGGCTTAAACTTATAACTTGTGTAAAAAAACCCAAGCCTTTTGCTCTTGGGCCCAATTAAAAACCCTTTTATATTGGCTGTCTGGAATATCTATGCCGTTGTCTGTAATATCTAAATTGTTAGAGAGAATAAATGCCTAGATGAAACGCATCCCGGGGGTTTTTCACAAAGTTTTGAACAGTAGACACTTTCCAACAATTTTGAAAATATCAAGGGTTTTTAGACAATTCCTGAACCTGGGCTCTTTTTGAGAATTTACCCATATGTCAATGGTTGTTTATTTTCTTTATAAAATAATTTTTAATAGAAGACCATCCTAATAACTTATAGCTTATGAGCCATCTTAACTATTTATGCAAAAGAAATTTAACGGTAAGAAAAAATCTCACAATTACAAGTTAGATATTTTTTTTTCCTCCCCTTCTTCTATAATAACCACATAAATCCTATTTCATAAGTAACTATAAACTCAAATGCACATGTGATCTCACTTGCAAAATACTAGTTAGGGTTTAATTTGAAGATAGTGATACTGTAAATGTTTTTAACGCCAGTGAAAAGTTTAGAATGAGATTGAAAGGAGTCAGTTTTGGTACAAAGAGGATGCATGTGGTCGGGTTTCGGGTGGGGTCTAAATCCAAACATAACGGAATCTATTTTGATTTATGTGGATTTGGCCCCACCCATAGATAGATGGGCCTCAATGCCTGATCCAAGTTTTGTAGGATTGTCTATGGCAAATCATTCTTTTTAATTTTTGGGTAAATAATTGTTAGGCTCATTTGCCTTTTATTCAATCCAACCATTTAGATATTAGATATTACACACAACCAGTATAAAACGGTTTTTAATTGGCCCAGAGGTTTTTTTAACAAGATCAAAAGGCAGGGGCTTTTTGACAGTTTACCCTTGATTTTAAAAAAAAAATCCCTGAAAGAATGCAACAAATATTTTTTTTATACTAAAATTTGTGTAATTTGGATCTATTAAGACAATCAACAACTGTAGAGACGTATAATTACATTGTTAACAATTTAATGAGAGGTGATAAACAAAAATACTCTCACAATCTTTATATTTATCTCTATATACAATCTCTATATATATTGCAAATGCCTTTGGTTAGAGATGCACCTTTCTCATTTTTTTTACAAAAGTAGAAAAAATGAGAAAAATCCCCACCTCTCAAACCATCCACATCATTTCTCTCACCTTTCAAACCTTCCATATCATCTCTCTCTCTCCTAAAAAACAATTAATTATTTATTTAGAACCTTCCATATCATCTCTCCTAACTTTTATGTATATATATAATCTTTTTTTCTATAATGCAAATAACTCTTGATAAGGTGGACACACTCTCCTTTCTTCAAACTTCATAGAAAAATGAGAAAAAATCTCTTCTAAGGCCTCCACCTCATCATCCTTTTCTCTTAGGGCCTCCACCTCATCAAGGAAGAGAGAAAAAATGATGTCTTGCAATGCAAATTTACACATAAACCCTCAATATTTACAAATTTATATCTATACCCATTCTCACTTATATGAAATGTACATTTACACATAAACACTCATTATTTACAAATTTACATATATACCCATTCTCACAAATATGAAATATTACATTTGACACTGTAACGCACGTGCACAAGTTCTAGTATCTCTATATAATGTAAATACCCTTGGTTAGAGGTCCAATCTTCTCCTTTTTTCTTGAAAAATCTTCTCTATATAATGCAAATACCCTTGGTTAGAGGTCCAATCTTTTCCTTTTTTCTTGAAAAATAGAAAAAATGGAGGATAAAAATCCTTAACTCTCAAGCCCTTCACATCATCTCTCTCACCTCTCAAGCGCTCACCTCATTCCTTATATATTTTTTAAAAATAAATAAATAAAACTCTAGAACCCTCCACATTTCTCTCTCTTCCCTTCTCAATTTTTTTTAACACGTACAATGCACGTGCATAAATTATAGTATATATAAAATACAAATAGGGATTGCTTAGAGGACACTCTCCCAATATTTTTAAAAAATAAATAAGACTTTAGAACCCTCCACATTTCTCTATCTCCTCCTTTTTAAAATTTTTAAACTAATGGAGCTCCTTTTCAAGCCTCCATCGGATGTTGTCTTCCGTTGATCTCGCGGTGGACTTAGTTGATTATCCTCCGTTACGTGTGGGTCTCAATGGGTTTTTGGAGGAGGAGGTGAAGTGAGGGAGTTGGTGCCGAGTACGTGCAAAGAAGTCCCGAGGTGGTTTGGTACCACCAAGGACCCTCCGACGCTCAAGTTAATGATGAGATCCGAGCAGAGTAACAGCTTAAAGAGTAAAAAATGGCTTGCTTGACCCCTCCGTGATGGGGGTTTATATAACGGTGGCGGCACGCAGCAGCAGGCGCGAGAATCTCGCCGGCAGTTACGCTCCCGACGTCACGCCCATGTAGAGAGAGGATCGCCCATTGATAGGGATCGTGATGGCATGGGACGTGGGACGTTGCTGGCGTAAAATCCGCGCATGGCGAGATTCGCGGAGCGGCGGTTACGCCTGTGAGTGGTGGAGTTGGTCGGAGGGCCGAGGAAGACGGCCTCGGCGGGAGCTCGGGGACGAGCGAGGAGGCCGAGGAGTCTTGGTCCTGTGGCGGCTCGAGGCGAGCTGAAGGGCTGAGGAGGCTAATTTGCAGGGAACCCCGAGGAGGGCTAGCTCGTGCCTGCAGGTCGGGCGTAAGGTGGCCTGGTCGGCCCCCGTGGGCCCTTCTTTCTAAGTCTTGGGACACGTCATCTGCCACGTGTCATGATCTTGGGGATGCCAATATCGAGCACTATCATTAGCCCCCCACTCTTGTCCCGACCAGCTAGCGAGTCGGGCCAGGAGTGGACTGCCAGGCCCCCCGAGGTGGGATCCCTTCTGGGGTTTCGTCAGGACGAGTACTCGGGCCGTCGGTTGTCTTTTCCGCTAGCGAATCAAGGCGAGATCTCTGCATTTAAAGAAGGTGCTCCGGTTCGTGCACTCTACAATTGAAGCGGTGGTCCACGTGTCGGGCGTCGGTTGGCTGATGTGATGTATGCAGGCCTGCGGCGTCTGATGGGACACGGCTCAGCGCTGGACTGCCACGTGAAGCGATCAGAGCCGCTAGGCGCGAGGAGCCGTTTCGGCGGGAGACGATGGGCGCCGTAGGATGAGGCCGTGTGCAGTAATAAATATGGGCGGGGTCCACCCTAGGGCCCTTACTCCTTCATATTTTCCTCTCTCAAGTTTCGGCTGCTCGGCGCTTGTCTCCCTTCTCTTGTTTCCAGCCTTTGAAGAATTTCTTTTCCCGGATTAGATGTCTTCCTCTGTAGAATCGGTAGACGTTGTAGGAGTAGATGCTAGGGTTTCTTTAGTTGTGTCTGAGTCTCCTCGGGGAGCAGGGGCCGGACCCTCTCCCCGGGGTCGTGAGGCGGGGGCCGCCTCCAAGGAGGAGGCAGCAGATGTGGCCCCCAGCACCCCGTGCTGGATGAGGCACGAGGACAAGCTCGCCAACGCTCGGGCTCGCTTCCACATCCCCCCGCGCAACACGCTTCGCCTGGCCAAGGAGGGAGAGAGGGCAGATCAGGTACGGGGCAGGGAGATTGCCATGTACTTGGAAGCTTTTTGGGGCGGAATGCGCCTGCCCTTCTCTCCTGAGGTCATCGCCGCTCTGAATTTCTTCGGTTTGGCCCCCGGCCAGTTAGTGCCGAACTCATGGAGGATTCTCCTCGGGTTCTAGATCCACCTGAAGTTGCAGGCGGTTCCCTTCAGCCTTTCCCTTCTCGATTCCTGCCTCGTCTTCAAGAGTCACCCCGGCGGTCGAGCGGGCGACCCGAGATGGGTTTATTTTACTTTTAGGAAGCGGCCGGGGGTCGCTGCCGGGACCGGGGTCGTGGCCTTGCCCTCCTCCATTTATGATTGGAAAAAGAAATTTTTCTTCGTTTCCCCTCCCGAGGGCGAGGACTGGCCGGTGCCCACCAAGTGGTCGAGGGAGAAGTGTCTGCCGGGGAACCTATCCGATGACCCTCCCGCGGTGAGAGTGGCGTCGTGGGAGCCTATCCCTCGACATGACGTGCTGCTGTCCGAGAGGGTTTTGAGCTGGGCCGGGCTTAGCCCCGTCGAGTTCGTCGGTAAGTTAGGCTTGCTTTTTGGGTTTACATTTTACTCGTGTTGCTGATCTGTTGGGTGTTTGTTTCATATAAGATCCATGGACTTCGTCTCTCTCCGAGATGCTATGCGCCAGCCGAGGCAGCCTACTGGGGCCGGGGGCGCCAGCTCTTCTCGGGCGCAGCCCGCCCCAGCTCCTACTGCCCCGGTAGCGGCGCCCCGAGGACGCTCGGTGGCGGATCCTGCCCCGGGCCAAAGCAGAGCATCGGGTCGGAAGCGGGCCCTGATTCTGGAGGACACGGTCTCGGAAGAGGAGATCGGCTCCCCCTCGGAGCCGCTCAAGAAGAGTTCCCGGAGACCCTCCCTGGGCCGGTCCTCGCCGACCGTAGTGGAGGAAGGGGGCTCCGGTTCGCGGTGCCGTCGGGGCTGTCGGTCGTGGACAGCCTCCTGCATGAAATAGAGACCTCGGTGGGGGGTCGAGTTCCTGGGGGGACCCTCAGGGTTCTGCTGGCGTCGATCGCCCAGGAGTCCGTGCAGGTAAGCCCCCAGTTCATTGTGAGATTCGGTGCCTCCTTCGTCTCTCTGAACTTTTTTGTGTCTTCCTAGGTTCTCCAACATGTGGCCCTCGCCCTTCGCATGGAGACCGAGGTGGTAGCCCCGGCGTTGGAGGAGACAGGTCAGCTCGCCTCGCTGCAAGAGAGCTCCAGGCGAGAGCAGGAGGCGATGTCGGCAAGGATCGCCGCCTTGGAGGGCGAGGTGGATGCCGGGAAGAGGGAGGTCGCCCGGTATCGCGAGGCCGCTGTGATCGCTGAGGGCAAGCTCGAGGACTCCCAGGTGCTTGCCGGCAACCTGAAGAGGAAGGTGAAGGCCCTCCGAAAGGTGCTGGGGGCGGCGGCCAAGGCGTTTAAGTCGGCTGAATCAAGGGCCGTGGCGAGCTATAAGGGGTCAAAGGATTTTTATGGCAACCTGGTCGTGGCCACGACCCGCATTTGGCACGACGCCCTCGATGCCATTAAGTCTCGGATGCCGGGGTTCGACGACGCGGATCTCCGGTACGAGTTCCCCCTCGTGGGCGCCGACGAGCAAGGGGAAGAAGTTCCCGGCGAGGAGGTGGCCGAGGACCCAGCGCTCTAAGTGGTGGAGGTCGAGGACCTCGAGGTAGCGCCCGGCCCCAAGGTGTAGAGCCCCCGTTCTCCTGTCTTCATTTTGTTTTTCTTTTGAATTTTGTAAGGCTGGGGAGCCCAAAAAATACCCTTTGTAAAAAAACTTTTGTCTTTGGCAGTAGTAATAAAGTTTTTCTTCAGCTTCATAGAATTGCGTTCTGCCGTCTGCTTGTGAAGAATGCTCGTGGAATTTTTTTGCCTGTACCGTTGTGCTTTTATGTTAGGTTGGCCATCTGTTTAGCGATCGTCCATCGAGTTGTCTGCAATCACTTGCCGACGAGCGCTTCTGAGGAGGTATCTCCCTGGGCCCCGAAGTCGAGGGAAGATCATTTAGACTTGGACAGACCTGACGCCCCTCACTGGGGTCTCGGGTTCTCCACGGCCACAGAGCATCTCTGATTCCGAGCATTGGTCACCATCCGGGGGTGACCGGGCAGGGTAGCTGCCCCGTCACCTCTTGCAAAGGCTTTGTGCTTCCTGGCGCGGTGGTAGGGGAGTTGCCCGCCGAAGATGGCCGAGCAGGGCAGCCGTCCGGTTGCCACTTGTGAGGGCTTGGGTCTTTTAGTGTTTGAGGGGCTGTAAGAAGCCCACTAAGTATGTCCGGGCAGCGGAGCTGCACGACGGCCTCCGGGCGAGGGCTTTGACCTCTGGTGTCGTGGGTAGGCAACTACCAGCCTGGGATGAACGAGCGGGGCAGCCGCTTCTATCCTGGTGTCGCGGGTGGGAAGCTACCAGCCGGAGTTTTTACCGAGCAGGGTAGCTGCTCGGTTGCCTCTTGCGAGGGCTTTGATCCTTCAGGACGGGGACCGGGCAGGGTTACTGCCCAGTGCCTCTTGGTGAGGACTTTGATCCCTGTCGGTTGTGGCAGGAAGCTACCAGCCGGGGATAGCCGAGCAAGGACCCGACTGCCTCTGGGAGGACTTTGGTCCTTGGCGCGGGAAGAGCTATAAGGCTGTAAGAAGCCTACCAAGGACTCTTGGCCGGGCAGGGTTATGGCCCGATGCCTTTTGGTGAGGGCTTTTGTCCTGAAAGATAGCCGAACGAGGAACCTCGGGCTCGACTGTCTCTGAGAGGGCTTTTTGATCCCCGGCGTTGTGGCAGGGAAGCTGCCCACTGGGGATAGCCGAGCGAGGGAACCTCGGGCTCGACCTCCTCTGAGAGGGATTTTTGATCCCCGGCGTTGTGGCAGGGAACCTACCCGCTAGGGATAGCCGAGCGAGGGAATCTCGGGCTCGACTGCCTCTGGGAGGGCTTTTTAATCCCCGGCGTCGCGGCAGGGAAGCTGTCCGCTGGGGACGACCGAGCAGGGTAGCTGCTGGGTTGAATCTTTGATGAGGTGCAGCCCGCCCGTCCAGCTGTAGGCGCGGGGAATGGGAACGGTCGGGGCAACGGCGCTCGTAGCCAGTGCATTGAACGCGGGGGGAGGTGAAGCGCTAAGGGCGCGCCGCTTTGAATCCACCGGAGAAGGTTCGATGGCTGCCGCGTGGCGGCGACCCCCTGGGTGAAAGCGGGCGACTGTTGGGCTGCACAGTGGGCTATATAAGGCTGAAGGAGTACTGGTCCTTCATCCTTTATAAACAGGTCGCCGAGAATGCAGGACTTCCCGTTTACCATTTCCGACATCGTCCACTTTGAAGACGTGTACCTTTACGACCCGTACTGCACCGAGGACACGGTGCAGCTGGTCTACGGGAGCATTGAGGACCATTTTGGCCGGCTGCTCCCCAGACGCTCCTCCCTGCTGCAGCTGCTGATGTACTCCATCTGGAGGGTATCGCCGGGGCTTTACAACCCCCTGTCTGAGCTGCTCTTTGATGAGGCCGTGGGAAAGCTGTGGTCTTTGAGGCGTTTCGGCTTAATCTCCACGAACCGGCTGGCCCGCTCGGAGGCGCTCGTCCGCGAATGCTACGAGCTGAGGCTCGGGGTCGATGCCTACGGGGAACCGGGGACAGAGGCTGGAACTTGCGAGTCCCCGGTTGGCGGAGATTTTTACCGAGTACCACGAGCAGTGCTCGCTGCACCCCCTTCCCCCACTATTGTAATTTTCTTTTCTTTTTGCATGTATGGCTGAGGAGCCCATAATACCCTTTGAATAAACAAAGCTTTTCTTTCTTTTTCGCAATGCTTCATTGATCTTTATTAAATTAACAATAGATCCTAGGAAGAGTTTACATTGCTTTAAAAGAAAGGTACAGGCTAGTAGATGACTTTATTGGCTTGAGCCGAGCTCCCTGAAATGCTGTCGGCCTCCGCGCTTGGCATAAGGCATGGGGCTCCCTGAACTCCGGGTTGGCCGTCCGCTGAAACAAGCATGATCTGACTGATCGTCAGGTCGGCGGGTGGGCGATGCTGCTCCTGCTCGCGGTCGGTCTGCCGTTTGTCCCTCAGGTAGGCGGCGAGGTGCCCAGACCGGATGAGCTCTTTGATGTAGTCCCTCAGTTATTTGCAGTCCTCCGTGGCGTGGCCCAGTACCCGGTGGAAAGCACAGTAGGGGCCCCGGGTTCGTTTTGCGGCCTGAAGCGGGACCGGAGGGAACTTGAAGAACCCCTTGTTCTGGGCCTCCTCCAGCAACACCGCGACGAAGACGTTGAGGGGGTATACTCTTGGAATTTCGGGTGGTAGGGCTGCTGACGCTCCGGCCTCTCTTCCCGAGCCCTCTTCTTCTGGTCAGTCCGTTCTGTCCAGGGAAGGTTAGCATTCACCTCGGATTCCAGCTGGACCTCACGCTCGGTCCACGCCTTGACCTTGGCCATGGTCCTAGGTTGCGCCAGCGCGAAGGAGCGTAACCATTCCTTGTGCCTCAGACCAGATCTGAGTGCCGTTATGACGGTTTCGTCTCGGTGCTCGGGCACCTCGAGAAAGGCGTTGTAGAAACGGGTAATGTAGGCCTTGAACGTTTCCTTGTCCCCACTTTTAACCGTGAAGAGGTAGTCGACCGTGCGCTTCTGTCGACGGTTCCCCACGAAATGGCCAAGGAACTAAGTAGCCAACTCGTCGAAGGTCGAAATCGATTGGGGCTCGAGCCCCCGGAACCAGTCCCGACCTGCGCGGATGAGGGTGGCCGGGAAGGCTCTACACTGGGCGGCGTTGGAGTGATCTTGGAAGCTCATCCCCGCGGTGAAAGCGTCCAAGTGGTCCTTCGGATCGGTTTTCCCGTCAAACAGAGAGACCTTTGGGGGCTTGTTGTGCGAGGAGACGTGGATGGCGAGCAGTTCCTCGGTGAACGGCTTCATGAACGAGTCAGAGGCGTACTTAGCTCTGCCGCTCGAGAGGTGAGCTTCTCGGCGCATGCCCTCGATCTTCTTCTTGAGGGCGTCGAGCCGATCGTGGTACCCCGAGGAATCGGCGCCTCGGGATCCCTGGCCCTCGCTGCGGGTGACCTGCGTCTGGGAGCGGCCCCGGTTCTTCTCAATGAGGTGCCTCAGGTCCCGGGGTGAGGTAGCTCTTGAGTCGCCGGGGCGGACCCCTTTTGTGTGGCCCCGCCGATGGTGGTGGGGTCGACCACGCCCGTGAATAGGTGAGGTGACTGACATCTACTCAGGGGGATGAGGGTCACGAGGAGGCTTGAGGCGAGGCGTCCTGGCGGCGGATCTTGGTGTGGAGCCCTGGGGCGCCCAGCGGGCCTCAGGGAGCACCGGTTCGAGAGACCGGCGGTCAGGGGACGCAGCCTGTTGGTGGTCGGCCGTCCAGACAGGGACAGAGCCTTCTGGAGGCGGTGGAGCGGCGATCTGGGGCCCGGGCGCGGCTGTTTGGACGCGGACGAGGGCCTCCACGAGGGATTGCAGGCGATCTATCCGGCCTGCGAGGGCGTTGATGTCGGTCATGGGAAGGGGTTCATCCCCGCCTTAAGTGAGTGGAAGACGGCAGCTGGTACAGGGATTCCCAGGATGGTCGTCTGCCATGATGGTGGAGATAGGAAGGCCAGCTTTTGTTTTCGTGAAGTTGTTTTCCCACAGACGGCGCCAACTGATGGAGCTCCTTTTCAGGCCTCCGTCAGATGTTGTCTTCCGTTGATCTCACGGTGGACTTAGTTGATTATCCTCCATTACGTGTGAGTCTCAATGGGTTTTTGGAGGAGGAGGTGAAGTGAGGGAGTTGGTGTCGAGTACCTGCAAAGAAGTCCTGGGATAGTTTGGTACTACCAAGGACCCTCCGACGCTCAAGTTAATGATGAGATCCGAGCAGAGCAACGACTTAAAGAGTAAAAAATGGCTTACTTGACCCCTCTGTGATGGGGGTTTATATAACGGTGGCGGCACGCAGCAGCAGGCGCGGAAATCTCGCCGGCAGTTACACTCCCGACGTCACGCCCGCGTAGAGAACGGATCGCCCATTAATGGGGATCGTGATGGCGTGGAACGTGGGACGTTGCTGGCGTAAAATCCGCGCATGGCGAGATTCACGGAGCGACGGTTACGCATGTGAGCGGTGGAGTTGGCCGGAGGGCCGAGGAAGACGGCATCGGCGGGAGCTCGGGGACGAGCGAGGAGGCCGATGAGTCTTGGTCCTGTGACAGCTCGAGGCGAGCTGAGGGGCCGAGAAGGTTAATTTGCAGGGAGCCCTGAGGAGGGCTAGCTCGTGCTTGCAGGTCGGGCGTAGGGTGGCCTGGTCGGCCCCCGTGGGCCCTTTCTTCCGAGTCTTGGGACACGTCATCTGCCACGTGTCATGATTTTGGGGATCGCCAATATCGAGCACTATCATAAACTGACATGTGCAATGCATGTGTATAAATTCTAGTAATTTATAATTGTGTTGTGCCTATATTCAAATTTTAATAATAAAGTCGTTGTCAATGGACTCAACGAATTTGAACACGATTTGTCCTATAGGAATTTGCAACACTTTTTTGCGTCGCTTGCTTTCCAGGCATCACTCCATGGCATTTTCGTAATTTTACATAACTAAATAGGGCACTAACCACTGTAATTAAGCTTAACCGCATCACTAATCGCCTTCTACAGGATCTCGGAGATCCTGGCAACTCCGACACGCTAGGACGGGTTTGGGAACTCCAAGTTTGGTTGGAGCACACCAAATCCTTCATGTTCTCCGCTTATCTCTCGAGGAAAAAAACCACAGTCAAAAGAAAATCAAAAAAGAGAAGAACGAAGGAACGAAGCGATTCTTTGCTCGCGGGCGAAATTCTCCTCATCGGCACGTTTTCTTGCAGATCCCTTTCTTTGATTCCATTTCGTTTTCATGGCGTGCAAACTAGGGTTAGGGTTTCGATTGAGTCCTTTTCTTACCCCTCGTTCTCGCGACGATGGTTCAATCTCGTGGTTGTTACTTGATTCTGATCGCTGCGATGGGTTGTTGTTGGGCGCTGTGGAGCAGTGGCCTGCTCTATATGCTTCGCAGGAAGCGAGGAGGAGGAGGAGCTGAGATCGAAGAAGGAGATCAGCTCAGAGAGAACGGATCGCTGAACTACAAGAAGCAGAAGATCGATCGAGCGATGGATTCTAATGGTGTGAATGGGAACGGGAAGGCGGCGATGATGGGGGAGGAGATCGATGAGGATTTGCATAGTCGGCAGCTGGCGGTTTATGGGAGAGAGACCATGAAGAGGCTCTTCGCTTCAAACGTTCTGGTTTCGGGGCTTAATGGACTTGGTGCCGAGATAGGTAATCGTTTAATCCTTTCGTATCTTGAATTCTTGGGCTGTGAGCAGAATCATGAGGTCAATTAATTTTGTTTATATTGACTTGATTGTGAGTGAAACGACTGTAGGTTTTCATCTGGAGTTAGATCAAATCTCGTGTAGTTTTAATTTCTTGTGTGAAAATTGAAATCCTAATCTGCATGGACTTGATTTGGTAGATATTGACTATTGCTAGTTGGGTGTGGAATTTTCATTACAATTTAGCGACTAAATTGTGGATTGGCTCTTTGCAGCTTTACATTTTTGGTGTGAATATAGATGAACTCTTCCATGTCATCTAATTGGTTTAAATTGATTTTGTCCCTTATATACATTTACACATACACATATACGCACACATTTATGTATTTGTGTGAGAGCGCGCGTGCGTGCACATGTGCGCGCGCTTGGTTTTTTCATTTTGTGGAATCATAGTTTTGCTCCTCGATGAATTATTTTCAGTATACTATTTACTACAATTCGGACCAGTATAATTTTTGATATAGGCAACTCCTGTTTCTTTTGAGCAAGTTAATTGAGAGTGAATACATATGTAAAAGTCCAATTCAGCCTACAATTCTGTAGCCTCTGTGAAGTCTCAATAATATTCTTCTCATGTTCCCAATCACCATAGAAAGGTCTAGTGCATTCTCTCTAGAGCATTAATCCTAACCATCTTTAAATTTACATGCATTTAAATATTAATGTGGATGGTGATTGAAATTGTGAGAGCAGGATAATCACTTTATTTCATGTTTTCCACCAATGTATAGTTCCACATCGACTGTTCTCAATCACCCTGGCTCCTTTCCACTACATAATCTTTATGACAATAACAATTGTTGTAGTAGAAGTGATTTACTAAATTGTCGTCTTACAACATAAACTCAGAAACCGATGTTGGCATGAGTGATTTCCTTGGATTGCATCTTATGTTTTATGGTTTGTTGTGGATATTCGTTAATTCTTATGTCAATTGCTCTTGTAGTTATTTTTTGGTTTTCTCATATATTATATTTCTTGTGTGTTGATTAACCAAGATGTTTATTTTAACTTTGGAAATATGTGAAGCTGTAATTCTTGTTGCAAACCAATTTCATTTGTTTCACATGTACTTCGGTACTCCCTGTGTTGCAGTATGTTTTATCTGAACAAAACTAGTTCAGTAGTATGTTTTATCTGAAAAAAACTAGTTCAGTTACATATATGTCATAGAACGAGAGTTCAAATTTGTTAACCAACGGTTTCTTGAAGGTCTAGTGTACAATTTGTATGTTCTAATTATATATGTATATGTTGTGTGATATATTCAGGAATGTGGGTATCAGGTGCCACAGAAGGAAAAATCAACTCACTTTTTTTTGGTCGATCAATACCCTTTGCGCTTTGAGCCACATGGGTGTCAAGTTAACAGTTAGCAAATGAAAGAATATTTCCAAAAAATCAGTGGGCAGTTAGCAAATGAAAGAATATTTCCAAAAAATCAGTGGGCAAAGGGAAATTGGTTTTCATATGGTTTAGGCCATGAAGATTAAGGAAGGGAACTTTCCCATTCGGATCTTTCCTCCTTGAGGAGTTGAGAGTATGAGAGAATTTAGAGAATGTCGACCGTACATTTTATGCATGTTAAATAATATTACTTGAAAAATCTTTTGTAACTATACTTATGGTTGTGTTGTAATTATATTGGCAAATTGTATAATTACATATATTAATTATTTTTTTTGAGAATTTTATGATGCATAGATTTTCGCTACGTTTAAAATAATTACTATATAAAGTTTAGGATGTGTTAGAGAATGCTTTTATCCACAACTATCCAATAAGTGTCTGAGAGTTGACTCCCCTTCAAACTACGAGTGCAACATACCTTCCATGTTGTACAAATACCTCATATAGTTGGATGTGCCCTTATTAGAAAATCATATACATAGATACTTCCTAAATTTATCATGGATTGTGGATGTATTTAAGATGTACCAATTACTGGCAAATTGTATAATTACATATATTAATTATTTTTTTTGAGAATTTTATGATGCATAGATTTTCGCTACGTTTAAAATAATTACTATATAAAGTTTAGGATGTGTTAGAGAATGCTTTTATCCACAACTATCCAATAAGTGTCTGAGAGTTGACTCCCCTTCAAACTACGAGTGCAACATACCTTCCATGCTGTACAAATACCTCATATAGTTGGATGTGCCCTTATTAGAAAATCATATACATAGATACTTCCTAAATTTATCATGGATTGTGGATGTATTTAAGATGTACCAATTACTAGAAAGTTAATGTTTTAGTGTACGAATGGTGGGGGCTCACAGCCCATTGATTCATAGTTGTGTTTATACAATTTTCCACAGTTAAATCAAGGTTTAAAAGGCCTCTTAAAGTTTTTTTCTAGCAACCGCATCAAATAGTATTGAAGGGTGAATGGCCACGTAATTGGTTCTATACAAAATATACTAACAAATGAGAACATTCAATCGCATGTATATACACAAAGCCCAAGCGATATCCGAAACGTGATATACAAGCTCAATGGTCACTAAATAAAGCCTATTTCTTTTCTTTTTCTTCCTATCAACATATCTTTTTCTATCTTCCTATTTTTTAGGGTATATATATATATATATATATATATATATATATATATATATATATTAAAAGTATAATTATTTGTAATTCCACATAATCCTTTTATACGATGTATTGTTTAAGCGTTATGCGCAGGCCAACCAAATAGAGAATGAATGCGTGCTTTACAACATTGATTTCCCCACTTTTATGATAAAGAATGAAGATAAAGAATGAAAAAGATAATGATATTTTAATACCTATTTATTTATGTTACTTAAAAAGTTTTTTTGTAAAATATATAACCAACACACACACAAGCATTATCACGATTTTTAAGGGTTTGGTGCATCCGGGTATTTGGATTGTAATGATATCATCTATCTGTTCAGTGCAACATAGCCATATTCGTCCTTTCCTTCATATGTATTTGTTCTTGTTGATTGGAATGAGAGTTCTGCACTTTATTGTATGTATTGCAATCATGATATTTGAAGGGAAAGATTCTTGTAATTTTTTTAAATTTGGATTGTAATTTTGCAATCTGTTGCCTCAACAACCTTGCTGCCTCATCATATGTATTTCTTTCTTATCACAATTTGTATCTTTCTTTCTTTGTTTAATTTTCTTTTTTATTCACAATATGGAATTGTATTTGAATAATTATTCTACTTCTAGATTAAGAAAAGCTGCAGATCACCATGTTTCTTTCACCCCTTGATGTGATGTATATTCCTCCAGAAACAAAATATTTACATATTAACACTGGTACCATCAAACCATTATGCTTATGGATTTATTGTGAATGAAGTGAGTAATATCTGAAGAGAGATGTGGTTTTCCACTAGTACCATCATAGTATTACTAGAATTTTCAGTTTCTTAATGATATTGTCAGGGATCCATTCCTTAATTTTTACTAGTGGCATATTGTAGTGTCACAGAGTTCCATTTGATGTAGTGGCCATTATATCGACTTCATTGGTCGTCATGTAGAACAGTGGGTGGAGTTGCATCAAAATTATTTAAGCTTTTACCTGTTATGGGTGTTATACTTACATGCTATGTAGCACGGGTTCGGATACGGATACAGAATACGATACGATATGGATTCACAATTTTCCAAAAACCTAGGATGCGGGATACGTTTTAATATCGATTTTAAATTAACTAAATATGAATATATATTAAGATATACATACCAATATATAATAATATAAAAAAATAAGGCATTATGTTAGACATTCAATGCATTTTCAAACTTTTGAGTGCCTTAATTTTCGAGAAAGAGAAGATGCGTCAATTCGAGAGAGGTTAGAACGACATTTACTAGTCTGACCGAATCCGAGAGTTTCGGACTCCGATATATGATCAGGGACGATTTGTGAGGCATATACAAGTGTCCGTGCTTCATCGCTTACATGCATAATTTTTTAAAGTATTAGCATTTTCAATTTCTTATTTGAAGAATAACTAATCACATAGGCATTGATCTGTAACATTACCATATTAACAGTGAGGCTGTTGACTCGTATAGATCCTAAATGATCTTCAATCTGTTTTGCAGAGTTATTGGTTTTAGTTTCGAGACTGAATGGTTATATTTCACATGATTTCTATCTTTTTATCTACAGACAGATGATTTCGAATTGTTCAGATTACATTTAAAAGTGTATTCTACATGATTTTCTTTTTTTGGTGTGTACCCATTCTTGTGTACAGGATTCTTCACTATATATTTTGTCTATATTCTGTGGATCTATGCTTAGTTACATGTTGATAATTCTTTCTTATTTCTTGTTCTTTGGAAAACTATGCTGATATATTATACTGTCATTGACTTTTATATTGGAGTGTCCAGGACTTTAGTAATATTTATTTTTTTTGCAGCAAAGAACATTGTCCTTGCTGGCGTAAAATCTGTCACCCTTCATGATGAAGAGACTGTAGGATATTGGGACTTGTCCAGTAATTTCTTTTTCTCTGAGTATGATATTGGCAAAAATCGAGCTGAAGCTTGTGTACAGAAGCTGCAAGATCTCAACAATGCTGTCTTAATCTCTGCCCTGACTGAAAATTTGTCTAAGGAAAAACTTTCTGATTTCCAGGTTTGTTTCCTGCTTAAAGTTTAAAACTTAACACTATTTTTGAATTTTTCATCCCTTCTAATGCTTAGATATTGCTGTACATTATATAAAATGGCACTAAAATGTGTTTTGTTTCCCTTCTAAGTTTTTGAATTTATCATCTCCTTCAACGTTCAGATATTGCTGTTCATTAAATAAGATGGCAATAGGTGATGCTGACACTTCATATCTATATGCCTTGTAAAATTTGACTTATGTAAACAATTTTTATATCTTGAAACTTCTTAGAGGATCAAGTGTTTTGGCGGGATGCATAATGCATTCTTTTTTACAATGTTTTTCTGCGTTGAAATACAGTCATGTTTAATTTACGAAACCATCAACTTATCATCATAGTCAACCTTTGCATGTGTTGGTGGCGTCATCTCAAGAAAGCTCCATTAAAAGAATTGAGGAATACTTTCATAACCGGCATTAACCTTACGTCAAAATTATGGCTTGGTAGTCACCATAGGCATTCTGACATGGTGCATATAAAGAAAGGGTGTTCATATCTTTGGAAAGGAGGGAAATTGAAACAACCATTTAAAAAACTTAAAATCTTATCCGTAAATATCTCTAACCGTTTACTTACTCGTTATTTGAAATATATATAAGCAAGTAGTAGTTTGTACTCTGAAGTGTTGGATTTGTAATTAATTTTAATTACTATTATATTTCCTCCTTTAGCAGAACACTTGGGAGTTATAGTGTGGGTTAATCCACATGATCACAATATTGTTTTTTTTTGTTGTCTTTTAATTCTCTGATTGCAGAAGGTAGAAACAAATTTGGTTAAAAAGTTGAGTAATTTTCCGATATACAGGTTGTTGAAGGGCCATATAGAAACATGGAATTACCTCGAAGTAGTCACCAAACGTTCTGAAACGGTGTTAGACTTCAAGAAAAGGGCCCTTGTTTTCGCACACATGCAGCTGACATAGCATTTTAAGATATATAAATCTTTCATATGTGTGTGCGCGCCTCTCTCTGTCTCTCTCTCGTGATGATTAGACGATGAATGGTTTGGGCCGTTCAAATCTTGCGTCGTCTGGGAGTTGACATGTTACTTATTGTGCAACACGGGTTGTGTATCACTCCCCTATATATATATAACTAGATTTTAACCCTGTGTGTACGCGCAGTTTTGCAGTATAAAATAATTACTTATTCTAAAACCAAAGTAAATATTTCCAAAAATATTTTTGTATAAATTGTAAAACTAAAAAAATTACTTGCAACTTTACTTTATGAAGAAAAGATGTAAAAAAACAACAAGTGTGTTATGCGTAGTATTACAAAATAAAATAATTACTTACTCTAAAATCAATGCCAATATTTTTTCGAAAGAAAATATTTGAACTTATTCATGCCATCAATAATTTTCAAATCTTACTTTAAATTAGAAATGATTTTCTTTTGCATTAATTTATTATTTTCTAAATAGTCCATCTCTTTATTTGAATATCAAGATAGTATTTGATTTTTTTCATTATAAGAAATCATATATCAATCTTATATCTTACTTTAATATCTCATGGTTGGATAAAGACTAAATTTTACTTAAATACCAAAAGCCTTTGGTTTTTTTAATCTCTCTCTCTCTCACACACACATGAGAAATAACTTTTTAGCCCAATAAAATAAATTAAATTAAAAACCAAATAATTAAAAAAGGCTAAAAATAATTTTTTTAGTTGTTATCGGGCCCCATATGAGTGGGCCTTTTGGAAATGGATAAAGGAAATAAATATGATTAATGAGAAGGGCAAAAGAGGAAATACAAAAGTTAGTGCTTTGACTTGCAAAAGATTCATTGACCAAACCCAACTTTGTATTATGCTAAAGAAAGAAAGAAAGATTGTGTAGTTCCTCTTTTTTAAAATGTATGGAAGGCAAGTAATAACTTGTACTATCAAGGGGTGAATGTATAATCTCTCTCTCAAATTACTTATCTATTCTCCTTCAATAAAATACAGTTTATGGTGAATGAAATAACATACCAATAGGAAGAGGTTTTAGTGGTGGGGGTTTTCTGTGGGTTAAACCCACATGGCCACTGTGGCAATTGTTTTTGTTCTGTTTTAACCCTCTAATTGCAGAATGTAGAAACAATTGACTCAGAATAAGAGCATTATGCAATCTACAGATTGTCAGATTGTATAGAAGGGGCAAATAATAATATGCATACTTTAAGTTGATGAAATTGGACTAATTCTATTGCTCATTGTCGTATCCTCTAATTTATTGTTGTGTATATTGTCTATACATCCTACCTTTTATTTAAACTGGTATGCATGAGTGGTTTGAAAACTTCTTTCTTACCAAGGTTTACTATTATAATTTTCATTCTGAACAGGCGATCGTTTTTACTGATATAAGTTTGAAGAAAGCAATCGAATATGATGATTATTGTCACAACCACAAACCTCCAATCCCTTTTATAAAAGCTGAAGTTAGAGGCCTCTTTGGCAATGTGTTTTGCGACTTTGGCCCAGAATTTACGGTTTTTGATGTTGATGGAGAGGAACCACACACAGGCATAATTGCATCTATCAGCAATGGCAACCCTGCTCTTGTATCTTGTGTTGATGATGAGCGCCTTGAGGTCCAAGATGGGGATCTTGTTGTGTTCTCCGAAGTTAAGGGCATGACCGAGCTGAATGATGGTAAGCCGAGAAAAGTGATTAATGCAAGGCCATACTCGTTTTTCCTTGCAGAGGACACAACCAGTTTTGGTGCATATGAAAGAGGTGGTATAGTCAGCCAGGCAAAGCAACCTAAGATCCTTCAATTTAAACCGTTGAGAGATTCCCTAGCAGATCCTGGAGATTTCTTTCTAAGCGATTTTTCAAAGTTTGACCGACCACCTGTGTTACATTTGGCTTTCCAAGCCTTGGATAAGTTTAGGCATGAGTTGAGGCGTTTTCCTGTTGCTGGATCTGAGGAGGATGCCAAGAGATTGATAGGTTTTGCTGTTAGTATCAACGAAACTGCAGGGGATTGCAGAGTAGAAGAGATCGACCATAAACTTCTTAGGTATTTCACAAGTGGCTCAAGGGCAGTTTTGAATCCTATGGCAGCAGTGTTTGGTGGTATTGTCGGCCAGGAGGTTGTGAAAGCCTGCACCGGGAAGTTTCATCCCCTTTTCCAGGTACCTGCTGCTTTGCTCTCACCCTTTTTTACTTTCCAAACTTTGTTTAAATTTTTATGTAAGTTTTGTTTTCTTTGAAAATTGGCAGTTCTTCTACTTCGATTCAGTTGAGTCTCTTCCTGTTGACCCATTAAAGCCTGAAGATTTGAAGCCATTGAACTCCCGCTATGATGCGCAAATTTCCGTTTTTGGATCAAAGCTCCAAAAGAAACTGGAACAGGCCAATGTTTTTATGGTAGGCGCTGGTGCTCTTGGCTGTGAGTTCTTGAAGAACTTTGCCCTCATGGGAGTTTCTTGCAGCCGCAAAGGGAAGCTAACTGTAACGGACGATGATGTAATTGAAAAGAGTAATCTCAGTCGCCAGTTCCTGTTCCGTGGCTGGAACATTGGGCAGTCAAAATCCACGGTTGCGGCTGCTGCTGCCAGTAAAATCAACCCTGCTATCCATGTCGAAGCTCTGCAGAACCGAGCAAGCCCTGAGACTGAAGACGTGTTTAATGATGCATTTTGGGGGAGCTTGGATTGTGTTGTCAATGCTCTGGACAATGTGAATGCTAGATTGTATATGGACATGAGGTGCGTCTATTTTCAGAAACCCCTGTTGGAATCTGGAACCCTGGGTACCAAATGTAATACCCAGATGGTTATACCTCACCTGACTGAGAATTACGGGGCTTCTCGAGATCCCCCTGAAAAACAGGCACCTATGTGCACGCTGCACTCCTTCCCGCACAATATCGATCATTGCCTGACATGGGCTCGCTCTGAGTTTGATGGTTTACTTCAGAAAACTCCCAGTGAAGCGAACAAGTTCCTATCGAACCCAAAGGAATATACTTCCTCATTGAGAAAGGCTGGTGATGCTCAGGCTAAAGATCAACTTGAACATGTTCTGGAGTGTCTTTGTAAGGAAAGATGCGAATCATTTGAAGATTGTGTCATATGGGCACGGTTGAAGTAAGTTTGACTTCTTTCCTGTTCCTTTTCTTTACCTAGTTTCTAACAAGGCCATTGTGAGTCCTATGATTTTGAATCGGCAAGTGACTTAGACAGGCCATGGTGATTCTTCCCATCACGAATTTAATTCCAGCTTCACATGAATAACTGTAATAAGTAATATGTATAATTAATTGGGAAATATTTGAGGCACTTACGGATCTAAAACTAATGCCTTTACAGAATCCCGGCTTCTACAAAATTTCTAGTTGCTTGCTCGTTACCTTTTCTTTTACTAGTGTTAACACATGTCCAAAGGAACACATGATATATTGGAGGAACTCGTGTCCCAATTTCATTTTCAAAATTTACGAAAATTTCTCTGTTTGTGTAATGCAATTCTATGATTTTTAAGGACATGAATGCGACGTCTAGCTTAATAGAAGAAATCTGCTGGGGTGGCCATATGATATTCAAAATTTTGGCCATATTGTATTCAAAATCTCAAATTGATGGATAAACATATTTCAGAGTAGATGAAATTTCTCCCTGTGCTCGTATAGCTTCAATGAAGCAAGTTTGACTTCTCTGCTCCAATTTTATACCCATTATATTTGCCAGTCCACTGATTGATTCCCACTCATGAAAATTCTAGAATTTCGGGATGTCTGTCCTTGTAGTTATATGGCTTGTGCAATTATTTGGAAGCCGTGACAAACCAAGAATCTAAATCTAAAGGAATTTGCATTATCCTCAAAGCTAGATGATTGTTCACTGTATAAGCACCCATCTATATATTTCTTTTTAATGTTGTATATTCTTAACCCTGAATTTTCGTTATCTCAGGTTCGAGGATTATTTCTCCAACCGTGTGAAGCAGTTGACATATACCTTTCCTGAAGATGCTGTTACCAGTTCAGGCACTCTGTTCTGGTCTGCTCCTAAACGGTTTCCCCGACCTCTAGAGTTCTCAGCGAGTGATCCAGCACACCTTCAGTTTATCATGGCTGCTGCTATATTAAGAGCAGAGACATTCAAGATTCCTTTACCAGACTGGGCCAAGAGCCCAAATAAGCTAGCCGATCTTGTCGCTAAGATAGCTGTTCCCGAGTTTGAGCCTGATAAGGATGCGAAGATTGTTACGGATGATAACGCAACCAGCATCTCCACTTCCTCTAGCGACGATGCTGCTTTGATCGACGAACTTGTTGCTAAGCTAGAGAAATGTGCGAGTATTCTGCCCCCAGGATACATGATGAACCCGATACAATTTGAGAAGGTAAGGCTTCCCTTCTCTTAATTTTTGGTTTCTCCAAGGCATACTTTTACTTGTTTCCAAGAGCCGCTTTTTACCTTTTAATAGACATTAATCATACCTGCAGTATGCAACTTCTTTAATTCCCAAACTATTAGCCCTAAGCGAGTATAAGTATCAGTGACAGAAGTGGTAGGAAAATGATTTTAAAAAGGTGAGGGCATTTTGAACTAAAAGCCATAACGAAGAGTAATAATGTATGATAAAATAGAGGGTAATCTTCAGCTTTGGAAAAGAGAGGGTCCTATTCTGCTACTTAGGCAAAGTACACGGGGTTTCATGCAATTAGCCCTACATTTAATATTATGAAGTCTTGTACAATTGAACAGTTTTTTCTTATTGAAATATTTGAGTTTTTAGGGACATCTCTTACAATATATTACTGGTTTAGTTCTTATATATCCTAATGACGCTCATATTCTTTTGTGCTACGTTTCTTCTTGAATTTACTTTTTCAGCAAGTTGTGTTATTTCCCCTATTTTCTGTGCATATGTTGTTTGAACTATTGGTTTGCAAAGCAATTACAAATATCAGTCTGCCTCATAGCATCTTATCTATGACTATTACAATGCAAGAGAGTTTGCAAGCGGTCGTGCAAATTTAGGCCATGCAAATTTAGGCCATACGCAAAGGCCACGTTACTGTGTAACATCTTCAGAGGGGCATGCCTGTATCTTTTTGTACACAGGCCCTTCACATTATTATTATTTTGCATAAAATCCTTGTTTTTCAAGTTTTCCTCCAAACAGCATTTTTCATGATTATAATTATCCAACTTTACATAAGGATTTATATGTTATGTAATGATGTAATCCTTGCTATTATTTTCAGGATGATGATTCGAATTTCCATATAGACTTCATAGCTGCTCTGGCCAACATGCGTGCAAGAAACTACAGCATCCCTGAAGTTGACAAGTTGAAAGCGAAACTCATCGCGGGAAGAATCATCCCAGCCATCGCCACCACCACCACTCTCGCCACGGGGCTGGTCTGTCTTGAGCTGTACAAGGTCCTGGCCACCGGCCACAAGGTGGAAGACTACCGCAACACCTTCGCCAACCTGGCCCTCCCGATGTTCTCCATGGCCGAACCGGTCCCACCCAAGCTCCACAAGTACAGGGACATGACCTGGACCCTGTGGGACCGATGGAGCATCCACGGGGACATCACCGTCAGGGATCTCTTGAACTGGCTCAAGGATCGAGGTCTCAATGCCTACAGCGTCTCGTGCGGGAATTCCATGCTTTACCATCCCATGTTCCCCAAACATAAGGAAAGGATGGACAAGAAGATCGTGGATTTGGCGAAGGATGTGGCGAAGGTGGTTATACCCGAGTATAGGCGCCATGTGGATTTGGTGGTGAGCTGTGAAGACGATGAGGGTAAGGACGTGGATATCCCTCTCATTTCAGTATATTTCCGGTAGGCGAGACGGTATTTCGATCTTGCAATTCGTTTAGATAAACATTGGGTGATTCATATTGTTTCTAAAGAATCGTTCTTGTACATTCCGTCTATGACTTAAGACTGACTTCATCTGCAATTACTGTGATACCGTCTCTGTTGCTTAGAATTGATTGATATTAACATACAAAATCCTGGAGGATATAGAATACAAATTATTTTACTTGCCAATGGTCAAGAGTTAATATTAGTATCGAAATATTTTGCCAATATTTTGCTGTATATCTTTATTTCCCGTCTTCAAAATATTTCAATCTGCTTCAGTGCTCTAGCATAGATCATAAAGTATTACATTGTTTCTCTATCTCAAAGCACAAACTCTCACCAAAGGAGTGCCTTTCCACTCCAATGCCATCTCATTGTCACCATCATCTCTCATCCTCACCCTAAAGCATCCCCCCTTCACCATTTCCTTTGCCTCCAATACTCTGCTTGCTAAGCTTACATCCCTTGTTGTTAAAGCAGCTCCCCATGCAATCCAAAACAAGAAGAAGAAGAGACACATGCGCTTATATACAAGCACTCCATCGTTGTTCATCAGAAAATGGCACACTGCCAGAAAATCCATTCCCACAAGTGGTTATCCCATTTCTCTTATTAGAACCAGCAACCAATTCTTGAGCCACCTCTATAAACTTTTCTATCTGGCTCAATCTTTTCTTGACATTTTTAGCCATCCCCATCTGTGGAAGCCCGACCATACAATTAAATACCAACCACTCTCTCACACTTGAACCTCCCTTCTTCTCCATCAACAACTCCTCGAGTCTCATATGATCTACTCTCACCTCCATACCTATACTTTGAGCAAAGCTTCCGAGAATCTTCTTTGTTCTCTCTAACCGACAATCCTCTTCAACGTGAATGCATGTTATACGGACAAGCCTTTGAGGCCCGAGAGAAGAAAGCAAAGGAGGCCATTGGATCCCATCTCCAAGGTCGAAATCTACGATATGTACGAATTCGACGTCTTGAGGTACAGATTCATGTATTGCAGCATTGGCAGCAAAGTGTGCAAACCTGCCGTTAGGGGTGATCTCATAGAAGGCGCAGAAAGCAATGACATGGTTCTTGATGCACTCTTGTTTTAGGAAATTCCGATTGTGGATCGGAATGTTGTTGGAGTAACAAGTGGTGAGAGACGCGTGCCATCGTGGTGCCGATGGGGCTGGCCTTTTCTCGGAGTCGAATCAGTATCACTTGGGCGAGGTCGGCGGATCCTTTCTCAGTGGCTTTCTCCATATGCCTTTAAGAGGTGGAATGTGCTCAATTCTTGGTTTAGCTCTTCATGGCATGATTGTTGATGATATGAGTGACAGTCCTCCTCAGAGGTTGTTGACATTGAAGGGAAGGCGCCATCTTCGCAGGCAGAGATGCGACAATTTAAGTATGTCTCCATATAGAGAAGTGAATAGAGAACTATAGTGTCTAAAAGATCTTATGACGGCATATTAAAAAATAATGAGTTGGATGTTTGTCGAGATTGATAAATACTGCTAACTAAAACGAAAACGAAAAAGAAAAAGAAAAAATATTTCGGTTTTTGTCCATAAAAAGAAAGGATGCTTAAACTGCAACGAAGTACTTTGAGTGTAAGAATATTCCTCCAACCTCTTAATTAAGACCACATATGAAATCGAGCATAATTTTGCAAAGAACTGCGCCCTTCGTTTCTTGAGAAGAGATGGAAAACACGGTCAATATCATTAGGTTGAATATTTGCCTCGGCTCCTCGTTTATTGAGAAGAGATGGAAAACACCGTCAATATCATTTGGTTGAATATTTGCCTCGGCTCCTTGTATTTTAGGTATGCCCAGGAATTTTGAGATGGTATTAAAGGCAGCTAATTTACCCTTTGCCTCCTACTAGGAAACCTTGTAATTATTTTTCATTAAAAGAATTGGTTTAATAACATTATCAAAGAAATGTTCATTGTTGACAGAGTTCAAGTGGGCTCGTCTTCTTTCTCTGTCTTTTATTTTGCAGTTGTTTTCTATATATTTCTTTCTCTTAAATATATTCTTTCTGATATATACAAGGTTAAGTTGGCTACAGTGGTGGCAACCCAAAAAGATTGACATTTTTGATAATGTTATCATCTCTTAATACAAAGAGAGAGAGTTTTAAGCACGTTAAGGATTTTATTTCTTTTCCATGAAGTGACATTATATAGTAGTATCGCCACATTTTTGGCACAGTGGAGGTAGCAGAGTTTTATGGATTTTATTCTATGAAACAAGTAATAATAATATCCAAGGGTTCAATTCTCTCCCTTGTGTTGGAGAAAAATTGTTATGGATAACTTAAATCTTTTCAAGTTTGTTATTATATTGAAGAGCTTAAACTTTTAAAATGATTGAGTCGAATGAGATCAAAGCCATTCAAATTCAAATCTAATGAGACATGCACATGATAGACCGAAACTCACTTGTGAAAGAGTATGTAACGTCTATCATATGCAACATTTCATATTTCAACCAGAGATCATGACGAACTCTATGTATAAATACTACACTTTCTTTGGAGCTCTCATCATTCAAAGAGAAGTTGCTAATGGTAGTTTAAGGCAGGGTCTACTGCCAAAGTTGTGTAGCCATATCAGATCCTGGCCCTTAACGGGCACACACCCGTTACCGTCCGCTAAGTCCAGAAGTCGGAGTCTCATCCAAGGGTTGGGTTTTACAGATCCGTTAAGGTCGCCAACCGAAACTTCTGCTGTTCAATGAAGGATTGAACAACGAGAAGCATATTAAGGGTGAGTTTATTCCCTTCTAGTGATTATAGAGTACAACCTCTTGGCAAATATCAATTAAGGGATTGAAGGATCTATGTTTAGAGATGGGGAACAAGACTTTAGTTAGCAATGGCTATCCAGAATAAGAAGACTCAGAATATTCCAATCATTCTCTCTCTCATCCATAGATGCACCGAATAATTTATAATTTCTATTGATGATGAGCATAAAACGTGTTCTCATGGGTTTGTTGTTTTAATTTATTTATTATTTATTTTCTCCCTTTTGAACTGTTTTGCATGTCCTTTTGGGAAGCTTCATGAAGGAGAAAGAAATGGTTAAGAGTTTTTTTCGTTTCTCCATAATCTTTATGGAAGCAAACATATAGTCTATTTGATTATTCATTCTATATAATATATATAAAGCAACATGAAAGAATATTTCTTGAAATATTTCTTTATCTGGCATGGATTTTAATGGAAAAATTGCTATCTAACACACATATTCTCTTACACAGTTAATTCTCTTACTATAATATTCTCTTACACAGTTAATTCTCTTACTATATTTAGATCACGTAAAATTTTAAGGGTTTTTTACTTAAATGTCTCTCATACTTCGCTAATTACTGAAAGACCCCACATACTTCGTATCTACTTTAAAAAACCCTTATACATCCTATCACAAGTGAGTTTCGGTCTATCATGTGCATGCGTGTGTTAAGACCATATCCCGATATTGACCGTTAGCCTCTTAACAGAATGATGAAAAATACAAAAAAGATTCTCTTTCGGTCTATTAAGGTTTTTTTCAGTGCCCCCCGCCCCCAGTCCCATCCAAATTACCGATTTTTCTTCAAATTACCTTTAGGATTAGAACTTAGATCAAAGATCTCTCAAATTGATCATGAAAACCTGCTCATCTTCTTAAACCTTCTCCCTCGATAAGCTTGTTGGGTGTCGTTGCCCTTTCAATTGAAAGTTCTGATTTAGTAGGCAAGCCCATTTGAAAGGGAAGCAATTCTTTAGTTGCCATAAATTTTAATCTGCAACTAAATAAGGATGTGGATTATTTTTGTGGGAGAAAATGCCTGGAAAGTAAGAGCGCGGTTCAAGCTCAAGTTTTAGCTCCAACTTTTTAACGGGACGTTAAATTTGGTTGGAAAACCAACGTGAGGATTTTTTAGTGCAACTTAAATGTAATCTTTTGAAATACTGAAATATAGAAAAAACAATTTAGAGTTCAAAGTTTCGTGATTTTAGTTCACTATTACAAAAATATATATAAAAGGATGAGAGAACTTGAAAATTTTGCATTTTTGAAAAAATCGCTATTCCTTATATAATGTAGCATGTAATATAATAAATATTGAAGAAACAAAAAATTTAAAAGTTTTAAAAATTGTACAATATTGTGTTGTAGCATTCATAGCATTAAAAAACAGAAGAAGAAAGGAAATTTTGAAAATTTTATGATTTTCTTGGGCTATAGTATATAAAATATAGAAAAAGGAAGAAAATAGAAAATACCGAGATTTATAAAAATTTCATGATTTTCATTAGCGAATAAAAAATATTGAAAAACCGAAGGAAATAGAAGATTCTTAAGATGTTTGAAGATTTTATGATTTTCGTAAAATTTTGAAAACCAAAATTTTTTGAAAAGATAATAAAAAAAAAGAGAAAATTTTGTAATTTTTGAAAATTTCGCGATTTTCGTATGCTGCAAACATGTAAAATATTGTAAATTTGAATTATATAAAAAAAATTGGGATTTTTCAAGGTTTCATGATTTTTGTATGTTGTAAGGGTTTCTAATCATAAGGAGTCTAAAATCACTCGGACCGGATTTCTTTGTTCTGTTAAATTTTTAGTAGCAATTGACGACATGTTTACTGTACTTTACATAACTTTTTGTTCTTTGATACCCGGAAGTTCTCCAAAGGTTCAAGCAAATAAAATTTTGGAAAATCGGAAAAAAAGAAAATTCTAAGATTTTTGAAATTTCTTGATTTTCATATTGCTATGTATGCAAAATAATGAGAAAAACAAAGAATACGGTCTTTATGAGATTTTTATTAATTTTACGATCTTTATGTTCTATATTATAAAAAATATTGAAAAACCAAAGAAAACGGAAAATTCTTAACACTTTTGAAAATTTTACGATTTTTGTATGTAACAAGCAAAGTATTGAAAAATCCAAAGAAAACAATTTTTTTTGCAATTTTTAAATATTTCACGATTTTGTTTGCTACAACATGCAAAATATTGCAAATTTGAAAAAACATATTTTTTAAAGGATTTTAAAAAAATTTCATGATTTTCATATGTGGCCAGATTTCCTAATCACGCGAGTCTTGTTTACTTGGACCGAATTTCTTTGTTCTGTTAGGTACATAGCAATAATCGACGATCTTCCTTCTTTTCATCGCATATCTTTTCACATCCGGAAGTTATCAAAAAGTATGAGTAAGTAAAATATAAGAAAACCAATGAAAACAGAAAACTCCCGGATTTTAGAAATTTCATGATTTTCGTGCGGTATATATAATATGCAAAATAATGGAAAAAAGGTAAGAAAACTAAATCTTTTAGAGCTTGTAACACCCTTGTTCATTTATACCAACTCAAGTTCATGTATTTCTTTATTTATGGTATTTTCCTGATTTACTGTGTTTTAGGTGCGAATAATATATTTGACATCTGTATTTGCATCCGACCCAACCCGCTTGCTTGAAACCTGTCTTGATTCATATTTATGATTTATCCTGACTTGTTACGTATACTTGTGCACTTTCATGAATACTCCATACTGGTATTTTATCTGGTATTTGCATTTTACAATATAACATTTTAAGTCACATAAAATATTTTAAAAATATATTGCATGGCTTGCATGATACCCCCAACCCTGTGGTAGCATCCGCGCATCTTGTTCTCGTCCCGTTCAGTGAAACGAACTCGTTTGGATGGTTACGTGCACGTTACGTGCATCCGTTCTTGGGAGTATGCATTTTCGTTACCCGGATATCCGATTTTAATTTTGATCGACATGTATATTTTTCGTATTTTAAAACTGAATTTTAGACCCGACCCGGGCGTGTTTTGGAATAAATCTGTATTTACCAAAAATTCCAATTTTTATTTAATATAATATTTATATTTAAAATTTGATTAACGGTTTAAAATTTTATATAACTTACAAATCTTTTTTTTATTTAAAATCTTTTTCTTAACAGCCTCTCTCTCTTTCTCTTTCTTCCTGGCCTCCACCACTCAGAGCCTCTTTCTCTCTCTCTCCTCTCTCCTCTTTCTTTCTCTTTCTCTCTCTCTTCTCGCCCCTCTCTCTCTCCTCTCGTGATTACTGTGCGTTCCTCGAGTCGTGTCACCGCCGCGCGCTACGCTCACCTCCCTTCATTCTTTTCCTCCTCCTTTTTAAAACCCCCGAGCCCTCGCCACGAGAACCCATCAAAAACTCCTCGCCTCCTCATTGCCCTCAACCCTCAACTCCATCTCCCTCAACCGAGCGTCCTCCTCCTCCTCGTCACCTTCTTCTTCCTCCTCCTCCTTCCCGAGCTCACCCCGCACCCTCAACCCAACAGAACCCATCGTCGCCACCCCCACCTCATCGCCGACGATCACGTCACCTCGCCGTCACCACCACCATCTCCTCCTCTCCCTCTCCTCTTCTCTTCTTTTCTCCTTCCTACACCGGACCCCTGCACACCCGACCCCAGCTGCACCATCATCCCAAACCCTAACACCGAAACCCTAGCCTTCATCTTGATCACACCTCACCGCCGGTGAACTCTACACCACTACCTTGTCTCCGCTGTCCCCAGAAACCCAGTAAGCCTCACCCTTCTCCCTTCTTCTTCCTCTTCTTCTTTCCTTTTTCTTTTCTTTATTTTCTTGAATCTTGTTTTAACGATCGCCGGAGCCGTGACCGCCGCTGCCGTTTCAGTCGACCAAGTGGACGTACCTTACCTGCGTGATCACCCTCTTACATTACTTGGACCCGTCCCGTGTGCCGTGCGTTGCGACGTTTTACCGACATCCCGTATCGTGATCCATCGAGGCAAATTTATCTTGCTACATGCTATGTTACTCTATTTACATCCATTCGTGTATTTTAAATTATGCATCCCATGTTATAGTTTTATAGTTTTACGACGTCCGTTTGTATCCATATCATTATTTACATATCTAGATGCATGCTAATTCATCTTGTTACATGCTAGGTATAGTATTGTGCATCCACATGAGTAAAGTGTTACTCGTTTATCGCATCATATTACAATTTTACAGTTTTCGAATACCCGTTTGCATTCATATCATTTAAAATATATATAACTGCATCTATATATCATATTAATTCATGTTATTATTGTAGTAACACCCCATGTGCATCCCACTTAGTAATGGAACTATAAATGTAACTCTGATCGGTGTTTGTGCATCCATACCATTAATTGTATACCTATTTGCATTCCATGTCACATTATTACATATTATTGTTTTATTAGTACCCCATGCTTGATATTGTGCATCCTACATAGTCATGATGTAACCCCTGATGAATATTTATGCATCCATACTTTTATTTATGCATCCATTTTATTATGAGCATCCGCTTTACACATGTGCATTACCTGTCATGACATGATTTACCACTGTTTGACTTGATACCTGATCTTGTTACTAATGCCGGACAATCTCGACCTGTTGTCCCTACGAACATATCCTGTTGTCTATTTAGACAAACATGTACCTGCTTGATCCTGCGTTGGCATTAGCCCCAGATTTATCAATACCCGACTTGAACACATAACCTTGGGGGTATGGGGAAATCAAAAGTGTAAACTAAAGTGCAACTTAAAAGGATATTACTTGATCCGTGGTCCCGGAAGGTAACGGGACAGAGCCATTCATGACTCTAACATCTTGATCCGTGGTCCCGGGGGTAACGGAACAGAACCACTCTTGGTTCACATATTCCTGATCCGTGGCCGGAGGGTAACAGGACATATTCTTTGAGTTACATGGAGGATTACATTAATTGATTTCGAACAACTTTAGAATAGATAACCCAGTAGAACCGTTTAGATTGACCACTGCACGTCACATATATTGATACACTTCACTGTTCTATATCTGTTTTACTTATTACACTCATGTTACTGTTTATGATTCATGCCTGCATATCTCGTGTACCCTGATCATTTATTATTGTTTTATATCATGACGTACTGACGTCTGGGTTTTGCATGGCCCAGATCCCTTATCTCTGTCGCAGGCAGTTCAGGAGTATTTTGACCAACAAGCCGAGGTAGAGGGTGTCAGTCATGCCTGGGAGCACGCAAGCTGACCGATACCTCCTCGGGAGGGACGGGAATGCGGCGGGCCTCGAGGCGATGGGCCCTTTCGCAAGACTGCGGCGTTGGACCATGTGGTGCTCAACGGGTCATGGAATCGGTCGCCGCGGAAGAGCCGCGGTCGACGGAATGAGCACGGTGTTGTTCAGTGGTGCCAGCATGGGCGGTATCATCCGCCCCCCGTGGAGGTCATGATCCCTGGGAAGGGGAACGGCGACCTCGGAGGCTGGGCCTGCCGTTTGGATACGGACAAGGGCGTCGACTATTGACGTGAGCCTATCGATCCTTGCCGAGAGGGCGTGGATGGCATTCAGAGGGGGAGTAGATCTGTCCGCGTCTCCGTTGTGGGGAGGGCGGCGGCTTGTGCTGGGATCGTCATGGTCTTCGCTCGCCATGAAGTCGAGAGCGAAAGATCAACTTTTGATGGGTGGAGAAAATTGAACTCTTCCCACAGACGGCGCCAACTGATGAAGACCTGGATCTTCTTCAGATGTTGTCCTCCGTCGATCTGTTGCGAGCGTTGATGAAGGGTTGAGATTGACGTTGATGATTGTCTTCTTGAATGTGTGGATCTCAATAGGTTGATTTTGGGGTGAAGCCGAGTTACCTGCAAAGAAGTCCCGTGATGGTTGTACCGCCGTGGACCCTCCGACGATCAAGTTCGCCGAGAAATTTGAGCAGAGCAACGGCTTGTTGGATTGAAATTGCGAGTCGTTTGAGAGAGGGGGTTTTACAGTGGTCGCTTGGAGCGAGATGGCGCGAGATCTTCGCCGTCGGTTACGCCCTTGGTGTTACGCCTGCGTGAATGACGGGATCCCTCGATTAATGACGAGATACTCTCGTTAATGGAGGATATGGCGGCGGTGTGGAACGTGGGATGTTGGGTTGCGGATATCTCGCTTCTGGCGAGATACGCGGAGCCGTGGCGGAGGCGCTTGGGCTCTGCATCCTTGGTTGCTCGGTAAAACCGGGGAGGCTTAGCTCGATGGGGGATCGGAGGCGAGCGGGAGGCCGAGGAAGCTCGGTTCTGTGATAGCTCGGAGGCAAGCTGGGGAGGTCTAAGGAAGCCCAACGTGTAGGAGGCTCGAAGGCGAGCTGATGGTTATTCGTAAGACGAGCATGAAAGTGTTCTGGAGGCCATCGAAGGTCAAGCTAGTCTTTGGGGCGAAGGAATACCTTCAATGTATCGTGATTGCTTCTGTCCTGTGAGTCCCGGGACACGTCATCTACACGTGTTATGATCTGGGGAATTCCCACTTATGAGTATCATCAAGCAGCATTGTCCAAAGATCGACACAACGCGGCAAAAGCCAAGATGGGATCGATGGGTGGAAGAAACGGGTTGATCTGGGGTTCGATGAGGTCCAAAGGGGGAGCCCATAGGGGAGAAGGGTGTCGAGGATGATCGAAGGCAAAGAATGCTGATGGTGATGATTGGTTTGGGACTGCTAAATCGATTTAGAGCGAAGAGAGAATGCGGGTATCAGGCTCGGCAGCGAGCTGGAGGTCGAATACGAAGAAGAGAAAGATGAAGATGATGGTGGGTTGAGGGCATAGACTTTGGTGCCTTTGCACCCATCGACGAGCTTCAAGCTTCGGATTGTCGTCAAGAAATTGTTCTGCATTTTCTCTCTTAGGATTTGGAAAAAATTCTGGAGTCCCCTCTCTTTCTCTCTCTAGAAAATGGGCATTGAGGGGAATTATGGAGATTGCGAGCACGACATGAGAGAGAGACATGAGAGAGAGACATGAGGGGGAGGGGAGATGATGGATTGGGGATCGTGATGCAGGCTAAAGGGTAAAGATTTTTTTTGTAATTTTTTTCCTGATTTTTTTTTTGGGTTTCTCTGGTGGTATCTGTTTCTCTCTCCCCGCATTCTTCGCTGCTTTATTTCCCTTTCTTTTTTCTTTCCCTTTCTTTTTTGGGTTTTAATCCACATCTACTTTCCTGATTACATGTTTGTTTTTTGTAAAGTTTCCATTTGCTTATGACTTCCTATTAAACACCTAATTTGCTGCATGTAGTTTGCGGCAAAAAGATCGGTTGTGCTAAAACTTCATAAAAATTGAAGATGATGCACTGAGACATGAGGGTGATATTCCTCACTATTTGATATTTTCAGGAAGAGACCGTTTATCCACCATCCATAAAATGATACATGAACGGTTTAGATCAAAATAAGAATCAATTCACTAATGATCAATAGCTCGGTTGGTATGGGTAATTCCCCTCTTGGGAAGAGTTCGGAGTTCAAACCCCAAGAATCCCAAAGAGGAATGTGCCAACAAATTAACGTTTTTGGGGCAAATTCGTAAGCCCTTGAATGCACGTGTGTTGTATGCTTGTGTGTGGTGTGCATAGATTGTGTTGTGTGTGTAGGTCAGGACACTTACGGGCCAAGAAGAAAGAAAAAAATCAATTCCGACTTTTTTACATCGGTTTTTTCTCTTATTAAATCATTCGTGTATCATGCCACAGAGGATCAACTTCAAGCTTGAAATATTAAATGAAAATTCTACAAGAATCTTTCCTGGATGTACGCAATGCCATTTGGCATCCTACTTAAATCTTCTATAGAAATTGAATATTTTCATTAAAAAAATTGAATATCAAATCGTAATATTTGAGTACACTGAAGAAAGAAACTTGGTCAAGACTACAAGGAGGTTGAATGAAATTAACATACAAGAGTTAGCTATAATGTGGCTTGTTACTGTTAAAATTAGCACAAAGCTCTTTTCCCTACTTTTTTTAAATCAAATTTCAAAAGTTGGCATCCTGGCAAGATCTTTAATCTTTAATCTGGTATAAGATCTATCTATATCTCATTCGTCTTTTATTAGCGTCCACCATCTCTTGAACCGGTCCTTATCTAATCTGAAATAAAACATAACTCCTAAAAGATGTCTGATATTAATAGATGGGTTGAAGGTTGAGAGGCTACCAGCATTCAATTCAATAAAATAAAATAGGGGTGAAGAAGGATGTTGCATTGGATTTACTAATTTTATGTAAATCAAAACATGTTAGCCAAAGGTTGTTAAACAAAACAATGGATTAGTTTGAAGTAACATCAATTAATAAATTTAATCAGGAAAAATAACTTGCAAAAACCTTGAATAATGTGCGAAATCAACAGCTTACAAAATGAATGACAAATTTATGTGCTTTGTTGAATAATGGGTACATTGTAATCAAGGTTAAACAATGAGATAAGAAATTCATGCTGAGATGGCAGATAAAGTGAGACAACCTTGCCTTCATCAGACAGCTTGCCTAATTAATAACTAACTATAACCGAGTTGCATGCTAATCATAGATTTGTATAGTTAGAACTTAGAAGACAAACCTAAATGATTGAAAACTTTAACAATTAACAAATAAAATAGGAAAGCTAACAGATTGAAGAATATGTAGAATACGTTGGATTGCAGAAAATCATCCTACCTTTACAGTAACTCCATGAAAAAATGTTGTTTTCCTTCTATATTCTAACACCGTTATTTTCCGGTTATATTTCTATTTTTCCAAAGAGAACTCTAAAACAGTTCTATTTTATAAGATTAACTTCCATCATAATTTTCAAATATTCTTTTTGAATTTGGTTTGGGGCCTTTTGCGAAAGAGAAACGGAAAATAAGCAACAGTGTTAAATCAAAGGGTTAAACAATGAAGCTTTGATTGTGATAAAAATTTCCTACCAACAGGGGAAAAGTGAGGACGTTACCTGCAATTTAGCATATTGAATAATCAAAAATGAAAATGCCTAACCATCAATAGCATGCAACTAATACAAAAAGCTTTATCAAAACAATTGCAAATAGGAAGAATTCAAAAAGGTATATACAAATAGGAAAAGGATATTAAGGGTTACAAGAATCATCGCTCTTTTTATTTTTTATTCTATTTTTGCCTTTCCTTTCTTAATTTAGTTATCACGTGATCTGCAACCGAACTAAAAGGTTATACTTCCTACATGAAAAAAGTTAAAAATTAATAGTCTCCTTTCAGGGAATCATTTTCAAATTTTCACCGATTGATGAGCTGCAACCAAAGATAAGGCACACAAGTAAAGTTATTTGAGTCACATGAATCCATTTGGTATCATACATAAATTCTACTTATGGCATTCTCAGTTCTAAGTTCTAAATACATTTGCACTTTATAAATATATTGCTACAAGTGGCATTTGATTTAATAATATTTAGACACCTACAAAGAATAATGTGCGTAATAGTTCCGTAGTTTTGCTGCCACTTAGGGCCTGTTTGGTTGCAGGATTATGGGTTTGGATTAGGTTTTTGGATTGTGGAATCCTAGGATTCCAAAATTTTGTGTTTGGTTGCAGGATTAGGATTTCTAGGATTCCTTTATTTTATATGGAGGGCCCACCACAAAAGAAGGATTCATGAATCCTAAAAATTTTCATGGATTCTCAAGGATTTGGCACTATTCATTGTACTTTTAGATGGGGTCCATGCACTTTATTTATTTAACAATCCTCTCTCTCTCTATCTCTCTCTAAAATCCTCAAATCCAAATCCTATTTTTTTTCCAACAACCAAACAAAGATTACAAGGATCTACAAATCCAGATCTACAAATTCAAAACCAACCAAACAACAAATTACCAAATCCAGAAATTTCAACCGTACTATTTTTGGAATCCAAATTCCATAATCCTGCAACCAAACAGCCCCTTAACAACCAAACAATTCTATCCAGTTGTATGTAGTGAATCTCCATCTATCTTTTCATAGGATTACATACAGATACAATCTCAATAGTTGTAACATACATAAATTCGTTTTATTTTGTATTTCAGATAAGCGGCGGAATATTCGACAGCGATCATCAAATGCATGAATCTCATTTAAATGAAAGGTCGAAGGATTAATGGCGTGGGGTATGAAAACAAGAGATACTTGAAAGCGAAACCATAATAATAACAAACTGGGCAGTCCACTTCCAAGGGTCCTTGTCATTTTCCTCATATATTCACAACACATGGGAAAGAATCTGACCTTGTTCTTGTGAGATGTGCCCGAAGCAAAAATAGCAGCACCCAAACGAAATCATTCATCAGATCCTCACAAAATTTAAGCTAGCATCACGAGATAATTCAGTCAAGGCATGAATTGGAATATTTGATGATGCAAGGAAAAGTATGATTAAAGATTTATCTACAAATAGTATTTGTTATTTTAAATAAAAAAAATCTCATGATCGAGATTAATTGGAAAATTGAGCTGCAAGGTACAGTAAATATTGCAACCAATGTAACCCCAAACAAAACCCAACACCACAAAAGAATAAATTACATGTTCGTATATTACCCCTTATCATTTTATAATAGGACCCCCACCCCACCACCTCCAAAAATAAAGAAAGAAAAAGGAAAGAAAAAAGGAATTTGTCCTAATTTTACTAACCAATCAAGAATAATAATAAACGTCTTATTGCGGAATATATTATCAGCACAATGTGGAAGAGTCCACATAGACTAGCAGGCTTGCCATTGGGCATTGGGTATAACGTGCGACAGAGAGTGCAATTCTCAGTAACGAAGTATCTTCTATCTCACTTTCTACCTAATGAGAAGATCAATGGCCTACATGGAATCTACAACTTGGGTTACAAAGGCATATGGATGCTTTATTCAGGAATTGGATGAACAATTACCAAAAGACCGGCTAGCTTTTTTCTTTATCATCCCTCTGTCCCTCCATTAAGTTTTACTATAAAGTATAAACGTAACAAAAAAGGAACACACCAATATTTTTCCTTCAGTTCTGTGTACTTGTAAATCACATTCAAACAATATCTAAGACACTACTGTTACATCCCTTAAACAAAAATCAAAAAATAGTCCCCAACATGAGAAGGTGATGAAACAGCAAGAAGTCTTCATCCCAAACTTTTGTGGTTAACTAGGTTTAGATGAAGAGAAAGATTCAGAAAGGTAGAGATTGGAGAAAATTTTGGAGTTAGATAATTAACCAGATGGTCAAATTGTTAGTTCAACATTTAACCACAGCTTCTTCTTCTTCTTCTTCTTTCTTTTTTCCTTTTTTTGGGATAAGACATTTGATGAACAACGGTGGATTTGTCAGAAAAATATATGAAAATAGAAATGAAGAGGATATATGAAAATAGAAATGTTCAGGGAGTAGGGGCAGAGTGGTGTAACACCAGTTCTGAATGATTCACCTTTTGCACCTAACTAGACATAGGATTTCTCTGGGATGCAAATCTTTCAACAATCATCCAAACAATGGTTCTGAAGAATGTTAGACCCAATACTTTATTTCATATAGAAGCAAACCAATCTCTTTTTTTTTTTGCGTGGAAAGATGAAAATGAACTAACAAAAGAGTGTACTTCAAAAGCTGGATTTCCTTCATTTTATTTTTCCATGTGAGATAATTGAGGTACAGTAGGTTCGTTTCACAACCTACGCCATCAAAATCAGAATCTGCTTTCAGTAAGACTAGGCCGGCATAGAGGTTAAACTGTGTGCATGTGCATGAGTGTTGTGGGAGGTGGTGGGTGTGGGGTGACTTCCAAATAAATACGTTCAATCATAAACCAATTATACTGGGAAAAGTCCTTTTCCGCCTCTGTTACATGATTTTTTTCACCGTTTTTCCAAACAATAAAGTGAACAGCACCAAATACCAAGAATCTCATTCAGCCGAACTTATTTTCACACAAACAAGTAAAGTGGGCAATATTCCAAGAGAACAAAGTGCAAATACATTTAGCATGTGTAATAGTTCCTTTAGCTTTTTCATGCTTTCAAAAGAAACAACCCCTTAGCTAATTTTTATAAAAAATACCGCTGAGAAACAACTAAGACACAGACCAGAATAATGCTAAGTTTTTGTTTCTTATCAAGCTTACCGCATATTTCTATCTTCATCTATATGATAAGAACCAGTTCAGAAAGTTTGATTTACTCTGGTATCATATGGAAAACGATGGAAACCAAGTGTCTGCTAGAAAAGTGCCTACTTTAGTCAAACAATTTCCAGTCACTTGCATATACAGCGAATCATTCAGTTTCAAACAATAGAGAGAAAAGGTTAAGTAAACACATACCTTTTCTAAATTTAGGATACCTGCAATTGCTGTGGTTCAAGGTATGAAGAGTTCAGCCCAGTGGCAGATAAATTGGAAAAACAGGCTTTCTGAACAACATAAGATCTAAAAATACACTAGGAAATAGAGTCGGTGATAATATATTGACATCGTATTGCTAATAATCCATCCTAGTAACCTCAAATTTAATGGTTATGACAGTAATGAAGAACTTCTTGTTCATATCTAATGGCCTTATTTTTGGGCATGCTGGTCAAGGCTGGTAGTAGAAACAAACATTTACAAACAGCATAGAAACAAAGGCTAAAAGAGAGTGCGACGGAAATGAACTTGTGAAAAAGCATTGGATACATCTTTTTCCAGTATCAAAAGGGGATTTTACCTGTACCTTATTTCTTTCTTTGGGTCACAAACACTTGCTGTTTTAGTTCTGGCTCATGCATTCGAGGCATATGATATTATCGGCAAACTTTATCAAATTAAACCAAATTTAACATGGAAACAGTATAAAGGCCTTTCATGTGGCCATCAGAATAAGACTCCGTAAAACCATTAATGTGGATAAAACTCGGATAGGCAAAGAGCTTGATTCTCAAACATAGATAATTCAGTACTTTGCGCAAATGGCATTTAGTTAACTATGTACATATGTTATACTGAAAATTTGTCAAATAAATTGTTATCAAAGAGAAACAGCTCAAGGACAACCAGATTAATTATCCTAATATAAGCCTTTTTGAATCAGCAGCTATGATTTATGAATTTGGTTTAGGTTTTATGAATGAGTGACGATTTGTTGCAAACCCTCTCTTAATGTCATAACCATGTACAAATAATTATGAATACAAGGGAGGGGCTTACCATAATCCTAAACATTACCCATTCATTCTCATACATGAATAGTAAATTTAAACCATGTGGAAAGATTGGGGATTTGTAGTAACCAGTAAAGCTCTGCTCTTAAATATAGATGAAAGCAAACAGGCAATTCTGCTGTTCAGCTTCAAACAATGGTTTAGAAAATAAACAGACAATTGCACTAACAGGCTACAGTTTCAAACTCTGAAATCTGAATGCAGTTTAGTATCAATGCAGCTCATGCTGAAATAATATACTGTCTAGGCAAATTAAGATTAACAAAGTACTAAAGAAGGTACCTCAGATTGTTGATTGACTTCGGATTACTACTAAGCCATTCTGCAAGAAGCATTAACCTAACATATTAAGGGGTTAAGAAATGACAGTAGCGCGTTATATCCTTTTGTCATATCAAAGGGTACTCGCCATATAGGCAGATGCCTAGTCTCTTTCTTCCAGTAAGGAACTTTTGCAGTTATGTCTGGGTCACAAAAGGCATATAATTAAAAATAATGCATAAGGCAAAATATCCATCAAAATATTAGTTACCAAGTTTAACACACAAATAATTATGAAGACATTTCAGTTGGCTCAAGCAGAAATTAATCGCAAAGCAAAACCATTAATGTGGCATCATTTAGATAATGATCAGGGATGGCTAGACAACTCTTTCGACACTATTCAGATAATGATTGGAAAGGCGAACAGATTGAATTCTTAGAGAGCACGACCTTCTTACCAAAAAAAGTACATGACTTGCATGTCACATGCAGTTAACAATTTATGTTTATTTTCTGAACTAGCGTAACTTTATTCCCGTGCATAAAAGGTAAAGTATGAACACACTACTATAAGAAGCAGAACATGGCGGAACAAGCTCTTATGGGACCATTTAATAGTAAGAACTCACCAAGTTCCCAGCTAAGGAGTTTTGAGTAAATATTTGGATGAAATAAGAAAGAGGCACATGACTAGTAATCAAGCTAACACATACTGCATAAGGTAACTATGTTCAAAGCTAAAAATAATCCAAAGTCTTGAGATATTAATACCTAAATTGCTAACTGTGTTCCATTAAGTTTACCTTTTCCCAATAAACCATGCGATATTAGCTCTATAAGTAGGAGGTTAAGGCATGACACACGTAACTGAATAAACATATTGCAGAGAGAAGAATAATACATCAGAAGAACTTGAAACATGGAATTAGAAACCAAGTCAAGTACGGTGAGTGCTGACAGGAGAACAATCTAGAGGCATGATACTTACCAAAATTAGATGGCCATGTCAAGAACCTTCTGCAATATTTTCGCATAGCTACAGATAATTTTGGTCTGTTCATCTTTATCAGTTGTTCCAGAAACTAAGCTGATCGATACATCAAACATAAGCAGCACAAATGATATGCCTGGGGAATCCATATTGGTGTAGCCAAAGTATTCCCTAAGTTGGATCCTCCATATTTCTTTTTAACACATCAAATTCTTCATTCTAAGCTTCTTGGAACATAAGTTCTCTTAAGGATAGACTAACGGAATTAGTGAAGGTGATAATCAAGAGGAGAGTTGGTATTATGTATTTGCAAGAAACTAAGTAGGTAGATGAAAAGGGTAGAGTCATAGAGCCTTGGGTTATAAGCTTTGGTATACGGGCAGAGATAAAAGTCGTAATAAGATAGACTGTTGCTTGAGTGTGTAGTTGAGATTAGAAAAAAAAGATGATAGAATTTTACTGGTTAAGCTTATTCTAGATGGGGAGATTCTTAATGTTATTAGTGCATATGCACCACAGATAGGTCTTGATGACACTAGTAAGCATATATTCTGGAAGGACTTAGATGAGATGGTGCAAAAGATACCCAGTGGAGAGAAATTATTTATTGGTGGTGATCTCAATGGACATGTATATACTAATTTCGATACTATCTATGGAGGTTTTGGTTTTGGAGAAAAAAATAACCAGTTAGCTCGATTCTAGATTTTGCCTTATCTTATAACTTGATTTTAGCAAACACTTGGTTTAGGAAAAGAGTCTCTCGCCTTATCACCTTTAGAAGCTGATCAAGTGCAAGTCAAGTAGACTTTTTTTTACGAGAATGATAGATATAGGTTGTATCGACTGTAAGATAGTGTCGGATAAGAATGTAACCATTCAACATAGAATTTTTGTTCTAACTTTTCGATTTAGAAGAGGGCCTAGGAAAATTAGACGTAAGGTAGAGCCTAGAATTAAGTAGTGGCGACTGAAGGAATGTAACTAAAAGGCTTTTATAGATCGTGTAGTTCAAGAAACGAATTAGCAATTTAAAAATAATTCAGCCGGAATATGAAACAAGATGGCTAGTTGTATCGAGATGGTTGCTAAATATCTACTTGGTGAGTCGAGAGGTGGTGCTCCACCATCTAAGGACACATCATGGTGCAACGAAGAAGTAAAGACTGCTATTAAAATCAAGAGGGTTTTTTATAAACATTTGAAAAAAAGCAGAGATATGAAGAGATTTGAGAAGTATAAAATGACTAAAAAGGAAGTTAAGAAATCTGTTCGGGAAGCTAAAACTAAACTCTACAAGAAGGTATACGAGAAGTTGGACACTAAGAAAGCTGAAAATGATATATACTGAATTGCCCGGATGTGGGAAAAAAAGACCAGAGACGTGTGCGGTAAAATGTGTCAAAAATGAATATCAGAATGTTTTAGTTCGAGATGAGAATATTAAGGTAAGATTGAGAGATTATTTTGACAAATTGTTCAATAAGAGTTTTACTAAGAATTTAGATGGACTTGTCATTCAATCTCAAGATATAAACCGTGATTTCATGCGTAAAATAAGAATATATAAGGTCAAAAAGGTTTTTAAGAGAATGAGATCAAGAAAAGCAGTTGATCCAGACGGGATTCCTATCGAGATTTGGAAATACTTAGGAAAAATAGGTATTAAATGGCTGACAGATCTGTTTAATAAGATTTGGCAGACCAAAAAGATACCAAATGAGTGGAGGAAAAATACCCTTATATCTATTTACAACAATAAGGGTGACATTCAAAGTTGCTCAAATTATCGTAGAATAAAACTTATGTGTCACACCATGAAGTTTTGGGAGAAAATTATTGAACACATGCTAAGAAAGGATGTTAAAATAACAGAAAACCAGTTTGGGTTCATACCAGGACGATCGACGATAGAGCCTATTCATTTGTTTCGTCAACTTGTCGAGCATTTTCGAGAGAGGAGAAGAGATTTGTATATGATATTTATTGATTTAGAGAAATCGTACGTCAAGGTACCTAGAGAGGTATTATAGGAGGCAATGATGAATAAGGGGGTCCCCGTTAAGTACATTGACATAATCAAGGACATGTATGATGGAATAGTGGCAAATGTCAGAACTTGCGGCGGCCTAATGAGTGATTTTTCGATTACAATTGGTTTACATCAAGGATCTGCATTAAGTCCATTCATGTTTACCATCGTAATGGATTAGCTTACTAGAACTATCCAATATGAGCTATCTTGGTGTATGCTATTCGCTGATGATATTGTTCTAGTAAATGAGACGAAAGCAGGGGTTAATACCAAATTGGAGTTATGAAGGCAAACGTTGGAATCTCGGGGTTCGTATTGAGCAGGTCCAAGACAACATATATGCATTGCAAATTTAGTTAATTGAGAAGTCGAGACCACATTGGTATAACATTGGAAGGGCAAAAGATATCACCGAGCGATCAGTTTAGATATCTAGGTTCCATCATCTAAAAGGGTGGGGAGATCGATAGCGATGCTAATCAAAGGATCCAAGCTGGTTGGTTAAAATGGAGTGCAACATGGATTTTGTGCGATCGTAACTTTCCGTTAAGGTTGAAAAGAAAGTTTTATCGAAACACTATTCGGCCTGCCTTATTATATGGTACAGAATACTAGGCTCCTAGGAAGCATCATACACAGAAGATGCACGTAGCGGAGATATGCATACTTCGTTAGATGTGTGGTAACACTAGAAAAGATAAGGTGCGAAATCGGGATATTTGTGCAAAAGTTAGTGCAGTACCTATAAAGGAGAATATGCGGGAAAACCGGCTAAGATGATTTGGTCATGTGCGACGCCGATTTATGGAAGCACCGATTCAACGAATGGATACTCTCGATATAAGCAATATCAAAACAGCGAAATGGAGACCGAAGAAAATATGGATGGAGGTGATACGAAAAGATATGGTTGCCAAAGGCCTCAATGAAAGTATATTGTTCGATAGGAGTAAGTGGAGGCGGAGGACTCATGTGCTGGACCCGGCGTGATTCTCATGTTGGTTCATGTAGCCTATCCCTAAATGCTTGGGATACACGGCTTAGTTGTTTTTTTTTGTAAATTCTTCATTCTAAGCAACAATATTGAATGCTAAATAAAAAAAGAAAACAAGCGCCCAAAAGCATCAGCCAAAGTAGTCAATAGGCTACGAAGGGTCATACATTTGGTGTGTTTTTTTGGTCTGTTATATTTGAAGTTAACCGGTAACAATTTACAGCTGTTCATAGAAGGTCAGAATGTGAGCATCTCCTACTCCGCATGAAGTTATATGTCATCAAAGGTATTCTTTTACAACAGATTCTCTGATCTGGAGTAATATAGTGACAATAGCATTGCTCGTGCAGGAAAAAGAAAAGATAATCTTGGTATGATGTATTTTGTTACATGCTATAAGAGTGGGGGACTATATGGATACATGATATCAGGTCTGAGTGTATTGACCATCTGTCAATGTGAGAAGCATGAAGCTTAATTCTTGTTCGTTGCCTATAACCATTTACCCCAAACCAATGTTCCTAGTAAGGTGGCCTTATGTGCGTTGCATGAATTTTTGTACGCTTGTGATCAAAATTGATGTTTCTTATTCTAATCCTTTTTGTCCATTTGTTTATTGACGTCCAAGTACTAAGATGCATCAAACTAGAAACTGAGAGTTGGCTCATCAAGTCAGGCGTCAAACTAGAAAACTGTTGTCGTCGGTCATAAAGGAGTTTCAGAATGAATCAAAGTCCATCAACAAATAAATGTGAAAATTGGGAAGACAGTGCATTCAAAGAATCAACTACATGAACGAAATACAATAAGGAAAGATGACATCTAAAAATTTAGCATTAGATAGAGAATTTGTTCCAAAGTATGTTAAAATATGTAGCAGCATGAAACAAAAATAAATTTGAAGTTATACTTGGTCAATGCTGTCTGAAATGGCAAGAGAAAGTACATAATATAAGAATTGGGATACTAAGTCAATGCTGTCTGAAATGGCAAGAGAAAGTACTTAGTATATGAATTTGGACATACCTCTGGCTCTCTCACATTTGGGGGTTGGAGTAGCGAAGAGGTCTCTCTAGACATATGCTTTGAACGGAGTAAATATCTTGATAAAGTTTTTTTGGGGGGGCCAAAGGATGCCTTGATAAAGTTTCAACGTTTTCATAGAAGGAAAGACCAGTAATCATCAACACAAGCACCATATATTCTACTAAATGGCTGGCAGAATCTTACAAAAACTATTCCTGGAAGTACACATGCACTATTTGATTATATAATAGCGGGACAGTTTACATTACGAGGTACAAAACCATATATATCTATATATATATACATTTTAAACATTTTTATACATAGGTGATATTTTGGTGGACCATGTGAAGTTGTGAACCTGCCGCAATATCATGCCTAACTAAAACCCTCCATCTATTCACCTCTATATTAGTATACCCATAACTCCACAAGTACACACAATGCTATAGCACTCAACGAACGTTGCTAAACCTGGTTTGGTATTTAAATTCCCACTGCATGTTACCAGAAGATTTTCATTTAAGCTTTCAAAGCATATTCACAATCCACAGCTTATACTTATTCATATACAAATAGACAAGACATGGTCCAATCAATTCCATATCTGATAGGCGCTTGCAGATCTTCATGTACAGTTCTATGCTTCCAGAATCCTGTATGCTCTTCCCCAGTCCTTGCAACACGGCTACCCTATCTATGTAGTCAGGGCATAAGCCCAAGTCGAGGATTTTTATAAGGGTTTTTGAAGCATCCGAATAATTTTCTCCTTTAACATAACCTCGCAATAACCATGATAATGTCTTCTTCCTACGCCCAGCACTCAAAGACTCGGTTCCAGCGAGCAGCCTACTAACAGCACCGACTTCTTTTTGTGAAGCACAAATGGCTAGAACAACATCACAAAGCTCCTTATCTGGCTCTTTGCCTGAGATTTTCATTTTCCACAGCTCGTTCTCAGCTTCCAGCCCGTAACCTGCACAAGTGTATAAAGCTAGGAGCTTCTCATGAACAATTCCGGAAGCCATAGAGCCTCTCTCTTGTATAGCCCAATCTGACAGGCATACTCCATCCCTAATAATATCTGATTGGTATTTCCCGATGTGACTTGTAGTCTCATTATCGAGCTCAGCAATCAAACCAGACTTTATTGACCCCTTTAACTTACGTAAAGCTTTTGAGAACTCTTTCTGCTCTTTAACCAATGCAGTCAATGCTATAAGGAAGCTGTAAAGATCGGGCTTCAATCCACACTCTTTAAATTCGATTACCAATTTGACGGCACCCATATAATTTCCATCAACCTGATAGAATTTTATTAATCATTAAAGATCTAGTTCAATCATTCAGAAACTAATCACCATAAACCCAATTAAGTCATCAAAACTTATTCGTAGCAGATCCGTTATACAAGATTAAATAAAATTTCTCTTCATTGGTAGATTTAGTGGACTATGTCCTAATTGTTCCAAACAGTTCAGAACCTTTCATTTTCACACTAGATAGATCATCTCAAACATCATAAGCATTGCTTCCAAACTTAAATTACTTCGAGAGGGTTATTCAAACGGAGGGATGGAAAACATACTGTTAACTACAATTATACAAAGTCGAATTATGTTTAAATTTGCAATTTATTCTTATACGAAATTTCTTTATAAAATACTAAAGAAGTCCGCAATCTAAGACAGAGAAGATTATTGTCTAAAACAAGTTGTATAAGTTTTGTTAAAAAAGGAAACAATGGGAAGGGACCTGATAATGTAAGTTATATTATTAGTAAAGATCAAAAAGGAGAAAGAAATAATAGAAAATGGTTTTACTTTCAAATGTTTTTTATGAGGATTACATCTGTCAACCTAAGTAGAACCAAGTAAGATACTGCCAAAAAAAGTTAAAGCACAATGCAGTTAAGGTGTTTTCAAGAAGAGTGCTGCGAAAGGTGTAGGACCTGATGATATCCCCAAATGAATTCCAGAGGTGTTTGGGTAATAAGGGTGAATATAGCTGTGTTATTCTATAAAATTGATGACATGAAGATCTCTAATGAGCGCGAGCTCTTTATTGCCTATATGTAAGGATAAAAGAGATGCAATAAGTGACACAAACTATCATGCAATGAAACTTATGGACCTTCAAATTGGACTTGGAAGGAAACACTTAAGCAATGACTTTAAAAACTTTTTTTATTTGAAAAATTAACCTGATTCTATTCTAGGGAGATGTACAGTAAAAAATTATTTCCCATCTATGATGATCAATGGAAAAATTGGCAGAAGAATAAAAAGATCTACTTGTCACTTTAATTAATGCTAAGAAAAGTTATGATAATAGAGGTTCTGATAGGATGCCTATGATCAAATTTCAGCACCAACATCAAATTAAAACTATATGTTTCCCATGGATGTGTTGTCTCCCTGTGTAAATCAGGGGTGCAGTCTTCCCCATGAGGAGCAATATTGAATGGCACAATGTTGGCCATACTCTCACTGGATTAAGCCTTTGGGCAACGTGTTAGGAACATCAATAAAACTTTACAGAGATACAACAGACAAGGACATCCACTGCACACTAACTGTTGATGACACTGGCCAAGAGATTGATAGTTTCTAAAACAGAAAGGTAAAATCACTTAATAGATTGAATTTAAATTGGTAGAGTGAAGAAGGAACGTAAATTAACTTCTGCAGAGAAAGGTAATGAGTACTGTCAGGACCAAGGGATACCTAGGTGTCGACGCTTTGTCTACCTGAGTGCGTTATCATTTTGCAGAATTGAGAAGGATGTTTATAGAAAAGCAAACGGAAAAATGAAGCAGCAATTCTGCGTGATTATAGAATATCTATGAAGTAGAAAGTACAATCATGAGACCAAGTGATGGAGGCTGCATCACCAAGCTTCACTATATGCTAGTTGAGACGAGAATGTCAGGATAGAGGAGTAGATATACAATAAAAGATTGGATCAGGCATGAGCACGTTGACAGGAAGTAGAGCTAATCTCAATTCCGGAAAGAAAAGGATAATCGGTAAAGATGGCTTGGACATGTACACTGAAGACTAATGAGTGCACCGGTTAAGCCGTGATATACTTGTGATATCATAATTAAGTGAGTGTTACTGACTGGGGATGGCTATGATAGTTATTAACATAAGCGGGAAGATAATTCATGAAGACATCATCAGATATTTCGGATAAAGGTTTTGTTGTTGCAATGAACCTTGCCACATTGGCACTATATGCTGCATAGAAACAAACTATAACCTATTTGCTTTTTAAAATATCTATATCTTCAACTGAATGATGCCTATAAACAAGTGGTTTTTATAGTATCTCATGTGTTCTATGTAAAAGGATGTAACTGTATACACACACTTATTAATACACAAAGATATTTTATGAAAATACTATTAGTAGTAGTCGCAGATATTTTAGCATGTTGCCAGTTCTTTTAAATTAAAAGAAATCCAAGAGGACTCCAATAAGGCTGTGTATACAAAGCATGACTATATGATACGCCACTACAGCATGCCAAGGAAAAATGTATGATGATATGGCTATTCTCATGATATTAGTACAATAGCAATACAGGTATTGACAATATACATCAATAATTTACCAAAACATGATTAAATAAGGATACACCTCACGTAATTTTAAGGAATACATCAAGTGAGAACAGATCCATATCAATAACCTTGTAACTAATGATATGATAATTACAACAAATAAATCATTTACCTCATCAAAAATTCGACCATGTATGCTATAATGACAGTGATTTTTAAAAAATATATATAGTTAAATTATTGGAAGGATCCTGAATCGATTAAATAAAGAAGAAGAAGAAGAAGAAGAAGAAGAAGAAGTTGTTTACCAACCATCTTAAATTGATCAGGCCAGACACATTTGGAATTTAAGTAATCCAATTGGAAGGATTCAAGAAGTCGGTTATTAGGTGACAGACGACTTCTACTTAGAAACTATAAATATATAATCCATGTCAGCATATTCTTCTTTTAGTCCATACCATCAGAAATTGACCCACATTTGATCAAGCACTACTTCTATACGAAACAAGTACAGAGCAATAACCGGCTATAATTCTCTGCTAACATACCCAAATATTAGTGATTCAAAACAGCACAACTAAACTTTAACTAGTAACCAATGCTCCAATGAATATGAAATCAAAGTTATGAACAATTACTCACCATCAGCTTCCACGCGAGGTACCCAACTGGCCCACCTCTCCCCTTCTCAACCTCATCACCTATCACATACCCCCCAATTCCCCCTCTCCTCATCACATCCTTCACAAACACCACCGCTTCGTCCTTCATCCCCCTCTCCCAATACAAGCACACAACTTTCTCCACCATGCTAAACCCCGGCTCGAGTCCAACACACCCCATCTCATTCAAAAGCCCCACAACTTCACTCACCTCATGCTCGCCCCCAATCAGCCTCTCAATCCACCCACAAGCGATCGAGACCATCAGCTCCATAGTCTCCCCATCGACTCTATTCTCTTTCTTCAACCAATCGAACACCTCAAGCGCACAGTACGAATCTCTCCCTTCTTGCGAGAAGTATACCAGAACCAGCTGCAGTTCGCGAGACGAGAGCCTCTCGATCATCTCGTTGAGCACATCAGATGGATCCCGCACCATTCGCTCGAGCTCCTCGATGGCTTCGAAGAATCCATCGGTCATCTCGGACTCGGTGTCGCTGGTGAGGACCCGATCAAATCGGACGAATCTCAGCGGCCTGATCGGAAAACTTTGGGGGATTCTGAGAAAGTTGGAGGTTTTCGAAACCCTAAGTGGGGGAGGTAGATGGAAGTAGAGGCGGCGGTGGAGAGAGGAACTGAACGGCGAAGCTAAAGCCATTGGAGATTGATTTAACTCATGGAATTAGGGTTAGGGTTTTGAGTCGATCTCTGTTGAGCTGAGTCGGGGATTTTGTCGAGCATTTTGTGGGCGGCATTTGGATTTTGTGCAGTTGACGAGAGGGGAGCGGCAACGTGTATCAATGGCGTGACAGGAGAAGGGGTTATCTAGAGTGGCTATAATGCCCCTGTGAGTCGGCGGAAATACAGGAGAGTATTTATAGCCCAATGGGTGCGGTCGAGGGTAGTTTTGTCAGCGAATGATTTTGATTTAGACGTTAAGATTGCAATGCTTTTGGGTATTTTGTTGTTTAAGCAGTGTAGATGAAGAGTAACATCATGTGTAGCCAGCTTGTATTAATTCTTTTATTTGGGCATGCCTTTCACATTAAAGACATCAGCAAAAGTGAAAGGATAAAAATATAAACTTCTTTTTAAAAATTTGGATATTTATTCTTAAAACACGTTGACAATAAGAGGCTCGTGGGTTTTGTTTTGTGATGAAAAGATGAGATTTTATCAATGCAGGAGAAGCAAGTATGGATATATGTGTGTGCGTGCATGCACAAAATTTAGCCTTTTCTCTCAGTCTGTTAAGAAATTGTCAATCGGATTGGTTTTATCCAACCACATAATATATCAACCGAAAGCATAAATTTAAAAAAAAGCACTACTTTTCCATTTGATCACCTACACTAATGTTCGCATGGATACCCAAATGAGCCTCACACCATCTAAATATGAAGGCAATAGAGAACCCCTTGATGGTACATATCAACTAGACGTGCGCGTAACAGTCAAGAAAAGGTAAAAATCATATTGTTAACTTCCTACTAAAATAATGGTTTCATAGAAACAAGGGTAAATTGTCAAAAAAAAACTAGCACCTTTTTTTGTTGTCAAAAGCCCGTCGATCTCGAAATGTTAGTCAAAAACCTCTTGGAAAAGTTTTTTGCTGTCAAGAAACCCATTACATGAGATATCTAGTAGTTGTCTGCTATATCTAGTTTCATGCGATAAGCAGTAGCCAGCGATATCTAAACAGTTGCATGTGATATCTAAATCGCTACCCGCGACTGTATGAATCAGTTAGTGTTATGAAACTGGCATATATATATATTCAATATCAGAGAGATATTAGACGTCTGAAACATAGAGCTTTAGACATTTGAATAACAAGTGTTCATGTCACGCCTCACTTCTCAGAGTACGGTAAGGTGTAACATTTTGAAAATTTTTAAATTTTAATTTATAATTTTAAATATGAATATAATAAGTTTACAAAAATAATATCGCTTATGAAATTGGGTATCGGAATTATATCCGTAAAAATGCAATTATTTTGATGAATATGAAGAAAAGTGTGTGATATCATAAAAATGATATATTAATTATTTTAACATGACATGATATTTTATATTAAGATAATGATATTTAAGTGATAGATTAATTATTTCATATCTTTTTATTTTACATGGATTTAAATTGTAACATGAAAGGTTTTTCTTTTGTTGTAATTCTTTGAATGGTTGGTATATGATATCCCAGTTCAAACCCTCACACCAACACACCCTCACCCATACTCAACTCCTTCCACCTCCTTCTTCTCACTTTACACCTCATCCTTCTCCCATGGCACATAATGCTTACCTTGCATAAGACCATGACACCTCCTTCTTTCTCTACTTACCTCCCCCACTCAATTTACACATACTCTTCTTCTTTCTCCAACTGAAACAAACAAGTCCTTCAAACTCCAACACTAAAATTCCATGTATTCATCATATCAAAAGAGGAAGCCATGCATTTCTTCACAAATTTTGTTCACATCATCAACCTAGAAGCCACTACAATCCCTAAGAGCCTCCATGATATGATTCTTGAGCTGGTGTTCTCTTGTGAATCATCTCCATAGGCGTATTTCTTTCTTTCTTTTCAATATCAAATCTGTTCAATACTTGTTTTTATGTGCAGTATCAAAAACATAAACTTTTGTGACATTTGTGAGCGTTTAATTGAATATGGAACCACTAGGTCACTAGGAAAACTAACAAGACCATAGTATTATGAAGCCACTAGGAGACTATACCTAAAACCTGAGCCCCAAACTCCCTAGTTAATCCGGCGACATCCTCATTTTAGCCGGCGCCGCCGGGTCCTTGGTGGAGTTTTGTGTTGGGTTTTTCTCTGTAGGTGTATTTGGTTATTTTATGATATACAGTATTGTTTGATTTGTTCCAATATGCATACAGAGAAATCTGGGAATGTTTAGTAAGGGTTTGTTAAAGTTTCTGATATTTCGATTCGGGTTTTCGTATTTCTATGCCATCACTGGATTGTTGATGTTTGTACGTTAATAACAGGGTTATCTTGTCGTTTTGTGAGTAAGTGAGCTGTATGTTCTAACCTATGGATACTTAGCTCGTTGTCTTGGTTTTCAATATGATATTTACATCGATGTGATTTAATTACGATTATATGTACGATCATGAAGGTTTCCGAGACGGAATTGGCGGACATTGCAATCGTGGATTCAACGAGCTCGACAAGTCGGTGAGTAGATTTACATCTACGGGGGAAGTCGGATGGATGGCGTATAGCACCCCCGCAACCATTTAACTAGGATAGTATACTATCTAGTTAGTTGTTAATGTTATTATTATAGTTTCGCATTTAGTATGTCCTTTACATGCATATAGTTTTATACATAGCTTCGGTGATATACGTACGTGATTATAGATCTGTACGATATGGATATTGTGATAAGGTGGATATTGTACGGGGAATCATACCGTACTTGTGATGACAAGATTAGCATGCCGAATAATGGCCAAGTTTCCTTTAGACTCGTGGAGTCATGTTTTATTTCGTTTTAGAACGTAATACTTGAGTGGGCTATACTCTTTTAAAAAACTAACGATTTGTTTCCCTTTTTAACGATAAATAACAAGGATGCAATGCCAGTTTCCAAAACGAATATCTAATTTTAACCTAAGGCGGCTTCCTTATTTCAAAACCAACGTTTCGTTCCATTTTCAAAGATAATGATATAGTTCATAGAAAGTAGTTACAATTAATAATTACGCTTAGATTTACTTTACATGTTCGCGATATATTTATCGATGTTGTACGTTTCCGTGATACGAACACTCTGATAGAACACTGCACAACTACCAATGAGTATTATGTTGCATAAGCACATACGCATTGTTACACTACACCTCATTGGTACTGCCATATCACTGTAGGACTATTATACTACGTGATGCGTACGTAGATGTCGATACGAGTATGCTATATACACTTTTAGAACACATGCACAAATACTAATGATTGCCATGGTGCACGAGCACAGACGCGCATGCTGCACCACACATCATTAGTATTGCCATGACACAGTAGAACTGTTACGTTTGTTGCATGTATGATTTATTTATGTACCATACCTTTATTACCTGTTAAACATTGCGAATACCAGTACCATGGGTATTCGTATTTGATTCTTATGAGTTTTCAGAATGTTTTACTTTTGATAATATATATCAGTGGTATGGGACACAGTTATATATGTATATATATAATATATCATCGGAATGATCTATGCAAGTATTTTTATTCTTTACTTGATATTTCTGGATATGATGAGTTGACGTCCACCATGAGCTTGATGTTTTCTGATTGTCTTTATTTCGAACCGAGTGGGGGAGATATACGGTTACGGACTTGTAACTTATCCGGACTGAGTGGGGGAGTATACAGTCGGATACATGGTGGACCAGGTCGAGACCGAGGGACAGGAAAGCCACATTAGAGGTGGGGGGCCTAGCGAGGACACTCGATACCGAAGATAGAGAGGAGCACGGCAGATATCTGGGGGATATTGACCGGGGCTAGATTTGGGCACGGCGGATATCCAGAGGATACCTACCGGGACCAGGGATATCGGGTGGCGATCATCTGCTGAGATGGTGTCGACGATATCTGCATTTGCGTGTCGGTGATGGACACGAGAGATTTGAGGATTTGCGTGTCGGTGATGGACACAAGGGATTTCTGATTTTGGGTGTCGATACTGGACATCCAGATATTGATATATTGCTATCATATGAGGTATACAGTTATGTTATGAGTTATTGTAGTCGACCAGGACTGATCCGGGGGACAATACCTGCACATCTTTTTACAGGTCGTTGCATATAAAAAGGAATTCAAAATCGAGCTATAGCCTCATTATTTTGACGTGTCTGATATGACACTGGGATCTTTTAAATTGTAAACCTCTTAACACTCTTCACTAAAACAGCAGGACGTATATCTTAAATAAGATACCTATTATATTTCATACTATCACGTCTGCGTTTATGCTGTGACATATATATTCCACGACTATTTTAAAGGAGAGGTTTTACATATACATTTTTGGCTACATATGGGCTTATACCTAGATACAAGTCAGTTGCATTGATATGTTCTATTTTGGGTTCATATGATGGATAGAGTTACATTTATGATACATATACATATCATATATTATAGTAGTAAAGGATATGATAGTACTATACTTATGACCTAGGTATCGTTGTGCATTTCGATTTCTACTTTGTGATGTACTTTTATTCACTGAGTTGACAACTCACCCCCGTTGTGCCACAGTTTCTTGCAGGGTTTACCGTTTGGATTGTCAGCAGCTTGGGGCACACACTCCTTTCGGTGATTGCTTTGTTAGGTGGGCTACTGTTGTATCGTACTCACACTTGTATATTCATTTCTTCTTGTATCTAATAAAATTCTATCGACTTAGAACTGATATATTGTGGACTTAGAAGCGAGATTTAGAGTTGTGTGTTGTGGGCGTCGTACTTATTGGAGTCGACCTGTTTATATTGCTGATTTTGTTTCGTTTTTCTTTTCTTCTCCATTATGCGTCGTATATTGTTTGCTTGGTTGCTCCGCCGTTTGAGCGTGGAAGCTAGCTCCCGCTGGGATGCTATTTTTATTGTTATGTTGTATCGGGTTTTATGCAAAATTTACAAAGGAGGTGCTGTCGAATTTTAAAACGTCAGAGATGCTTTTCAAACATACTTAATTAGACTTAAATGTTTATTTTAAACTGATCTCATCTGATGACTATTTCAAATTTCACCTCCAATGTTTTCAAAATGGGTTTAGATTCCGGGTTTCGGCTTACTTGAACCGCGTCGACGTCTTTAAATGTCACGTGATTTAAGTGCCGTTCACGTGCCACATTCGGGTCGTGACATAAGAAGATGCGACTGTTAGTTATATGTATGCCATAGAGGCCATTACTATACATGAGATGTATATTGCAGTGGATGCTTGGACATATATAGGGAGGAATTTCTTGCTCGACATGATAGTATGCTATCTGGTTACTCTTTATCTTAACATGTACACTGATTGTCTCTCTGATATATGTTGGTAAAGCCCTTAGGATGCGTACTTGACTACCTAGATTATGATGCGGATCATACTAGTGGGGCAAAGGTAGTCGGTAAGTACATCCTTTAATGTCCCTAGTTATGGGTGTATCGAGACGGGGTATCGATATACCAGAGTAGACTAGCGTGTAGCTTCTCGACCCATGTAGATGGGCGATGGATGATCCCATATCCATTGGTGTTTGACATCAGAGATGATATACAGGTGCTCAGTGGAGACTAGGGTACACTGTACGGACTCGCCGAGAACTCCCAGATGATATTATACCTCACGTCATATGGCAGTTCTCTGGTGACACTGGTACAGGTTAGTCTGTCGACCCGAGATTGTCATAGAGTCTTGTGTGATTCCCACTGTGCTTTGATTTCCACCTTAGTACGTTCATGAGAACGTGCAAAACGGTGGTTTTTGGGTACAGTCCCGAGTCACATGGAGGCAATGAGCGATAGGAGGGGATTCGTCTCTCCTGGTATTGGGAGTTGATGTTGCGCTGTGCTCGATTGGCTATAACATGAAGTCCCTGGTCAGGGCCGATTCTGAGATTTACTGGTAAGTATTACCAGTAGTTTCTCGACCTGTTATTAGCCTCACATCGGCACGACTTATCGAGTTACTGGGTCTGACGTTTACCACCCCTAGACGAGATATGCGACATATCAGACGAAGAGACCGGACTGTACGGTAAGTGTTACTGATTGGATTCGCAGGAGTATGAGAAGGATTGCTTGTTGATCTTCTGATCGCTCAATACCCGGGTGGCCGTTCCGTTTAGCACGCCTCTTGCGGCTTGTGGGTGTTTGATATGATCATCACCTACCGCCGGCGTATTGACGAATCTTTAGAGTCCTACACAGAGGTTTCCTGGCTCAGGTGAAATGGAGTAGGAGCACATATGAGATATGTGCGGGACCGAGAATAATGTGAGTATGTGATACCGTATTCTATTCTTACGATATTTGTATCGGGCGGTTATATGTGATATAACCAGGTTATCGAATCAAGTGTTGATTCGATAAGTTGATACATTTAATATTAGTCGGTTATATGTGATATGGCCGGATTATTAAATCAAGTGTTGATTTGATAATTTAGTGTATAATTGTATATTTGATATACTAATTTACATTAACTAATATTAGCTTACTTAAGCATTTATTATTCTCACATGTACACACTTAATATATATGTGATATATATTAATTGTGTTTTAATTTGTATTATGGTTGTTGATACACACTTCATGGGTGTATGAGACTTACACCATACTAATTATAATGTTGGGTTTTAGTATTTAAAGCAATTCCAAATTAGTGGATAATAGCTCACATGCATCAACCTTCATGAAGCTTGTGGATGCATTGACTTAGACCACTAATTTTGTTTTAATTAAGATATTTATTAACCTAACCATTATAATTTAGCCATGGTTATATCTTTACATGAGTTAGTATATGATACAAACTCACCCATGGTTCTTTCTCTCACCTCATGAGTTCATTCTTCTTCTTCTTCGTCTAAACTCCAAAAGCTTTCTAGGTTTTGGATTAGTGATGAAATATTGTGAGAAATAAAATCTAAAGTGAGCTCACTTCCTATTTCATCATCCTATGCACTTGCTTGGGTAGTAAAGGGTATTCTCTTCACAAAGTTCTTGACCTAGTGAAGAGATAGCTTGGGTTTGAATCTCCTCGACGTAGATCATCTTCGGCCTCGAAGATTTCGTGCAAGCTTGTTCATTTCTCCGAAGGAACCATTCTAGAGTTCAAGAAATCTTCACTTGCCATGATCGCAGCGAAAGGACGTCAACACGGAGCTTTAGAAGTGAAGGACCGGTCTACAAAGGTTGTATTCCTCGCTCACTACTTGTAATGGTAGATTACATGTCCATTTTGTCTATTTACTCTAGCTTGATCCTAGTTTTGGATTGATTAGCACCTTAGAATTTTTAAATTTGGCACGGTAGTTGCTGTGAAAACTCAGTAGGGTGCTAAGGAATCCCAACAGTGGTATCCGAGTCGGGCTAGAGTATTAGACGGTGTTTGTTAGATTGCGAAACCGAAACTGCTCTGAAACATTAAACATCAAAACCTGCATTATGTCGATTTTTAAATGACCTCAAAAAAAATTTCAAACAAGTACAGAGTGATGTATGAGATATATCATGGACACAGTCAAAATTTTAGGGCATTCTAGAAAATTTTGGCCGGCCACCTACCCTATGATCTCGGCCAAATCCGAGCACCCCCCCGAAAGTTTTTGTGTGTTCCGAAAGTGTTTGTGTGTTCATATTTCAGGTGTTGTTTGTTTTTCCTAATTTTGCATGTGATGTAATCTTATACTATAAACAATTCGGAGTGTTTCTTATTCGTAGTTTAACATTGTATTTGGATTTTCACAAGTTATCTAGGTGAAGTTAAAAAGTTCGATCGAATGTCAAAAACCCATTTTTCCAAATTTAACGTATTCGGAAAACATGCAAATAATTCTGTGGGCCCTCTAGAAGAATGAAACCCTAACTCGACTTTTTGGATTGCGGAACCGCGGTCATACAATAGAGTTTGCCACAGTTCCGTGGCGACATGAGTGAGGCTTGGATTTGCCCTTCTACGGTTGGTCCATAGGTACTGTGGCATGTTCCGGGTATTATTAAAATTATGCTCAAGTGTTGAGCTGTCGGGAAATTGTGGGACTTTGATGAATCGATCGAAAAGTTTAACGTCGTCCGGATATCATGTGATGGATACAATAATTGGAATCTATCTAGTTGCATACAAGTTTAACATTTCGGTCTCGGACGGAATCGGGAATCTTGTTGAATTACCCGACTTCCTTTGAAAAGTGTTTTCATGGTTGAGACCTAAATGTAAAATTTGCATTGTTAGGTATGAAATCCAGAATATGTGATATTCCGGGTTTATGATGTCTAAGGGCAGTGCAGATTCCAATTGGTGTAGTTTTTCACTTTCTTTTCTGCGACCGTAAGTGTATTATGTGGTATATCACCGGTTTCGTTTCTATATGTCAACGACAATTAGGATACGCATATTTACTTACGTTGATGACATATGATGTTATGTGTTGCTGGGATATGTTATATTGGATCGTCGTGTTTGAATAGCCCGGATTTTTTTTATGTGAGATGAGAGTTTTTCATTTTCATTCATGTATAATTCAATGTATATAATATTCTTTTATTTGGGTACTTCCGGGTTGAGGATGATGTCACCATTGTATATTATTTATTTTTCCGCATTAGGATAGACCCAAGGAGGGGAGCACAAGTAACCGGGTTCTAGAGTCCAGTGGGAGACCATCTCGAGGAGTCGAGTCCGGGTCTCCTAACTCTAGAACTGGTAGGGTTGCTTGCCGCTCTCGTAGGGGTCTAGAAATGTGGGTTTGGCTATTCATCACGACCGTGGAATCCGTATTTTATACAGGCTTAATATAAAACCCGGAAATCCTAGTAGATCCAATATTTCATATGTTGTTTTCTGCTACGATATCTGTGATGTGATCATTTGATATGTTGAGATAGATATTGTATATAGTATATATGATATATTATATAGACGTTGCTTATGTTACACCCGCGCTAGCCTTGCTCCGCTCTGCCGTTAGTTACCTAACCTAACGGTGCATGACGGGACATCGAGATGAATGCGGATGGCATAAGCGTACGTTGTATTTATCTGTGATGCTTAGGTAACTTAAAATGATGGGACTTCATTAATGAAAATAATGAAAGAAAAGAAACCTAAAGATGTTTTAGAAACTTGTTTTAAAAACTGGTAGCTCTAGTTCTTTCTTTGCATAGCGGTATTTCTTGTAGAATATCTAGCACCTTATTCGATAAGGAAAGAACCGAGATCACTTCACCGGGAGTGACCTCTTTAGCGAAACTAGCAGATGCTACAAACTCGGTTTGTCTTTTGATTGCTTTTATAGTTTTTGTTTTGCATAGTGGTATTTGTGAAATATCCCGCACCTTATTCGATAAGGAAAGAGCCGAGATCCCTTCACCGGGAGTGACCTCTTTAGCAAAACTGGTAAAATCCTCAAAAACACTCCTTTTCAAAATCACTCGATTCTACAACGATATCAAGTTCATTACGCAAATGGTTTTCTTAAAAACCTATCGTAGCCCTCCGTCATTTCAGATAAGTACTTCATAGTATTTGTGCTACATTTGTTGGCTTTCGTCAAGGCGTAGTGTGCGGTAGCTATTTATGCTTATCTGCAAAAGCATATGATGCGATTGAGTTAGGGTAGTCGTGCGACTTTGTTGGCTTTCGTCAAGAGTCGTGCTGGTAGGTTTAATTCAATCAAGAAATGTACGGGCTGAACTTGACTTGCAGCCTATGGTTTGTTGGCTTTCGTCAAGGTCATAAGATGCTAGGGGTAAAATATTATCGTGAATTTCAAGTGTTGAAATTTGCAATGAGATTACATACCTTCTATGAGATAGTTGGATCCCGATACCCACTGCGAGTAAGAGTTACTCCTGGGAGAGTTTTACACATTACAATTAGCCGATCAAGTAGGTGTCTAGAAAGGTGTTAACGGGGTTACGCCCCTGGGAAAACGAGATTTACTTTAATTAGGTCCGTGCGAAAACACGGAGAACCTCCCTCAAAGTACCGGCACTGGCCTGTCTGAAAAATTGGCGAAATTGTAGGGTGTAATTAATCCCGGCTAGTCTTTCTCTTTAGGGTTTGGAGGAAGATTTGATAAAAACAGTGGGAGCCATCCTGATTAGATAAAATAATAACCAATCTGATATTGCAAGAGCATACGCTGAGTGTTTTCTTCTCTCTCTCTCCAGGTAGCGACCATGTCACGCCTTAATCAAGATAATAATATGGATGTATTGACCGAACCCGCTTGTTATACTGAGCTGGGGAACGTTGGTCCCGCTCCAACTTATAATTGTTATAAGACCGAGCAGAAAATAGGGGATTACCAGAATTCTTGTGCCATCCAAACGAAGAAAGTGCATATTGATGCATCTTCTTCGGGTGTGGTCATTACCGAGAACTGTTTTTCAGCATCCTCTACGTCCTGGGTATGTGATACCAGATCAGGATCCCACATATGTAATCTGTTACATGGGCTACAGATAGGTAGAGAACTGAGAACGGGTGATGAAGTTTCAAGAGTTGGAAATGGTGCAATTGTTGCAGCCAAGTTGTTGGCAGTTGTCAACCTGTATTACCAAATACATTGATTCTGAACGAATGTTATTAGATACGGAACCTGATATACAATATCATATCAGTCTCTTTATTTAGTAAAGAAGGATAAATTTTGTATTGTTGGATAATGATTTGAACATTTCCTATATCAAGAGTTGATCGGTTCAGACAAGTTATCTAAAAGCATATACGTTATAAATCAAACCATAGTTCTCAATGTACAGAACACACACAAGGGGAATAGTTCAGAAATGAACGAATCATTTTTGAGACATTGTAGACTAGGTCATATCAATGCGACCCGACTAGCTAAGTTACATAAAGATGCATATTTAAATTAGTTTGAATCTACATCTTGTGAAACTTGCCAGTCATGTCACAAAGATAAAATGACCATAGCTCCGTTTATTAGAAACAGAGAAAGAGTTAGTGAACTCTTGGGATTGATACATGATGATATATGTAGGTCCCCTGTCTACACATGCCAGGACTGGTTCTTTGTACTTCATTACATTCACTGATGATCTCTCAAGATTCGCATATGTGTTCCTGTTGAAATACAAGTCTGAAGCTTTTGAGAAATTTAATGAATATAAGTTAGAAGTAGAGAACCAAAACGGGTATAAGTATCATGTCCTGTGATGTAATCAGGGAGGAGAATACTTGAGCATGGAATTCCTGGACTATTCAAAAGGAGAATGAGATTCTATCTCAGCATTACTCCTCTGTATACACCACAGCACAATGGTGTATCGGGACGGAGCAATCGTACCATATTAGATATGGTGCGCTCTATGATGAGTACTATTGAGTTGCCTATTTCCTTTTGGGGGTTATGCATTTGTGAAGCTGCATACCTATTGAGTTGGGTTCCAACCAAATCAGGTGCCTACCATTCCATATGGTATGGGAAGAGCCCATGTCTTAAGTAAGTTAAGATTTAGGGTTGTCCGGCTTATGTCTAAAAGCAAAATCCGGACAACCTCAAGGTAAAGTCAGTTCTGTGGAAGTTTGTTGGATATCCCAAGCATTCGCAAGGGAGTATCTTCTACCACACTGAGGAGCAAAACGTGTTTTGTTTTTCAGCATGCCACCTTTTGGCAACTTTTGGAAAGGGTATTTCTTATGAAGAAATTAGTGGTCATGAGGTAGAACTGGAAGGAGTTCCAGCTATATAAACTACAGCTGATGATTTGGTAGAACCGGAGGATTCGATAGCTCCCAACGAAACTCAGCCTCTCCACCGATCTGGTAGGGTTTCTCATCCGCCTGAGAGATACTTCGGTTTCTCTATGACAGTGGGAGCGAGGATTGCATCATGAGATGATGACCCAACTAGTTTCGAGCAGGCCATTAAGAGTGGCGACTCTGTAAGAATGGCTGGATGCTAAGCGATCTGAGATGGAATGTATATACACCAACAAAGTATGGACTTTGATTGCTATATCTGAAGGGTTAAATCCCCATCAGGAGCAAGTATATCTTGAGAAGATTACTTAGTGTACATGGAAAATTTGAGACTTTCAAAGCTAGATTTATTGTAAAAGGTTCTCGCTATTAACCAGGTATGGATTCTGTAACAACCTAGTTCACTTATACCAATTCAGAGTATTTACTTATCTGTGGTATTTTCTTGATTTATCGTGTTTTGGGTGCGAATGGTATTTTACATTTTACTTTGCATTCGACCCGACCCGTTTGCTTGAACCTGTTTGATTCATGTTTATGAATTACCCTGACTTGTTACGTAGACTGTGCATTTTCATGTTTAGTACATACTGGCATTTTATTTGGCATCGCACATTTTATCATATAATATTTTAGATCACGTAAAATAAATAAAAATTGCATTTCATAGCCTGCATGATACCCCTAACCCCGTGGTAGCGTCCGCGCATCTTGTTCTCGTCCCGTTCAGTGAAACAGACGTGCTTGGATAGATACGCGCATGTACGTGCATCCGTTCTTGGGGGTATGCTTTTTCGTTACCTAATCATTCATTTCAAATTTTGGAAGTTGCATATAATTTTCGTATTTTAAATCTAAAATTTTAGACCCGACCCGGGCATGTTTTGGAGTAATTTTGTATTTGCCAAAATCTTAAAACAGACTAATATTATATTAATATATTTTTCTAACCGTTTTATATGTTACGTTAACTAAATTATTATTATTTTTATTCTAATCCTAACAGTTTTGATATCTCTCTCTCTTCCTAACAGTTCTGATCTCTCCCCTCACCCGTTCTCTCTCCTCTCTCTCTATTACTTTATATAATATTAATTCTTTTAATATTTTTTGATATATTAAATCCTAACTAACTGCACTTTCTTTCTCTCTCTTTCTCTTTCCCTCTCTCTCACCTCTCGCGAACAATGTTCGCTTCTCGTTTCCCGTCACCTCCCTCTTCTCTTACACTCACCTCCCTCCTCTTCTTTTCTTCTCCCTCTTCTTTTTTGAACCCGAGTGCTCGCGAGAACCCACTATCCCTGCTCGCGAACTCACGCCCCTTGCCTGCGCTCGCCGTCGCCGCCTTGTCTCGTCGTCGTCGTCTCAATCCTCTCCCATCTCCTCGACCCTCTTCTCCAGTCACCACAACCACCACCGCCATCACCCAACGACCACGACCCTTCGCCTGCGGGAAACCCTACTTCACCGCACTCCCCTTCGTTCACCCTCATCGCCGCCGATCCACCTCGTCGGCCTCGTCTCCACCTCCTCGTCTTCCCTCTCTTCTCCTCCTCTCTTCCCCCGCTTCAGGCCAACAACCCAACGTGAGGATCTCTCGCAAACCCTAACCCATAACCCTGGCTGTGAGAACCCAAACCTTGCCATCGCCTCAACTCCAGCCGACGCCATCTTCATCTCCTCGGCGACTTCTTCTGCATCCCTACTCGACCCACATCCAGCGTCGTCGTCTCCTAGTTTCAGCACTGTCGTCTTCATCTCTCCGCGGCTATATCCAACCAGAGAACCCTATCCGAAGTCCAAGCCTAGATCTTGTGTTGTATCGAGGCTTTACATCTTCGTCGTTGTTCCATTCGCACGATCATCCATCTGAGATCATGGGCTTTGCACCGCAGGACGAGGACATTTCGAGAAGGTAGCGGCTGAAACAGTTACAGATGTAGGGGATCCCAATGAAGCCATATGTGAAGCAGTTGAAAATTTCAAAATCAATTTGCTAATACTCGGTAACCATGGTCGCGGAGCCTTACAAAGATTGCATCTTGTTTTCTCCTTTCCTAGGCATCTGGAAGCTGCTAGAGGTTGCATCATTCTAATGGAGCTGTCATACAAAATGGATTTCTCTTTAGTTGGTTTTCTAATATGTTCCTCGATACTGGATTGGTATCTATGAAGCAACTTCCTTGGAGCACTCTAAATGAGATCCTTTAGATAATCATGAAATATCTGATGGAGCATTCCAAGATCAAGTGCAGATGTCCCCACTTCCAAGCTGATTTCGCCAGAGCAGGGATCTACGCCGACGATCCCGACAACCCAACGAGTGTACCTGACCCGTGTGATCACTTTGTGCGTTGTTTGGATCCGTTCCGTGTACCGTGCGCGCGTCGCGACTTTTCCCGCCGACGTGTGACGTTACGTATACCCGTTTCTTGATCTGTCAAGGCAAGTAAAACTTGCTACATACTATTTATATTATTTTATACGTATTTAATTGCATGTTAAACCTGTAAATTAAATCTAAGGCCATATGTTCCATTTTAACACTTCGATGTCCATTTATATCATTTTAGATTCAGAACTTGAAACATACCATGTTGCATTTTAGTTTACCATACGTGGTACCCACATCTATATTTAAATCACATAATAATTATTTGCATAGCCCATAGTACCCTTTTAATAGTTTATACCCTATCGGACACCCGATTGCATACATCTAGCCTAATATATATTCAATCGCATCCCTAGATCATTTAATACATATTAATGTGATTTTAACATCCCATATTTTATAAAGCGTATTTTAATTAATGTTGGAATTATAACCTTAACCCAAATCGATAACTGTACATCCATATGTCTTAGGTATACCTTTTTTTTGCACACCACATTATAATGTTCCATTTTATTTTTCTATTAGTACCCCATACTTGTTTTGTATGCCCATGCTTATTATAGTTTGTTTATGAGCACCCACTTGTTAATTGTGCGCCCCTGACATGACTTGATACGCCTACTACTTGACATGACATGGTACCGTACACTTCTTAACATGACATGATACTTATAACTACCTGACTTGACCTGATGTACCATGGCTTTACCTGTTACCTGATCTTGTTACTAATGCCAACAGCTTTGATATGTTGTCCCTACGGACATCCCCTGTTGTCTATCTAGACAAACCTTTACCTGCTGATCCTGTGTTGACATTAGCTCTAGATTTATCAATACTTGACTTGAATAAACAATTTGGGGGTATGGGGAAATCAATGATGAAACCTGACTTGTAGCTCGACAGTTTGATACCTTTACTGATCAGTTTTAGAGGCTAGGCCAGTCTTGGGATGATGCTGCTGACATCATCCATCATTACCCACTACCTTTTTAGAGGCTAGGCCAGCCTTGGGATGATGCTTTTGACATCATTCATCGTTACCCCTTTTCCTTTTAGTGCCTAGCGGCATGTCTCGGCTTCAGCCCGAGAATCTTCACCGTGATCCCGGGCACGCACGGGATACTATTGAGTTACATCGATGATTCATCAAATTGATTTCAAAGACTTGAGAGTAGTTAACCCAGTAGACCAGTTTAGAATACTCACTGCACATCACCTGTGCCTTACCCTTCACTGTCACTTTTATATTACTGTTATACCTGTTTTACTGTTCATACACATACCTGTATGTCTTGCTACCCCTGTTTATTTTATTGCTTGATATTATGACGCACTGACGTCTGGGTTTTGCATGGCCCAGATCCTCTACCTTTGTTGCAGACTGATCAGGAGTACTGCCGCTATTAGATCGAGCAGTGAGGATCCTGTTGGTATCCAGATTTACTTTCCAGGTGTCTAGTTTATTGGATCTTTTGCTTCCGCATATTATATTGTTCCTTGACTCATTTATTCTGGCTCATGGACATGTATTAGATAGTTTAGTTTACTTTACTTTTCTTGATATCTCTACAGCCGTAATGTGACTGTGGAAGGATATTTCCTATCCACAGGTAGCATGGTTGGCTATGTCACGTGCCTATCTTAGCGTACTCTGGGAAGCGGGGCGTGACAGTTTTTGATGAAACTTTTTCTCCAGTGCCTATGCTTAAGTCCATCCAGATCCTACTTGCCATTTACTACATACTATGACTACGATATCTGGCAGTTGGGTGTCATGACTGCTTTTCTAATTATTGATTTAGAAGAGAGCGTCTATAAATACACAGGTAGAGGGCTTCGTAGATAGTGGGAGCAGCGGAAACGTGTGCAAGTTGCTTTACGGGTTAAAGCAGGTATCGCGGAGTTGGAATATCTGTTTTGATGTGGTAGTCAAAGTGTTTGACTTCATCAAAATGGTAGATAAACCTTGTATATACAAAAAGGTAGTAGAGAGTAAGGTGTTCATCCTCATATTTTACGTGGATGACATACTCTTGATAGGAAAGGTGTTTCCTATGCTACGCTCGGTCAATCTTCTCTTATCACAAGGATTCTCCATATAGGATCAAGGTGATACCTCCTATATCCTGGGTTTTGGATCTATGAGATATATCTAAGTGGATGTTAGGATTCTCACTAGGTGTAGTAAGATGGTATCAATCGGTCCTAGGGAGAATCACTGGATAGCTTCTAGGGTGGTAAGGTCGACTGAATGTCAGTCACGGGCATTGTCTTTACCCTTAGTGGAGGGACGGTATGTTGGAAGAGTTCCAAGCTAGATACCGTGGCAAACTAGACGATAAAGGCTGGATACATCGCTACCTAAGATGTTACCAAAGAGGAAGTCTGGGTCTATATTAGTTCATGAGATGAACTTCGTTCCTACCATTGTGTGACAATGGAGTTGTGGCTTAGGCCTAGAAACCCCCGTCCCATCAGTGATCCAGACATATTCTAAGGAAGTATCACCTGATTATGGAGATGGTTGATCTCCAGGGGATCAAGGTTAGGAGAGTAGACTCGGAGGAAAACACCGCGGATCTACCCACAGAGGCCTTTTCCTAGATAGAGACTTTTATGGAATGGTTGAGTATGAGATACCACAACCACTGCTATATGATGGCCCTAGTGCAAGTGGGAGATTGTTAGTTATATGTATGCCCTAGAGGCCATTACTATACATGAGATGTTTATTGTAGTGGATGCTTGGACATATATAGGGAGGACTTTCTTGCTCGACATGATAGTATGCTATCTGGTTATTCTTTATCTTAACATGTACACTGATTGTCTCTCTGTTACATGTTGGTAAAGCCCTTAGGATGCGTACTTGACTACCTAGATTATGATGCGGATCATACTAGTGGGACAAAGGTAGTCGGTAAGTATATCCTTTAATGTCCCTAGTCATGGGTGTATCGAGACGGGGCATCGATATACCAGAGTAGACTAGCGTGTAGCTTCTCGACCCATGTAAATGGGTGATGGATGATCCCATATCCATTGGTGTTTGACATCAGAGATGATATACGGGTGCTCAGTGGAGACTAGGGTACACTGGACGGACTCGCCGAGAACTCCCGGATGGTATTATACCTCACGTCATATGGAAGTTCTCTGGTGACACTGGTACAGGTTAGTCTGTCGACCCAAGATCGTCATAGAGTCTTGTATGATTCCCACTGTGCTTTGATTTCCACCTTAGCACGTTCATGAGAACGTGCAAAACGGTGGTTTTTGGGTACAGTCCCGAGTCACATGGAGGCAATGAGCGATAGGAGGGGATTAGACTCTCCCGGTATTGGGAGTTGATGTTGCGCTGTACTCGATTGACTATAACATGAAGTCCCTGGCCAGGGCTGATTCTGAGATTTACTGGTAAGTGTTACCAGTAGTTTCTCGACTTGTTATGAGCCTCATATCGGCACGACTTATCGAGTTATTGGGGTCTGACGTTTACCACCCCTAGACGAGATATGCGATATATCGGACGAAGAGACCGGACTGTACGGTAAGTGTTATTGATTGGATTCGCAGGAGTATGAGCAGGCTTGCTTGTTGATCTTCTGATCGCTCAATACCCGGGTGGCCGCTCCGTTTAGCACGCCTATTGCGGCTTATGGGTGTTTGATATGATCATCACCTACTGCCGGCGTATTGACGAGTCTTTAGAGTCCTACACAGAGGTTTCCTGGCTCAGGCGAAACGGAGTAGGAGCACATATGAGATAAGTGAGGGACCGAGAATAATGCGAGTATGTGATACCGTATTCTATTCTCGCGATATTTGTATCAGACGGTTATATGTGATATAGCCGAGTTATCAAATCAGGTGTTAATTTGATAAGTTGATACATTTAATATTAGTCGGTTATATGTGATATAGCCGGATTATTAAATCAAGTGTTGATTTGATAATTTAGTGTATAATTGTATATTTGATATACTAATTTACATTAACTAATATTAGCTCACTTAAGCATTTATTATTCTCACATGTGCACACTTAATATATATATATGATATATATTAATTGTGTTTTAATTTGTATCATGGTTGTTGATACACACTTCATGGGTGCATGAGACTTACACCATACTAATTATAATGTTGAGTTTTAGTATTTAAAGTAATTCCAAATTAGTGGATAATAGCTCACATGCATGAAGCTTCATGAAGCTTGTGGATGCATTGACTTAATCCACTAATTTTGTTTTACTTAAGATATTTATTAACGTAACCATTATAATTTAGCCATGGTTATGTCTCTACATGAGTTAGTATATGATACAAACTCACCCATGGTTCTTTCTCTCACCTCATGAGTTCATTCTTCTTCTTCTTCTTCTTCATCTAAACTCCAAAAGCTTTCTAGGTTTTGGATTAGTGATGAAATATTGAAAGAAAATAAAATCTAAAGTGAGCCCACTTCCTATTTCATCATCCTATGCACTTGCTTGGGTAGTAAAGGGCGTTCTCTTCATAAAGTTCTTGACCTAGTGAAGAGATAGCTTGGGTTTGAGTCTGCTCGACGTAGATCATCTTCGGCCTCGAAGACTTCGTGCAAGCTTGTTCATTTCTCCGAGGGAACCATTCTACAGTTTGGGAAATCTTCACTTGCCATGATCGCAGCGAAGGGACGTCATCACGGAGTTTTAGAAGTGAAGGACCGGCCTACAAAGGTTGTATTCCTCGCTCACTACTTGTAATGGTAGATTACATGTCCATTTTTTCTATTTACTCTAGCTTGATCCTAGCTTTGGATTGATTAGTGTTCCCGCCAAAAATTTCTGCGCAAAAGAGCCCAAGGTATCAAATGGCGGCGATACGCTTAAGAAAATGGGAACCAGTATCTTCCGGGCTGTTTTTTTGACAAACTCCCGAATGAGAAACAGATAAATTCTGATGGTATCGAAAGCGGCTCGAAAAACCCTTCGATTTGATATATTATGGGCCTCGTAATTCATCCGGGATCAAAAGTTATGAGGAATTACGTGTCCACACGTGATGGGCTTTTAAGAACCCGCTGGAGGAGTTAAAAGATACAATAAAAACTCAGAAAAGACCCCAATGGGGCATCACGTGCTCACACGTGACCATGGGTCACGTGCAGACACGTGATGGGCTTTTAAAGCCTCTAAAATAATGAATAGAGTTTAATTCTAAAAGTCAGAAAATACGTCAACGAGGTATCACGTGCTTACACGTGACCAATGGTCACGTGTTGACACGTGATGGTTAAAACTGAAACATAAATAAGCGGCTGAGAAAGGAACCTAATTGGGGGTCACGTGCTCACACGTGACCAAAGGTCACGTGCCAGCACGTGACTGGCTTTAAAAGCATTATAATTTAATAGAATTAAATTCTAAAAGTTTCTGAATCTTTCCAAATGGAAAAGGGTCATGGGGACCGTTGGATTAAAGATCCAAGGGTGATTAAAAATCACCAATTTATGGAGAAATCTTGGACAAGGAAAGATTTCCCTGAAAATCTCACCAGAATAACAAATAGAATATCTTTTGGATTTAAAATCCACGGTGAATAAAATTCACTGAATGATCTAAAGGCCCAGATTAATGATAAATATAAATCAAATCTCTCAACAATCAAACCAAATCTTCCAATGAGAGATTTGCTAAACAAATTAACTCTTTTCCTTCTCCTATAAATAGGAGCCAAGAAAAGAAGAGAGGGGATCTACTTTTTTGAGAGAAAAACAGAGAGAGGAGAATTTAATTCTCAAGAGGGAAGAAAAGAAAGTAGAATTTAATTCTCAACAAAGAAAACCCTAGGTGAGAAAAGGGAAAAAGATAAACTTCAAACAAAGAATTTAATTCTCAAAATCCAAGAGTTTAACTCTTATACAAAAAAGAACTTAGTTCTTCTTCTGGTTGAAGATCTGCACAGAGCACATCTCCCCATAACTTGAGAATTTAATTCTCATCGGGTCGAGATCCTGCCATGCAGATCCTAAACTTAGAAGGGGAATTGAGTTTTGAGAATTAATTCTCCTAAAACAAAACTAGGGTTTAACCCTAATCAAGAATTTAATTCTTTTACATATCTGGGAATTTAATTCCTTTGAAAAGAAATCAGGGTTTCATCCTAAATAAGAATTCAATTCTTTCATGATAGGAATTTAATTCCTCTAAAATCATAATTAGGGTTTAACCCTACAAAGAATTCAATTCTTAAAAGATCTCTGTTCATGAAAAGAACTAGGGTCACGTGCCCCACGTGACCCTTGAAAAGATCCCCTGCAAAGAACTTTGAAGCATCACCTCACGTGCTCCCACGTGACTCCCAAAACGCAGAAAGAAAAAGCAAAGGAAATGAAAGCTTTGGGCGCTCTCACGTGTTATCACGTGACCCCTCAGCAAATGCTTTAATAATTGGCGCACAGATCCCCATCACGTGCCAACACGTGATGCTCTAAAAATAAAAATGAAAGTGTTTAACACTTAATGGCAAAACAAAAGAAAAGAAGCTTTGGGCGCTCTCACGTGCCCCACGTGACCCCTCAACAAGTGCTGTAATATTCGATGCATAAACCCCCATCACGTGCCAACGCGTGATGCTCTAAAATAAAGATGAAAAGTGTTTAACACTTATTCGCAGATTTGAGGATAAAACAAAGGAGATCTGGCTTCACATTTAGGGCGTCCTCACGTGTCACCACGTGACCCCTAATGAGCATTCTAACAGACCAGAGCGGGGGCCTCCATCACGTGCTCACACGTGATGGCCGTCAAAATCAAAAGTGTTAAACACCTACCTGCAGAATAAAATGAGGGAAATCAGGGTGCTCTCACGTGTCCACACGTGACCCCTCTTTCTTTAGTGTTTAACACTAATTTGAAAATCTTATTTCCGGTGTTTAACACTGATTGTTTCTAGTGTTTAACACCAAATTGAAGATCATATTTCCAGTGTTTAACACTGATTGTCTTTTAGTGTTTAACACTAATTTTGAGAGTTCTACCTCTAGTGTTTAACACTGTTGTTCTCTAGTGTTTAACACTACTTTTAGCCAAATTGGCTAATTCTCCAGAGGCAAAAGTCCCTCCTCCAAATGAATCTCAATATTGAGGAAATCAAAGATAAAATGTTGCCAGAGCCCTCAAATCTCTGTTTAACATTGCTGAATGATGAGGGACTGAACCCAGACAAATGTCTAATGGCCCAAAGGGCCAATATTTCAAACATAATTGGACTTAGCCCAAACTGGCCATAAGTCCTCAAATCATCTTGAATTGAGCACATCTGCTCTTTCAACTAATTCATTGGTTCAAGGGTACATCTCGGAACTCCTCTGATATTTGTCGTTGTAATCCTTCAACGTCTTCAGAGAGGTAACGGGTCCCGACAATTATACATCAACACGGACCGTGGGGTCCTTAAACTCATGGACTTATGCGTCCTTAAACCAAGATACGGACTGTGGGGTCCTTAAACTCATGGACTTATGCGTCCTTAAACCAAGATACGGACTGTGGGGTCCTTAAACCCGCGGACTTATGCGTCCTTAAACTAACGGACTAACGCGTCTTTAAACACACCCATATGAACTGTGGGGTCCTTAAGCCCATGGACTTATGCGTCCTTAAACTACCAATGGACCGCAATGTCCTTAAACTACCGATAGACCACTATGTCCTTAAACTGGTATTGGACCACCATATCCCTAAACTGGCAATGGACCACTATGTCCCTAAACTGGAACAATAGAGCCCAAACGCTCCTTTATCGGATCTAAACGATCCCGTTAAGTTGATCTTAGCCTCAAAAATGGCTAACATATCCTTAAACTTTCAAACAGACTCTAGTCCCAAATCGGACTATAAATCTCCTAATCAACTCTGGCTCAAGGGTACATCTCTGAACTCCTCTGACATCTGTCGTTGTAATCCTTCAACGTCGTCAGAGAGGTGATGGGTCCCGACGGCCATACATACGATGGACCACTATGTCCCTAAACTGGAACAATGGAGCCCAAACGCTCTTTTGTCGGATCTAAACGATCCTGTTAAGTTGATCTTAGTCTCAAGTTAGACTAACGTATCCTTAACAAACGTTTGAGTTGATCTTAGCCTCAAGTATGGCTAACGTGTCCTCAAACTAAACCCCCAAACCCAAATCTAAGATAATACGGATTTGGACTAGTCCACGCCCTACGGGCGACGACATAACTCGGTCTCCGTAAATAATCCACGGGCAACAAAACATAAAATAAACACACATGACACGAAGTGACCATCTGGAGAAGGAGAAAGTTGTTACCGCGATGCGGTAGCGTAATTAACTGCAGGGGTTTGCGCCTGCAGGGAAGAGCGTCCCCACAATCAAAAACCCCCTCAAACGAGGAGGAATCTGACGAAGTCTGCTACATCGGCCGCATCCGTTTAAACCTTCGATACATGGTGCCATAAATCAACTTGGCATCTTCGGAGAGGTGACGGATAGCACCAATTAGCATCTGCCCCGAATTTCAGGCAAGACAGTCCATGTCTCGGCCGTCGTTCGGAGGGGAACAATTAGCACCTTAGAATTTTTTAATTTGGTATGGTAGTTGCTGTGAAAACCCTGTAGGGTGCTAAGGAATCCCAACAGTGATGGGTCATGCGACGTATTTACTCAGAAGTAAACACGCTAAGCGTATATAAGCAATATAATGTAAATGTACACAAGAAAAACATGAGATATAAATGAACATCAACTTTTTATTTATTAAACATTCTTTACAATATAATGCTGAAAAGTAAATACAAGACTGAAAAGCAATGCCTAAACAATGGCATGAAACCGAAAATAAAAGTATTACAAGTGTCTAGAGTTCTGGGTTGTCGACGAACTGCTTCAAGTCTTCTGAGTTGGGTTCGATCTCCACAGAGTTGGGTTTTCCTGACTACATTCCAAAGAAAGAATAGAAAAGGAATGTCGTCAGCTAACAATCGCTCAGTAAATCCCAAAGAGAGATAGAAATAGGCTGAACAGGTAATGAGAATATAACTGGTATATTATTGATAGTTATGTTAACACAGTTGTTTGTAGCTTGGTACAGAATATGCTAGTGTATACGAGAGGAGTCCAGCTTACCCCGTGGACTATGATATAAGGAGTACAAGGCCCCGTCAAAACCCACGGGACAACGGTAACAGATATTCAGGTTAGGTGTATTAAAGTGACCGTCTCATGCCACTTTAAACACATTTCGTACCAATCTACCCCTTTAAACCCCGTAATGTATTATTGTATTGTTTTGTAGTGATTTGTAAATATAAGACTTGCCGAAACTATGATATCAATTATTCATGTAAACGGATAAGGATATAAACGGATAGTCATGTAGACAAGTCAAATGTATATCCATGGATCGGTCAAATCAAGTCATGTTGATATAGATTGTATTCTGGTATAAAAGGATCCATGTTGCATTGGAGTTATATTGAATTATATACATGTATGGATTGATTTCAGATTAGACTGAGACTCTGACCGAGCCAGACACTTAAACAGAATTGAAGTCCTGAATTAGTTTTGGAGTTTTCGGTAACTGTTGCACATGGACGGCAGGATTTATGACTTTTCCAAGCCAATTACCATTGATAACCCCGTTTTATTTGTCTACCTTAAATATGCAAGCACCCACTTTCTCCGGCTCCTTGAGGCTCGAGAGAATTGGTCCCGCTTAAACCTATGTTTACTAGAGTCCTTATTGTACATTAATAAACTTGAGGGGGTTTTATGAAAAATAATTTTGATATATTTTCAAAATAAATCTCAAGTGTTTAATTATCGTTTTTAGGGTTTTCATAAATGTAATTTTAAAAGTGATGAGATATTTTAGTGGATATAAACCTAAATTGAATAGTATATGGTATTTTCATATAATTTGACTTGTATTGATTTCGAGGGTATTTTTATGAACTTTTGTGATTCTTTTCTTTTGATTTAGAAAACATAGAATTATTAAATATATTTAAAATAGATATTTTGATAATATATATATATATATATTAAAAATAGAATTAATTTATTAAATAGAAATCACGTTTTCTTAAAAATTGTAATAAAAATTCCCGAGATCGTATGCTCCGTGAGGAGGTCTGTATCTCGATCTACTAGTCCGATGGATGTGCGATAACCCGCACCAACCAAATCGGATTCCCTAAAATGGGTTGTAAGGATATAATTGTATGGAATTTAATTAAAACAATCTTAAAGAATACGGTTTTTAATAGTTTAGGGTATTTTATCGTAAAATTGTATTAATCCCAAAAATATTGTAAAGGGACAATCGTGCTATGTCATGATGAGTGTTGTGATGAGATAGGTCATTACCTCATGAGTTTTCTAAAGGTAATATGAGCTATATGATGAAGTAATGCCGAATAGAAAGTTTGTGGTATTTAACCGTAAAAGTGCAATAAAAGTGTTTTTTATATGGAGTTTTGAATTGAAATTTGTTTCTAATTATAGTTTAAAATTTAACAAACTAAGTAAAATGATTTAGATAAATAGTTCTTAAGAAAAATTGTTAGTTTAAGAAGTTTTAGAGAATTCCGGTATAACTCCACTTACCGACATCATTGAAAAGAAGAAGTTTTGAGAGATGAAAAGAAGAGAGTAGAGGGGACTTACAAGTTTGGAGAAGAGAGAAGAGGTTGAGGGAACGTTTGATGGTTTCGTGGAGTTGCGGTGTCGCCGGATTTGTCCCGAATCGTTATCGGAACTTGACCTTGGGCTAACTCCACTTGTATAACTTTTTGGATTTAGAAAATTTTGAGAGTTTTGATAACAAATTTCAGAATGGAGAGGGCTAGGGTGTAAGTTGGTATTTATAGGGTAGAATTAGGATTTAGAGTATTAAACATAAGAATTAAAATGCATTGAAATTTGATTTTAAAGCTCATTTTAATTCTCTGTTAATGTGCAGGAAAAACAAACAGACTAAGGTTAGTGGGGTAGGCCAGAGGGTGTCGGGGTCAAAAATTGAAGGCATTTCCTACGGTTAGGATCGGCGACGCCGGCCCCAAGGAGCTCCTCGCTGGTCGATCAAGGGGGTGGGGTGCTTGGATTGCTGCCACGTGTCATGTCCAGTGCATATAACATTTTCCACATGTTTGATTTTAGTGACTTTTCATTTTTACGTGTGTTGCATGTGTAAAATTTTGGGCTTCCAAAAATTTTAAAAGAAAAATTAGCAAAAAAATAATATGTGGCTGGGAGGATTTGAACACAGGGGCTATGTCACAGCAGTGCAAGGCTTTACCAATGAGCTATAAGTGCTTTCTTGCTGTTTAAAAGTAAATCAAATTTATAACTTGTACTCAGGATTTACAAATACTCCATTTGTACATTAACTTAAAAAAAATTCTGTATATTAAAACAGAGTTGTTACATTCTACCCTCTTTACAAAAATTTCGTCCTCGAAATTTATAATTATTTAAGGACTAATTTACAAACAAGTGAGGGTATCTTGCACGCATGTCGTTTTCTCTTTCCCATGTTGATTCTCCTGGTGAGTCTTTTCTCCACATCACTCGAACCAAGTTTACTTCCTTGTTCTGTAGTGACTTCACTTTTCTGTCCAGCATTTCAACGGGTTGTTGCTCACAAGATAAATCCGTCTGTACTATAAGCTCGGAGTGATCAAGAATATGACTGGGGTCACTCACATACCTTCTGAGTTGGGATATGTGGAACACATTGTGCACTCCTTCCAATAAGGGTGGAAGTGCCAAGCGATATGCCACTTCTCCGACTCGTTCGAGTATGTCGAACGGTCCAATGTATTTCGGACTTAACTTACCCCGCTTTCCAAAGCGAATCACTCCACAGTTTGGAGAAATCTTCAGAAAGACATGATCTCCCGGTTGGAACTCCAAGTGTCGGCACTTTGTATCAGCACAGTGCTTCTGTCGATCTTGGGCTATGCGCATTCGTTCCTTGATAATGCGAACTACATCTACAGTCGCCACTATCATCTCAGGTCCAAGGAGTTCTCTATCTCCAATGTCATCCCAATTTAATGGTGAGCGACACTTCCTTCCATATAGAGCTGCAAATGGTGACATTCTAATACTTGCTTGGTAGCTGTTGTTGTATAAAAACTCCACAAGATATAGGTAATCTTCCCACGATCCTCCAAAATCTAGCATATAAACTCTTAGCATATCTTCAAGTATCTGAATCGTTCGCTCAAACTGTCCTTCTGTTTGTGGATTGTAAGCTGTTCTAAAGTTCAGACTCGTTCCCAAATTAGCTTGCAGACTCTGCCAAAATTGTGATCGGAATCTGGTGTCACGATCGGAGACAATATAAACTGGTTGTAACACCCGGCCCCTTTTTATACCAAAGTCCGTATTTTGTTACTTTAGAATTCTCTTTATTCTTAATTATGAATTATTTATTTTATTTATAAATTTATTATTATATTTTATTTTTCAAACCCTTTAAAACCCAAATCCATGATTTAAATCACATTTTCTCTTTAATCCAAAATCCTTCAACCATTTCCAAATTCCAAATTTTCTCCCCAATTCACTCCTCAGCCTTTTTACAAAAGACTTCATTTTAGAATCTAACCCCGGCCCTTAATTCTCTTCCTCACCATTGTTTTCATTGAGCCGACCCTTCTTTTGTTTATTTATCCTTGATTAATCTTAACCCCGGCCCACTCATTTTATTCTTTAATTCATACAAAGGCCAGCCTCTTCTTCTTCTTTATTCTTTAATCCTTTCTAAATTTTGCCGAGCCCACAGAGCCAGCCCACCACGTTTAATTTTCCATCTAAAATTTCCTTTAAACCCTGGCCCGTTCTCCCTCAGCCCTTTCTCTCTAATTATTATTTAAATTGCACCAGCCCACTCCCTTGGCCCGCTTCACCCCCAACCCGACCCGGCCCACCACTTCATCTTCCCTCCAACGGCCATCTCCTTCATTCCCGCGCGCGAGATCCACTCCCTCCGCCGACGCCCGCGCTCGCACACGTTACACCCACGACGCGCGCCTTGTTGCCTACCCTCGATCACCCCTTGTTGCACTCTCATCGCATTCTTCCTCTCCCTCGTTCTCCTTCCTCCTCCTCTCTTCTCCCGCTACCCATCACCGGCCACCTTCCTCCATCACCATCGCCTCGTCCCCAAACCCCATAGCACCCTCAACTCGACAACTCCTCCCCTACCAACATGACTCCTCCTACAACTCCGCTCGTCGCCCTGCCGAGCACTCCTGCACACCAACCCATTGCCACCTCCACCGCCGTCGTTCATCCCACCACTTCGCTCGCCCCGACGGCGGCGACCACGACCTCTCTTCCTCTCTCCATCCTCCACCCTTGCTCACCGCAGCCGACCACCCTCGCTCACATCACCGCCGGCACCTCCACAGAGCCCCCTGCATTCGAACTCGAGTCCCTGCACCCTCGACGACGGCCACTGCATCTCGTCGACATCATCATCGTCGTCGTCATCTTTCCCACCATCTCTTCCATCTCATCTCTCTCACTGCATACTCTCTCTCTTCCTCATCCTCTCTCTCACTTTCTCACCTTCATCTGCTTCTTCTCTCTCTCAGTTCACCCGAGCTCTCTCTCTCTCGTTCTCCCCCTTAACACCCTCCGACACCATCGACCCCAACTACCAATCCGCCGACAAACCCTCCTCCGACGAGCCGCGACCTCCACCACCACGACCACCGTACAGCTCCCCCATCGCTGCATCGAGCCTTGCGACCCAGCACTACCAGACACTCGAGCTCACCCGGAGCTGTTGCCGTCGTCGTGCCAGTTCGTCGCGCGACCGTGCTGTATTTCGCTGCCGTGCGTCTCCAGGCAAGTTCTTAACTTGCTTACATGTTATTTTACCTAAGTTACAATTGCTAAGTATATAGATTCTAAGTTACAGTTTAAACTAATTATGTGCCATAACCTGCTCGACGCATCTTCCCAAAGGAAATATTTTTCTAAATTGGTGGAACTGGATTAATTACTTTGGCCCTTGCTGTGATGAATACCTTGTGCAAGTTTCGCTGGAAAATATGACCGTTAACGACTAAAACAACTACCCCCAAGTTTAACCGTAAAACTGGAATTTTATTGTACCTGAAAATCGTTAAATTCACCATAAATCATATACACACTAGAATGGTGCGTTTGAGGGCTCAAATCGAATCCAACTCGACGAACTTTAACCCTATACTAGTTTCCAGACATTCCTGTACTTAAACCGTGATGATAATTGGATCGGAGTGCGACTCTGGACTGCAGTCCAGAGCGACTTCAGTGGTTGCTTGCTGTTCCGTAATGGGTACCACAGGATTTCCTTAACTCGTAGGTTGCGGAACTCTACTTTTTATTATAGGTAAATCTGTTAGCTAGACAACACAATTGGTTTCATTCTGTTTCGTTACGGTTTGATATTTAATCTGTAATTTAAAAGATCGGGACGCATAACAATCCCAGCAAAATCAGAACTGACATATTAATGTTAAACAGTGTAAATCTCCTGACGTGCAGATGCGATTGAAGATCCGTCTATTACGTTGAAAACCTTACTGACAACCCTAGATTTCATCCAGCTGTAGCGTCGCTAAAATCTGATCCCAACTGGGATTAAAATGCGTTGCGAAACGGACTTCTGATTCTGAAATCGGATTTCCAGCCGCGAGCGCTTAAATGAAATGGTTATAATTAATGATCCTGGAACCCGATTGGCTTGAAATTAAATTCTATGGATGGAAAACTGAACATACAAATTACTACGTGTTTATCGTTTCGCTAAACTATACACGTATTTTTCATGATAAATCGTGCAAGTGATAGAATACTGTTTTTATGACATCTTGATCGTGCTTCATATACTGTTTACGTATCATATCATACTCATATCATTTCCGTGATAATCTAGTAATATCGTGCATTTACCCAGTGTTAAATTTTAGTGATGATTGTGGCAAGTACGTCAGTGTTCGTGTATCCGTGATTAAGTGAAAGTGATACGTACTTGTACACAATCAGTGACCCTATTATTCTATTGCATTGTCAACGTCTGTAGGATGCGTGTACGTGTGACTATAAGTGGTATGGGATACTTATGGAAGCGCTTGCACGGGTGTCACAGATAAGGCATCCGACACTGCCATTTATCTTAGGTATTAGTCGGGACGTGCGTGATGGAGGTCCTGCCTCCAGTTCTCGCGCAGACTTGTCACGGATCGATTAGTATTTAGGGTTATGGTTAGCGTTTGATGTAGACCACGGGGTGTGGGGTAGTTTAAGTGTGAATTCAACAGAATCTCGGGAGTCCCATGCCGGCTTATATATTTAGGGAGTTATATGGAGATTTACAGGGTATGTGATATACAACGTGATATACATGTTACATGTTGGGCCTGTGATCCCTTGCCCTTGGGTTCTACCCTTGGGTGGAGGACACTCGCTAGTGGTTGACTCTCACACTTGGATTGACGATAGGCTTAGTGACCTGTGCAGTGAGACTTAGAGACTGATAGGGATACTGACATTTGTATACCTTATTTACTGTGATTGACATACGTGACATATCGTTCTACTGCTTTACCGCTCCGCTGCATTGATTACCGCACATTCATATTCATGCTGTCATCGATTACTGTTATTCATATCTATTACCACTGTTAGAACCGTCACTTGATTTTATATATATTATATTGCTATTGTGTCGCTCTGACGACCTGAGTATGCATGCTCAGTGTGAGGAGAAGATTTAGCCTGGACCAGAACTAGACGTGCATCACAGATTTCTTGACTTGCCTTTCCGAGTTACATTCGTTTGTTTCCCATCAGGTCAGTTTATATTATTGTTTCTTCCAGTTACTGCATTTCTCATTACCTGCGCATTATTTACTGTTTACCATGATAAACTAGAAGCCGAAGTGTGACTACGGTGGGACATTTCCTTGACCGTAGGAGCATGGCTGGCCTTGTCTACCCCTCGTACTCCGTATTTTGGGAAGCGGGGCGTGACATGGTTTAGTTGGTATCAGAGCCAGGTTTTGCATCGATGGGGATTGCAGTTTTTCGTGTATAGTTTGGCAATCTAAGATATCCCTCGGTCTAGATTGTAAACTTGTCATTCTTGATCCATATTCACATCGTGTGTTCAGCTATCCATTCGCTATGGTTTCGGGTGACTTGACAAGGTTACGTGGTTGCAATTGCACTACCGCACTCTATTCAAGTGACTTAAAGTCATACAGTTGATTTTCCCCACTTCTAATAAATTCACCACCTCTGATATTCTTGAATCTTTGTCTTATCCATATTATATTTTGATTCGGTTAGCTTGTGACTTATATCATTCTCAAAATTGTTGTCTCAGGATCATGTCTTCCAATGACTCTTCATCTATATCCGCTCCCCAGGATCAGACCATTGAGATTCTGAGTGTACTGCAAGGTTTAAAGGAAGCCCAGGAGCGAACAAACGACTTATTGGCTGAAGGACTGAGAAGATAGGTGAATCAGGCACCGGCGGGAGTCTCCAATCATAGAGGGATCCCTATTAGACGAGGAAAAGAGAAGAAGATGAAGCGTCCATTTGTTCCCCCGAGACAGAAGCAACAGAAGACCCAAAGCTGTGGGTACTGTAAGAGGCCAGGACATCTTCAGAGGGATTGTCGTCGCGCCCAAGGGAAATGTCTGATATGCGGTTCCAACAAACATCTCATCAACGGCTGCCCAGAAAGGAAAGAACTACAAGGAGGAAACTCGTCCACACTCCCCACTTCTGCCAAATGAGGATTTTCGCGTAGTTCGAACTTTGACGATAAGGCGGACCTAACGCAGGATTCAACTCACGCGACGAGAATGCAATGTTATAGTAGTCGAAGAAGGATTTTTCATGTTATCTACTTTCAGTAATAATGTTGTCATCTTTTTATAAATATTTCTTTCCATTTGAAATCTTGTATCCGCTGAACTTCTGATTGAATGCAATAAAACTTGATTCATAATATATACATCATTCTCTTGTTTTCTCCTTATTTATATTATTCGTTATCACAGCGTTTCTATCCTGACTTTTCAGTTCCTGCAACCGCATAATTACCTATACTTCATACCCTGAGCTTTTCCTTGATGTATCCCACTATCTAATCATGACCTTCCTTTTTAGACCATGGCCCACCCTGGAGCAACGCCGCATCTAGACGAGGATGCACAGTCATGCGTTTCCTTAGACCGCACGCTGATGAGTTCTGATGATGAGATCAACGGTCCCCAAGTCAATTTCGGAAACCACGATCCAGAGGGCGAAGGAGCAGCCGCCCCAGAGTTTGGCATGATAGCTGATTCCGACGAAGAAGAAGTAGATCCTGAAGAGAACCCGATAGAGGAAGATCCCGAGGAAGACCCAATAGAAGAAAATCCAGCGGAGGAAAACCCCGTGGAAGAAAATCCAGAAGAAGAGAATCGCATGGAATCGGACCTCGATGAAGAAGCTCCATCCGAGGAAGAAGAACCAGAAGATCAAGACCCTGCTGTGGAAGAACTTCCAATGGCGATGCCCGCGAGGCGATATGGAAATGGACGCCCCTACCTGAGTGCGCGAGCCTACCGCAACCTGCTGAATCTCCACAACCGCGACTGACAGAATTTCTTTTGGACGTTGTCTTTCTGGCCAAATAAAATGTGTATAGTTTAGGGCCACTTTTCGCCTTGGGAATGCCTTGTTTCGAATTTTCTTGAATGAAATAAATCTTCTGAATTCGTAAACCTTTTGATTGCCCATATCCATTTATTTTTCTGCTGAGTTCCCTGACTGTCCACCCTACTCATTGTATAGTTTTCACCCCGTTTCGATTAGGAAGTACCGCACCCTGATCCTTGGAATGAGCCACCCTCCATCCCTCGTCTGTGCCCCGTTGAGATCCTTCTGGGAGGAGAACAGTTCCTGTGAAACTTCCGAATTCACTAACTCTTCAAATTTTGATTCGTGTGTTGTACTGACTGTTGTTCTCCCCCCCCACTTTTCCTTTTGTATTCTTTTGTTGCTCATCCTTACTTCCTGTGCTGACCCTATCCCAATCTCCTTAACGTTCAGCCTAAAGCCGCCACACTCCGACCTTCTGATTGAGCCACACCTTCTTGTAATCACTACCCTAGCTAGCCCTATTCATATTGGTGATTTCTCTATTACCCCAAATATATTTAGAGACATTATAATTCAAAATTTAGTTTTCATTATTTTAAATTTATCAAAGAGTACGTGTTATTGATTTCTCCGTTTTATGTATTTTAAGTGCATTATTATTATTCCCATTTTCAGTAGCGCGACCTTACACCGCGCATATTCTTGTTCCATATTTCTTATTTTCACTATATGAGTTTCCTAAGTTAATTGACCGATACAATTTCTTAAAATGTTTTAACCTACTGACTAATCCTTCACTATTTTATTGTCGTTACTTTATTTTCGAGTATTGTACCTATGGTTACTATTATCGATGTTTGTGTCTTATACTTACTAGTTCTGATGTATTACTTTTGCTATACCTACATGTGCATATAATTGAGTTTCGATTTTGTCGAGTACGTCTCGAATATAACTGTTCATTATTGTTATTATTGATATTCTTGTATACATATAGGTTGTTTTTGTAGTTGTTCCTGTCTTATATTTATTTAGACTTATACCTTTGTATGTTGTTCTTACATATATAAACTTTCAAATTTCGTTATCTGCCTATTTCTAATAAAGCATTACGTGTTAGTTTACAATATAATTGCTTTTGCCTATGTTTGTATAAATTATTGTTTATTTTAAATTTCGAGGACGAAATTTTTGTAAGGGTGGTATGATGTAACACCCGGCCCCTTTTTATACCAAAGTCCGTATTTTGTTACTTTAGAATTCTCTTTATTCTTAATTATGAATTATTTATTTTATTTATAAATTTATTATTATATTTTATTTTTCAAACCCTTTAAAACCCAAATCCATGATTTAAATCACATTTTCTCTTTAATCCAAAATCCTTCAACCATTTCCAAATTCCAAATTTTCTCCCCAATTCACTCCTCAGCCTTTTTACAAAAGACTTCATTTTAGAATCTAACCCCGGCCCTTAATTCTCTTCCTCACCATTGTTTTAATTGAGCCGGCCCTTCTTTTATTTATTTATCCTTGATTAATCTTAACCCCGGCCCACTCATTTTATTCTTTAATTCATACAAAGGCCGGCCTCTTCTTCTTCTTTATTCTTTAATCCTTTCTAAATTTTGCCGAGCCCACAGAGCCAGCCCACCACGTTTAATTTTCCATTTAAAATTTCCTTTAAACCCCGGCCCGTTCTCCCTCAGCCCATTCTCTCTAATTATTATTTAAATTGCACCAGCCCACTCCCTTGGCCCGCTTCACCCCCAACCCGACCCGGCCCACCACTTCATCTTCCCTCCAACGGCCATCTCCTTCATTCCCGCGCGCGAGATCCGCTCCCTCCGCCGACGCCCGCGCTCGCGCACGTTACACCCACGACGCGCGCCTTGTTGCCTACCCTCGATCACCCCTTGTTGCACTCTCATCGCATTCTTCCTCTCCCTCGTTCTCCTTCCTCCTCCTCTCTTCTCCCGCTACCCATCACCGGCCACCTTCCTCCATCACCATCGCCTCGTCCCTAAACCCCATCGCACCCTCAACTCGACAACTCCTCCCCTACCAACACGACTCCTCCTACAACTCCGCTCGTCGCCCAGCCGAGCACTCCTGCACACCAACCCATTGCCACCTCCACCGCCGGCGTTCATCCCACCACTTCGCTCGCCCCGACGGCGACGACCACGACCTCTCTTCCTCTCTCCATCCTCCACCCTCGCTCACCGCAGCCGACCACCCTCACCCACATCACCGCCGGCACTTCCACAGAGCCCCCTGCATTCGAACTCGAGTCCCTGCACCCTCGACGACGGCCACTGCATCTCGTCGACATCATCATCGTCGTCGTCATCTTTCCCACCATCTCTTCCATCTCATCTCTCTCACTGCATACTCTCTCTCTTCCTCATCCTCTCTCTCACTTTCTCACCTTCCTCTGCTTCTTCTCTCTCTCAGTTCACCCGAGCTCTCTCTCTCGTTCTCCCCCTTAACACCCTCCGACACCATTGACCCCAACTACCAATCCGCCGACGAACCCTCCTCCGACGAGCCGCGACCTCCACCACCATGACCACCGTATAGCTCCCCCATCGCTGAAAACCCTAGATTTCATCCAGCTGTAGCGTCGCTAAAATCTGATCCCAACTGGGATTAAAATGCGTTGCGAAACGGACTTCTGATTCTGAAATCAGATTTCCAGCCGTGCTCGCTTAAAATGAAATGGTTATAATTAATGATCCTGGAACCCGATTGGCTTGAAATTAAATTCTATGGATGGACAACTGAACATACAAATTACTACCTGTTTATCATTTCGCTAAACTATACACGTATTTTTTTATGATAAATCGTGCAAGTGATAGAATACTGTTTTTATGACATCTTGATCGTGCTTCATATACTGTTTACGTATCATATCATACTCATATCATTGCCGTGATAATCTAGTGATATCGTGCATTTACCCAGTGTTAGATTTTAGTGATGATTGTGGCAAGTACGTCAGTGTTCGTGTATCCGTGATTAAGTGAAAGTGATACGTACTTGTACACAATCAGTGACCCTATTATTCTATTGCATTATCGACGTCTGTGGGATGCGTGTACGTATGACTATAAGTGGTATGGGACACTTATGGAAGCACTTGCACGGGTGTCACGATAAGGCATCCGACACTGCCATTTATCTTAGGTATTAGTCGGGACGTGCGTGATGGAGGTCCTGCCTCCAGTTCTCACGCAGACTTGTCACAGATCGATTAGTATTTAGGGTTATGGTTAGCGTTTGATGTAGACCACGGGGTGTGGGGTAGTTTAAGTGTGAATTCAACAGAATCTCGGGAGTCCCATGCCGGCTTATATATTTAGGGAGTTATATGGAGATTTACAGGGTATATGGTGATATACACCGTGATATACATGTTACATGTTGGGCCCGTGGTCTCTTGCCCTTGGGTTCTACCCTTGGGTGGAGGACACTCGCGAGTGGTTGACTCTCACACTTGGACTGACGATAGGCTTAGTGACCTGTGCAGTGAGACTTAGAGACTGATAGGGATACTGGCATTTGTATACCTTATTTACTGTGATTGACATACGTGACATATCGTTCTACTGCTTTACCGCTCCACTGCATTAATTACCGCACATTCATATTCATGCTGTCATCGATTACTGTTATTCATATCTATTACCACTGTTAGAACCGTCACTTGATTTTATATATATTATATTGCTATTGTGTCGCTCTGACGACCTGAGTATGCATGCTCAGTGTGAGGAGAAGATTTAGCCTGGACCAGAACTAGACGTGCATCACAGATTTCTTGACTTGCCTTTCCGAGTTACATTCGTTTGTTTCCCATCAGGTCAGTTTATATTATTGTTTCTTCCAGTTACTGCATTTCTCATTACCTGCGCATTATTTACTGTTTACCATGATAAACTAGAAGCCGAAGTGTGACTACGGTGGGACATTTCCTTGACCGTAGGAGCATGGCTCGCCTTGTCTACCCCTCGTATTCCGTATTTTGGGAAGCGGGGCGTGACACTGGTACTCCATGTAATCTCACAATCTCTTGCATGAGTTCATGGGTATCAGAAATAGCACACTATGAAGAATTAAATCTTACTTAGATTCATACTTACTTCTATATATTTCTTTGCTAGTGTGTCAGTAGATTGGCCAACTCGAAAGGGAATAAAATGAGCCGACTTTGTGAGTCGATCCACAATAACCCATATAGCACCGTTACCTTTTGTGCTGTGAAAAAGAGCAGTCACAAAATCCATGGTAATGTGTTGCCACTTTCATTCCAGGATAGGTGACGGTTGAAGTAACCCAGCAGTCCTGTGATGTTCAGCTTTCACTTGTTGACACACCAAACATAACGACGCTTCTGGTAACTTCACGCTTCATTCCATACCACCAGTAATGTTGACGTAGATCTTTGTACATCTTTGTACCACCAGGGTGTACTGAGTATGGGGAGCCGTGAGCTTCTTTCATCAACTCTTCCCGAACAGGACCTTGTGGTACACACAATCTACTGCCGTATTTCAAAAATCCGTCTTCGTGAATGATGAAGTCTGTTCGAAGTCCACTTTCTACTTGTTCTCTGATCTTTTGCAACTTGGTATCACTTGCTTGAGCTGTTTTGATATGATTGACAATTGTAGATTGAACTTGTAAGTTCATCAAACTTGAAGCGTTACCTGGCATGACCACTTCTATCTCCATCTGATACAAATCTTGCTGTAGCTTCCACTGTGCGGTGAGATTCATTGATAGTGGTTGGCGACTAAGTGCATCAGGTACTACATTCACCTTCCCTGAATGATATTGTAAGTTGATGTCGAAGTCCGCCATAAATTCTAACCATCTTCTCTTCCGGATATTCATCTCTTTCTTAGTAAACACATACTTCAGACCTTTGTGGTCTGTGTAGATATCTACCCGTTCTCCAAGAAGATAATGGCGCCAGATCTTAAGTGCAAAGATAACGGCTGCTGATTGATTCTTTAAAAGTGTGTAGTAAGTAACCACAATCAATAACGGTGTCGCCTGTAGCTAGCCGAGATGAGTGCGGGTCGTCCCCAGGGTTGCGTGGAACTTTTAATCTTGCTTTAGACGAGTTGATTAGAATAAAAGAAGAAAGGAGAATAAATTCTAGATCTATATTAAACACGGATGTAGAATATATATATATATATATATATATATATATATATATATAGTTTTAAGATCTAGTTTAAATACGGATGTAGAATCTATAAAGAAAAGATTTGTAGGGTTCGTTAGGATTTAGTAGTCATCGATGACTAATAAAGATTACCCCTTTTATCTTTTGATAGATTTAAAACTAGATTGATAGTGATGAATGAGAATTAGGATTTTTAGAAGAAACTAGGGTTTCCCCACTATTGACCTTTGTCGCTTCATTGATCTCTATTCATGTCTAGCCCTTAACAAAACAATTGTTAATCTGATCTAAAATCGCGGACGAGACTAGCAATAAATTAGTAGTGCGCCCGATAAGGATGTTAACGATTCTTTTGCTAAAGTTTATAAACTTCATGAGACTTAAAAGAAGTAAAAATATTTTCTCATCCATTGTTCTACCATAATCCTACAAACCCTATCAAGCGGAGAATTACTCGCACATGATGGAGATAGAAGAAGAACGGATAGAGAAGGAAATCATAATACAGAAAATTAAATATGAACTAACTTAACTAATGATCTACCTTTATTAATCAACTTCACAAGTACAATTCTTCGAGTTTAGATTACAAGAGAAACAAGAAATTGCTCTCGATCTCTGCCTCATAGGGAGTAGATGTTCCGTTGAATCTCACGTCACCTTATCACGTCGAATCGCGGACCTGTCGTGGATCACTTGTTCTTTGACGGTGATTTGCTTCGTGAAAAAGGTGATGATTTCTAGCTTTAGCCCTCGGTCCTTTATATAGCACTGAAAGCGGAAACTCTAGATCCCAAGTATTAGGGTTTGTTGTGAAGATCCTACCCACAAAATCCCACACCCTAACTCTACATATCGGCCGTGGATCCGCGCACATAGAGGTTATTTGCCGCGGAAGCGCCGTGCTTTGGATTGATCTTGGTTCCAAACTTCTGGGACCTTCTCATAGTGACACGTGAAGATTTATGTGATGTCTGGAATTTGAAAATATTTTCTGAGTCTCTGGCAGTATTGATTCTTCGATTTTAATTAAACTTTATCGGCAGATTTTTTATTCCCGACATCTCGATATCCCGATCTCCTGACCTGAGCCAAATCTTGTACAATATCTACATGAATAATATTAGTAATATTTTTTATAGAGATATTATTCTAACCATTTGTATGATGTTATATCTTTTAAAGAATCTTGATTAGAATATTTGACATGATATGCATAATAAAAATATTATATAAATATTATATGCATATATTTTCCTTTATAATGTTAATTATAATTTAAAAACATATGGTGAATAGTATTTTGCAGATAAACCCAAATATGTTATATATTTATAATAAACACCTTTAGATATTTAAGAAAAGTAAGGAAAATGTTATATCAAAAGTGCGAAATTTTCGATTGAATAGCTGCCAACTCCAGATCATGCGTCGGATAGTTGCGCTCATGAATCTTCAACTGTCTTGATGCATAAGCTACAACTTTACCATGCTGATGTAGAACACATTTTAATCCTTTACCGGATGCATTGCAATGCACTACGAAACCTCCAGATTGGTCCAGTATGATGAGAATAGGTGCTGATGTCAATTTTGACTTGAGTTCTATGAAAACTTGTTCGCATACTTCTGACCACACGAATTCTTCATTTTTACGCGTGAGCTTGGTCAGGAGTGTTGCAATCTTCGAAAATCCTTCGATGAATCTTCTGTAATATCCTGCTGAACCCAAGAAATTTCGAATGTCCTTCACTGTCTTTGGTGTCGGCCATTCATTTACTGCTGATACTTTAGCTGCATCTACAGAGATTTCTTCACCTGAAACGATATGTCTGAGAAATCTGACTTGTTTTAGCCAAAACTCGCACTTACTGTATTTGGCATAGAGTTGATGCCATCGCAAAGTCTTCAGGACAATTCGTAAATGTTCAGTGTGCTCTTTCTGATTCTTTGAATATACCAGGATGTCGTCGATGAATATGACAGCGAACCTGTCTAGGTACTCTCGGAAAACTTGATTCATTAGGTTCATGAATATGGCTGGTGCATTGGTCACTCCAAATGGCATTACGAGAAACTCATAATGTCCATAGCGGGTCCTAAATGCCGTCTTCGGAATATCAGACTTTTTGACCTTCATGATAACCCGAACGAAGATCTAACTTTGATAAAATGTAAGACCCACTTAGCTGATCGAACATATCGTCAATTCGCGGTAGTGGATACTTGTTCTTTATTGTGATTTCGTTCAAAGATCTATAATCAATGCATATTCTGTATGAACCTTCCTTCTTCTTTACAAGCAAAACTGGAGATCCCCAACTTGAAGTACTGGGTCGAATCCATCCTTTTTGCAGAAGTTTGTCCAGCTGAGTACGGACCTCCTTCAAACCTTCGGGGCTTAATCGATACGGTGCTTTGATCACCGGTTGTGCACCAGGTACAAAATCAATTCCCAATTCAAGAGCTCGATCGGGAGGCAAACCTGCTATGTCTTCAGGAAATACATCGTGAACTCTCGAACTATCTCTGGCTTGTCTTCTCCTGCCCGTAGAGTTGCAATCACCGCCTTCTTCGGTTTTGCTTTGTATGTGCTAGGCACCAGGGTACGGTCTCCACTTTTGAAATAAAAGACCGGATGCTCTGGAATTTCGAACACTACCCTCCTTTGACTGCAGTCGATGGTAGCATAGAAAGTTCCTAGCCAATCTATACCTAAAACTACATCGAAATTCGGTATGTCTAGCACCTTGAAGTCATCATAGAATTCTCTGCTGCAGACGACTACTGGATACAGGTTGTATCCTATTGTTTCCTTTAGAACGCCGTTCCCTGAACTGACATTCCAGTTGGATATGAGCGGTGTGACTGGAATCGCATGAGTTCGGACGAACCGTTGCGACATAAAGCAATGAGATGCTCCAATATCGAAGAGTGCTAGTGCAGGAAGTGAGGCTACTAAGATCGTACCAGTGATGACTTATCCAGTGGCTTCAGCTTCTTCCACAGTCATTGTGAAAGCCTGTCGCCTAGGTACGTGTTTACCCCAATCAGAGCAAAGCCCTGTTCAAATACCAAGGCGGGAGATGAAGCAACGCTTCAACTTCCCCCAATTAGAAGCAAAGCTTTGCTTTGAAAATTTAAACTTTAATAAATGAAGCAACGCTTCAGATCCTTTGCGCTGCGCGCGACACGCCACGTGTCTGGCGTAGATGCATTAGCGCAGCATCCAAGAAGGCGCGCCCAATCAGAGCAAAGCTCTGATAAATCGCTGCGCTGCACGACGCGTGTCAGCGCAGATGCGCTTGCACAGTCGCGCTGTGCGACACGTGGCAGCACAGACGCGCTAGCGCAGTCGCGCTGCGCGGTACGTGGCAGCGCAGACGCGCTAGCGCGGATGCACCATTCCATAAAAAAGGGGGGTTAAGTGCCAAAGGCAATTTATCCTTGCAAAATTACATGCACTTAATAATAACAAATTAAAATCATACGATGCACAAGCACAACAGAGAACTAAAATAAAAGAACCCTTAACAGGCAATGAAATACTTGATTAAAAAGAAAAATACTTATCATTATTATTGATATTACATTTAAAAAAGATCACCGAATACGGGATCAGAAAGACAAGGGTTCACAAAAAGAAGAAGAAGATTCCCCAGCTCCCTTTCTGTCTTCTCCACCACGTCGAAGCGGCGATCCTTCCGAGGGGTAGCCATCCAACGGTCGACGCCGCACTCCTGGGAAAAAGTGGCGATGACAACCCGATGAGCCCGTATCTGGCTCAGCAAATGGAAAGAGCAGTCCCTCAGGGCTTTGGTGATCAAGTGCGCTTCAAGAAAGCCCTCGATCTTGTCTTCGGCGGCATCCAGCATTGCCGGGGACATCTCTGCTGGAGGAGGGGGAATGTCGGCGAGCACCGAGGCAAGGATCATCCGAAGCCAAATAGAATTCGGAGGGAGAGGAGACCCCACACGAGTCAAAAGCTCGTGCATTGCAGCGTCGCATTGCTCGTCCGAGAGAGAAGGGTTCACCAGGCGCGCAGCAAAACGGGGAACGATGTCCCGAATCGGCACCTCCCATGGTTGTCGGCGGGCATGAGGGCGATTGCAAGCCATGATCGAAGAAGTTCTCTGAAAATGAGAAAAGAAAAGGCTCAGCCTCGAATTATATATATAGACCCAGGCGCAGAAGATTCTGTGCACAATGAAATCATTTCCAAGGCCCGGGAAATCAGAATTTTGGAAATACGAGTTTGAATTGAAAAAAGGAGATGAAAAGATATCTCAGGAGAAGCGACGCTTCCGATTTGCCGAAAATCTAAGTTTCAATAAATGAAGCAACGCTTCAGATCCTCTGCGCTGAGCGCAGGGCGCCATGTGTCAAAAGCTAGTACGGCAGCGCAACGCCCAAGACAGCGTACCCAATCAGAGCGAAGCTCTGTTTAAAACAAAAAAATAAAGGAAGCAACGTTTCAGTGGCGCAAACACTGCGCTGCGTGACACGTGTCTGCGCAGTTGCACAAGCACAGCTGCGCAAGTGCTGCATTGTACGACACGTGTCTGCGCAGTTGCGCAAGCACATCTGCGCAAGCGCTGCGCTGCACGACACGTGTCTGCGCAGTTGAGCAAGCACAACTGCGCAAGCGCTGCAGTGCACGACACGTGTCTGCGTAGTTGTGCAAGCACAGCTGCGCAAGCGCTGCGCTGCGCGACACGTGTCAAGCGCTGGGGAGTTACGCCAAACAGAATTAAGATTTTAAAGAAATCTTTCTGTTATTGTTAAAACAAGAAGATTTTCTTCTGTAAAACAGAAGCCCTTGGATCAAAGATCCAACGGTGAGGGAGATTCCCCAAATCACTCAGAGAAAGATCTCTTTAACAAATTTAACTAATTTATGGGCACTATAAAAAAGATCCTAGGCCTCAATTCAAAGGCATGAACATTTTCTGAAAAAAAAAGAGAACTCTGAAGAATTCCTCAAGAACAAAAAGGTAAAAAAAAAACCTTTAGAGAAAGAGAAAATTCTCTTATAAACAGATCATTGATCTGAGAACAAGATCTAGGATCTCTAATAAAAAATAATAATAAATAAATAAATAATAAACAGTGCCTTGCACTTCTTTTTATGAACCATTGGTTCTGAATCTAAAAGATTCTCAAGATAACAGTGCCTTGCACCTTATATGAACTACTGGTTCTTTAGAAAACAAGAAAAAACTTGTTTTCTCTGATCTGAAATTGATCCAAAAAAATAAGAACAGTGCCCAGCACTTGCCAAAACTGCACTATTGCGCAAGCCGCCAGGAAGCGCCACGTGTCAGCAGTGCAGCAGCGCAGCGCACTGACGCAGCGCACTGCGCTGTTGCGCTTGCGCTCACCAGAACGTGACACGTGTCACCTCCACGAGCGCTTGCGCTCATTAATTGCGCAAAGTGCCTGACAAGCCATGTGGGACACTGTCAGGGTATCTAATGCAATGCATTATTAAGGGGCAGAGCCCAATTGAGAGGTCCAATGGACCAAAACAAATGCTCTGCATTATAATAAAAAGGCAGAGCCCAGTCAAAATAGGCATAAATAGCCTGAAGTAATGCTATGCATCATTCTAAAAAGGGGAAAGCCCAAACAGTGGCCTAACAGGCCAAATGCAAACAAAATATAAACATTTTCAACTGGACTTAGCCCAATTTTGGCCGTAAGTCCTTAAATAAAATTGACTGAGCACAACTCTCTCTTAAATCAATTTATATCCGGTTCGAGGGTATATCTCCGAGCTCCTCTGGCACTTATCGTTGTAATCCTTCAACGACGTCAAAGAGGTGACGGGTCCCGACGACCACATACATGAATATGGACTGCGGGGTCCTTAAACTCGTGGACCGAAACGTCCTTAAACTAATACTGGACCGAAACGTCCTTAAACTAATATCGGACCGAAACGTCCTTAAACTAATGATGGACCACCACGTCCCTAAACTGGAACATAGACCGCCACGTCCCTAAACTGGAACATGGACCCCTACGTCCCTAACTGGAACATGGACCCCTACGTCCCTAAACTGGAATATGGACCCCTACGTCCCTAAACTGGAACAATAGAGTCCCCAAATGCTCTTTTGTCGGATCCAAACGATCCCGTTAAGTTGATCTTAGTCTCAAATCAGACTAACGTATCCTTAACAAACGTTTAAGTCGATCTTAGCCTAAATACGGCTAACGTATCCTTAAACCAAAACACCAAACCCAAATCTAAGTAAATACGGATTTGGACTAATCCACGTCCTACGGGCGACGGCATTACTCAGTCTCCATATACAATCCACGGGCAACCACAAATAAAACAAACACACACGACCCGAAGTGAAATTCTGGAGAAGGAGAAAGTGGCTACCGCGATGCGACAGCGTAATTAACTGCAGGGGCTTGCGCCTGTAGGGAAGAGCGTCCCCACAATCAAAAACCCCTCTAGCGAGGGGGAATCTGACGAAGTCTGCTACATCGGCCGCATCCGTCCAAACCTCCGATACACGGTGCCATAAATCAACTTGGCATCTTCGGAGAGGTGGACGGATAAAACCAAATAGCATCTGCCCCGAATCTCAGCGTCAGGACACCGCGGTCCTGTGCGCCGCCGTTCGGAGGGGAACAGATTCTGGCACGTCCGGTGGGACCTTTTCCTCTTTCCACTCCACACTTCGTGTGTCGTCTTCGCGAACCAATCGTGGTTTGTTAAATGGTTGCTTTCGGATTTCAAGTTACTAAGATTTGGTCTCTTTCCTGGCGCAGAACTCAAGATTCAATGGCCTTTAACTGCACCAACTGCTCGGAGTGCCACTGCAACGGATGCTCCACCTCACCAGGAGGTGTAGCACATGGGCCCCAAGCGGCTTCCTTCCTCGCTCTGCCGGTAGACCAGGTGGCCCAAGCCACAACTGGCCTGTTCTTCGGGACTATGATCCTACCTACAAGCTTCTCTGCGCCAATACCTGCACCGGAAGTGAACAAAAAGTCGGTCTTCGATCGGCTCACTGCTACGACGACCCCTGTCAACGGGTCGCCTACTGCCAAACCAACAGCTTCGGTTTTCGCCAGGCTGGATCAGAATTCTAAACTGGCTGTCCCAAGGAAGGCAATGACTACTGCTCCAGAAGTTGTCAAGGTGGCTTCCCCTGTCAAAGAGTCAGTCTTTTCAAGACTGACGATTCCTTCTCCTGTCCTTGCTCGAGGATCCGTCGTCGACAGGTTGAATATCACCCCTCAAAGGGCAACCTCAGTCTTTAAGAGGTTAACAGCGACGGCGCCCCATTCAGAAAGGGGGAAAAAAGAAGCTATCTCTATCTCTGAGCCAGTCCCAATGGCTCGTCGTGCTCGACGTCGCCATTGGCGACGAGTGAGGAAGGCAGGGGGCAACTCTCCCTCAGGGCTAACTCCACCGGCTCCAGTGGTGGAAGTCAACGCTGCTGTTCCAACTGGGAACAGCTTCGAATTGCTGAGGAGGGTACGGAAGAACTCTCCAACCGCTACATTGAAAAGATCTCCTCCACCTGCGGAGAGAGTTCCGGAAACAAAACAAGAAAAGCCCTCTCAACGGCTGTCCTCAAGAATTCATAAAGTTTGGCGGAGGGTTCAAGACTCTGTGATCCCCAGATCACTCTCGTCAACGAAATAAGACGAAGGTGCAAAAGGAAAAGACCGTTCTATTGAACAGCAAGGGATAACAATCGCTAGGGTGCCCACTGCAACGGCCCCTTCAACTTCAACGGCCCACAAAAGAAGAAGGCCGGAGAAAACCCCCGCATCGGCGACAGATATCAGAGGTGATGAACCCAAACGCCCTAAGTCAGGGGGCATGAGGGTTCATACCGTCTACGTGGCATCTGGTAAAGAAGATAGCTGCATATCTACGGGTCATCGACCGCTCACCCGATCAGTGACCAAGGCACAGGAGCAACAGCAAAAACTCCAAGAAATGATGAACGCTATGGCAGCACTTACAGGGCCAAAAGAAAATCCTGAAATGTCCTCGGATGAACGTCAAGAGGAAGAAACCGACGCCGAATTCCTTCGTCGAATATTGGAGAAGAAGGACAAAGAGGTTGCTGAACAAGCAGCCAACATACAACGTATGGGCCTCCTCTTCCAAGACATGATAGGGATGATGATACAACAAGATTCTCCAGCCGAAGAGCCCCCGATCGTCCTTGGAGCGATAAGGGAGAGACATCAAATCCTCCACCAGCTCTATCGACAGCTAAAGAGGATACAATCTCCAAAGCTGATTTAGATGAGTACATCGCCCAGCAAATACGGGTTCATCATGCGACCGAAGCGGCCGGTCAGGTCGTAAAAACGGGGTGGCCATATCCAAGTTGGTACGATCAAATCAAGTACCCATCCGGTTACACAATTCCCAAGTTCCATGTCTACAAAGGGACGGGCAATCCTCATCAGCATATTGCCCAGTTCAGGGCACTCTGCGGCAACACCGGCGGTGATGACAAGCTGTTGCTTCGCCAGTTTGTTGGAAGCTTATCAGATACGGCGTTCGAATGGTACTCTGAGCTCCCGAATGACTCTATTAAAACCTTTGCGGAGATGGAGCTGCTGTTTACTCAGCGTTTTGCAAGCGCCAGTGAACATACCCCGATGACGGTGCTGATTAACGCCAGGATAAAACCCGGCGAGACGTGGGTTCAGTACGCTATACAATGGCGGAACTTATGGTCGAAGTGTGAGCAGCGCATTGAAGAAGCTCCCGCGGTGGGTATGTTTGTGGGAACCCTTGATCCGCAAGCGACCATCTCACAATTTATGATGTTTTTCAAGCCGACTACCTTCCAGGCCTTGATTGACAAACTAGCGCAAATGGATCAAATGGGTCATAAACCCCCTCTTCCAAGGTCGGACTCCCGAAGTGACAAAGGGAAGGGAAAAGCGATCGTCGTCGCTAATGCTCAACAACAACCGAGCGACTCGAAGCCGGTTGCTCGTCAAAATAATATGCGCCCGTACGTACCCCTTGAGGATAGGATGGGACGTCCTTATTCCTTTCCCCGCGATAAAACGAGGAGGTTATTCGAGCCGGCGTTGCGCAACAGACTCATAAATCTGCCGGATCCAAAACGTCCGTTGCAACCAAGTGACGTCAACGAGCCCAACTACTGTCCTTATCATCGAGTACTAGGCCATCCGATCGAAGATTGCTACGTTTTCAAGAATTGGCTTGAAAACCAATACCGACAGGGCAAGTTCGCGTTATCTGACAAATGGAAGGTGAATCCCCCGCAGCCCCACACCTCTAAGGGGACGAATACGCCGGGGGCAACATGCTCCGTCATTGAAGAAACTCCTTGGGAGGTTGTATTATCAGCCAAGACAAAGAGGATGCTGAACGATCTTCAGGCATGTCCAGCGATCAAGTGGAAGAACCGGTTGGAACTGCAGGTCATTGAAGGGATGTTGAAGCCACGTCCAACTCCAAAGACCGATGGTGGTGGCTCAAGCACTCGCAACCAGCCGTCAAAATCTTCAAAAAGTAGAAGAATAAATCTAAGAAGCCCGTGAAGCCTGGCGACAAGCGCATGGACTTACAAAAGCAAATTGACCCGCTGGATGAATACAACCAAAAGGCACGGACTCCCATTACGCTCCAAGAGTTCCTCAATCACGTCTTTCAAGAAGAAGATGAGGGAGAAAGTTCATCGGATGAATCCGAGGAATATGTGGCGAGCTGTCATATGATTTCCTATTCGATCACGAACGATGAGGAGACTCCTTGCACCGAAGCGCTGGGGGCAGATCTTGAACCAAAATTTCCGGAGCTATCAGATGAAATGATTGACGCGTTCCTTAACGAAGCACGATTGAAAAGTAAAGCTGATCGAGAACGCGAGGCGGCTATATTTGAAAGGGCCAAGCGCCAGCGACTTGATGAAAGAGCTGGGACGATCCCGCTGGAGCAAAACACCTCCGCTATCGACAAAAGCCAATTCAAGATGAGGAAAAAGTTTGCTAAGGTCATATCAATGGGCATGAAGCTACCATCCTCTGAAGGAAACATCACTGGTGAAATCGAAACGCACCCCTCCTATTGCTTATATCATCAAAAGATTTCGCACCCCACTCAAGAGTGCAAAGCTTTCGATAGATGGTGGCAAGGATACGTTGCTCATCGACAATGCTTTAAGCGGGAAAAGCGTAAAACTCGTCGAGAGCAAAGAAATACGACCTAAGGGATTAAAAGAACTACCGGCAATTGTCGCATGGTTAACCCTGGCGGGTCACAAATGCCTACATTCGGGAGTGACTCTGATGAAGAGCTAGAACTTGCCCCTCTCTTTAAAGAGTCCGCTTCGAGAAAAGAAGAAGAACCGAAGGTCTGTGAAAATATTCGACTGCGGAATTGGACGCTGCCTGAAAAGAACCTTCGACCCTCAAGCAGAAAAGATAAAGGGAAAGAAAAGGTCTCTGAAGATATCGTCTTAGATGACCAAGTTCTGGAAAAGCTAAACGCCAACAACCCGCCGAAGAAGAATAAAGTGGATTACAACGTTTTAGCACATCTGAGAAATCTGCCCTCACAACTCAGCATTTTTGACGCCCTTTTGCTATCAAAAGAGGCGAGAGATTCATTGATTAAGACGCTCCAAGACCCAGAACAATTCCAAGCATGCCTGGCCGAGGAAAAGATGAAGGATGAGTTGGAGGAGGTGCACAAGGCCGATATTACTTTTGGCGATGAAGACCTTCTCCTTGGGACGTGCGAACACAATCGCCCTCTCTATGTCTCAGGATACTGCCATGATATAAAGATAGGCAAAATCCTGATCGATAACGGATCCTCCGTTAATCTCCTCAATGTACGGGTCTTAAAAGAAATCTGCATGAGCGTCCAGCACCTTGCTCGTGACAAGATCACCATCTCCGGGTTTGACTCCCAGTCATCAAGAACTCTTGGGTCTGTGATACTGACGTTACGCTTCGGGCTACTCGTCATGGACATTAAGTTCCATGTCATAGACGCCAAGACATGCTACAACGCTTTGCTCGGCCGGCCATGGTTACACGAGTACAACATCATCCCTTTTACACAACATCAGTGTATGAAGTATTTTAAGGATGGTTTCGAGTATACCGTGACGGGGGAACTGAACCCGTTCTCCGTGAACGAGGTCCGCAAATACGAAGATGCCAAATATTTCTTACCGGATTTCGAAGATACGGAGAAGTGTCACAAACCAGAGAATAAAGCTAACGCTACCATCCCTGTCTTCGGCAGTGATACTGAGGAGGAAGAGGAGATAGTTTATTCGGGTCCGCCCCAACACAACAAGCCGGGACCATCGGCTCCTACATTGATCTTTGGCAGCGACTCGGAAGATGAAGTCCATGCTGTATTCTCTGCTCGACCTTCAATACAAACGCCCGTTGACGAAGAGCAAAGTCTACAAGTCGCCATAGTGCCACTTAAACACCATAAAGAACTGGATGCACTTAATATCTACAGTGTAGAAGAGTTACGGACATTCTATATCCCTCCCAGGCGAGAAAGAGAAAAAGAAATTCTATTCTACCGCTCTGAAGAAAACAAAGCGGAGAAAGAAGTCTGGCACGGGGCGGATCCTACGTTGGACAGGCCTCAACCCATCCGTCTTTCCAGATATTATACAGAGGGTTTGAAGAGACTGTTGAAGCGCCAAGGGATACCCTTCAAACAGACCGTTGGAAAGGCCAAATTCTATGACAGGGTCTGGAACGTCCCTGGAACTCGGCATAAGCTGCCTAATGGGAGAATGGAGACAATTGGGCTCGGATACATTCGTTCCAAGAAACGAGAGCTGCTCCGTGACTGTTACGTCGTGCACGACTTCAATGAAGAAGCAGATGCGCAACGGGAGGACGCTAATCCTAAGCCAGTGAAAGTTCCAGATGCAAAGGAGCCCAGTCCGTCGTTCGAGGAACAAATGGACAAACTTATAAAGAAAGCTGGTCAAAAAGTCCGAGATGATCACAACCGCGAGACGGCCATCTACGAGAAAGCCAAGACGCAACGCCTTCTCCAACAGGCCGTAAAAGATGAAAATGCCGCTCCTTGTCAACCTGTTATAAAGAAGGCTCGGCGCAAAAGCAGAAATAAGTCGAAAGGCCAAAAAGGCGCTCAACAATAACAAAGCAGGGCTAAGAAGCCACGCAAATGGGAGTTGAGCGTTATTGATATATCCCTCATGAAGAAAATGGGTCGAGCATACTCGTTTCCTCGGGACAAGACGAAGAAGATACTTGATCTCGCTCTAAAACATCAGATGCTTACATTGCCGGAGTTTAAACACCCCGAACAAGCGGGCAAGGTCTTACACCCAGACTACTGCTTTTATCACCGAGTGGTAGGGCATCCTCTCGAAGACTGCTTCACCTTCAAGAATTGGGTCGAAGATCAGTATCAGCTTGGCAAGTTCGCTCTGTCCGACAACTGGAGAGTAATACCGCCGCAAAAGCACGAACCCAAGGACACGAAAGAAGAACCAGTTCCGCATTGGGATTGGAAGCGAATTCGCACCTGTCACATGATTACAATATTAAAAGAAGAGCCCGAGGACATAGATGAGCTCCCTTAGTGCTTCGAAAACAGCAGCGACGAGTTAATCTCAGAATTCCCACCGGCGCCAAAAGAGCTGGAAGATGGAATCCATACCACTGCAGATAACCTCAAGAAGATTGAGTTGGGGATGGCAAACGATCCACGACCGACATTCATCAGCGAGTTACTATCTGAAGAAAGGGTATCTGCGTTAAAGGACGTGCTCCTACAGCATAAAGATTGTTTCGCATGGAACTACTCCGAAATGCTGGGATTAGATCCCGAAATTGCTGTGCACAGATTGGCGATATCTCCGGACGTCAAGCCAGTCAAACAGGCGCCGAGAAGAATGCGGCTCGAGATTGAAATGAGTATCAATGCTGAAAACAAAAAGCTGATCGACTCTGGCTTCATCCAGGAAGTTCAATACCCTGAATGGATCGCTAACATCGTCCCGGTGATGAAGAAAAATGGGACAGTGCGCATATGCGTAGACTTCCGGGATCTCAATAAAGCTTGCCCGAAGGACGATTTCCCAGTGCCAGTCACCGAACTGATGATAGACAATACGTCCACTCATGAGATTTTCTCCTTCATGGACGGCTCATCAGGATATAATCAGATAAAAATGCATCCAGAAGACCAGAAGCATACAGCCTTCAGGACCCCTCTAGGAATATTTTGTTACAAGGTGATGCCCTTCGGTTTAAAGAACGCCGGTGCCACCTACCAAAGGGCCATGACGAAGATCTTCGATGACCTTATACACAAAATCGTCGAATGCTATATCGACGATCTCGTGGTTAAAAGCAAATCATACGAGGAACATCTCGAGCATTTGAAGACCGTAATTCAACGCCTTCGGCAATATAACTTGAAGATGAACCCGCTCAAGTGTGCGTTCGGAGTTTCCTCAGGCAAATTCCTGGGATTCATTGTTCGACACCGAGGTATTGAAATAGATCCGTCAAAGATCAAAGCGATCATGGAAATGCCTCCGCCGAGAACTCTCAAACAGTTGCGATCTCTCCAAGGGAAGCTCGCATACATACGGTGATTTATAGCCAACCTTTCAGGAAAGTGCCGTCCCTATAGCTACCTGATGAAGAAGGGAACCCCATTTGTTTGGGATCACAAATGCCAAGGCGAACTGGACGAGATCAAGCAGTACCTGCAGAACCCTCCAGTATTGGCTGCTCCAGTTAAGGGAAAGCCTCTCATTCTTTACACGACCGCCCTCGAAAGTTCCTTAGGCGCATTATGGGCGCAAGAGAACGACCAAGGGAAGGAAAGAGCACTCTACTACTTAAGTCGAGTTCTGCTGGGGGCAGAAAGCAACTACTCCCCCATTGAGAAACACTGCCTGGCGTTGATCTTTGCGATAACAAAGCTCAGGCACTATGCGTTGGCGCACGAAGTCCGTCTTATTTCAAAGGTAGACCCCCTTAAATACTTGATGTCAAAGGCCATACTGACAGGACGACTCGCTAAATGGACCCTGCTCTTGATGGAGTTCTCGATAATATATCAGCCTCTCAAGGCAGTGAAAGGCCAGGCCATCGCCGACTTCCTCGCTGAGCATCCGATACCCGCCGATTCTCCTCTGAATTGCGATCTTCCAGACGAACATGCGTTTGATGCGATCGACGGTGATAATACCAGATGGGAGCTTTATTTCGACGGAGCATCTTCCGTGAAGAAGCGCAAACAAAATACCCCTGTAATCAAATCGGGGGTAGGACTCATCTTTGTGACTCCACAAGGAGGGATAATGCGTTTCTCTTTCTCCTTAACAGAGCCAAGGACAAACAATGAAGCCGAATACGAAGCTCTGATAGCGGGCCTCGAGATCGCCATTGATATGGGAATTGAAAATTTCCTTATATACGGGGATTCTCAACTGGTCGTTAGTCAAGTAAACGGCGACTACCAAACGTGCAAACCGGAATTGGTGAAATACGGTGAAAAGGTGCAACAATTATTGGCCCAAATCCCCTCTTATACTTTAGAGAACATACCGCGTGCGGAAAACAGCAAAGCAGACGCGTTGGCCAAACTTGCTAAAGAACTGGCTGACGAGAACCTCGATGACGTTAGAATCGTGGTACAAAGCCGTCGAGTGCTTGCCCCAGCAGAAATATCTCCGGAATCATCCGAAGAAAAAGGAGAGAACGAGCAGACAACCCTGCAAGTAAAAGATTGGGAAAATACCGAGGATTGGAGAGAAATCTTCATAGATTACTTCAAGTCCCACCGAATGCCTGAAGAAGCGTCCACAAGACATCAGCTCATGAAATGAGCCATGTCTTTCGCCTTCGTCAACGATACTCTGTACAAGAGGTCATTTGATTCTTTGTGGCTGAGATGCTTAGGACCTGACGAAGCGAAAAGGGTCGTCCAGGAAGTTCACGACGGACTCTGCGGTTCTCACCAAGAAGGCCCAAAGATGAAGTTGAAGATCAAACGGATGGGCTACTACTGGCCCACGATGATCCAGGACTGTCTCGAATATGCGAAGCAATGCCACTCATGCCAAATTCATGGGGACTTCATCCACCAGCATCCAAATCCACTACATCCAACGGTGGCTAGCTGGCCATTCGAAATGTGGGGGACTGATATAGTCGGCCCCATCGAACCAGCATCGTCTAGAGGACATCGTTTCATCCTAGCAACGACTGACTACTTCTCTAAATGGGCAGAAGCAATACCGTTAAGAGAAGTGAGGACGGAAAATATCCTCCACTTCTTCAAGACGCACGTCATATATCGGTTTGGAACTCCGCGACGGATCATCTCCGATAACAGGCCAGCTTACAGAAGCCATAAGATCAGCCGCTTCGCGCAACAGCATAATATAGACTGGAGATATTCTTCAGTTTACAATCCGCGAGCTAATGGTCTAGCTGAAGCCTTCAACAAGACCTTGACAAAGATCATAAAGAAAATGGTGTCCCGAAATAAGAAAGACTGGCACGAAAGACTGCAAGAAGCTCTTTGGGCATATCGAACTACGTTCAAGACGGCCACGAACACAACGCCGTACGCGTTGGTGTTCGGTACAGAAGCAGTACTCCCCCTCAAGATAGAGTTACCCTCTTTATGAGTGGCAGTCCACTACGAGCTAACGGACGAAGAAAATGCTCACCTTCGGCTTGAGGAGCTTGACGCCCTTGATGAAACCCGGCTCACAGCACAGCAAAATCTGGAAGCTTATAAAGCAAAGATGACACGCTCATATGAAAGATTGACCCGGCCGAGGACATTCCGCCAAGACGAACTTGTTTTAGTGGTCAAAAGGCCTATGATCCCCAATCGCGCCAAGCGAGGAAAATTCGAGCCAAACTATGAAGGCCCATACATCATAGATAAGGTCTACCAGGGTGGGGCCGATCTACTCTTAGACATGCACGGTGAAAGGCCTTTCAGGCCAATAAACGGTCGCTTCCTAAAGAAATACTATGCTTAATGAGCCACAGCCTAGGTCAATGATAGATGACGATGACTATGTCCGCTCGCTATCTTCCTAAGCTCAAACTCTATCAGCAGTAGCCAGCCTTCTCAAACGTCGGACCAAAATGTCCTTAAACTAATAGCAGACCGAAACGTCTTTAAACTACTACCGCAGCATCTTTTAGGCTGATGAGATTAAAAAAAAAGAAAAAAAAGAAAACACATAAAAATAATAAGATAAAAAAAGGGTAGGTCCATAAGCAAAAAGGGCACGGATGAAAACCCGAAAGGGCTCCATGAGTAAAAACAGCAGGGCTACCGGCGAGTGTTCGTGAAAACCCGAAAGGGCGCGACCTCGTAAAAAAAATATATATATATAAAAATAAAAAGAATAAAAAAAAACGGTATGTCCATAAGCAAAATAGGCACGGATGAAAACCCGAAAGGGCCCCGTGAGTAAAAACAGCAGGGCTACCGGCGAGTGTTTGTGAAAACCTGAAAGGGCGCAACCTCGTTAAAAGGACACTTATATGGTCCTCTCGACCTTGTAAGGAGAAACCACCCGCGTGAGATCCTTACAACTCACAAGGGAGCAACACACTTAGGGATCCTCACGATTCCTAGGGAGAAAATACACTTGCGAGATCCTCACGACTCGTAAGGAGAACTCTCTTATGGGACCCTCACGGCTCATAAGATTTGAAAGTCTTAAGTTACAGAGATCTAATCCTGCGCTTAAGCAACCCCCACAACCTTCGATATTGCCCTACAAGTGGCTTAATACTGACCCTTGTATACAATCCACGGGCGTGAATAAACATTTCCCTAACCAAGTCTCATCCGTGACTGGGGATATGTTCGTATGACCCTTGTAGGTCCTCTCGACTTACAAGGAGAAAACCCTACTGTAGGATCCTTACGACTTACAGAGGAACATACACTTAGGAATCCTCACGATTCTTAAGGAGAAAATACACCTACAAGATCCTCACGACTTGTAGGGAGAAATAACTTCGTGAGACCCTTACGGCTCATGAAGTCAAAAGCCTTAGTCGACAAGACCCTAACCCTGGTCGCTAAGCCACCTTTGTTCGACATTGACAGAGGCAGATAATGATTCGCTCCTGGTAATATCCCAATTGTAGCGGTGCTAATGCCGAAATTGGTCTACAGCAAAAAGCCAATATGCCGCATATGCATACGAAATAGCCGAAATGATAGGGCAACTTGCAATAAAAAAACAGCAAGTAAAGAAAATGTATACATGGAAAATAGCCGAAATGATTGGGCAACTCGCAATAAAAAGCAGCGAGTAAAAATAAAATAAATAGTCGAAATGATTGGGCACCACGAAAAATAGCCGAAATGATTGGGCAATCGCGACCTTCGCGATATAAAAGCTGAAATGATAGAGCATCGTGGAAATAAAAAAGAAGAAGAAATGATAAAACTTTGGCCCTACAGTTAAGATCACATCGATCCCTGTATACAATCCAAGGGCGTAAACAAAGAGGGAACCATACTTTCCTAACAGGCTCTGCCAGAAGATGAAGCCAAATTTCGACGGTTCAGTCCAACTCCGAAGAAACTAGTGTCTTCAACAGATACCTCGACTCACGGATACAAACACTCCTTGACGAGAGCCTCCTGATTCACATCGACTAGCAGAGCCACCAGTGCCTCCGTGGGAAATCCTCAACTCGTTTCAAACCCCAAGGAAACAAATAATCCTTGGCGCTTGGGAAACAAATAATCCCTAGCAAACTCCTCGACTCACGGATACAAACACTCCTTGACGAAAGCCTCCTGATCCGCGTCGACTCGCAGAGCCACCAGTGCCTCCGTGGGAAATCCTCGACTCGTTTCAAACCCCAAGGAAACAAATAATCCTTGGCGCTTGGGAAACAAATAATCCCTAGCAAACTCCTCGACTCACGGATACAAACACTCCTTGACGAGAGCGTCCTGATCCGCGTCGACTCGCAGAGCCACCAGTGCCTCCGTGGGAAATCCTCGACTCGTTTCAAACCCCAAGGAAACAAATAATCCTTGGCGCTTGGGAAACAAATAATCCCTAGCAAACTCCTCGACTCACGGATACAAACACTCCTTGACGAGAGCCTCCTGATTCACGTCGACTCGCAGAGCCACCAGTGCCTCCGTGGGAAATCCTCGACTCGTTTCAAACCCCAAGGAAACAAATAATCCTTGGCGCTTGGGAAACAAATAATCCCTAGCAAACTCCTCGACTCACGGATACAAACACTCCTTGACGAGAGCCTCCTGATCCACGTCGACTCGCAGAGCCACCAGTGCCTCCGTGGGAAATCCTCGACTCATTTCAAACCCCAAGGAAACAAATAATCCTTGGCGCTTGGGAAACAAATAATCCCTAGCAAATTCCTCGACTCACGGATACAAACACTCCTTGACGAGAGCCTCCTGATTCGCGTCGGCTCGCAGAGAAACCAGTGTCTCCGCGGGAAATTCCCGATTCGTCTCAACTTGCAAATGAAACCTCAGGCATCAGGGACTAAAAAACTTGCTTCCTGAACAATGGGACCCTGCAAGTCAATCCAAAATGGTCTCTTGCATACTATTCACGGGTCTCACTCTCCAAGGTCGAGTTTCGGCAAGGAGGGAAACAACCGCTTACGAGTCCTCTCGACTCGTAAGAGGGAAAATTCTCTTATAGGATCCTTACGACTTATAAGAGAAAACCACACTTAGGAATCCTCACGATTCCTAAGGAGAAAAAACCCACCTATGAAATCCTCTCGATCCGTAGGGAGAAAAGTCTCTATGAGACCCTCACGGCTCATGGAGTTGAAAAGTCTTAGGCAGCGGATTTGAACCTGTGGCCTAAGCCATCACTATTTCTTAAGAAAGTCAAGATGCGTGCTCTATTATCCGTCAACCATGTTTACGTTTGATCAAGCGTTTGAGACGCACTCATTTATACATGGGTAGAAGACTCAGAACGAGAAACAAGACAAGCTAAAATAAAAAAAGGGGTTTCCATTCATATTGCTAAAAATTCTTACAATCATAAGAGCAATAAATAAGAAACATTATTCAAATTATTACAACGGTATAACCTCAGATCCGGGGCACGGATTAAGGAATTCAAAAGTAAGGCCATCCAGAGTTCTTCTGGCCTTTCTAATTATTCTTATGCGCAGCCTCTCGCGCTCCTCTGTGTCGAGATCCTCGGCAAGCCCTCCCGGCCTTTGATAAGCAGCAACTATCGTCGTCTACTGGAAGATTTGATGTAGGATGTCAATGAGGCTGTCCCGCCGTTTCTTCGAGATCAGCCCCGTCAGGTACACTGAATGCACCTTGTCTTCGGCATCATCCAGCGCATTGAGCGGTAGGGCCTCATGAAGACCCGGAAGTGCTCTCCATATTGCTCCCAGCACGACTTTCAAAAGAGCCGAACGACGAGGTAGCAGCCAACCACCGCTTGCGTTCAGACGACCCATGACCTCTGCACATTGGGCGTCTGTAAACTCTTGGTTTTGTTGACGGCCTTATGCACGAATATCCTCGTAGGTAATGAACTCGTTCAGACTGTATAGATGCACCGCCATAATGCCTAAAGGAAGCAACATTGGAAGATTAGCGATGAGGAAAAGGTATAGGGAGTTAAAGCTCCTCGAGAGCAATGCTCTATAGACAGGAGTGACACCTGTCAAAAACCAGTTATGAGGAGAATTTAAGGAAAATTCCCTAAGAACATTGAGAGCCTTGCTCTGAGAAAAAAAAATAATATAATAATAATAATAGTATCAAATGCCATGAAAAACTCTTAAGAGTTCTTCTATATGATTTGGAAGGAGCAAAGCTCCATTAATTAAGAAAATCCAAGGGAAACCTTTTGGAGAGCAGAGCTCTATTAATGGAACCCTAATAGGGTTCCCTTTAGTTCTCTTTAGACCCCTTTAGAGCAAAGCTCTGCTAAGTGAAACCCTAAATGGGTCTTCTTTAGATCAGGGATCTATTGAGAGCAAGGCTCTTAAAGTTGATTTAATTTAATCAAAATTAATATTTTTACCTAAAATTCTTTAAAGTTTGAACTTTTAAAAGTGTTTAAATAAGAGAGCAAGGCTCTGAGTTCTGAAAGTAAAAATCTGAAAGATAATAAGCATCTGTGGGGGACCAAAGGTCCTATTTATAAGCATCAAGTGCCTCTTCAACTTCCAAAAGCTGCCGCGACGGTTGGGATTCTGCCACCGTTGCGCTTGCGTTTGGAGGCCACGTAAGCGCAACGGTGGGGGGACATTTGTTTACCCCAATCAGCAAAGCTCTGTTCAAATACCAAGGCGGGAAATGAAGCAACGCTTCATCTTCCCCCAATTAGAAGCAAAGCTTTGCTTTGAAAATTTAAACTTTAATAAATGAAGCAACGCTTCAGATCCTTTGCGCTGCGCGCGACACGCCACGTGTCTGGCGCAGATGCATTAGTGCAGCGTCCAAGAAGACGCGCCCAATCAGAGCAAAGCTCTGATAAAGCGCTGCGCAGCACGACGCGTGTCAGCGCAGATGTGCTTGCATAGTCGCGCTGCGCTTTGCGCTGTGCGACACGTGGCAGCGCAGATGCGCTAGCACAGTCGCGCTGCGCTGCGCGGCACGTAGCAGCGCAGACGCGCTAGCGCAGATGCACCATTCCATAAAAAAAGGGGGGGTTAAGTGCCAAAGGCAATTTATCCTTGCAAAATTACATGCACTTAATAATAACAAATTAAAATCATACGATGCACAAGCACAACAGAGAACTAAAATAAAAGAACCCTTAACAGGCAATGAAATACTTGATTAAAAAGAAAAATACTTATTCATTATTATTGATATTACATTTAAAAAAGATTACCGAATACGGGATCAGAAAGACAAGGGTTCACAAAAAGAAGAAGAAGATTCCCCAGCTCCCTTTCTGTCTTCTCCACCACGTCGAAGCGGCGATCCTCCAGAGGGGTAGCCATCCAACGGTCGACGCCGCACTCCTGGGAAAAAGTGGCGATGACAACCCGACGAGCCCGTATCTGGCTCAGCAAATGGAAAGAGTAGTCTCTTAGGGCTTTGGTGATCAAGTGCGCTTCAAGAAAGCCCTCAATCTTGTCTTCGGCGGCATCCAGCATTGCCGGGGACATCTCTGCTGGAGGAGGGGGAATGTCGGCGAGCACCGAGGCAAGGATCATCCGAAGCCAAATGGAATTCGGAGGGAGAGGAGACCCCACACGAGTCAAAAGCTCGTGCATTGCAGTGTCGCATTGCTCGTCCGAGAGAGAAGGGTTCACCAGGCGCGCAGCAAAACGGGGAACGATGTCCCGAATCGGCACCTCCCATGGTTGTCGGCGGGCATGAGGGTGATTGCAAGCCATGATCGAAGAAGTTCTCTGAAAATGAGAAAAGAAAAGGCTCAGCCTCGAATTATATATATAGACCCAGGCGCAGAAGATTCTGTGCACAATGAAATCATTTCCAAGGCCCGGGAAATCAGAATTTTGGAAATACGAGTTTGACTTGAAAAAATGAGATGAAAAGATATCTCAGGAGAAGCGACGCTTCCGATTTGCCGAAAATCTAAGTTTCAATAAATGAAGCAACGCTTCAGATCCTCTGCGCTGAGCGCAGGGCGCCATGTGTCAAAAGCTGGTACGGCAGCGCAACGCCCAAGGCAGCGCACCCAATCAGAGTGAAGCTCTGTTTAAAACAAAAAAGTAAAGGAAGCAACATTTCAGTGGCGCAAACACTGCGCTGCGTGACACGTGTCTGCGCAGTTGTGCAAGCACAGCTGCGCAAGCGCTGCATTGCGCGACACACATCTGCGCAGTTGCGCAAGCACATCTGCGCAAGCACAGTTGAGCGCTGCGCTGCACGACACGTGTCTGTGCAGTTGCGCAAGCACAGCTGCGTAAGCGCTGCGCTGCGCGACACGTGTCAAGCGCTGGGGAGTTGCGCCAAACAGAATTAAGATTTTAAAGAAATCTTTCTGTTCTTGTTAAAACAAGAATATTTTCTTCTGTAAAACAGAAGCCCTTGGATCAAAGATCCAACGGTGAGGGAGATTCCCCAAATCACTCAGAGAAAGATCTCTTTAACAAATTTAACTAATTTATAGGCACTATAAAAAGGACCCTAGGCCTCAATTCAAAGGCATGAACATTTTCTGAAAAAAAAAGAGAACTCTGAAGAATTCCTCAAGAACAAAAAGGTAAAAAGAAACCTTTAGAAAAAGAGAAAATTCTCTTATAAACAGATCATTGATCTGAGAACAAGATCTAGGATCTCTAATAAAAAATAATAATAAATAAATAAATAATAAACAGTGCCTTGCACTTCTTTTTATGAACCATTGGTTCTGAATCTAAAAGATTCTTAAGATAACAGTGCCTTGCACCTTATATGAACTACTGGTTCTTTAGAAAACAAGAAAAACTTGTTTTCTCTGATCTGAAATTGATCCAAAATAATAAGAACAGTGCCCAGCACTTGCCAAAACTGCGCTATTGCGCAAGCCGCCAGGAAGCGCCACGTGTCAGCAATGCAGCAGCGCAGCGCACTAACGTAGCGCACTGCGCTGTTGCGCTTGCGCTCACCAGAACGTGACATGTGTCACCTCCATGAGCGCTTGCGCTCATTAATTGCGCAAAGTGCCTGACAAGTCATGTGGGACACTGTCAGGGTATCTAATGCAATGCATTATTAAGGGGCAGAGCCCAATTGAAAGGTCCAATAGACCAAAACAAATGCTCTGCATTATAAAAAAAAGGCAGAGCCCGGTCAAAATAGGCATAAATAGCCTGAAGTAATGCTATACATCATTCTAAAAAGGGGAAAGCCCAAACAGTGGCCTAACAGGCCAAATGCAAACAAAATGTGAACATTTTCAACTGGACTTAGCCTAATTTTGGCCGTATGTCCTTAAATAAAATTGACTGAGCACAACTCTCTCTTAAATCAATTTATATCCGATTCGAGGGTACATCTCCGAGCTCCTCTGACACTTATCGTTGTAATCCTTCAACGACGTCAGAGAGGTGACGGGTCCCGACGACCACATACATGAATATGGACTGCGGGGTCCTTAAACTCGTGGACCGAAACGTTCTTAAACTAATACTGGACCGAAACGTCCTTAAACTAATATCGGACCAAAATGTCCTTAAGCTAATATCGGACCGAAACGTCCTTAAACTAATGTCGGACCGAAACGTCCCTAAACTAATGATGGACCCCTACGTCCCTAAACTGGAACATGGACCCCTACGTCCCTAAACTGGAATATGGACCCCTACGTCCCTAAACTAGAACAATAGAGTCCCCAAATGCTCTTTTGTCGGATCCAAACGATCCCGTTAAGTTGATCTTAGTCTCAAATCAGACTAACGTATCCTTAACAAACGTTTAAGTCGATCTTAGCCTAAATACGGCTAACGTATCCTTAAACCAAAACACCAAACCCAAATCTAAGTAAATACAGATTTGGACTAATCCACGTCCTACGGGCGACGGCATTACTCAGTCTCCGTATACAATCCACGGGCAACCACAAACAAAACAAACACACACGACACGAAGTGAAATTCTGGAGAAAGAGAAAGTGGTTACCGCGATGCGGTAGCGTAATTAACTGCAGGGGCTTGCGCCTGTAGGGAAGAGCGTCCCCACAATTAAAAACCCTTCTAGCGAGGGGGAATCTGACGAAGTCTGCTACATCGTCCGCATCCGTCCAAACCTCCGATACACGGTGCCATAAATCAACTTGGCATCTTCGGAGAGGTGGACGGATAAAACCAAATAGCATCTGCCCCGAATCTCAGCGTCAGGACACCGCGGTCCTGTGTGCCGCCGTTCGGAGGGGAACAGTACATTCCTCCTTGCTGGGGGAACATTCCTCTGTCCATTCCTCTATCCCTGATCTAGGTTTCTTTGCGCTTGATGAAACTGACGAGGAAGAGGTGCAGTAGGTCTACGAGGAGGTGGAGCTGGGAGAGCAAGTTGAGGAGTTGGTGCCTGGATAGCTGGCCGCTGCGGATAAGTGATTGCCGGTCTGGGTGCAGAATTCTGATTGAGTCTGTGAGGATAAGACCCAATATCATGTGTGGACGAGCCACAGACTAAGCAAAGGCGATTAGCACGCCTACAATCCTTCGCCAGGTGTCCATTCCTTTTGCAATAAAAGCAGAAATCTGGACTGGACTGGACTGGTTGAAAGGTACTCCCGGTCTCCTAGGTACAAACGGTGGCCTGGAAGAGGCTCCTCCTGCTATCTGAGTAGCATGGTGTTTCATACCGGCAGATTGGAGTCTGTGCTTCTTCTTCACTACCGCCTCGTATCGACGGGTAGCCTTCAAAGCTAGGTCATGGGTTTGGAAATCCCCTGTAGCTAGAGCAGCTTGGATTTCCTAGTCCAACCCCTGCTGAAATCGTCTGGCCCTGATCTCAGCAGTCGGTATGAAGTGTGCCGCGAACCTGTTACGGTCTTGTGTTAGCTGTGTAGTATGTGATATTAGATAATCGAATATTTAAGACATATCTTACCTGCTCAACATAGTGAATTCGGCATCATACTCATCCACAGATTTGCTCCACATAGAACCTTATTATAAGTGAATGAATTGTTGTTCCATGTCGAATCGGGCAGTCTCTAGAAAATACTTCGCGTTGAACATTGTCACGCCCCGCTTCCCAGAGTGCGCTAAGATAGGCACGTGACAGAGCCAACCATGCTACCTGTGGATAGGAAACATCCCTCCACAGTCACATTACGACTGTTTAGAGATATCAAGAACAGTAAAAATAAAATAAACTATCCAGTACATGTCCATAAGCCAGAATAAACGAGTCATGAAATAAATGCGGAAGCAATAGATCCAATAAACAATAATAATCTGGAATGTACGTCCAAAAATACGGGCTCACATCAGGAAATAAAATAATGCTGAAAGGAAACTAAACTAGAATACTAACAAGTCTTCAATACTCGGCCTGTTGACTGAGATACTCCTGAACGGCTTGTGACAGAGAAAGAGGATCTGGGCCATGCAAACCCCAGACGTCAGTGCGTCATAATATCAACAATAATATAGTCAGGAGATAACAGGATATGCAGGCATGAATATAAACAGTAGCAAGAGTATAACAAGAATATATAACAGTGAGTATGTCAGTACAAGTGATGTGCAGTGATATCTAAACTGTGCTACGGGGTTATCTATTCTAAATTCTTCGAAACCAATTAATGTAATCCTCATCGTAACCCATCGGTGATTATTCCGTAACGCCCGGAAAAACGGCAAACAATAGGTATTCCGTAACGCTCGGAAAAACGACAAACAATAGGTATTCCGTAACGCCCGGAAAAACGACAAACAATATGACAGCCCTTTGAGTTACGCTCGGTTACATTCTTAATTTCCCCATACCCCCAAGTTATGTGTTCAAGTCAGGTATTGATAAGTCTGAAACTAATGCCAACACAGGATCATGCAGGAACATGTTTGTCTATACAGACAACGGGATATGTCCATCAGGACAACATGTCAGGATTGTCGGTATTAGAAACAGGATCAGGTAACATGTCAAGCGGTGATATATCAGGTCATGTCAGGTAGTGTACAAGTATCAAGTCATGTCAAGTATTAGTGTATCAGGTCATGTCAAATAGTGTACATGTATCAAATCATGTCAAGTAATGCACATGTATCAAGCGGATGCTCATAATAAAACTGTAACAGGTACGGATGCACAATAAAAGTATGGATGTACAATATCTATCAGGGGTTACCACATTACTATGTAGGGTGCACAATATCAAGTATGGAGTACTAATATAATAATAAAATAAAATAATGTGACATGGTATGCGAATAGATATAAAATTAATGGTATGGATACACAATTATCGATTAGGATTACATTTATAGTTCCAATACTAATTAGGATGCACTTTATTAAGCATGGGGTGTCAATATAACAATAATATGTAATAATGTGATCTGTAGATGCAGTTATATGTATATTAAGTGATATGGATGCAAACGGGTATCCGAAAACTGTAAAACTTTTAGTATGGATATGTAATGTGATAAACGAGTAACACTTTATTCATATGGATGCATAATACTATACCTAGCATGTAGCAAGATGGTTTAGCATGCGACTAGATATGTAAATAATGATATGGATGCACACGGACGTCGTATAACAGTAAAATGATAAATTGGTAAATGCGGGATAAACAACTAATAATATGAAATGTAAATATTCAAATGGATACAGTATATGGTAGTATAGTATGTGACAAGATAGGTTTTCATGTACTAGATCTGAAATGATATATACAGATATATACGGATGTCGAATAAATCGATAAAACTAAAAAATAATAATGTGGATTGCAAAATTAATCATTTTGAGGTATAATAATTCAAATAGATATAGATTATAGTATTATAGCATGTAGCAAGATTAACTTTCCTAGACGGAAAAAGAACGGATATGTACGGAACGTCTTACGTCGGCGAAATGTTGCGACGCGCGCACGGCACACGGAACAGGTCCAAGTAATGCACGAGGGTAATCATGCAGGCAAGGTACGTCCTGTGGGTCGTCTGGATCGGCAGCAACGATCACGGCTCCGGCGATGGCTACAAATCAAGATTTCAAGAATGGGAAAAGAAAAGAAAGAAAAGAAGAAGAGGAAGAAGAAGGGAGAAGGAGAGGCTTACTGGGGTTGTGGTGCACAGGGATCAGAAGAGAGGTGATGGTGACGAGAGGAGAGGAAGGAGAGAAAGAAGTGTCGACGAGGGTGGTGGCGACAGCGAGGGGTCGCCGGAAAAAGGGAGGCGATGGGTATCGTGGGTTTCTTTGGGTCGGGATCTTGGGGAAAGAGGAAATGAGGAGGTGGTCGGGGAGGAGAGACGAGGGTGCTGAGATGGTCGACGACGATGAGGAGGCGAGGAGGCAGGCACGCGGCTAGGTTAGGGTTAGGGTTATGTGTGGGTCTCGTTCTCGTGGAGTTTTAAAAAGAAGAGGGAAGAGATGAAGTGTGAAGGGAGGTAACTATAAGGGAGAGGGAGGCGACGGGACTCAAGAAATGTACAGGATTCGCGAGATGTGAGAGAAAGGAAGAGAGAGAGAGAGAGAGAAAGAGAGAGAGCTGTACATGTATTTATATATATATATAAAAGAATTAATAAATATAAAGAAAGAGAGAGCTAGGAGAAGATTGGTGAGATTTCATATGATTTTTTTAAAGTATATATTTAATATATATATTTGGTTAAGAAGCGTATAATATTATACAGTTAAATTTTAAAATAATATTTTATTAAGTAAATTTGAGTTTTAGGCTAAATACAAAAATAGTCCAAAATATACCCGGGTCGGGTCTAAAATTACGGTTTCAAAATACGGATAAAATACGTAGTAACCAAAACCAAAATAGGATATCCGGGTAAAGAAAATGCATGCCCCCAAGAACGGATGCACGTACGTGCGCGTAACCATCCAAACAAGTCCGTTTCACTGAACGGGACGAGAACAAAATGCGCGGATGCTACCACAGGGTTAGGGGTATCATGCAGGCCATGCAATGTATTTTTAAAATATTTTATGCGACTTTAAATGTTATATAAAAAATGCAGATGCCTGATATAATGCGAGTATACAATGTATAAATTAAAATGAAAGTGCACGAGTCCGCGTAACAAGTCAGGATAGATCATAAATATGAATCAAGACTGGTTTCCAGCAAGCGGGTCTGGTCGGATGCAAATACAAATGTCAAATTTACTATTCGCATCCAAAACACAGTAAATCAGGAAAATACCATAAATAAAGAAATATGTGAACTTGAACTGGTATAACTGAACTAGGGTGTTACATTATACCCAACTACAAAAAGAATTTCGTCCTCGGAATTCTCAAGACAAGAAAAGATAAACAATTAAGAAACTACAAGAATAAGTGTGGAAACTTCTGTCGAATCTCGTCTTCTCGTTCCCAAGTCGATTCTCCATGCGAGCGATTTCTCCAAGAAACAAGCACGAGAGGGATAACCTTGTTCTTAAGGACCTTTTCTCTTCGATTAACGATCGACATCGGTTGCTCCTCAAAGGTCAAATCCTCTCTCACAGTCAGCTCCGAATAATCCAGCACGTGTGTTTCATCTCGAACATACTTACGGAGTTGAGATATATGAAACACTTCATGAACATTCGCCAAAGATTGTGGTAACGCCAATCGATAAGCCACTTCTCCAACACGCTCCTGATTGATGTCAAAAATATAAATTTACCGCAATCAGAAACGGCGTCGCTTCGCAGCTAGCCGGTGAGTACGGGTCGATCCACAGAGACGGGTAAATTTCTTTTATGTGTTTTAACGAGTTGATTCAAAATGTCGTTTTGGTTGGTTTATAAAAATCTATAAAAACTGGATCTAATTAATCTAATTAAGAGTCTTGCTAGGGTTAGGCTTATGTGAAGTTTTGGAGATTAACGTTTTTCCTCACCGCTTTCAATGCCTTCTTTTTTAGATCTATTAGATGTTAAGGTAATTATTAATAAAGTGGATCCAAATCTTTTAGGAAGATGTTTCTTCCTCTAAATTTGTATCCTTCCTTTGTTGATAATTACCCTAACCCCCACGGAAAACGCGCGCAACTGACCCTTTATACTACGGTTCATCGTTACCTCGAAGGGTAGGATGCCGCAGGGAGCGGTTGTGCTCGTATGCGTGGAGTTCTAATTCATTAGGTGAAAGTGGCATTGAAAGGGGTGAGAGATCTCATCTCTCAACCCTTTCCCTAAGGCTAACCCTAACAAGCGAGGAGATTACTCGCTCATTAGGAGATGAGAAAACATTTTAATTAAAAGAAGAAGAAACATAATTTACCTTACTAGATTGACGGCTCCCTCCAAACAAGAAGAACAGATCTGAATTTATCTCTCAGAAAGTCTGAATTTTATTGATTGAAAAGAGGCATAGTTTTTTTACAATTTTTGATTACAATTTATAAACAAACAGGAGAATTAGGGTTTCAGAGTCTCGCAGATGTGAAATTACTGATTTACCCTCGAAAAATCCCAACACCCGAACCGTCGCACCGACACAAGAAGTCGGTGCCGACACGTGCTCTTAATGGCCGCGGATCCGCGACAAATGTTGGCTTGGGCCGCGGATCCGCGGCCCTTTGGTGGGCTTGGGTCACCAACTTTCTGCACATGGGTTGTATTTTCTTGGGCTTCCTATTTTCATATGTATTTTCTCTGTTGGGCTTCTGGGTCTTCTCCAGATCTTCAATGAAAACTTGTTCGTATCTTTTGACCGTTCACTTGACATTTTGGACCTTGCACTGTTCTTCGTCTAGGCTTGACTAGGATCCGTCTAATTGTTGGTCAAAAGTCCCCTTTTCTGTTGTTTTGTGTCTTTTTCACTGTATTTGCTCCAGAAACCTGTATCCTGTAATATGCAACAAACGTGCGTCAAGAGTATCCGTTTATTTATAAAAAGGATAAGAAAAGGGGAATGAAAAAAATGCAATATTATGGTCTGAACAAATACCCCCAAACTTACCTTTTGCTCGTCCTCGAGCAAACTTATTATTTTATTCTCTAAAATCCTAACCACACTTTCGCAGGGAAACGCGATTGCACTGAGCACGTGCAACAAGCCGTTAAACCTCTAGGTGTCCCTAGTAGGAGGAGTGTTGTCTCCTGAGGGTTTTCAGCGGATTACACCCACAAAATCCTATCAACTCGGCCCATTGACTTTTGTTCTCCAATTAGGTTTTCTAACAAGGAATTCTATTATCTTATACTTGTAAATTATCCACCCATATTTTTCACACTTCCTCATCATTTAACTTAAGATTATATATATCCTATAGACTTACTTAGCTTTCGGCATTTCCTAAGTTTTCCTTCTAGGGTTCCATCTCCACTTAGGAATTTTTATCAACTCTACTAAAGATACAAGTTCTATTCTTCATTCCTTTCTCTTATTTAAATTCCAATCACATATCCTTACGTGTGTGTATATATCACCCCTACACTTGGAAATTCAAATCAAGCAATCATACTCTCGTCCATTGTCCAAAGCACTTATTAATTAGTGAATTTTTAAATGAAATTTGCTTACACATCCTTCATGCGACCGTTAATACTTCTTGAGATACCAACGACCGATTACAAAATGCGTTTGCACTTTAAAGCGTACTTCCTAGTCTTTGCAACACCCAAAGCTTTAGCAGTGACTCCCAAACCAGTTGGTCTAAGGCACTAGGTGATGAAGCACCCTTGCTAAATATTTTTCTATTTTTGCAACCTTAAGTATTCACAAAAACCAGTGTCCATTTTTTTATTCTTTATTCACTTTTTCTTTATTTTCATTGTACTAAGGACTTTAGACAAGAGCATTTCAAGGTCTCTTCTACTATTCCAAGTTTCAAGGTGCGTGATTGTGCAAATTGTAGGGTATACATTTTCAGAATCTAGACTTAAGTTAGGAACTATTTTTCAAACTTATACTCTAATAAGAACATCAATACTCTTCCTTTGTTTCAACTTAGCCCAAGAAGTGAACCTAAAATCTGCCTATTTCTAAATAAACTACAAGGCATATACTTTCTACCGTTAAACTTTAAGGAAGGTTATCTTTAGGGTTTTTAACTTACTAAGTCTAAGATTTAGTTATTCCTAGCTAGTTGACCTATTTGTCAAACTAAAGTCAATTAGCCAAAATTGAATACAATAATTTTTATAATTTTTTGAATTTTTTTCAATTTTTATGGGTTTTCAAATAAGTATGCAAATGCAAAAATATGTACAAATGAATGCGAAGGAAGAAGACGTACCGAGGATACCCCCAAACTTGAACTTGACAGTGTCCTCACTGTCATGCTAAACCAAGAGGGTCAAAATACCGGCACTTTCTGTTTATTTATTTATAATTTTTTTTATTGTTAAGAAAAACAAAAAAATATATACAAAAAGGCCCTCCCCCAAACTTCATTTAAACTATGTTAGACATTACTGCCAAACTTTGCATCGGCCAAAAGTCAACACCAACCAGTTGAAAAATTTATCAGTAAAGAATATTGGTTGGTGGAAGAATAAGTTGTGGTGGTCCACAAAGAATTAGGGAAGATAGAAGTAGTGGTATGGGAGGTGTGGAGGTAAATATACAGGTGATGGTGATGCATCGAAACGAGAATGTAAATGATCAGCAATCAGTGGAGTGTTGGCATTCTCGTAGCTTATTAAAAGAAATGGGAGTATTTCAACTTCTAAAGGAGGAGGTTGACTCACCACAATACCCCCAAGATGTTCCTGTGGGTCCTCTATTGACATGGCATCATCCATCAATTGTGTATGATATTCAATTATGAGGGAACTTATCTCCTCGATATCCGCCATAGTCCAACCGAAAACTTGCCGCCTATCTTGTAAGACCATTAAGAGGGCGTTCTCTTGCTCGAGGGCTAGAGAGGCCGATATGATAATGGGAAAGGTCTCATTCTCACCTATGTAAGCATATCTAAGATGAGACGGCAAGGGCCTGAGTTCGAATTTCTGAGGCGGAAGAATCATTGCGGAATCTACCTCGAACTCAAAGGACTCCAACACAGGTTCGAAATCACTGCAAACAACCGATTCGGATGGCTCGACTGACTCATCCAAAAATTCAAACGACTCATATTCGGGCTGTGAGTCGTCGTCATCCAAAAATGTGAAACATTCATAATCAATTTCGGTTGTGTTAACGGTGGTAGGCTCAAGGAGGGACGCACTAGTGGCGTCAAAACTGTTTTCATCAAATAGAAATCTTTCAAGCTCGCAGTCCTCCTGCGTGATTTCGTGAATAGAGCAAACTTCTCGTGTACTAGTTTTAGGTACGGGGGGCAGACTTCCCATCTTATAAATATTGAACTCACTAGACCTCTTTCCGAAGGATAGAGTCATGGAGCCATTGCGACAGTTTATTACAGCATTGGAAGTGGCCAAAAATGGTCGACCAAGAATCACCAGAATTTGGTTTCTTGGGTTAGCAACAGGTTGTGTATCCATAACGATAAAATCAACGGGGAATATGAACTCCCCGACTTTGATCAACACATCCTCTAGTTGACCCCTTGGATGGGTGATTGATCGATCAGCCATTTGGAGAGTGCAACGAGTGGGTTTCAACTCTCCAACCCCTAATTGTTCGTACACGGAGTAGGGAATCAGGTTAACACTAGACCCAAGATCTAAAAGTGCTCGATCAATTTTCTTATCCCCAATTGTGATTGAAATAGTAGGACAGCCGTGGTCCTTTCGTTTTTGGGGTAAGGTTTGATGGTGGTTAATAGTATTGCTCACTGCACTAGCCACTAGCACTTTCTTGGATACTTGTGATGCCTTTCTCTTCGAGGTGCATAAGCCCTTTAAGATTTTCGCGTATGAAGGGACTTGTTGGATAGCATCCAAGAGAGGTATATTTATGCTAACCTGCTTAAATATCTCCACAATCTTCTCCACTTGTGCATTTGGTTTATTAGGACTCAACCTGTTTGGGAATGGAGCATTCTGAAAATTTGTTGAGTCAAAAGTCTGTGGAGTAGAATGTGGAGTAGGAACGGATCCCAGTGTGGATGTGTTCGTGTTGTGAGAAATGGGTCCGTTCGAGTCAGAAGAAGTAGAGCCGTGTGAAGGGTGGAGAATAGGCTCTGAAGAAAAAGGTGAAGAAGGAAGTGAAGAAAATGAAGAAGGGGAAGAAGAACCACCGGCGGGGATGTCATCACTAGTTCCCACATTATTTTGCAACTCTTTTCCGGATCTCAACGTGGTCACCGCATTTACATTGTGATTGTGATATGCGTTTTGTGTGTGACCGGGATTGGGCAATGGTTGAGATGGAAGCTTTCCCTTTTCTCTCTCGCTCAACGCAGCAGTTAATTGTGCAATTTGTGCCTCAATAGATTTAATACTTTGATCGTGTGAGGCATTGTTATTCATCAAAGACTGAACATAATTTTCAAATCTTGCTGCGGATTCAGTAGATTGCTTAAGAAATGCATCTAGACTTTTTTCTAGCGAGATAACCTTATCATTATTTGGTTGAACCAAATTGTTCGTTTGATTTGTATAAGGTTGTTGTTGGAAAGGTTGCTGGTTTTGAGTTTGTGAAGGTGCTTGTTGTTGTTGTGAAGGAGGAGATCTTTGAAAATTGTTATTTCCTTGGACTTGTTGATTTTGGTTCCAAGCGAAATTTGGGTGACTCCTCCACCGCTGATTGTATGTCGAAGAGTACGGATCGTTTCTTTGTCGTTGTTGAAATGCAGCATTGACTTGATCCTGTCCTTGAATAGGTGCATTATAAGGACACCCTTCGGTTAAATGTGATGGATTAGAACAACAAGCACAAATAGTTCGTGTGGGTAGAGTAGGGGCAGGAGAAGATGATGAGATTTTTGTCTCAATGGCTTCTAGCTTTTTCATAAGTGAGGCCATCTCGGACTTCATAGCAATCGACATATCTACTTGATGTATGCCTGCCCTAGATTGACCACTAGAAGATGATGTGGTCTTGGTACTCTCCCACTGAATTGTTTGCTCACTAAGATCCTCAAGAAACTGTCAAGCTTCGTCGCTAGACTTGGAGAGAAAATGACCTTGACATATTGTTTCTAGCAACTGCCTCGTTGCTGCGTTCAATCCCTCGTATAATGTTTGGCAAAGTTACCAACTTTCTATCCCATGATGAGGGCATTGAACAAGTAGGTCTTTAAATCTCTCGAAGCACTTCCAGAATGGTTCGGAAGGAAGCTGTGAAAATTGTATAATCTCGTTTCGGATTCTAGCAGTTTTGTGATGAGGATAGAACTTTTTCAGAAAAGCTCTTACAAACTCGTCCCAATTTCTAATGGAATGTGATGCGGTGCTGTATAGCCACTTCTCGGCTAGGTCACATAAGGTAAAAGGAATGACCCTTAGCCTTATTGCGTCATCACTTAATTGGGTTGTCTTCATCATGGCGCAAACGTTTTGGAATTTATTAATGAAAATATACGCATCTTCGGATTCCAAACCATGAAACTTAGGCAGCATATTGATGAAGTGTGGTTTTATTTCAAAATTGTCCCCATTTGCCGGTGGGGGTGAAAGACATGTAGGTAAAGAAGTGCGGACGGGGTAGAAGAGATCCTGGAGCGCAACTCGTGCGGGCGCTACAACAGGCGGTAGATTCGGGTTATTCGCACCTAACGGAGGTGGAATCATTCCCGTCGGTAAGGTATTGTTGGGGTCGTATCCCGACATACCTTCAAAAGAAGAACTTGAAGGTGGAGGTAAAGAAATGGACGGAATGTCGACGAAGGGCTCGTCGAAGGGTTCGTTTGTCGGTACCAACGAAACACGGACTAATCGGGCGTTAGTATCCCTAGTCCAAAATGACATACACTAAAAGGGGTAGTGTAGTCAGAAAAAATAGAAAAACAGAATGTGGGGGTAAGATAACGTCAATGAAGGAGAAATGGTGGAAGTGAGGTGCAAGTTCCTTTAGCGACAAGTTGCAAGTTTTGAAAAGATTTTTTCTTTTTTTTTTATGTGAGAGTTTTGCAAATAGGTTTTTGGAAAGGGACTCGTGACACAAATGTAATCAACCACACATGCACAATCAGGCCTAGATCTAGGGTCGCCTAGGTCTGCTAGACAGCTCCTAACTAGGGCTAGAAATAGGACCTCAAACCGCCTCTTCACGGACAAATACGGCCAGGTAAGTGGGAAGGAACCACCACTACAGTGGGCCTAATTAATAACCACTAGCCTAGACACCGCAAAGTCGGTTAGGATAAACGGCCGATGCCTATACTAGTCCTTTTCCTATTGAGCTCGATGTCCTTAGGTCTGAGTCTAATCTTTTTTAATTAATTGCGGTCGATGCAAAATGTTTTAGGTGTTTTCTGGGGTCCTGGGAAGGGTGATGAAATCCCCACCCAATCTGAGATTGGTCAATTAGCCCCTTAAGTCCAATTAAATTATGCAAAACAAAAATTCACTTGCATTCAATTTTAGCGCGGCGCAAAGAAACCTGCAGAAAATCTGTTATGTAGAAGGGGGAGAAAGACTCTTTACGCAAAGAATTCCTGCAGAAAATTTTTTACAGACAGAGATATGGAAGTTGCAGAGGGGAGAAGGAGGAAACAAACCAGCAAATTTTCAGGTGCTGACGTGGCCAGGGCGCGGCGGAACCGCGGTCAGAGACTCACTTTTGCGGCGGAAACGCGGTGGAAAGAGGAGATCAGCGTCTGGAAAAAATTGTGTGGTTCTGTACTTTCAATTCCTCTCTGTTCTTATGTCCCCTTTTCTGTTTTGACCTTCTGTAAAACTCCAGATCCAAAAGTCTTTGCTGTTCCTGCAAGATTCAAATAGCAAACCCTTCAAACAGATCAAAGTTGATAATTTTTGTATTTTTTTTATATTTTCAGATTTTTATAATTTTTTAAAATTTATATCAACCCGAAAATTCACAAAAAGAAAAATTACGCCGTCCCCGGCAACGGCGCCATTTGATTGATGTCAAAAATATAAATTTACCGCAATCAGAAACGGCGTCGCTTCGCAGTTAGCCGATGAGTACGGGTCGATCCACAGAGACGGGTAAATTTCTTTTATGTGTTTTAACGATTTGATTCAAAATGTCGTTTTGGTTGGTTTATAAAAATCTATAAAAACTGGATCTAATTAATCTAATTAAGAGTCTTGCTAGGGTTAGGTTTAGGGGAAGTTTTGGAGATTAACGTTTTTCCTCACCGCTTTCAATGCCTTCTTTTTTAGATCTATTAGATGTTAAGGTAATTATTAATAAAGTGGATCCAAATCTTTTGGGAAGATCTTTCTTCCTCTAGATTTGTATCCTTCCTTTGTTGATAATTACCCTAACCCTCACGGAAAACGCGCGCAACTGGCCCTTTATACTACGGTTCATCGTTACCTCGAACGGTAGGATGCCGCAGGGAGCGGTTGTGCTCGTATGCGTGGAGTTCTAATTCATTAGGTGAAAGTGGCATTGAAAGGGGTGAGAGATCTCATCTCTCAACCCTTTCCCTAAGGCTAACCCTAACAAGCGAGGAGATTACTCGCACATTAGGGGATGAGAAAACATTTTAATTAAAAGAAGAATAAACATAATTTACCTTACTAGATTGACGGCTCCCTCCAAACAAGAAGAACAGATCTGAATTTATCTCTCAGAAAGTCTGAATTTTATTGATTGAAAAGAGGCATAGTTCTTTTTTACAATTTTTGATTACAATTTATAAACAAACAGGAGAATTAGGGTTTCAGAGTCTCGCAGATGTGAAATTACTGATTTACCCTCGAAAAATCCCAACACCCGAACCGTCGCACCGACACAAGAAGTCGGTGCCGACACGTGCTCTTAATGGCCGCGGATCCGCGGCAAATGTTGGCTTGGGCCGCGGATCCGCGGCCCTTTGGTGGGCTTGGGTCACCAACTTTCTGCACATGGGTTGTATTTTCTTGGGCTTCCTATTTTCATATGTATTTTCTCTGTTGGGCTTCTGGGTCTTCTCCAAATCTTCAGTGAAAACTTGTTCGTATCTTTTGACCGTTCACTTGACATTTTGGACCTTGCACTGTTCTTCGTCTAGGCTTGACTAGGATCCGTCTAATTGTTGGTCAAAAGTCCATTTTTCTGTTGTTTTGTGTCTTTTTCACTGTATTTGCTCCAGAAACCTGTATCCTGTAATATGCAACAAACGTACGTCAAGAGTATCTGTTTATTTATAAAAGGATAAGAAAAGGGGAATGAAAAAAATGCAATATTATGGTCTGAACAGCTCCAAAATCTCGAAAGGCCCTACGATTCGAGGACTAAGCTTGCCTCAACTCCCAAAACGAATCACTCATCTAGTCGGTGATATCTTCAACAATACCAGATCACCAACAGCGAACCCTAGAGGTCTTCTCGATGTATCGGCCCAACTCTTCTTCCGATCTTGTGCTGCTTTCATATGATTCCGAATAGTGTTAACTTTCTCTACTGTTTGCATGATTAAATCCAGTCCCAACAGTCTTCGCTCTCCAACATCGTCCCAACAAACGGGTGAATGACACTTGCGACCATACAACGCTTCACATGGAGCCATCTGAATAGTCGTCTGAAAGCTGTCATTGTAAGAAAACTCCACCAAGTGTAGATGATCCTCCCATGAACCCTTTGAAGTCTAACATGCAAGCTCTCAACATGTCTTCAAGAGTTCAGTATGCTCTTCAAGACTCCTCGAGTAGACTAGAATATTATTGATGAACACCACTATAAACTGGTCCAGGAACGGTGAAAAGATTCGGTTGATCAAGTCCATAAATATCACCGGTGCATTCGTGACTCCGAATGGCATCACTAAATACTCGTAATGTCCATATCGAGTTTGGAACGCAGTTTTGTAAATATCTTCTGATTTAACTTAAACTTGATGATATCCGGATTGCAAATCCAGCTTCGAGAGTACCTTCGCGCCACTGAGCTGCTCGAATAATTTTGCCAATGCGAGAGATCGGGTACTTGTTCTTAATAGTCACCCGGTTTAATCCTCGATAATCGATGCACATCATCCTTATGCCATCTTTCTTCTTTACTAGAAGAACTGGAGCTCCCCAAGGTGAATTGCTGCTGTGAATCCAACCCTTCTCTAGCAATTCAGTAACCTGCTTCTTTACTTCTTCCAACTCCACTGGTGCCATTGCATAGTACGCGTTTGAGATTGGCGCTGCACCAGGAACAAGATTGATCGCGAACTCCACATCTCATTTTGGCGGTAAACCCGAGATGTCCTCGAACATGTCCATGAACTCTCGAACTACAGCTGGCGCTTTCTCCTTAGCAACTTCCATCGACGAAAGAGCATTGTTTGTCAGCCTAGCCCTAAACTCGATTGGCCTGACAGAACTGCTTCCTCCAGCAAAACAAACTCCGGATGTCCAAGAATCTGGAAAAAAATCACTTTCTTCGCCCCACACTAAATGTGAGCATGGAAAGTGCCGAGAAAATCCATTCCCAAGACAACATTACAACTGCCAGTAACGATCACCAAGAAATTTGCAAATAACTCTCGTCCGCGACTAACAACTGAATAATCCTTACCCTCTCTACTAGCTATGATCTTCCCATTCCCAGTGTTTATGTCCCAATAACTAGACAGGGTCGTGCAAGTAATCGAGTGTGTAGCTATAAACTTGGACGATATAAAACAATGGGATGCGCCAGAATCGAATAACGCTAATGCGGGAAAACCATGAACAAGGAGGATACCTGAAACAACTTCTTTTGAAACCATTGCTTCTTCAGCCATCAGGGTAAAGGCTCGAGCTTGATTAGGTCCCTGAGTTATCAGCTTCTGCTCCCGAAACTGCTTCTGCAGTGGCTTCTGAGTATCTTCCTTCAAACGTAGCTTCGACGGACAAGTATCAATGGTGTGATCAGCTGATCCGCAAATAAGAAAAAGTCCAAGCCTCTTACGACAATATCTTCGATAGTGACCTGGTCGTTGGCAGTAATCGCACAACACCCTTCCTTTTTTCTCGGGCAAAACGGGCTTCTTCATTGGTACAACGCCACGCCTGTCCACCGGAATACCTCTGCGTATAGGTGCTCGATTTGGCGTAAACACCGGCTTTCGTACCACAACTGCTGGCTGCTGCATACCCTCTGCCTTCAATGATAAACTCTGCTGCTCCCTGGCCGCTTTAAGTACTTATGAGAAAGTGGTCAAACCCAGAGATATAATGTGTCTCTGGATGTCCACGTCCAAACTGCGTATAAACCTTCTTGCCCTATCAGCATCATTGGCGACTAAAGGTCCAGCAAATCTACTGAGCCGTGTCCACTCGGCTGCATGTACGTCTACGGTCACGCCGTTTTGCTTCAAGCTGATGAACCTTTCTTCTGTTTCCTCCCGTGCAGTCTGCAGGAAGAACTTCTCCAAGAAACTCTTCGAAAAATCCGCCCAACTGATCGGCTAGGGCAAGTGGGTCTCTTCCACAAGCCACCATTCACGGGAATAGTCCACCAACTGGATGCGTACCACATCCACTCTCTTGTCCTCTGGAATCTGTGCCGCAACGAGCCAATTCTCCGTATCAACCAGCCACTGCTCCGCTGGCAACGGCTCTTCCAGACCAGTAAAGACGGACGGACCAAGTCTTCTAAAATCCGCCACGGTACCCATACGATCAACTGGTTTGGCCACAACATTATTTACGGACCGCTGAACGGTCCGCAACCCTTCCTGAAAAGCTTCGGCTTGCTGCTGGTTCAGCCTGGTCTGCCATTTCTGGTCCTCTAGCAAGCCACGAATTACTCCCAGTAAGGCGGCGTCATCCACACGTCTCTGGTACGTCTTCAGACTTTTGTCCGCCGTGATTCTGCAACCAATACACCAAAGAGGATTAGTATGATAAACAAGATTCAAAACTTGCGATGAATGATGACCATGAATCAAGAATATGAATCAAGACTAGAATTCCAAGTTACTTAAATAGAGTACCGCATTGTAACCATGCCGCGGTACATAGTTACAATTACATAACTCCACTCAAGTCGCCCAAATCCTAGCATCAGAATCAAGGAATATGGAGAAACAATAGGGAACTAAAGGTTCCAAGTCAAGATGCAAAGTGGTTTGCATATCGTCAAGGCAAAGGATCAAAAGAAAGATATGATTCAAGAATCATGATAACAATGTGGCAGGACATGTTCCTAATCACGAGTATTCTGATTCGTGTATTGAGTCCAATACCCAACTACAAGAGAATCAAACCCGATTAACCTAAATCCTATGGCTCTGATACCAAACAAACCCTGTCATGCCCCGCTTCCCAGAGTGCGCTAAGATAGGCATGTGACAGAGCCAACCATGCTACCTGTGGATAGGATACATCCCTCCACAGTCATATTACGGCTGTTTAGAGATATCAAGAACAGTAGAAATAAAATAAACTATCCAGTACATGTCCATAAGCCAGAATAAATGAGTCATGAAATAAATGCGGAAGCAATAGATCCAATAAACAATAATAATCTAGAATGTACGTCCCAAAATACGGGCTCACATCAGGAAATAAAATAATGCTGAAAGGAAACTAAACTATAATACTAACAAGTCTTCAATACTCGGCCTGTTGACTGAGATACTCCTGAACGGCTTGTGACAGAGAAAGAGGATCTGGGCCATGCATAACTCAGACGTCAGTGCGTCATAATATCAACAATAATATAGTCAGGAGATAACAGGATATGCATGCATGAATATAAACAGTAACAAGAGTATAACAAGAATATATAGCAGTGAGTATGTCAGTACAAGTGACGTGCAGTGATATCTAAACTGTGTTATAGGGTTATCTATTCTAAAGTCTTCGAAACCAATTAATGTAATCCTCATCGTAACCCATTGGTGATTATTCCGTAACGCCCGGAAAAACGGCAAACAATAGGTATTCCGTAACGCCCGGAAAAACGGCAAACAATATGGTAGCCCTTTGAGTTACGCTCGGTTACATTCTTGATTTCCCCATACCCCCAAGTTATGTGTTCAAGTCAGGTATTGATAAGTCTGAAACTAATGCCAACACAGGATCAAGTAGGAACATGTTTGTCTATACAGACAACAGGATATGTCCATTGGGACAACATGTCAGGATTGTCGGCATTAGAAACAGGACCAGGTAACATGTCAAGTGGAGATATATCAGGTCATGTCAGGTAGTGTACAAGTGTCAAGTCATGTCAAGTATTAGTGTATCAGGTCATGTCAAATAGTGTACATATATCAAATCATGTCAAGTAATGCACAGGTATCAAGCGGATGCTCATAGTAAAACTGTAATAGGTATGGATGCACAATAAAAGCATGATGTACAATATCTATCAAGGGTTACCACATTACTATGTAGGGTGCACAATATCAAGTATGGAGTACTAATATAATAATAAAATGAAATAATATGACATGATATGCGAATAGATATAAAATCAATGGCATGGAAGCACAATTATCGATTAGGGTTACATTTATAGTTCCAATACTAATTAGGATGCACTTTATTAAGCATGGGGTGTCAATATAACAATAATATGTAATAATGTGATCTGTAGATGCAGCTATATGTATATTAAGTGATATGGATGCAAACGGGTATCCGAAAACTGTAAAACTTTTAGTATGGATATGTAATGTGATAAACGAGTAACACTTTATTCATATGGATGCATAATACTATACTTAGCATGTAGCAAGATGATTTAGCATGCGACTAGATATGTAAATAATGATATGGACGCACACGGACGTCGTATAACAGTAAAATGATAAATTGGTAAATGCAGGATAAACAACTAAATAATATGAAATGTAAATATTCAAATGGATGCAGTATATGGTAGTATAGTATGTTACAAGATAGGTTTTCATGTACTAGATCTGAAATGATATATACAGATATATACGGATGTCGAATAAATCGATAAAACTGAAAAATAATAATGTGGATTGCAAAATTAATCATTTTGAGGTATAATAATTCAAATAGATATAGATTATAGTATTATAGCATGTAGCAAGATTAACTTGCCTAGACGGAACAAGAACGGATGTGTACGGAACGTCTTACGTCGGCAAAATGTCGCGACGCGCGCACGGCACACGGAACGGGTCCAAGTAACGCACGAGAGTGATCATGCAGACAAGGTACGTACTCTGGGTCGTCTGGATTGGCAGCGACGGTCACGGCTCCGGCGATGGCTGCAAATCAAGATTTCAAGAACGGGAAAAGAAAAGAAAGAAAAGAAGAAGTGGAAGAAGAAGGGAGAAGGAGTGGCTTACTGGGGTTGTGGTGCATAGGGATCAGAAGAGAGGTGATGGTGACGAGAGGAGAGGAAGGAGAGAAAGAAGTGTCGACGAGGGTGGTGGCGACAGCGAGGGGTCGCCGGAAAAAGGGAGGCGATGGGTGTCATGGGTTTCTTTGGGTCAGGATCTTGGGGAAAGAGGAAATGAGGAGGGTGCTGAGATGGTCGACGACGATTTTGCTGAGATGGTCGACGGCGATGAGGAGGCGAGGCGGCGGGCACGCGGCTAGGTTAGGGTTAGGGTTATGTGTGGGTCTCGTTCTCGTGGGGTTTTAAAAAGAAGAGGGAAGAGATGAAGTGTGAAGGGAGGTAACTATAAGGGAGAGGGAGGTGTCGGGACTCAAGAAATGTACAGGATTCGCAAGATGTGAGAGAAAGGAAGAGAGAGAGAGAGAAAGAGAGAGAGAGCTGTACATGTGTTTGTATATATATAAAAAAGAATAAATATAAAGAAAGAGAGAGCTGGGAGAAGATTGGTGAGATTTCATTTGATTTTTTTAAAAGTATATATTTAATATATATATTTGGTTAAGAAGCGTATAATAACAGTTAAATTTTAAAATAATATTTTATTAAGTGAATTTGAGTTTTAGGCTAAATACAAAAATAGTCCAAAATGTACCCGGGTCCGGTCTAAAATTACGGTTTCAAAATACGGATAATATACGTAGTAACCAAAACCAAAATAGGATATCCGGGTAAAGAAAATGCATGCCCCCAAGAACGGATGCACGTACGTGCGCGTAACCATCCAAACAAGTCTGTTTCACTAAACGGGACGAGAACAAGATGTGCGGATGCTACCACAGGGTTAGGGGTGTCATGCAGGCCATGCAATGTATTTTTAAAATATTTTATGCGACTTTAAATGTTATATAAAAAATAAAGATGCCTGATATAATGCGAGTATGCAATATATTAATTAAAATGAAAGTGCACGAGTTTGCGTAACAAGTCAGGATAGATCATAAATATGAATCAAGACTGGTTTCCAGCGAGCGGGTCGGGTCGGATGCAAATACAAATGTCAAATATACTATTCGCACCCAAAACACAGTAAATCAGGAAAATACCATAAATAAAGAAATACGTGAACTTGAATTGGTATAACTGAACTAGAGTGTTACAAACATGTCACGACATTTCTTCTATTCGATTGGCTGGGTAAGACGGCTTTCTCCCATCTTCCACCATACTCGGGCGTTATCAGTAAGTTGCAGCTTCGCAACCCTTACTCAAGCAATATCTGGCACTTATGTTGCTGCCAGATCGTGTAACAACTCTAAACTTTCTGTACAACTTTTCAAAAAATACAGAAAGGGGTATTTTTTCCTGAGCACAAGTTATAAGTTTGTTTTGCTAATTAATTACAAGAAGGAGCTTGTAGCTCATTGGTAAAATCTTGCACTGCCGAACCAAGCCACCAGAGTTCAAATCCCATACCCCACATTATTTTTAATAATATTTTATTTTGAATTTTTAGAATACCAAGGGTTTACACGTGCATATCTCACAAAAACCCCACTACACCCTGTAAACTAACTGCACCAGTGAGATAACTAACCGACGGGGGACCTTCCGACCGCCTGACTCGGCCGGGCTCGGCCGAATCGGCCGGCGGACTGGCCGACTCGGGCTGTGTTCATATCATAATTTTGCATTATTATATTCCACATTCTTATTCATTTTACAAATAAGCAGGTACTTTTGATCCATGTCTGCTACATAGTTGCAGGTTACAGGTTCTCGGAACAAAACAGTGAAAATGATGAAAAGACGATACAAAAGTAAGACTACGACCGATAAATGGTGGAATCTTGATCGTGCCTACATTTTGAGAGACAATGAAGATCCATGAATAAGTTCATAAAGCACAAAGGCAGCGCAAGGTTCAAGACTTCGACACGAAGCAACGGTAAAAGTCCACTACATTATTTACTGTGGAGATCTGGAAGAGATCTAGAAGACAAACTGAGAAACCAAGTAAAGAAACAAGAAGCCAAAAGCAGCAGAAAGAACCCCAGGAAAATTCAGCCAGCAAGCCTTCAAGATGGCCGCGAAACCGCCGCCAAAACCCATGTTTGGCCGCGGATCCGCGGTCAAATGGAGCGCGTGTCGGTGCTAAAAAGTGTCGGTGCGACGGTGCGTTGACTAGTCTTCTTAGGGGTATACTTGTAATTGCAGATGTGAGTCGATTGTAACCCTAGGGTTTCTATGTTCTATAAATAGAAACCCTAAAACCTTTTTTAGGTTATGCCTCTTCCTGTGCCTCATTTTATATCTAAAATTCAGATCTGTAAATTTCTGCAATGTATGAAGAGAGAATCAAATAAAGTAAGTAGTTTTTTTCATTTCCATGCCCTAGGTGATTTCTTTCCTCCCCTAGTATAGATTTTTCATTATCTGCCCTACTATAACTTTCATTCTCTGCCCTAGTTAGATAGTTAGAAAATGTTTTTCAATTCCCTAATGTGTGAGTAGTCTCCTCGCTTGTTAGGGTTAGATTTGGGGAAGGCTTGAGAGATGAAGATCTCCCACCCCTTTCTTGCCCATCATATGTTTTTATAGGACTCCATGCATACATGCACACACCGCTCCCTACGGCACCCTATCCCACGAGGTAGCGGTGATACCGTAGTATAAACGACCAGTTGCGCATGTTTTTCATGGAGGTTAGGGTAAGGATTAAGAAAGGAAGGACAAGAACCTAGAGGAAGAAACATCGTCTCTTCCCGATAGTAGTAATCCACTTTATTAATTATTACCATAACACCTCATAGATCTAAATTAGGGCATAGAAAGCGGTGAGGAATATTGACTTTCCAAACTTAACCTAAACCTAACCCTAGATAGGTTTAGATCAACTTAGTTTTTAGATTTAATCAATCCGACAACAATCGGAATTAACTCGTTAGAACAAATCGAGAATACACAAAATCCATATGGACCGATCCGTACTCACCGGCTAGCTACCAAGCGACGCCGTTCTTGATTGCGGTTATAAATTATTCTTTGATCAATCAGGCCGCCGGTGCCGGCCGAACTCGGCCGGACCGCCAAGTCATCAACATGGAAGTTGTGACTTTTGGGGTCCCCTGCACACCTGCATAGTTTAAATCCCTAGACCAGTAAAAGATACCCTTTAAAACGCCAATTACTCCATTTTATTACATTTTTTCAATTAAACATTTCACCTACCCTAACCCTAGCCTTACCCTATAAATACAACCCCTACACACACACCCCTCACTCCAAAATTTTGAGCAAAACTCTCAAGAAATTTTCTAGAACCTTAGTGTACTTTTGAAGTAGCGAAGGGCGAAGCTCCGAAGATTTTTCCGGCGACAACCCTAGGAGTTCCCGGCGACGAAACGACGCACCGGCGCCTCCTCCCGTTTTCTCTTCCTCATCCTTAAATTCTAAACCTGTAAGTCCCCCTCCCTCTTCTCTAATCTTGTTCTAAAAATACGAAATTTCAAACCCCGACGGAATCGGAGTTAAACCGATTTCCGATTCGGTTCTTTCTAAAAATCCAACATTTTCTTAAATACAATAACACAAAACCCTTACATGTTGACTATTAATCATTAATAAACATGCTGATCAAGTTTCACGACAATCTGATTCATTTTGTAACTTTTGCCGTACTTTTTCACTAAAATACCATATAGTTTCATTTCGACATTTAAACATCACTATCTTGCTATACTTTTAAGTAGACCACGAGGTAATGACCTATCTCCTCACAACACTCATATGCAATATAGCACAATACCTTTCGGGAACATAAAATACGGGAAAACGAAACATTTCAAATAAATACCATGAATTAATAAAACCGTTTTCTAAAGGATTAAGTATTTTTATAAATCTTTGCAAAGTGCCACTACAACCCATTTTGGGGAACCCGACTGGAATGGTGCGGATTATCGCACATCCTTGGGCTTAGCAGTGCGAGATGCAGATCTCCGCAAGGAGCATTCGATCTCGAAAGATTTAAAATACAAATATCTTAAGAAAATGAGATTTCTAGAAATATAATATATATTAAAATTATTTTTATATAAATATGCATATATGTATCATTAAAATATCTATTTTGTGATAATATGAATATTCCAACTTTTTCCTAAAAACACAAGAATCACTTTAAATTAAAATACCATGAAATGCATACTGTTAGTGTTTATGCCCTAGAAGGCCATTACTGTATCATACTAGTTTGTATATTACTTAATGGAAGCTTGGGATATTCACATGTATATAACAGTCTTGCTAAACATGGTAGTATGCTACTTGGTTTTTCTATCTTGATATGTGAGTGTACGTATTGATAGAGCTCTTAGGATCTTGCTTGTCTACCAGCGTTGTGATGGCAGTCACACTAGTAGGGGCTGGGTAGTCTACAAGCACATCCTTATTCTGGTCCCTGGTCGTTGGATTATCGAGATAGAGCATCGATACTCCGGAGTAGACTGGTGTGTACGCTTCTCATCCCAGTTGGGGAGATGGTCTGTCCCACAGCCGTCAGTACGTCGTACTGGAGATAGTATACAGGTGCTCGTTAGGTTACGGGTACACCGGACAGGACTCACAGGGAACTGTTGGTTGGTTTTATACCAGTCGTCAGTGAACAGTTCCCAGGTGACATGAGTACAGCATAGTCCGCAGACTTGACACTGCTACTTCGCCTCGAGTGTGTCCCACTGTTCTTAGATTGCTACCCTACCACGGCTCAAAGGAGTCGTGCAAACAGGTAGCAGTTGGGTGCAGTCCCGAGCACTTGGAGGCAGTAGCGGTTAGACAGGATTCTTCCCTCCCGGTATTGGGAGTAGATATCGTGCTGTGTCAGAGAGCCATTACGCAAAGTCCTTGGCCAGAGCAAGCGAGATTTGCTGGTAGGTTCCAGTAGTTTCTCAGGGTGTAATGGGCTTCCCTCCGACACGACTTATACCGCTATTAGGGGACTGACGCTTGCCTCCCCCCTAGGCCCGATATGCGATAGTCTTGGACGAACGGACCAGACTGTATGGAGATTGTCACATCAGACTCAGTAGGAGTTCGGATGGGTTTCCTCATCGGCCTTCTTATCGACAACTACCTGGGGACCGTTACGTACAGCTAGTGCCGCTTGCGGTCTGTGGTTAAACCCACTGCCAGCGTAGTAGTCGAGTCTCTAGAGTCCCACACAGAGAGTTTCCTACTCCAGGCGAAACGATATAGAGGTCGTATGGTTTTACGACAAGGGTTCGGACGCGTATGTGTGTTTACATACTTACGTCGTTTGGACAGTTTTTACCAGTCGGCTTTGGTTTAAGCCAGTTACTGGTATCCGGTTATTGGATTTTTACAGTCTAAATTTTTTCCGTATTTTTGCGGATTGGAGGGGCGTTCTCGTAATTGTACGAGAAGCTTCTAGAAGATGGTGACTAAGGAGGGTTATGTGTCATATACATTGAATGAGTTATAAGAGTCATGAGGGTGATTCATTCATCTCATTAATGCACATTTATTGCTTAATGACTCATGCTAATGAATCACCACTTGATATTTTATGAAGCATGATTATTCATCACTCTTTATTCTTTTCTTCTTATTAGAAAATGCTTCATATCTATTATGATACTCATAACTTTATTCTATTATCATTCTCACATTCTCTCTCCTCAAGCTCTCATCTTCAAAAGACTAATCCTTACACCTCATGAGTTGAGATCAAAGGATTAGAAAGACTAATCAATCCATAACCATCACTCTATTTCATTCTATCTTCTGTGATTAGCAATCCAAGAAGATTAGTTACCTCAAGTTAGAGGTTTAGTTTGGAGTTTTGCTCTCGGATGGATCGTCTACTACCTAGAGAAGGCCGAGGAGAACAAGGAGATCGTAAAGACGAAGGACTGGTTTCATTAGGTATAATCCCTAAACACAATAGTTAAGAAACACTTTGTGTTTGGTTATTTATAGTTTAGCTTCGATTCAAGCGGTTAGTCGATGTTCGTTCACTAAACAAGTTCGTTTTTGAAAATTCCGCCTCCCCACAAGTATTGGGGTGTACTACATCGACTTACAGTGGTACCAGAGCCTCGCTAAACAATAAATAACTTGATTGCAAATTTGTACGAATTTCGAACGGAAAAACGAAGCCGGAAAACCCTAAAACTGTCAAGTTTCTGTCGAATTTAAAATGATGTCCAAAAATTTTTCAGGTGAGTTCAGAAAGCTTGAGATGACACCAGTAGAACACACAAAAAATTTGGTCCCCTGAATCGCCTACGGCGCCGCGGATCCGCGGCGGATAGCAGCTATCCGCCGCGCTTCCGCCGCCGATGAGACGATCCAGGGACTCATTTTTCTGGTGATTGTTCTCTGTAATATTTGGGATTTTCTGGTATATTTTAATTTTGCTCAGGTTTCAGTTTAACAGAGCAGTTTTTGGAGCAATATTAAAGATGTTTAATCGATCGAAATTGTACAGTATTTGTATATTGGATTATATCTGTGATTGTTTAATGTGTTCGTAAACCTCCCCTAACTGCTAGTATGTCAGTTGGCAGGGGGTTGCACATTTCTGAAATGGTTTTATCTGTTTGTGCATATGAACTGTATTGGACTGTTGTGGTGTATAGCCGGGGTTTTGCAATGGGTTATTATTTAATTCATTTGTTGTAAATGTAATTTGTTGTAATATTATTTTGCGGGGCACATCCAGGTTGCGGTTGTAGCCACCGTTGTATTATTTCATTTTACTGTTTTTGCTCCTAGGACTGACCCAAGGTGGGGTACACAAACTGCCGGGCGGGTAGTTTGCCGTACCCGTAGGGGTCTAGGGTGGGGTAACGGCTATTCACACAACTGTGTAATCTGTCTTTTCTTGCAGGCTCAAAAGAAATACAGATTGCTTGCAAATCCAATAAAGTTTATCTGTGTTCTGGAATGTATATCATTGCGTCAGACGAATGTAAAATATCTATATATATTGTAGCTATTTAGACGTCACTTATGTTTTGCACCCGCGCTAGCCCAGCCCCCGCTCTGTCGTTAGTTAAGTAACCTAACGGGTAATGACGGGACCCCGTGGCGAATGCGGATGGCATAAGAGGACGTTGTATTTTCGTTGTTTTCTGCAATGATAGGTTAATGATGGGACGCATTATCTATAATGCAAAGAAAATAAACCAAGTTTAAATCGTCGGAACAATTTAAAAAGAAACCACTCGGTTATTTTTAAAACAGATATTTTTAAATGCGGAGATTTAACCACTCCTTTTAAAAAGCTATCAGGTTCCTTCGGTTATATCAAGTTCACTACGTTCACGGTTTCGCCAAAACCAGTCGTAGCCCTCCGTCATTTCTTATGAATGGTCAGTAGTATTCAAGCTATGTTTGTTTGGCCCTTAGTTAAGACATAGTGATTGGTAGCTGCTGGGGTATTCATTTGTTGCATAGATAGATGAGTTGGTTTGGGACAGTCGTATTACTTTGTTTGGCCCTTAGTCAAGAGTATACGGACGGGTTCAAATCAACAGGATAATGATGGGCAGAACTTGACATGTGACTTATGATTTGTTGGCCCTTAGTCAAGATCATAAGAGCATGGGGCAAAAATCTATATCGGGAATTTCTAAAGAAACTGAAATTTGCAAAGAGATGCATACCATTTTGAGTTTGATGAATGTTGGTAGCATTCCTACAGCATTATCAGACGATGATATTTGGATCCCGATCCTACTGTGAGTATATGCTACTTATCAGGATATTCGTCACTTAACGATCAATGCTATAAACCTAGTAGGTGTCCAGAAAAGTGTCAGCGGGGTTACGCCCCCAGAGAAAAGAGGTTATATAATTAAGGAACTTCGCGAAAGCGTTGGAAAACCTCCCTCGAAGTATCGACACCAGCCTGGCTGAACGGTTAAGCAAGTATTGTACGGTGAGAATAGTCCTGGCTAGTTCTTCTTTTATGGTTTGAGGAAGGATTCGAGAAACAGTGGGAGCCATCCAGTTTAGATAAACTAAAAACCACTCTAAACTTGCAAGAGCATCATGCTAAAGAGTTTTCTTCTCTCTCTCCTAATTGCAGCGACCCTGAAAATGACTGGACTTAAGTTACTTTTAGAGAAAAATATACTGACAGGGCCAAACTATAAAGATTGGCTGCGGAATGTCAAAATGGCTTTGACCTATGACAAACTGGGGTACGTCCTCACCGCTACGGCACCTGCTGTCTCTGGTCCCAAATCCAGTAATGCGGATAAGAAAATCCGCAAAACCTGGGATTTAGATTGCGCGAGAGCCAAGTGCATCGTGCTTGCCTCGATGAACAATGAACATCAGAGGAGGCACGAGGATATGACCTAGATGGCATATTTCTCCATACAAAGGAACTTTATGGGGAGCAATCTCGTATAGCAAGATACGAGACCTCTAAGAACTTGTTTCGAGCGAGGTTGGCTGTCGGGTCATCAGTAGGAGAACATGTCCTAAAGATGATCGGCTATATTGAAGAGCTCGCAGACCTTGGGACGACTTTGGATAATGAGCTCTATACAGACCTTATTCTCCAGTCCCTTCCTCCCACCTACGCCCAGTTTATCCTCAACTTCAACCTTCAAGGAAAAGAAGTTGAACTTGCGGAACTCCTGAACATGTTAAGGAGTGCAGAGGGCACCTTGCAGAAGGCAAGGGAAACACCCGCTATGTTTGTTGGCGGTACATCTTCTTCCGGGTCCAAGGCTAGGGCCAAAGGAAGGAAGAAGAAGGCCGCACCCAAACCTAGAGGAGGTGTTAGTAAGGTGAGAGGGAAGGGAAAGAAAAAGATTGCAGTACCGATAGTTGGCCAGGATGAGTGCTTCCATTGTCACAGGAAAGGGCACTGGAAGAAGGATTGCTAGGCGTGGAACGCCAAGAACCAGGAACCGAAGCAAGCTGTGGCTTCGACTTCAGGTGTGTTTGTAATTGAGAATTGTCTGTCGATCAACTCTACTTCCTGGGTATTGGATACCGGATCAGGATCTCATATTTGCAATTCATTGCAGGCACTGAGAAACCGTAGAGTGCTGAAGGAAGGTGATATGACCCTAAAGGTTGCTAACGGAGCTAGCGTGGGAGCTGCGTCCGTCGGGGACTATCACCTAGGATTGACGAGTGGACACATTTTGGTTTTACATAACTGTTATTTTGTACCAAGCTTAACGTGTAATATCATATCAGTTTCCTTGTTATCAAAGAAAGGTTATGATTTCACGTTTGTAAGAGATGTTGTTAACATCCACCTTAATCATGGTTTGATTGGGTCCGGTACACTAAATAACGGCATATATGTTTTAAACCAACTCCAAATTTTTAATGTCCAGAACACACTAAAAAGAAAGACTCCAGATTTAAATAAAGCTTTCTTATGGCATTGTAGACTGGGTCACATCAATGAGAGAAGGTTGACTAAGTTGCATAGAGAAGGATATTTGGACTCGTTCGAATATCAATCTTATGACACTTGTCAATCTTGTCTCAAAGGAAAGATGACAAAGACTCCATTCACTGGACAAGGAGTAAGAGCGAGCGAGCTCTTAGGACTCATACACAGCGATGTATGTGGTCCAATGTCTACACATGCGAGAGGTGGTTATTCCTACTTCATTACTTTTACAGATGATTTCTCTAGGTATGGATATGTTTTCTTAATGAAGCATAAATCAGAGGCCTTTGAGAAATTCCTGGAATACAAGAGTGAAGCGGAAAACCAAACAGGCAAAAGTATTAAGACACTGAGATCTAATCGAGGTGGAGAATACTTAAGTGCCGAGTTCCTAGGTTACCTAAAAGAGAAAGGAATTCTCTCTCAGCTTACTCCTCCATACACTCCACAGCACAACGGTGTATCGGAGAGACGGAATCGAACCCTATTGGATATGGTACGATCCATGATGAGTAATGCTGAGTTACCGCGATTTTTCTGGGATTATGCGCTAGAATCAGCGGCATATCTTTTGAACCAGGTTCCAACCAAGACTGTGCCTACCACACCATATCAGATGTGGAGTGGGAAGAAACCCTGTCTAAAACATTTTAGGACATGGGGGTGTCCAGCTTTTGTAAAAAACAGCATGTGGACAAGCTCGAGGCACGTTCAGTACAGTGTAAGCTTGTGGGATATCCAAAGAACTCCAAGGGATATTATTTCTATTATGCAGAGGAACAAAAGGTTTTTGTTTCTCGTCATGCCCACTTCTTAGAAACTGAATTTTTAGAAAATCAGAAGAGTGGGAGCGCAGTAGAACTGGAAGAAATTCCAGAACCACAAGCTGCTACTGAAAGTTTGGTAGAACCAGAGGTTCAAGAAGAACAGAACATTCCCGCACCCCTCCGCAGGAGTAGTAGGCCGTCTCATCCGCCTGAGAGATACTACGGTTTTCTCATAGACGGGGATAGAGAGGATTGCATCATAGAAGATGATGAACCTACTGACTTCCAGCAGGCCATCCAGAGCGGCGACTCGGTACGATGGCTAGATGCAATGCGGACCGAAATGGAGTCCATGTACACCAACAAAGTATGGACTTTGGACTTTGCTCCAGATGGGGTAAAACCCATAGGATGCAAATGGATCTTCAAGAAAAATATTGGTGTAGATGGACAGGTGGAAACCTATAAGGCTAGACTTGTTGCAAAGGGTTTTCGTCAAAGACCTGGTTTGGACTATGACGAAACTTTTTCTCCAGTGGCTATGCTCAAATCCATTCGGGTCCTTCTTGCTATTGCTGCCTTCCATGATTATGAAATCTGGCAGATGGACGTAAAGACGGCTTTTCTGAATGGAAATTTAGAACAGAGCGTCTATATGGATCAGCCAGAGGGTTTCAATCAGAGTGGGAGCAGCGGGAAAGTATGCAAGCTGCTTAAGTCCATTTATGGACTAAAGCAGGCATCGCGGAGTTGGAACATCTGTTTTGATGAGACAGTCAAAGAATATGACTTTATCAAAAATCCAGATGAGCCGTGCATATATAGTAAAGTTGTAGCCAGAAGTGTCGTATTCCTCGTCTTGTACGTGGATGACATTCTATTGATAGGAAATGATATTCCTATGCTACAATCTGTCAAAGGATTCTTGTCACACAGGTTCTCCATGAAAGACCTGGGTGATGCCTCTTACATTCTGGGGATCCGGATCTATCGTGATAGATCCAAGAGGATTTTGGGACTTTCGCAGTCCAGGTATATCGACACTGTACTGAAAAGATTCAGTATGGAAGATTCTAAGCGCGGTAATCTACCGGCTTGTCACGGAATCACCCTCTCCAAAGAGATGTCTCCCAAGACTGATTTGGAAAGGGAACGCATGTCTATTATACCCTACGCTTCTGCGGTAGGCTCTATAATGTATGCGATGTTGTGTACCAGACCAGATGTAGCTTACGCACTAAGCGTGGTAAGCCGGTATTAGTCAGACCCAGGGGAGAAACACTGGATAGCAGTAAAGAACATTCTCAAGTACCTGAGGAGGACTAAGGAGATGTTCTTGGTTTACGGCGGAAAAGACCTCAGGTTGGAGGCCTTTGCTGATTCCGGCTTCCAGAGTGATAAGGACGATTCCAAGTCCATGTCGGGTTATGTCTTTACCCTCAATGGAGGGGCGGTGTGCTGGAAGAGCTCCAAGCAGGACACCGTTGCTGACTCGACGATGGAAGCGGAGTATATAGCTGCTTGCGATGCCGCAAAAGAAGCAGTCTGGATGAAGAAGTTCCTAACAGAACTTCAGGTGGTTCCTACCATAGTTGATCCAATACCTCTGTATTGCGACAACAACGGAGCTATAGCTTTAGCGAAGGAACCAAGGTCCCATCAGAAGTCCAGACACATCTTGAGGCGGTATCACCTGATCAGGGAGATCATTGATCGTCAGGAGATCGAGGTTCGGAGAGTTGCTTCAGAAGAGAACATTGCCGATCCATTCACGAAGGCCCTTCCTCAGATTCAGTTCGAGAGGCTACTCGAGACCATTGGTCTACGATATGCCAGTACATGGCCCTAGTGCAAGTGGGAGATTGTTAGTGTTTATGCCCTAGAAGGCCATTACTGTATCATACTAGTTTGTATATTACTTAATGGAAGCTTGGGATATTCACATGTATATAACAGTCTTGCTAAACATGGTAGTATGCTACTTGGTTTTTCTATCTTGATATGTGAGTGTACGTATTGATAGAGCTCTTAGGATCTTGCTTGTTTACCAGCGTTGTGATGGCAGTCACACTAGTGGGGGCTGGGTAGTCTACAAGCACATCCTTATTCTGGTCCCTGGTCGTTGGATTATCGAGACAGAGCATCGATACTCCGGAGTAGACTGGTGTGTACGCTTCTCATCCCAGTTGGGGAGATGGTCTGTCCCACAGCCGTCAGTACGTCGTACTGGAGATAGTATACAGGTGCTCGTTAGGTTACGGGTACACCGGACAGGACTCACAGGGAACTGTTGGTTGGTTTTATACCAGTCGTCAGTGAACAGTTCCCAGGTGACATGAGTACAGCATAGTCCGCAGACTTGACACTGCTACTTCGCCTCGAGTGTGTCCCACTGTTCTTAGATTGCTACCCTACCACGGCTCAAAGGAGTCGTGCAAACAGGTAGCAGTTGGGTACAGTCCCGAGCACTTGGAGGCAGTGGCGGTTAGACAGGATTCGTCCCTCCCGGTATTGGGAGTAGATATCGTGCTGTGTCAGAGAGCCATTACGCAAAGTCCCTGGCCAGGGCAAGCGAGATTTGCTGGTAGGTTCCAGTAGTTTCTCAGGGTGTAATGGGCTTCCCTCCGACACGACTTATACCGCTATTAGGGGACTGACGCTTGCCGCCCCCCTAGGCCCGATATGCGATAGTCTTGGACGAACGGACCGGACTGTATGGAGATTGTCACATCAGACTCAGTAGGAGTTCGGATGGGTTTCCTCATCGGCCTTCTTATCGACAACTACCTGGGAACCGTTACGTACAGCTAGTGCCGCTTGCGGTCTGTGGTTAAACCCACTGCCAGCGTAGTAGTCGAGTCTCTAGAGTCCCACACAGAGAGTTTCCTACTCCAGGCGAAACGATATAGAGGTCGTATGGTTTTACGACAAGGGTTCGGACGCGTATGTGTGTTTACATACTTACGTCGTTTGGACAGTTTTTACCAGTCGGCTTTGGTTTAAGCCAGTTACTGGTATCCGGTTATTGGATTTTTACAGTCTAAATTTTTTCCGTATTTTTGCGGATTGGAGGGGCGTTCTCGTAATTGTACGAGAAGCTTCTAGAAGATGGTGACTAAGGAAGGTTATGTGTCATATACATTGAATGAGTTATAAGAGTCATGAGGGTGATTCATTCATCTCATTAATGCACATTTATTGCTTAATGACTCATGCTAATGAATCACCACTTGATATTTTATGAAGCATGATTATTCATCACTCTTTATTCTTTTCTTCTTATTAGAAAATGCTTCATATCTATTATGATACTCATAACTTTATTCTATTATCATTCTCACATTCTCTCTCCTCAAGCTCTCATCTTCAAAAGACTAATCCTTACACCTCATGAGTTGAGATCAAAGGATTAGAAAGACTAATCAATCCATAACCATCACTCTATTTCATTCTATCTTCTGTGATTAGCAATCCAAGAAGATTAGTTACCTCAAGTTAGAGGTTTAGTTTGGAGTTTTGCTCTCGGGTGGATCGTCTACTACCTAGAGAAGGCCGAGGAGAACAAGGAGATCGTAAAGACGAAGGACTGGTTTCATTAGGTATAATCCCTAAACACAATAGTTAAGAAACACTTTGTGTTTGGTTATTTATAGTTTAGCTTCGATTCAAGCGGTTAGTCGATGTTCGTTCACTAAACAAGTTCGTTTTTGAAAATTCCGCCTCCCCACAAGTATTGGGGTGTACTACATCGACTTACACATACAAGTTCAATATTACAATTAAATACCATGTATTATGAAAGTAGGATATTTTCACTAGAAATATCACAAAAATAAAATCTAAATTTATTACAACTCTAAAAACGATAAATAAACATTTGGGGTGTATTTTGAAAATTATACAAAGTATTTTTTACATAAAACCCCCTCAAGTTTTATAAATTACAATAAGGACCCTAGTAAATATAGGTTTAAGCGGGACCAATCTCTTGAGTCTCGGGGAGCCGGAGAAGTGGGTGCTTGGCTATTTAAGGTACACAATTTAACAACGGTGTTATCAACACGATAATCGTCTTTGAAAAAGACACAAATCCTACCGCCCATGTGCAGCGGTTACCGATAACATTAAAACCTAATTCAGGACTTCATTTTTTTTCTAATTGTTCTGACTCAGACTGAGTCTCTCATTAATAATCTGACTTGAATACGATTCATGTACAATCTACAATCTACAATTCAACATGAATCCTGGAATACATGTATTCAATCTATTCGATCTGTATTGACTGAACCGAACCATGGATATACTTCCATTTACATTATTCTCCAGTTACATCCATGATTCTCCAGTACATCCATTTTTATTGATATCATGGTTTCGGCAAGTCATCCAAATATACAATCTATATTACAATTCAATTACAAGTTGAAATACAAACACAAACCATACAATACAAGATATCACGGGGTTTAAAGGGTAGATTGGTACGGAAGGTGTTAGAAGTGGCATGAGACTACAAGATTAAGACACCTAACCTATATTCAGTTGTTGTTATACCGTGGCATAACGGTTCCTTGTACTTTCCGTTTGACCTAGTCTCTAGCATATAGAGACTCCTCTCGTATATACTGGCATCCTTCTGTACCAAGCTACAAACAACAGTGTTAACACCAAATACTCATATAATACAACTTTAAAAGCTATCTTCTCTTTTTATCTATTCTATTTCTCCCTTATCCTTGCGGCTTACCGAGCGATTTCTTCGCTGACGACATTCTCTTTCTTTCTTCTTTGAATGTCATCAGGTGATTCGGATCTTCCAGAGATCGAGCCTACTAGCGAGGACTTGGACCAGCTTGCATACGATTCAGAGCTCTAGCTACATTGTACACTTTTATTTCAGTACTTTTCCTTTTCTGTTATGCCACTGTTTAGGCATTGCTTTCTTTCAGATGTATTTACTTTTCCATGCATTGTACAAAAAGAATGTGAATAAATAAAGTTAATGTTTCATTATATCTTGTCTCTTGTGCATTTATATTTATATTGCTTAGATACGCTTAGTGTATTTACTTCAGAGTAAATACGTAGCGGTCTCGTCGCGTCTTCTGCCCGTATACTGGGAAGCGGGGCGTGACAGATCGTCCTCAATTGATTGAGCCCATTCTTCAGCTTCCAAAGTGCTCTCTTTTCCAGAAAATTGCTTCGGATGCAGTGCCCGAAATTGCTTCACTCTCGGTGCTTCCGCTTCTGGGCGGTTCATTAGTATGGCAGTCTGTTGCTGCTGTCCCTCCAGGAGGCTCTTAATTGCCTCAAGCAGTACCGTCTGCTCGTTGATCGGAGCTACAACGGTAGGCGTAAGTGGAAGAGGTGGTGGTGTGGTGTTGCCGATCACGTTAGTGCTAGTATTGTTCGGGGAATCCATAACCTTGAAAGAAAAATAGGATTATGATAGATTCAAGAAATATGAAATATAAAGAATGTTGCCGGGTCTTATAATTCTTGTGTTATATTGCTTAGGTTTCCATGCAGAACTGACCTGCATGGGCTACCAACAAACCCTGTCACGCCCCGCTTCCCAGAGTACGGTAAGGAGACGTGACGGGTCACGCGACGTATTTACTCAGAAGTAAACACGCTAAGCGTATATAAGCAATATAATGTAAATGTACACAAGAAAGACATGAGATGTAAATGAACATCAACTTTTTATTTATTAAACATTCTTTACAATACAATGCTGGAAAGTAAATACAAGACTGGAAAGCAATGCCTAAACAATGGCATGAAACTAAAAATAAAACTATATACAAGTGTCTAGAGCTCTGGGTTGTCGACGAACTGCTCCAAGTCTTCTGAGCCGGGCTCGATCTCCAGAGAGTTGGGTCCCCCTGACAACATTCCAAAGAAAGAATAGAAAAGGAATGTCGTCAGCGAACAATCGCTCGGTAAGTCCCAAAAAGAGATGGAAATAAATTGAATAGGTAATGAGAATATAGCTGGTATAATATTGATAGTTATGTTAACGCAATTTTTTGTGGCTTGGTACAAAATATACTAGTGTATACGAGAGGAGTCCAACTTATCCCGTTGACTATGGTATAAGGAGTATAAAGCCCCGTCAAAATCCATGGGACAACGGCAATGGATATTCAGGTTAGGTGTATTAAAGTGACCATCTCATGCCACTTTAAACACATTCCGTACGATCCACCCTTTTAAACCCCGTAATGTATTATAGTATTGTTTTGTAGTGATTTATAAATATAAGACTTGCCGAAACCATGATATCAATTGTTCATGTAAACATATAAGGATATAAATAGTCATGTAGACAAGTCAAGTGTATATCCATAGATCGGTCAAATCAAGGCATATTGATATAGATTGTATTCTGGTATAAAAGGATTCATGTTGCATTGGAGTTATATTGAATTGTATACATGGATGGATTGATTTCAGATTAGACTGAGACTCTGACCGAGTCAGACACTTAAACAGAATTGAAGTCCTGAATTAGTTTTGGAGTTTTCGGTAACTGCTGCACATGGACGGCAGGATTTATGACTTTTTCCAAGCCAATTACCATTGATAACCCCGTTTTAGTTATCTACCTTAAATAGGCAAGCACCCACTTTCTCCGGCTCCCTGAGGCTCAAGAGAATTGGTCCCGCTTAAATCTATGTTTACTAGAGTCATTATTGTACATTAATAAACTTGAGGGGGTTTTATGAAAAATAGTTTTGATATATTTTCAAAATAAAGCTCAAGTATTTAATTATCGTCTTTAGGGTTTTCATAGATGTAATTTTAAAAGTGATGAGATATTCTAGTGGATATAAACCTAAATTGAATAGTATATCGAATTTTCATGTAATTTGAGTTGTATTGATTTCGAGGGTATTTTCATGAACTTTTGTGATTCTTTTCTTTTAATTTAGAAAACATGGAATTATTAAATATGTTTAAAATAGATATTTTAATAATATATATATATATATATATATATTAAAAATAGAATTTATTTATTAAATAGAAATCACGTTTTCTTAAATATTGTAATAAAAATTCCATCGAGATCGTATGCTCCATGAGGAGGTCTGCATCTTGCCCTACTAGTCCGATAGATGTGCGATAACCTGCACCAACTAAATCGGATTCCCCAAAATGGGCTGTAAGGACATAATTGTATGGAATTTAATTAAAACAATTTTAAAGAATACGGTTTTTAATAGTTTAGGGTATGTTATCGTAAAATTGTATTAGTCCCAAAAATATTGTAAAGAGGCAATCGTGCAATGTCATGATGAGTGTTGTGATGAGATAGGTCACTACCTCATGAGTTTTTTAAAGGTAATATGGGCTATATTGTCACGCCCCGCTTCCCGGTGTACGGTAAGAGGGCGCGATGAGGCCCGCTACGTATTTACTTAGAAGTAAATACGCTGAGCGTAACTAAGCAATATAAAGTAAAGCACATAAGAGACAGGAATGTAAATAAACAGAAACTTTATTTTTTAAACATTTTTTTACAGGTACAACTGAAATGTAAATATATAAGTAGAAAGCGATGCCTAAACAATGACATAACTGAAATGAAATAAATATGTACAAGTGCCTACAGCTCTGGGTCAAATACCAACTGCTCCAAATCTTCAGTACTGGGCTCGATCTCCGATGAGTCCGAATCACCTGACAACATTCCAAAGAAAGAAGAAAGGAATGTCGTCAGTGAACAATCGCCCGGTAAGTCCCAAAGATGAGTAGAGAATAGAATAAACAGAAAGAGATTATAATTTATAATGTTTGATTATATTGTTAACGCTGTTGTTTGTAGTTTGGTACAAAAAATGCCAGTGTATACGAAAGAAGTCGGATTATTCCAAAGACTAAGGTATACGGAGTACAAGGAACCGTTCAGCCACGGTACAGCGACAATGAATATTCAGGTTAGGTGTATTATGGTTACAGTCTTATGCCACTTCTAACACCTTCCGTTCCAATCTACCCCTTAGAAACCCCGCGATATCTTTTGTTTTGTTATATAGACGGATGACTTGCCGAAACCATGATATCAGTAAATGGAATGGATATAAATGGAGAGTCATGTAGACGGAGTATATTCATGGTTCGGTTCAGTCAATATAGATTGATATAGATGGAATAGACGGATTTATGGATTCATGTTGTATTGTAGTTTATACTTGAATCATATTCAAGTCAGATTGATTAGATTGTGACTCAGTCTGAGTCAGACACTTTGAAAAGAACTTAAAATCCTGAATTAGTTTTGATGTTATCGGTAACTGCTGCACATGGACGACATGATTTGTGTCTTTTTCCAAGACAATTACCGTATTGATAACACCGTTTGTTAGATTGTATACCTTAGATAGGCAAGCAACCACATTCTTCGGCTCCCTGAGGCTCAAGCGAATTGATCCCGCTTAAACCTATATTTACTAGGGTCCTTATTGTAAATTAGTATAACTTGAGGGGGTTTTAAAAAATAATTTTGATATGTTTTCAAAATACACCTCAAGTATTTAATTATCGTCTTTAAGGTTTTCATACATGTATATTTTATAAAAGTGACATTTCTAGTGAGCAGAAACCTAGTTTTCATAGTATATGGTATTTTATTGAAATATTGGAATTGTTTTGTATTTGGATGGTATTTTCATGTAATGGTGATTCCTTTGATTTAGAAAACTTGGAATATTTATATAATATAATTAAAATAGATATTTTGATAATATATATATATATATATTTAATAAAAATAAATTTTATTTATTTTTTAAAAATTTCATTTTCTGAAGAATTATGCATTAAAATTCCATCGAGATTGAATGCTCCTTTCGGAGGTCTGCATCTCGCTCTACTAGGCCCGAGGATATGCGATAACCCACACCATCCCGAATGGGATCCCCAAAAGTGGGTTGTAGAGGCGTAATTGCAAGGAATTGTTTAATACACTTTTTATAGAAATGGTTTTGTAAGTTAATGGTATTTATTTGTAATGTCGTATTATCCGATAACTATATTCCCAAAATCTCATCGTGCTATATCAAAGATGTGTGTTGTGATGAGATAGATAGTTACCTCATGAGTTTTCTGAAGGTAATACAAGTATTATGTTGTTTTATGTCGAAACTAAATTATGATGTATTTTACCGTAAAAATACTATAAAAGTTGCATAAATGATTCTTTTGATATGGAACTTGTTTTAATATGTTTTTTAATGTTTGTTAAACATGATATAAGAATATGGTATTTTATTGACTAAGAAAAATGAATTTTAAAGGAAAACCGAATCGTAAGTCGGATTAACTCCGCTTCTGTCGGGTTTTAGAAATGAAAGATTTCATAATAGGAGAAGAGAGGGAGAGGGGACTTACTCGCTAGGGAACAAGCGAAGGGAGAGAGGAAACTAAGGAAGGCTTCGGGGCGTCGTTTTGTCACCGGAATCTCCTCAGAACTTCGCCCTTCGCTAACTCCACTTGCACGCTATAAGGACTTGAGAATTTTTGAGAGTTTTGACAGAGAATTTCTAAGTAAGGATGTGTGAAATGGAGTGTGGTATTTATAGGAAAAATTAGGGTTTAGAAGGTTAAAGAATGCATTGAAAATTTGCATTAAAAATTGGATTAAAGGTGATTTATTGTTCTCTGGAAATGTGCAGAGAAAATAAACAATGTGAGAGAAGTGGGGTAGCTGAAGAAGTGCTCGGGTGAAAAGATGGAGGCATTTCCCTACTGGCGGCCCGACGGTACCGGTCAATAAGCCCATCTCGCCGGTCAATTTTCGAGGGTAGGGGCTAGGATTTGTGCCATGTGTCCCTCAGGCTTCACATACTCTTGTGCACATGTTTATTTATTCTGTAACTTATCATATTACGTGTAGTGCACGTGTAAACTCTTAGGCTTCTAAAAGATTAAAAGAAAATTAATTAAAAAGATATTATGGCTGGGGGATTCAATCACAAGGGCTACGTCACAGCAGTGCAAGGATTTACCAATGAGCTACAAGTGTTTTCTTGCTGTTCAAAAGTAAAACAAATATTTATAGTGTACACAGGATTTCAAATACCCCAATTGTACATTAACTTTTAAACAATTTTCTGTATATTGAAATTGGAGTTGTAACTGTCTACCCTCCTTACAAAAATTTCGTCATCGAAATTTACAATTTATTTTAAGAACTAGTTTACAAATAAATGAGGGTATCTAGCACGCATCTCATCTTCCCTTTCCCATGTTGATTCTCCTGGTGTGTCCTTTCTCCACATCACTCGAACCAAGTCGACTTTCTTGTTCCGAAGTGACTTCACCTTCCCGTCCAAGATCTCAACAGGTTGTTGCTTACAAAATAAATCTGGCTATGCAGTGAGCTCGGAGTGATCAAGAATATGGCTGGGGTCACTCACATACCTTCTGAGTTGGGATATGCGGAACATATTGTGCACTCCTTCCAATGAAGGTGGAAGTGCCAAGCGATAAGCCACTTCACCGACTCGTTCGAGTATGTCGAACAGTCCAATGTACCTCGGACTAAGCTTACCCCTTCTTCCAAAATGAATCACTTCACGGTTTGGAGATATCTTCAGAAATACATGTTCTTCCGGTTGAAACTCCAAGTGACGGCGCTTTGCATCAGCTCAGTGCTTTTGTCGATCTTGGGCTATGCACATTCTTTCCCTCATAGTACGAACTACGTCTACACTTGCTACTATCATCTCAGGTCCAAAGAGTTCCTTATCTCCGACGTCGTCCCAACTTAATGGCGATCGACACTTCCTTCCATATAGTGCTGCAAAATGTGCCATTCCTATACTTGCTTGGTAGCTGTTGTTATATGAAAACTCCACAAGATGTAGGTGGTCTTCCCACGATCCTCCGAAGTCTAGCATACACGCTCTCAGGATATCTTCTAAGATCTGAATTGTTCGCTCAGACTGACCATCTATTTATGGATGATAAGCTATGCTGAAGTTCAGACTTGTTCCCAAGCTAGCTTGCAGTCTTTGCCAAAATTGCGATCGAAATCTAGTGTCACGATCGGAGACAATGCAAACCGGTACTCCAAGTAATCTCACGATTTCCTGCATGAGTTCATGGGTATCAGAGATAGTACATATTGAAGAGTTTAAATCTTACTTGGATTCTTACCTCCATGAAATTCTTTGCTAGTGTCTTAGTAGATTGGCCAATTCGAAATGGGATGAAGTGAGCCGACTTTGTGCGTCGATCCACAATAACCCATACCGCATCGTTACCCTTCGTGCTGCGAGGAAGTGCAGTCATGAAATCCATTGTGATGTGTTGCCACTTCCATTCTGAGATAGGTAACGGTTGAAGTAAACCAGCTGTCCTGTGATGTTCAACTTTTACTTGCTGACACACCAAGTATTTAGTGACGCTTCTGGCTACTTCACGCTTCATTACATGCAACCAGTAATTTTGACGCAGATTTTTGTTCATTTTTGTACCTCCATGGTGTACTGAATAAGGAGAGCTGTGAGTTTCTTTCATCAACTTTTCTCGCACAGGATCTTTTGGTACACACAATCAACTGCCGTATCTGAAAGATCCATTTTCATGTATGATGAAGTCTGTTTGAAGTCCACTTTCCACTTATTCTCTAATCTTTTGTAACTTAGCATCACTTGCTTGAGCTGCATTGATCTGATTGACATGGTAGATTGAACTTGTAAGTTCATCAAACTTGAAGTATTACCTGGCATGACTACTTCAATCTCCATTTGATGCAAGTCTTGTTGAAGCTTCCACTGTACGGTGAGATTTAATGATAATGGTTGGTGACTAAGGGCATCGGGTACTACACTCACCTTCCCTGGGTGATATTGCAGGTTGATGTCGAAGTCCGCCATGAGTTCTAACCATCTTCTCTACCGCATATTTAACTCCTTCTGAGTAAACACATATTTTAGACTTTGTGGTTCGTGTATATGTCTACTCGTTCACCAAGAAGATAATAACGCTAAATGTTAAGAGCAAAGATAACGGCCGCCAATTCCAAATCATGCATCGGATAATTACGCTCATGAATCTTCAGTTGTCTTGAAACATAAGCCACAACCTTACCGTGCTGATGTAGAACACATCCTAATCCCTTACCGGATGCATCGCAATGCACTTCGAAATATCCAGATTGGTCCGGTATGACGAGAATAAGAGATGATTTCAATCTTGACTTGAGTTCTACGAAAGCTCGCTCGCATACTTCTGACCACACGAATTCTTCATCTTTACATGTGAGCTTGGTCAGGGGTGTTGCAGTCTTCAAAAATCCTTCTATGAACCTTCTGTAATATCCTGCTAGAACCAAGAAACTTCGAATGTCCTTCACTGACTTCGGTGTCGGACATTCACTTACTGCCGAAACTTTAGCTGGATCTACAGAGATTCCATCGCCGGATACAATATGTCCGAGAAAACCAACATGATCTAGCCAAAACTTGCATTTGCTGTACTTGGCGTAGATTTTATGCTGTCGTAGAGTTTCCATGACAATCCATAGGTGTTCGGCATGTTCTTTCCTATTCTTAGAATACACCAGGATGTCGTCGATGAAGATGACAACAAATCTATCTAGGTACTCTCGGAAAACTTGATTCATTAGGTTCATCAATATAGCTGGTGCGTTGGTCACTCCAAATGGCATCACAAGAAATTCGTAATGTCCATAGAGAGTTATGAATGCCGTTTTATGGATATCAGATTCTTTGACCTTCACCTGATGATAACCCGAACGAAGATCTAACTTGGAGAAAACGTAAGATCCACTTAGCTGATCGAATAGATCGTCGATGCGTGGTAGTGGATACTTGTTCTTTATAGTTACATCGTTTAGAGCTCTATAATCAATGCACATTCGATATGAACTTTCTTTCTTCTTTACAAGCAGAACTGGTGATCCCCAACTTGAAGTGCTGGAACGAATCCATCCTTTCGCCAATAATTCGTCCAACTGAGTTCGAACTTCCTTCAAACCTTCAGGACTTAACCGATATGGTGCTTTGATCACCGGTTGTGCTCCAGGTACTAAATCAATGCTGTATTCAAGAGCTCGATAGGGAGGCAAACCTGATATGTCTTCAGGAAATACATGTTTACCGCCGAAAATGGAGACGAAACCGCGTAGGTCGTCTTGCCTGAATTTGGGGGCAGATGCTATTTGGTTTTATCCGTCCACCTTTTCGAAGATGCCAAGGTGATTTATGGCACCATATATCGAAGGTTTAGATGGATGCGGCCGATGTAGCAGACTTCGTCAGATTCCCCCTCATTGTGAGGGGTTTTTGATTGTGGGGACGCCCTTCCCTACAGGCGCAAGCCCCTGCAGTTAATTATGCTACCGTATCGCGGTAACCACTTTCTCTTTCTCCAGATGGTCACTTCGTGTCGTGTGTGTTTGTTTTGTTTTGGGTTGCCCATGGATTGTATACGGAGACTAATTTATGTTGTCGCCCGTAGGGCGTGGATTAGTCCAAATCCGTATTTTCTTAGATTTGGGTTTGGTTTGGGTTTAAGAATCGTTAATCTCATTGAGATTAAGATCAACTTAAACATTTGTTAAGGATACGTTAGTTTAATTTTAGACTAAGATCTACTTAATATGGGGGTTTGGAATCATTTAAGTTCAACGACAGAGAGTTTGGGCTCTATCGTCTTAGTTTAGGGACGTTGCGGTCCAGTAGGTTTAAGGATTGATAATCTCATTGAGATTAAGATCAACTTAAACGTTTGTTAAGGATACGTTAGTCTAATTTTTAGAATAAGATCTACTTAACAGGGTTTTGGGATCATTTAGATCCAACAAAAGAGCCTTTGGACTCTATTGTTTTAGTTTAGGGACATCGCGGTCCAAAAGTTTAAGGACATCATAGTCCATAAAGTTTAGAGACATCATAGTCTGTAAAATTTAAAAACATCATAGTCTATGAGTTTAAGGATCTCACAGTCCAAAAAATTTAAGGACATCATAGTCCATGAGTTTAAGGACCTCATAGTCCCTAGGGTTTAAGGACATCATGGTCCATGAGTTTAAAGACGTCATAGTCTATAGAGTTTAGTTTAGGGACGTTGCGGTCCAGTGGTTTAAGGACATCATAGTCCATGGGGTTCTGATTTAAACAGTTAGGGGATGCATCAATTGGTTATTGGGACCCTCCATCTCTCTGAACAAGTTGAAGGATTACAACGACATGTATCAGAGGTATGAAGAGATGTACCCTTGAACCAATTTCCCGATTTTTGGGAAGTGTCACGTCCCGCTTCCCAAAATACGGAATACGAGGTATGACTAGGCCAGCCATGCTCCTACGGTCAAGGAATCATCCCGCCGTAGTTACACTTCGGCTTCTAGCATTACATGGTAATTAGTAAATAAAGCACAGTATTAAAGGAATCACATCACTAATTTATTACATTAAAATTCCATTGTTCACAGATTATAGATAATAAGAACGATAACTAACCAAGTTCAATCTCACAATCTCTTTTATGGAAAGCAGTAAATGAAGAAGGTACACCAAATTATATCTCCGTGAACTCAAAGGATAGATCCGTCTCCTGTGCTGGTCCTTCCACGGAATCTGAGCATGCATACTCAGGTCGTCAGAGCGACACAATAACAATTTTATTATAATACGATGAAACAGGTAAATGAGGTAATACTGGTATGAGAATAATGCAAGTAATCACTATGTCACAATATGATGCAGAATATGTTATGTGTCCCTATCGGTCTTTAGGTCATGTTTGAAATCACATAGTGGAAGGAGGATCATGTTTAACAGGAGTCTCGTACATACCCGAGACAACGGCCCACATGCCCGGGACATAACCCTGTCAGCCGGATCGCTAGATCCTGTCCTACACGTATAAATATCACGGTTCGAATGATCATCCTCTAAACACGGTCCCGCTAAATACGATACTCTTTCCACTTTGATTTCCCCCTTTTCCCCAGGTTACACTATTTATGATATTGATCTAGTTGTGTACAAGTATACCAATGACACGGTTTCATCACTATCCACTGTATCAATCACTGTCACAAATGTTCACTTTCCATTGGTGTACTCGTCACTCCTAAACCAACATCTATCACGCACGATAATGCAATGTCCACACGCACTAACACTGTGTAAATGACAAGGGTATGATATATGTATTGTATGCTACCAATAAGCTCGGTATGTTATGAATTAACATGCATGTCACGAACTAAAATAAATTGTACAAATTAATATGTTACGAATTCAGCAAAAATGATGTAAGTAAGATATATAGAACAATCAGTCAGTAATTCATCAAAATTTGTTTCAGTTCAATCGGAGTTTCAGTTTTCAAGATATAATTGTTTCATTTTAAGTGCCCGCGGCTGGAATTTCAATTTCAGAACTGATCATCTGTTTCGCGACACGAATTGCGCCCAGTTGGGCTCAGAATTTAGCGATGTCACAGTTAAATGAAATTTAGGGTTTTCGATAAAGTATTCAACGCAATAGACGGATCCTCAATCGCATCTTTACGTTGAAAGTTATACACAGTTTAATCTCAATATGTCATTTCAGAAATTGTTCTGAACAGCTTTACATTCTGCCCTTTTAAATATAGTTAAAAATAACAAACGGCGATGAATCGGAATGAAACCACTTGTTTTCTTTCACTAACAGGAATATCTTATAACTACTGTAAAGTTCCGTATCATACGATTTCAGAAAACACAGGGACGCAGGTCTTTAGACAGACACACTAATCAGAAACGCTCTGGACTGCAGTCCAGAGTCGTGTTCCGATCCAATTATCTTCATGGTTACAAAACAGAAATGATCAGAAATATATGTAGGATTAAAGTTCGTCAAGTCAGCTTTGATTTAAGCCCTCGAACGCATCTTTCCAATATGTGTATGATTTATGGTGATTTTATTCGTTTTCAGTTACGAGGGAAATTCTAGTTTTAACGACATGTTTGGGGTATCGATTTTCGTTACTAACAGTCATATTTTCCAGCGGGTTTCGCACACGTTATACATCATTATAAGGGCCAACATAAAATATCGATTTCCGTCAAATTAGACAATTATTTCCATTAGTAACTAACATCGAGCACTTAGGTCATGATACGTATCGAAATCAGTAAGTATGTAAACTACATGATCTAGGTTGGTAACACAATTATTATAGCATGAAACAAGTAAATACTTGCCTGGAGAATGCCTCGGGGTCGTACGGCAACAGTGTCGTCACGAACGCGCGATATACGCCACGTACCGGATTCCCGCGAGCCTCGTTCGAAACACGAATTTCACGTCGGAGTTTTCCCGGAGTCGTCTTGCGCGGCTGGAAGCTTAGGGGTGCTCTGTGGTTTGCCAAAGAAGTGTTGGGGTTGCCGACGGTCGACAGCGTCGCTCCGGCAGCGTGTACAGAGCAGTGGTGTTTGAGACTTGGGTTATAAGATTTTTGAAGAGAGAGAGAAGAGGGGCAGTGGGGGTCGGGTCTGGAGAGATGAGGGTGGTGCTGAGGGTGTGTAGGGTCGCAGAGGGGGTTCAGGCGAAGTGGGGCTCGCCGGCGTTGAGTGCCAGGGGTGATGTGGCCGAGCCCTGTAGTGGGGGTTGTGTGCAGGGGAGTGGGTGTGCAGGGGTGACTCGAGTGGGTGGAGATGGAGTCGTGGAGGGAGAAGAGGGTGACAGAGTGGCTGTTGTCGACGTGGGTCGAGCGACGAGGTGGGATGATCGCCGGCGGTGGAGGTGTCAATGGTTCGAGAGAAATTTTGGGTGCTCGCGTTTTTGGGGCTCGGTGAATGTAGAGGAGAGAGATGGGGAGTGAGTTGGAGACGAGGTTGAAAACGTGGGGGGGGTAACGGCAGGAGCGTGGGCGTGAGGCGTGAGCGTCGGCGGAGGAGGCGTGTCGCGCGCAGCGTTAAAGGAGGTAGCCATTGTGGGAGTTTTGAAGGATATGAATAGTGCAGTGGCGGGTCGGGTCGTAGGGAGGCGGGCTGAAGAGGTTTGGGCCGGCTAAAAAACAAATAATTCCTTAAAAGAAGTGGGCTGAGAAAAGGGATTGGGCTGAGGGACTTTTTAAGGGGATGGGCCGGGAAAAATATAGTAAGGAATTTAAAATAGAAAGTGGGCTGAGGGTGAACCGGGCCGGGGTTTATAAGGGATTTAAAAATTTATGTGTGGGCTGAGGGATATTGTTAAAAGGGTTTGGGGAATTTAGTGGTTAAAAGAAAATTTGGTTTAAATTATATTGGTTCTATTTGCTTTAGTTTTAAATATTGGGTTTTAACTTTTAGGATTTGGAAAAATATAAATATTGGGCTTAAACAACCAATTCAGAATATGAAGGAAAAGAAAGGAAGCCACTGGAAATCAGAGAATAGGAAATTTTTTATTAGAATGGAAACGGGGATTTACATCATACCCCTCCTAAACAAAAATTTCGTCCTCGAAATTTAGCAAAGATACAAGAAAATGTACTAAACAAAGAGATGTGGATAACGATCACGGACATCTTCCTCCCGCTCCCAGGTGGATTCTCCTGGAGAACGACCTCCCCAAGACACTCGGACTAACGGAATGACTTTATTCTTCAGCACTTTCTCTCTGCGGTCGAGAATGGTGGTAGGTTGCTCCTCGTACGATAAGTCAGTACCCAAGACTAGCTCTGAATGGTCCAGGACATGACTCTCATCCCGGACATAACGTCGCAACTGTGACACATGGAAGGTATTGTGCACACCAGCTAGTGATGGAGGCAAGGCCAGTGGATAGGCCACCTCTCCTACTCGCTCTAGCACCTCAAAAGGTCCGATAAAACGGGGACTAAGTTTTCCCCGACTTCCGAACCTGATAACTCCACGAGTAGGGGAAATCTTTAAGAATATATGATCTCCAACTTCGAACTCAAGTGCCCTTCTGCTGGTATCTGCCCAACTCTTCTGTCGATCCTGAGCCGTCTTAATGCGCTGCCTGATCATTTGGACCTTGTCAACTGTCTGAACAATGAGTTCGGGGCCTAGTAATCTTCGTTCTCCCACATCATCCCAACATACTGTTGATCTACACTTCCGCCCGTATAGTGCTTCAAAAGGAGCCATCTGAATACTGGCCTGGTAACTATTGTTGTAAGAGAACTCGACTAGGTGCAGATGGTCCTCCCAGGAACCCTGAAAGTCCAACATACAGGCTCTCAACATATCCTCGAGCGTCTGAATTGTACGCTTGGATTGTCCATCCGTCTGTGGGTGATAAGCTGTGCTGAATTTAAGGCGGGTTTCCAAACTCTCCTGTAAGCTCTTCCAAAAGTGCGACAAGAATCTCGTGTCCCGGTCTGACACAATGCTGACTGGAACACCGTGAAGTAGCACAATCTCCTGCATATATCTTTCTGCCAGTGATTCTGTCGACTGTCCTACTCGGAAAGGTAGAAAGTGTGCAGCTTTTGTGAGGCGATCGACGATAACCCAAATAGCGTTATTGCCTCTAGGGCTCCGTGGTAAGGCCGTCACAAAATCCATAGTAATGTGCTCCCACTTCCATTCAGGTATCGGCAATGGTTGTAATAATCCTGCTGTCCTCTGATGTTCCGCCTTCACCTGCTGACATACCAAGCACCTGGATACGAACCTCGGAATTTCCCGCTTCATTCCGTTCCACCAAAAGTGCTGCTTTAGATCCTGATACATTTTTGTACCTCCTCGATACACAAAATAAGCTGAACTATGTGCTTCAGCCAAAACTTCTTCTCGTACATCTCTTTTAGGTACGCAGAGTCTGCTATCGAATCTCAGAGAGCCATCCTCATGTATAATCAAATCCGTTCTCAGTCCAGCTTCCACTTGCTCTCTGAACTTTTGCAATCGGGGGTCATCCGTTTGTGCAATCTTGATACGATCCACTAGGGAAGATTGCACCTGTAGTTGCCAAAATTGGCTGAGTGCGTTCTATGTAACGACCTCAAGTTCAAGTCTCTGAAAGTCCTCAATAATGCTTCTCTGATCGGTCAACATCATGACCGCTGGCTTGCGACTGAGCGCATCTGGTACAACATTGACCTTCCCCGGGTGATACTGAAGGTCCAAGTCATAATCTGCCATCAGCTCTAGCCATCGGCGCTGCCTCATGTTTAGTTCCTTCTGGGTGAAAACATACTTCAAACTTTTATGATCCGTGTAAACCTCCACTTTCTCACCCAAAAGATAGTGCCTCCAAATCTTCAACGCAAAGACTATCGCGGCTAACTCCAAGTCATGCGTGGGGTAGTTCTTCTCGTGGTTTCTCAGTTGTCGAGAGGCGTAAGCAACCACACGACCGTGCTGCATCAAAACACAGCCTAAACCCTTTCCTGAGGCATCACTGTGTATCACCAAACCACCTGAATTATCTGGTACAGTAAGAATAGACGCCGTGGTTAGTTTCTGCTTTAGTGTGTCGAATGCCTGAGTGCACTCCTCTGCCCATGTAAACGGCACGTCCTTCCGTGTCAGCCGCATCAATGGTTCCGCGATTCTTGAGAAATCTTGGACGAATCTCCGATAATAACCCGCCAATCCCAGAAAGCTTCTGATCTCGGCCACTGACTTCGGTGTTGGCCAATCTCTGACAGATTCTATCTTTACCGGGTCCACCGAGATGCCTTCGCTCGAAACAATATGTCCCAAAAACTGAACTTTATCGAGCCAGAATTCACACTTGCTCAGCTTCGCATACAGCTTCTCTTCCCGAAGAATTTGTAGGACCGTGCACAAATGCTTAGCATGCTCTTCCCAGGTCTTCGAGTAGACAAGTATGTCGTCGATAAACACAACAACGAACGTGTCCAAGTATTTTGCGAACACCCTGTTCATTAAATCCATGAATATTGCTGGGGCATTGGTAACACCGAACGGCATCACAAGGAACTCGTAATGTCCGTATCGGGTCCTGAAAGCCGTCTTGCATACATCCTCGGCTGCTACTCTGATTTGATGATATCCAGAACGGAGGTCCAACTTCGAGAAAACCTTGGCTCCACTTAGCTGATCGAATAGGTCATCAATACGCGGGATTGGGTACTTGTTCTTTATTGTGACCTTGTTCAGTTCCCGATAATCTATACACATTCGCAACGATCCATCCTTCTTCTTTACTAATAGGACTGGTGCACCCCATGGTGAAGCGCTTGGCCGAATAAATCCTTTCTCCAACAGTTCTTCAACCTGCTTCTTCAATTCCGCCAACTCAACTGGTGCCATTCTGTATGGGGCCCTGGATACTGGGGCTGTACCTGGAATCAAATCGATCGAGAACTCCAAAATTCGAGAAGGTGGTAGACCTGGTAGATCTTCAGGAAATACGTCTAGAAAGTCCCGAACAATTTCTGGGGCTGGGCTCTTATCAATCTCCATAGCTGTCAGTTCCTTAGGCTTTGCTCTGTACTTAGCTGGTTCCAAAGATTCGTTTCCGCCCTCGAAAACAAACTCCGGGTGATTGGGAATGCGGAAGATCACCTTCTTTGCACGACAATCGATAACTGCGTGGAAAGTGCTCATCCAATCCATCCCAAGAATTGCGTCGTAACTGCCTGTCCCAATTAGGAGGAAATTCGCATAGAATTCCCTACCACACACTACAACCGGGCATAATCTACATTCTCGACTAGATATAATAATGCCATTACCCGTATGAATTTCCCATCCCTTGGTTAGTGGTTCATGTGGTATTGAGTGTGTATTTATGAAATGCTCAGACAAGAAACAATGCGATGCCCTGAATCAAATAGTACTCTAGCTGGTAAGGCATGTACGAGTAGAGTACCTGTAACCACATCTCCTGACGCTTCCGCCTGCTCGGCGGTCAAGGTGAAAGCCCGTCCCTGACCGCGACCTGTAAATGGTTGCCTCTGCTCCTGCGGCCTCTGCTGTGACGGTCCAGAACCTCCCTGTATTTCTGCTCGCTCAGGACAACTGTTAATCATGTGTTGACTGGAACCGCAAATCAAGCACTGTCCTTTGGCATGGCGACAGTCTTTCTGAGTATGTCCTCCTCTACCGCAATAGCCGCAAGTTATGCCCTGTCTCTGGGGACGATGCTGTGGTACAAACGGGCGCTTCATTTGCGTCGTCCCTGCTCTGTGAACCGGTATGGCTCTTCGAGAAGGCGCGTGGGTACGTGCTGGAACGACCGGGGGTCTCCTGAACTTGTTAATCAATTGCTCCTGAACTCTCGCCGCGTTGAGTACCTGTGCGAAAGTCTGTAAATCCAACGATGCAATCAGCTGCTGCAACTCAAAATCTATTCCCTGAAGGAAACGCCTGGCCCTGGTGACTTCTGATTTGACCATGTATGGAGCAAAGCGGCTCAGACGGTTGAACTCTGCCGCATAAACGTCCACTGGGCGTCCATTCTGCTTTAAAAGAATAAACTTTTCCTCCATTTCTGCCTTGGCTGTGGGAGGAAAATAATGATCTAAGAAGCACTCCTTAAACTTGCTCCATTCGATCGGTCCTTCAAGTCTGCTTTCTTCCACCGACCACCATGTACGGGCCTCGTCTTCTAATTGTATCTTTATCACATCCACTCTGTCTTCCTCTGGAACCCTGGCGGCTGTCAATAAATTTTCCATGTTTACCAGCCATTGTTCAGCCTCAAGGGGTTCAGCTAGCCCTGTGAACGCAGCTGGGTGTAACCGTCGGAAGTCTGACACAGTACCAACCCTAGCCTGATAAGCTGGTGGAGTAGCGCCCTCGGGGGCGGTAATAAGTGCGGAGGGTCCTCCTGCAGCGGTAATCGCCCTGAGTCCCTTAGTAAGCAAATTTGTCTTCCTCTCCTGAGCTTCCGCGAGAGTGGTCAGTGCACTGAGTATTCTTTCCGTGTGGTCCTGAGAGCTGGAGTCCGAGAAAGGGTCGTTCGGGGACGTCATATTACTGGAAGATTCAAAAGAATAGGATCAGATTCATGGATAGAAATTAAGAGTAGTGAAACAAGAATAACGTAATACAGTATAGTTAATGTTATTCCTTGATACTAAACACAGGCTCTGATACCAACTAAACCATGTCACGCCCCGCTTCCCAAAATACGGAATACGGGGTATGACTAGGCCAGCCATGCTCCTTCGGTCAAGGAATCATCCCGCCGTAGTCACACTTCGGCTTCTAGCATTACATGGTAATTAGTAAATAAAGCACAGTATTAAAGGAATCACATCACTAATTTATTACATTAAAATTCCATTGTTCACAGATTACAGATAATAAGAACGATAACTAACCAAGTTCAATCTCACAATCTCTTTTATGGAAAGCAGTAAATGAAGAAGGTACACCAAATTATATCTCCGTGAACTCAAAGGATAGATCCGTCTCCTGTGCTGGTCCTTCCACGGAATCTGAGCATGCATACTCAGGTCGTCAGAGCGACACAATAACAATTTTATTATAATACGATGAAACAGGTAAATGAGGTAATACTGGTATGAGAATAATGCAAGTAATCACTATGTCACAATATGATGCAGAATATGTTATGTGTCCCTATCGGTCTCTAGGTCATGTTTGAAATCACATAGTGGAAGGAGGATCATGTTTAACAGGAGTCTCGTACATACCCGAGACAACGGCCCACATGCCCGGGACATAACCCTGTCAGCCGGATCGCTAGATCCTGTCCTACACGTATAAGTATCACGGTTCGAATGATCATCCTCTAAACACGGTCCCGCTAAATACGATACTCTTTCCACTTTGATTTTCCCTTTTTCCCCAGGTTACACTATTTATGATATTGATCTAGTTGTGTACAAGTATACCAATGACACGGTTTCATCACTATCCACTGTATCAATCACTGTCACGAATGTTCACTTTCCATTGGTGTACTCGTCACAATTAAACCAACATCTATCACGCACGATAATGCAATGTCCACACGCACTAACCCTGTGTAAATGACAACGGTATGATATATATATTGTATGCTACCAATAAGCTCGGTATGTTATGAATTAACATGCATGTCACGAACTAAAATAAATTGTACAAATTAATATGTTACGAATTCAGCAAAAATTATGTAAGTAAGATATATAGAACAATCAGTCAGTAATTCATCAAAATTTGTTTCAGTTCAATCGGAGTTTCAGTTTTCAAGATATAACTGTTTCATTTTAAGTGCCCGCGGCTGGAATTTCAATTTCAGAACTGATCATCTGTTTCGCGACACGAATTGCGCCCAGTTGGGCTCAGAATTTAGCGATGTCACGGTTAAATGAAATTTAGGGTTTTCGATAAAGTATTCAACGCAACAGACGGATCCTCAATCTCATCTGTACGTTGAAAGTTATACACAGTTTAATCTCAATATGTCATTTCAGAAATTGTTCTGAACAGCTTTACATTCTGCCCTTTTAAATATAGTTAAAAATAACAAACGGCGATGAATCGGAATGAAACCACTTGTTTTCTTTCACTAATAGGAATATCTTATAACTACTGTAAAGTTCCGTATCATACGATTTCAGGAAACACGGGGACGCAGGTCTTTAGACAGAACACACTAATCAGAAACACTCTGGACTGCAGTCCAGAGTCGTGTTCCGATCCAATTATCTTCATGGTTACAAAACAGAAATGATCAGAAATATATGTAGGATTAAAGTTCGTCAAGTCGGCTTTGATTTAAGACCTCGGACGCATCTTTCCAATATGTGTATGATTTATGGTGATTTTATTCGTTTTCAGTTACGAGGGAAATTCTAGTTTTAACGACATGTTTGGGGTATCGATTTTCGTTACTAACAGTCGTATTTTCCAGCGGGTTTCACACACGTTATACATCATTATAAGGGCCAACATAAAATATCGATTTCCGTCAAATTAGACAATTATTTCCATTAGTAACTAACATCGAGCACTTAGGTCATGATACGTATCGGAAATCAGTAAGTATGTAAACTACATGATCTAGGTTGGTAACACAATTATTATAGCATGAAGCAAGTAAATACTTGCCTGGAGAACGCCTCGGGATCGTACGACAACAGTGTCGTCACGAACGCGCGATATACGCCACGTACCGGATTCCCGCGAGCCTCGTTCGAAACACGAATTTCACGTCGGAGTTTTCCCGGAGTCGTCTTGCGCGGCTGGAAGCTTAGGGGTGTTCTGTGGTTTGCCAGAGAAGTGTTGGGGTTGCCGACGGTCGACGGCGTCGCTCCGGCAGCGTGTACAGAGCAGTGGTGTTTGAGACTTGGGTTATAGTATTTTTGAAGAGAGAGAGAAGAGGGGCAGTGGGGGTCGGGTCTGGAGAGATGAGGGTGGTGCTGAGGGTGTGTAGGGTCGCAGAGGGGGTTCAGGCGAAGTGGGGCTCGCCGGCGTTGAGTGCCAGGGGTGATGTGGCCAAGCCCTATAGTGGGGGTTGTGTGCAGGGGAGTGGGTGTGCAGGGGTGACTCGAGTGGGTGGAGATGGAGTCGTGGAAGGAGAAGAGGGTGACAGAGTGGCTGTCGTCGACGTGGGTCGAGCGACGAGGTGGGATGATCGCCGGCGGTGGAGGTGTCAATGGTTCGAGAGAAATTTTGGGTGCTCGCGTTTTTGGGGCTCGGTGAATGTAGAGGAGAGAGATGGGGAGTGAGTTGGAGACGAGGTTGAAAACGTGGGGGGGTAACGGCAGGAGCGTGGGCGTGAGGCGTGAGCGTCGGCGAAGGAGGCGTGTCGCGCGCGCGTTAAAGGAGGTAGCCGTTGTGGGAGTTTTGAAGGAGATGAATAGTGCAGTGGCGGGTCGGGTCGTAGGGAGGCGGGCTGAAGAGGTTTGGGCCGGCTAAAAAACAAATAATTCCTTAAAAGAAGTGGGCTGAGAAAAGGGATTGGGCTGAGGGACTTTTTAAGGGGATGGGCCGGGAAAAATATAGTAAGGAATTTAAAAAAGAAAGTGGGCTGAGGGTGAACCGGGCCGGGGTTTATAAGGGATTTAAAAATTTATGTATGGGCTGAGGGATATTGTTAAAAGGGTTTGGGGAATTTAGTGGTTAAAAGAAAATTTGGGTTAAATTATATTGGTTCTATTTGCTTTAGTTTTAAATATTGGGTTTTAACTTTTAGGATTTGGAAAAATATAAATATTGGGCTTAAACAACCAATTCAGAATATGAAGGAAAAGAAAGGAAGCCACTGGAAATCAGAGAATAGGAAATTTTTTATTAGAATGGAAACGAGGATTTACAGGAAGTGGGATGAACATCAGTTTAGATGTCATCTGTCAGGGGCTTATTAGCTGTATTGAGATCGACTTTGGAAACCCTGAGTATGAAGGGCTCAATTGATGGTCCTTGGAACATTTGGTCTGATTCTGGCTAATGTTAGCCCTTCATAGTGTTCGACACTGAAATATTTATTCAGCGCTCACGTACTCCCACGTGATACTTTGAGGCAGTGTTAAATACTGGAATTTGAAAGTGCTCACGTGTCGCACGTGATGCCTTTAAAGGTGGTGTTGTTTGCTTGGTTTTATTCCCCATCTTCAGATAAAACACTTTAGCCTTGTGGCCATCACATGTGAGCACGTGAGACGCTTGAGATAGTATTAAACTTCAAGGATTTGAAGCATTGCTTCTTTAGATTTATTCTTTTGTTCAAGCTCCGTTCGTTAAGCACTATTTGGGTCACGTGGGAGCACGTGAGGCGTCTTAAAAATGGAAACTGCCTTTGTTTTATTCCCTTTTTCTGCTTTGTAAGTGCTTGTTCCCCGCCGAACACAGAAACGCGACCGCGTAGGTCCGTCTTGCCTGAAATTCGGGGTAGATGCTAATTGGTGCTATCCGTCCACCTCTCCGAAGATACCAAGTTGATTTATGGCACCATGTATCGAAGGTTTAAACGGATGCGGACGATGTAGCAGAGTTTGTCAGATTCCCCCTCGTCTGAGGGTTTTTTTTTATTGTGGGGACGCTCTTCCCTGCAGACGCAAGCCCCTGCAGTTAATTACGCTACCGCGTCGCGGTAACAACTTTCTCCTTTTCCAGATGGTCACTTCGTGTCGTGGGTATTTTTTTGTGTTTGGTTGCCCATAGATTGTATACGGAGACTAAGTTATGTTGTCGCCCGTAGGGCGTCGACTAGTCCAAATCCGTATCTTTCTTAGATTTGGGTTTGGGGGGTTTGGGTTTAAGGATACATTAGCATCATTTGAGACTAAGATCAACTTAAACGTTTGTTAAAGATACGTTAGTCTAATTTTAGACTAAGATCAACTTAACGGTTTGTTAATGATACGTTAGTCTAATTTTAGACTAAGATCAACTTAACGATTTGTTAAGGACACGTTAGTCTAATTTTAGGCTAAGGTCAACTTAACCATTTGTTAGGGATACGTTAGTCTAATTTTAGACTAAGATCTACTTAACATGATCATTTAGATCCAACAAAAGAGCATTTGGGCTCTATTGTTTTAGTTTAGGGACTTTGCAGTCAATTACCAGTTTAAGGACATGGTGGTCCAATGTTAGTTTAAAGACATCACGGTCGAGGTCAAGGACATCATAGTCCATGAGTTTAAAGACCTCACAGTCGAGGTTAAGGACATTATAGTCCGTGAGTTTAAAGACCTCACAGTCAAGGTTAAGGACATCATAGTCCATGAGTTTAGGGACCCCACAGTTCATGGAACGATTGTTTATCGGGACCCGTCACCTCTCTGAAGACGTTGAAGGATTACAACGACAAATATCAGAGGAGTTCAGAGATGTACCCTTGAACCAAAGTTGATTGGGAGATCTGTAGTCCAATTTGGAACTAAGACCAATTAATTAGATTATGAGCGCATTGGCTCAATTAAATCTGAATTGAGGACTTATGGCCAACTTGGGCTAAGTCCAATTAGATTTGAAATGTTGGCCCTTTGTCGGACTGTTGAACATTTGCCTTGGTTCAGCCCTTCATTATTTGGCAATGCTAAACAAGAGTTTGAAGACTCTGATGACATTTTGTCTTTGGCCGAGCACTTAAACATTATAGTTTTGGATTTTAAGGCTCATTTGAAGGGGAGATTTTCCTTTGGAAAACTTAGCCAGTTTGTGCTAAGCTGATTTGAAAATAGTGTTAAACACTAGAGAACATCTGGCGGTCACGTGTCCTCACGTGATGTATTTAAAACAGTGTTAAACACTGGAAACAAAATGCTTAAAATAGTGTTAAACACTAGAAAGGAAGGGGTCGCGTGGGGTCACGTGAGGCGCCTGAAGATGGGGCCAGACCTCCTTTATTTTATTATCAGAATATTCAAATAAGTGTTAAACACTTTTAGTCTTCAGGCCATCACGTGTTGGCACGTGATGGGTAGCCATGTATTGATTACCGAAGTGTTTATTAAGGGGTCACGTGGGGACAAGTGAGGGCGCCCAAAATGTGGGGCCAGATCCCTTTTTACTTTGTTCTGTAAATAAGTGTTAAACACTTTTGATTCTCTAGCCATCATGTGTTGGCACGTGATGAAGATTTGTGCACTGATTATTAAAGCATTTATCAAGGGGTCACGTGGTAACACGTGAGAGCTCCTAAAGCCAACATTTCCTTTGCTTTTATTCTCTCTATTTTGGAGGTCACGTGGGAGCACGTGAGGCATTGCCTTAAAGCTTTTTCTTTTCAATTTTTGGGGGATCTGTTTAGAGGTCACGTGGGGACACGTGACCTTAGTCTTTTGCATGCATGGAGATCTTTCAAGTCTCTTTATTTCTTTAAGAATTAAATTCTCTTGTAGGGTTAACCCCTAATTATGTTTTAGAAGAATTAAATCCCCATGTATGTGAAAGAATTAAATTCTTATATAGGATTAAACCCTAGTTCTGTCTTGGAGGAATTAAATTCCTATGATTTTGGGAGAATTGAATTCTCATGCAGGTTTGAACCCTAATTTTATTTGGAGGAATTAAATTCCTGTGAAAGTGGGAGAATTAAATTCTCATATAGGGTTAAACCCTAGTTTTATCTTTGGGAGAATTAAATTCCCTAAACTCAGTTCTCCCTCTAAGTTTTGGATCTGCATGGCAGGATCTCAACCCGATGAGAATTAAATTCTCAACCTATGGGGAGATGTGCTTCTACAGATCTTCAACTAGAGGAAGTACTACGTTCTTTTGTAGAAGAGTTAAACTCTTAGATTTTAAGAATTAAATTCTTTGTTTGAAGTTTTGATCCCTTTCCTTTTCTCACCTAGGGTTTTCTCTTTTGAGAATTAAATTCTCCTCTCTTTTTTTTTCTCTCTGTTGTTGTTATCTCCCAAAAAAGTAGATCCGTTCTCTTCTCTTCTTGGCTCCTATTTATAGGAGAAAAAAAAGAATCAATTTATTTTGTCAATCTTTCATTGAAAGATTTTAATTGATTTTGTAACCAACATGATCTTTTAGATCACTCAGTGAATTTTATTCACCATTGGATTTTTAATCCAAAAGATCTTTTATCTGTTATTCAAATTTCAGTGAAATCTTTCCTTATATAAAATCTCTCCATAAATTGGTGATTTTTAATCACCATTGGATTTTTAATCCAATGGTGCTCCATTTTATAGAGCACCATCTTTTCTGTTTGGAAAGATTTAAAGAAATATTTTTCCAGTTAGGGTTTTTGATTCCCTCTTAATTAGAATTTAATTCTATTAATTCATAGATCTTTAGGAACCCATCACGTGTTGGCACGTGATCCCCTGATTAAGCATTTGACCAGAATTTAATTCTGTTGTTTTAAAGAACTCAGGAATTATCACGTGTCAGCACGTGACCCTTGGTCACGTGTTGGCACGTGATACCCCATTGGGGTTTTTCCTTGTTATTTTATTATACCTTTAATTCTTTTCAGTGGGTTTAAAGGCCCATCACGTGTTGGCACGTGACCCCACTGATTAATTATTTTCAATTATTTATTTTATTCAGTGCATACAGGCTTTGCCTGTAAATGGTCACGTGTCTGCACGTGATGCCCGGTCACGTGTGAGCACGTGATACCTCATAACTTTTGATCCTAGATGAATTATGAGGCCCATAATATATCAAATCGAAGGATTTTTCAAAACTCTTTAGATACCATCAGAATTTAGCTGATTTGCATTCAGTAATTTGTTAAAATACAGCCCGGAAAATACTGGTTCACATTTTCTTAAACGTATCGCTGCCATTTGATACCTTGGGCTCTTTTGCGCAGAAATTTTTTTTTGGCGGGAACAAATGCCCCCCACTACTTTTCCCACGTAAGTATATACGTGGGTGAAGTAGTGCAGAGTAATTCATAGCGTATGACCAGTTTTGGGTTGGTATATAATCTTCAGGATCTTAATCTGAGAAGACAGCGAGCGGACACAATCGTCGTCATTTATCATTGACTCAAATCTCGACTCTTAAGGGATATAGTTCCAAACCCTGAGGTCCATGAGCTGCACCCTTCTGTTTCTTTATGTCTTACTCTGGCATGAAGTAGTTTATATGCTTCATGAGTAACTTCTCCATTTCAGTGGCATGTAGGTTTGGCAAGTGTGGCCCATAGATGGTAAATAACACTTTATCTTGAACTCTTTATAAGGTAGCGATGGCTTAGGAAACAGGGTTTATGAGCCGTGAGGGTCTCACAAAGGCTTTTCTCTCTACGAGTCGTGAGGATCTCCTAGGTGTTTTTTTTTCTTTAGGAGTCGTGAGGACTCCTAAGTGCGTTTTCTCTTGAGAATCGTAAGGATCCCACAAGAGAATTTTCTTTATGCGTAGGGACACTAATTTCCCCGCAAGTTGAGACGAATCGAGAGATTCTCGCAAAGACACTGATTTTCTTGCGGGTCGAAACGAATCGAGAGGTTCTCGCCAAGGATGTTTATTTCCTTGAATTGAGATAAGAAGCGATGTCTTAGGAAACAGGTTCAGATCCGCCGCCTAAGATTTTCTAACTTTATGAGCCGTGAGGGTCTCATAAAGATTTTTTTTCTCTCTACGAGTCGAGAGGATCTCATAGGTGTATTTTGTCCTTAGGAATCGTGAGGATTCCTAAGTGTGTTTTCTCTTGAGAGTCGTAAGGATCACACAAGAGAATTTTCTTCCTTACAAGTCGAGAGGACTCGTAAGTGATTGATGAGTTGACCTACTCCCGAGTTAAAGCATTGCTTCAACAGGGAGGTCGAGGGTTGACTTTGGTTTGTCTGTGCACCGCCGAGTCATGGAGCTGGGAACTTTCCCGCGGCTCCGCTTTGCTGATGTCGTATATTCCTGCAGAGACACTGATTTCTCTGCGGGTCGGCGCGAATCGAGATGTTCTCGTCAAGGACGCTGATTTCCCTGAATTGAGGTTTTGCCAAGGACATTGATTTCCTCGGAGTTGAGACGAATTGAGGTATTCCTGCAAAGACACTAATTTCCTTGCGGGTCGACGCGAATCGAGGTATTTCTGCAAAGACGCTGATTTCCTTGCGGGTCGACGCGAATCGAGTTGCCCTCGCCAAGAACGCTGATTTTCCTGAATCGAGGTTTTGCCAAGGACATTGATTTCCCTAGAGTTGAAATGAATCGAGGTATTCCTGCAAAGACACTGATTTCTCTGCCGGTCGACGCGAATCGAGGTGCTCTCGTCAAGTACGCTTATTTCCCTGGATCGAGGTTTTTGCCAAGGACGCTGATTTCCTCGGAGTTGAGACGAATCGATGTATTCTTGTAAAGACGCTGATTTCTCTGCGGGTCGATGCGAATCGAGATACTCTCGTCAAGGGCGCTGATTTCCCTGAATCAAGGAGGTTGCCAAGGACACTGATTTCCTCGGAGTTGAAACGAATCGAGGTATTCCTGCAAAGACGATGATTTCTCTGCAGGTCGACGCGAATCGAGATGTTTGTTTCCCCCAATCAGAACGAAACTCTATTTCTAAGACTGAAAAGTAAAGCACTGCTTCATAAAAAAGACTAAACACCGAAGGCAATTTATCCTTGCAAGAATCACATGCACCTAATAATAGCAAATTGAATCATACAATGCACAAGCATAACAGAGAGCTAAAATAAAAGAACCCTTGACAGATAATGAAATACTTGATTAAAAAGAAAAATACTTGTTCATTATTATTATTGGTTATTACATTTAAAAAAGATCACCAAATATGGGATCGGAAGGACAAGGGTTCGCAAAGATAAGAAGAAGATTCTCCAGTTCCCTTTCTGTCTTCTCCACCACGTTGAAGCGGCGGTCCTCCCGAGAGGTAGACGCCCAACGATCATCGCCACATTCGTCAGAAAAGGTGGCGATGACAACCCGGCGAGCCCGTATCTGGCTCAGCAAGTGGAAAGAGCAGTCCCTCAGGGCTTTGGTGATCAAGTGCGCTTCAAAGAAGCACTCGATCTTATCCTCGGCAGCGTCAAGCATTGCCGAGGACATCTCTACTGGAGGAGGGGGAAGATCGGCGAGCACCGAGGCAAGGATCATCCGGAGCCAAGTGGAGTGCGGAGGAAGAGGAGACCCCACACGAGTCAAAAGCTCGTACATTGCAGCATCGCACTGCCCGTCCGTAAGAGAAGGGTCCACCAAGCGCGCAGCAAAACAGGAAACGATGTCTCGAATTGGCACTTCCCATGGTTGTCGGCGGGCATGAGGACGGTTGCAAGCCATGATCGAAAAAGTTCTCTGAAGATGAGAGAAGAAAAGGCTCGGCTTTGAGTTATATATAGGCCAAGCACGGGAAATTCGGTGCACAATGGAATTATTTTCAAGACTTGGGAAATGAAGATTTTGGGAAGATGAAAAGACATCTCAAGTGAAGCAACACTTCCGATTCCCCCAATCAGAGCAAAACTCTATTTTGAAAATTTAAATTTTAATAAATGAAGCGACGCTTCAGATCCTCTGCGCTGTGCGCAGGATGCCACGTGCCGAAATCTGGCACGCCAGCGTGGAGAGCGCAGCGCCCGAGGCAGCGCGCCCAATCAGAGCAAATCTCTATTTAAAACAAAATTAAAGGAAGCAACGCTTCAGTGGCGCAAGCGCTGCGCTGCGCGACACGTGTCAGCGCAGACGCGCTGCGCTGTGCGCTGCGCGATACGTGTCGCGCGCTGGGGCATTTGCGTCAAACAAAATTAAAATTTTAAAGAAATCTTTCTGTTCTTGTTAAAACAAGAAAATTTTCTTCTGTAAAACAGGAGCCCTTAGATCAAAGATCCAACGGTGGGAAAAATTCCCCAAATCTCTCAGAGAAAGATCTCTTTAACAAATTTATGGGCACTATATAAAGGCCCCTAGACCCCAAATCAAAAGAAGAAACATGGTGAGAAATCAAGAACTTCAAATAGAGAGAACTCTGAAGAATTTTCAAGAAGAAAAAAGGTAGAAACCTTTAAGATAGAAGAATTTCTTCTAATAGATCATTGATCTAAGAACAAGATCAATGATCTTCAATAAAAAACAAAATAAAAATAGTTCTTTGCACTTATAAACCATTGGTTCTCTGAGATAAAAAACAAACAAACAAGAAATACTTGTTTTCTTTGATTTAAATTAGATCAAGAAATCAAATAGTGCTTTGCACTTTTTTATGAACCATTGGTTCTGGAATCTAAAAGATTCTCAAGTTAATAGTGCCTTGCACTTGCAAAACTGCACTGTTGCGCTCTTAGGTTGGCGCAAGCCACCAGAGAGCGCCACGTGTCAGCACCAGAACAACTTGCGCTCTACGCTTTTAAGATAGAGCATTGCTTTCTGAGATTGGCGCAACTCACCAGAGCGCGCCACGTGTCAGCAGCGCAACAGCGCAGCGCACTAGCGCAGTGCACTGCGCTGTTGCGCTTGCGCTCACCAGAGCATGACACGTGTCACCTCCACATACGCTTGCGCTCAATAATTGGCGCAAAGCGGCTGACAAATGCATTGCTTATTTACTGAAGAGCCAAGCCCAATTAAAAAAGGCCTAACAGGCCAAATAAAATGCTATGCATTAAAAGGTCAGAGCCCAAACAAAGCAAATGTTGTGCATCATTTAAAAGGGGCAGAGCCTAAACAAAGGTCCAACAGAGACCAATATTAATGTTGTGCATTATCAAATAGGAGCAAAGCCCTAGCACAGGTCTAACAGGCCAAAAATAAGAAATAACGTTGAATATTCTCAACTGGATTTAGCCCAATCATGGCCGTAAGTCCTCAAACTAAATTGATGGAGCACAGCTGCTCTCTTAAAAATCAATTTACATCCGGTTCAAGGGTACATCTCTGAACTCCTCTGACATCCGTCGTTGTAATCCTTCAACGTCGTTAGAGAGGTGATGGGTCCTGACGGCCATACATTAAATGGACCACCATGTCCCTAAATTGGAACGATAGAGCTAATTGCTCTCTTGTCGGATCTAAATGATCCCATTAAGTTGATCTTAGTCTGGAGATTAGGCTAACGTATCATTAACAAAAGTTTAAGTTGATCTTAGCCTAAATATGGTTAACATATCCTTAAACTAAAACGCCAAACCCAAATCTAAGTAAAAACGGATTTGGACTAATCCACGTCCTACGGGCGACGGCATCACTTAGTCTCCGTATACAATCCATGGGAATCCACAAACAAAACAAACACACACGACACGAAGTGAAATTCTGGAGAAGGAGAAAGTGGCTATCGCGATGCGGTAGTGTAATTAACTGCAGGGGCTTGCGCCTGCAGGGAAGAGCGTCCCCACAATCAAAAACCTCTCAAACGAGGGGGGATCTGACGAAGTCTGCTACATCGGCCGCATCCGTCTAAACCTCCGATACACGGTGCCATAAATCAAGTTGGCATCTTCGGAGAGGTGGACGAGTAAAACCATATAGCATCTGCCTCGAATCTCAGGCAAGGCGTCCTCACGACGTCTCGGCCGCCATTCGGAGGGGAACAGATTCCGGCACGCCCGGTGGGACCTTTTCCTCTTTCCACTCTACACTTCGTGTGTCGTATTCGCGAACGAATCGCGGTTTGTTAATGGTTTCCTTCGGATTTTAAGTTACTAAGATTTGGTCTTTTGCTTGGTGCAGAAATCAAGCATTGATGGCCTCTACCTTTTCGAAGTGCTCCAACTGTAGCTGCAGCTCGTGTCCGGCCTCAACTGGGGGCATAACTTACGGGCCCCAAGCGGCCTCTTTGTTCACCATGCCCGTGGAGCAGATTACTCAAGCCACCACGGGGTTGTTTTTCGGAACTATGCTTCCGCCAACAAGATTCAGCACCCCCGTGCCCGTACAAGAAGTTCCTAAGAAGTCGGTCTTCGATCGACTTTCAGTTATTGCGGCCCTTCTTAACGGGTCGCCCAACACTAGCGCCTCGGTCTTCTCCAGGCTCGGCCAAAACTCCTGCGGGCCCACAATGAAGCTTGCGGTCCCAGAAAATGTTATTCCAAAAAGAGTAACCAAACCTGCTCCTAAGGTCGTCGAGGCGACTTCTCCTGCTAAGAGATCGGTCTTTACAAGACTGACCATCCCAACTCCCACTCCTGCTCCTGCTGCTCAAAAGACATCAGTCTTCAATAGCCTGACGCCGGCAACAGCCCCACACTTGAACACGGGGCAAGAAGAAGCTGTTTCTATCTCTGAGCCAATACCGACAACTCGTCGCGCCCGACGACGCCACTGGCGCCGGGTAAGGAAGACCGGGGGCAACTCTCCTTCTGGGATGACTCCGCCAGCTCCAACAGTAGAAGTTAACGCAGCTGTTCCAACTGGGAACAGCTTCGAGCTACTGAACAGAGTACGCAGAAACTCGCCAACTGCGGTGCTCAAAAGATCTCCTCCACCTGTAGAAACTACCGTGGAAGCAAAAAAGCCGGAGCAGCCTCCTCAATCGCTGTCCTCCAGGATTTACAAGACATGGCGACGAGTCCGAGAATCTGTGATTGATCCTAATTTCTCTCGCCAACACAAAAAGTCGAAAGGTCGGCAAGAAGAAAATCCCCCGGTCAAGCAACGAAAGGCGACGACCGCTTGGGCGCCCAAAGCAACGTCCCCCTCAATTTCTACGGCCCATAAGAGAAGAAGGCCAGAAAAAGTCCCTACGCCGACGGCGAATGTCAAAGGTGGTGAACCCAAACGCCCTAAGTCTGGGGGCATGGTAGTTCATACCGTCTATATGGCGTCTGATAAAGAGGACAGCCGCATATCAACAGGCCATAGACCGCTCACACGATCGGTGACCAAAGCACAGGAGCAGCGGCAGAAGCTCCAAAAGATGATGAACGCGATGGCCGCACTTACTGGGCCAAAAGAAAGCCCTGAGACGTCTTCAGATGAACGCCGAGAGTAAGAAACCGACGCCGAATTCCTTCGACGAATATTGGAGAAGAAGGATAAAGAGGCTGCTGAACAAGCAGCCAACATAAAGCGTATGGGCCTCCTGTTCCAAGACATGGTAGGGATGATGATCCAGCAAGATCTTCCGGCCGAAAATCCCCCGGTCGTCCTTGAAGACAATAGGGGAGAAACGTCGAATCCTACACCAGTTCTATCGACAGCTAAGGAGGATACAATCTCCAAAGCTGATTTGGACGAGTATATAGCCCAACAAATACGGGTTCATCATGCGACTGAAGCAGCTGGCCAGGTCGTAAAAACAGGACGGCCGTAACCGAGTTGGTACGACCAGATCAAGTACCCGCCGGGCTACACAATTCCCAAGTTCCATGTCTACAAGGGGACGGGCAATCCTCACCAGCATGTTGCCCAGTTCAGGGCACTCTGTGGCAATACCGGCGGTGATGACAAGCTGTTGCTTCGCCAGTTTGTTGGAAGGTTATCAGATACAGCGTTCGAGTGGTACTCTAAGCTCCTGAACGACTCTATCAAGACATTCGCGGAGATGGAGCTGCTGTTTACCAAGCGTTTTGCAAGCGCCAGTGAACGCACCCCGATGACGGCACTGATTAACGCCAGGGTGAAGCCAGGCGAGACATGGGTTCAATATGCTATACGGTGGAGGAACTTATGGTCAAAGTGCGAGCAGCGCATTGAAGAAGCTCCCGCAGTGGGTATGTTTGTGGGAACCCTTGATCCGCAAGCAACCATCTCACAATTTATGATGTTTTTCAAGCCGACTACCTTCCAGGCTTTGATTGACAAGTTAGCGCAAATGGATCAGATGGGCCATAAACCCCATCTTCCAAAGCTGGACTCCCGAAATGACAAGGGGAAGGGAAAAGCGATCGTTGTCGCTAATGCTCAACAACAACCGAGCAATTCGAAGCCGGTTGTTCGTCAAAATAATATGCGCCCGTATGTAGCCCTTGAGGAGAGGCTAGGACGTCCTTACTCATTTCCCCGAGATAAAACGAGAAGGTTATTCGAGCTGGCGTTGCGCAACCGACTCATAAATTTGCCGGATCCAAAACGTCCGTCGCAACCAAATGATGTCAATAAGCCCAACTACTGTCCTTATCATCGAGTACTGGGTCATCCGATCGAAGATTGCTACGTCTTCAAAAATTGGCTTGAAGACCAGTACCAACAGGGCAAGTTCGCGTTATCTGACAAATGGAAGGTGAATCCCCCACAGCCCCACACTTCTAAGAGGATGAATACGCCGGGGGCAACATGCTCTGTCGTTGAAGAAGCTCCTTGGGAGGTTGTATTATCAGCCAGGACAAAGAGGATGCTAAACGATCTTCAAACATGCTCAGCAATTAAGTGGAAGAACCCGTTGGAACCTCAAATCATTGAAGGAATGTTGAAGCCGCGTCCAACTCAAATGATCAATGGAGGTGGCCCTAGCATTCACAACCAGCCGTCGAAATTTTCAAAGAAGAAGAAAAAGAAATCAAAGAAGCCCGTGAAGCCTGGCGACAAGCGCACGGACTTGCAAAAACAAATTGACGCGCTGGAGGAATACAACCAGAAGGCACGGACTCCCATTACATTCCAAGAGTTCCTCAATCACGTCTTTCAAGAGGAAGATGAGGGAGAAAGTTCATCCGATGAATCTGAAGAATACATGGCGAGCTGTCATGTGATTTCCTATTCGTTCATGGACGATGAGGAGACTCCTTGTACTGAAACGCTGGGGGCAGATCCTGAACCAAAAATTCTGGGGCCATCAGATGAAGTAATTGACGCATTCCTCAATGGAGCTCTCTTAAAAAGTAAAGCTGATCGGGAACACGAGGCGGTCATATTTGAAAGGGCCAAGCGCCAGCGACTTGATGAAAGAGCTGAGACGCTCCCGCTGGAGCAAAATACATCCACTACCGACAAAAGCAAATTCAAAATAAGGAAAAGGTTTGCTAAGGCTATATCAATGGGCAAGAAGCTACCATCCTCCGAAGGAAATATTACTGGTGAAATGGAAATGCACCCCTCCTGTTGCTTATATCATCAGAAGGTTTCACACCCCACTCAAGAGTGCAAAGCTTTCGATAGATGGTGGCAAGGATATGTTGCTCATCGACAATATTTTAAGCGGGAGAAACGTAAAACTCGTCGGGAGCGGAAAAATATGACCGAAGGGTTTAACAGAACTACCGGTGATTGTTGCATGGTTAATGCCGGGGGATCACCGGTGCCTACATTCGGGAGCGATTCTGATGAAGAGCTGGAGCTTGCCCCTCTCTTTAAAGAGTCCGCCTCGGGAAAAGAAGAAGAGCCGAAGGTCTGTGAAAATATCCGGCTACGTAATCGCACGCTCCCCGAAAAGAATCTCGGACTCTCAAATAAAAAAGATAAGGGAAAAGAGAAGGTCCCTGAAGATATTGTCTTAGATGACCAAGTTGTGGAGGAGCTAAGTGCTAAGGACCCTCCGAAAAGAAATAAGGTGGATTACAATGTCTTAGCGCATCTGAGGAAACTACCCTCACAGCTCAGCATTCTTGACGCCCTTTGTTATCAAAGGAGGCAAGAGATTCGTTAGTCAAGGCGCTACAGGATCCGGAGCAATTCCGAGCTTTCCTGGCCGAGGAAAAGATGAAGGATGAGTTGGAGGAAGTGCACACGGCCGATGTCGCTTTTGGTGATGAAGACCTTCTCCTTGGGACGTGCGAACACAATCGCCCCCTTTATGTCTCAGGATACTGTCACGATATTAAAATAGGCAAAATCCTGATCGACAATGGATCCTCCGTTAACCTCCTCAATGTGCGGGTGTTAAAAGAAATCTGCATGAGCGTCCAGCACCTTGCTCGGGACAAGATCACTATCTCCGGGTTTGACTCCCAGTCATCAAGAACTCTTGAGTCTGTGATACTGACGCTACGTTTCGGGCTACTCGTCACGGACATTAAGTTCCACATCATAGACGCCAAGACATGCTACAACGCTCTGCTCGGCGGACCGTGGCTACACGAGTACAACATCATCCCTTCTACACAATATCAGTACATGAAGTATTCTAAGGATGGTCTCGAGTATACCGTGGCGGGAGAACTGAACCCGTTCTCTGTGAACAAAGTCCGCAAATATGAAGATGCCAAATACTTCTTACCGGATTTCAAAGATACAGAGAGGTGTCACAAGCCGGAGAATAAAGCTAATGCTACCATCCCTGTCTTCGGCAGTGATACCGAGGAGGAAGAGGAGATAGTTTATTTGGGTCCGTCTCGACATAGCAAGCCAGGACCATCCGCTCCTACATTGATCTTTGGTAGCAACTCGGAAGTTGAGGTCCATGCTGTATTCTCTGCTCGGCCTTCAATACGAACGTCTGCTGACGAAGAACAAAGTCTACAAATCGCCATGGTGCCGCTTAAACACCATAAGGAACTGGATGCACTTGATGTTTACAATGTAGAAGAGCTGCAAACGTTCTATATCCCTCCCAGGCGAGAAAACGAAAAAGCAATTCTATTCTACCGCTCTGAAGAAACCAGAGTGGAGAAAGAAATCTGGCATGGCGCGGATCCTACGCTTGATAGGCTTCAGCCCATCCGTCTCCCCAGATATTATATAGAAGGCTTGAAAAGGTTGCCGAAACGACAAGGAATATCCTCCAAGCAGACCGTTCGAAAAGCCAAGTTCTATGACAAAGTTTGGAACGTTCTCGGGACTCAACGCAAACTGCCTAATGGGAGAATGGAAACAAAAGGGCTTGGATACATCCGGTCAAAGAAACGAGAGCTACTACACGGTTGCTACGTCATGTATGACTTTGATGAAGAAGCGGATGTTCAATAGGAAGACGCTAATCCTGAACCAGTAAAAGTTCCAGATGCAAAAGTGCCCAGTCCGTCATTCGAAGAAGAAATGGACAAGTTTATAAGGGAAGATGGTCAAAAAGTCCGAGACGACCATAACCGCGAAATGTCCATCTATGAGAAAGCCAAAACGCGACGCCTCCTCCAACAGGCTGTGAAAAATGAAGATGCCGCTCCTTGTCAACCCGTTATAAAGAAGGCTCGACGCAGAGGCAGAAACAAGTCGAAACGCGAAAAAAGCGCTCCACAGCAACGAAGTGGGGCTAAGAGGCCACGCAAGCGGGAACCGAGCGGTTCCGATCTATCCCTTATGAGAAAAATGGGTCGAGCATACTCTTTTCCTCGAGACAAGACCAAGAAAATACTTGACCTCACTCTAAAACATCAGATGCTTACACTGCTGGAGTCTAAACACCCCGAACAAGCAGGCGAAGTCTCACACCCAGACTATTGCTTTTATCACCGAGTGGCAGAGCATCCTCTCGAAGACTGCTTCACCTTCAAGAATTGGGTCGAAGATCAGTATCAGCTTGGCAAGTTCGCTCTGTCCGACAACTAGAGGGTAGCGCCGCCACAGAAGCACGAACCCAAGGCCACGGAAGAAGAACCAGTCCCACATTGGGATTGGAAGCGAATTCGTACTTGTCACATGATAACAATATCAAAAAATAGCCCGAGAACATTGATGACCTTTCCTGGTGCTTCGAAAACAGCAACGACGAGGTAATCTCAGAATTCCCACCAGCGCCACAAGAGCTGGAAGATGGAATTCATACCACCGCAGATAACCTCAAGAAAATTGAGTTGGGAACGGCGAACAATCCACGACCGACATTCATTAGTGAGCTACTGTCTGAAGAGAAGGTGGCTTCATTAAAAGATCTGCTTATGCAGCACAAAGATTGCTTCGCATGGAACTATTCCGAAATGTCGGGACTAGATCCAGAAATTACTGTGCATAAATTGGCAATATCCCCGGACGTCAAGCCGGTCAAGCAGGCACCAAGAAGAATGCGGCTCGAGCTTGAGATGAGTATCAACGCCGAGATCAAGAAGCTGATCGACTCCGGCTTTATCCAGGAGGTTCAATATCCTGAATGGATCGCCAACATCATCCCAGTGATGAAGAAAAATGGGACAGTGCGCATATGTGTAGACTTCCAGGATTTCAATAAAGTCTGCCCGAAGGACGATTTCCCAGTGCCAGTTACCGAACTGATGATAGATAACACGTCCACGCACGAGGTTTTCTCTTTCATGGACGGCTCTTCAGGGTATAATCAGATCAAGATGCATCCCGAAGACCAGAAGCACACCGCCTTCAGGACTCCTTTAGGTATATTCTGCTACAAGGTGATGCCTTTCGGTCTAAAGAACGCCGGTGCCACCTATCAGAGGGCCATGACGAAGATCTTCGATGACCTCATACATGAAATCCTCGAGTGCTATATCGACGACCTCATGGTGAAAAGCAAATCATACGAGGAGCATCTCGAGTATCTGAAGACCGTATTTCAACGCCTTCGACGATACAACTTGAAAATGAACCCTCTCAAATGTGCATTCGGAGTTTCCTCGGGCAAATTCCTAGGATTCATCGTCCGACACCGAGGTATCGAAATATATCGTCAAAGATCAAGGCGATCATGGAAATGCCTCCGCCAAGGACTCTCAAACAGCTGCGGTCTCTCCAAGGGAAACTCGCGTATATACGGCGATTTATAGCCAACTTTTCAGGCAAGTGTCGTCCTTACAGCCACCTGATGAAGAAGGGAACCCCGTTCGTCTGGGACCAAAAATGCCAAAGCGCGCTAGACGAGATCAAGCAATACCTGCAGAACTCGCCGGTATTGGCTGCTCCGGTCAAGGGAAAACCTCTCATTCTCTATACAACCGCCCTCGAAAGTTCCTTAGGCGCATTATGGGCACAAGAAAACGATCAAGGGAAGGAGAGAGCTCTCTATTACTTAAGTCGAGTTCTACTGGGAGCAGAAAGCAACTACTCCCCCATTGAAAAACACTGCCTGGCGTTGATCTTTGCGATAAGAAAGCTCAGACACTATGCGTTGGCGCATGAGGTCCGTCTCATTTCGAAGGTGGACCCTCTTAAATATTTAATGTCAAAGGCCATATTGACGGGACGGCTTGCTAAATGGGCCCTGCTCTTGATGGAGTTCTCGATAACATATCAACCTCTCAAGGCAGTGAAAGGTCAGTCCATCGCCGATTTCCTCGCTGAGCATCCGATATCCGCCGATTCCCCTTTGAATTGTGATCTTCCAGACGAACATGCGTTTGATGCGATCGACAGGGGTGATACTCGATGGGAGCTTTATTTCGACGGAGCATCCTCCGTGAAGAAGCGCAAACAAAGTACCCCTATAATCAAATCGGGGGTAGGACTCATCTTGGTAACTCCAAAAGGAGGGATAATGCGTTTTGCTTTCTCCCTAACAGAGTCGAGGACAAACAATGAAGCCGAATACGAGGCTCTGATAGCAGGTCTCGAGATCGCCATCGACATGGGAATTGAAAACCTCCTCATATACGGAGACTCCCAGCTGGTCGTTAGTCAAGTAAATGGCGACTATCAAACGTGCAAACCAGAGCTGGTGAAGTACGGAGAGAAGGTGCAGCAACTGTTGACCCAAATTCCCTCCTATACTTTGGAAAACATACCGCGAGCGGAAAACAACAAAGCAGACGCGTTGGCCAAGCTCGCTAAGGAACTGGCTGATGAAAACCTCGATGACGTAAGAATCGTGGTACAAAGCCATCGCGTGCTTGCCCCAGCAGAAATATCTCTGAAATCATCCGAAGAAAAAGGAGCGAGTGAGCAAACGACCCTGCAAATAAAAGATCGGGAAAATACCGAGGATTGGAGAGAAGTCTTTATAGACTATTTCAAATACCGTCGAACGCCCGAAGATGTGTCCTCAAGACATCAGCTCATGAAACGAGCTGTCTTTTGCCTTCGTCAATGATACTCTGTACAAGAGGTCATTTGATTCTCTGTGGTTGAGATGTTTGGGACCTGACGAAGCGAAAAGAGTCGTTCAGGAAGTTCATGACGGAATCTGCGGTTCTCACCAAGCAGGCTCGAAGATGAAGTTGAAGATCAAGCGGATGGGCTACTATTGGCCCACGATGATTCAAGACTGCCTTGAGTATGCGAAGCAGTGCCACTCATGCCAAATTCATGGGGATTTCATCCACCAACATCCAAATCCACTCCATCCAACGGTGGCTATCTGGCCATTCGAAATGTGGGGAACTGACATAGTCGGCCCCATCGAACCAGCATCGTCCAGGGGACATCGTTTCATCCTGGCGACGACTGACTACTTCTCCAAGTGGGCAGAGGCAGTACCGCTGAGGGAAGTGAAGACGGAGATATCCTTCATTTCTTCAAGACGCACGTCATATATCGGTTTGGAACTCCGCGACGGATCATCTCCGATAATGGGCCAGCTTATAGAATCCACAAGATCAGTCGCTTCGCGCAACAACACAATATAGACTGGAGATATTCCTCGGTTTATAATCCGCGAGCTAACGGTCTAGCTAAAGCTTTCAACAAAACCTTGACAAAGATCATGAAGAAAATGGTGTCTCGAAATAAGAAGGACTGGCACGAGAGACTGCAAGAAGCTCTCTGGGCGTATCGGACTACGTTCAAGACGGCCACGAACACAACGCCATATGCGTTGGTATTCGGTACAGAAGCAGTGCTCCCCCTCGAGATAGAATTACCCTCTCTACGAGTGGCAGTCCACTACGAGCTGACAGACGAGGAAAATGCTCACCTTCGGCTTGAGGAGCTTGATGCCCTCGATGAGACCCGGCTCATAGCACAAAAAAATCTGGAAGCCTATAAGGCAAAGATGACACGCTCATATGAAAGATTGACCCGACCAAGGACATTCCGCCAAGGCGAACTCGTGCTGATGGTCAAAAGACCTATGATCCCCAATCGAACCAAACGAGGAAAATTTGAGCCGAACTATGAAGGCCCGTACATCATAGACAAGGTCTACCAAGGTGGAGCCTATCTACTTATGGATATGCACGGTGAAAGGCCTTTCAGGCCAATAAATGGTCGCTTCCTAAAGAAATACCACGCTTAATGAGTTACTGCCTAGGTCAATAATAGATGACGACGACTATGTCCGCTCGCTATCTTCCTAAGCTCAAAATTTATAAGCAGTGGCCAGCCTTCTCCTGACCGGACCGAAACGTCCTTAAACTAATGGAGGACAGAAATGTCCTTAAACTAATAAAGGACTGAAACATCCTTAAACTATTACTGCAGCATCCTTAGGCTGACGAGATGAATAAAAAAAATAGAAAAATAGAAAAATAAAAAAACGGTATGTCCATAAGCAAAATGGGCACGGATGAAAACCCGAAAGGGCTCCGTGAGTAAAAACAGCAGGGATACCGGCGTGTGTTCGTGAAAACCCGAAAGGACGTGACCCCGTAAAAAAAAATATATATAAAAATAAAAAGAATAAAAAAAACGGTATGTCCATAAGCAAAATGGGCACGGATGAAAACTCGAAAAGGGCTCCGTGGGTAAAAACAACAGGACTACCGGCGAGTGTTTGTGAAAACCCGAAAGGGCACAACCTCGTTAAAGAACACTTGCAGGGTCCTCACGACCTTGTAAGAAGAAACCACCCACGTGAGATCCTTACGACTCACAAGGGAGCAACACACTTAGGGATCCCCACGATTCCTAAGGAGAAAATACACTTACAAGATCCTCACAACTCGTAAGAAGAACTCTCTTATGGGACCCTCACGGCTCATAAGATTTGAAAGTCTTAAGTTACAGAGACATAAACCTGTGCTTAAGCAAACCCCCCACAACCTGCGATGCTGCCGTACAAGTGGCTCAATACTGACCCTTGTATAAAATCCACAAGCGCGAATAAATATTTCCCTAACCAAGTCCCATCCGCGACTGGGGATATGTACGCATGATGAACAACCCTTATAAGTTCTCTCGACTTACAAGGAGAAAACCCTCTTGTAGGATCCTTATGACTTACAGAGGAACATACACTTAAGAATCCTCACGATTCCTAAGGAGAAAATACACCTACAAGATCCTCACGACTTGTAGGGAGAAATACCTTTGTGAGACCCTTACGGCTCATGAAGTTAAAAGCTTTAGTCGGCAGGACCTTAACCCTGTTCGCTAAGCCACCTTTATTCGACATCGACAGAGGCAAATGATGATTCGCTCCTGGCAATATCCCAATTGTAGTGGTGCTGATGCCGAAATCGGTGTCTAATTTCAGGTTTGCAGCAAAAAGCCAGCAAGCCACACATGCATACGAAATAACCGAAATGATAGGGTAACTTGCAATAAAAAGCAGCAAGTAAAAATGTATGCATGCAAAATAGCCGAAATGATTGGGCAACACGCAATAAAAAGCAGCAAGTGAAAATAAAATAAATAGCCGAAATGATTGGGCACCGCGAAAAATAGCCGAAATGATTGGGCAATCGTGACCTTCGCGATATAAAAGCTGAAATGATAGAGCACCGCGGAAGTAAAACAAAAAAAAATGATAAAACTTTGGCCCTACAGCTGAGATCACATAGATCCCTGTATACAATCCAAGGGCGCAAATAGAGAGGGAACCATACTTTCCCAACAGGCTCCGCCAGAAAATGAAGCCAAATCTAGACGATTCATCCTAACCCCGAAGAAATCAGTGTCTTCGGTAAATCCTTCGACTCGAGGAAACAAGCATCCTTGATGAGAGCCTCCTGATTCGCGTTGACTCGTAGAGAAACCAGTGTCTCCGTGGGAAATTATCGACTCGTTTCAACACCAGGGAAACAAATATCCTTGGCAAATACCTCAATTCAGGGAAACAAGCATCCTTGATGAGAGCCTCCTGATTCGCGTCTACTCTCAGAGAAACCAGTGTCTCCGTGGGAAATTCTCGGCTCGTTTCAACACCAGGGAAACAAATATCCTTGGCAAATACCTTAATTCAGGGAAACAAGCATCCTTGATGAGAGCCTCCTGATTCGCGTCGACTCGCAGAGAAGCCAGTGTCTCCGTGGGAAATTCTCGGCTCGTTTCAACACCAGGGAAACAAATATCCTTGGCAAATACCTCAATTCAGGGAAACAAGCATCCTTGATGAGAGCCTCCTGATTTGCGTCGACTCGCAGAGAAACCAGTGTCTCCGTGGGAAATTCTCGACTCGTTTCAACACCAGGGAAACAAATATCCTTGGCAAATACCTCAATTCAGGGAAATAAGCATCCTTGATGAGAGCCTCCTGATTCGCGTCGACTCGCAGAGAAACCAGTGTCTCCGTGGGAAATTCTCGACTCGTTTCAACACCAGGGAAACAAATATCCTTGGCAAATACCTCAATTCAGGGAAACAAGCATCCTTGATGAGAGCCTCCTGATTCGCGTCGACTCGCAGAGAAACCAGTGTCTCCGTGGAAAATTCTCGATTCGTTTCAACACCAGGGAAACAAATATCCTTGGCAAATACCTCAATTCAGGGAAACAAGCGTCCTTGATGAGAGCCTCCTGATTCGCGTCAGCTCGCAGAGAAACCAGTGTCTCCGCGGGAAATTCCCGATTCGTCTCAACTTGCAAGATGAAACCTCAGGCAGCAGGGATTAAAAACTTGTTTCCTGAACAATGGGACCCTGCAAGTCGGTCTAAAACGGTCTCTTGCATACTATTCACGGGTCTCACTCTCCAAATTCGAATTTCGACAAGGAGGGAAACAACCGCTTACAGGTCCTCTTGACTCGTAAGAGGGAAAAATTCTCTTATAAGATCCTTACGATTTATAAGAGAAAACGCGCTTAGGAATCCTCACGATTCCTAAAGAGAAAATACACCTATGAGATCCTCTCAATCCGTAGGGAGAAAAGTCTCTATCAGGCCCTCACGCCTCATAGAGTTGAAAAGTCAGAACGAGAAATAAGATAAGTTGAAATAGAAATTTTTCATTCATATTGCAAAGGGTTCTTATAATCATAAGGAAACTAAGCAAAGACATCGTCCAAATGATTACAATGACAAGACCTCAAATCCTGGACAGGGATTGAGGAACTCAAAAGTAACCTTATCCAAAACTTTCCAAGCCTGGGGAACCATCCTAGTATGCTTCCTTTCGCGAGCACGAGCGTTGGGATCCCCACTGATGTCCTCCTCCCCCGATAAGCAGCAAGTATTGCAGATTGTTGAAAAGCTTGGTGCAGAAAATCGATAAGATTATCTCGCCTCCTCTTTGAGATTATGCTCATCAGATACACCGAGTGCACCTTATCCTCGGCGGCGTCCAATGCCCCAAGTGGCACACCAACACAGAATAGAGGAAGCTCTTCCCAAATTGCTCCCACAATAAGCTTCAGGAGAGAGGAGCGCTGAGGAAGCAGTTGGCCGTTGTATGCATCGAAGCGGTTCATGATTTCGGCACACTCGGCGTTGGTAAATTCTCAGTTTTGAGAATGGCCGAGTCGACGGATGCCCCCGTAAGAAATGATCTCGTTAAGATCATACATGTGGGCGTCCATCACTCCTATAAAAATGATTGACAAAAAATCAGCAACTCTTAAAAGTTCTGCTATATAATTTAAAAGGAGCATAGCTCCATTAATGCATCAAGAAATTATAGATGAAATCTTTCAGAGAGCGAAACCCTATTGATAGAATCCTAACAGGGTTCTCTTTAGTTCCCTTTAGATCCTTTTAGAGCAAAGCTCTGATAAGTGAAACCCTAAAATGAGTTTTCTTTAGATCAGGGATCTATTGAACAAGGCTCTGTCAATAAAATTGATCTAATTAAAAAAAAATTTACCTAAAAGGTGCTTCTAAAGAAATTCTAACTCTTGGAGTTCTCGAAGGCAAGAGCAAGGCTCTGAAGTTTTGAAAGTAAAAATCTTAAAAGATGATAATCATCTGTGAAGGACCAAAGGTCCTATTTATAGACATCAAGTGCCTTTTCAACTTCTAAAGGTTGCCGCAACGGTTGGAATTCTACCACCGTTGCGCTCGCGTTTGGAACCACGCAACTGTAACGGTGGGGGGAATTTGTTTCCCCCAATCAGAACGAAACTCTATTTCTAAGACTGAAAAGTAAAGCACTGCTTCATAAAAAAGACTAAACACCGAAGACAATTTATCCTTGCAAGAATCACATGCACCTAATAATAGCAAATTAAATCATACAATGCACAAGCATAACAGAGAGCTAAAATAAAAGAACCCTTGACAGATAATGAAATACTTGATTAAAAAGAAAAATACTTGTTCATTATTATTATTAGTTATTACATTTAAAAAAGATCACCAAATATGGGATCGGAAGGACAAGGGTTCGCAAAGATAAGAAGAAGATTCTCCAGTTCCCTTTCTGTCTTCTCCACCACGTTGAAGCGGCGGTCCTCCCGAGAGGTAGACGCCCAACGATCATCGCCACATTCGTCAGAAAAGGTGGCGATGACAACCCGACGAGCCCGTATCTGGCTCAGCAAGTGGAAAGAGCAGTCCCTCAGGGCTTTGGTGATCAAGTGCGCTTCAAAGAAGCACTCGATCTTATCCTCGGCAGCGTCAAGCATTGCCGAGGACATCTCTACTGGAGGAGGGGGAAGATCGGCGAGCACCGAGGCAAGGATCATCCAGAGCCAAGTGGAGTGCGGAGGAAGAGGAGACCCCACACGAGTCAAAAGCTCGTACATTGCAGCATCGCACTGCTCGTCCGTAAGAGAAGGGTCCACCAAGCGCGCAGCAAAACGGGGAACGATATCTCGAATTGGCACTTCCCATGGTTGTCGGCGGGCATGAGGACGGTTGCAAGACATGATCGAAAAAGTTCTCTGAAGATGAGAGAAGAAAAGGCTCGGCTTTGAGTTATATATAGGCCAAGCACGGGAAATTCGGTGCATAATGGAATTATTCCCAAGACCCGGGAAATGAAGATTTTGGGAAGATGAAAAGACATCTCAAGTGAAGCAACGCTTCCGATTCCCCCAATCAGAGCAAAACTCTATTTTGAAAATTTAAATTTTAATAAATGAAGCGACGCTTCAGATCCTCTGCGCTGTGCGCAGGATGCCACGTGCCGAAATCTGGCACGCCAGCGCGGAGAGCGCAGCGCCCGAGGCAGCGCGCCCAATCAGAGCAAAGCTCTATTTAAAACAAAATTAAAGGAAGCAACGCTTCAGTTGCGCAAGTGCTGCGCTGCGCGACACGTGTCAGCGCAGACGCGCTGCGCCGTGCGCTGCGCGACACGTGTCGCGCGCTGGGGCATTTGCGCCAAACAGAATTAAAATTTTAAAGAAATCTTTCTGTTCTTGTTAAAACAAGAAAATTTTCTTCTGTAAAACAGGAGCCCTTGGATCAAAGATCCAACGGTGGGGAAAATTTCCCAAATCACTCAGAGAAAGATCTCTTTAACAAATTTATGGGCACTATATAAAGGCCCCTAGACCCCAAATCAAAAGAAGAAACATAGTGAGAAATCAAGAACTTCAAACAGAGAGAACTCTGAAGAAATTTCAAGAAGAAAAAGGTAGAAACCTTTAAGATAGAAGAATTTCTTCTAATAGATCACTGATTTAAGAACAAGATCAATGATATTCAATAAAAAACAAAATAAAAATAGTGCTTTGCACTTATAAACCATTGGTTCTCTGAGATCCAAAAAAAACAAGAAATACTTGTTTTCTTTGATTTAAATTAGATCAAGAAATCAAATAGTACTTTGCACTTTTTTATGAACCATTGGTTCTGAAATCTAAAAGATTCTCAAGTTAATAGTGCCTTGCACTTGCAAAACTGCACTGTTGCGCTCTTAGGTTGGCGCAAGCCACCAGAGAGCGCCACGTGTCAGCACCAGAACCACTTGCGCTTTTAAGATAGAGTATTGCTCTCTGAGATTGACGCAACTCACCAAAGCGCGCCACTAGCGCAGCGCACTGCGCTGTTGCGCTTGCGCTCACCAGAGCATGACACGTGTCACCTCCACATGCGCTTGTGCTCAATAATTGGCGCAAAGCGCCTGACAAATGCATTGAATTATTTGCTGTAGGGCCAAGCCCAATTAAAAAAGACCTAACAGGCAAAATAAAATGCTATGCATTAAAAGGTCAGAGCCCAAACAAAGCATCTATGCTGTGCATCATTTAAAAGGGGCAGAGCCCAAACAAAGGTCCAACAGAGACCAAGATTAATGCTGTGCATTATCAAATAAGAGCAAAGCCTTGGCACAGGTCTAACAGGCCAAAAATAAGAAATAACGTTGAATATTCTCAACTGGACTTAGCCCAATCATGGTCGTAAGTCCTCAAACTAAATTGACGGAGCGCAGCTGCTCTCTTAAAAATCAATTTACATCCGTTTCAAGGGTACATCTCTGAACTCCTCTGACATCCGTCGTTGTAATCCTTCAACGTCGTTAGAGAGGTGACGGGTTCCGACAGCCATACATTAAATGGACCACCATGTCCCTAAACTGGAACAATAGAGCCAATTGCTCTCTTGTCAGATCTAAATGATCCCGTTAAGTTGATCTTAGTCTGGAGATTAGGCTAACGTATCCTTAACAAAAGTTTAAGTTGATCTTAGCCTAAATATGGTTAACATATCCTTAAACTAAAACGCCAAACCCAAATCTAAGTAAATACGGATTTGGACTAATCCACGTCCTACGGGCGACGGCATCACTTAGTCTCTGTATACAATCCACGGACATCCACAAACAAAACAAACACACACGATACGAGGTGAAATTCTGGAGAAGGAGAAAGTGGCTACCGCGATGCGGTAGTGTAATTAACTGCAGGGGCTTACGCCTGCAGGGAAGAGCGTCCCCACAATCAAAAACCCCTCAAACGAGGGGGGATCTGACGAAGTCTGCTACATCGGCCGCATCCGTCTAAACCTCCAATACACGGTGCCATAAATCAACTTGGCATCTTCGGAGAGGTGGACGGGTAAAACCATATAGCATCTGTCCCGAATCTCAGGCAAGGCGTCCTTACGACGTCTCTGCCGCCATTCGGAAGGGAACAATGCTCTCGTCAAGGACGCTGATTTTCCTGAATCGAGGTTTTTGCCAAGGACACTGATTTCCTCGGAGTTAAAACGAATCGAGGTATCCCTGCAAAGACGCTGATTTCTCTACGGGTCGACGCGAATCAAGATGCTCTCGTCAAGGACGCTGATTTCCCTGAATCGAGGTTTTGCCAAGGACACTGATTTCCCTGGAGGTCGAAACGAATCGAGAGATTCCTGCAAAGACACTGATTTCTCTGCGTGTCGACGCGAATCGAGATGCTCTCGTCAAGGACGCTGATTTCCCTGAATCGAGAAGGTTGCCAAGGATACTGATTTCCTCGGAGTTGAAACGAATCAAGGTATTCCTGTAAAGACGATGATTTCTCTGCGGGTCGACGCGAATCGAGATGCTCTCGTCAAGGACGCTGATTTCCCTGAATCGAGGAGGTTGCCAAGGACACCGATTTTCCTGGCGTTGAGACGAATCGAGGTATTCCTGTAAAGATACTGATTTCCTTGCGGGTCGACGCGAATCGAGATGCTCTCGTCAAGGATGCTGATTTCCCTGAATCGATGTATTCGCCAAGGACGCTGATTTCCTCGGAGTTGAGATGAATCGATGTATTCCTGCAAAGACGCCGATTTCTTCGCGGATCGACGCGAATCGAGATGCTCTCGTCAAGGACGCTGATTTCCCTGAATCGAGGTTTTTGCCAAGGACACTGATTTCCCTGGGGTTGAGACGAATCGAGGTATTCCTGCAAAGACACTGATTTCCTTACGAGTTGACACGAATCGAGGTGTTCCTGCAAAGACACTGATTTCCTTACGGGTCGACGCGAATTGAGTTGCCCTCGCCAAGGATGCTGATTTCCCTGAATCGAGGTTTTGCCAAGGACACTGATTTCCCTGGAGTTGAAATGAATCGAGGTATTCCTGCAAAGACACTGATTTCTCTACGGGTCGACGCGAATTGAGGTGCTCTCGTCAAGTATGTTGATTTCCCTAGATCGAGGTTTTTGCCAAGGACGCTGATTTCCTCGGAGTTGAGACGAATCGATGTATTCCTGCAAAGACGCTGATTTCTCTGCGGGTCGACGCGAATCGAGATGCTCTCGTCAAGGACGCTAATTTCCCTAGATCAAGGAGGTTGCCAAGGACACTGATTTGTTCGGAGTTGAAACGAATCGAGGTATTCCTGCAAAGACGCTGATTTCTTTACAGGTCGACACGAATCGAGATGCTCTCGTCAAGGACGCTGATTTCCCTGAATCGAGGTTTTTGCCAAGGACACTGATTTCCTCGGAGTTGAAATGAATCGAGGTATTCCTACAAAGACGCTGATTTCTCTGCGGGTCGACTCGAATCAAGATGCTCTCGTCAAGGATGCTGATTTCCCTGAATAGAGGTTTCGCCAAGGACACTGATTTCCCTGGAGGTCGAAACGAATCGAGAGATTCCTGCAAAGACACTGATTTCTCTGCGGGTCGACGCGAATCGAGATGCTCTCGTTAAGGACGCTGATTTCCCTGAATCGAGGAGGTTGCCAAGGATACTGATTTTCTCGGAGTTGAAACGAATCGAGGTATTCCTGCAAAGACGCTGATTTCTCTACGGGTCGATGCGAATCGAGATGCTCTCGTCAAGGACGCTGATTTCCCTGAATCGAGGAGGTTTCCAAGGACACCGATTTCCCTGGGGATGAGACGAATCGAGGTATTCCTGCAAAGACGCTGATTTTTCTGCGGGTCGACGTGAATCCAGATGCTCTCGTCAAGGACGTTGATTTCCCTGAATCGAGGTTTTTGTCAAGGACACTGATTTCCTCGGAGTTGGTTGACTTGTTTCCGAGACGGAGCGTTGATCCGGCAGGGAGGTCATTGGTTGACTCCAGGTTGTCTATGAACCGTAGAGTCTTAGAACTGGAGACTTTGCCGTGGCTCCAATTGATGGTGTAGCATCCGTGTCATGCTGGAATGAGGAGGCACACCGTTGTTGGTCTTCAGGCCGTAGATGTGGCCATTGAGATTTGGAACTAGGGACTTTGCCATGGCTCCGCTTCGTTGCGACTCTGAGGTCGGTTGTTGACGTCACGTCTGCACTTGGTTGAAGTGAGGAGAAACGCCGTTGGTGATCTCTAGGCTGTCTGTGAACTGTCGAGATTTGGAACTAGGGGACTTTTCCATGGTTCCGGGGTAGTCTCTAGGCTGTCTATGAACCGTCGAGATTTGGAACTAGGGGACTTTGCCGTGGCTCCGTTTGTTGGTGTAACATCTGCATCCGATTAGAGGGAGGAAGAATGCCGGTGTTGATCTCTAAGTTGTCGATGTTGACGTTGAGACCCTGAAGCTAGGGATCTTCTTTCGCTTCGTTTGTTCACATTATGTCTGCAATATTGCGACGAATGTCGAGATTGTCTTTAGGTTGTCTATGAACCGTCAAGATTTGGCTTCGCTTCGACGAAACCTGGTGGGACGATATGGTTCCCTTCTTGTTTGTGCCCATGGATTGTATACAGGAGTCAATGTGATCTCACCTGCAGGGCAAAAAGTTTCATTCTTTCATTTTTTTTAATTCTTTCCGCGATGCTCTATCATTTCAGCTTTTTTATATCGCGAAAGTCATGATTTCCCAATCATTTCGGCTATTTTTCACGGTGCCCAATCATTTCAGCTATTATTTTTTTTTACTCGCTGCTTTTTATTGCGAGTTGCCCAATCATTTCGGCTGTTTTGTATGCATACATTTTTACTTGCTGATTTTGTTGCAAGTTGCCCAATCATTTCAGCTATTTTGTATGCATTTTTAGCTCACTGATTTTTTTATCGCGAGTGTGGAATTTGGAATCTGGCGCCGATCTCAGCATCAGCATCGCTACAACTGGAATATTGGCAGGAGCGAATCATCATTTGCCATGAAAGGACTTGGAATTTGATATCGATTTAGGCATCAGTATCGCTACAACTGTGATATTGCCAGGAGCGAATCATCATTTGCTTCTGTCGATGTTGAACAAAGGTGGCTTAGCAAACAAGGTTAGGATCCCGTCGACTAAGGCTTTTGACTTCATGATCCGTAAGGGTCTCATAAAGGTGTTTCTCCCTACGAGTCGTGAGGATCTCGTAGGTGCGTTTTCTCCTTAAGAATCGTGAGGATTCCTAAGTGTGTGTTCTCTTATAAGTCGTAAGGATCTTACAAGAGTGTTTTCTCCTTGCAGGTCGAGAGGACCTACAAGTGTTTGTTCGCCGTGTGAGTATATCCCTAGTCGCTGGCGGGACTTTGTTAGGGAAATGTTTATTCGTGCCCATGGATTGTATACAAGGGTCAATATTGAACCGCTTATAGGGCAATCTGGGATTGTGATGGCTTAAGAACAGGTTCAGATCCCTATAGCTTAAGGCTTTTGAACCGTGTGAGCCGTGAGGGTCTCAAAGGGGAATTCTCCTTACGAGTTGTGAGAATCTCGTAGGTGTGTTTTTCTCTTTAGAAATCGTGAGGATTCCTAAGTGTATTTCTCCTTTGTGAGTCGTAAGGATCTCACGCAGGTGGTTTCTCTTTACAGTGTCGGGAGGACCTTGCAAGTGTCTTTTAACGAGATTGTGCCCTTTCGGGTTTTCACAAAACTCGCCGATAGTCCTGCTGTTTTTACTCACGGAGCCCTTTCGGGTTTTCATCCGTGCCCATTTTGCTTACGGACGTACCGTTCTTTTTTTTTTACGAGTCTGCGCCCTTTCGGATTTTCACAAACATCGCCGGTAGTCCTGCTATTTTTACTCACGGCGCCCTTTCGGGTTTTCATCCGTGCCCATTTTGCTTGTGACATACCTTTTTTTTTATACCACGTCAGCCTGGGGATGCCGCGGGTCTGTAGTAGTTTATAGACATCTCGGTCAGTTGTAAGATTTAGGACATTGCGGTCCATCGTTAGTTTAGGGACATTTCGGTCCGTTGTTCATAGGTCCGAGATTTTTCGGGCAACGTACGATTACGCAGCTAGATTTTCTTGCAAATCTTCGCATCTTTTGTGCCGAAGGTGGATTCCTTAAAGAGAGGGCGGAGGGCGATTTCTTCGTCAGAGTCACTTCCAAAGGTGATAATTTGCGATCCCTTGGTGTCGACTATGTGACAGTTGCCAGCGGCTCTTTTACGCTCATCTGTCGTGCTTTTCTGTTCCCGACGAGCCTTGCGCTTCACTCGTTGAACGTGTTGTCGGTGGGCAACATATCCCTGCCACTAGTTTTTAAAAGCTATGCATTCCTCGGTAGGGTGTGCAATCCTCTGATGGTATGAGCAGAAGTTAGGATGTATGTCCGCTTCATCAAGATGTATACTGCCAGGAGAATTTCCTCTGAAAGAGGGCAACTTCATTCCTATTGACAGGGCTCTAGCGAATCGTTTCCTTACTTTAAGCTTACTTTTGCTGACGATAGGGATGCTTCGATCCGATTGGGGTGCCTCGACCTTTTCATTCAGTCGTTGGTATTTGGCTTTTTCGAATATAGCCAGTTCGCGCTCTCGATTGGCTTTTCTTTTCTGACGGGATTCGTTCAGTAGCAAGTCGATCATCTCGTCAGACGGTTCTAAGGATTTTGGCTTCGATCCTGCCCCCAGCTCTTTTATGCTGTCTTCTATCGCCGAGTAGCTTCTTCGTCAGTTAACGCCGAATGAGAGACCATATGGCAACTTGCCACATAGTCCTCAGATTCTTCTGACGAGTCATCCCTGTCGTTATCTCCATTCTCAAGGATATTGTTGAGAAATTCTTGGAGTGTGACCGGGGTTCGCGCCTTCTGGTTATATTCCTCCAGTGCGTCAATATGTTTTTGCAGATCCGTGCGCTTGTCATCAAACTGCGCGGGCTTTTTTATCTTCTTCTTTTTCTTCGAAGACTTTAACGGCTGGGCCTGAATGTTTTGTCCACCGTCATTATTAACTCCTAATGTTGGGCGTGGTTTCAGTATCCCCTCGATGATCTCCAGCTCTGGTGGGCTTTTCCACCTACTCGCCGGACATGTTTGAAGATCTTTCAGCATTCTTTTTTTACCAAAAGAACGACTTCCCGTGGAGCTTCCTCTATAAAAGAGCATGATGCCCCCGGCGTGTCCACTCTTTTAGAGGTGCACTGTTGTGGCGGATTTACCTTCCAGTTTTTGGACAGTACGAACTTGCCCTGTTGATACTGGTCTTCGACCCAATTTTTGAAGACGTAGCAGTCTTCGATCGGATGGCCCAATACTCGGTGGTAGGGACAGTAATTGGGATCGTTGACGTCGTTCGGTTGCGGTGGGTGTCTCAACTCCGGTAGAGTAATGAGCCCATTGCGCACTGCCAGTTCAAACAGTTTCCTTGTTTTATCCCGAGGAAACGAGTAAGGACGTCTCAACTTCTCATCGAGGGATTGCCGTTTGTTGCTTTGGCGGACAACCGGTCTCGGGCCACTCGGTTGTTGTTGAGCGTTGGCGAAGAAGATTGCTTTCCCTTTGCTCTTTTCATTCCGAGGCTCCGACTTTGAAGGGGAAGGCCTATGGCCCATCTGGTCCATTTGGGCTAGCTTGTCAATCAAGGCCTGGAAAGTAGTCGGCTTGAAAAATATCATGAATTGTGAAATGGTCGCCTGAGGGTCAAGGGTCCCCACGAACATGCCTATCGCAGGCGCTTCTTCGATGCGCTGTTCACACTTCGACCATAGATTCCGCCACCATATTGCGTACCGCACCTATGTTTCTCCTGGTTTCACCCTGGCATTGATCAACGTCGTTATTGGGGTGCGTTCACTAGCACTTGCGAATCGCTGGGTGAATAACAACTCCATTTCGGCGAAAGTCTTGACGGAGTCGTTTGGAAGCTTGGAGTAACACTCAAATGTCGTCTCCGACAAGCTGCAGACGAATTGGCGGAGCAAAAGCTTATCATCACCCCCGGTATTACCACATAGAGCCTTGAACTGGGCGACATGCTGGTGCGGATTTCCTGTCCCTTTATATACATGAAACTTAGGGATGGTATATCCTGGCGGGTACTTTATCTGGTCATACCAGCCTGGATATGGTCCCCCAGTTTTAACAACTTGGCCGGACGCTTCATTTGCCTAGTGAGCTCGTATTTGCTGAGCAATGTAGTTATCCAGAGCGGCTTTAGAAATGGTTTCCTCTTTGACTGCTGAAAGAGCCGGAGGAGGATTCGACGTTTCCCCTTTGTCGTCTTCAATAATGATCAGAGGGTCTTCGGCTGGAGGATCCGGCTGTAATATCATCCCGACCATATCTTGGAAGAGAAGCGCCATTCGCTTTATATTAGCCGCTTGTTCTGCGGCTTCTTTGTCCTTCTTTTCGAGGACTCTGCGAAGGAAGTTAGGCTTGGTTTCTTGTTCATGACGCTGCTCCGATGACGCCTCTGGGATTTCTTTTGGTCCGGTGAGTGCAACCACTGCAGTCAGCATCTCCTGAAACTTCTGCTGTTGTTGTTCTTGAGCCCTTGTTATTGATCGGGTGAGCGGTCGGTGGCCCATCGAAGTGCGGCTTTCTTCTTTTCCGGAAGCCATGTAAACAGTATGTACCATCATGCCCCCAGACTTGGGGCGTTTGGGCTCAACACCTTTGCGGTTTGCCGCGGTCATAGGGGCTTTCTCCGGCCTCCTTTTCTTTTGAGCAGTTGAAGTTGAGGGATCCGTTGCAACGGGCGCCCAAACAGCTGTTGCCTTTTGTGGCTTGGCAAGATGGTTTTTTTCTTGTTGGACCTTCGCCCATTTCTATCGGCGAGGGTAATCTTGATCAATTACTGAGTCCCGAACCTGTCGCTAGACTTTGTAGATTTTGGAGGACAGCCGCTGAGGGGATTGCTCCGTCTTCGTTTCCGCAACATTCTCCACTGATGGAGGAGATCTTTTCAGTACGGCGGTAGGAGAGTTCCTGCGCACCTTGTTCAGCAACTCGAAGTTGTTCCCAGTTGGAACAGCAACATTGACTTCCACCGTTAGGGCTGGTGGAGTTAGCCCAGAGGGGGAATTGCCCCCAGCTTTCCTTACTCGGCGCCAGTGGCGACGTCGAGCATGTCGTGCGGCTGGGATTACCTCCGCTGTTGGATGAGCTTCCTCAAGCCCCCTGCTTTGAGGAGAAGCTGTTATTGGCGCTAACCGGTCGAAGACTGACGTCCGTTGAGAGGGGATAGTCGGTCTTACGAAGGCTGACTTTCGAACAGGGGAAGCAGCCTTCGTGACTTCGCGTAGAGTAATAGCTGAAACGGCCAGTCTTGTGAAGACCAACCCTTTAGCAGGAGAAGCTGCATTGACGACTTCAAGAGCAGGAATGGCTATCCTTTTCGGGATAACCCTTTTTGGTACTGCAGGCTTCTTCACGGGCCCACATGAGCTTTGGCCCAGTCTGTTGAAAATTGAGACACTGGATTTGGGCGACCTGTTGAGAGGGGCCGCGGTAGTTATAAGCCGATCAAAGACCGACTTCTTCGGAGCTTCTTGCGACGGTAATGGGACGTTGAAGCTCATTGGTGGGATCATGGTCCCGAAGAATAGCCCAGTGGTGGCCCGAGTCACCTGTTCCACCGGCATAGCGAAGATGGAGGCCGCTTGAGGCTCGTAAGTCACTCCTCCGGACGTTACGGAGTTGCAGTTGCAGTTAGTGCAGTTTGAAGCCATTGATCTTCTGTTTTCTGCACGGAGCAAGACACCAAATCTTAGTACCTCGAATCCACAGGCAACCATAGAAAACCACGATTCGTTCGCGAACACGACACACGAAGTGTGGAGTGGAAAGAGGAAAAGGTCCCACTGGGCGTCCCAGAATCTGTTCCCCGCCGAACACAGAGACGCGACCGTGTAGGTCCGTCTTGCCTGAAATTCGGGGCAGATGCTAATTGGTGCTATCCGTCAACCTCTCCGAAGATGCCAAGTTGATTTATGGCACCATGTATTGAAGGTTAACGGATGCGGCCGATATAGCAGATTTTGTCAGATTCCCCCTCGTCTGAGGGGTTTTTTGATTGTGGGGACGCTCTTCCCTGTAGGCGCAAGACCCTGCAGTTAATTACGCTACCGCGTCGCGGTAACAACTTTCTCCTTCTCCAGATGGTCACTTCATGTCGTGGGTGTTTTTTTTTGTGTTTGGTTGCCCGTGGATTGTATACGGAGACTAAGTTATGTTGTCGCCCGTAGGGCGTGGACTAGTCCAAATCCGTATCTTTCTTAGATTTGGGTTTCGGGGGTTTGGGTTTAAGGATACGTTAGCCTCATTTGAGACTAAGATCAACTTAAACGTTTGTTAAGGATACGTTAGTCTAATTTTAGACTAAGATCAACTTAACGGTTTGTTAATGATACGTTAGTCTAATTTTAGACTAAGATCAACTTAACGATTTGTTAAGGACACGTTAGTCTAATTTTAGGCTAAGATCAACTTAACCATTTGTTAGGGATACGTTAGTCTAATTTTAGACTAAGATCTACTTAACATGATCATTTAGATCCAACAAAAGAGCATTTGGGCTCTATTGTTTTAGTTTAGGGACTTTGCGGTCAATTACCAGTTTAAGGACATGGTGGTCCAATGTTAGTTTAAAGACATCGCGGTCGAGGTTAAGGACATCATAGTCCATTAGTTTAAAGACCTCACAGTCAAGGTTAAGGACATCATAGTCCGTGAGTTTAAAGACCTCACAGTCAAGGTTAAGGACATCATAGTCCATGAGTTTAGGGACCCCACAATTCATGGAATGATTGGTTATCGGGACCCGTCACCTCTCTGAAGACGTTGAAGGATAACAACGACAAATATCAGAGGAGTTCAGAGATGTACCCTTGAACCAAAGTTGATTGGGAGATCTGTAGTCCAATTTGGAACTAAGACCAATTAATTAGATTATGAGCGCATTGGCTCAATTAAATCTGAATTGAGGACTTATGGCCAACTTGGGCTAAGTCCAATTAGATTTGAAATGTTGGCCCTTTGTCGGACTGTTGAACAATTGCCTGGGTTCAGCCCCTCATTATTTAGCAATGCTAAATAAGAGTTTGAAGGCTCTGATGACATTTTGTCTTTGGCCGAGCACTTAAACATTATAGTTCTGGATTTTAAGGTTCATTTGAAGGGGAGATTTTCCATTGGAAAACTTAGCCAGTTTGGGCTAAACTGATTTGAAAATAGTGTTAAACACTAGAGAACATCTGGCGATCACGTGTCCTCACGTGATGTATTTAAAACAGTGTTAAACACTGGAGACAAAATGCTCAAAATAGTGTTAAACACTAGAAAGGAAAGGGTCACGGGTCACGTGAGGTGCCTGAAGATGGGGCCAGACCTCTTTTATTTTATTATCAGAATATTCAAATAAGTGTTAAACACTTTTAGTCTTCAGGCCATCACGTGTTGGCACGTGATCGGTAGCCATGTATTGATTACTGAAGTGTTTATTAAGGGGTCATGTGGTGACACGTGAGGGCACCCAAAATGTGGGGCCAGATCCCCTTTTATTTTGTTCTGCAAATAAGTGTTAAACACTTTTGATTCTCTGGCCATCACGTGTTGGCACGTGATGGAGATTTGTGCACTGATTATTAAAGCATTTATCAAAGGGTCACGTGGTAACACGTGAGAGCGTCCAAAACCAACATTTCCTTTGCTTTTATTCTCTCTATTTTGGAGGTCACGTGGGAGCACATGAGGCATTGCCTCAAAGCTTTTTCTTTTCAATTTTTGGGGGATCTGTTTAGAGGTCACATGGGGACACGTGACCTTAGTCTTTTGCATGCATGGAGATCTTTCAAGTCTCTTTATTTCTTTAAGAATTAAATTCTCTTGTAGGGTTAAACCCTAATTATGTTTTAGAAGAATTAAATTCACATGTATGTGAAAGAATTAAATTCTTATACAGGGTTAAACCCTAGTTCTGTCTAGAGGAATTAAATTCCTATGATTTTGGAAGAATTGAATTCTCATGCATGGTTGAACTCTAATTTTATTTGGAGGAATTAAATTCCTGTGAAAGTGGGAGAATTAAATTCTCATATAGGGTTAAACCCTAGTTTTATCTTTGGGAGAATTAAATTCCCTAAACTCAATTCTCCCTCTAAGTTTTGGATCTGCATGGCAGGGTCTCAACCCGATAAGAATTAAATTCTCAACCTGTGGGGAGATGTGCTTCTGCAGATATTCAACTAGAGGAAGAACTAAGTTCTTTTGCAGAAGAGTTAAACTCTTAGATTTTGAGAATTAAGTTCTCTGTTTGAAGTTTTGATCCCTTTCCTTTTCTCACCTAGGGTTTTCTCTCTTGAGAATTAAATTCTCCTCTCTTTTTTTTTCTCTCTGTTGTTGTTATCTCCCAAAAAAGTAGATCCCTTCTCTTCTCTTCTTGGCTCCTATTTATAGGAGAAACAAAAGAATCAATTTGTTTTGTCAATCTTTTATTGAAAGATTTTAATTGATTTTGTAACCAACATGATCTTTTAGATCACTCAGTGAATTTTATTCACCATTGGATTTTTAATCCAAAAGATATTTTATCTGTTATTCAAATTTCAGGGAAATCTTTCCTTGTATAAAATCTTTCCATAAATTGGTGATTTTTAATCACCATTGGATTTTTAATCCAACGGTGCTCTATTTTACAGAGCACCATCTTTTCTGTTCGGAAAGATTTAGAGAAATATTTTTCCAGTTAGGGTTTTTGATTCCCTCTTAATTAGAATTTAATTCTATTAATTCATAGATCTTCAGGAACGCATCACGTGTTGGCACGTGACCCCCTGATTAAGCATTTGACCAGAATTTAATTCTGTTATTTTAAAGAACTCAGGAATTATCACGTGTTAGCACGTGACCCTTGGTCACGTATTGGCACGTGATGCCCCATTGGGGTTTTTCCTTATTATTTTATTATACCTTTAATTCTTTTCAGTGGGTTTAATGGCCCATCACGTGTTGGCACATGACCCCACTGATTAATTATTTTCAATTATTTATTTTATTCAGTGCCTACAGGCTTTGCCTGTAAATGGTCACGTGTCTGCACGTGATGCCCGGTCACGTGTGAGCACGTAATGCCTCATAACCTTTGATCCCGGATGAATTATGAGGCACATAATATATCAAATCGAAGGATTTTTCAAGACGCTTTTGATACCATCAGAATTTAGCTGTTTCGAGTTCAGTAGTTTGTCAAAATACAGCCCAGAAAATACCGGTTCACATTTTCTTAAACGTATCGCTGCCATTTGATACCTTGGGCTCTTTTGCGCAGAATTTTTTTTTTGGCGGGAACAGTGCTAAGCACTAATATGGGGTCACATGTGATCACGTGAGTCGATTTCCCTTGTTCTCTTTTGTTCATCACAGACGCTCACGTGGGAGCACGTGACCGGTAGTTATCATGTTGGGTGCCAATCCTTTTACGTGCATGGAGATCCTGAGTTTCGAGAATTTTAAGCCCATTGTTTTATGAGAACTGGATTCTTAAGACTTAGTTTTTCTCTTAGGTTTGGGATCTGTATGACAGAATCTCTCCGATGAGAATTAAATTCTTAATTTGTGAGAAGATCTGCTTTTGCAGATCTTTGACATAAGGGAGAACTAAGTTCTCATATGAAGGGTTAAACCCTTGTTCATTAGAGGAATTAAATTCCTATATACTTTCATGGGAGAATTAAATTCTCTGAACTTATATCCCCCTCTAGATTTTGGATCTGTATGACAAAATCTCCCCGATGAGAATTAAATTCTCAACTTGTGGGGAGATTTGCTTCTTCAGATCTTAACCAGAGGAAGAACTAAGTTCTTTTTAGAAGAGTTAAACTCTTATGGAGGTGAAAAAGAGAGGGGATATTCTTTGTGTTTTGTTCCTTCTCTTACCTAGAGTTTCTTCTTCTCTTTTTCTCTCTGGAGAATTAAATTCTCTTTTCTTTTAAGCTTACGAAGGGTTTTCTCTCTTTCTTTTTATCGTCTCTTTCTCTGATCTCTTTCTGTTTCTTTGCTCCTATTTATAGGAGAAAGAAGAGAATCAATCCGTTCAGATCAACAAAAAGTGATCTTTTAGATCAATCGGTGAATTTTATTCACCGTTGGATTTTTAATCCAAGGACTTCTGTTTTACAGAAGTTATTTCTTTTGTTGTTCTTAACAAGTTTAGGAAGATATTTCCTTGCACAAAATTTTTCTGTAGATTGGTGATTTTTAATCACCATTGGATCTTTAATCCAACGGCACTCTGTTTTACAGAACGTAATCTTTCTTGTTTAGAAAGATCCAAGAAATTATTTTCCAAATAAAGTTTTTGGTCCTTTTTAATTGGATTTTACTTCTATTGTTTCAGAGGGCATAGCAGTCTATCACGTGTAGCACGTGACCCCACCAAATTAAGCCGACCAAAGGGTGTCACGTGCTATCACGTGAGTTTCTTTTTGTCCAACTAGTTTGCTTTATTCAGGCGCTTGTATACTTTGTTTTATAAAGGTCACGTGTCTGCACGTGAGGCCCGGTTTTAGCTTAGTTTTGTTTAAGCGCAGCGCCTATCACGTATGGGCACGTGATGCTCCACTTGGGGACTTTTTCCCATTGCTTTATTTATTTATTTATTTATTTTCCGTAAGGGAACAATACATCGTCGAACTCTCGAACTATCTCGGGTTTTGATCCTTCATCCGCTTGAAGTGTTGCAATCACTGCCTTCTTCGGTTTTTCCTTGTATATACTTGGCTCCATGGTACGGTCTCCACTTTTGAAATAAAAAACCGGATGCTCTGGAATCTCGAAGACTACCCTCCTTTGACGACAGTCAGTGGTAGTATAGAATATTCTGAGCCAATCCATACCCAAAACGACATCGAAATTCGGTATGTCCAGCACCTTGAAGTCAGCATAGAATTCTCTGCTGCAGATGGCCACTGGACACAGATCGTATCCCATTACTGCCTTTAGAACGTCGTTCCCTGAACTGACATTCCAGCTGGATACGAGAGGTTTGACTGGAATCGCATGAATCCAGACGAACCGTTGCGACATAAAGCAATGAGATGCTCCAGTATCGAAGAGTGCTAGTGCAGGAAGTGAGGCTACTAAGATTGTACCTAAGTTATGTGGGATATGGTTTAGCTATAAGGAAAATTTATAGATATGTATATGTGGATGGAAAATAATGCTTGAAGGGAAAATATTACCAGTAATGACTTGGCCGGTGGCTTCAGCCTCTTCCACAGTCATTGTGAAAGCCTGTCGCCTCGGCACATTCCTCCTTGCTGGAGGAATATTCCTCTGCCCGTTCCTTTGTACTTGAGGTGCGTTCCTTTGGGCTTGATGGAACTGATGAGTAGGAGGTGCGGTCGGTCCACGAGGAGGTGAAGCAGGTAGTGCAAGTCGTGGAGTAGGTGCGATAAGTGATTGCTGGTCTGGGTGCAGCATTTGGGTTGTGTCTACGAGGACAAGATAATGTCATGGGTACCTGAGCCGTAGACTAAGCAAAGGCGATTTACACGCCGACAGTCTTTCGCCAAATGTCCATCTCTCTTGCAAAGGTACAAAAGGCTGGGTTGGGCCGGTTGTTCGGTACTCCCGGTCTCCCGAGCATAAATTGTGGCCTTAAAGAGGCTCCTCCTGCCATTTGAGTGGCTGGGCATTTCATCCCGACAGATTGAGCTCTGCCCCTCATCTTCACTACTGCTTCGTATCGACGGGAAGCTTTCGGGGCCAACTCGTGGGTTGGGAAATCCCCTGTAGCTAAGGCAGCTTGGATTTCTGAGTCTAACCCTTGCTAAAATCTTCTGGATCGGATCTCTGCAGTTGGTATCAAATGTGCCATGAACCTGTTAAGGTATTGTGTTAGCTGTGTGGTATGTGATATTTGGAAATCGAATGTTGAGACATATCTTACCTACTAAGTATGGTGAACTCAGTGTCATATTCATCTACGGACTTGGTCAACATCGAACCCTATTGTAGATGAATAAATTGCTGCTCCATGTCGAATCGAGCAGTTTCAGGAAAGTATTTCACGTCAAACATATCGCAAAAAGTCCTCCATTCAATCGGTTGGTCAAGACGGCTTTCTTCCACCTTCTACCAGACCCGTGCATTGTCAGTGAGCTGCAGCTTCGCAACTCGAACCCAAGCGATCTCTGGCACTTGTGCCGTTGCCAGATCATCTTCAATGCTCTGAGCCCATTCCTCAGCTTCTAGAGGGCTCTCTTTTCCTGAGAATTGCTTGGGGTGTAAAACTCGGAATTGCTTTATCCTAGGTGCTTCCGTTTCTGGGCGGTTCATCAAATAGCAGTCTGCTGCTGCTGTCCCTACAGGAGGCTGCGGATCACCTCAAGCAGTATCGTCTGCTCATTGATCGGAGCAGCGACGGTAGGTGTAAGCGGTAGATGTGGTGGGGTGCTGTTGAAATTGGTGCTGGTGTTGTTTGGGGAATCCATAACCTTGAAAGAAAATTTGGGTTAGGACAGATTTAAAGTATATGAAATTGGAAGATTCAAGAAATATGTAAAGAATGTTATTAGTTGCTTATTCTTGTGTTATATTGCTTAGGACTTCATGCAGAATTAACCCGCATGTCCATGCAGAACTAACCCGCATGTCCATGCAGAACTGACCTGCATATCCATACAGAGCTGACCTGCATGGGCCGCCAACAAAACCTGTCACGCCCCGCTTCCCGGTGTACGATAAGAGGGCGCGACGAGACCCACTACGTATTTACTTAGAAGTAAATACACTAAGCATAACTAAGAAATATAAAGTAAAGTACACAAGAGACATGAATATAAATAAACAACAACTTTATTTATTAAACATTCTATTACAGGTACAACTGAAATGTAAATACATGAGTAGAAAGCGATGCCTAAACAATGGCATAACTGAAATGAAATAAATATGTACAAGTGTCTACAGCTCTGGGTCAAATGATAACTGCTCCAAATCTTCAGTGCTGGGCCCGATCTCCAATGAGTCCGAATCACCTGGCAATATTCCAAAGAAAGAAGAAAGGAATGCCGTCAGCGAACAATCGTCCGGTAAGTCTCAAGGATGAGTAGAGAATAGAATAAACAGAAAGAGATTATAATTTATAATGTTTGATTATATTGTTAACGCTGTTGTTTGTAGCTTGGTACAGAAAATGCCAGTGTATACGAGAGGAGTCCTACTATTCCGGAGACTAAGGTATACGGAGCACAAGGAACCGTTCAGCCACGATACAACGACAATGGATATTCAGGTTAGGTGTATTATGGTTACAGTCTCATGCCACTTCTAACACCTTCCGTACCAATCTACCTCTTATAAACCCCGCGATGTCTTTTGTTTTGTTATATAGATGGATGACTTGCCGAAACCATCATATCAGTAAATGGAATGGATATAAATGGAGAGTCGTGTAGATGGAGTATATCCATGGTTCGGTTCAGTCAGTATAGATTGATATAGATGGAATAGACGGATTCATGGATTCATGTTGTATTGTAGTTTATACTTGAATCACATTCAAGTCAGATTGATTAGATTGAGACCTAGTCTGAGTCAGACACTTTGAAAAGAACTTGAAATCTTGAACTAGTTTTGATATTATCGGTAACTGCTGCACATGGACGGCAGGATTTGTGTCTTTTTCCAAGACAATTAACGTGTTGATAATATCGTTTGTTAGATTATCTACCTTAGATAGGCAAGCACCCATATACTCCGGCTCCCCAAGGCTCAAGAGAATTGGTTCCGCATAAACCTATATTTACTAGGGTCCTTATTGTAAATTAGTATGACTTGAGGGGGTTTTAAAAAATAATTTTGATATGTTTTTAAAATACACTTCAAGTATTTGATTATCGTCTTTAGGGGTTTCATAGATGTATATTTTATAAAAGTGACATTTCTAGTGAGTAGAAAACTAGTTTTCATAGTATATGGTATTTTATTGAAATATTAGAATTGTTTTGTATTTGGATGGTATTTTCATGTAATGGTGATTCCTTTGATTTAGAAAACTTGGAATATTTATATAATATAATTAAAATAGATATTTTGATAATATATATATATTTAATAAAAATAAATTTTATTTATTTTTGTAAAAATCACATTTTCTAAAGAAAAATGCATTAAAATTCCATCAAGATCGAATGCTCCTTTCGGAGGTTTGCATCTCGCTCTACTGGGTCCAAGGATGTGAGATAACCCGCACCATCCTGAACGGGGTCCCCAAAAGTGGGTTGTAGAGACATAATTGCAAGGAATTGTTTAATACACTTTTTATAGAAATGGTTTTGCAAGTTAATGGTATTTATTTGTAATATCGTATTATCCCATAACTATATTCCCAAAATCTTATCGTACTATATCAAAGATGTGTGTTGTGATGAGGTAGGTCGTTACCTCGTGAGTTTTTTTAAAGGTAATACAAGTATTATATTGTTTTATGTCGAAACTAAAGTATGAGGTATTTTGCCGTAAAAATACTATAAAAGTTGCATAAATGATTCTTTTGATATGGAACTTATTTTAATATGTTTGTTAAATATGATATATGAGTATGGTATTTTATTGACTAAGAAAAATGAATTTTTAAAGCAAAACCAGATTGGAAGTCGGATTAACTCCGCTTCCATCGGGTTTTAGAAATGAAAGTTTTCATAATCGGAGAAGAGAGGGGGAAAGGGGACTTACTGGCTAGGGAACAAGAGAAGGGAGAGAGGAAACTAAGGAAGGTTTTGGGGCGTCGTTTCGTCGCCGGAATCTCCTCGGAACTTCACCCTTCGCTAACTCCACTTGCACACTATAAGGACTTAAGAATTTTTGAGAGTTTTGACAGAGAATTTCTGAGTGAGGACGTGTGAAATGGAGTGTGGTATTTATAGGAAAAATTAGGGTTTAGAGGGTTAAAGAATGCATTGAAAATTTGCATTAAAAATTGAATTAAAGGTGATTTATTGTTCTTTAGAAATGTGCAGAGAAAATAAACAATGTGAGAGAAGTGGGGTAGCTGAAGAGGTGCTCGGGTGAAAAGATGGAGGCCTTTCTCTACGGGCGTCCCGGCGGTACCGGTCAATAAGCCCATCTCGCCGGTCGATTTCCGAGGGTAGGGGCTAGGATTTGTGCCATGTGTCCCTCACGCTTCACATACCCTTGTGCACATGTTTATTTATTCTGTAACTTATCATATTACGTGTAGTGCACGTGCAAACTCTTGGACTTCTAAAAAATTAAAAAAAATTAATTAAAAAGATAATGTGGCTGGAGGATTCGATTTTAGGGGCTACGTCGCAGTAGTGCAAAGCTTTATCAATGAGCTACAAGTGTTTTCTTGCTGTTCAAAAGTAAAACAAATACTTACAGTGTACACAGGATTTCAAATATCCCAATTGAACATTAACTTTTAAATAATTTTCTGTACATTAAAATTGGAGTTGTTACATATATGATGAAGTAATGTCGAATAGAAAGTTTGTTGTATTTAACCGTAAAAGTGTAATAAAAGTGTTTTTTATATGGAGTTTTGAATTGAAATTTGTTTCTAATTATAGTTTAATGTTTAACAAACTAAGTACAATGATTTAGATAAATAGTTCTTAAGAAAAATAGTCAGTTTAAGAAGTTTTAGAGATGAATGTCAGTATAACTCCACTTACCGATATCACTGAAAATAAGAAGTTTTGAGAGGTGAAAAGAAGAGAGTAGAGGGGACTTACAAATTTGGAGAAGAGAGGAGAGGTTGAGGGAACATTTGATGGTTTCGTGGAGTCGCGGTGTCGCCGGATTTGTCCCGAATCGTTGTCGGAACTTGGCCTTGGGCTAACTCCACTTGTACAACTTTTTGGACTTAGAAAATTTTAAGAGTTTTGATAACAAATTTCAGAATGGAGAGGGCTAGTATTTATAGGGTAGAATTAGGGTTTAGAGTATTAAACATGAGAATTAAAATGTATTAAAATTTTATTTTAAAGCTCATTTTAATTCTCTGTTAATGTGCTGGAAAAACAAACAGACTAGGGTTAGTGTGGTAGGCCAGAGGGTGTCGGGGTAAAAAATTGAAGGCATTTTGGATGGTTGGGACAGGCGGCGCCGGTCCTAAGGAGCTCCTCGCCGGTCGATCAAGGGGCGGGGTGCTTGGATTGCTACCACGTGTCATGTTCAGTGCATATAACATTTTCCACATGTTTGATTTTAATGACTTTTCATTTTTACGTGTGTTGCGCATGTAAACTTTTGGGCTACCAAAAAGTTTGAAAGAAAAATCAGCAAAAAAATAATATGTGGCTGCGAGGATTTGAACACAGAGGCTATGTCACAGCAGTGCAAGGCTTTACCAACGAGCTACAAGTGCTTTCTTGCTGTTTAAAAACAAATCAAATTTATAACTTGTGCTCAGGATTTACAAATACTCCATTTATACCTTAACTTTAAAAATTTTCTGTACATTAAAATAGAGTCGTTACAGTTCAGAAGAACAGAACGTGGATAGACGTCTGAGTACTTGTGCTTCAGACGTCTGTCGACAATTTTGGCGTGTTTTAAAAAGATTCGTTTTGAAAGATTTATTTGAAGATTTGTGAAGAGATATTTAAAGATTTGTTTTGAAGATTTGATGAGATCCTAATTGAAGCAGGAATTATATTTTTTTGTGTTGTAAATAGAGAAGTGTCTCATCGGAGAAAAGCGGTCAAATATGAAGAAGAAGAAGAAGAAGAAAAGAAGACGAAAGCTTCCATGGGTGAAGGTGGAGCATCAGAAGAGTAGTATTTATGTTTGTATGAAAATATGAAAGTAGATACAAAGGGTGGTCATCCACAGGTGAAAGTGGATGGATTTACCAAGAGTAGTATTTGTGTTTGTATGAGCGTTGAGATATGAGAGAGACTAGAGAGAATATAAAATGTGACCGTTTTCTTGATTATCTAATGTTTTCCCCATGGATGTAGGCCGTTGGTCAAACCATGTTCAATATTAGTATTGCGTGTTCTTATTCTTACTCGTTTTCTTCCCATACCCAGCGAAAAACCCCAACAATTGGTATCAGAGCATAGGGAACCGAAGGGTCTTCGATTATACGGACTAAGTTTACAGTGGGTGACGATACTTGTGTCCGCTCTCCATCTTCTTAGATTGTAATTTCGAAGGTGTTGGTTCAAAGATCCGAGAGAGAAGATTAAATTTACTGCGGCGGTAAACAGAAAATGGCATGGAGAAAGTTCGGGTCTAGATGGAGCTTGTTCGCCGCCGAAAGATGCGACCGGGACGTTTGGACGTCCGGCCTGAATTTTGGAGGCAGATGCTATTTGGATTTATCCGTCCACCTCTCTGAAGATGCCAAGTTGATTTATGACACCGTGTATGGGAGGTTTATACGGATGCGGCCGATGTCGCATACTTCGCCATATTTCCCCTCATTGTGAGGGGTTTTTGATTGCGGGGACGCTCTTCCCTGCAGGCGCAAGCCCCTGCAGTTAATTACGCTACCGCATCGCGATAACCACTTTCTTCTTTCCAGATGGTCACTTTGTGTCGTGTTTGTTTTTTTTGTTTTTGGTTGCCCGTGGATTGTATACAGAGACTAATTTATGTTGTCGCCCGTAGGGCGGGAATTAGTCCAAATCCGTATTTTCTTAGATTTGGGTTTGGTTTGATTTAAGGATCGTTAACCTCGTTTGAGATTAAGATCAACTTAAATGTTTGTTGAGGATACATTAATCTAATTTTAGACTAAGATCTACTCAACGGGGTTTTAAGATCATTTAGATCCAACGAAAGAGTATTTGGACTCTATCGTTTTAGTTTAGGGACGTTGCGGTCCATTGGGTTTAAGGACATCATAGTTCGTATTTAAGGACATCATAGTCCATGAGTTTAAGCACCTCATAGTCCAAATTAAAGACATCATAGTCTAGTTTAAAGACCTCATAGTCTGTAAAGTTTAAGGACATCATAGTCCATGAGTTTAAGGACCTCATAGTCCAGTTTAAAGACATCATAGTCTAGTTTAAAGACCTCATAGTCTGTAAAGTTTAAGGACATCATAGTCCATGAGTTTAAGGACCTCATAGTCCAATTTAAAGACATCATAGTCTAGTTTAAAGACCTCATAGTCTGTAGAGTTTAAGGACATCATAGTCCACGAGTTTAAGGACTTCATAGTCCATAAAGTTTAAGGACTTCACAGTCCATAAAGTTTAAGGACATCACAGTCCATGAGTTTAAGGACATCACAGTCCATGAGTTTAAGGACATCATAGTCCGTAGAGTTTAGTTTAGGGACGTTGCGGTCTGTAGTTAGTTTAAGGACATGACAGTCCGTAAAGCTTTAAGGAAATCATAGTCCATGGAGTTTCTGGCTCATCAATTTAGGGGTGCGCCAAGAATTAATGGTTACTGGAACCCTCCACCTCTCTGAAGACGTTGAAGAATTACAACGACATGTATCAGAGGTGTGAAGAGATGTACCCTTGAACCAGATTTCAGATTGAGGAGTCATCAGTCATGAGCATGAAGGCTCGGTTTATTTAGTGATTTAATCTCAGGAAAGCATTGGCTAATCTGGGGTTGAAGTCGGCCTCTTATAGTGTTAAACACTGATGTATTTTTAGTGCTTACGTGTTCCCACGTGATGCCCTCAAGGCAGTGTTAAACACTGAACGTTGAAGGCGCTCACGTGTTGCACGTGATGCTCTTGAAAGTTGGCGCCGTTCGCTAGGGTTTATTCCCTTGCTCTTTTACAAGTGCTAAGCACTATTGGGGGTCGTGTGTGGCACGTGAAGCGCTTAGAGTTGGGCGCTGCCTCTTTTATTCTCTTGCACTGTTAGGGGGTCACGTGGGATCACATGAGGCGCCCCAAAAATAGGGTTTATTCCCTTTCCTCTTTTATAAACGCTGAGCACTTCTCAGGGGTCACGTGGGGTCACATGAGGCGCCCCAAAAATAGGGTTTATTCCCTATTCTCTTGTAATTGCTGAGCGCTTGTTTTAAAGGGTCACGTGGGAGCATGTGATTCAGTCTCAATCATTCTTTTTGTTCACCAGAGATGCTCACGTGGGAACACGTGAGCTTTGTTATGTAGCGTTGAACGCTAATGAATCACCAGGCTGTTCTTCTATGGTTCTGAGGAAGCAAGTTCTCTTTTTGTTTTTTGCAGGGATTAAATTCTTTTTAAGGGGTTAAACCCTAGTTTCAGAGGAATTAAATTCCCATATGTCTTGTAAGAGTTAAACTCTTTTGGATTCAGTTCTTTCCCCTGGGTTTTGAATCTGCATTGCAGAATTTCCCCGATGAGAATTAAATTCTCAACTTGTAGGGAGATTTGCTTCTGCAGATCTTAACCAGAGGAAGAACTAGATTTTTTGAGAAGAGTTAAACTCTTGATTTGAGAATTAAATTCTCTTTTTTGTGAGAGCTTTTTGGGAGGGGTTCATCTTGTTTAGAGAATTAAATTCTCTCTCTATTTTTCTTCCCCTCTCCCCCTGTGTATTTTTCCTCCTCTTCTTGCTCCTATTTATATGAGAAAAAAAGAATCAATTTGTTAAGAAAATCCCTCATTGAGAGATCAAGATTGATTTCAGGATCTTTTAGATCAATCGGTGAATTTTATTCACCGTTGGATTTTTAATCCAAAGGCTCTCTGTTTAAAAGAGAAGATTTCTTGTTTGTTTTACAAGATTATGAATATTTTGTTAGTTTTAATAAGATTAGAATTTTATTCTATCAAATCATTTTAGTTTAACAAGATCAAAAATATATTTTCTTAATATGGATATCTTGTTAACATAGAATTTTATTCTTGTTATAAGACTAGGAAAATATTTTCCTACAATAGATTTTTATTCTATCATATGATCACCGCTGGATCTTTGATCCAACGGTCCTCTATTTGACAGAGAAGATCTTTCTAGTTTAAGGAAGATCAAGAAAATATTTCCCAAATAAAATTTAATTCTAGAATTTGATATGAACATTTTAAATTGGGGTGCTCACATGCTTTGCATGTGAGAGGTAAGAGAACTCATGTGTTTAACACGTGACCCCTGCTGTGGGTTTTAGCCTGTTTATGTTCAGCGCTCATATGCTTTGCATATGAGCGCTCAGGTGTTTTACACGTGAGGCCTGTTTGGCCATTGGTGATTTATGTTCAGCGCTTATATGCTTTGCATATGAGCGCTCACGTGCTTTACACATGAGGCTTGTTTGGCCCTTTAAGTTTATTTTATTCAGCGCTCACGTTTTTTACACGTGAGGCATGTTTGGCCATTAATTGTTTTATTTTCAGTGCCTATATGTTTTGTATATGAGCGCCCACGCGTTTAACACGTGAGGCCAGATTTTGAGGACTCCCCCCTTTTTTATAAGGAAACAAGTAGCTCTTGGCCAAAAATTTTGGCGGGAACAAAACTTTGAAGAAAAGATGAAGAAACGACCGTAAGGCGTTGAAGAGAGAAGATACAAGATGACTTGTTGAATATAGGTCGATGTATAGTTTGTTATGAAACATGACCTATATTCAACAACAGAAAGACGTCAAACGTATGGGACATAGAACTTCAGACGTCCGAAGAAGAAATGTTCAGAAGAACAGAGCATGGACAGACGTCTGTCAACGATTTTGACGTGTTATGGAAATATTCGTTTGGAAAGATTTATTTGAAGATTTGTGAAGATATATTTGAAGATTTGTTTTGAAAATTTGATGAGATCCTAATTGGAGTAGGAATTCTATTATTTTGTGCTATAAATAGAGAACGGTCTAATCAGATAAAAGCTTCCAAACATGAAGAAAAAGAAGAAGAGAAGACAAAGGCAAAGGTGAAAGGTAGTCATCCACACGCGAAGGTGGAGCACCAGAAAAGTAGTCTTTGTGTTTGTATAGAGAGATGAAGACAAAAACGAAAGGTCACAGATAAAAGGTGGAGGGATTTACCAAGAGTAGTCTTTATGTTTGTATGAGCGTTGCGATATGAGAGAGTGAGAGAAAATATAAAATGTATTGGTATTCTTTATTATTAATGAAGGATTCTCATGTTTACCCCGTAGATGTAAGCCGTTGGTCGAACCACATTAAATATTGGTGTTGCGTGTTTCTATTCTTGCTCGTCTTCCTCTCATGCCAAGCGTAAACCCCCAACAGTTCGATATAGAAAAATTTCCAGGGGGTTTTTGGCTTTTGTTTTGAGGCCGGGTGGTTTATCACAACAGAAAAAAGTGTTTGGGTTTTTTTTCACAATTTACCCTGGAAACAATCATATATTGATATATTTATGTACTTATATTGAGGTTCACTCAAGAAACAATTTTCCTTGCCATCCGCACCAAATCTAAAACTATTTGAAGCCAATTTGACATTGCATTTTTCATGTTGGCTATTGTATAGATAGGCCTGAATTGTTTGAAAATTTAGAGCTCCTTGTATGTTTCAAGAGTGAAATGTTAATGCTGACTTTTGGTTGAATGCTGGAACGGTGAATTATATTATTCGATTTGAAGATGTAAAGATGTCGCTTTATTCTATTTGGTAGAAATGGCCATCCAAAGCATTTTCTTTGCCGGATCTTAACTGGAAAAATTCTTAACCTCCCCATTGAGTTCCATCTTGGCTACCGGGTTGATGATCGGTTTTAGATGCAAGGTAAGAGTTTAACCCCCAAAACTACTCAATCTTATTCTATAACCTAATACCAATCTAGTAGTTCTAGTAAACCGAATAAGGTTGGGATGACCGTGAAATTTAAAAAGAATTATGATTGAAAAAGTGTATATATACATACAAGACCCTTAATTTTGAGCATTTGAAAGACAACCCCTAAAACTTCATATTTTAAAATATATATAACCTCTAAAAGTATTGACTAAACCATATTGGCCCCTCTCATCAATAGAATTTTTCATTATGTTAAATAAAAATCCTTGAGTAAGGTAAATAAAATTTTGCGCCCCTCCAAAGATCTCATATACCTCTCCTCCATCATCTCCACTCGTTTCTTGAAACCTAACAATGATTATACTGTGCATATAAAAAAAATTCTCAAGCAAGCATTATTTCACAGTAAATTTGAGAATAACTATGCGACTCAATTATGCAAGTGGCCTTAAAGTGCTTTGGACCCATTAAACTTCATAGATAGATAGATTGATCATAGAGTTTGACGAGGCCAATGATGTAACATTACCAAAGTTAAAGTTGTTTTGAGTGTTGACATGATTAAGACGAGATCAAGAAAGATAATAGGTGTGATGGATTTGATAATATTTAATGGAGAAAAGATGGTGAAAAAGACGCGAAAGACGTTAAAAACAGCCGTAAAAAGAGAGTTACAGTTGCAAAGCAACAACGAGAGCATTCGAGCTTTGGAACTGGAAGAAGAGAAAGGTTGAAGATGAGGGTAAAGTTATAACTTAGCAGTCATGGTTAGTCTTAACCTAGTCACTAAGCTAGGTAAATTATTTACCAAATTAAAATGGCGTGTATGGATAAGAGAACTTTAAGGGATTGTTTTCTTGAATATAAAAATTTTGAGGGTTGTTTCCGAAATAAGCATGTTTTAGGCGTCCAATAAGAAAAATCCACAAGGCCCAACAAAGGAAGGAAAAAAAAAGGAAGAAGTGGTAGGAAAGCCCTCGATTTCGTTCTCCTCTCCTATGCTGAGTCCTGCGTAGAGCCCTAATCTTCGATCGCCTTCCCAACTTGAAACGGGTGAGTTCTCAACCCCATCGTCGATTATCAATTCTTAACTAAATTATCCCATTCAATTCCTCTATCAGATCAAATCCGATCAAAATCTGTGTGTATTGAAACCATACATAGATCGAACGAGGGAGAACGAAGATGGTGCGGACACTGATGCCAATTCCTCAAGATACTTACGAGGTTATGCATTTAATCCATCTCCTTATAAAATTATGAACCCTTTTGATTTTTATTTTAGATCACACTGCAAATGCAATCTGGGGATGTTATGATGTATGAGCTTCGATGAATTCAGTAGAAAGTTTTATTGCTGGGTTAAGATTTTTGTTTTCTTAAATTCATAGACATTTATGGTGTCTAAATGCGACGTGCATCAAGGATGAAACAGCTTTAAGATTAGCAGCAGGAATCGATCGATGAGTGTTTTTTCCCCTTGTCAATTCAATGTTACCTAATTTAACATATCCCATTATTCTTGGATATTCACATACACATTTTCAAATACCCCCAATTTCATTCAATGTGATAGATGAATTGGTAAGTAATGGTAATGAGATGAATTTATAAAGACATAACAAGATGGAAGTTGTTCAATACGGTAGATGTTTTGTCCTTGATAGGAACAAATGAAAAAGAATAAATAGTAAGGCTAATCTAATGTGACAGGCTTTGTTAATTACGATCATATTTGGAAATTGTAGTAACCTCCACATGAGCTAAACTGTCACTGACTCTAGCTTATATAATCTGAAGGTTGTGTGATAAGATTTTGTTCCCCCGTAGTTTCATATGTTAGAACATTTGGATAAAACTGTTTCCTTCACGGTTTAACCTCATCAAAATAGTTCCATTACATGCCGGTATGCAGCAAGTGATGCAAACTTTTTAGGCTCACTACCCACCCTCAAGCACAACGATGAGAGTAAAGGGAAATGAATGCCTAGTATATTTTCATTTCGCAACTATGAAAAGGATTTCATTGATAATTGTAATGATAATCAGCTTAGAAAACACTATACCACACATTTAATTTTAGATCCTTCACTCATTATTGTATATGGTATCATAGGTTTATGTAGAGTATATGCTCAATGTTCCTGTAAGTATATCAATCACTACACATTTAGTCTATGAAGCACGGATACTCCAAACAGCCGCACGAATCATTCCCAAATGCGGATCGGATACCGATACTCTTGGAAACTCTCGGAAACGTGAATCCTCTATTTTTTTATTTAAATAAATCAAAAAATAGTTGGAAACTTTGGGATACTTCTCGATTTGCAAATCAGATACCTTGCTCGATTTATGATGGTTATTTTTTCAATTCGAGACTGATATTTTACTCCAATTATTTTTACCTTTAACTCTGGTAGCTCTAGGGTTTTTAAAATATCGATAAATTCTAAGCCTGGTCCTACATCCTACTTGGATCGGAGACCTCACCGGAGATCGCCCGTGACTTGAGACCCCGCCATCCCTGATCGGTTCGAATCAGCTATCTCTGGTGTATGGGTAGATTTACGATTTAATGTTATGATACCCTATTTTCAATTGTTCAATTGAATACTATTTGAGAGAATTAGTATATGATGGGATGTAATTGGTATTTAAAATCAAAACCTTTTAATATAGAATATGATAGATGAGAGTGCTACAATTGTTTTCTTAGAATATGATGCTAAAGTGTTAATGGAACATATGTGATGTAATTTTGCCTTTCTATTTAGTTATAAATTTATGTATATATTAAAAATAAACACACACATATAAGGATAATGGTGGAAAGGTGCCATAGGAGGGAATTTCCTTTTATGGCGTCGAAAAAATATACCCTCCACGATTTTTTTTGACAATCGGTACCCATCATCATCATCTTTATCATCATGTGATTCCATCACTTTTTCATTGTTGATTTAGTGGGTGCAAATTAACGGTTTACCGACAGTTGAACATTACTAATTCAACGGTGACAAAGTGGTGAAATCACATGAAATTTGATGTATCCACATCTTACATGATAAAGATGATAAGTACCGATCGTCGAAAAAAATTGTGGAAGATATAGAATTTTGCCGCCGCCTAACGAAAAAGCCTCCTTGGACATTTTTCTTCATTATTCTCTCTCTATATAGTTTGAAAAATTCAATATAAAAACGTATCCTAGGTTTTTGGAAAATTATGTTTCCGCGTATCTGTATCGTGTGTGTGTGTATGAGGTTAATGGAGAAAGGTGCCAAAGGAGGGAATTTCCTCCTATGGCGTTGGAAAAATGCACCCTCCATGATTTTTTTCGGCAACCGGCATACATCACCTCCATGTTTATCATCTAAGATGTGGATACACCAAATTTCATGTGATTATACCATTTTTTCACCGTTGATTTAGTTGGTGCAAAATTAATGGTTTACCAACAATAGAACTTTTTACATTGCTAATTCAACGGTAAAAAAGTGGTGCAATCACATGAAATTTGGTGAATGCACATCTTAGATGATAACGATGATGATGATGGATGCCGATCGTCAGAAAAAATGGTGGAGGTTGTATTTTTTCGATACTATAGGAGGAAATCCCCTCCTATGGCCTCTTTCCTCCATTATTCTCTCTCTCTCTCTATATATATATAGTTTGAAAAATTCAATATAAAAACGTATCCCGTAACCTAGGTTTTTGGAAAATTGTGTTTTCGCGTATCCGTATCGTATTGTATCGGACACTCTTACCCGTTTCCGTCCTTCATAGCATTTAGTAGGCCAATATGATTGATTGACTTTGAAGTCTGCAAAAGCCATAGGTAGATTGGGTGAAGTCATCGATATGCCTATGCAATAATTTACAAGGTAGAAAATCTTGGAATGTCAAAATATAGACATTTTAAAGCAAGTCATGAAGAGCCTTTTTTTGTCCTTTAGTAATTACTGCCACTACTAAAGATTTTCACCTTGTTGCCAACCATCACCACCAACGGCACCTCCTTCCTCCCCAAATCAAAACTATCACTACCTTTCTTTTTTGTAACGAGGCAACAAAACTATCACTATCACTACATGCATACATTCATACATACATATTTGAAATAATAATTCATATTGATCATATGTATTCACAGAGATCACAAATCCTTCACTCGTCCACGTTCTATAAAACACCAACATACATGTATTAAAACATGTATTATAGCAATGGCCAGAAAGTTAAGATCATGCGGAAAAGCACTCGTCCCAAATAATAAAGCTGAATCTTGAAATATATTACTTTTCATAAATGTTACCTAGTAGACAAAATAATGTTTTTTTTTGGTATGGCACTGTCATCCAGATTGTGAGTTTCATATGGCTGTCTTGGGTATATATGCTAATATGGTCAAGGTGGATAGAAATAAAATAGTCCTATTTATGGATAATCATAAGAAAATCATCAACTGTGCTATGTACTTGGCATGCCCCCTGTATAAAATTTACAGCTGCAATGGTCAATTCAAATTCATAATTTTTTTTGGGGATATAAATCCATTATAAGTAAAAGCAATGAAACTTATGGTGGACTAATATGACAGCCAGATAATCCAATCTCATTATTACATTAAAATCTTGTTAGATGCTAAATTAATAATCTTAAGTTACTGGATTTTATGCTAAATAGGATTTATATGGGCAAAAACTACCAAGTATCCATTAGTTGTTTTGTAACCAAGATGGCCAAATAAAGATCTCAATAGGAATTTATATTGGTGGTTGTCTGTACAAAAACCTTTTTGGCAGTTGATAACATTCTTCTTGATTTAAGTAATCACATTAACGATTAAGTTTTTAATGCTTGCAAAGTTTGATTGTTATGGAAATATCAATTAATATACATTAACACATTTTCATGAACTAATCTGATTCCAGATAGGATTCCTACTGTTTTACTGGGGGCATATAACTATTTGAGTTCATATATTAGACAATTTTGAAATGTCTAATTTTTTTTATTGCAGAGTGAAGAGAAAAAGCAAGCCGCCGCCGATGTTCTGTATCAGTATTCACAATTTGTTAGGGTGTGTATTGGGGAGGGAGTTCGACCAAGTGATTTAAGGTTGCACTTAATGAAGGTGAATATTATTCTCTACTTCTGTTTATCCTTTACACGCTTCCTTTTGCTGCATTAAGTGATGGAACATCATTTTTGTTATGCTTGAAATGTAATAGACTTTTATCTGCACAAACATCACTATAGGCGTAGAGTAAATGCTGTTTTTGGAATCAACTATATATTTTATAGTTTGAGGATTTTAAATAGGCTTAGACTTCATTTTTGTGAAAACAATACGGATCTGTTTGGGCTTGAATAGACTGAAGGAAGTACCCAATGACTTTGAATCTATTTACATTGTAAGTAGCTCTCTATAGTGCATGGTCAACAAAGGAAAACAAAAGAAATCGAACAACTTCTGACTCAACCTCATTTGGCATTGGCTCGTAGAGAAACTTGCTTCAGGGATTCAGAATTATTGTCTCGGGTGTTTTTAAATGCTTATGGGACTCTCTCTTGCATTTTGGAGAACATGTTATCCTTACTGAGTTCCTTCTTGAATCTGTTCTCAGGATTTATCAAACAAACTCTAGAAATGTTTCCGTAGAGTCTATCATATCAGTTCTTAAGCAGCAATATCAAGTCATGTGTTTGAGATGGCAGAGCTGAAGACTAGACTGTGATCATGTTATGTTTAAACTTCTGGCTCATGAAGGCTAATCTTGAAGGTCATGATACCAGTCGTTAGGGAACAAGAAGGGGAAACGGGAGGTAGAGAGAAGAGAACTAAACCATTACAAAAATCACAATTTAGTATATATTGTATTTACTTGATTACATCTGTATATCTGTACACATAAGAAAAGGGAACAATATAGGAGTACTATCTTAACTAACTACATGTTAGTATAGATGAAGGTGTATTCAAATTATGACTCATATCAATTAATCAAATAAAACTCTTTTCTATATACTCGAGTAAGAGAATGCAAACCTATCTAAATGATGAACCAAATAAAAATAAAATATTACCCTAGACCTACTTAAACGCAAATTTTAATTCAAACTAAACAATGCTGATAAATGCAGATTCCTAAATCTTATAAAGTTTAACTCCCAAGGCATTTCTGCGGGCTTTAATGCAATGTTCATTGCAATTGGGCATGTATCAATTATGTGTCCCCTGCAACCTGAACATTACATATGCAACAACATCTATTTCTTTTTGGCCTTGTTCGGCTATCAGAATTGGGGATGGACTTAATGGTATTGAATTGTAGCATCCTCCTAATTTCCATACAAGAAAAGCCTCGAAATTATGTCAACGTTCAAAACAAACTAAAGACTAGGATCAAGGGTAGAGTAGCCATTTTACAATTATTGCAACCACTACTTGTAATCTTAAATTTTTTCTATTTACATGAAGTAGCATCGTCTGTTAAAAGAGAGGAGGGAGTCTCAGGGACTTACAACTCCCTTTTGGAGGAGTCAGTAAACCCTCTATATACTGATGCAGCCCAACTTCCTTATACGTTATTGCATAAACTCCAGCTATCTTACTCTTTTGTCCTTGTTCAAACTCAAGGCTCGTCTCTTGTTCTTTCCTCCAAATACACGCCCCCCTTGGAATAAAGGACATGCTTTCATGAGAAATATTAAAGGTGGTACTGAACATTTTAATTCCCACCCCTTATGGCTTACATAGCGCAACTGCAAGCTGTGCCATGTTTGTTTTGTAGCTATGCTGATTGTTTGAATCCCCCCCCCCCCCTCTCCCCCTCCCCTGACAATTTGAAATTCACTCAATATAAATCTTCTATACACATCCAGACATCCAGTGCTTTTCATGTATATGGTCTTATGTGTAATGTTGCACAATTTTTTTCACAAAATAACAATTTTGGCTACTTTGGCTAGATTTAAATTTGAAAGGAGTTTTCCCCATACTTGAAGGTGCATAAAGCACAAGTGTGAACTATAACAGTGAGGAAGATTCTAGATGGAGAGCTAGGAGATAATTAGTAGCTGCCACACAATAAGCTGTAAACAGTTCTCTGATCAAAATAAATTATATTTAGTGTTCTAAACAATATTCAAACCAATGATGGTTTATGTTATTATAGGCGGTTTAACCAATGTTTTTATTTGATTTTATGACTCATCTTCTTTTCCCTCACTGTGGTACAACCTTACAAGTTGGGAGTTGTGTTTTTCTCAGGAAATTTCAGGAATGCCAAGCACATTAAGAAAAGTACCATTGCCAGGAGCAACTTCCCCGCATTCAACTGGTGAACCATTGTCCTCTGGCTTAATGTAGGGAGACCAATCTTAATCGTCCGGCTTAATGAAAGGAGAAAATCCTTAATCATCTCGTGACTTGATTGTCAAGGTGTCCACCATGATAAGACGACGAATACTGATATAGATGCCAATATTTGAATCTGTAACTCATGTTATGATGGTGTTGACTATGTTATTTGCCGTTGTATATGTACTTGATATGAGAAAACGATTTTTGTGTTGTTAAATTGCTGTACGGTTTAGAGAGATTTGTATAGTTGTATTAGTAAGGTAAGATTTTTCTTTCGAGAAAAATAAGGTGACATTAATTTGTATGAGTCCGCAGGTTTGAATGCAGGGATGTGTAGTATACATTTTATGGTTAAATTCAACCCCATCGTTCTATATGATTTAAATATTGTGATTTTTAGAATGAGGTTCACTAGATGCTTCTTGAGATAGAAAGGCATGACTTGAGATAGAAAGGCATGACTTGGATATTGGTGACGAGATGGTCTTTCTTTTTTCATCTTTTTGTGGGGAGTTTCGCAGGAGATGAGAAAATTGACTGCGGGGATTTTTCTAATTTATGATTCTTATTAGAAGAAAAAAGAGAGACCGTTGGCATGTTATCTAATGCTTGTTTGACGAATCAGACATGTACGATCATTAGAAGTGAAAATTAATATTTGTGTTCGATAAAATTCTGAAACGGACAAGGCATCATCTCATATTATGCGAATTCTTTAGATATACATGATATAGGAATATTTAATTAACTAATTAATCGGAGAAGTTTTGTAAAATTCTACTATGTTGAGCAAGTTAAATTCTACTGATTTTGAGGAAAATTGTTTATAGAAAATCATAACTAACTCTTCAAATCTTTTAAAGTAATAAACTAGTATGACTTATAGTAATAAAGTACACGTATATTTAAATCTAAATCGTAGAATTATAAGATCTGTCTAATTCCAATATCTTACTAATCTATCAAATGCATTGCGAAAACACTAGCAATCTACATTGCATGCGCTAAAGCATCGCCAAAACCATCCCGTTCTCTCGCATTTATTCCAAAAACCACCATGACGTGACATCACTTCACACAACCCTTCTAATATTACACTCAGTTACACAAGAACCTCCTTGCCGTTAATTTCCTTAGTAAATGACCTAAACATCCTTTTTTCTTTACGGTAAATTATTTTCATTGCTGTAATTAATGGACTTGGGCGTCTAAATTCACACTCCTCGAGCTCTCCGATGGATAATTGAACCTTCCTCGGGATGATTGAACCTTCATCGGGATGATTACACACAATCTTCCCAAGCAACTTCAGCACCATTCCTAGACAATTTTAGATCTTTGATATTTACCTCAATTTGTTTGAGGGAGGAGGAGAAGGCTGCAGTAATTATGTATGAAGAAAGGACATTTAGAAAAGAAATTTTCGCAAAGTGGTCTCATGAAGGGTCACATGACCACTTAAGTTATTCAAAAGTTTAAATAGCCATCGGTAGGAAGTATTGCATAACATAGTGTGCCTTTAGGGTTACATTTCATACATGATGATTTTGAAAACATATGCTAAATAGGATCAGGAGCTGTCTTGATAAGGCAAAATAAGATCAAAACAAAAAACGGATAATAAAGGTTTTTAAAGACTTTTAAAGATATTTAATTAAGATAATAGATTCTTTAAAGACTTTTACTTAAGATAACGAGAATATCCATATTAAAACCTTGCTTTATTATACACGTTCATTGCACGTGCAGCATACTAGTATAAATTAATAGAAAATTAAGAAATTAATAGAAAATTAAGAAATTATATATTTTTTATAAACCTATCTAAAAAATAAAAAAAATCATAACTTTCCAAAGAATATGAAATCGTTAGTAACCTATACTAGAAGTCTTTATATATTTTTATTAGGGTTTTTCGATATAGGACCCCTAAAACTTTATGTTAATAAAAACAACCCTTAAAACGTCTCCGTTATCTAAATAGGCCCTTCTTTGCAATTTACTTGCGTTAATGACATGGTTAAGGCTAACCATGGCAAAAAAAAAATACAACTATACCCTCATATTCATCCTTACACTCCTCATTCCAAAACCCTAATGCTCTCATCATAGTGGAGTCAACATGGCCCTTCTTTTCTCTATACGCCAAGCTTTATCCATGAAATCTAATAAGATCTAAAGCACATTGGGTCTCATCATAGTGGAGTCAACATGGATTGTTATGATTATGGTAAGTCTTTTCAAATTTGTTGTGAAATGATACATGATTGAAAGAAGAACTTTGATACACCTAGTGTGATCTTGGATGGGTTTTATGAAATAAAGGATGATGAGGTAAGAGAAAAGAAGTATGAGTTTTGGAGGGACAAAAATGTTATTTTACATATTTAAAGGTGTGAAAAAGGTTATTAACTAAAGAGTCCAATATAGTTTTAGTAACAATTTTAGAGGTTGTTCTTAAAAACATGAAGTTATAAGAGATGTTTTTGAAAATACCTAAGTTTAAGGGATCCTATACAAGAAATGTCTTTTTATTATCTTAACTAAAATTCTTTTAAGATCTTTTGTTTGGTTAACTAGATTTTAAAAAAAATTAATAACAATTTTTTTAATGATTTAATTTAATAAAAAAATTAAAAGTTGGTTATGAATTTTTAACATATTATCCTCTATAATAGCGTATAATATTCTACTAGTGCGGTTGCACGTGAAAAGCAAATAAAAATTATGATTAATTTTTTTTAACTTGAATTAAAAAAATTAGATAAGATTAAAACTTATTTGGGAGTGGTTAATTTGTTTTCAAAATAATTCACAATTTCCTAGTAGTTATTTAGGATGAGTAAAGATGATTGTATAGTTATGACTGATCCAGTTGATGATTGTATTTATTAAATAAGTTATTAAAAATTCTACATTTAATTTTTTTTTTATTGAGATGCTCCTGTTCAAATAAGAATTATATTCAACTTTTTAAATTTGAATTAAGAAAATTAGAGAAGATTAAAACTTAAGCCGATGATTGTATTTATTAAATATTTGTTAAAGAAAATTCTATATTTAATTATTTTACTGCTGATGTGGCGCTATTTCAGACTACATTATACTATCAAATTGAAATCAATTTAGGGACTCTCAAGTTTTGTGGTCATAACAGTAGAGATAAAACAATTTGACGAGAGAGAGATAAAGGCATGAGAAAGACCAAAAAGAAGTAATGAAAAGGTATGCGCCTCCTGAAATAATCAAATTAAAACAATACTTATTTCTCTTCCTTGCAAGTCCTTAACAAAATTTAGAACTGTATGCTAACAATAGGATGCTTGCATATATGAAGGCCAATTTATAGTAGAATATAGGCATCGAAAACATCCTTCATATTTCCTAGTGAGGGATTTTAGGTACCCTAGTGATGCAAACAAGTTGCAGTTGTACGAAATTTGTGATGATGGCTACAAGCATACTAAACTCAATTGACGTGCCTTATCTATGGAATTATGCTACCATCTTCATATGGTTTGGTCTGTTTTCATGGCAAAAACAATATATAATAGAAAACTTGCTGTTCTAAACATTGACGTAAGTTAGAGATTTCGTATTCCAGCCAGATTATCCTGATCCTTATGAGTAGTTCGTAGAACGTTGTGGCGAAAAGCGTTGGCGCTAGCACTTACTTCAACAACTTGGGCTTTGGGTATGATCTCAAGAATAGGAAATGCTAAATTGTTCAACTAGTATGTACATGATTTCAAAACTAAAGTCGACGTCTCAATGTCTAGTGTACCAACAGTAGGGCACGATAACAAATAATCTTGGAGGGCGATCAATCAATGGCTCTGTAGATTGCAAAGTCCATATTACAAAGCATGCGCTTTGCGTTGATGGGGTACTTTATTGGGAAAAACCATTTTCTAAGAGACAACGAATATAGATCGATTCTTGCATTTGATCTGCGTTCTGAAGAGAAAAAGATGATTTCATCTCCAAGAAAACGGGACCTTGATAACTTACCTTTTAACCATCGTTTGGCAGAGCTGCAAGGGATGAACCTCTGCTTCGTGGAGACGACGCCTCGTAGTAACTGATCACGACAAATGAATAAAAGTACTCCCGTTGTCAAGCTTACTGAGTTCGAATTGCAATTGGTCCATATCTGATCACCTCACCCGTGTTATTGTTGTGGATGGAAGAAGCCGATGCACGGAACCATACCTGCAACAACACCCAAATCACATAAACACAATTACACAATTAAACGATGAAAGAACAATATAAACATACGAGAATAAAAATAGGAAATCAAACAAAGAGAGATAAGAGATTTGTTAATGAGGTTCATCCACCGTATGGATAGTCCCCGGCAGAACGGAATATGCAAACGTCTACTATAATCTTGAATCAAATACACCATGAGCAACCCTAGAAGTTCTCTCAAAACTCTCTAGATCTCAACCCGAGGAATTTTCTCTCAAAATTCTCTAGTTCTAACCCTTCATCCTCTCATACAATAATCTCTCTTCTATTTGGCTGCTGTTGTTGGTGTACAGAATTACAAACGAGAGATCCCTATTCATATACAAACTAATTCCTTAATTAAATAACTATCATAATTAAGAATCTGCCATAAGACATCTCTTAATTAAGAAATCTTGGTTTTGGTATGATATGATATTGTTTGTGTTTGAAATTTCTCCATAATTTCAACAATCTCCTACCTGGAGTCAGCCTTGATTTCCAGTGCTAGTAGACTTCACACGACTCTGCTCTACTATTTCATCATCAAATTTTCATGGAGAGGTTCATCAACCTGAACAGAGATCCAGTTTATCTCTGTTCACAATCTCGGTGAACATATCCGTCGGATTTTTTTCTCCAACGATCTTCTACAGTGCCAACTCATCCTCTTCCTTTATCCTGTACATCTACCTATTTAGCAATGCTTTTCGACCTTTGGGTAGCTTTACTAGGTCCCATGTACGGTTCTTCTTTAAAGAATCTATATTCTCATCCATAACTTGCTCCTATTGCTTTCTAGCACCGTCGCTTGTTACTTCTACAAGGGATTCGAGCTCTTCTGAATCTGTGTACAAAATGAAGTTTGTCACAATTTTTTCAGGTATCCTCCTCTCTCTCGTAGATTTCGTCAGAACCGGCACATCTCGTTACTGAACATGGTCATGTTCTTGAATCTAATCCTGCACTGCGGCTTCCTCCAAATTCTGATCACAACCTGTAGGCACCTGAATGCTCTCTTGAGTTCCATCTAACTCGACGAACTTACGTACTGCACCTTCCTTAGCTTGATTTTCTTCTTTGTACAAGTGCTGCTCATTAAAGATGACGTTCCAGTTTCGTATTACTTTCTTACTTGTGTAATCCCACAGCCTATATCCGAACTCATTCCCACCATATCTGATGAAAGCGCACTTCCTAAATTTAGAGTCAAGCTTACTTGCCATGCCTCGCTTTCCAAAAAGACAAAAACATGCACATGATAAGCCCGCGACGTATTTATTCTGAGAAAGTCCTTTCTCGCAACAAATACGCTAAGCGCGATGTAAACAGTATAACATTGACAAGAATAGACAAGTGATAATAAAATCCAATACTTTATATATTTACATTCTCAACTTTACAAAGTTTATAATGATACAAGACCATTTTACAATGAAGGTGCCTAAACAGTGGAATACTGGAAAAAAGAAAATAACTGCTGAAGGACTAGTAGTCGGTTTGGGCTTCAAACTGTAAGTAGTTCTCTGAAGTCGGTTCCACCTCTTTAGTCCTCTGACGAACATTCCAAGAAAGAAGAAAGATGGATGGAATGGACGTCAGCGAACTTTCGCTCGGTAAGTCCCCAATAAGAATGGGTGATGTATATAAATAAAATGCAAGGTGTAATGTAATATAGTATGGATGGAATGAAACATAAATAAGTATAATATGGTAATGTTAAAAGAAACTATGTAAGTATGGAAATGCAACACGAGTATAGCAAACAAGTATAACATGGCCGTGTAGTGAAGGTATCGTGAACATGAAGTGTACTGTCAATGTATCCTACGGAGGTCACTAAAAGATAATCTAATTAACGTGAATTTAAGCGTGAATTATCAACCAATCTCAAGAGTATTCTCAAACTCAAGGATATGGCCCCAGGAGTAAGGAAACACGGGCCCGAGTAGTGAGTTCATGATGTACCGTTTCAGCCCGGTACCACAATGACGTTATTGTACCGTTTCATCCCAGTACCAAAGCGACATTAATTGTACCGTTTCAGCCCGATACTACAGCGACGTGATGAGACTCCTGAGATTCTGTTGAATTCATACTCAAACTATCCTAACACCCTGTGTATTCTAGATTACAGTTAAAGTTACCGGTCTTGCTCGAATCCATGAATATATTAAGTTGCAAGATTGAGTTCATGTCAAGATCAAGTGTTCATGTATTCATGTAAAGTTGTATTCATGGTTCGAGTCAAGTCGGTTCAAGAATATATATATATATTGGGTTCAGGTATTTATATTGGATTCATGTTTTCATGTCAAGTTCATTTTAAGTTATATTCATAGTTCAGTGAAGTCAAGTCATATTTAAATATTTAAGTTCAAGTTCAAATGTATAAGTTTCAAGATTAGGTTCGAGTTCAAATTGAGTTCGAGTTTGTATTCATGTTCTAGACATATCTTATTAATAGATTTAATCTTATGAATTCTTAAGTTTGGAGAATATCGACAACCGCTGGACATGGACGGCGGGATTTATATCTTTTTCAAAAACGATTGTCATTTGATAATTTCCATCTTAAAATTACAATATATATTTAGGGAGAGACAAGTGGTGCATTATTGTCTCCGGCAATTCCGAGACAACTGACAAGAGAAGATGTCACTCAAGCCAATCTGTGACCTAAATACGTAACCTAGACCAGTCTTTTGATTTCTACGGTATTTTTATAAAAAATCATGTAAAAATTCTCGAGGGTTTATAATTTGTCCTAAAAGCTCAAATATATTTTTAATAAAAATATGTTAATTATAAACTCAAGATTTTTCATAAAAACGTATTTTATATTTTTGTGGTATTTTAGTGTCAAAACTAGCTTTTAAAGTTTATGGTATTTTAATGAAAAATACCATTTTTTTGAAACTTGATGGTATTTTTGTGTAACTTTAATCTTTCATTTAAAAAAATATAGTTTTTCACAATTTGTTTTAATTGAAAATACGGATTTATGATTTATATATTTTTCCAATGATTTAATTTGTTTTAAAAGTCGAATTTCTTTAAAATCGTATTTTTATTCCTTTCGAGACCGAATTCTCCGTGAGGAGTTCTGTATCTCGCTCTACTATCCCAAAGATGTGCGATAACCTGCACCATCCACAATCGGGTTTTCTAACAAGGATTGTATAAACGTAATTGTAAAGGATTTGAATTATCGTTAATTAATCATATTTAGATCCTGAGGGAATTTTAGTGAAATGCTTTTCTTTCGAAAAACGCTACAAATATGATATCATGCTATGAATTCCAAAGTGTGCATGAATGGGGTAGGTCATTACCCCATGCATGATGACGTTAATATGTCTCTAATATTTTTAACAAGAATAAAACATGGTATTTACTTGCTACAATATTTGGATATTAACTAGTATTGTTAAAATGATAAGTTATCTAACATGAAAAGAGAACATGTCCATGGCATAATTTGTTATACAAAGACATTTAGATTTGGTGATTAGATATAGGAAAACAAAACGAATATTGTCATGCCAAACAATATGAAATATATGTGCGTGTATATTAAATTATGAATTTGAATGAATCGGGGACCTTAGCATAGCACAAGTGAAAAAAGTGGTGATATTTCAAACAAGGAGATTCAACAAGAGGAGGTATAAATATTAGAGAAAGAGGAGAAGAGGAATTACTCATATCACTCGTACTCGTACGAGCAAGAAAAAGAAAAGAAATAGTCTCGGTTTGAAGAATCGAGACAGCTACGAGAAGGTGATGGCGAGTTGAGCTACCGGCGTCCCTCGATGAGTTATGGAGTAACGTAGATAGGAAGGATGCTTAGTTCTAGATCGATGACGTAATAGGAAGTGAGTTTGATAATGACTTGAGAGCTTGGCTTCTTGGCTTGGGTAGGTCTTGAAAGATAGAACTTTGAGATAAATTTTTTTTTAGGATAATTTCACAAGGGAAGGAGCTTGGACTGATTGGATTTATATAGTAGAAGTGAAATGAAGTTTGGATGAAATAAAAGAAATTTAAACAAATTAAAAGAGTTTTAATTGGGAAATTGAAAGAATGTCAGGTTTCGGTTTGAATAGGGCGGTTTGAGATATTGAAACGAAAAGATGGGAGGCAAAGGGACTCACACGCAGAGAACGGACCCAAACGAAGCCAGGTGGGCCGCCGGTCTCGGCCAAGTTGCGGCCAAGGAAGAGGCGTTTGCCTCAAAGTTCATGCCCAAAACTCTATTGTGTTTAAACACCGCATTTACATACCTCTTTTCTGTTGCAACCTTTCGTATCTCCGTGTAATGCCCGTGCCAACTCTTGGGCTTCCAAAACGTCATAAAAATAAATAATAAAAATATTGTTACTGATGAGATTCGAATACGTGGGTTATGGAACAACAGCGGAGAGTCTTAACCAGTGAGCCACAACTTGTTTCTCGCACTTATTTCCCAAGAATTTTCTTATAACTCGAAATCAGAACAGAATACATTCTCTTTTATGAACTGAAATGAAATGGATGGTATATGGGATTTAGGGTCGTTACATTACTCCTTTCCACCTTATCAACCAAAAAATACGCAACGCAGCCAAAAACTTTTATGTGCGAATAATCAACCGGTTTACCTACCAATTTTCTTCCGGAATCCCTCTATCAGGCACACTTGCCATACTTCTGTTGATCAAGTATACATCAGCATCAACCGCCGTTGCCCATAGGAACTTAAGCACATCCGCATCCAAAATCATGCTTCGCACTCGCTTTAAGATTGTTCTGTTCATCCTTTCAGCGATGTCATTTTGCTGCGGTATCCATGGTACCGTGTTCAATCAACGAATACCTTTCTGCGAGCAAAATACCTCGAACTCTTGTGTGCAGCATTTCCCTCCATTATCAGACTTTAGGCATTTAACCTTTAGCCCTGTTTGGTTCTTTACCTGCGCAATCCAGTGTTTGAACATATCAAATACATCGGACTTTTTCTTCATCGCATACACCCATGTCTTCCGGCTTGTATCGTCGATGAACGTCATGAAGTACCTATTACCTCCATAAGACTCCACCGAGAATGGACCCCATACATCTGTATGTACCATCTCCAGCTTCTTGGTCTTCTTTACAATGCTTCCAATATAAAATTTGAGCGCGTTTTGCTTCCCGCAAACACAACTCTCGCATAGCCCAGCTCCACCTTCTTCAACCCTGAAAGAAGCCCCCTTCCTTGAAGAATTTTCATGTTTTTCTTGTTGAGGTGCTCCGATCTCCTATGCCACAACAATGTCTCCGAATTTAACTCCGACTCTGTTGCCAATGTAACCGAACCTCCGCTACTCCCACTGAAGGAACCGCTCAACTTGCCCCTAGCAACCACCAACGACCTTTTGGTAATCTTCCACTGAGAATTCCCGAATGTCGTATTACGAGCATTCTTCAATTTTAATTGACCACCTCCTGACGGTTGCAAGATGATCGTCTCTTTACCAACGATCTTTCACGGCTGACTATTTCCCACCGTCACATGCCTAAGACCCCCTTGAACATACTCATTGAAGTGATGTCGTCCTAAATACAATGGAAGGATACTCCCGAATCTAGGAACCAAGTATCCGCCTTTGTGCTCTCGCTTGACGATAAACAAAGATGTCGTTCCTCATGTTCTTGTGTAAACACCACATTAGCTTCCTTTCCATCTGCCTTCTCATTTGCGTCTTTTTTTGGAAGTTTGCAGTCACTTTTTCTATGACTCTTCTTTCCGCAATCCCGACAGGAGCTTTGGAGTTTTTCTTAAGATTTTCCTCGGCTTTTAGACTTGCCCTTCTCCCCTTTTCCCCTTTTCATCGTTCTGCCGTGATTCTCCACTGCAAGTGCAGAAGTTCCCGAACTCCTACTTACTGCCTTTCTTCGCATCTCATCACTTAATATGAAACTCACCGCATCATTAAATGTGAGAGTCCCTGAGATAGAGTTATTAACCGCCATTACGAGATTCTCCCAACTCTCTGGCAAAGAATAAAAGAATAGAAGTGCTCGAATCATGTCTTCAAAGATGATTTCCACCGATTCGAGTTGACTCGTCACGCTGTTGAACTCATTATTCGGGTGCTCCGTCATTGAGCCGTTTTCAACCATCTTCATGTTGAAAACCTTCTTCATCTGGAATATTTTGTTTGATGTAGAAGGCTTCTCATATAACTTTACTAACGTCGCCACTGGCGCCTTAGTTATTTTCTCTTTCGAGATATTAAAGGTCACTTGCTGAGTCAATGACAACCGAATTGTTTCCAGGGCTTTTCTATCCAAAATGTTCGACGTCTCATTGGCCATCTTCTCGGGATTTTCTCCAAGCAACGGAAAAAATATGTCCTTTGAATATAAGCAGTCCTCCATCTGGATGCACCACCAACCAAAATTCTGACCATTGAACTTTTTAATACTTACTTTATCCTCCGCCATCTTTCATCTCTATTGCAACAAACTTGAATTCTCTTTTGAATTGAACCAACGCCTTCAAAACGACGATCTAAGAAAGTGGGGAAAAGGATATAGTTTTCATTACCCACCGTTGACCTAGATCGTCGATTTGAAGAACCCTAGGTTCCTTAACCTTTGCTCTGATACTAGTTGTCAGGATGAAAGAAGCCGATGCACGGAACAATACTCGCAACAACACCCAAATCACGCAAACACAATTACGCAATTAAACAACGAAAGAACAATATTGTCACGCCTCGCTTCCTAAAAGAACGGTAGCGGCACATGATAAGCCCACGATATATTTATTCCGAAAAGGTCATTTCCCGCAATAAATATGCTAAACCTTTATAAGCAACATAACAATAGTCAAGAATTAACAAGAGTAATTAAAATTCAACAACAACTTTATTCACATTCACTTCCATAAATTTTTGATACAAAATAACCGAAAAGGAAAGTGCAAGGAAAATGCCTAACAGGTGCTATACAGGAAATAAACAGCTGAAGAATCTAGCAGTCTGGCTGAGCTGAAAGCTGATTGAAGTCTTCCTGATTTGGCTCGATCTCCTCTGTCTTTAGATCACCTGACAAGCATTCCAAAGAAGAAGAAACAAAGAGAATGTCGTCAGCGAACTAGCGCTCGGTAAGTCCCAAAAAGGAAGGTATATTGATAAGATGGAAAGTATAGGTAAAGTGATAGGGTAATTAAGCATATCAATTATTATATCATGACAATTTTAATATAACATGACAATGCAAATGAAAACTGTGTAAGCATGGTAAACAAGTATAATATGGCCGTGTAGTGTAGGTATAGTGAGCATGTAACAAATAAAAATGATGAACATGTAATGAATAACAATGTGTCTTAAAGAGGTCACTAAAAGGGTAAGCTACCTAACGTGAGTTCAAGTGTGAATATCAACCAATCTCAAGAGTATTCTCGAACCCAATAGGTTATCGTCCAGGGGTAAGGAACCACTGGCCCGAATCAAGAGTGTTAGTAATGGAACTTCAACTTAGTATTGAAGTATTCCAAACCCAACATGCTATCGTCCAGGAGCATGGAAACACGGGCCCTCATGATAGATTGCTTGTGTTAGCAGACATGGATTCAAGATCTAGGGGGACTCCTGAGATTCCGTTGGATTCACACTTAAACTACCCCAAACACCCTACGTATATTAGACTATGATTAAGTTTACAAGTCTTGATCGAGTCCATGAATACAAAAGGTGATATAATATCAAGATTGAGTTCATGTAGTCATGTCAAGTGTAAGTCATGTCATTTGTATTCATGGTTCAAGTCAAGTTGATTTCAGGTAAGCATATTGGATTTGGGTATTCATGTCAAGTTGCAAGTATATAGTTCAAGTTCAAAACAAATTCATGTTTAGGTCAAGTTCAGGTGCAGGTTTAAGTCAAGTTCATGTTTGGGTTTAAGTAAGTGATTTGATTCGAGTGAAATTATATTTTATATTTAGCAAGAATTTTATCTTTTAGAAACTTATTAAGTTTGGGAATAATCGGGCAACCGCTACACATGGACTATAGGATTTGTGTCTTTTTTCAAGACCATTGCTATTGATAACTCCTTTAATTTGTAATGTTATCTAACCTGGATAGGCAAGCACTCACTTTCTCCGGCTCTCGAGGCTCAAGAGATTTGATATCGCTTGATTCATGATTAATCTAAGGTTCTTAAATATTTATTCAAGTTGTTTATTATGTGTACTTGCATGTTTGCATTTCTCGAGAGGGTTTTATGTAAAATATTTTAAAAATAATCTCGAGGGTATTTTTGATAAAAACATGTTAATTAAAATGTCAAGAGTTTTTATAAAAATTGTATTTTAGATTTATAGGTATTTTAGTAATAAAAACTAGCTTTTAAAAGTTTATGGTATTTTTATGAAAAATCTATCTTTTGGAAACTTGAGCGTATTTTCTTAAAAACTTTAATATTTTCATTTTGGAGTATTTATTTAATTTTCACAAATTTGTTTTTTCTTTGAAATTACAAATATATGTTTTAAGTTATTTTCAATTTGTTTTAACTTTGTTTTTAAAAAAAAATCGTATTTTCTTTTAAACCGTATTTTATTCCTTTCGAAACCGAATTCTTCGTGAGAAGTTCTGCATCTCACTCTACTATTCTCAGGATGTGCGATAATCAGCACCATCTATAAACAGGTCCCCTAATAAGGGTTGCAAAGGCGTATTTGTAAAGGATAAAAATAATTATAGATTTAAATTCGATTTTATATAACTTGAGTGTATTTTGGTGTAATTCTATTCTTTTAGAAGCCGTGATATTATAGAATTCATGCTATGGTTTCAAAGTGTGCGTGTAGACAGGTCATTACCCCGTGCGCTAACTACTCACAAGAAATGATATTGAGCAATATGAAAGAATATGGTATTTAACCGTCATATTTCATTATAGTGCCATTTTAACAATGACCAACTTATTTCAAATTCATGATGTGGCATGGCGTATATGGATGACATGATGGTAAAGGATATGTCAAGTTTGTACCAATAGGTTAAAATTGAAAATTAGTTTTCTAAAATACTTTATGTCGATGGTGAGAGTATGAACAAAGGAGAGATCAAGGGGGACTTACGATTTAGCAAAAGAGCACGATTTACAAGATTAAAAGAAGGAGGGGAAAGGAAAGAGAAGGGAATTACCCGATCCCATTCGTACTAATACGAACGAAAGATGATGAAGATGTCTCGGTTTGAAGAAACGAGACTGATATTCGAATACGATATTGAGATTGATCTTCTGACGTCCTAATTGTGCCTTGTGAAGCGACGGAGAAGAACCTATGAGCTGTTCTTATGCTATAGGATTAGGAGATGAAGGATGCTCATATGGTAGAACCGAGATCGAAGATACACAGAAGTAAGTTCGATCGGGCGAGCTTCGATTTCGGGAGCTTGGTACTTCACTTGTGCAAATTCTTCAAGAGTTTTTTAGAATGGTTTCTGAATATATTCAGAAGGGAGGGGCATGAGGATATGCTAAGGTATTTATAGGAGAATGTAGATTAAGAGATGGTGTAAAAGAATTGTTAAATGGCAATTAAAAAGAAATTTAGTGGAGAAATGAAGAGTTGTGAACTCTCGGGTTTGAATGAGGCAGTTCAAAGTGTAAAAATGAACTAAGGGTAGGCATAAGCACACACGGGAATGAGATGGAGGAAAATGGCACCTGTGGGGTGTCATGCCCCGTTTCTCAATAGACGAAAACGGTGACGTGGCAAGCCCGTGGTATATTTATCCAGAGAAGGTCATTCCCTAAATAAATATACTAAGCGTATTGAAAACAATAATACACAATGCAAAAATAAACTGAGACTGTAAATTTTTTTTCAACAAACACCTTTATTTACATTCAACTTCCAATATTTACAAATACAAGATTTTATGCTGGAAAGTAAATACAATAAGGAAAATGCCTAAACAAGTGGCATACATAAACTGAAGAAAAATGAATCTGAGCTAGCCCTGGGTAGCGATCTGGTTGTAGTTCTCCTCTGTGGCTTCAACCTCCTCCGTCTCGACCGTATCCGACGAACATTCCAAGAGAAGAAAAGTAGGTGGAATGCCCGTCAAGGAACTAGCGCTCGGTATGTCCTAAAGACAGGTAAGAGTAAAGAAAATAACAAGTGTACAATATATAAGACGAGTAAGAGTATTTGATCATGGATAAATATATTATATAGATCTCTATATGGTCACTATGTTAACGTTAAGTTCCAAGTGTGAATGTCAACGCAGCCGTAGAAGTATTCACAAGCTCAAGAGTGGGGCCTCAGGAGCAAGGAAACACGGGCCTATTTCATGTGTTAGTATCGGGGCTCTAGGCTGTAGATGAGTCAAGCCGACCGATATTCGAGTAAAAAAAGGTTAATAGGGGACTCCTGAATCTCCGTTGGATTCACACAAGAAACTATCCCAAACACCCCGAGTATAATATATTATAAATGGTTAATATACTTAATTGATTTGATTGATTGATTAGAATGTCTTGATCGAAACCATAGATTGCAAAAGGTGTAGAATGTAGTCGAGTGAGTTGAGTAATATGCGAGTCATGACAATTGTAATCTTGGTTCGAGTCAAGTTGGTTCGAGTAGTTCGAGTTCGAGTTCATAGTCAAGTTTTGGTTCGAGTCAAGTTGGTTCGAGTAGTTTGAGTTCGAGTTCATAGTCGAGTTTTGATTCGAGTTGGATTAGGGTTCAAGTTTGTGTTCGAGTTTAGATTCGAGTTTGGATTCGAGTTCATGTCTTTTCATGTGAATTGATATAAATTGTTAAGAATCTTATGTTCGGGAGATATCGGCAACTACTGCACATGGGCGACAGGATTTGTGTCTTTATCCAAGACAATTGCCATTTGATAACTCCGTTAAGTTTTCTAACCTGAATAGGCAAGCACTCACTTTCTCCGGCTTTCTGGGGCTCAAGAGAATTGATCGCGCTTAAACCTATATTAATTCTAGAGTGCTTAAAATATTGTTTTGCATATCTCGAGGTTTTTTTTATGAAAACTACTTTAATAAAGTTTAAAAATAAACCCCGAGGGTGATTTGTAATATTTAGGGTTTTCATGAACATGTATTTTATTTGTTGTGGTGTTTTGATGATAAAACCTAGTTTTTTGAAAGTTTGTGGTATTATTGTGAAAACTACTACTTTTGAAAATTTGGTGGTATTTTATCAACAGTTTTTAATCTTTCTTTTTAAAAATATAGTTTCTTAATTTGTTTTTATGGAAAATACGGATTTATAATTTTTATATAATTTTTCAAAATTAGTTTTGTTTAAAATAGTCACGTTTCTTAAAATCGTATTTTTATTTCTTTTCGAGACCGAATACTCTGTAAGGAGTTCTGCATCTTGCTCTACTGTCCCAAAGATGTGCGATATGTAAGACTGCGGTAGCGTCTCGGCCATCTTTCCAAGGCCAAAATGCGGAACGAAAATTTTTCTTAACTTTAAACCGGCGCTATCGTATGCTTAAATCCCGGATCGAACCATTAACCTACAACTAGCTATCTAGAGAGAGCGTTAGAAAGCTATACCGATCGATCCATGTCCTTCGGTCTTTGGCCACCATCCCAAACTCCTTGCGGCATCTCCGGTCTTGATCTCCTCGTCGGAAAGGGCACCACATCTACGAGTCTTTTTACGGGCTCCCGCTTCATCCGAAGCAACTCGGGCACGAAGTGTGCTATTCGACGTGTCCAAGGTGTTGTAGAGAATGTTTGTGATCACTTTGTCTCTTGCATCCATTGCTTGGATAGAGGTTGAAGGTGTTGCCATTAATGGAAACTATGAGCTAGAGGAAGAAGAAGAAGAAGAGAAGGCTTTCTTTCTTTTCTTTTCTTTTGTTGTGTGTGTTTATCATGAGAGTGAGAGAGTGATGAAACAATAACATGAGAGCAACCTTACTCATGGCAGCCCTTCTCTCTCTTCTCATCATATCAACCCAAATCAATCACATTATGTGACACATGCACAAGAAAAGAGACCATGAGTCATCACTTGTGCATGTGTTACCATTAATGCTCTAAATGATGATTTCTAGCTCATAATATCCAAATGTAAACATTAACCCAAATGTTTACAACAATAAAAAGATACGGCAACAGCTAAAGTAAACTCATGACGGATCACAAGGATACCCCTCACTTGTATATACATACCTGCACCCGCATTCCGACTGAATGCGAATGCGATGAGACTAAAGTAATCCAATAAATCTAATACTAGGATCCGTCTTAAACCAAAGCCCACTAGTATGATCCGCCCGATCATGATCCGTGCAATACCGCACGTATATGATCGGACCTTGCCATATATCATACGGCTACTACAACGTTTCGCCCTAAACTTGAGAAACTGTCTGTGGGGGACTCTAAAAACTCGTCAATACTTTGGCTGTGGATTTAACCACAAGCACGTCAGAGGTACTAGCTGTACGTAACGAGCAACTATGTATTGACCAAAAGGGAGGTCGATGAGCGAACTCATCCTGACACCCTACTGAGCCTGTCAGTGACAATATCCGTACAGTCCGGTCCGTTCGTCTATGAGTATCGCATGTCGGGCCTAGGGGGTTGGTAAAAGTCAGACCCCTAAAAGCGGTACAAGTCGTGTCGGAGTGTAGCCCAGAACACCCTTAGATACTACTGGAATACCTACCAGTAAATCTCCTGTCTCGGTCGAGGGCTTTGTGTAATGGCTCTCCTAGACACAGCGCGATCTCATCCCCAATACCGGGTTAGACGAATCCCCTGCCGATCCGCTCACTTGCCTCCATGTGGCTTGGGACTGTACCCAACTAAAACCTGTTTGCACGACTCCTTTGAGCCGTGGTAGGGTAGTAATCAAAGCATAGTGGAAACTCACACGAGATAAATGAAGACCTCAGGTCGATGAACTAACCTATACACATGTCACCAGGGAACTGCTATCTGACGCTAGGTATAATACCAACTAGCATGTTCCCGGGGGGTCCTGTCCGGTGTACTCATAACCCAATGAGCACCTGTATACATCTTAGGTGATCCAACTGACACCAATGGCTTGTGAGACCGGCCACCGCCCCTCTTCGGGGTCTCGACTGTATACACTAGTCTACTAATGGAGTATCGATGCCCACTCTCGAAACTCCCACGACTAGGGACCACTTTAAGGATGTGCTTATGGACCCCAGCTCTCACGTATATGATCACCATCATACTGCTGGTTGTCAAGCAAGAATCCTAAGGGCTCTATCAACGTGCAATAGTGATATGTACCATCACCTAAAGCAGTACACGATGATAAAGATAAACCAGATAGTATACTATTTTCTATCAACGTGTAATAGTGAACATCAATGTCACTTAAAGCATGTACACGATGATAAAGACAAACCAGATAGTATACAATTCTCTTGAGCAAGACTGTCCTACCGGCATAGGTTCTCCCTCAATCATTGCAATCACGTGCCTGCGATCCAATAATTGACTCTGAGGGCACTATATACAACAATCTCCCACTTGTACTCAAGGCTAATTATTGCGATGTCGCATACTCACAGCCCGTGTGATACCGAACACCCAACTCCTCTACTGATCAGTCTCACAAAGCCCGTTTGCGAAACTATTGTGTTCGAGGAATAGCCTCAGCTAGTGGATCCGCCCTGATGTTTCTTTCTATGTCTCTCTTTATCTCAAGTTCGCAGAGAAAACCATCTCCCGAAATGAGCAATACCTGTCTTAGAATATGTCTGGATATCTGATAGGACCTAGTTCATAAATGAACTCCAAATCCAAACTTCTTAGACTGTATCGTCAACTGAACTTAATCAGTATCCTGCGCCACACCTCCCTCAGTATCCGCTTGGACCATCTGTCCAAAATACCGCCCCTCGTCAGAGGGAAAATTATAACTCTGTCATCCAGGTCACCTTGAAAGCCTGAAATGATAACCGTCTCTTAAAAGAGGCTGCCGTTATCAAATCCCTAGAACATCCACTCATGTTCTAAAACTGCTTCCGAACGCTTCTCCAGGATAGGATTAATATCAACTTATTGCATCTAATGCAAAAACAACATCTGGTGTGGTACTTGACATCTCATGATTGACTCAATTGCCTAAGCAAGTGATCTGCCAATCATGCACATCCCTCTCCCCTTTAGTCTGTAAGACACCTTTAGAGAGGGTGACTCCATCACCTGCAGGTACACTACCGTGCCAGGAGTCGTCCATTCTAAAACACCTTTAGAATGCTGTCAAAGTACCCAGATTGGGAAACTACCCAAATCTAGATCTAAAACCATAGATCTAGTAACCAGAATATCTGATATAATATCCATATCCTATGTGGAGAAACCACTGTGTGACAACCAAAGTATAACCGATCGTAGTATAGGAATTTCACTTCCTACTCTGTGTATGTCATCCAAATACCAGGACATCACACCCTACTACTTCCTTAACAGATCCATCCCCTATTCTGATGAAGTCAAACCTATGACTGTCACATCAGAAATAAATGATCTATCTCCGCTATATCTGCTTTAGTCCATAAATAGACATAAGCTACTTATCCACCATGCTTCCGCTGCTCCCACTGACTACGACAACCCTCTGGCAGAGTCATATACACGTACGCTTCTAAAGCCAGTTCAGAACGACGCTATACTCATCTCCTGCCGGATCTCATAGTGTGGAACAACAGTATTGTCAAGTCTGGGTAAACAAGAACCTCCCTGTCACCGTCTTTAAGCATACCGAAGTACCCCTCGAGTGCCTGAGGTTACCCACTATATCTGCGGAGTGGCCAATGGAATGTCAAACCAGATTGAATCTTTAGGTTCTTATCAAATTTTCAGTAATCGTTTGCGGTTCTGGAATCACTTCCAGTTCTACCATACTCCCACTACTGTTTTCTGAAAAAATTCATTTTACTAAAACTGTGGTGAGTCAAGAACAATATTGCTATTGATCTTCCAGACGGTAGAAAGTCAACCCTCGTCATAGCCCGGGTCAACCCACAAACAACCATTACAGAAACGTGTCTTGAGTTTTCCAGAGTCTGGTTTTAAGCAAAAGCCGGACAACTCCCCGTAGCTTAACATCGTTAAGATATGAACCGTTCTATATCCAATATAGAAACAGAGGCCCTGATTTAATTAGAACCAGATTCAAATCATGCAGCTGTCTCCAGTGCATGTAAACTAAATAGAAGGAGGCCGATCAACGTTACTCAACTTAGGAATGCATCCAAATATGAGTAACCTGAAAGAGAAGCAAGTTTCTCAAAAACCATTACTATCAACTAAATACCATACACAAGTATCTATATCTTCGATCACCTTGAAGAATTCTGATACTTGCTATACCTGGTCCTCTACTTTATTCATATACCTATAACTTCTCAAAACTTAAACCTTGTATTTCTACGAAACACCTGTCTAAAAACTAGAGAAGTCATAAGTAAACAGAATATAGTACGAGTACCAACCCCTCTGTCCTCATGGACACTGGACAACATACAATACTCTGTATAAGTCCCCAGAGTTTAATAACTCATTCCTTGTGTGTCGTAGGTTGAAAACTGTACTTATGGTTAAGAAGAATTACACCGCTGTTTAATGCTCCTTACCTAACCATTCACTGATATAGGTAAATGTCATCGACATAATTTCAAAAAGTTATATCTCACTCTATAAAAATAGACGTACAGATATATCAATTTGAAATTGGTGCATAACAACGGATATTCACAACCAAATATTTGTCGTCCTGCAAACAACCCAGGTGATTTCCTTAAATATCACCAATTACAACGAATCCCGATATAATGAGGATGATCACCCAATTCCCAATAACTTACTCCCACTCATCATCTGTAAAACCATACAGATGTGAGAATCAAACCTGGTAAATACATACCCTGGAGCAAGGGCTAATTGGGAAATCAGTTTTCTTTTAACAATACACAGTGAAACTGAAACATATAAATGTTTCGAAGGGGTATCCGGGTATTCATAGTAATGCCTCTTCCATTATCAGATTCACAACTGTAACCGTGTATTTCTTTGCCATTTCTCCAAATCCCTTTATATGTCTTTAGTCATTACCTTCTGTACACCCCTTTAGGCTAAATGGTTTTCTTCTTTCCCTACCGTTCGACACCAGCCTATGGTTTGGAAGAAGACTATCCAATAATCGTAATAGGTGTACTGTCATAATCCTAGGAGCACTCGCAACGCGAGAGAAGGTACCGATAAAAGACAACTGAATAAACCTTATTCCTATTTCTCCTGAACCAGAATCCATACCCGAACTGGAACAAGTCCCTTCGAGTTCGTATATAACCATACGATGGAGTATCCAATAAACTGTGGATTTTCGTAGTGATATGGAGTGTTCTGGAGAAATACAAAGGTGATGTAGGATTGGCGAAGAAATACTTGGTTTGGTCGTGAATAGCAGTCGCAATTTACTTTGCCCTCTTACTAATCCCTTTATTTGTCTTTACTTATTACCTTCTGTATACCATCGTTAGGCTAAATGGTTTTCTTCATTCCCCACCATTCTGTTAGTGTTTATGCCCTAGAAGGCCATTACTGTATCATACTAGCTTGTATATTACTTAATGGAAGCTTGGGATATTCACATGTATATAACAGTCTTGCTAAACATGGTAGTATGCTACTTGGTTTTTCTATCTTAATATGTGAGTGTACGTATTGATAGAGCTCTTAGGATCTTGCTTGTCTACCAGCGTTGTGATGGCAGTCACACTAGTGGGGGCTGGGTAGTCTACAAGCACATCCTCATTCAGGTCCCTGGTCGTTGGGTTATCGAGACAGAGCATCGATACTCCGGAGTAGACTGGTGTGTACGCTTCTCATCCCAGTTGGGGAGATGGTCTGTCCCACAGCCGTCAGTACGTCGTACTGGAGATAGTATGCAGGTGCTCGTTAGGTTACGGGTACACCGGACAGGACTCACAGGGAACTGTTGGTTGGTTTGATACCAGTCGTCAGTGAATAGTTCCCAGGTGACATGAGTACAGCGTAGTCCGCAGACTTGACACTGCTACTTCGCCTCGAGTGTGTCCCACTGTTCTTAGATTGCTACCCTACCACGGCTCAAAGGAGTCGTGCAAACAGGTAGCAGTTGGGTGCAGTCCCGAGCACTTGGAGGCAGTGGCGGTTAGACAGGATTCGTCCCTCCCGGTATTGGGAGTAGATATCGTGCTGTGTCAGAGAGCCATTACGCAAAGTCCCTGGCCAGGGCAAGCGAGATTTGCTGGTAGGTTCCAGTAGTTTCTCAGGGTGTAATGGGCTTCACTCCGACACGACTTATACCGCTATTAGGGGACTGACGCTTGCCGCCCCCTAGGCCCGATATGCGATAGTCTTGGACGAACGGACCGGACTGTATGGAGATTGTCACATCAGACTCAGTAGGAGTTCGGATGGGTATTCTCATCGGCCTTCTTATCGACAACTACCTGGGGACCGTTACGTACAGCTAGTGCCGCTTGCGGTCTGTGGTTAAACCCACTGCCAGCGTAGTAGTCGAGTCTCTAGAGTCCCACACAGAGAGTTTCCTACTCCAGGCGAAACGATATAGAGGTTGCATGGTTTTGCGACAAAGGGTTCGGACGCATACGTGCGTTTACGCACGTACGACTTTCGGACAGTTTTTATCAGTCGGCTTTGGTTTAAGCCAGTTACTGGTATCCGGTTATTGGATTTTTACAGTCTAAAGTTTTTCCGTATTTTTGCGGATTGGAGGGGCGTTCTCGTAATTGTACGAGAAGCTTCTAGAAGATGTGACTAAGGAGGTTACTTTGGATGAGGTTGTGAGTCATGGTGGTGATTCATTCATTTCATTAATGCACATTTATTGCTTAATGACTTATGCTAATGAATCACCACTAGATATTTTATGAAGCATGATTTATCATCACTCTTTATTCTTTTCTCATTATTGAAAATGCTTCATAATATATTATGATACACTCTCTCTCTTCTCATTATCTTATCTCATATTCTCTCTCCTCAAGCTCTCATCTTCAAGATACTAATCCTTAATCCTCATGTGTTGAGATCAAAGGTTTAGTTAGACTTAAGCATCCATTACCTTTACTCTATATCATCCTTTCATCTTTGATTAGCAATCAAAGTTGATTAGTTACCTCAAGTTAGAGGTGTAGCTTGGTGTTTTGCTCTCGGGTGGATCGTCTACTACCTAGAGAAGGTCGAGGAGAACAAAGGAGGACACAAAGACGAAGGACCGTTTTCATTAGGTATAATCCCTTAACACTATAGTTTAGTATAGCTATGTGTTCGGTTATTATTTGTTTAGCTTCGATTCAAGCGGTTAGTCGATGTTCGTTCTTTAAACTTGATCGTTTTTAAAAATTCTGCCTCCCCATAAGTACTGGGGTGTACTACATCGACTTACAGTGGTATCAGAGCCTCGCTAAACAATAAATAACTTAATTGCAAATTTGTACGAATTTCGAACGAAAAATCAAAGCCGGAAAACCCTAAATCTGTTCAGTTTCTGTCGAACTTAAAATGAAGTCCAAAAATTTTTCAGGTGTGCTCAGAAAGCTAGAAAGGAGTCCAGGAGAACACCCAAGAAATTCGAGCCCATGAATCGGCAACTCGGCCGCGGAAGCGCGGCGGATCGGCAGGATCCGCCGCCCTTCCGCGGCGCTTTAGCCGAGTCATGGACTCATCTTTCTTGTGTGGGTCCCCTGTGATATTTGGGGTTTTCTGGAATATTTAATATTTGCTCAGGTTACTGTTTAACAGAGCAGATTTTGGAGCAATATTGATGTTGTTTAGTCGATCGAAATTGTACAGTATTTGCATATTGGATTATATCTGTGATTGTTTAATGTGTTCGTAAACCTCCCCTAACTGCTAGTATGTCGGTTGGCAGGGGGTTGCACATTTCTGAAATGGTTATATCTGTTTGTGCATATAAACTGTATTGGACTGTTGTGGTGTATAGCCGGGGTTAGCAATGGGTTATTGTTTAATTCATTTGTTGTAAATGTAATTTGTTGTAATATTATTTTCGCGGGGCACTTCCAGGTTGCGGTCGTAGCCACCGTTGTATTATTTCATTTTACTGTTTTTGCTCCTAGGACTGACCCAAGGTGGGGTACACAGACTGCCGGGTGGGTAGTTTGCCGTACCCGTAGGGGTCGAGGGTGGGGTAACGGCTATTCATCACAACTGTGTAATCTGTCTTTTCTTGCAGGCTCAAAAGAAATACAGATTGCTTGCAAATCCAATATTGTTTATCTGTGTTCTGGAATGAATATCATTGCGTCAGACGAATGTAAAATATCTATATTTATGATAGCTATTTAGACGTCACTTATGTTTTACACCCGCACTAGCCCAGCCCCCGCTCTGTCGTTAGTTAAGTAACCTAACGGGTGATGACGGGACCCCGTGGCAAATGCGGATGGCATAAGAGGACGTTGTATTTTCGTTGTTTTCTGCAATGATAGGTTAATGATGGGACACATTATCTATAATGCAAAGTAAAACAAACCAAAGTTTAAATCGTTGGAACAATTTAAAAGAAACCACTCGGTTATTTTTAAAACAGATATTTTTAAATGCGGAGCTTTAGCCACTCCTTTTAAAAGCTATCAGGTTCCTTCGGTTATATCAAGTTCACTACGTTCACGGTTTCGCCAAAACCAGTCGTAGCCCTCCGTCATTTCATTTGGGTATTCAGTAGTATTCAAGCTATGCATTTTGGCCAAAGTCAAGGCATAGTGTTTGGTAGCTGCTGGGTTTTCATTTGTTGCATAAGATAGATGAGTTGGTTTGGGACAGTCGTATTACCATTTGACCAAAGTCAGGGGTAAATACGGATGGGTTCAAATTGACAAGATAATGACGGGTAGAACTTGACATGTGACTTATGACACTTTGACCAAAGCCAAGGTTATAAGAGCATGGGGCAAAAACTTATATCGGGAATTTCTAAAGAAACTGAAATTTGCAAAGAGATGCATACCATTTTGAGTTTGATGAATGTTGGTAGCATTCCTACAACATTATCAGACAATGATATTTGGATCCCGATCCTACTGTGAGTATATGCTACTTATCAGGATATTCGTCACTTAACGATCAATGCTATAAACCTAGTAGGTGTCCAGAAAAGTGTCAGCGGGGTTACGCCCCCAGAGAAAAGAGCTTATTTAATTAAGGAACTTCGCGAAAGCGTTGGAAAACCTCCCTCGAAGTACCGACACCAGCCTGGCTGAACGGTTAAGCAAGTATTGTACGGTGAGAATAGTCTTGGCTAATTCTTCTTTTATGGTTTGAGGAAGGATTCGAGAAACAGTGGGAGCCATCCAGTTTAGATAAACTAAAAACCACTCTAAACTTGCAAGAGCATCATGCTAAAGAGTTTTCTTCTCTCTCTCTCCTAATTGCAGCGACCCTGAAAATGACTGGACTTAAGTTACTTTTAGAGAAAAATATACTGACAGGGCCAAACTATAAAGATTGGCTGCGGAATGTCAAGATGGCTTTGACCTATGACAAACTGGGGTACGTCCTCACCGCTACAGCACCTGCTGTCCTTGGTCCCAAATCCAGCAATGCGGATAAGAAAATCCGCAAAACCTGGGATTTAGATTGCGCGAGAGCCAAGTGCATCGTGCTTGCCTCGATGAACAATGAACATCAGAGGAGGCACGAGGATATGTCCCTAGATGGCATATTTCTCCATACAAAGGAACTTTATGGAGAGCAATCTCGTATAGCAAGATACGAGACCTCTAAGAAATTGTTTCGAGCGAGGTTGGCTGTCGGGTCATCAGTAGGTGAACATGTCCTACAGATGATCGGCTATATTGAAGAGCTCGCAGACCTTGGGACGACTTTGGATAATGAGCTCTATACAGACCTTGTTCTCCAGTCCCTTCCTCCCACCTACGCCCAGTTTATCCTCAACTTCAATCTTCAAGGAAAAGAAGTTGAACTTGCGGAACTCCTGAACATGTTAAGGAGTGCAGAGGGCACCTTGCAGAAGGCAAGGGAAACACCCGCTATGTTTGTTGGCGGTTCATCTTCTTCCGGGTCCAAGGCTAGGGCCAAAGGAAGGAAGAAGAAGGCCGCACCCAGACCTAGAGGAGGTGTTAGTAAGGTGGGAAAGAAGGGAAAGAAAAAGTTTACAGCACCGGTAGTTGGCCTGGATGAGTGCTTCCATTGTCACAGGAAAGGGCACTGGAAGAAGGATTGCAAGGCGTGGAACGCCAAGAACCAGGAACCGAAGCAAGCTGTGGCTTCGACTTCAGGTGTGTTTGTAATTGAGAATTGTCTGTCAATCAACTCTACTTCCTGGGTATTGGATACCGGATCAGGATCTCATATTTGCAATTCATTGCAGGCACTGAGAAACCGTAGAGTGCTGAAGGAAGGTGATATGATCCTCAGGGTTGCTAACGGAGCTAGCGTGGGAGCTGCGTCCGTCGGGGATTATCACCTAGGATTGACGAGTGGACACATTTTGGTTTTACATAACTGTTATTTTGTACCCAGCTTAACGTGTAATATCATATCAGTTTCCTTGTTATCAAATAAAGGTTATGATTTCACGTTTGTAAGAGATGTTGTCAACATCCACCTTAATCATAGTTTGATTGGGTCCGGTACTCTAAATAACGGCATATATGTGTTAAACCAACTCCAAATTTTCAATGTCCAGAACACACTAAAAAGAAAGTCTCCAGATTTAAATAAAGCTTTCTTATGGCATTGTAGACTAGGTCACATCAATGAGAGAAGGTTGACTAAGTTGCATAGAGAAGGATATTTGGACACGTTCGAATATCAAACTTATGACACTTGTCAATCTTGTCTCAAAGGAAAGATGACAAAGACTCCATTCACTGGACAAGGAGTAAGAGCGAGCGAGCTCTTAGGACTCATACACAGTGATGTATGCGGTCCAATGTCTACACATGCGAGAGGTGGTTTTTCCTATTTCATTACTTTCACGGATGATTACTCAAGATACGGATTCATTTATCTGATGAAACATAAATCCGAGGCTTTTGAGAAATTCCAAGAGTATAAGAATGAAGTAGAAAACCAAACCGGCAAAAGTATAAAGACACTTAGATCTGATCGAGGTGGAGAATACTTGAGTGCCGAGTTCCTAGGTTACCTAAAAGAGAAAGGAATTCTCTCTCAGCTTACTCCTCCGTACACTCCACAGCATAATGGTGTATCGGAGAGACGGAATTGAACCCTATTGGATATGGTACGATCCATGATGAGTAATGCTGAGTTACCGCGATCTTTCTGGGGTTATGCGCTAGAATCAGCGGCATATCTTCTGAACAGGGCCCCAACCAAGACTGTGCCTACCACTCCATATCAGATGTGGACTGGGAAGAAACCCCATCTTCAGCATATGAAGATTTGGGGATGTCCAGCTTTTGTTAAAAAGCAGCATGTGGACAAGCTCGAGGCACGATCAGTAAAATGTTTGTTTGTGGGATATCCAAAGAACTCCAAGGGATATTATTTCTATTACGCAGAGGAACAAAAGGTCTTTGTTTCTCGTAATGCCCATTTTCTGGAACATCTGTTTTTAGAAAAGGAATCAAGTGGGAGCGAAATAGAACTGGAAGAAATTCCAGAACCACAAACCAATACTGAAAGTTTGGTAGAACCAGAGGTTCAAGAAGAACAGAACATTCCCGCACCCCTCCGCAGGAGTAGTAGGCCGTCTCGTCCGCCTGAGAGATACTACGGTTTTCTCATAGACGGGGATAGAGAGGATTGCATCATAGATGATGATGAACCTACTGACTTCCAGCAGGCCATCCAGAGCGGCGACTCGGTACGATGGCTAGATGCAATGCGGACCGAAATGGAGTCCATGTACACTAACAAAGTATGGACTTTGGACTTTGCTCCAGATGGGGTAAAACCCATAGGATGCAAATGGATCTTCAAGAAAAAGATTGGTGTAGATGGACAGGTGGAAACCTATAAGGCTAGACTTGTTGCAAAGGGTTTTCGTCAAAGACCTGGTTTGGACTATGACGAAACATTTTCTCCAGTGGCTATGCTCAAATCCATTCGGGTCCTTCTTGCTATTGCTGCCTTCCATGATTATGAAATCTGGCAGATGGACGTAAAGACGGCTTTTCTGAATGGAAATTTAGAAGAGAGCGTCTATATGGATCAGCCAGAGGGTTTCAATCAGAGTGGGAGCAGCGGGAAAGTATGCAAGCTGCTTAAGTCCATTTACGGACTAAAGCAGGCATCGCGGAGTTGGAACATCTGTTTTGATGAGACAGTCAAAGAATATGACTTTATCAAAAATCCAGATGAACCGTGCATATATAGTAAAGTTGTGGCCAGAAGTGTCGTATTCCTCGTCTTGTACGTGGATGACATTCTATTGATAGGAAATGACATTCCTATGCTACAATCTGTCAAAGGATTCTTGTCACACAGGTTCTCCATGAAAGACCTGGGTGATGCCTCTTACATTCTGGGGATCCGGATCTATCGTGATAGATCCAAGAGGATGTTGGGACTTTCGCAGTCCAGGTATATCGACACTATACTGAAAAGATTCAGTATGGAAGATTCTAAGCGCGGTAATCTACCGGCTTGTCACGGAATCACCCTCTTCAAAGAGATGTCTCCCAAGACTGATTTGGAAAGGGAACGCATGTCTATTATACCCTACGCTTCTGCGGTAGGCTCTATAATGTATGCGATGTTGTGTACCAGACCAGATGTAGCTTACGCACTGAGCGTGGTAAGCCGGTATCAGTCAGACCCAGGGGAGAAGCACTGGATAGCAGTAAAGAACATTCTCAAGTACCTGAGGAGGACTAAGGAGATGTTCTTGGTTTACGGCGGAAAAGACCTCAGGTTGGAGGCCTTTGCTGATTCCGGCTTCCAGAGTGATAAGGACGATTCCAAGTCCATGTCGGGTTATGTCTTTACCCTCAATGGAGGGGCGGTGTGCTGGAAGAGCTCCAAGCAGGACACCGTTGCTGACTCGACGATGGAAGCGGAGTATATAGCTGCTTGCGATGCCGCAAAAGAAGCAGTCTGGATGAAGGAGTTCCTAACAGAACTTCAGGTTGTTCCTACCATAGTTGATCCAATACCTCTGTATTGCGACAACAACGGAGCTATAGCTTTAGCGAAGGAACCAAGGTCCCATCAAAAGTCCAGACACATCTTGAGGCGGTATCACCTGATCAGGGAGATCATTGATCGTCAGGAGATCGAGGTTCGGAGAGTTGCTTCAGAAGAGAACATTGCTGATCCATTCACGAAGGCCCTTCCTCAGATTCAGTTCGAGAGGCTGCTCGAGATCATTGGTCTACGATATGCCAGTACATGGCCCTAGTGCAAGTGGGAGATTGTTAGTGTTTATGCCCTAGAAGGCCATTACTGTATCATACTAGCTTGTATATTACTTAATGGAAGCTTGGGATATTCACATGTATATAACAGTCTTGCTAAACATGGTAGTATGCTACTTGGTTTTTCTATCTTAATATGTGAGTGTACGTATTGATAGAGCTCTTAGGATCTTGCTTGTCTACCAGCGTTGTGATGGCAGTCACACTAGTGGGGGCTGGGTAGTCTACAAGCACATCCTCATTCAGGTCCCTGGTCGTTGGATTATCGAGACAGAGCATCGATACTCCGGAGTAGACTGGTGTGTACGCTTCTCATCCCAGTTGGGGAGATGGTCTGTCCCACAGCTGTCAGTACGTCGTACTGGAGATAGTATGCAGGTGCTCGTTAGGTTACGGGTACACCGGACAGGACTCACAGGGAACTGTTGGTTGGTTTGATACCAGTCGTCAGTGAACAGTTCCCAGGTGACATGAGTACAGCGTAGTCCGCAGACTTGACACTGCTACTTCGCCTCGAGTGTGTCCCACTGTTCTTAGATTGCTACCCTACCACGGCTCAAAGGAGTCGTGCAAACAGGTAGCAGTTGGGTGCAGTCCCGAGCATTTGGAGGCAGTGGCGGTTAGACAGGATTCGTCCCTCCCGGTATTGGGAGTATATCGTGCTGTGTCAGAGAGCCATTACGCAAAGTCCCTGGCCAGGGCAAGCGAGATTTGCTGGTAGGTTCCAGTAGTTTCTCAGGGTGTAATGGGCTTCACTCCGACACGACTTATACCGCTATTAGGGGACTGACGCTTGCCGCCCCCCTAGGCCCGATATGCGATAGTCTTGGACGAACGGACCGGACTGTATGGAGATTGTCACATCAGACTCAGTAGGAGTTCGGATGGGTATTCTCATCGGCCTTCTTATCGACAACTACCTGGGGACCGTTACGTACAGCTAGTGCCGCTTGCGGTCTGTGGTTAAACCCACTGCCAGCGTAGTAGTCGAGTCTCTAGAGTCCCACACAGAGAGTTTCCTACTCCAGGCGAAACGATATAGAGGTTGCATGGTTTTGCGACAAAGGGTTCGGACGCATACGTGCGTTTACGCACGTACGACTTTCGGACAGTTTTTACCAGTCGGCTTTGGTTTAAGCCAGTTACTGGTATCCGGTTATTGGATTTTTACAGTCTAAAGTTTTTCCGTATTTTTGCGGATTGGAGGGGCGTTCTCGTAATTGTACGAGAAGCTTCTAGAAGATGTGACTAAGGAGGTTACTTTGGATGAGGTTGTGAGTCATGGTAGTGATTCCTTCATTTCATTAATGCACATTTATTGCTTAATGACTCATGCTAATGAATCACCACTAGATATTTTATGAAGCATGATTTATCATCACTCTTTATTCTTTTCTCATTATTGAAAATGCTTCATAATATATTATGATACACTCTCTCTCTTCTCATTATCTTATCTCATATTCTCTCTCCTCAAGCTCTCATCTTCAAGATACTAATCCTTAATCCTCATGTGTTGAGATCAAAGGTTTAGTTAGACTTAAGCATCCATTACCTTTACTCTATATCATCCTTTCATCTTTGATTAGCAATCAAAGTTGATTAGTTACCTCAAGTTAGAGGTGTAGCTTGGTGTTTTGCTCTCGGGTGGATCGTCTACTACCTAGAGAAGGTCGAGGAGAAAAAAGGAGGACACAAAGACGAAGGACCGTTTTCATTAGGTATAATCCCTTAACACTATAGTTTAGTATAGCTATGTGTTCGGTTATTATTTGTTTAGCTTCGATTCAAGCGGTTAGTCGATGTTCGTTCTTTAAACTTGATCGTTTTTAAAAATTCTGCCTCCCCATAAGTACTGGGGTATACTACATCGACTTACACATTCGGCACCTGCCTATGGTTTGGAAGAAGACTATCCAATTAGCGTAATAGGTGTACTATCCTAATCCAAGGAACACTTGCAACCTCAGAGAAGGTAAAAGGAAAAGACAACTGAATAGTCCTATTCGTTTTCTCCAGAACTGGAAACCACCCTCGAATAAGTTCCTTCGAGTTCGTATATAACCATACGATGGTTTTATCCAATGGAAGTGGATGTTCGTAGTAATACGGAGTGTTCTGGAGAAAAGGGTAAAAGTAGGAGTGACAATGAGGTATGCAACTCAGACAATCCAAAAGCCAGTATTAAAGAAGGTTCGGTTAATCTTGGTCACTGAGTCATAGTCAAGGGTCGGGCCATGGTCGCTGCCAAAGAGAAAGAGAAAAGAAACACTCAGCATGCACTCTAACCTAGATCAGAATGGTTATCACTTTATCCAATCAGGAAACCTCCCACTGTAACCTCAAATTCTCCTCCAAACCTGAAAGAAGAAATAGTCGGGATCACCCGAGGAGTAAACTAACTCATCAGTGGGAATCGGGATCCAACTATAATCACATGATAACGTGACGGAATCCACTCACATTATCACACTCCAGAAGGTATGCGCATGCCTGGCAAGTTTCAGTTTCTTTAGAAAATCCCGATATGATTTTTACCCCTAGGACCCAAATGACCTTGAAAAAGTCAACAAATCAAAGAGTCCTAGTCAAGTTCAACCCGTCATTATCCTGGATTGAATTAAACCCACCCGTATGAGCCCTTGACACAGTCAGCAAGGCCGTATGACTGTCCTAACCAATCCCATTAATATGCCACAAACGAACACTACTTAGCTACCGTACACTACGCCTTGACACAGTCAACAAACGCAGCACGAATACTAAGTAATACTTGTAAGAAATGACGGAGGGCTATGTCTAGTTTTTGGCGAAAAACTTTTAACGCAATGAACTTGATATCATTGAAGGAACTGCATAGCTTTTTATAAAAATATAGTGACGAAAACCTTTGCTAAAGAGGTCACTCCCGGTGAAGGGATCTTGGCTCTTTCCCCGTAGAATGAGGTGCAGGATACTCCAACTGAATACCACGATGCAAAGCAAAAAGGCAATCGGCTATAGTGAAGTTATTACCCTGACGCAAACTTCTGTCCAAGGGGTCACTCCCGGTGAAGGGATCTCGGCCCTTGCCTCGTCGACTGAGGTGCAGGATATTCCAACTGAATACCACTGTGCAAAACAAAAGAGAACGTCTTTGTAATAATAGCTTTTTTTGAAAAATTGTTCCAACAACATCAGAATAGCTTTGTTTAGCTTGCATTGATCCGAATCAACGCAGTCCCATCAATTAATCACACCACAAAAGAATGAAAATACGATGTACGTATATGCCATTCGCATTCGCCACTGGGTCCCGTCATCACCCGTTAGGTTACTTAACTAACGACAGAGCGGGGACTGGACTAGCGCGGGTGTAAAACATATACAACATCTACTAGTATATATATCAATATATAATATTCGCTCAAGGCGTGATAAAATGCAACATCACAGAAAAGTAATAAGCATCACAGAACAATACAGATAATCTGGGATCCCCGGGTTTCATAGAGCCGCTACTGAAACCCGATGTTCCTCTGGTCGTGTGGATAGCCTGTGCAATGAAATCTTAGACCCCTACGAGCGCGGCAAGTTACCCGCCAAAACCTGAAGCGAGGCAGCCCCCTTCAACAACGTGAATGGACCACCCAACACTTCACAGAATCCGGTAACTTGAGCACCCCTCCTTGGGTCAACCTGTACCCCCTACAAGTGCGGCGAATAGCCCACTAATTCTAGAATAAAGCCTCCTCCGTCTCAAAGCCATGAGATGCGGGCCCGTTGCCCTTTAGAACCCGGCTACCCGTACACCCCTCCGCGGGGTAATCCTAGTACAGAAAGTAAAAATATACAACGGGTACATCGACCTCAGCCCGGTCGTGCCCCAAAAGAATAATATATAAACAGGCAGTGACGACAGTCCACATGTCGGACGCTCGCCCCGCAATATCAAATGCACATATATAATCAAACTATACTACCATTGCATCCAGGCTATCCACCACGAAAAATCCGCAATATTACAGCACAACACAGAACATCAACGTGAATGTCACGTTCGCAAATCCGTCTAAAAGGACTATAGCAATTAGACCGGATTTACCGATCAAACGACATTCACGGTCTCAGATATAATGTAAATACTGTGAACCAACATATTTAAATTTTCGATCGACAAAATTTCCCGAAGTGGGCCCCAAGCACAATACCCAGTACTCAAACAAATCTGGGCCCAAAATAAAAATACCAGAAACCACAATTCCAAACCAGAGAGCACTGTACAAAATTTGGTGTAGTGAAGGATCTTTACTGCGGCGGAACCGCGGCCAAAACAAGAGTATGGCCGCGGTTCCGCGGCGCAACTGTACGATCACTTTACTAAATTTTCACAGAACTCTTAAAAAACCCTGCACGAATTTCTGCAATACACCAAATAATTTTTTGACAACAAAAAAAATTTCGACAGAAACTGCACATTTTTAAATCGCGGTTTTGGAATTTTTGTTCGATCGAAGTTCTAAATACGTTAGAGCAAGCTAGAAAAGGTTAATGGCGTGGCTCTGATACCATGTAAGACTACGGTAGCGCCCCGGCCGTCTTTCCGAGGCCAAAATGCGGAACAAAATTTTTTCTTAACTTTAAACCGGCACTATCGTATGCTTAAATCCCGGATCGAACCATTAACCTACAACTAGCTATCTAGAGAGAGGGTTGGAAAGCTATATCGATTGATCCATGTCCTTCGGTCTTTGGCCACCATCTCAAGCTCCTCGCGGCATCTCCGGTCTTGATCTTCTCGTCGGAAAGGGCACCACATCTACGAGTCTTTTTACGGGCTCCCGCTTCATCCGAAGCAACTCGGGCACGAAGTGTGCTAGTCGATGTGTCCAAGGTGTTGTAGAGAATGTTTGTGATCACTTTGTCTCTTGCATCCATTGCTTGGATGGAGGTTGAAGGTGTTGCCATTAATGGAAACTAAGAGCTAGAGGAAGAAGAAGAAGAAGAGAAGGCTTTCTTTCTTTTCTTTTCTTTTGTTGTGTGTGTATATTATGAGAGTGAGAGAGTGCTGAAACAATAACATGAGAGCAACCTTACTCATGGCAGCCCCCCCTCTCTTCTCATTATATCAACCCAAATCAATCACATTATGTGACACAAGCACAAGAAAAGAGACCACGAGTCATCACTTGTGCATGTGTCACCATTAATGCTCTAAATGATGATTTCTAGCACATAATATCCATATGTAAACATTAACCCAAATGTTTACAACAATAAAAAGATACGGCAACATCTAAAGTAAACCTATCACGCCCCGCTTCTCAGAGTGTGCTAAGATAGGCACGTGACAGAGCCAACCATGCTACCTGTGGATAGGAAAAATCCCTCCACAGTCACATTACGGCTATAGAGATATCAAGAACAGAAAGTAAATAAACTATCTAGTACATGTCCATGAGCCAGAATAAACGAGTCAAGAAATAATATGCGGAAGAAATAAATCCAAGTAACAAGAACATCTGGAAAGTAAGGAAATAACTAACTGGATACTAACAGGATCCTCACTGCTCGGCCTGACGGCGTAAATACTCTTGATCAGCTTGCGACAAAGGTAGAGGATCTGAGCCATGCAAAACCCAGACATCAGTGCATCATAATATCAACAATAATATAATCAGGCGGTAACAAGTCATGCAGGCATGAGTATGAACAGTAACAAGTCATCAATAACAAGTAACAGTAACATGAATATAAATCAGTGAACATGATATAAACAGGTGAACTGCAGTGAGTAGTCTAAACTGTGCTATAGGGTGATCTACTCTAAAGTTATTCGAAATCAATGAATGTAATCCTCATCGTAACTCATCGGTCTATGTCCCGTTCATTCCACACGGGACCACGGTAAAATGATGTAATAGACTGTGAGTCTATGTCCCGTTCATTCCCCACGGGACCACGGTAAAATGATATAATAGCCCTTTGAGTTACGTTCAGCTACATTCTTGATTTCCCCATACCCCCAAGTTATGTGTGTAAGTCAGGTATTTATAAATCTGAGACTAATGCCAACACAGGATCAAGCAGGAATATGTTTGTCTGTACTGACAACATGATATGTCCATCGGGACAACATGTCAGGATTGTCGGCATTAGAAACAGGATCAGGCAACATGTCAAGTAGTGATATATCAGATCATGTCAGGTAGTGTACATGTATCAAGTCATGTCAAGTGGTGGTGTATCAGGTATCAAGTCAAGCAGTAATATATCAGCTCATGACAGGTAGTGCACATGTGTCAAGCGGATGCTCATACTAAAACTGTAGCAAGTACGGATGCACGGTAAAGCATGGATGCACAAATATTTTGTCAGGGGTTGCATCATGACTATGTAGGATGTACAATTATCAAGCATGGTGCACTAATACAACAGTAACATGAAATAATATGGTCTCGGTGTGCAACTAGATATGTAATAAACCGTACGGATACTATAAAACTGTAAATCGGTAAAATTTGCTGAATATTAAAACACAAGCATTATTATTTATTAAATAGATATTGATATAATAATATTAACATGGATAACATATTCAAACCGATTAATAACTATAAAAGTGGTATTGATTAACCATGCACAAGAAAGTTCCGTTCAGAAATTCAGCGTCACCCTGATTTGTAAAATAGATTAAAAATAACAAACGTTCTCCAAAAGGGACATGTTTTATACCAAAACAAAGATAATTCAATAAGGTTTTCATTTTTATAATTTGAAGTATCTCAGGTTGTTCCTACAAAAAGTTATGAACATTCAAAATTGAAAGTTTGCTGCTGGAATTTCCCTGGACAGCAGTTTAGAGATATTTTCATTTGCATTTTAAGTTATTTAAAAAATTTATTTTGCAAGTAAATATTTCATAGAGTTATAGTATTCCGAGTTAGATTCGTAACTAACTAAAGAACGTATACTAATGATTTTTCTATGATTTATAATGAATTTTATAACGTAACGTGTACAGTAAATTTCAGATTTGTCGTATCCGCTTTGCAATGACGTTTCATATGTAAACTATAATATTTTTAAATGTATAACATTAAAAAATGCAGATTATAAACTAATTAAAGATATCAATAAGAAATATTACGACGATATATATTTTAAATGATATGGATGCAAACGGGTATCACATAATCGTAAAATGATAAACTAACAAGTGCGGAACATATAACTAAGCAATATGAAATGTAACTATTCAATTTGATGCAGTATATGATAGTATAGTATGTAACAAGATAAGTTTTCATGACCTAGATCTGAAATGATATGAATGGATGCAAACGGAACATCGAAAAGTTATAAAACTAAATATGGGGTGCATGATTTTAAATACAGGTATTCCATTGTTAAAATAGACGCGTCTAAAGTAATGTAGCATGTAATTAAGATTTGTTTGCATGCCCTAGATCTGAAATGCACTATACAAATGTAAACGGAACGTCGAAAGGCTGTAATATGAAACATGTGATGCTTGATTTAAAATACAGGTGTGATATTTATTTAAATATGTATATAATGAGTTATATAGCATGTAGCAAGATTAACTTGCCTAGACGGAACAAGAACGGATGTGTACGGAACGTCCTTCGTCGGCGAAATGTCGCGACGCGCGCACGGTACACGGAACGGTTCCAAACAACGCACGAGAGTGATCACGCAAGTCAGGTACGTTCACTGAATCACTCGGATCGTCAGCGACGAGCACGGCTCCGGCGGTGATCTCCGGAATCAAGAAACAAGATCAAGAAGAGGAAAGAAGAAAGAAGAAGAAGAAGCTGTGTATTAAATAAGAAAAAAAAATTAAATAAAATATATATAAATATATATATGCAGAGGAGAGAGAGAGAGAAAGGGGGTGTTAGTTTGTTAGGAAATTAGTTTATATTTAAATTAAAAAAATCATTTATTAGTTAACTAAATTTTAATTTGTATCAATTTATAAAATTAATATTATATAAATAAAATTTGATATTCTGGTAAATACAAATATAGTCCAAAACATGCCCGGGTCGGGTCTAAAATTCAGTTTTAAAATACGAAAAATATACATGTCGACCAAAATAAAAAAAATGAATGTCCGGATAACGAAAAATGTATACCCCCAAGAATGGATGCACGCATGTGCGCGTAGCCATCCAAACAAGTCCGTTTCACTGAACGGGACGAGAACAAGATGCGCGGATGCTACCACGGGGTTAGGGGTATCATGCAGGCCATGCAATGTATTTTTAAAATATTTTATGTGACTTTAAATGTTATATTAAAAATGCAGATGCCAGATAAATGCCAGTATGCAGTATATGAAAAAAATGAAAGTGCATGGATCCACATAACAAGCCGGGATAAATCATAAACAAGAATTAAAACGGGTTTCCATCAAGCGGGTCGGGTCGGATGCAAATTCAGATGTCAAATACACTATTCGCACCAAAAACGCAGTAAATTAGGAAAATACCATAAATAAAGAAATACTTGAAATAGAACCGGTATAAATGAAGTCGGGTGTTACATTATACCCAACTACAAAAAAATTTCGTCCTCGAAATTCCCCAAAACAAGAAAAGATAAACAATCAAGAATCTACAAGACGAGATCTGAAAACTTCTGTCGAATCTCGTCTTCTCGTTCTCATGTTGATTCTCCGTGCGAGCGATTCCCCCAAGAAACAAGTATGAGAGGGATAACCTTATTCTTAAGGACCTTTTCCCTTCGATCCACAATCGACATCGGTCGTTCTTCAAAGGTTAAATCTTCTCGTACAGTCAGCTCCGAATGATCCGGCACGTGTGTTTCATCTCGAACATATTTACGGAGTTGAGATATATGAAACACGTCATGAACATTCGCCAAAGATTGTGGTAAAGCCAATCGATAAGCCACTTCTCCAATACACTCCAAAATCTCGAAAGGCCCCACGAATCGAGAATTAAGCTTGCCTCGACTCCCAAAACGAATCACTTCTCTAGTCGGTGATATCTTCAAGAATACCAGATCACCAATAGCGAACTCTAGAGGTCTTCATGATGTATCGGCCCAACTCTTCTGCCGATCTTGTGCTGCCTTTAAATGATTCCGGAAGTGTTAACTTTCTCTACTGTCTGCACGATCAAATCCGGTCCCAACAATCTTCATTCTCTAATATCGTCTCAACAAACAGGTGAACGACACTTGCGATCATATAATGCTTCGAATGGAGCCATCTGAATAGTCACCTGAAAGCTGTTGTTGTACGAAAACTCCACCAAGTATAGATGTTCCTCCCATGAACCCTTGAAGTCTAACATGCAAGCTCTCAACATGTCTTCAAGAGTTTGGATCGTTCTCTCCGACTGGCCATCTGTTTGAGGATGATAAGCTGTGCTAAATTTCAATCGAGTCCTCAAACTTTCCTGGAAGCTCCTCCAGATGTGTGATAAGAATCGGGTGTCACGGTCGGACACGATGCTCACAGGTACTCTATGCAATCTCACAATCTCCTGCATGTACCATTCTGCTAACACTTCCGTTGACTGACCAACTCGAAACGGTATGAAGTGAGCTGCCATGGTCAATCGATCAACAATCACCCAAATTGTATTATTGCCCTTTGGACTCCGCGGTAAAGCTGTCACGAAATCCATGGTTATATATTCCCACTTCCATTGAGGAATCGGAAGTGGTTGCAATAAACCAGCAACCCTTTGATGTTCAGCCTTAACTTGCTGACACACCAAGCACTTTGCAACAAAGCGAGCAATCTCCCTTTTCATGCCTACCCACTAGAAATGCTGTCGTAGATCACGGTACATCTTCGTGCCTCCTAGATATACGGAATACGCGGAACTGTGTGCCTCCTTCATTACTTCTTCGCGAATATCTCCTTTTGGCACACACAAACGGCTACCATATCGCAACGAACCATCTTCATGAATTAACAAGTCCGTTCGAAGTCCAGCTTCAACCTGTTCTCGAAACCTTTGCAATCTCGGGTCCTTCGACTGCGCTGCTTTAATACTCTCGATCAATGATGACTGTATTTGCAGCTGCATCAACTGTCCTAAAGAATGCGGTAACACGATCTCCAACTTGAATCTCCGAAAGTATTCCATAAGCTCCTTCTGTGCAGTCAACATCTGAATTGCTGGCAACCGACTAAGCGCATCCGGCACAACATTAACTTTCCCCGGATGATACTTAAGATCAAGATCGTAGTCAGCCATCAGCTCTAACCATCTACACTGCCTCATATTAAGCTCCTTCTATGTGAACACATACTTCAGGCTTTTGTGATCGGTGAATACTTCGACCCTTTCGCCCAATAAGTAGTGTCTCCAAATCTTTAAAGCGAAAATCACAGCCGCTAGCTCCAAATCTTGAGTTGGGTAATTCTTCTCATGGGTCTTCAACTGTCTCGATGCGTAGGCTATAACCTTCCCATGCTGCATCAAAACACATCCCAATTCTTTCCCAGATGCGTCGCTGTGAATCACCAATCCTCCGGAACTGTCTGGTACGGTCAAAATATGAGCGGTTAACAATCTCTGCTTCAACGCCTCAAAAGCTGACGCACACTTATCCGTCCACACAAATGGTACTTCCTTGCGCGTAAGCTTGGTCAAAGGCTCAGCCAAACGAGCAAAATTCTCCACGAACCTTCTGTAATAGCCGGCAAGTCTAAGAAAACTTCTGATCTCTGCTACCTTCTTCGGAATCAGCCAATTTTGAACTGCTGCAATCTTCTCGGGATCAACGGCGATTCCATCTCTGGATACGACGTGCCCCAAAAACTTCACTTCTTCAAGCCAAAACTTGCACTTGCTCATCTTTGCATATAATCTTTCTTGACTCAATGTCTGTAGTGCGATCTTCAAGTGTTCCGCATGCTTTTCAATGCTCCTCGAGTAGAACAGAATATCATTGATGAACACCACTATAATCTGGTCCAAGAACGGTGAAAAGATTCGGTTCATCAAGTCCATAAATATCGCCGGTGCATTCGTAACTCTGAATGGCTTCACTAAATACTTGTAATGTCCATACCGAGTTCGGAACACAGTCTTGCAAATATCTTCTGATTTAACTCGGACCTGATAATATCCGTACCGCAAATCCAGCTTCGAGAATACCCTCGCGCCACTAAGCTACTCGAACAATTCACCAATGCGAGGGATCGGGTACTTGTTCTTAATAGTTACCCGGTTTAATTCTTGATAATCGATGCACATCCTCCGTGTGCCATCTTTCTTCTTGACTAGAAGAACTGGAGCTCCCCAAGGTGAATTGCTGCTGCGAATTCAACCCTTCTCTAGCAATTCCGTAACCTGCTTCTTTACTTCTTCCAACTCCACTGGCGCCATCGGATAGTACGCCTTTGAGATTGGCGCTGCACCAGGAACAAGATCAATCGCGAACTCCACATCTCGTTTTGGCGGTAAACCCGAGATGTCCTCGAACATGTCCACGAACTCTCAAACTACAGCTGGCGCTTCCTCCTTATCAACTTCCATCGACGCAAGAACGGTGCTTGTCGGCCTAGCCCTAAACTCGACTGGCCCGACAGAACTGCTACCTCCATCAAAACAAACTCCGGATGTCCGGGAATCTGGAAAATCACTTTCTTTGCTCTACAATCAATGTGAGCGTGGAAAGTGCCGAGAAAGTCCATTCCCAATACAACTTCATAACTGCCGGTATCGGTCACCAAGAAATCTGCAAAACATGAACTGGTAAGCAATGAAACTGAGAGAACCAAGGTAATAAAACGTCCATGAAACAAGGAAATGAAACAAGACCAGGACTCCAAGTTAATTAAATAGAGTACCGCATTGTAACCATGCTGCAATTCATAGTTACAATCATATAACTCCGTTCAAGTCGCCCAAATCCTTGTATCAGAATAGAAAGAAACAAGAGGGAACCAGAAGGTTTTAAGTAGAGATGCAAAGTTGTTTTCATATTGTCAGGACAGGGGTCAAGAGAAAGATATGATTCAAGAATCATGATAACAATATGGCAGGATATGTTCCTAATCACGGATTTTCTGATTCGTGTATTGGGTCCAATACCCAACTACAAAAAGAATCAAACCCGATTAACCTAAATCCTATGGCTCTGATACCAAACAAACCCTGTCACGCCCCGCTTCCTAGAGTGCGCTAAGATAGGCACGTGACAGAGCCAACCATGCTACCTGTGGATAGGAAAAATCCCTCCACAGTCACATTACGGCTGTAGAGATATCAAGAACAAGAAAGTAAAAAACTATTTAGTACATGTCCATAAGCCAGAATAAACGAGTCAAGAAATAATATGCGGAAGTAATAAATCCAAGTAACAATAACATCTGGAAAGTAAGGAAATAACTAACTGGATACTAACAGGATCCTCACTGCTCGGCCTGACGGCGGAAAAACTCTTGATCAGCTTGCGACAAAGGTAGAGGATATGGGCTATGCAAAACCCAGACGTCAGTACGTCATAATTTCAACAATAATATAATCAGGGGGTAACAAGTCATGAAGGCGTGAGTATGAACAGTAAGAAGTCATCAATAACAAGTAACAGTAACATGAATATAAATCAGTGAACATGATATAAACAGGTAAAGTGCAGTGAGTAGTCTAAACTGTGCTATAGGGTGATCTACTCTAAAGTTATTTGAAATCAATGAATGTAATCCTCATCGTAATTCATCGGTCTATGCCCTGTTCATTCCACATGGGACCACGGTAAAATGATGTAATAGACTGTGAGTCTATGTCCCGTTCATTCCCCACGGGACCACGGTAAAATGATATAATAGCCCTTTGAGTTACGTTCAGCTACATTCTTGATTTCCCCATACCCCCAAGTTATGTGTGTAAGTCAGGTATTTATAAATCTGAGACTAATGCCAACACAAGATCAAGCAGGAACATATTTGTCTATACTGACAACAGGATATGTCCATCGGGACAACATGTCAGGATTGTCGGCATTAGAAACAGGATCAGGTAAACATGTCAAGTAGTGATATATCAGGTCATGTCAGGTAGTGTACATGTATCAAGTCATGTCAAGTAGTGGTATATCAGGTATCAAGTCAAGCAGTAGTATATCAGGTCATGACAGGTAGTGCACATGTGTCAATCGGATGCTCATACTAAAACTGTAGCAAGTATGGATGCACGGTAAAGCATGGATGCACAAATATTTTATCAGGGGTTGCATCATGACTATGTAGGATGTACAATTATCAAGCATGGTGCACTAATACAACAGTAACATGAAGTAATATGGTCTCGGTGTGCAACTAGATATGTAATAAACCGTACGGATACTATAAAACTGTAAATCGGTAAAATTTGCTGAATATTAAAACACAAGCACTATTATTTATTAAATAGATATTGATATAATAATATTAACATGGATAACATATTCAAACCGATTAATAACTATAAAAGTGGTATTGATTAACCATGCACAAGAAAGTTCCATTCAGAAATTCAGCGTCACCCTGATTTGTAAAATAGCTTAAAAATAACAAACGTTCTCCAAAAGGGACGTGTCTTATACCAAAACAAAGATAATTCAATAAGGTTTTCATTTTTATAAGTTGAAGTATCTCAGGTTGTTCCTACAAAAAGTTATGAACATTCGAAATTGAAACTTTGCTGCTGGAATTTCCCTGGACAGCAGTTTAGAGATATTTTCATTTGCATTTTAAGTTATTTAAACAATTTATTTTGCAAGTAAATATTTCATAGAGTTATATTATTCCGAGTTAGCTTCGTAACGAACTAAAGAACGTATACTAATGATTTTTGTATGATTTATATTGAATTTTATAAGGTAACATGTACAGTAAATTTCAGATTTGTCGTATCTGCTTTGCAACGACGTTTCATGTGTAAAATATAATATTTTTAAATGTATAACATTAAAAAATGCAGATTATAAACTAATTAAAGATAATAATAAGAAATATTACGACGATATATATTTTAAATGATATGGATACAAACGGGTATCACATAATCGTAAAATGATAACCTAACAATTGCGGAACATATAACTAAGCAATATGAAATGTAACTATTCAATTTGATGCAGTATATGATAGTATAGTATGTAACAAGATAAGTTTTCATGACCTAGATCTGAAATGATATGAATGGATGCAAACGGAACATCAAAAAGTTATAAAACTAAATATGGGGTGCATGATTTTAAATACAGGTATTCCATTGTTAAAATAGATACGTCTAAAGTAATATAGCATGTAATTAAGATTTGTTTGCATGCCCTAGATCTGAAATGCACTATACAAATGTAAACGGAACGTCGAAAGGCTGTAATATGAAACATGCGATGCCTGATTTAAAATACAGGTGTGATATTTATTTAAATAGGTATATAATGAGTTATATAGCATGTAGCAAAATTAACTTTCCTAGACGGAACAAGAACGGATGTGTACGGTACGTCCTTCGTCGGCGAAATGTCGTGATGCGCACACGGTGCACGGAACGGTTCCAAACAACGCACGAGGGTGATCACGCAAGTCAGGTACGTTCACTGGATCACTCGGATCGTCAGCGACGAGCACGGCTCCGGCGGTGATCTCCGGAATCAAGAAACAAGATCAAGAAAAAGAAAGAAGAAAGAAGAAGAAGAAGCTGTGTATTGAATAAGGAAAATAAATAAATAAAATATATATAAATATATATATACAGAGGAGAGAGAGAGAAAGGGGTTGTTAGTTTGTTAGGAAATTAGTTTAGATTTAAATTTAAAAAATCATTTATTAGTTAACTAAATTTTAATTTGTATCAATTTATAAAATTAATATTATATAAATAAATTTGATATTCTGGTAAATACAAACATAGTTCAAAACATGCCCGGGTCGGGTCTAAAATTCAGTTTTAAAATACGAAAAATATACATGTCGACCAAAATAAAAAAAAATGAATGTCCGGATAACGAAAAATGCATACTCCCAAGAACGGATGCACGCACGTGCGCGTAGCCATCCAAACAAGTCCGTTTCACTGAACGGGACGAGAACAAGATGCGTGGATACTACCATGGGGTTAGGGGTATCATGCAGGCCATGCAATGTATTTTTAAAATATTTTATGTGACTTTAAATGTTATATTAAAAATGCAGATGCCAGATAAATGCCTGTATGCAGTATATGAAAAAAATGAAAGTGCACGGATCCACATAACAAGCCGGGATAAATCATAAACATGAATCAAAACGGGTTTCCAGCAAGCGGGTCGGGTCGGATGCAAATTCAGATGTCAAATACACTATTCGCACCCAAAACACAGTAAATTAGGAAAATACCATAAATAAAGAAATACTTGAAATAGAACTGGTATAAATGAAGTAGGGTGTTACAAAACTCGTGACGGATCACAAGGATACCCCTCACTTGTATATACATACCTGCACCCACATTCCGACTGAATACAAATGCGATGAGACTAAAGTAATCCAACAAATCTAATACTAGGATCCGGCTTAAACCAAAGCCCACTAGTATGATCAGCCCGATCATGATCCGTGCAATACCGCACGTATATGATCGGACCCTGCCATATATCATACGGCCTCTACAACATTTCGTCCGAAACTTGAGAAACTGTCTGTGGGGGACTCTAAAGACTCGTCAATACTTTGGCTGTGGATTTAACCACTAGCACGTCGGAGGTACTAGCTGTACGTAACGAGCATCCAGGTATTGACCAAAAGGGAGGTCGATGAACGAACTCATCCTGACACCCTACTGAGCCTGTCAGTGATAATATCTGTACAGTCCGATCCGTTCGTCTATGAGTATCGCATGTCGGGCCTAGGGGGTTGGTAAAAGTCAGACCCCCAAAAGCGGTACAAGAACACCCTGAGATACTACTGGAATACCTACGAGTAAATCTCCTGTCTCGGCCGAGGGCTTTGTGTAATGGCTCTCCTAGACACAGCTCGATCTCACCCCCAATACCGGGAGAGACGAATCCCCTGCTGATCCGCTCACTTGCCTCTATGTGGTTCGGGACTGTACCCAACTAAAACCTGTTTGCACGACTCTTTTGAGCCGTGGTAGGGTAGTAATCAAAGCACAGTGGGAACTCACACGAGACAAATGAAGACCTCAGGTCGATGAACTAAGCTGTACACATGTCACCAGGGAACTGCTATCTGACGCTAGGTATAATACCCACTAGCATGTTCCCTGCGAGTCCTGTCCGGTGTACTTATAACCCAATGAGCACCTGTATACATCTTAGGTGATCCAACTGACACCAATGGCTTGTGAGACCGGCCACTGCCCCTCGTCGGGGTCTTGACTAAATACACTAGTCTACTAATGGAGTATCGATGCCCAGTCTCGAAACTCCCACGACTAGGGACCACTTTAAGGATGTGCTTATGGACCCCAGCTCCCACGTATATGATCGCCATCATACTGCTGGTTATCAAGCAAGAATCCTAAGGGCTCTATCAACGTGCAATAGTGATCTGTACCATCACCTAAAGCAGTACACGATGATAAAGATAAACCAGATAGTATACTATTTTCTATCAACGTGCAATAGTGAACAGCAATGTCACTTAAAGCATGTACACGATGATAAAGACAAACCAGATAGTATACAATTCTCTTGAGTAAGACTGTCCTACCGGCATAGGTCCTCCCTCAATCATTGCAATCACGTGCCTGTGATCCAATAATTGACTTCGAGGGCACTATATCCAACACGATAATCCGCACCATCTATTAGCGGATCCCCTAACGAGAGATGTAGAGGTGTAATTGCCAAGAATTTCGAAATACCGATTTAAAGAAACTCGTTTTGAAACGGTGTAGTATTTTAATGAAAAAGTTCTTCTTTAAATTAACTATAACTCTAGAATACCGTGCTATAGAACTATAATGTGCGTGTGGGGTAGGTTGTTACCCCATGAAGTTTTTCTAAATGTATTTAAACGAATTATCGAGAAGTGTTATACTAAAGTTCATGGTATTTTAATGAAAAAGTTTGTTATATGTTTGTTTCCTATGAAATTTTTGTTAAACAAAAAAAACTAAATGATGTGAAATTATGTTAAGATTAAGGTAGCATATTAGTTTGTTTTAATTTGCTTAACACATGCCTTACAAATATAAAAAGAATGTGATATCGGAGATAACTCCTCTTTTGTCGAGTTGTTTTAAAATACGAATTGAGATGAAAGAAATGGAAAGAAGAAGGAATTACGGCTTTTAGATGGTTAAGAAGAGATCGAAGAAGCTTTCGGGGTCGTGGTTTCGTCGGAGATGCTCCGGTCGTCAAGTTTGGCTCGCTACTCCACTTGAGGGGCTTAACTCCACTTGGCACTTAGATAGTTTTGAGAGAATTTTTGCTAAAATTTCAGGATGGGGGAGAGCTATAGCATGGGGTGGTATTTACAGTGAAGAATTAGGGTCTGGGAATTAAAATTTTGGATTAAAATGCATTAAAAAGATGTTAGATGGTGAATTGAAGAGTCTCTGTTTGATTGCAGGAAAATCAAACAGTGCAGAGGAGTTAAGGGGAGTCGAAGGGACAGGTGTGCAAAGCACGGAGTGATTTGGAGCACTTTGGATCGTTGGGGCTGGCCAAATCAAGGAAACGGGCGGTTGGATTTTGTCGATCTGTCTTGAGATTTGTGTCACGTGTCAAGTTGGGTGTGTACACCTCATTGCGCCTATTTGATTTTTCTGAAACTTTTCATTTCTCCGTGTATTGCACGTGCAACTCTTGGGCTTCCAAAAAATTAAAAAGTAAAATCTAAAAAAATAATTGTGTCTGATGGGATTCGAACACATAGGCTATGCCACAGCAGTGTAGAGGCTTTATCAGTGAGCTTCAAATTGTTTCTTGCTTTATTGAACAAATCTAACTTATAACTCTTACACAGGCTGTAATACTCTTTTCTGTACAATAACAAGAATTTTCTGTACAGTGATTTCAGAGTTGTTACATTCCACCCTTCTTATAAAAATTTCGTCCTCGAAATTTAAATTACATAGGGACTAATTTTCAAAGAAGTAAGGGTATCGTGCACGCATATCTTCTTCTCTTTCCCAAGTTGATTCTCCTGGCGAATCATTCCTCCACATCACTCGGACCAAGTTTACCTCCTTGTTCCGTAATGTTTTCATCTTTCGGTCCAGGATCTCAACTGGTTGTTGCTCCCAGGTTAGGTCAGTTTGTACCGTGAGCTCTGAGTGATCAAGTATGTGGCTGGGGTCACTCATATATCATCGTAGTTGGGGTATGTGGAATATATTTTGCACTCCTTCCAATGAGGGTGGTAGTGCCAAACGATAAGCCACTTCTCCAACTCGTTCGAGTATGTCGAACGGTCCTATGTATCTTGGACTTAGCTTACCCCTCTTGCCAAAAAGGATCACTCCTCTGTTTGGAGAGATCTTCAAGAATACATGGTCTCCAGGTTGGAATTCCAGATGTCGACGCTTTGCATCTGCCCAATGCTTCTGTCGGTCTTAGGCTATGCGCATCTTTTCCCTGATCATGCGAACCATATTTACAGTTGCCACGATCATCTCTGGTCTATGGAGTTCACGATCTCCAACGTCGTCCCAACTCAACGGGGAACAACACTTCCATCCATAGAGTGCTGCGAATGGTGCCATCCCAATACTTGCTTGATAGCTGTTGTTGTATGAAAACTCCACAAGGTGTAGGTGATCTTCCTACGAACCTCCGAAGTCTAACATACAGGCTCTTAGCATGTCTTCCAGAATCTGAATTGTTCGCTCGGACTGTCCGTTGTTTGTGGATGATACGCCGCACTGAAATTCAGACTCGTTCCCAGGCTAGCTTGCAGACTCTGCCAAAACTGTGATCGGAATCTTGTATCATGATCGGAGACGATGCAAACAGGTACTCCATGTAATCTCACGATATCCTACTTAAGTTTATGGGTATCAAGACAAGTGGGGTATATCTTGAAGGTTTAAATCTTACTTGAGATTTTTACTCACCTCCATGTACTTCTTTGCTAACGTCTCGGTTGACTGGCCAACTCGAAATAGAATAAAGTGAGCCGACTTGGTTAGTCGATCCCCAATAACCCAAATTGCATCGTTACCCTTCGTGCCGCGAGAGAGAGCAGTCATGAAGTCCATGGTAATGTGCTACCATTTCCATTTTGAGATTGGTAATGGCTGAAGTAGACCAGCAGTTCTGTGATGTTTGTCACGCCCCGCTTCCCGGTGTACAGATAAGGAGACGCGACGAGACACATGACATATTTACTCAGAAGTATGTAAGTCGATGTACAACACCCCACGACTTGCGGGGAGGCGGAAATATGAAAAACGATCTTGTTCTTTGCTTAAACATCGACTAACCGCATGAATTGAAGCTAAACGATAACTAACATCAAACATAGAAGTTAACAACTACTATGTAAAGGGATTATACCTAAAGAACCGTGTCCTTCGTCTTTACGAACTCCACCTCCTCCTCGGCCTTCTCCAAGTAGTAGACGATCCACCACGAGAGCTAAACTCCAAGCTTTGCCTCTAAACTTGAGGCAACTAGGTATCTTTAAGTGCTAATTAAAGTACCTAGATGAAATAGAGTATGGTTATGGATTAAGTAGTCTAACTAATCCTTGTACTCAACACATGAGAGGGGAGGATTAAGGTTTTAAGAGAGAGAGCTTGAGGAGAGAGAAGATGAACATAATAATGAGAAGAGAAAATGAGTTATCATAATATATATCAAGCATTTTATTTTATCAAGAAAAAAAAAGAAAATGATTTACAACCATGCTTGATAAATATCTTATGGTGATTCATCTCCATGAGTCATTAAGCAATTATGAAGCATTAATGACATGGATGAATCATCCATATGACTTACTAATCTCATTCAATGTATATGCCACCTAAATCTCCTTAGTCACCATCTTCTAGAAGCTTCTCGTGCAATTACGAGAACGCCCCTCCTATCCGTGAAAACACGGAAAAACTTTAGACTGTATAAATCCAATAACCGGATACTAGTAACTGGCTTAAACCAAAGCCGACTAGTAAAAACTGTCCGAAAGTCGTACGTGCGTAAACACACGTATGCGTCCGAACCCTTGTCGTAAAACCATACGACCTCTATATCGTTTCGCTTGGAGTAGGAAAACTCTCTGTGTGGGACTCTAGAGACTCGACTACTACGCTGGCAGTGGGTTTAACCACAGACCGCAAGCGGCACTAGCTGTACGTAACGGTCCCCAGGTAGATGTCGATAAGAAGGCCGATGAGGAAACCCATCCGAACTCCTTCTGAGTCTGATGTGACAATCTCCGTACAGTCCGGTCTGTTCGTCTAAGACTATCGCATATCGGGCCTAGGTGGGCGGCAAGCGTCAGTCCCCTAATAGCGGTATAAGTCGTGTCGGAGCGAAGCCCATTACACCCTGAGAAACTACTGGAACCTACCAGCAAATCTCGCTTGCCCTGGCCAGGGATTTTGCGTAATGGCTCTCTGACACAGTGCGATATCAACCCCCAATACTGGGAGAGACGAATCCTATCTAACCGCCTCTACCTCCAAGTGCTCGGGACTGCACCCAACTGCTACCTGTTTGCACGACTCCTTTGAGCCGTGGTAGGGTAGCAATCTAAGAACAGTGGGACACACTCGAGGCAAAGTAACAGTGTCAAGTCTGCGGACTATGCTGTACTCATATTACCTGGGAACTGTTCACTGACGACTGGTATAAAACCAACCAACAGTTCCCTGTGAGTCCTGTCCGGTGTACCAGTAACCCAACGAGCACCTGCATACTATCTCCAGTACGACGTACTGACGGCTGTGGGATAGACCATCTCCCCAACTGGGATGAGAAGCGTACACACTAGTCTACTCCGGAGTATCGATGCCCTGTCTCGATAATCCAACGACTAGGGACCTGAATAAGGATGTGCTTGTAGACTATCCAGCCCCCACTAGTGTGACTGCCATCGCAACGCTAGTAGTCAAGCAAGATCCTAAGAGCTCTATCAATACATATACTCACATATTAAGATAGAAAAACCAAGTAGCATACTACCATGTTTAGCAAGACTGTTATATACATGTGAATATCCCAAGCTTCTATTAAGTAATATACAAATTAGTATGATACAATAATGACCCCTAGGGCATATACACTAACAAAGTAAACACGTTAAGCATAAAAAAGCAATATAATATAAATGTACACAAGAATGACATGAGATGTAAAAGAACATCAAATTTTTATTTATTAAACATTCTTTACAATACAACTGGAATGTAAATACAATGCGGAAAGCAATGCCTAAACAATGGTATGGACTGAAAGTAAAAATATATACAAGTGAACTAAAACTCTGGGTCCTCAATAAACTGCTCCAAGTCTTCTTGGCTGGACTCGATCTCCAGAGAGTCGGATCCTCCTGACAACATTCCAAAGAAATAATAGAAAAGGAATGTCGTCAGCGAACAATCGCTCGGTAAGTTCCAAAGAGATATAGAAATAGAATAGACTGATAAAAGAATATAATCGGTATATGTATGTTTTTTATGTTAACGTAGTTGTTTGTAGCTTGGTACAGAATGTGCCAGTGTATACGAGAGGAGTCCAACTTACCCCGTGGACTATGGTATATAGAGTACAAGGCCCCATCAAAACACACGGGATAATGGCAACGGATATTCAGGTTAGGTGTATTAAAGTGACCGTCTTGTGCCACTTTTAACACATTCCGTACTGGTCTACCCCTTTAAAAATCCCGTAATATTTATTATATTGTTTATAGTTGTAAGACTTGCCGAAACCATGATATCAGTTGTTCATGTAAACGGATAGTCTTGTATTCAAGTCAATGTATATCCATGGTTCGTTCAGTTCAAGTCATGTTGATATTAATTGTATTCTGGTATTCATGTTTCAAGTTCCAGCATATGGATTCACGTTGTATTGGAGTTATATTTGAATTGTATGTAGATTGGAATTGTATTCAGATTAGGCTGAGACTTCGTCTGAGTCAGACACTTAAGCAGAATTTGATTCCTGAATTAGGTTTTGAAGTTATCGGTAACTGCTGCACATGGACGGCAGGATTTGTGACTTTTTCCAAGCCAATTACTATTGATAACCCTGTTTTAGTTTTCTACCTTAAATAGGAAAGCACCCACTTTCTCCGGCTCCCTAAGGCTAAAGAGAATTGGTCCCGCTTAAACCTATATTTACTAGGGTTCTTATTGTAAATTAATAAACTTGAGGGGGTTTTATGAAAAATAGTTTAGTATACTTTCAAAATAATTCTCAAGTATTTATTTATCGTATTTAGGGTTTTCATGGATGTAATTTTTAAATGTGAAGTATTCTAGTGAATATAAATCTAGATTGAATAGTATATGGTATATAGTATTTTAGTGTAAATTTGACTTGTATGGATTTGTGATGGTAGATTCATGAAATTTGTGATTCCTTTGTTTAGAAAACATGGAATTTATTTTATGTATTTAAAATAGATAATTTGATAATATTATAAATAATTATTAAAAATTTATTTATTAAATAGAAATCATATTTTCTTAAAAATTGTAATAAAAATTCCATCGAGATCGGATGCTTCATGAGGAGGTCTGCATCTCGCTATACTAGTACCAAGGATGTGCGATAACCCGCACCATCCAAATCGGGTTCCTCAAAATGGGTTGTAGAGGATTAATTGCAAGGAATTTAATTTAAAACAATCTTAAAGAATACAGTTTTATTAGTTTAAGGTATTTTATTGTAAAATTGTATTTATCCCACAAAACACTGTTCCAAAGCCATTGTGCTACGTCATGATGAGTGTTGTGATGAGATAGGTCATTACCTCGTGAGTTTTCTAAAGGTAATATGAGCAAATATGATGAAAGATGTCGAATAGAAAGTTTATGGTATTTAATCGTAAAATTGAAATAAAAGTTGTATAACATTGTATTTTGAATTGAAACTTGTTATAAATGTTTGTTTATGATTACTAAACAAGTTGTAACAATATAGGTGTTTGGTTATTAAGAAAAGTTGTGTTTTTAACCAAAATTAAAATCGGAAGTCAGAATAACTCCACTTCCGACGAGTTTTGAAAAGAGATCTTTTTGGAATAGGAAGAGAGGAGAGGAGAGGGGACTTACTGAATTAGTGTAGAGAGAAGAGGTGGATAAAGGTTTTGAGAGCTTCGTGGAGTCGTGGGATCGCCGGAATCTTCCCGAATCGTCGCCGGAATTTGACCTTGGGCTAACTCCACTTATACAACTAATTTGATTTGGAAAAATTTGAGAGTTTTGATTATAGATTTTAGAATAGAGAGGGCTAGGTATGGTGTGGTATTTATAGGATATAATTAGGGTTTATGGAATTAAAATAAGAATTAAAAATGCATTAAACATTGGATTAAAAGCTCATTTTTAATTCTCTGTTTAATTTCAGGAAAAACAAACAGAACTAGAGTAGTGGGGGAGGCCAAGGGGTTTAGGGTAAAAATTTAGAGGCATTTGGTACGGGGGGACGGGGGCGACGCCGGCCCCAGAGCACATCTCGCTGGTCATTGGTGGGGGTGGGGTGCTTGGATTGGGGCCACGTGTCCTCGGCTGTGTGTACAATATTTTACATATGTTTGATTAATTTGACTTTTCATTTTTATGTGTATTGCACGTGTAAAATTTTGGGCTTTCAAAAATTTTAAAAGAAAAATCATTAAAAAAATATACGTGGCTAATGGGATTCGAACATAGGGACATGTCATGGCAATGCAAGGCTTTACCAGTGAGCTACAAGTGCTTTCTTATTGTTCTTAAACAAATTAAATATTTATAGCATACTCAGGTTTATAAATACTCCATTCAGTACTTTAACTTTACACAAATTTCTGTACATTAAAAATAGAGTCGTTACAATGTTCAACCTTCACTTGATGACACACCAAATACTTGGCTACGCTCCTTGCTACTTCACGCTTCATTTCATGCCACCAGTAGTATTGCCGTAGATCCTTGTACATTTTTGTACCACCGGGGTGTACCGAATACGGAGAGCTGTGAGCTTCTTTCATCAACTCTTCTCGAATAGGTCCGATTGGCACGCATAAACGACTTCCATACTGCAAGGATCCATCTTCGTGGATGATGAAGTCAGTTCGAAGTCCACTTTCTACTTGTTCTCGGATCTTTTATAGCCTGGCCTTATTTGCTTGAGCTTCCTTGATCTGATTGACAAGAGTGGACTGGACTTGTAAGTTCATCAAATATGAAGCATTACCTGGCATAACTACTTCAATCTCCAATCCATACAGTTCTTGTTGTAGTCTCCACTGAGTGGTCAGATTCATAGCTAATGGTTGGCGACTAAGTGAATTAGGAACTACGTTCACCTTCCCAGGATGATACTGTAGGTTGATGTCGAAGTCCTCCATGAGTTCTAATTATCTTCTCTGCCGCATGTTGAGTACCTTCTGAGTAAATACATACTTAAGGCTTTTATGGCCAGTGTATATATCCACTCATTCTTCCAAAAGATAGTGGCGCCAAATCTTAAGTGCAAAGATGATGGTTGCCAATTCTAGATCATGTGGTTGATAGCTGCGTTCATGGACCTTTAATTGTCTTGAAGCAAAAACCATAACTTTTCCATGCTGGTGTAGAACACATCCAATCCTTTACCGAATGCATCACAATGTACAATGAATCCGCCAGATTGATCCGGTATTATAAGAATAGGTGCATAGGTTAATCTCGACTTGAGTTCTACAAAAGCCTTCTCACATGCTTCTGACCACACGAATGCTTCGTCTTTATGTGTGAGCTTGGTCAGGGGTGCTGCGATCTTTAAGAAGCCTTCAATGAATCGTCGGTAGTATCCTGCTAATCCCAAGAAACTTCTTATATCTTTCACCGTCTTTGGTGTCGGCCACTCGTTGACAGCTGACACCTCAGCTGGATCCACAGAGATTCCTTTGCCTGAAACAATATGTCCGAAAAATCCGACTTGATCTAGCCAAAATTCACACTTGCTATACTTAGTGTAGAGTTGATGTTGTCGTAATGTCTCCAGGACAATCCGTAAGTGCTTGGTGTGTTCTTTCCGATTCTTTGAATACACTAGGATATCATCGATGAATATAACAACAAACCTCTCTAAGTACTCTCGGAAAACTTGGTTCATCAGGTTCATAAATATGGAAGGTGCATTGGTCACTCCAAATGACATTACAAGATATTCATAATGACCATAACGAGTCATAAACGCCATCTTCGGAATGTTGGACTCTTTGACTTTCACCTGATGATAACCCGAATGAAGATCTAGCTATGAAAAGACACAATACCCACTTAAATGATCGAAAAGGTCATCGATACGCGGTAGTGGATACTTGTTCTTAATTGTCACTTCATTCAGAGCTCGATAATCTACCCAAATCCTGTAAGAACCTTCCTTCTTCTTCACCAGTAGCACCGGAGATCCCCAGCTCAAAGTACTGGGGCGAATCCAACTTTTCTTCAGTAGTTTGTCCAACTGAATGCGGATCTCCTTCAATCTCTCTGGACTTAATCGGTATGGAGCTTTTATTACTGGTTGTGCGCCGGGTTGTAAATCGATGCTGAATTCAAGAGCTCGATCGGGAGACAAACCTGATATATCTTCTGGAAATACATCCTCGAACTCTCGAACTATCTCTGGCTTCGATTCTTCCGCTTGCAACGCTGCAATCTATCCCTTCTTTGGTTTTACTCGGTAGATGCTAGGCTCCAAGGTTCGGTCTCCACTCTTGAAATAGAATACTGGATGATCTGGTATTTCGAACACTATCCTCCTTTGGCGACAGTCGATGGTATCAAAGAAAGTTCCCAGCTAGTCCATTCCGAAGACTACGTCGAAGTTTGGTATGTCCAGCACCTTGAAGTCTGCATAAAATTCTTGACTACGAACGACTACTGGACACAGATCGTAACCCAAAGTTTCTTTTAGAACGCCGTTCTCTAAACTGACATTCCAGCTGGATACAAGTGGTGTAACTGGGATCACATGAGTTCGGACGAACCGTTGCGACATAAAGCAATATGATGCCCCAGTATCGAAGAGCGCGAGTGCAGGTAGGGAGGCTACTAAGATGGTACCTAAGTCGCGTGGGATAGGTTTAATTATAACAAATATAAGATGACTATGTCTTGAAAGAGAGTAAGGAAGAGATTTATCAGTGATAACTTGACCTGTAGTTTCAGCCTCTTTGACCGACATAGTGAATGCTTAGCGTTGCGGCACTTTCCTCTGTGCCTGGTTAGACATTCGGCGTTGGGGTTGAGCGGTCTGGATGTGGGGAGGTGAAGCTGGTAGGGCTAACCGGGTAGGAGGAGCTTGGATCGTCGGTCTAGCTGGAGGGTTGTTGGGTCCTCGGTTCTGGAGGCATACTCCAATGGCGTGAGTAGAAGATCCACAGATCAGGCATAAGTTGTTCGCCCTACGATAGTTCTTCACAAGATGCCCTGTTCTCTTTCAGTAAATGCAAAAGGCTGGCCTGTTGTTGGCGAACGAACCTACTGGCCTTTGAGATGGTCCGTTAAAAGCTGGCGTGGAAGAGGCCCCTCCGGTGATCTGGTGCGGGGCGTTTCACACCGGCAGTCTACGACCCGCCCTTTTTCTTCATAACTGCCTCATAGCGTCGGGCAGCCTTCAAAGCAAGCTCATAGGTTGAAAAATCCCCTATAGCGAGTGCAGCTTGGATTTCAGGGTCCAACCCTTGCTGAAATCGCCATGCTCGGATCTCAGTAGTGTGAATAAGGTGTGCAGAGAACCTGTTACGACCTTGTGTTAGCAGTGTTGTGAGTGAGATCAGAAAATTGAATTTGAGACAATATCTTACCTGCCGAGCATGGTAAACTCGGCAACATATTCATCCACTGACTTGACCCACATCGAGCCTTATTATAAATGGATGAATTGCTGCTCCATGTCAAAGAGGGCAGTCTCTAGAAATTACTTGGCGTCGGAAAGGTCTCGGAATGTTTTCCATTCTATCGATTGTGAGAGACGGCTCTTCTCAGCCTTCCACCATACCCTGGCGTTATCGGTCAGTTGCAACTTAGCAATTCTCACTCAGGCAATATCTAGCACTTGAGCTGCTGCCAGATTATCTACGATCGCTTGAGCCCATTCTTCTGCCTCAAGCTGGCTCTCTTTTTCCGAGAAGTTTTTTGGGTGCAGTGCCAGAAACTGCTTAACTCCGGGTGCCTCGGCTTCAGGGCGGTGCATGAGAATAGCAGTCTGCTGTTGCTGACCCTCCAATAGGCTCTTGATAGGCTCAAGTAGTACCGTTTGCTCATTGATAAGAGCTGCACTGGTAGGTGGTGGTGGTAGTGTATAGGGTTGACGTTCGTGCTGGTGTTGTTCGGAGAGTCCATCACCTTGATATAAAAGATAGGTTAGGATAGATTTAAGAATTTGAAATGCAAGGAATGTAAATGTTTGTTGAACTCATTAATTCTTGTTGTATATTGTTTATGATTTCATGCAGAACAGACTTGCATGGGGCCCCCAACAAAACTTGTCACGTCCCGTTTCCCAATAGACGGAAATGGTGACGTGGCAAGCTCGCGGCATATTTATCCAAAGAAGGTCATTCCCTAAATAAATATACCAAGTGTATTGAAAACAATAATACACAATGTAAGAATAAATTAAGACTGTAAAATTTTTCAACAAATATTTTTATTTACATTTAACTTTCAATATTTATAAATACAAGAGTTTATGCTGGAAAGTAAATACAATAAGGAAAATGCCTAAACAAGTGGCATATATAAACTGAAGAAAAATGAAGCTGAGTTAGCCCTAGATAGCGATCTGGTTGTAGTCATCCTCTGTGGTTTCAACCTCCTCCTTCTCGACCGTATTTGACGAACATTCCAAGAAAATAAAAGTAGATGGAATGCCTGTCAGCGAACTAGCGCTCGGTAAGTCCTAAAGACAGATAAGAGTAAAGAAAATAACAAGTGTAGAATATATATGACGAGTAAGAGTATTTGATCATGGGTAAATATATTCTATAGGTTTTTATATGGTCACTATATTAACGTTAAGTTCTAAGTGTAAATGTCAACGCAGCCGTAGAAGTATTCACAAGCTCAAGAGTGGGGCCTCAGGAGCAAGGAAACACGGGCCCATTTCATATGTTAGCATCGCGGATCTAGGCTGTGGATGAGTCAACCCGACTGATATTCGAGTAAAATAAAAAAAGGTTAATACGAGACTCTTGAAGCTCCGTTGGATTCACACAAGAAACTATCCCAAACACCTCGAGTATAATATATTATAACTGGTTAATATACTTAATTGATTTGATTGATTGATTAGCATATCTTGATCGAAATCATAGATTGCAAAAGGTGTAGAATGCAGTCGAGTGAGTCGAGTAATATGAGAGTTATGGCAATTGCAATCTTGGTTCAAGTCAAGTTGGTTCGAGTAGTTTGAGTTCGAGATCATAGTCGAGTTTTGATTCGAGTTAGGTTAGGGTTCGAGTTTTTGTTCGAGTTTAGATTCAAGTTTGGATTCGAGTTCATGTCTTTTCATGTAAATTGATATAAATTGTTAAAAATCTTATGTTCGGGAGATATCGGCAACTGTTGCACATGGACGGCAGGATTTATGTCTTTTTCTAAGACAATTGCCATTTGATAACTCCGTTAAGTTGTCTAACCTGAATAGGCAAGCACCCACTTTCTCCGACTTTCTGGGGCTCAAGAGAATTGATCCCACTTAAACCTATATTAATTCTAGAGTTCTTAAAATATTGTTTTACATATCTCGAGGGGTTTTTATGAAAAATACTTTAATATAGTTTAAAAATAAACCCCGAGGGTGATTTGTAATATTTATAGTTTTCATGAACATGTATTTTATTTGTTGTGGTGTTTTGGTGATAAAACCTAGCTTTTTGAAAGTTTGTGGTATTTTTGTGAAAATACTACTTTTGAAAACTTGGTGGTATTTTATTAACAATTTTTAATCTTTCTTTTTAAAAATATAGTTTCTTAATTTGTTTTTATTGAAAATACGGATTCATAATTTTTATATAATTTTTCAAAATTAGTTTTGTTTAGAAAAGCCGCGTTTCTTAAAACCGTATTTTTATTTCCTTTCGAGACCGAATACTCCGTGAGGAGTTCTGTAACTCTCTCTATTGTCCCAAGGATGTGCAATAATCGACACCATCTATTAGCGGGTCCTCTAATGAGGGTTGTAGAAGCGTAATTGCCAAGGATTTCGAAATACCGATTTAAAGAAACCCGTTTTGAAACGGTGTGTTATTTTAGTGAAAAAGTTCTTCTTTAAATTAACTATAGCTCTAGAATACCATGCTATGGAACCATTGTGTGCGTGGGGTAGGTCGTTACCCCGTGAAGTTTTTCTAAAGGTATTTAAACTAATTATCGAGAAGTGTTATACTAAAGTTCATGGTATTTTAATGAAAAAGTTTGTTATATGTTTGTTTCCTATGAAATTTTTGTTAAACATAAAAAACTAAATGATGTGAAATTGTGTTAAGATTAAGGCAGTATGTTAGTTTGTTTTAATTTACTTAACACATGCCTTACAAATATAAAAAGAATGTGATATCGGAGATAGCTCCTCTTTTGCCTAGTTGTTTTAAAATACGAATTGAGATGAAAGAAATGGAGAAGAGGGACTTTGGGCTTTTAGATGGTTAAGAAGAGATTGAAGAAGCTCTCGAGGTCGTGGTTTCGTTGGAGATGCTCCGGTCGTCAAGTTTGGCTCGCTACTCCACTTGAGAGGCCTAACTCCACTTGGCACTTAGATAGTTTTGAGAGAATTTTTGCTAAAATTTTAGAATGGGGGAGAGCTATGGCATGGGATGATATTTATAGTGAAGAATTAGGGTTTGGAAATTAAAATTTTGGATTAAAATGTATTAAAAAGGTATTAAATGGTGAATTAAAGAGTCTCTGTTTGATTGCAGGAAAATCAAACAGTGTAGGAGAGTTAAGGGGAGTCGAATGGATAAGTGTGCAAAGCACGGAGTGATTTAGAGCACTTTGGACCGTCGAGGCAGGCCAAATCAAGGAAACTAGCGGTCGGATTTTGTCGATTTGTTTCGAGATTTGTGCCACGTGTCAAGTTAGGTGTGTACACCTCATTGCGCCTGTTTGATTTTTTTGAAACTTTTCATTTCCCCGTGTATTGCACGTGCAACTCTTGGGCTTCCGAAAAATTAAGAAGAAAAATCTGAAAAAATAATTGTGTCTGATGGGATTCGAATACACAGGCTATGTCACAGTAGTGTAGAGGCTTTACCAGTGAGCTACAAGTTGTTTCTTGCTTTTATTAACAAATCTAACTTATAACTCTTACACAGGCTGTAATACTCTTTTCTGTACAATAACAAGAATTTTTTGTACAGTGATTTCAGAGTCGTTACATGGGGCTGACAGTGGCGGTTTTTGGATGGCCTGGCTCAAAGCAATTGCCTCGGGGTTCATGCCATGTTTTCCTTTGGTTTTAAATATATTATTTATCCACTTTATTTCTGTTGCTACTTTTCGTATCTCTGTGTAATGCCCGTGCAAACTCTTGGGCTTCCAAAACGTTAAAATGAAAAAAATATTAAAATAATTGGGGCTGATGGGATTCAAACACGCAGGCTATAGGACAGCAGTGGAGATGTTTAACCAATGAGCTATAAGGAGTTTCTTGCTCTAATTTCACGAGAGTAATTTATAAATCCAAATCAGAACTAAAATACACCTTTATATTAACAAAAGTGTATGGGGATTTTAGGTTCATTACAAATATAAATATGCGAGAATAAAAATAGAAAATCAAATACAGAGAGACAAGAGATTTGTTAACGAAATTCACCCATTGTATGGCTAGTCCCCGGCAAAGTGGAATCTGCAAACGTCTACTATAATTTTGAATCGAGTGCACCACGAGCAACCATGTGAGTTTTCTCTCAAAACTCTCTAAATCTCAACCCTAGGAGTTTTCTCTCAAAACTCTCTAGATCTAAGTCTTCACCCTCTCACACGATGATCTTTCTTCTATTTGGCTATTTTGTTGGTGTACAGAATACATATAAAAGGTCTCTATTTATACACAAACCAATTCCTTAATTAAGTAACTACCATAATTAAGAATCTGTCATAAGACATCTCTTAATTAAGAAAGCTTAGTTTTGGTAAAATATGATATGGCTTGTGTTTGAAGCTTTTCCATAATTTCAACAGTTATCACCGATTCCCTTATGCATGAGGAGCCCCGAGAAGATTTTGGTAGAAGATTACAAGACATTATACTCTTACAATATCAAGGAAAAAGACTTTGGAGGTGTACAATGGGAGTGGTCCAAAAGGCGAGCATCTTCCCCGTTGGTACTTAATATATAATGTGGCGAGTCATTCCGAAACAATAGTGTTGTTGGATTGAGAATAGGCGATTTTCAACAGCTCGAAGCCTATGTTTTTAGATTCAATATACTTTTTTTTGCCTCGTCAACTTGTGCATGGCTAGTGTGTGTGTATAGGGTGTGGATCCGTTAGAACGGGTTCATGTTTTTTCAAATTCATGAACTTTTTCATGCGGCGTCCTATGAACGACCCGCTCTATTCAAGTTGTTCTACACGTCTTAGATAGTGTATGGATGAAAAATCGCATCGATCGGAAGTGTTTTGCATGTGTCGAACATAGTTTTAAAATTTAAAAATTCGTTCGCCTGAAATAAATACATATGTTTCTACACATGCAAAACATTTCTGATCAATACGATTTTTCATCCAACTATCTTAGACGTGTAGAACAACTAAGACAAAACAGATCATTCATAGGACAACACACGAAAAAGTTTGAGTTTGAAAAAAAACATGAACGCGCCCTAACGGATCTACACCATATATATCTATATATATATATATATATATATATATATATATATATATATAAGTGCTCCATTGCAAACCGGTCCGCGTAATAATCCGATCCGTTCAAATTGATCACCCTACCCCTAAATGTATGTGTATGAAAAATCAAAGGATTTGAAGATCTCTAACCTATGCATCGATGGGTGCAAAAATGAATGTCATTTGATAATGCAATATAAACTTCATCTGATGCATATGTTAGAGGTTTTCAAATTCTTTAATTTTTTTATACACATATATTTGAGGATAGGATAATCAAATTGAACAGATCAGATCGTTAAAATATGTCGTAGAACAAAAGTTCCTGTTTTTAAAAAATGTGGACCGGTTTGCAATGGATCACTTATATATATATGTTTTTTACTTGTAGCCCCCTAAAACATAGCAAATTCCTTTCTACCCCCAAAACTAATAAGATACATCATTTTACCCCCTTTACGATTTCCATCAATTTTTAATGGCGCAACATTGGATTTTTCTTTAAAATATCCCAAGCTCTCTTCTTATTTATAAATACGCAATTTCTTCCTTAAATTGTAATTAAGGTTTAGGTTTCTGCTGCACCTTTCTCAAAATCAGCCATGAAATCAGAAGTATTTTCAAGACACTTCTCTAGCTATGAAGAAGTTGAATATTTCTACGGTCTTACTTGTTATCTTCGGATAAATGATAAATCTAAAATTTATGGAGAAAAATTAAAGTTAAAGTTAACGGGGTTCTTTTCTGATGAAAATCGTAAAAGGGGGTAAAATGAAGTATCTCATTAGTTTTTTTTTGGGAGGAGGGTAAAAAGTAAATACCAAGTTTTTGGGGGTCAGAAATGAGTTTGCTATGTTTTGGGGGGCTTACAAGTAAAAAAACCCTATATATATAGCTGATCATATGAAGTCCGGCCTCATTTCTTATTTCGACGTTCACTTTTCAAACACACAACTTCCAATGTTTATCATCGATCCGTACTAGCCACCTTGATCTATATGTGTTAAATAGATAATGTATAAAATCTTACAAGATTTGGAGAACTCTAACACATCCATCAAGCGATCTTGTTTTTCATGCACCGTAAAGCCGCAGATTTTTTAGTCTATTTGATGGATGTCTTCATATCTCGTAAAATTTTATACATAATCTACCTAACATGTATAAATCATGATGATCGGTGTGGATCGGTGAAAAACACGGCGGATTGTGTGTTTGACAAGCGGACCTCAAAAAAGGAAATGAGGCCGGACCTCATTTGTGTATGAGCTTAAATACATTAATTATGGTTAAAGAACATTAATTACATGTTGTTAAAGAGCATGAATTGACCACGAGCATAGTTCGCTTAGTCGTAACACTTCCTCTCCTGGGGAGTATGCGAGGAGCTATGCCCAGAAGCAGAAGTGCTCACAATTCAACGCATTCAGCGCAAATCTATATATGGGACCCTTAGATGTATGTATGTGATGTGTGTATGGGTTAGGTTTATAGGCTAGTTCCAAAAATAGAAGTCGATAGCATTTTGGGAAAATGTCAAATTAATTCTATTCTGGTTAGATTCATTACAACAAAAATAAAAATCTATTAAGGTCGATGCTTTATCCTTTTATTTAGGTATCTTAGCATGAATATCACAATTTAGAATAGGTACTAAGATATCCTTCTATTAATGTCGTGGCTTTATCCTTTTTGAAGATATAAATTTATTATCATATGATACAAACTAATTAAATTGAGATATGCACATATTATGAAAAAATGTGGTGAAGTGATGATGCTCACAAGTGGTGTCTTCTTAGATTACGACACGTGGTAGAGGATGTGTCCCGAAGGCTACAGGGGTGGAATAAAAGAGTTGCATCAGGGACATTTCTTGGATCCCCTTCTCTGTGAACGTATCCGACCTTTCGGGAGACCCCGTGAAGACATTTCAGCTTCATCTAGGAGACTATCAACAGCTCGTCTCCGAGCTTCCTCAGACTTCTAGCTCGCCTCCGAGCCATCTCTCATGCTGAGCTTCCTCAGCCTTCCGCTCATTTCCGAACTCCAAGCATGCCGAGCTTCCTCAGCCTCCCGTTCGTCTCCGAGCCCCTGATGTGCCGAGCTTCCTCGGCCTCCATCGATCAACCGAGATTGCAGAGCCCTAGCGCCACCACAACGGCTCCGCGTATCTCGCCAAAGCGAGATAACTGCCGCTGTCACGCCCCGCTTCCCAGTATACGGGCAGAGGGCGCGACGAAGCCGCTACGTATTTACTTAGAAGTAAACACGCTAAGATTTTCAAAGAAATATAAAAATAAAATGTATACAAGAGACAAGATGTAAATAAACAACAACTTTATTTATTAAACATTTCTTTTTTTTACACTACAACTGAAATGAAAATACATGGAATGAAAACAATGCCTAAATAATAACATAACAGAATTAAAAATGAAATATATTGTACAAGTGAATCTAAAACTCCGGGTCTTCAGTAAACTGATCCAAGTCTTCGCTGCTGGGTTCGATCTCCAGTGAGTCCGAAACACCCGGCGAAATTATAAAGAAGAAGAAAGAGAACGTCGTCACGAACAAGTCGCTCGGTAAGTCCAATAAATAGATAATAATGGAATAGACAGAATAGAGAGTATATTGTTATAATATTGTATTTAGTGTTAACGCTGTTGTTTGTAGCTTGGTACAGAAGAATGCCAGTGTATACGAGAGGAGTCCCACTATTCCGGAGACTATGGTATACGGAGCATAAGGAACCGTTCAGCCACGGTACAACAACAATGGATATTCAGATTAGGTCTGTTATGGTTACAGTCTCGTGCTACTTCTAACACCTTCCGTACCAATCTACCCCTTATAAACCCCGCGATGTCTTGATTGTATTGTTTGTATTGTATTGTATATGGATGACTTGCCGGCACCATGATATCAGTAAATGGAATGGATATAATGGATGTACATGTAGATGGAGTATATCTATAGTTCGGTTCAGTCAAGATAGATTGATATAGATTAAATAGATAGATTCATATTGAATCATATTGTATTGTAGTTTGTACTTGAATCACATTCAAATCATATTGATTAGTTTGAGACTCGGTCTGAGTCAGACTCTTTTAAAAGAACTTGAAATCCTGATTGTTTTGGTGTTATCGATAACTGCTGCACATGGACGACAGGATTTGTGTCTTTTTCCAAGACAATTACCGTGTTGATAACATCGTTCGTTAAGTTGTCTACCATAAAAAGGCATGCACCCATATCTTCGGCTCCCTGAGGCTCAAGAGACTGGTCCCGTTTAAACCTATGTTTGCTAGGGTCCTTATTGTAATTTAGTATAACTTGAGAGGGTTTTATGTAAAAATAGTTTTGGTATAATTTCAAAATACACCTCAAGCATTTAATTATCGTCTTTAGGGTTTTCATTGATGTATATTTTATAAATGTGACATTTCTAGTGAATATGACCTTGTTTTTAAAGTATAAGATATTTATTTGAAATATTAGAATTGTATGGTATTTTCTTGTAAATGAGATGTTTTTCTTGAATTTTGGAAATATGGAATATTATAAATATAAAAAATAGATATTTTGATATTAATTACATAAATATTTATTTATTAAAAATATAAGTTTTATTTATATTAGAAATCACATTTTCTAAAGAAAAATATATTAAAAATCTTTCGAGATAGTATTCTCCGTGAGGAGGTCTGCATCTCGCTCTACTAGGCCCGAGAATGTACGATAATCCACACCATACCCAACGGGGGTCCCCAATAGTGGGTTGTAGAGGCACAATTGCAAAGATTTGTTAAATACACTTCTTATAGAAAAATGTTTTATAAGTGGAAGGTAGTTATATGTAAAGTCATATTTTCCCGAATCTATATTCCTAAATTCCATCGTGCTATATTAGATATGTATGTTGTGAGGAGTTAGGTCATTACCTCATGAGTTTTCTAAAGATAACACGGTTAAAAGGTATAAACATGTCGATATGAAAAATAAAGGTATTTTTAATGTAAAATTGAAATACAACTTGCTATAGTTATCATTTTGATGTCAAACTTGTTCTATTGTCTTTGTTAATGATTACTAAACAATATATTAAAAGTTGTAGGGTTTGTTATTAATAAAAAGTTGTATTTTTAAGAGAAAAGAGAATCGGAAGCCGGATAACTCCGCTTCCGACACGTTTTAAGAATGAAGAGTTTGGGAATAGCAAAAGAGAGAGAGAAGGGAGACTTACTGGCTTTGATGAGAGGGGAGAGGCAGGAGGAGGTCTAGGATTCGTCGGTGTTTCGTTTCGTTGCCGGAAACTCATTGTATCATCGCCGGAACTTCGTCGGAGTTTCGCCCTTTGTTAACTCCACTTGTACACTAATAGAGACTTGGGAATTCTTGAGAGTTTTTGTATAGAATTTTTAGTGTGAAGGGATGAAAATTGAAGTGGGCATTTATAGGACAAATTAGGGTTTAGGGTGTTTAAAGAATGCATTGAAATATGCATTAAAATTAGGTTAAATGGGCATTTTATTGCTCTGAGGATTAATTCAGTGTAAACAAGCAATAAGAGAGTAGTGGGGTAGGCCAAATGTTGCAGGGGGTGAAGTTTGTAAGTATTTAGGATGGGGGGACCGACGTCGCCGGCCCCAAGGCAAGTGTCGTCGGCCTAATGCCGACGGTCTGGGTAGGTGTTGAGGTATTGGGTCGGGGTCGTTTGGTATTCTACAGTGCACGTGTTTGATTATCTTGTGTCTCTTCAGTTTACGTGTACTCTTTTGGGCTTCTAAAAAGATTAAAAGAATACAAAATAAAAATAATGTGGCTGATAGGATTTGAACTCTGGTGCTATGTCTTAACAGTGCAATGCCTTTACCAGTGAGCTACAAGCTCTTGCTTGCTGTTCAAAATTGAATCAAATACTTATAGTTCTCACAGGAATTGTAAATACCCCAAGTGTACATTAACTTTTAAACAATTTTATGTACACAGAATTTGGAGTTGTTACAGCCTCCCTGTAAGTGCACGGCAGCGCCCCGGCCGTCTGAACGAGGCCAAAATGCGGAATCAAAAACTTTTCTATAAACTAGAACCGGCGCTACCACGGACTTCGAACCCAGATCAGGCCATTAACCTAATCCTAGCAAACTAGAGAATGGGTAGAGAGATATACCGAGCGATCCGTGTCCTTCGGTCTTCTCGTCGTCATCCCGATCTCCCCGCGGAATCTCCGGTCTTCATCTCCTCGTCGGAAGGGCACCACATCGCCGGGTTCTTTTACGGGCTCTCACCTCTGGACCGAGGCAACTCAGGCACGAAGTTGGCGAGTCGACGTGTCCAAGAATGTTGTAGGATAGTGTAGAACTATATGTCTCAAGGGGTTCTTTGTAGTTGCCATTTTGATGTGGAGGAAAAATGAACAAGAGGAATGAGCTTGAGGATTTTTCTTTTGCAATGAAATGAACCAAAAATCCTCATACCAAAAAAAATGAATCTCTCTCTCCTTACAATAGTGGTCGGCCTCAATATGAAAAAGGAGGGAGGTTGTGTATGATGCAAGAAAAGGGAATGATGAGTGATCATCATCAAAAAAAAAAGTCACACCAAAGTCTCATCAAAAACCCATCATCATAAAGCAAGCAATGATTAACAAAGAAGTCAAATGATGGTTGAACCATCATGAAGAAACAATATACAAAGACCACCCTCTACAATCCTAATTTGCACAATTGCAAATAACCCCCTCCACCAAATTTCAGCCAAAGAAAGAAACAAAGGAAAATGGCCGAAACGGAAAGCAAACTGGCAATTTCAAAAAACCGATCCCGTAATAAATTACAAGAAAACCCTGCAACTGTATATAATACCCGCATTTGTATTCCGACCGAATACAAATGCAATGGGACAAAATCTATACTGTACAATACTAGGATCCGGCTTAAACCAAAGCTCGCTAGTATTATCCGTCCGATCATGATCCGTGCAATACCGCACGTACATGATTGAACCCTGCCATATATCTATATGGCCTCTACAGCGTTTTGCCCGAAACTTGAGAAACTGACTGTGGGGGACTCTAAAGACTCGACAATACTTTGGCTGTGGATTTAACTACTAGCACGTCAGAGCTATTAGCCATACGTAACGGGCTACCAGGTATTGACCAAAAGGGACGTCGATGAGCGAACCCATCCTGACATCCTACTGATCCTGTCAGTGACAATCTCCGTACAGTCCGGTCCGTTCGTCTATGAGTATCGTATGGCGGGCCTAGGGGGTTGGTAAAAGTCAGACCCCCAAAAGCGGTACAAGTCGTGTCGGAGTGTAGCCCAAAACACCCTGAGATACTACTGGAATACCTACCAGTAAATCTCCTGCCTTGGCCAAGGACTTCGTGTAATGGCTCTCCTAGATACAGCGCGACCTCACCCCCAATACCGGGAAAGACGAACCCCTGCAGATCCGCTCACTGCCTCCATGTGGCTCAGGACTGTACCCAACTAAAACCTGTTTGCACGACTCCTTTGAGCCGTGGTAGGGTAGTAATCAAAGTACAGTGGGAACTCACACGAGACAAATGACAATCCTAGGTCGATGAATTAACCTGTATACATGTCACCAAGGAAATGCTATCTGACGTCAGGTATATGACCAACTAGCATGTTCCCGGCGAGTCCTGTCCGGTGTACTCATAACCCAAGGAGCACCTGTATACATCTTAGGTGAACCAACTGACACCCGCGGCTTGTGAGATCGGCCACCACCCCTCGTCGGGGTCTCGACTGTATACACTAGTCTACTCTGGAGTATCGATGCCCTATCACGAAAACTCCCACGACTAGGGACCTTTTAAGGATATGCTTATAGACCCCAGCTCCCACGTATATGATCGCCATCATACTGCTGGTCGTCAAGCAAGAATCCTAAGGGCTCTATCAACGCGCAATAGTGACCTGTAAGGTCACCTAAAGCAGTACACGATGATAAAGATAAACCAGATAGCATACTATCATCTTGAGTAAGACTGTCCTACCGGTATAGGTCCTCACTCAATCATTGCAATCACTTGCCGGTGATCCAATAATTGACTCTGAGGGCACTATCTCCAACAATCTCCCACTTGCATTCAAGGCTAATTATTGCGATGTCGCATACTCACAGCCCGTGTGATACCGAACACCCAACTCCTCTACTAATCAGTCTCACAAAACCCATTTGCGAAACTAATGCGTTCGAGGAATAGCCTCAGTGAGTGGATCCTCTCTAATGTTTCTTTCTATGTCTCTCTTAATCTCAAGTTCGCGGAGAAAGCCATCTCCCGAAATGAGCAATACCTGTCTTAGAGTATGTCTGGATATCTGATGGGACCTAGTTTATAAATGAACTCCAAATCCAAACTTCTCAGATTGTATCGTCAACTGAACTTAATCAGTATCCTGCGTAATGCCTCCCTCAGTGTCCGCTTGGATCACCTGTCCAAAACACTGCCCCTCGTCAGAGGGAAAACTATAACTCTGACAGTCATTCTGTCTTCCAGGTCACCTTGGAAGCCTGGAATGATAACTGTCTCCTAAAAGAGGCTGTCGTTATCATTTCCCCAGAACATCAACTTATGTTCTAAAACTGCTTCCGAATATTTCTCCAGGATTGGATTAATATATAAACTTATTGCATCTCGTGCAAGAATAACATTTGGTGTGATACTTGACATCTCATGATCAACTCAATTGCCTAAGCAAGTGATCTGCCGATCATGCACATCCCTCTCCCCTTTAGTCTGTAAGACACCTTTAGAGAGGGTGACTCCTTCATCTGCAGGTACACTACCGTGCCAGGAGTCGTCCATTCTAAAACACCTTTAGAATGCTGTCTAAGTACCCAAATTGGGAAACTACCCAAATTTAGATCTAAAACCATAGATCCAGTAACCAGAATGTCTGATATAATATCCAATTCCTATGTGGAGAAACTACTGTGTGACAACCAAAGTATAACCGATCGTAGTATAGGAATTTCACTTCCTACTCTGTGTATGTCATCCAAATACCAGGACATCACACCCTACTACCTTCTTAACAGATCCATCCCCTATTCCGATGAGGTCAAACCTATGACTATCACATCAGAAATAGATGATCTATCTCCGCTATATCTTCTTTAGTCCATAAATAGACATAAGCTACTTGTCACTATGCTTCCGCTGCTCCCACTGACTACGACAACCCTCTGGAAGAGTCATATACACGTGCACTTCTAAATCTAGTTTAGAACGACGCTATACTCATCCTCCTGCCGGGTCTCATATCCTGGAACAACAGTAGTGTCAAATTTGGGTAAACAAGAACCTCCCTGTCACCGTCCTTGAGGCTACCGGAGTACCTTTCGGGTGCCTGAGGTTACCCACCATATCTGCAGAGTGGCCAATAGAATGTCAAATCAGATTGAATCTTTAGGTTCTTATCAAATTTTCAGTAATCGTTTGCGGTTCTGGAGTCACTTCCAGTTCTACCATACTCACGCTACTGTTTTCTGAAAAAATCCATTTTTATTAAAACTGTGGCGAGTCAAGAACAATATCACTATTAATCTTCCAGATGGTAGAAAATCAACCCTCGTCATAGCCTGGGTCAACCCACAAACTGCCATTACAGAAACGTGCCTTGAGTTATCCAGAATCTGGTTTTAAGCATAAGCCGGACAACTCCCCGTACCATAACATCGTTAAGACACGAACTGTTCTATATCCAATACAGAAACATAGGCGCTGATTTAATTGAACCAGATTTAAATCATGCAACTGTCTCCAGTGCATGTCAACTAAACGGAAGGAGGCTGATCAGTATTACTCAACTTAGGAATACTTCCAATTATGAGTAACCTGAAAGAGAAGCAAGTTCTCTTAATCATTACTATCAACTGAATACCATACACAAGTATCTACATCTTTGATCACCTTGAAGAATCCCGATACTTGCAACACCTGCTTCTCTACTTTATCCACATACCTATAACTTCTCAAAACTTAGACCCTGTGTTTCTACGAAACACCGGTCTAAAAACTAGAGAAGTCATAAGTAAACAGAATATAGTACGAGTACCAACCCCTCTGTCCTAATGGACACTGGACAACATACAATACTCTGTATAAGTCTCCTGAGTCTAATAACTCAAACCCTGTATGCCGTAGGTTGAAAACTGTACTTATGGTTAAGAAGAATTACACCGCTGTTTAATGCTCCTTACCTAACCATCCACTGATATAGGTAAATGTCATGAACACAATTTCAAAAAGTTATATCTCACTCTATTAAAATAGACGTACAGATATATCAATTTGAAATTGGTGCATCGGATATTCAAAACCAAATATCCGCCGTCTGGCAAACAACCCAGGTGATTTCCTCAAATATCACCAATTATAACGAATTCCGATATAATGAGGACAATCACCTAATTCCCAATAACTTACTCCCACTCATCATCTGTAAAACCGTACAGATGTAAGAATCAAACCTGGTAAATACATACCCTGGAGCAATGACTAATTGGGAAATCAGTTTTCTTTTAACAGTACACAGTGAAACTGAAACATTGAAATGTTTCGATGGGGTATCCGGGTATTCCTAGTAATACCTTTTCCATTATCCAGATTCACAACTGTAACCGTATATTTCTTTGCCATCTCTCCAAATCCCTTCATATGTCTTTAGTCATTACCTTCTGTACACCCCTTTAGACCAAATGGTTTTCTTACTTCCTACCGTTCGACACCAGCCTATGGTTTGGAAGAAGACTATCCAATAAGAATAATGGGTGTACTGTCTTAATCCTAGGAGTACTCGCAATGCAAGAGAAGGTGAAGATAAAAGACAACCGAATAAACCTTATTCCTATTTCTCCCGAACCAGAATCCATCCCCAAACTGGAACAAATTCCTTCGAGTTCGTATATAACCATACGATGGAGTATCCAAATAAACTGTGGATCTTCATAGTGATACGGAGTGTTCTGAAGAAATACAAAGGTGAAGTGGGAGTGGTAATGAAATACTTGGTTTGGTCGTGATTAGCAGTCGCAGTTTACTTTGCCCTCTTACTAATCCCTTTATTTGTCTTAACTTAATACCTTCTGCACACCATCGTTATGCTAATTGGTTTTCTTCATTCCCCACCGTTCAGCACCAGCCTAAGGTTTGGAAGAAGACTATCCAATTTGCGTAATAGGTGTACTGTCCTAATCCAAGGAGCACTCGCAACCTGAGAGAAGGTAAAAGGAAAAGACAACTGAATAGTCCTATTCGTTTTCTCCAGAACCGGAAACCATTCTCGAATAAATTCCTTCGAGTTCGTATATAACCATACGATGGTTTTATCCAATGGAAGTGGACGTTCGTAGTAATACGAGGTGTCTTGGAGAAAAGGGTAAAAGTAGGAGTGGCAATGAGGTTTGCAACTCTGACAATCCAAAAGCCAGTGTTTAAGAAGGTTCGGTTAATTTTGGTCACTGAGTCATAGTCAAGGGTCGGGTCATGGTCGCTGCCAGAGAGAGAGAGAGAAAAGAAACACTCAGCGTGCACTCTAACCTGGATCAGAATGGTTACCAATTTATCTAATCAGGAAACCTCCCACTGTAACGTCAAATTCTTCTCCAAACATGAAAGAAGAATTAGTCGGGATCATCCGAGGAGTAAACCAACTCATGAGTGGGAATCGGGATCCAACTATCATCGCATGCTAACGTGATGGAATCCACTCACGCTATCACACTCCAGAAGGTATGCGCATATCTGGCAAGTTTCAGTTTCTTTAGAATCTCCCGATGTGATTTTTACCCCATGCTCTTATGACCTTGACGAAGGTCAACAAATCATAGGTCACATGTCAAGTTCTACCCGTCATTGTCCAGATTAATTTGAACCCACCCGTACAAGCCCTTAACGAAGGTCAACAAGGCTATACGACTGTCCCAAACCAACGCATCTATCTATGCAGCAGAAAGGTAACAAACAGCTATCATTCACTATTCCTTGACGAAGGTCAACAAACATAGCATGAATACTACGTGCTACCCGTCTGAAATGACGGAGGGCTACGAATGGTTTTTGGCAAAAAACCTTTAACGTAATGAACTTGATATCGTTGAAGGAACCGGATAGCTTTTTAAAAATATAGTGACGAAAACCTTTGCTAAAGAGGTCACTCCCGGTGAAGGGATCTCAGCACTTGTCTCGTCGACAGAGGTGCTGGATATTCATAACTGAATACCACTGTGCAAAACAAAAGAGAACGTCCTTGCAATAACAGCTTTTTGAAAAATGTTCCAACAACATCTGAATAGGTTTGTTTAGCTTGCATTGATCCGAATCAATGCAGTCCCATCAATTGATCACACCACAAAGAACGAAAATAATGATGTACGTATATGCCATCCGCATTCGCCACTGGGTCCCGTCATTACCCGTTAGGTCACTTAACTAACGACAGAGCAGGGACTGGACTAGCGCGGATGCAAAACATATACAACATCTACTAGTATATATATCAATATATAATATTCGCTCAAGGCGTGATAAAATGCAACATCACAACAATGTAATAAGCATCACAGAACAATACAGATATCTGGGATCCCTGGGTTTCATAGAGCCTCTACTGAAACCCGACGTTCCCCTGGTCGTGTGGATAGCCTGTGCAATGAAATTTTAGACCCCTACGGGCGCGGAAAGTTACCCGCCAAAACATGAAGCGAGGCAGCCCCCTTCAGCAACGTGAATGGACCACCCAGCACTTCACGGAATCCAGTAACTTGGGCACCCCTCCTTGGGTCAACCTGTACCCCCTACGAGTGCGGCGAATAGCCCGCCAATTCTAGAGTAAAGCCCCCTCCGTCTCAACGCCATGAGATGCGGGCCCGTTGCCCTCTAGAACCTGGCTATCCATGCACCCCACCTTGGGGTAATCCTAGTACAGAAAGTAAAATATACATACAACGGGTACATCAACCTCAGCCCGGTCGTGCCTTAAAAGAATAATATACAAACAGGCAGTGACGGCAGTCTATATGTCGGACGCTCGCCCCGCAATATCAAATGTACATAATACCAAAACTGTACTAACATTGCATCCAGGCTATCCACCACGACAAATCCGCAATATCACAGCACAACACAGAACATCAACGTGAATGTCACGTTCGCAAATCCGTCTAAAAGGGCTATAGCAGTTAGACAGGATTTACCGATCAAATAACATTCACGGTCGCAGATATAATGTAAATACTGTGAATTAACATGTTTAAAATTTTCGATCGACTAAATTTCCCGAAGCGGGCTCCAAGCACAACTGTAGCACTCAAAAACATCTGGGCCCAAAAAGAATATACCGGAAACCCTATTTCCATGTCAGAGAGCCACTGTAAAAATTTGATGCAGTGAAGCCAAATTTCGGCGGCGGATCCGCGGCTAAAACGTGGTTTTGGCCGCTGATCCGCCACGCTACAGTAACTTCAGCCTACCAAATTTTCACAGAATGCATAAAAAACCCTGTACGTATTTTTATAATGTACTAAATAATTTTTAAAGCAATGGAAAAATTCGACAGAAACTTGACACGGAAACGGTTTTTGGAAAATCCGTTCGATCGAACTTGTAAACACGTTAGAGCAAGCTAGACTAGGTTAATGGCGTGGCTCTGATACCAGTGTAAGTGCACGGCAGTGCCCCGGCCGTCTGAACGAGGCCAAAATGCGAAACCAAAAACTTTTCTATAAACTAGAACCGGCGCTACCGCGGACTTTGAACCCGGATCGGGCCATTAACCTAATCCTAGCAAACTAGAGAATGGGTAGAGAGATATACCGAGCGATCCGTGTCCTTCGGTCTTCTCGTCGTCATCCCGATCTCCCCGCGGAATCTCCGATCTTCATCTCCTCGTCGGAAGGGAAGCACATCGCCGGGTTCTTTTACGGGCTCCCACCTCTGGACCGAGGCAACTCGGGCACGAAGTTGGCGAGTCGACGTGTCCAAGAATGCTGTAGGATGGTGTAAGACTATATGTCTCAAGGGGTTCTTTGTAGTTGCCATTTTGATGTGGAGGAAAAATGAACAAGAGGAATGAGCTTGAGGATTTTTCTTTTGCAATGAAATGAACCAAAAATCCTCATACCAAAAAAAATGAATCTCTCTCTCCTTACAATAGTGGCCGGCCTCAATATGAGAGAGGAGGGAGGTTGTGTATGATGCAAGAAAAGGGAATGATGAGTGATCATCATAAAAAAAAAGTCACACTAAAGTCTCATCAAAAACCCATCATCATAAAGCAAGCAATGATTAACAAAGAAGTCAAATGATGGTTGAACCATCATGAAGCAACAATATACAAAGACCACCCTCCACAATGTTAATTTGCACAATTGCAAATAACCCCCTCCACCAAATTTCAGCCAAAGAAAGAAACAAAGGAAAATGGCCGAAATGGAAAGCAAACTGGCAACTTCAAAAAACTGATCCCGTAATAAATTACAGGAAAACCCTGCAACTGTATATACATACCCGCATTTGTATTCCGACCGAATACAAATGCAATGAGACAAAATCTACACTGTACAATACTAGGATCGGGCTTAAACCAAAGCCCGCTAGTATTATCTGTCCGATCATGATCCGTGCAATACCGCACGTACATGATCGAACACTGCCATATATCCATACGGCCTCTACAGCGTTTCGCCCGAAACTTGAGAAACTGACTGTGGGGACTCTAAAGACTCGTCAATACTTTGACTGTGGATTTAACCACTAGCACTTCAGAGCTATTAGCCATACGCAACGGGCTGCCGGTTATTGACCAAAAGGGACGTCGATGAGCGAACTCATCCTGACACCCTACTGAGCCTGTCAGTGACAATATCCGTACAGTTCGGTCCGTTCGTCTATGAGCATCGCATGGCGGGCCTAGGGGGTTGGTAAAAGTTAGACCCCCAAAAGCGGTACAAGTCGTGTCGGAGTGTAGCCCAAAACACCCTGAGATACTACTGGAATACCTACCAGTAAATATCCTGCCTTGGCCAAGGACTTCGTGTAATGGCTCTCCTAGACACAGCGCGACCTCACCCCCAATACCGGGAGAGACGAACCCCTGCAGATCCGCTCACTGCCTCCATGTGGCTCGGGACTGTACCCAACTAAAACCTGTTTGCACGACTCCTTTGAGCCGTGGTAGGATAGTAATCAAAGTACAGTGGGAACTCACACGAGACAAATGACGATCCCAGGTTGATGAACTAACCTGTACACATATCACCAGGGAACTGCTATCTAACGTCAGGTATAAGACCAACTAGCATGTTCCCGGCGAGTCCTGTCCGGTGTACTCATAACCCAATGAGCACCTGTATACATCTTAGGTGAACCAACTGACACCAGTGGCTTGTGAGACCGGCCACCGCCCCTCGTCGGGGTCTCGACTGTATACACTAGTTTACTATGGAGTATCGATGCCCTGTCTCGAAAACTCCCATGACTAGGGACCTTTTAAGGATATGCTTATAGACCCCAGCTCCCACGTATATGATCGCCATCATACTGCTGGCCGTCAAGCAAGAATCCTAAGGGCTCTATCAACGCGCAATAGTGACCTGTAAGGTCACCTAAAGCAGTACACGATGATAAAGATAAACCAGATAGCATACTATCATCTTGAGTAAGACTGTCCTACCGGTATAGTTTCTCACTCAATCATTGCAATCACGTGCCTGTGATCCAATAATTGACTCTGAGGGCACTATCTCCAACACTCCCCACGTCCCGCGTCCCACTCTGGTGCGTCCCCCCATTAATGAGTGTATCCCATCATTAATGAAGGGATCCCGTCATTCACGCACGCGTAACGCCAGGGGCGTGACCGAAGGCGAAGATCTCGCGTCTGCTCGCTCTATGCGACCACTATAAAACCCCTCTCTTAGATGACTCAGGTAAGGTAACCTTCAAATCCAATCCCAACCGTCTAGCAACGCTCGCAACAGATCGACGGAGGACAGCATCTGAAGGAGATCAAGGCCTCCATCAGCTGACGCCGTCTGTGGGAATGAAAAACTTATTTTGTTCCCCCAAAAAAGGTTGATCTTTCTCCCTTGATCCAATAGCGAGCGACGACCGCAACGATCCAAACACGGGCCGCCACAACAGAGGCGGGAGCAGCTCGCCTCCCCCTCCTAATGCCATCCACGCCTTGTCCGCCTGGATAGACCGGCTTATGACGCTGGTAGATGGCCTCGTCTGCATTCAAGCGGCGGGCTCTAACCACCAGAGCACGGCTCCGCCTCTCCGGGATAACGACGTTCGCCGAAGGACGGTCGGGCACAGTCAAGCCCCTGATCTACCTCACCCTCATCACAGCGCCACTGAGCGCCAGCGGGCCGACTCCGGCCACCTTAACCCACGCGCGGCGACTGATTCCATGACCCGCTGGGCACCTGTCACGCCCTGCTTCCCAGTGTACGGGCAGAGGACGTGGCAAGGCCCGCTATGTATTTACTCAGAAGTAAACACGCTAAGTGTATCTAAGCAATATAAAGTAAAATATATAAGAGACATGAATGTAAATGAATAACAACTTTATTTATTAAACATTCTTTTACAAGTACAACTGAAATATAAATACATAAGTAGAAAGCGATTCCTAAACAATGGCATAACTGAAATGAAATAAGTATGTACAAGTGTCTAAAGCTCTGGGTCAAATGGTATCTGCTCCAAATCTTCAGTGCTGGGCTCGATCTCCAATGAGTCCGAATCACTTGACAATATTACAAAGAAAGAAGAAACGAATGTCGTCAGCGAACAATCGCTCGGTAAGTCCCAAAGGTGAGTAGAGATAGAATAGACAGAAAGGAATATAACTTATAATGTTTGATTATATTGTTAACGCTGTTGTTTGTAGCTTGGTACAGAAAATACCAGTGTATACGAGAGGAGTCCCACTATTCCCGAGACTAAGGTATACAGAGCACAAGGAACCGTTCAGCCATGGTACAACGACAATGGATATTCAGGTTAGGTGTATTATGGTTACAGTCTCGTGCCACTTTTAACACATTCCGTACCAATCTACCCTTTATAAACCACATGATGTCTTGATTGTATTATTTGTATTGTTTGTATAGATGGATGACTTGCCGAAACTATGATATCAGTAAACAGAATGGATATAAATAGAGAGTCAAGTAGACGGAGTATATCCATGGTTTGGTTCAGTCAAATAGATTGATATGGATTGAATAGACAGATTCATGTTGAATTATAGTTTATACTTGAATCACATTCAAGTCAGATTGATTAGATTGAGACCCAGTCCGATTCAGATACTTTTAAAAGAACTTGAAATCCTGGATTAGTTTTGATGTTATCGGTAACTGCTGCACATGGACGGTAGGATTTGTGTATTTTTCCAAGACAATTACCGTATTGATAACACCGTTTGTTAGAGGGTCTACCTTAAATAGATCTCCGGCTCCCTGAGACTCAAGAGACTGGTCCCGCTTAAACCTATGTTTACTAGGGTCCTTATTGTAATTTAGTATAACTTGATAGGGTTTTATGTAAAAATAATTTTGGTATAATTTAAAAATAAACCTCAAGTATTTAATTATCATCTTTAGGATTTTCATAGATGTATATTTTATAAAAGTGAAATTTCTAGTGAGTAGAACCTAATTTTCATAGTATATGGTATTTTCATGAAATATTGGAGTTGTTTTATATTGGATGGTATTTTCATGTAATATGATTCCTTTAGAAAACTTGGAATATTTATATAATTAAAATAGATATTTTGATAATATATATATATATATATATAATGAAAATAATTTATTTATTTTCTTGTAGAAATCTCATTTTCTAAAGAAAAATGCATAAAAATTCCATCGAGATCGAATGTTCTTTTCGGAGGTCTGCATCTCGCTCTACTAGGACCGAGGATGTGCGATAACCAGCACCATCCCAAATGGGGTCCCCAAAAGTGGGTTGTAGAGGCGTAATTGCAAGGAATTGTTTAATACATTTTTTTTATAGAAATGGTTTATAAGTTGATGATATTTATTTGTAAAGTCGTGTTATCAAATAACTAATGTCCCAACTTTCATCGTGCTATATCAAAGATGTGTTTTGTGAGGAGGTAGGTCATTACCTCGTGAGCTATCTAAAATTAATACAAGTTTTATGTTGGTTTATGGCGAAATATAAAGTAAGTGGTATTTTACCGTAAAAATACAATAAAAGGTGCAATAGAGATTCTTTTGAGATGAAACTTGTTTTAAATTGTTTGTTTATATTTGTTAAACAATATGTGAGAGTATGGAATTTTATTGATTAAGAAAAATAGAGTTTTAAAGGAAAAAAACTGAATCGGAAGTCGGATTAACGCCGCTTCCGTCGGGTTTTAGAATTGCAAGTATTTAAAGAAGAAGAAGAGAGGGGGAGAGAGGACTTACTGGATAATAAGGTAGAGGGAAGAATTGGGAAGAGTAGGGAAGAGTCGGAGCGTCGTTTCGTCGCCGGAATCTCCTTGGAACGTCGCCAGGACTTCGCCCTTCGCTAACCCCACTTGCACACAATTAGGACTTGAAAGTTTTTGAGAGTTTTGGCAGAGAAATTCTGAGTGAGGATGTGTGAAATGGAGTGTGGTATTTATAGGGAAAATTAGGGTTTAGAGGTGATGAAGAATGCATTAAAATTTGCATTAAAATTGGATTAAAGGGGCATTTTACTGCTCTCTGGATAAATTCAGAGTAAACAAACAATTTGGAATTAGTGGGATATGCTAAGGGGTGCTCGGGCAAAAATCTCAAGGCATTACCTACGGTTCTACTCAGCGGTGCCGGTCATTTTCTTGATCTCACCGGTCTTGTACCGGTGGAATGGGCTTGGGATTTAGCCACGTGTCTAAGTCATCTCGTATACCCTTGTGCACATGTTTAAATATTCTGTAACTTAACATTTTACGTGTAGTGCACGTGCAAACCCTTGGGCTTCTAAAAGATTAAAAGAAATTTAAATAAAAAGATAATGTGGCTGGGGGGATTCGATCACAGGGGCTACGTCACAACAGTGCAAGGCTTTACCAATGTGCTACAAGTACTTTCTTGCTGTTCAAAATTAAATTTTTTTTATAGTATACACAGGATTGCAATTATCTCAATTGTACATTAATTTTTAAACAATTTTCTGTACATTCAAATTGGAGTTGTTACAGCACCGGACAGCTCCACGCCACGGTCCCAGGGAAGACCGGGTCGTCGCCCCAATGCCCGTCGCGCATTCTCTCCTCCGGAGGAGGTGTCAGTCAGATCTCCTGCTTCCAGGCATGACCGACGCCCCCACTCTCGCCGGGATTGCACGAACGACGAGCGCAGGGACCACTCGAGAAGGGCATCGCCCGGGGATCCGAGACATCTGATAGAGCGGAATTGAAGACGCACCCTAGCACAGACCCAGAGTGAGGATAGCCACCACTCCGACTGTGCGAAATCCTCGGCTTACCACTACCGACTCGAGGCCCTAGAAAAGAAGATTGAGGGCATACGGTGAGACGGCCATCCGCCCGAAGAAGGGGCTAGGTATTCCGTAGATTCTCTCATGAAGCCCTTCACCGAGGAATTGCTGGCCGAACGTGTCTCATCCAAGAACAAGCCGCCCAAGGTGGCTCTCTTTGACGGGAAGTCCGACCCAAAAGATCACATAGACATATTTACAGCGGGCATGAGCTTCCAAGATAACTCGAACGCAGCCCAATGCCGCGCTTTTCCCACCACTCTAATCCGGACAGGTCGAGACTGGTTCCGAGGGCTAGCGTCCCGCTCCTTCTCGACCTTTGATGAGCTGGCCACCCAATTCCTCGGTCACTTCGTCGGGAATCGACAGCAGAAGAGGATGGTCGACCATCTGTTCACCATCAAGAGCGGAGACAAAGAATCCTTCAAAGGATATGTCACCTGCTTCTACAACGCGCTCCTCGAGGTCCCCGAGCACCGTAATGAAATAGTCATCACCGTGCTGAGGTCGGGTCTTAGGCACAAAGAGTGGCTCCGCTCTTTTGCATTAGGGCAACCTAAGACCATGGCCAAGGTAAAAGCCTGGACCGAGCGGGAGATCCAACTCGAGTCCGAGGTGAACTCGAATCTGCCCAGAGGCGACCAAACCGACCAAAAGAAGCGGGGCAGAGAAGAGATAAACAAAGTCGATCGACCAAAACATTACTCCACGAAGTTCCAGGAGTACACTCCTCTTAACATCTCCCAGACCGAGCTGCTAGAGGAGGCAAATGGCGAGATGTTCTTCAAGCTCCCGCCGGCTACCCGAAGCACGGGCAAGCGGCTCCGAGACCCGTATTGTGCCTATCACCGGATGCAAGACATCCGACCGACGATTGTAAACAACTGTGCGATTACATCTGGGAGGTGATCCGCTCCGGTCACTTGGCAAAGTACCTGCGAGATAAACGTCAAGCCGATCAAATTAAAGACGAAGAGCTGACGATCGGACAGATCATGGTCATCGCCGACTGACCCAAATCCGAGCAACAAGGACACCTACTAAAATTTATATTCAATGCAGGATAATTTAAATTGAATCATATAATCTGTAATTTATTCAATAATAAAGATTCTCACTTCCCTGCAATTTGAACCACTTCTCTTTGTTTCCGTGCTAAAGCTCTCTACAAGGCCGACGAATAGCTTCCCTGCCCGGTCCATCCGCAGTGGGTAGCTTTCTGCCCAACTCCGCTGTGGATCGAAGCCCTCCTCACGAGGCGACCGAGTAGCTTCCTTCTCGGTCATCCCTAGCGGGTAGCTTCCGACCCAACAACGCTAAGGATCAAAATCCCTCCTCTCGAGGTCACCGAGCAGCTTCCCTGCTCGGTCCATCCGCATTGGGTAGCTTCCTGCCCAACTACGCTGTGGATCGAAGCCCTCCTTGCAAGGCGACCGAGTAGCTTCCTGATCGGTCATCCCTAGAAGCTTCCTACCCAACAACGCTAAGGATCAAAAGCCCTCTTCTTGAGGCAATCGAGCAGCTTCTCTGCTCGGTCCATCCGCAGTGGGTAGCTTCCTGCCCAACTACGCCATGGATCGAAACCCTCCTCGCAAGGTGACCGAGTAGCTTCCTACTCGGTCATGCTTAGTGGGTAGCTTCCTACCCAACAACGCTAAGGATCAAAAGCCCTCCTTTCGAGGCCACTGAGCAGCTTCCCTGCCCGGTCCATCCCTAGCGGGTAGCTTCCTACCCATCAACGCTAAGAATCTAAAACCTTCCTACAGAGGCCACCGTGCAGATTCCTGCTCGGCTAAACTCCGAGGGGTAGATTCCTACCCTATGAAGACTTGGATCTAGGACCCACATTGAGGAAGAATCAGTTATGACCGACCTATTCTAACTTGGCTGATTTTTTACTCATGCTAAAACACGTGGTCGTCATCTCGTGTAACACCCTAGTTCATTTATACTAGTTCTATTTTGAGTATTTCTTTATTTATGGTATTTTTCCTGATTTACTGTTGTCCCCTTCCGAATGGCGGCCTAGACTTTGCGTCTTGCCTGAGATTCGGGGCAGATGCTATATGGTTTTATCCGTCTATCTCTCCGAAGATGGCAAGTTGATTTATGGCACCGTGTATCGGAGGTTTAGACGGATGCGGCCGATGTAGCAGACTTCGTCAGATTCCCCCTCAGGGTGAGGGGTTTTTTGATTGTGGGGACGCTCTTCCCTGCAGGCGCAAGCCCCTGCAGTTAATTACGCTACCGCATCGCGGCAACAACTTTCTCCTTCTCCAGAATTTCACTTCGTGTCATGTGTGTTGTTTTGTTTGTGGTTGCCCGTGGATTGTATACGGAGACTGAGTAATGCCGTCGTCCGTAGGACGTGGATTAGTCCAAATCCATATTTACTTAGATTTGGGTTTGGTGTTTTTAGTTTAAGGATGAATTAGTCGCGTTGCGGCTAAGATCAACTTAATCGTTCGTTAAGAATACGATAGTCCTGTTTGAGACTAAGATCAACTTAACGTGATCGTTTAGATCTGACAAAAGAGCGTTTGGGCTCCATTGTTCTAGTTTGGGAGATTCATAGTCCAATTTAGGACTAAAGTCTGTTTGGAGGATACGTTAGCCATTTTTGAGGCTAAGATCGACTAAAACGTTTGTTAAGGATACGTTAGTCCAGTTTGAGACTAAGATCAACTTAACGGGACCGTTTAGATCCGACAAAAGAGCATTTCGGCTCTATTGTGCCAGTTTAGGGACGTGGTGGTCCATATTCCAGTTTAGGGACGTGGTGGTCCGATATTAGTTTAGGGACGTTTCGTTCCATCATTAGTTTAGGGACGTTTCGGTCCGATATTAGTTTAGGGACGTCTCGGTCCGATATTAGTTTAAGGACGTTTCGGTCCACGAGTTTAAGGACCCCGCAGTCCATATTCATGTGTGGTCATTGGGACCCGTCGCCTCTCTGACGTCGTTGAAGGATTACAACGACAGGTGTCAGAGGAGTTCGGAGATGTACCCTCGTACCGGTAATAAATTGATTTAGGAGAGCAGTCTTGCTCAGTCAATTTAATTTGAGGACTTACGGCCATGATTGGGCTAAGTCCAGTTAAAAAATATTCAACGCCTTTTATTCGTTTTTGGTCTGTTAGACCTGTGCTAGGGCTTGGCCCATTTTTAAATAATGCATTGCATTATTTTTTATTTTTGGTTTGGGCTCTGCAAGGAATCTACTTTGTTTGGGCTCTGCCCCTTTTAAAATGCATAGCATTTTTATTATTTTGTTTGGGCTCTACCCATTTATGAATGATGCAGAGCATCAATTTAATTAGGCATGCTTGGTCTTTTGACTTGGGCCTGGCCCTTTGAAAAATGCATTGCATTTATCAGGCAGTTTGCGCCAATTACTGAGCGCAACCGCTTGCGGTTAGGACACGTGTCATGCTCTAGTAAGCGCAAGCGCAACAGCGCAGTGCGCTGCGCTGTTGCGCTGCTGACACGTGGCGCGCTCTGGTGAGTTGTGCCAAATCCAGAGAGCCAAGCTCTATTTCAAGAGCGCGTAGCGCAAGTAGCTGACACGTGGCGCTCTCTCAAGAGCGCAACAGTGCAGTTTGGAAGTGCAAATCACTAAGAATCTTTTAGATTCAAGAATAGGAGTGCAAAGCACTATTTGATTCCTTGATCTAATTTAGATCAAAGAAAATAAATTTTCCTTTTTTATTTCAAGAACCAGAGGTTCATAAAAAAGTGCAAAGCACTATTATTACTTATTGATATATTTATATTTTCTATTTAAAATTATTGATCTTGTTCTTAGATCAATAATCTGCCCATAAGAGAATTTTCTCTTTTCCTTCAAGGTTTTTTTTTACCTTCTGTCGTTCTTGATGAGTTCTCAAGAGTTTTCTTCTCTCTCTTTTTTTTAGAAGGATGCTGATGCCTTTGAATTGAGGTCTAGGGTCCTTTTTATAGTGCCCATAAATTAGTTAAATTTGTTAAAGAGATCTTTCTCTGAGTGATTTGGGGAATTTTCCCCACCGTTGGATCTTTGATCCAAGGGCTTCTGCTTTGCAGAAGAAAATCTTCTTGTTTTAACAAGAACAGAAAAGATTTTAATTCTGTTTAGCACAGATGCCCCAGCGCGTGCGCAACTGCGCTAGCGCCTCTGCGCTGACACGCGTCGCGCAGCGCACAACGCAACTGCGCTAGCGCCTCTGCGCTGACACGCGTCGCGCAGCGCACAGCGCAGCGCAACTGCGCTGACACGCGTCGCGCAGCGCGTCGCGCAGCGCACAGCGCAGCGCAACTGAATCGTTGCTTCCTTTAAACAGAGGTTTGCTCTGATTGGGCGCGCCTTCTTGGGCGCTGCGCTGACGTATTAGCGCCTGACGCGTGGCGCGTTGCGCCCGAGACTTGAAGCGTTGCTTCAAAATTTGAATTTTGAATTCAAACAGAGCTTTGCTCTGATTGGGCGAAACAAATGCCCCCCCACCGTTGCGCTCACATGGCGCACACGTGAGGGCAGCGGTGGCAAGATCTTGACCGTTGGATCCAAGGGATCAGGCGAAAGGGCGCAGGCGCCTATAAATAGGACCCTTGGTCCTTGATAAATTTTTTTACCATTTCTAAGAACTTAAGTTTCAGAGCCTTGCTCTTGTTTAAGATTTTCAGAGCCTTGCTCTCATTTCTTTCCAGAGTCCAGATTTTTAGGACCATTTAGGTAAAATTAAATTTAAATTAAATTAAATTAAACTTGATTAACAGAGCCTTGCTCTTATAGATCTTTGATCTAAAGAAAACCCCTTTGGGGTTTTATTAACAGAGCCTTGCTCTATAGATCTACAGAGACCCTGTTCATGGGTTCTAACCCATGAACAGAGCTTTGCTCATGGATCAAATGTAGACCCTTTTTGATCTGAAAGTGGAGAGCTCTTAAAAGTTTTTGTGGATCTTTTAAGATCCTAAATTTTTAATCTTTAGGAGTTAAAGTTTCCCTTTTTGATGGCTTTTCCATCATTATTATAGAGCTGGGCTCTTTCCAAGAGAATTTTTATTCCCTTGAGACCAGAGTCTGACAAATGTCACTCTGTGATGGAGCTTTGCTCTAAAAGAGGAGATTTTCTCCTTGTCTCTGGGGATTTCCCATCAATGAGGATTTTCTCTTGGGGATCTTTTTATTAACTGACAGTCTCATCCAATGATGGGACTGTCTCATTAAATGATGCGCCGTCATCCAGATTTAGTGGGCCCCCCTTTGATCCCCCTATCCACTGCATTGCGGTACGGTATAAAATTTTTAAACATGCTGAGCGTTGGAATTATAATACTGACGGCTGATGTTTGTTTCTTTGCAGGACACATGTCTGCCAATTCGTCTTTTCCGTTTGTTCGCTCGGAGGGAGGGTTTCCCCAGGCACCGGTGGACCGCGTGGTGTTAGCTCTCATCAAGGATCATGACCCCGAACACGAAAACCTTCACTTGTGGGGTAGGTGGTATAATGAAATCATCCAGGGTCGTCGTAGTTTCAGTTCCGCCACGCCGTCTGAGCCAACATCTTCGCTTCCCTACGCAGATGAACCCCCGGTGAAATATGCCGTGGAGGTCAAAAATTGGAATTCGGATGACCTCCTTCAGCCTGCGATTGGTGCCATCCCCGTGCAGCCGCCGCCGGCAATAGATATTTTAGGGAGGAGAATTTGTCAGGGTGAAGCGCGCCCTTGGGAACGGGCCTATAACATTGGACTGATCCCACGACCGCCTGCTGGATATTTGCAATGGGCCCGGTACATCCTATCAGCGAGGAGGACTCATCTGATGAGGATTGGTTTGTACTCGGCCATTTATGTCTCGCTCTTTGAATATCCTTCTCCTCCAACATGGTGGGTTAAGGCTTTTATCGAGCAATGGAATATTCCCACACACACCTTTCTGATGGCGGACCGAGAAGTCTCTATCTCCGTGGAGGAGTTTGCTGAGATCTCGGGTCTGCCGATGAGGGGAGAGCCTTACGAGGAGCTGCTTCCTTCCGATGAATACATCTTTGCCACTAAGCCGCTGGTGTTTGACCTGACGCCGGAGAACGCTATTCAGCACCAGTACCTGGGCTTAGTGAAGGTATTGGAGATTTATGAAGGACTCTATCTAGAATCAGGTGACAGGGGAGTCAGTTTTGCAGATTTTATTGCTCGCTTCATTCAACCAGAATTCTTATCAGAGCGGAGCGAGAAGTTTGCCCAACTTGACGACCCTTTTAGGCTCGGTTTTGATCGCCGACCCACATCGGAGGATAACCACAAAGACTTTTATCTACCCGGTGCCGCCGTCGTCCCCTTTTCAGAAATTGCCGTCCCAAACATGGATGAAGAGACCTTCTTTGTAGGGTTCTTGGGCTTGTGGTTGTGCAATTTTGCTCTTCCCATGCATCCACGCCATATGCGGCCGACTGTTTTCTACCCAGCGCATCGGATGGCGGTCGGCTTACAGTTGTCAGTAGGAATTGCCGGGCTGGCTTACCTTTATAATGGACTTAGCGTAGCGGCGGACGCTAGTGAGCCTGGGGTGCAACCCGCCAACTTCCCGATGCACTACTTTACCTCCTGGATGGAAATGCACGTGCACGGGGTGTTCGGTGCCCATAAGATTCCTCCCTTTTTTGAGAAGTGCAGGCTTCCGAGGGTCATACGGCTGGTCGGGGCTTCGATCGTAGTTGCATCTCCACGGGAGGCTAGGGGGCTGCTCCTTCGACCACACCTGGTCGGGGCGAAGATTTCTTTCTTGGACAAGGTCATAACAATAGGATCAGAGACTACCAAGTCAGTAGTGTCGTCACGTGATGAATTTAAGGATGGGGCTTCCATATTGAAGGCTTGAGAAATCCTCCATCTCTACTCCATTCGGCCGGGCTACCTGGTGTTCAGGCAGAATGAGACAGCATTCTTCATGAGGTATAACCCTCACCGGTTTGCTCAGCAATCAAGCTACAATCAAGGGATCCCGCTGGAAGCCTTCTTAGAAAAGCCCGTGGTTAGCCAGGAGGGGATAAAGAATGCAATGCACCACTTTATGCGACTTAACACGGGTTCTTATTTCTTTATCAGTGAGCCGAGCTGCGTCCCCAAATTCCTTAACGCGTACGTGGCTTGGTATGCGTATGCAATGGGGCCCGTTATTTTGATGGAGAAACGTATGCTGGTTGACCGCAAGGGTGCACCTCCTGGCGGCGATCGCAAGGCTCTCTTGTGGCCGAGGACTCCAGTCATTCCTCCATTGAGAGGTACTGGAGGCGGACCTCCGCGCATGTTGAGTCCTCCACGCGGATTGCCGCTTCGCGATGCTGTGGATGCGCCACCAGCCCCCCGTGCCCTAATGGAAATGGTGACTGCGGTATCGCCGGGGTCTGGTGTAGGCGCGGATATCGGGACCCGCCGCCCCAAGGTGTCTGCCAAGCGTAAATCAATCCCGGATGCATCCAGAGTTGGCGGGCAAAAGAAGAAAAAGTCGCTCCTTTCCCTTGACGCGATTCTTGGCTTAGAGCCTAAAGCCCCTCTTACCGAAGGAATAAGTGAGTATGGCAGCAATAAGGGTTTCGCGGTAGACCCCGCAGACACCGACCTGGCGGCCGCCATCGCGGCTTCTGAACGATCAGCGAGGCTTGAAGCGTGGTTGAGTAAACTTGCTGAGTCAGGTAATTATTAGCTGCTTTTTTCATCACTCCATTGTATTTTTTTTATCATTATTTTTGACTAATACTTTTCCCTATTTTCAACAGGTGTCTCTACCGAAGAAGCTATTGCTGCTTCCTTGAAAACCTTCCAAAAGGAGGAGGAGAAACGTGCTTTAGCGGGCGTCGGTATGTCCCACCCCCCTTTTTAAACAAATTCCGTCATTCTTTTTAGAGGATCAACCTGACTTTCTTCCTTTGTTTCTTTCTAGGGGTTATACCAGTCGACGAAAAGATCCTTCCGGAACCCGTCACTGGAGTTCCGGTCTTGTTGGGGCTGCTGCAAGAGCCTCGACTTGACAAGTCGACAAGGGATGCCTTGAAGAGCTTGGAGGCATCTCTGTATACAGACGAGGACGCCTCAATGAGAGAGGCTCTGGTGAGGTCCGTCTCAATGGCCCAGGAGGAGAGAAAGCGGCTAAGGCGCGAGGCGAAGGCGCGCCGGACTGCTTTGGATACGGGAGCGGGCCCAAGCACCGTCCCTCAGGCAGATACTCCTTCCGAAGAAGCCCCTGTCGCCCTATCCACTGCTCGCAGACAAGTGGCGCGTGCCGCTCGGAGCGCAAATGACAAGTCCACTTCAGGTGACATTTCTTTCAGAATTTTTATTGTGAGAGTTATAACGCCGATGGTTCTTACATATATTATTTTGCAGGGCCAAGTCCAACCGAGGGTGAGGCGGAGACTGTTGGTCCCGGGGGGACAGAGGAGGTGGCGCTTGCCGAACCCGAGCCGACCGTGGGCAACATCGTTGAGGCCATGGAGTCTGGTGCGGAGGTTGAGGGGCCTATAGCTGAGAAGGTCATTGATGCCGGGCCTGAAGTGGCGGCAGATGAAACGATCATTATAACTGAGTCCGGGGTGATGGCAGACGAGACATTTGAGGCTGGCGACCTTGTGGTGACGGTAGAGGAGCCAATGGAGACAGCGGAGCCAGAGAAAGTAGCGGGTGAGATGGGCATGACTCTTGGGGGAGAGTCAACCGCCTCCTTCCAAGAGTCTGGCAATGCTCCAATCATTGCTCTCCCTACTTACGATCCCTTGCCGTCTCCTGGTCGCGCTAGCACGACGACGGTCCCCATCGAGTCGGGTGATGAGGCTACGGGTGGTGGCCTCATGTCGATAGAGGAGGGAGTCGCTTCTGTTTCGGCCGGGAGCTCCTCAGGTAAACCTTAGGTTACTGCCCTTTTTATTTTACAATCTTTCCTGACAAGTTCACCTTTCTTGTAACGCAGGTGCAGCCAGCGCCGATGCCCTACTGCTTGAAGGAGCGCCTTCAACGACTGCCTTGGCGGTGGTCACCTCTCAACCCTCTCTTATACCTTCGAAGATGTTGGAAGGTATGGGTTTGCAATTTATTAATCCTATCTTTCAGATGTATAGTTTATGTACTGAAGTCGTGCTGTTGTGTCTTTTCAGGAGTACTTTTTGACCATCTTTACCAGATGTTGCTCCCGCACTTCTCCTTCCCATCCGAGCTTGCTTCTTCCTCTGGTGGCGTTGGTTAGTATGATTTCCAATGACATCCTTCTTTCTTTATTGATGGGATTATTTATAAACCCTCCCTTTTTTACCTCGACTGCAGTGTTACAAATCGAAGGAGGGGATGAAAGATGGGCTGCATTGCCGACCCTTCCGGCCCTGCCACCTGCTTCTGCTGGTACAGTGACCATCATATTGATAAACCCCCCTTTATTTTCTGAACTGTTATCTGACCATATCTTGTTTCCTTTCAGCTGTCGTTCCAGTCTCGGCGCCCTTCGAATCTCGCATCATAATGCCAGCAGGTCCTTACCTGAGACGTCCATCTTCGAAAGGTGCCGCGAACAGCTTACGTACGTTGAGTGATTATGTTGAGCAGCTCGACATCGAGACCCCTACCTCTGCTGCGGATTTTGCTATAGCGGTTAACCCGATGCTAGTGATACTCGTAAACTTTCATGACGAGGGTATCATCGCATCTTGGGTTAACCATTGCAGGGAGATCGAGGCTCGCCTGCATCAGTTGGAGTCTCTGCGTCCCGCTCCCGAGGCCTTGGCTGCCAGTAATCAAAGAACAGCGTGGATTGAGCAGAGCGCTCCTTACTTTCACCACCTCGAACAAGAAGTCATTTCAAGGCGTAAAGAGCGGGGTGAGACTTCGAGCAAGTCTGCCCAACTGCATGCTCGGGTGGAGGCCAACGCTACACGGCTGAAGGTTGCCTTTGAGGGTCTCCTGCAATGTCTTTCTGAAGGGTTATCATTAAGGCAACACCTTGATGTTGTCGAGCGAGCTGCACCCAGCCAGGAAGCAGCCCAGAAGGCGGCAGAGGAGCGACTTTCATCTTTCTTGCAGCAGCAGGCCCAGGTGGAGGCGGAGGTGGCCGCGACTGTCACTCAGGAGGAAGCGTTGAAGGGAGTGCGAGAGCAGCTTGTGAATTTACTAAAGACACTTCCTCCTCAGTAGCTATCCATCTTTGTATCGTTTGTACTTGTAGATAAAAGAATGTACATGTATATATTTTTTTATTCTTTGACATAATGTATCCTGTATCCAATCATGTTTATGAATAAACGACACACTTTTTTTTTGTAATGTGTCATTTTCTTCGTCTTTTCGTTCTTTTACTATCAGCATATCGCTTTAGCAAACATGGTTGACGGATGATTAGAACGAGTATCCCGACTTTCTTAAGAAATAGCGATGGCTTAGGCCGCAAGTTCAGATCTGCCGCCTAAGGCTTTTCAACTCTATGAGCCATGAGGGTCTCATAGAGGCTTTTCTCCCTAGGATCGAGAGGATCTCGTCGGTGGGTTTTCTCCTTAGGAATCGTGAGGATTCCTAAGTGTGGTTTTCTCTTTAAAGTCGTAAGGATCCTATAAGAGAATTTTTCCCTCTTACGAGTCGAGAGGATTCGTAAGCGGTTGTTTCCCTCCTCGTCGAAATTCGACGTTGGAGAGTGCGACCCGTGGATGGTATGCAAGAGACCGTTTTGGGCCAACTTACGGGGTCCCAATACTCAGGAAACAGGCTTCTTTTATGCCCACTGCCTAAGGCTTTATCTCACGAGTCGAGCCGCCTCGACAATTTTTCACAAGTCGAGACGAATCGAACGTTTCTCGCAAGAACATCTTAACGTCGCATTTAACCTCTGCTCTTTACGACAGAAGCCCGTTAAGGTTGGTGGTACTTAGGGTTTTGGCCATCGTACCGTCGCATAAGCTGATATAGTCCTCGATAGGCAATCGTGCTGTTCGAGTAGCCCTGCGACTGCCGTGTCTCTGATCCCTTCGGGGGCTGGACAAGACGTCTTCAAGCAATCCTCCTTGGCAGTTTGACCGTCGGAAGAGTAAGCGCTAGGAATTTGCCATGCCGCTTTTTACTTGAGGTTAGGCTCATTTTGGAGAGCCCCGATGAGTCATAACCACTCCGCGCTGGTGTGGGATGATCTCCGATAGTCTTTCAGGCTTTATATGACTTGCCATTAAGACCCTGAAGCTAGGAATTTGGCATTTGCTTCATTTGCTGGCATTGCGTCCTCTGTATCAAGACGAATGTCATGGTGGGAACTAGGGATTTTGCCGTGGCTCCGTTTGTTTGATGACGTTGCGTCTGCTGTGTCGAGACGAACGTTTGGGTGACATTTCGTCTACTGTATCGAGACGGACGTCGAGGTTGTCTCTAGGTTACTGGTGAACTGCCGAGGTTTGGAACTAGGGATTTTGCCGTGGCTCCATTCGTTTAATGACGTTGCGCCTGCTGTGTCGAGACGAACGTTGGGGTGACATCTCGTCTGCTGTATTGAGACGGACGTCGAGGTGGTGACCATTCTGTGCTGGTGCGAGATGATCTCCGGTTGTCTTTCCGGTTTTATATGAGTTACCGTCAAGACGTCGAAGCTAGGAATGTGGCCTTCGCCTCGTTTGCTTTGGTGTGTCCAAATCCTGTTGGAGGATGAACGCTGGGGTTAACACTTCGTCTGCTGTATCGAGACGAACGTCAAGGTGGTGACCACTCTGTGCTGGTGCGAGATGATTTCCGATTGTCTTTCCGGTTTTATGTGAGTTACCGTAAAAACGTTGAAGCTAGGAATGTGGCCTTCGCTTCACTTGCTTTGTCACGTTCGAATCCCTGCTGGAGGAAGAACGCTGGGGCGACAACTCGTCTGCTGTATCGAAACGAACGTCAAGGTGGTGACCACTCTGTGCTGGTGCGAGATGATCTCCGATTGTCTTTCAGGCTTTATATGAGTTACCGTAAAGATGTTGAAGCTAGGAATTTGGCCTTCGCTTCGTTTGCTTTGGCGCGTCCGAATCCTGTTGGGGGAAGAACGCTGGTGTGACATTTCATCTGCTGTATCGAGACGATCGTCGAGGTGGTGACCACTCCGCGCTGGTGTGAGATGATCTCCGATTGTCTTTCAGGCTTTATATGACTTGCCGTCAAGCCCTTGAAGCTAGGAATTTGGCCTTCGCTTCATTTGCTCACACTGCGTCTGGTGTATTAAAACGAATGCTGAGGTGGAGCTGGGATTTTGCCGTCACTCCGCTTGGTTTCGACCATGGGGTCTTTTGTTAACTTTGCATGTACACCCTGCTGGACTGCGAAGGAACGCCATTGTTGACATTGCGTCTGCTGTAACGAGACGAATGCTAAGGTGGAGTTGGGATTTTTCCGTTACTCCGCTTTGTTTCGACCGTGAGGTCTTTTGTTGACGTCATGTCTGCATTTAGTTGGAGTGAGGAGAAACGCCGTTGGTGATCTCTAAGTTGTCGATGTTGACGTCGAGACCCTGAAGCTCGGGATTTTCGTTTGCTTCATTTGTTGACATCGTGTCTGTAATATTGCGACAAATGTCGAGATGGTCTCTAGGTTGTCTATGAACCATCGAGATTTGGCTTCGCTTTCTGATGGAGCCTGTTGGGAAGGTATGGTTCCCTCTTTATCTGCGCCCCTGAATTGTATACAGGGATCGATGTGATTTCACCTGCAGGGCAAAAAGTTTCATTCTTTCATTTTTTTTATTCTTTCCGCGATGCTCTATCATTTCAGCTTTTTATATCGCGAAAATTGCGATTGCCCAATCATTTCGGCTATTTTTCGCGGTGCCCAATCATTTCGGCTATTTTTTCTTTTTACTCGCTGTTTTTTATTGCGAGTTGCCCAATCATTTCGGCTGTTTATTTTATTTTTACTCGCTATTTTTTATTGCGAGTTGCCCAATCATTTCGGTTATTTAATATGCATTTTCAGCTCGCTGATTTTTATCGCGAGCGTAGAACTTGGAATCTGGTGCCAATCTCAGCATCAGCATCGCTACAACCGGAATATTGCGAGGAGCGAATTATCATCTGCCATGAAAGGACTTGGAATTCGATACCGATTTAGGCATCAGTATCGCTACAACTGGGATATTGCCAGGAGCGAATCATCATCTGCCATGAAAGGACTTGGAATTTGATACCGATTTAGGCATCAACATCGCTACAACTGGAATATTGCCAGGAGCGAATCATCATTTACCTCCGTCGATGTCGAACAAAGGTGGCTTAGCGAACAGGGTTAAGGTCCTGTTGACTAAGGCTTTTGACTTCATGAGCCGTAAGGGTTTCACAAAGGTATTTCTCCCCACAAGTCGTGAGGATCTTGTAGGTGTATTTTCTCCTTAGGAATCGTAAGGATTCCTAAGTGTATGTTCCTCGGTAAGTCGTAAGGATCCTACAAGAGGGTTTTCTCCTTGTAAATCGAGAGGACTTACAAGTGTTGTTTGCTGTACGAGCATATCCCAAGCCACGGATGAGACTTTGTTAGGGAAATGTTTATTCACGCCCGTGGATTGTATACAAGGGCCAATATAGGACCACTTGTAGGGCAATGTCGAAAGTTGTGGGGGTTGCTTAAGTACAGGTTTAGGCCTCTGTAACTTAAGACTTTCAAATCTTACGAGCCGTGAGGGTCCCATAAGAGCCTTCTCCTCACGAGTCGTGAGGATCTTGCAAGTGTATTTTCTCCTTAGTAATCGTGGGGATTCCTAAGTGTGTTGTTCCCTTGTGAGTCGTAAGGATCTCACACGGGTGGTTTCTCCTTATAGGGTCGAGAGTCCCCTATAAGTGTTTCTTAACGAGGTTGCGCCCTTTCGGGTTTTCACAAACACTCGCCGGTAGTCCTGCTGTTTTTACTCACGGAGCCCTCTCGGGTTTTCATCCGTGCCCGTTTTGCTTATGGACATACCGTTTTTTTTCTTTTATTCTTTTTATTTTCTTCTTCTTCTTCTTTTTTTTTACGAGGTCGCGCCCTTTCGGGTTTTCACGAACACTCGCCGGTAGTCCTGCTGTTTTTACTCACGGAGCCCTTTCGGGTTTTCATCCGTGCCCTTTTTGCTTATGGACATACCTTTTTTTTTTATATATTTTTTATATTTTTATTTTTTTTATCTCGTCAGCCTGAGAATGCTGCGGTAGTAGTTTAAAAAAATTTCGGTCATTTGCAAGTTTTAGGACATCGCGGTCCATCATTAGTTTAAGGACATCTCGGTCCGTTGTTAGTTTAAGGACGTTTCGGTCCGTTGTCGCCGTATTTGAGGCGAATATCTGGTTTATTGACTTTTCGGTCTATGAGTCCTTCTCCATGAATGAACATGATGCCCCCGGTGTATCCATCTTCTTCGGAGCGTGAGGTTGTGGCGGACTCACCTTCCAGTTCTCAGACAGCGCAAACTTGCCCTGTTGGTATTGGTCTTCAACCCAGTTTTTGAAGACGTAGCAGTCCTCGATCAGGTGACCTACCGTTTGGTGGTAAGGGCAATAATTAGGATTATTAAGATCGCCTGGCTGCAACGGACGTTTTGGACCCGGCAGATTGATGAGTCTGTTGCACACTGCCAGCTCGAACAGTCCCCTTGTTTTATTTTACGGAAATGAGTAAGGACGTTTCAACTTTTACTGGAGGGATTGCCGCTTGTTGCTTTGGCAAGCAACCGGTCTAGGGTCACCTGATTGTTGTTGAGCGCTGGCGACGAGGGCCTTTTTTCCTTTTCCTTTATTCTTTTTGCTCGGTCCCTTGTTTACGGGGCAGAGATTTTTTTCGAATAGCGTGCAATTACATGGCTAAACGTTCTCGCAGCTTCTCAATTCCTTTATTTTCGAAATAGATTCCCCGAGGGAAAAGTTGGGGATAGCTTCTTCGTCAGAGTCGCTTCCAAAGGTGACAATTTGTGATCCCTTGAAGTCGGCTATATGACAGTTTGCGGCGGCTCCTTTGCGCTCATATATCGCATTTTTCCGATGTCCACGAGATTCACACTTTGTCTTGTCGAAGTGTTGCTTTTGAGCGACATACCCTTGCCACCAACAGTTAAGGACTCGCAGTCTTCGGTAGGATGTATGATCTTCTGATGATATAAACAGAAGTTAGGGTGCATCTCTACCTCAGAGAAAGAATTTTCTTCAGAGGGCGGTAGCTTCATTCCTACTGATAGAGCTTTGGCGAACCGTTTCCTCGTCTTGAATTTGTTTTTACCCGCAGTGTATGGATTTTGATTTGACGGGAATACCTTGGTTCTTTCCAGTATGGCCATTTCATGCTCTTGATTGGCTTTTGCTTTTAGACGAATTTCATTTAGGAAGGCATCGATTAACTTGTCTGACGGCCGTGGAATTTCTGTTTCAGGGTCCGCCATTGATTTCTCAGCGCAAGGAGCCTCCTCACCATCCGTCAGTGAATGAGAAATCACATGACAAGTCGCCACATAGTCTTCGGATTCATCCGATAAGTTTTTTCCATCGTTTTCATCCTCGACGAAAGAACAAGTTGCCCCCGGCGTGTCCGTCTTCTTTGGAGAGTGCGGCTGTGGTGGATTTACCTTCCAGCTTTCAGACAGCGTGAACTTGCCTTGCAGGTATTGATCCTCGATCCATCCCTTAAAGACGAAACAATCCTCAATCGGGTGAGTTACCGTTTGGTGGTAAGGGCAATAATTGGGATTATTAAGATCTCCTGGCTGCGACAGACGCTTTGGACTCGGCAGATTGATGAGTCTGTTACGCACTGCCAGCTCAAACAGTCTTCTCGTTTTATTCTGAGGAAACGAGTAATGACGTCCTAGCCTCTCTTCGAGGGATGGGCGTGGACGCACGTTGTTTTGGCGAGCGACCGGCTTGAGTTGCTCGACTGTTGCTGAGCGTTGGCGATGATGATCGCTTTTCCTTTCTCATTTCGAGGATCGGGTCTTGGAGGAGACGGTCTATGGCCTATCTGGTCCATTTGGGCTAATTTTTCGATCAAGGCCTGGAAGGTGGTCGGCCTGAAGAACATCATGAATTGCGAGATGGTCACCTGCGGATCGAGAGTGCCCACAAACATGCCTACCGCAGGTGCCTCTTCTATGCGTTGTTCGCATTTCGACCATAGGTTTCGCCATCGTGTTGTGTATTGGACCCACGTTTCGCCGGGCCTTATCCTGGCATTTATCAGTGCTGTAATCGCGGTGCGTTCACTAGCACTTGCGAATCTTTGTGTAAACAGCAGTTCCATCTCTGCAAATGTTTTGACAGAGTCGTTAGGTAGCTCCGAATACCATTCAAAGGCTGTTTCTGCTAAGCTGCCGACGAATTGACGTAGCAACAATTTGTCATCGCCTCCAGTATTGCCGCATAAGGCCCTGAATTGAGCGACATGCTGATGCGGATTCCCTGTCCCTTTATATACGTAGAATTTAGGGATCGTATATCCTGGCGGGTAATTGATTTGGTCATACCAGCTCGGATACGGTCGTCCGGTTCTAACAATTTGCCCGGCCGCTTCATTCGCCTGATGAACCCGGATCTGCTGAGCTATATATTCGTCTAGGTCGACTTTGGAGATTGCCTCCTCCTTGGCCGTTGATAGAGCCGGCGGAGGATTTGACGTTTCTCCCCTGTCGTCTTCAAGGACGATCGGAGGATCTTCAGCAGGAGGGTCCGGCTGTAACATCATCCCTACCATATCTTTGAAGAGGAGCGCCATCTACTTTATGTTAGCCGCCTGCTCTGCAGCTTCTTTGTCCCTCTTTTCGACGACTCTGCGTAAAAAGTCAGCGTCAGTTTCTTGTTCTTGACGCTCATCCGAAGACGTTTCAGAGCTTTCTTTTGGCTCAGTGAGTGCAGCCATTGTAGTCATCATTTCCTGAAGCTTTTGTTGTTGCTCCTGGGCTTTCGTCACGGATCGGGTGAGCGGTCGGTGGCCCATAGAAGTGCGGCTTTCCTCCTTTCCAGAAGCCATATAAACAGTGTGCACCACCATGCCCCCAGACTTGGGGCGTTTGTGTTCAGTGTCTTTGCGATTTGCCGAAGACACAGGGGCTTTTTGCGGCCTCCTTTTTTGAGTGATTGAGTTAAGGGAGCCGTCGTAGTGGGCATCCAAGTAGCTTTTGCATTTTGTGGTTTGACAGAGTAATCCTTCCCCTGCCGAACCTTCATTTTTTTCTGTCGTCGGAGGCAGTCTTGATCGATCACCGACTCTTGGACCTGTCGCCAGACTTTGTAAATTTTAGAGGACAGCCGTTGAGGGGGCTGCTCTAGCTTCTTCTATGGAGTATTCTCCACAGGTGAAGGAGTTCGTTTCAACATCGCAGTAGGAGAGTTTCTGCGCACCTTGTTGAGCAGTTCAAAGCTGTTCTTGATTGGAACAGCAGCATCGATCCTCACCATCGGAGCTGACGGAGTTATCCCAGAGGGGGAGTTGCCCCCGGCCTTCCTTACTCGACGCCAGTGGCGACGCCGAGCGTGTCTTGCGGATGGAGTTGTTTCAGCTATGAGGGTGACTTCGTCGTACCCCCTGCTTTGAGGAGAGACAGTTATTGGTGCTAGCCTATCGAAGGCTGACACCCGTTGAGAAGTAATGTCTAATCTGTCAAAGACAGACCTCTGGGCAGGGGAAGCAGCTTTGAGGATCTCGCCTGGAGCAGCAACTGGAATGGCCAGCCTCGTAAAAACTGACTTCTCGGAAGAAGGAACCTTTCCAATGATTTCATCCGTTTGCGTCGGGATGGCTATCCGCTTTGGGATGGCAGCTTCGGGTATCGCAGGTTTGCGGACGTTCTGGCCCAGTCTGTTGAAAACTGAAGTATTGAAACTGGGCGACCTGTTGAGAGGGGTCGCGGCAGTGGTAAGTCGATCAAAGACCGGCTTCTTTGGAGTTTCTTGCGATGTCATTGGGGCATTGAAGCTCATCGGTGGGAGCATGGTCCCGAAGAATAATCCAGTGGTGGCCTGAGTTACCTGCTCCACCGGCATTTTGAAAAGGGAGGCCGCTTGGGGCCCATAAGTCACTCCTCCAGCAATGAGGGAGCGAGAGTTATCGCTGCGGGCGGTGCAGTTCGAAGCCATCGATTTTCTGTTTTCTGCATAAAGCAAGACACCAAATCTTAGTACCTTGAATCCACAGGCAATCACAGCAAACCGCGATTTGTTCGCGAACACGACACACGAAGTGTGGAGTGGAAAGAGGAAGAGGTCCCATCGGGCGTGCCAGAATCTGTCCCCCTTCGAATGGTGGCCTAGACTTTGCGTCTCGCCTGAGATTCGGGGCAGATGCTATATGGTTTTATCCGTCTATCTCTCCGAAGATGCCAAGTTGATTTATGGCACCGTGTATCGGAGGTTTAGATGGATGTGGCCGATGTAGCAGACTTCGTCAGATTCCCCCTCAGGGTGAGGGGTTTTTGATTGTGGGGACGCTCTTTCCTGCAGGCGCAAGCCCCTGCAGTTAATTACGCTACCGCATCGCGGCAACAACTTTCTCCTTCTCCTGAATTTCACTTCGTGTCGTGTGTGTTTGTTTTGTTTGTGGTTGCCCGTGGAATGTATACGGAGACTGAGTAATGCCGTCGCCCGTAGGACGTGGATTAGTCCAAATCCGTATTTACTTAGATTTGGGTTTGGTGTTTTTAGTTTAAGGATGAATTAGTCGCGTTGCGGCTAAGATCAACTTAATCGTTCGTTAAGAATACGATAGTCCTGTTTGAAACTAAGATCAACTTAACGTGATCGTTTAGATCCGACAAAAGAGCGTTTGGGCTCCATTGTTCCAGTTTGGGAGATTCATAGTCCAATTTGGGACTAAAGTCTGTTTGGAGGATACGTTAGCCATTTTTGAGGCTAAGATCGACTCAAACGTTTGTTAAGGATACGTTAGTCCAGTTTGAGACTAAGATCAACTTAACGGGACCGTTTAGATCCGAAAAAAGAGCATTTCGGCTCTATTGTGCCAGTTTAGGGACGTGGTGGTCCATATTCCAGTTTAGGGACGTGGTGGTCCGATATTAGTTTAGGGACGTTTCGGTCCATCATTAGTTTAGGGACGTTTCGGTCCGATATTAGTTTAGGGACATCTCGGTCCGATATTAGTTTAAGGACGTTTCGGTCCATGAGTTTAAGGACCCCGCAGTCCATATTCATGTGTGGTCATTGGGACCCGTCGCCTTTCTGACGTCGTTGAAGGATTACAACGACAGGTGTCAGAGGAGTTCGGAGATGTACCCTCGTACCGGTAATAAATTGATTTAGGAGAGCAGTCTTGCTCAGTCAATTTAATTTGAGGACTTACGGCCATGATTGGGCTAAGTCCAGTTAAAAAATATTCAACGCCTTTTATTCGTTTTTGGTCTGTTAGACCTGTGCTAGGGCTTGGCCCATTTTTAAATAATGCATTGCATTATTTTCTATTTTTGGTTTGGGCTCTGCAAGGAATCTACTTTGTTTGGGCTCTGCCCCTTTTAAAATGCATAGCATTTTTATTATTTTGTTTGGGCTCTACCCATTTATGAATGATGCAGAGCATCAATTTAATTAGGCCTGCTTGGTCTTTTGACTTGGGCCTGGCCCTTTGAAAAATGCATTGCATTTATCAGGCAGTTTGCGCCAATTACTGAGCGCAACCGCTTACGGTTAGGACACGTGTCATGCTCTAGTAAGCGCAAGCGCAACAGCGCAGTGCGCTGCGCTAGTGCGCTGCGCTGTTGCGCTGCTAACACGTGGCGCGCTCTGGTGAGTTGCGCCAATTCCAGAGAGCCAAGCTCTATTTCAAGAGCGCGTAGCGCAAGTAGCTGACACGTGGCGCTCTCTCAAGAGCGCAACAGCGCAGTTTGGAAGTGCAAAGCACTAAGAATCTTTTAGATTCAAGAATAGGAGTGCAAAGCACTATTTGATTCCTTGATCTAATTTAGATCAAAGAAAATAAATTTTCCTTTTTTATTTCAAGAACCAGAGGTTCATAACAAAGTGCAAAGCACTATTATTACTAATTGATATATTTATATTTTCTATTTAAAATTATTGATCTTGTTCTTAGATCAATAATCTGCCCATAAGAGAATTTTCTCTTTTCCCTCAAGGTTTTTTTTTACCTTCTGTCGTTCTTGATGAGTTCTCAAGAGTTTTCTTCTCTCTCTTTTTTTTAGAAGGATGCTGATGCCTTTGAATTGAGGTCTAGGTCCTTTTTATAGTGCCCATAAATTAGTTAAATTTGTTAAAGAGATTTTTCTCTGAGTGATTTGGGGAATTTTCCCCACTGTTGGATCTTTGATCCAAGGGCTTCTGCTTTGCAGAAGAAAATCTTCTTGTTTTAACAAGAACAGAAAAGATTTTAATTCTGTTTAGCGCAGATGCCCCAGCGCGTGACACGTGTCGCGCAGCGCACAGCGCAGCGCAACTGCGCTGACACGTGTCGCGCAGCGCACAGCGCAGCGCAACTGCGCTTGCGCTTCTGCGCTGACACGTGTCGCGCAGCGCACAGCGCAGCGCAACTGCGCAAGCGCATCTGCGCTGACACGCGTCGCGCAGCGCAGTGCATGCGTAACTGAAGCGTTGCTTCCTTTAAACAGAGCTTTGCTCTGATTGGGCGCGCCTTCTTGGACGCTGCGCTGACTTATTAGCGCCTGACGCGTGGCGCGTTGCGCCCGAGACTTGAAGCGTTGCTTCAAAATTTGAATTTTGAATTCAAACAGAGCTTTGCTCTGATTGGGCGAAACAACTGTGTTTTGAGTGCGAATAGTATATTTGACATTTGTATTTACATCCGATCCGACCCGCTCGCTTGAAACCTGTCTTAATTCATGTTTATGATTTATCCTGACTTGTTACGTGGACTCGTGCACTTCCATATTTACATACTGCATATTGGCATTTATCTGGCATCTGCATTTTTTAATATAACATTTAAAAGTCACATAAAATAGTTTAAAAATATATTGCATGGCCTGCTTGATACCCCTAACCCTGTCGTAGCATCCGTGCATCGTGTTCTCGTCCCGTTTCGGTGAAACGGACCCGTTTGGATAGCTACGTGCACGCTACGTGTATCCCTTCTTAGGGGTATACATTTTCGTTACCCGGACATCCTATTTTGGTTTTGGTTTATACGTATATTATCCGTATTTTCAAACCGTAATTCTAGACCCAACCCGGGCATGTTTGTATTAACCAGAAAACTCAAATTTATCTAATATTATATTATTTATATATTATAGTGTTAATATATATATTCAGTAACGAATATATTCTATATATATTTTCTAAAATTTTTTTTAACATCCTAATCCTAATCACAACAAACTCTCTCTCTCCCTCTTCCTTTTTCTATGTATATATATTAATTAATTACATACATTGTTTTTTTACTAAGAAAACCACGTCTCTCCCTCTCCTCTCCTCTGTGACTCTCTCTTCCTCTAACTGAATATCTTATATATTATATATATATATATATATATATATATTTCCCTATTAATAATTCCCACGTCCCCTTTCCCCCCCTCTCTCTCGTTTTCGTTTTCTTTTCCATCGCCAGCCCTCAACGCGAACCCAGCCCCAAGCCCGCGTTGCCGTCGTCGCCGACCTCACCTTTGCCTACACCCGACCTCGTCACCATCCCCTCTTCTTCTCCCAAGCCTCGTCTCCGGCACCACACCACCAACTCAACTCTTTCATCCGAGAACCCAACTGCAGCAACCCACGCCCTGGCGCTCGCCCCACGCCGCCGACCACCCTCGTCGGCCTCCCCTTGTCGTCTGCATCCCTGACTCCTCCTCGACCACCTACTCCTCACCTCCCTCTCTCTCCCTCGCTGCAACCTTATAACCCTCGCTGCAAGAACCCGCACACCCAATCCCCGGTGATCAGGAAACCCACTGCCATCGCCGGAAAACCCACGACCCATCGTCGTCATCCCCTCGCCTTCTTCTCTGACCCCAGAGTCAACCCAGAGCATCCAAACCCAGAGCTTTAACCGCAAACTCCTTCTTATTTCGTTTCTTTCTTTCTTGCTTTCGCGTTTCCCGGTGATCGCCGGAGCCGTGCCGTCACCGACAATCCGGGAAACCCAGTGGACGTTCCCAGCCAACGTGGTCACCTTCTTGCTTTGCCTGGTCCTGTCCCATGCGCGCGTGTGTACATTGCGACGTTTACCCGACATCGGATGCAGCGTACGTATCCCGTCTGGAGATTCGATCAGGCAAGTTAATCTTGCTACATGCTATACTACAATATATTGCATCCATTTGAATTATAACATTACATATTGTTTAAGTTATACATCCCACATTACCATTTTATCATTTTACTGTTATATGACGTCCGTGTGCATCCATATCATTATTTACATATCCAGTCGCATGCTAATTCATCTTGCTATATGTTTGGTATATTATTATGCATCCATATGAATAAAAATATCATATGTTGAATGCATTGTACATCCATATTAAAGTTTACCATTTTCGGATACCCGTTTGCATCCATATCATTTAAAATATATATAACTGCATCTATAGATCACATTAATTCATATTACTATTGTAGTAACACCGCATGCTTAATAATGTGCATCCCACTTAGTTTTGGCACTGTAAATGTAACACTAATTGATGTTTGTGCATCCATACCATTAATTATATATCAATTTGCATGTTTTGTCACATTGTTTCATACTATTGTTGTATTAGTACTCCATGTTCAATAGCGTGCATCCTACATAATCATAGAACTGTAGTTGTAACCCTTGATAGTTATTTGAGCATCTATGTTCATTTGTGTCTACATACCATTAATTATGTATACCTAATTGCACCCCATATTATATTAACTCATATTATTAATACATTAGTACCCCATGCTTGATATTGTGCATCGTGCTTAGTCATGGTATAACCCCTAGTGGATATTTGTACACCCATGTTGTTATCATACATCCGCATTCTACCCTGATTCAATACTTGCTACATTTTACCGTTGGGCACCCACTTGATACATGTACACTACCTGAAATGACCTGATATATCACTACTTGACATGTTACCTGATCGTGTGTCTAATACCGACAATCCTGACATGTTGTCCGATGGACATATCCTGTTATCTGTATAGACAAACATGTTCCTGCTTGATCCTGTGTTGGCTTTAGCTTCAGATTTATCAATACCTGACTTGAACACATAACTTGGGGGTATGGGGAAATCAACGATGAAACCTGAATTGTAACTCGACAGTTCGATGTTTATACTGATCAGTTTTACGGGATAGGCCAGCCCCGGGATGATACTGCGGACATCATTCGTCTGTACATGTTACCTGTTTACTGCCTAGTGGCATGTCTCGGATTCAGCCCGAGAGTCTTGACCATGGTCCCGGGCATGCACGGAATACTATTGAGTTATATCGACGATTCATTAAATTGATTTCAAAGACTTGAGAGTAATTAACCCAGTAGTTAGTTCAGATTACTCACCGCACGTTACATGTGCTTATACCCTTCACTGTTTCTTATTCGTGTTACTGTTATACTTTTATTACTGTTCATACTCATGCCTGCATGACTTGTTACCTCGTGATAATATTATTGCTTGATATTATGACGTACTGACGTCTGGGTTTTGCATGGCCCAGATCTTCTACTTTGTCGCAGGCTGATCAGGAGTACTTCCGCCGTTGGGCCGAGCAGTGAGGATCCAGTTAGTATCCATTTTACTTTTCAGATGTTTTGCTCATTGGATTTATTGCTTCCGCATATTATTTCTTGACTCGTCTATTCTGGCTTATGGACATGTACTAGATAGTTATTTTATTTTCCTGTTCTTGATATCTCTAGACAGCCGTAATATGACTGTGGAGGGATGTTTCCTAGCCACAGGTAGCATGGTTGGCTCTGTCACGTGCCGATTTTAGCGCACTCTGGGAAGCGGGGCGTGACAGGGATTGTTTGGTATCAAAGGCATAGGATTTAGGTTATTCGAGTTTGATTCTTTTATAGATGGGTATTGGACCCAATACACGAATTAGAAAACCTGTAATTAGGAACATGTCCTGCCACATTGTTATCGTGATTCTTGAATCATATCTTTCTCTTGATCCTTGTCTTGACGATATGCAAACAACTTTGCATCTCGGCTTGAAACCTTTTGGTTCCTTATTGTTTGTCCCTGTTCCTTTGATTCTGATACTAGATTTGGGCGACTTGAGTAGAGTTATGTGATTGTAACTATGTACCGCGGCATGGTTCCAATGCGGTACTCTATTTAAGTAACTTGGAGTCCTAGTCTTGATTCACTTCCTTGTTTCATGGTCGTTATATTGCCTTGCTTCTCTTGTTTTCCAATTCATGTTTTATCGCAAGCTTGAATCCTGTTTACCGTGCTTAATCTTCTTCAGTATCTTGGCTTCGAATGAAGTCATTTCGGTATCCCACTCGTTCATGTTTTCCTGCATTAGCATCATTCGATTCTGGTGCATCCCATTGTTTGATGTTGTCTTGGGAATGGATTTTCTCGGCACTTTCCACGCTCACATTGATTGTAGGGCAAAGAAAGTGATTTTCCAGATTCCCGGACATCCGAAGTTTATTTTTGCTGGAGGAAGCAGTTCTGTCAGGCCAATTGAGTTTAGGGCTAGGCCGACAAGCAATGTTCTTTCGTCGATGGAACTTGATAAGGAGGAAGCGCCAGCTGTAGTTCAAGAGTTCATGGACGTGTTCGAGGACATCTCGGGTTTACCGCCAAACGAGATGTGGAGTTCGCGATCGATCTTATTCCTGGAGCAGCGCCAATCTCAAAGGCGTACTATCCGATGGCACTAGTGGAGTTGGAAGAAGTAAAGAAGCAGGTTACCGAATTGCTTGAGAAGGGTTGGATTCGCAGCAGCAATTCACCTTGGGGAGCTTGTTCATATCATAATATTGCATTTTGTATTCCCCATTCTTATGCATTTTACAATAAAAACAGGTGCTTTTGACGCATGTCTGCTACATAGTACAGGTTACAGGTTCTTGGAGCGAAAACAGTGAAAAAGACAAAAGACAATATAAAAAGGGACTTTTGACCAACATATAGAAGGATCCTAGTCAAGCCTAGACGAAGAACAGTTCACAATTAACGTAAGGTCCAAAATGTCAAGGCGAACGGTTAAAAAACTACTACAAGTATTCACTGAAAGATCTGGAGAAGACCCAGAAGTCAAATGGAGAAAATGACTAAAGAAATAAAAAGCCCAAAGAACCAAGAAGCAGCCCACAAAAATTGAAAAGAAGACATCATCAATGGGCCGCGGAACCGCAGCCCAAGCCTGCCCATGCCGCGGTTCCGCGGCCACATGAAGCCCTGAGGAAAAATTGTTTTTACCATAATTTGTGTTCTGCGCTGACTAGTCAATCTAGAGGGCTATTTTGGTAAATGTAGACATGCGAGTCATTGTAACCCTAGGGTTTCCTATCTTCTATAAATAGGGACTCTAAATCATTGTAAACCCTATGCTTCCTTTTAATAATAAATTTCAGAATTCTTTATGGAGAGCATCGGTGCCTCTTTTCAATTCATGAATTCAGATCTGACAACCTGCGTTGATGTTTGGAGAGAGCCGTCTGTAAGTAGATTTATTTAATTGCTCTAGTTTAGATTTAAATTCTTTACCCTAGGTAGATTTAATTAATTGCCGTAGATAATTGTTTAGAGTTAGCTTTGGGGAAGGCTTTTGAGAGATGAGATCTCTCATCCCTTTCTTGCCCATAATATATTTTCAATAGGACTCTATGCATACACGCACACACCGCGCCCTACGGCACCCTACCCCTCGAGGTAGCGGTGATACCGTAGTATAAAGGCCCGGTTGCGCGTGTTTTCTATGGAGGTTAGGGTAAGGATCTCTAAAGGGAGGACAAGAACCTAAAGGAAGGAACACCTTTGTTCCCCTCCGAATGGCGGCCAAGACATACTGCCTAGCCTGAGATTCGGGGCAGATGCTAATTGGTGTTATCCGTCTACCTCTCCGAAGATGCCAAGTTGATTTATGGCACCATGTATCGAAGGTTTAAACGGATGCGGCCGATGTAGCAGACTTCGTCAGATTCCCCCTCGTTTGAGGGGTTTTTGATTGTGGGGATGCTCTTCCCTGCAGGCGCAAGCCCCTGCAGTTAATTACGCTACCGCATCGCGGTAACAACTTTCTCCTTCTCCAGTTGGTCACTTCGTGTCGTGGGTGTTTGTTTTGTTTGTGGTTGCCCGTGGATTGTATACGGAGACTAAGTTATGTCGTCGCCCGTAGGGCGTGGATTAGTCCAAATCCGTATTTTCTTAGATTTGGGTTTGGGGTTTGGTTTGAGGATACGTTAGCCATATTTGAGGCTAAGATCAACTCAAACGTCTGTTAAGGATACGTTAGTCCAATTTGAGACTAAGATCAACTTAACGGGATCGTTTAGATCCGACAAAAGAGCATTTGGGCTCTATTGTTCCAGTTTAGGGACATAGTGGTCCATTTAATGTATGGCCGTCGGGACCCATTACATGTATGGCTGTCGGGACCCGTCACCTCTCTGACGACGTTGAAGGATTACAACGACAGGTGTCAGAGGAGTTCAGAGATGTACCCTTGAACCAATGAGTTGATTGGGGGGATTCATAGTCCAATTTGGGACTAAAGTCTGTTTGAACGTTTAAGGATACGTTAGCCATATTTGAGGCTAAGATCAACTTAAACGGTTTTTAAGGATACGTTAGTCCAGTTTGGGACTAAGATCAACTTAACGGGATCGTTTAGATCCGACAAAAGAGCATTTGGGGGCTCTATTGTTCCAGTTTAGGGACATGGTGGTCCATTGCCAGTTTAGGGACATGGTGGTCCATCTCCAGTTTAGGGACATGGTGGTCCATTGGTAGTTTAAGGACATTGCGGTCCATAGGTAGTTTAAGGACGCATAAGTCCATGGGTTTAAGGACCCCACAGTCCATATGGGTGTGTTTAAGGACGCATTAGTCCGTTAGTTTAAGGACGCATAAGTCCGCGGGTTTAAGGACCCCACAGTCCGTATCTTGGTTTAAGGACGCATAAGTCCATGAGTTTAAGGACCCCACAGTCCGTGTTGATGTGTGGTTGTCGGGACCCATCACCTCTCTGAAGACGTTGAAGGATTACAACGACAAATATCAGAGGAGTTCAGAGATGTACCCTTGAACCAATGAGTTGGTTGAAAAAGCAGATGTGCTCAGTTCAAGATGATTTGAGGACTTATGGCCAGTTTGGGCTAAGTCCAATTATATTTGAAATATTGGCCCTTTGTTGGCTCATTGAAGGAGAGGCTTTGCCTCTAGAAACTTAGCCAATTGGGCTAAAGCTAGTGTTAAACACTAAAGACCAACAGTGTTGAACACTGGGAATAAGATTAGCAAGTTAGTGTTAAACACTAAAAGACAACCAGTGTTAAACATCAGCAACAGGGCTTTCAAATTAGTGTTAAACACTAAAGCAAATCAGTGTTAAACACTGGTAATCAGAGATTTCAAATTAGTGTTAAACACTAAAGCAAATCAGTGTTAAACACTGGGAACAAAGTCTTCAGATTAGTGTTAAACACTAAGGAGAGAGGGGTCACGTGTGGACACGTGAGAGCGCCCTAAGCTTCTTTTCTTTTGTTTTGCCATTAAGTGTTAAACACTTTCATTTTTATTTTAGAGCATCACGTGTTGGCACGTGATGGGGGTTTATGCATCGAATATTACAGCACTTGCTGAGGGGTCACGTGGGGACACGTGAGAGCGCCCAAAACTTCTTTTCTTTTGTTTTGCCGTTAAGTGTTAAACACTTTCATTTTTATTTTAGAGCATCACGTGTTGGCACGTGATGGGGATCTGTGTGCCAATTGTTAAAGCATTTGCTGAGGGGTCACGTGATAACACGTGAGAGCGTCCAAAGCTTTCATTTCCTTTGCTTTTTCTTTCTGCGTTTTGAGAGTCACGTGGGAGCACGTGAGGTGATGCTTCAAAGTTCTTTGCAGGGGATCTTTTCAAGGGGCACGTGGGGGCACGTGACCCTAGTTCTTTTCATGAACAGAGATCTTTCAAGAATTGAATTCTTCATAGGGTTAAACCCTAATTATGATTTTGGAGGAATTAAATTCCTATTGTGAAAGAATTAAATTCTTATTTAGGATAAAACCCTGATTTCTTTTTAAAAGAATTAAATTCTCAGATATGTAAAAGAATTAAATTCTTGATTAGGGTTAAACCCCAGTTTCATTTTAGGAGGAATTAAATTCCTGTGAGTTTGGGAGAATTAAATTCTTAAAACTCAATCCCCCTTCTAAGTTTAGGATCTGCATGGCAGGATCTCGACCCGATGAGAATTAAATTCTCATCCTATGGGGAGATGTGCTCTGTACAGATCTTCAACTAGAAGAAGAACTAAGTTCTTTTCTTTAAATGAGAGTTAAACTCTTTTGAGAATTAAATTCTCTTTTGAAGCCTCTCTTTTCTTACCTAGAGTTTTTCTTTTGCGGAGAATTAAATTCTCCTCTCTTTGCTTTTTTTTCTCTTGAGAATTAAATTCTCCTCCCTCTGTTTTTCTCTCAAAAAAGTAGATCCCCCTCTCTTCTTTTCTTGGCTCCTATTTATAGGAGAAGGAAAAGAATCAATTTGTTTAGCAAATCTCTCATTGAAATATTTGATTTGATTGTTGAGAGATTTGATTTATATTTATCATTAATCTGGGCCTTTAGATCATTCAGTGAATTTTATTCACCGTAGATTTTAAATCCAAAAGATATTCTATTTGTTATCCTGGTGAGATTTTCAGGGAAATCTTTCCTTGTCCAAGGGTTTTCTATAAATTGGTGATTTTTAATCACCCTTGGATTTTTAATCCAACGGTTCCCCATGACCCTTTTCCATTTGGAAAGATTCAGAAACTTTTAGAAGTTAATTCTATTAAATTATAATGCTTTTAAAGCCAGTCACGTGCTGGCACGTGACCTTTGGTCACGTGTGAGCACGTGACCCCCAATTGGGTTCCTTTCTCAGCCGCTTATTTATGTTTCAGTTTTAACCATCACGTGTCAACACGTGACCATTGGTCACGTGTAAGCACGTGATACCTCGTTGAGGTATTTTCTGACTTTTAGAATTAAATTCTATTCATTATTTTAGAGGCTTTAAAAGCCCATCACGTGTCTGCACGTGACCCATGGTCACGTGTGAGCACGTGATGCCCCATTGGGGTCTTTTCTGAGTTTTTATTGTATCTTTTAACTCCTCCAGCGGGTTCTTAAAAGACCATCACGTGTGGACACGCAATTCCTCATAACTTTTGATCCCGGATGAATTACGAGGCCCATAATATATCAAATCGAAGGGTTTTTCGAGCCGCTTTCGATACCATCAGAATTTATCTGTTTCTCATTCGGGAGTTTGTTAAAAAACAGCCCGGAAGATACTGGTTCCCATTTTCTTAAGCGTATCGCCGCCATTTGATACCTTGGGCTCTTTTGCGCAGAAATTTTTGGCGGGAACAACCTTTCTGAATGGATCTAATCCCCTTTATTGATAATTACCATAACTCCTCATAGATCTTCATTTGGGTATAGAAAGCGTTGAGATTTACTTGCATTTCTAAACCATCACTAAACCTAACCCTAGCAAGGCTAGATAATCGTAGTGTAGGATAATTTAGGTTTTTAGATTTAATAATCCGTCCGAACACCCTTCGAAATTAACTCGTTAGCGCGATTAAGAGATTCACAACATCCCTGTGGATCGACCCGTACTCACCGGCTAGCTTTATGCGACGCCGTTTTTGATTGCGGTAATAGATAGTTTTTGACATAACAAATCAGAGCTCCAGTTCTTCTAGTCAATAAGAAAGATAGCACAAGGAGGATGTGCATCGATTATCGAGAATTGAACCGGGTGATTATTAAGAACAAGTACCCGATCCCTCGCATTGGCGAATTATTCGAGCAACTCAGTGGCGTGAGGGTATTCTCGAAGCTGGATTTGCGATCCGGATATCATCAAGTCCGAGTTAAATCAGAAGATATTTGCAAGACCGCGTTCCGAACTCTGTATGGACATTACGAGTATTTAGTGATGCCATTCGGAGTCACGAATGCACCGGCGATATTTATGGACTTGATGAACCGAATCTTTTCACCGTTCTTGGACCAGTTTATAGTGGTGTTCATTGATGAAATTCTGGTCTACTCGAGAAGCATTGAAGAGCATACATAACACTTGAAGATCGCACTGCAGACATTGAGGCAAGAAAGATTGTATGGAAAGATGAGCAAGTGCGAGTTTTGGCTTGAAGAAGTGAAGTTTTTGGGGCATGTTCTATCCGGAGATGGAATCACCGTTGACCTTGAAAAGATTGCAGCAGTTCAAGATTGGCCGATTATGAAGAACGTAGCAGAGATCAGAAGTTTTCTTGGACTTACCGGATATTACAGAAGATTCGTAGAGAATTTTGCTGGTTTGGCTGAACCTTTGACCAAGCTTACGTGGAAGAAAGTACCGTTCGTATGGACGGATAAGTGTGCGTCAGCTTTTGAGGCGTTTGTAGGGTGTTTTTCGTCACCCCATTGAGATGGGAATACGCGTGCGCTGGTCAGGTGTATTACAGATTCCCCCTGTCTAGGGTAGACTGGGGTCTATTGATTGCGGGGATCCGAATCTCCGGCAGCCGCGGACTAAGCTACCGTTAATTACCCCTCGCCTTTGGAGCGAGGGAACCTCCGATTAACGGGTTAAACTGGTCATGCGAACTCAATGTGCAGTGTTGTGTTTTGGAGGGGTTTTGGATATATCGGGAGCCTCGCAGAGTTTTTACGGGGGTCCCGCTACCCGAATAGCGGGCTGGGGCTCAAGGGGGCTAGCAGCCCCATTGCGTGGTGCGGGACAGCGCACCGTTAAAAATTTTTCTAACGGGAGAGGTGTTTTTAGTGTGGAGTATGCGTGTGTGTATATGTATATATACACACATATATATGTATAAGGGAAAGGGCATCCAAAGGATGCGCGGAGGGCCAGCGCCTTGCGTGCATGGTGCGCAGGCGCTAAGCACTAGCGCACTAGGCGCTGGGCGCGAGCGCTGGGCACGCCACGTGCTCGGCACGTGGGCGCGAGCGCTCTGGGCGCTGGGCGTGCCACGTGCTCGGCACGCGGGCGTGAGCGCTCTGGGCGCTGGGCGCGCCACGAGCTCGGCACGCGGGCGCGAGCGCTCTGGGCGCTGGGCGCGCCACGTGCTCGGCACGCGGGCACGAGCGCACTGGGCGCTGGGAGTGCCACGTGCTCGGCATGTGGGCGCGAGCGCACTGGGCGCTGGGCACTCCGCGTGCTCGGCACGTGGGCGCAAGCGCTCTGGGCGCTGGATGCTGGGCGTCAAACAGAAAGGGGGGCTTTGGTCCCTGCACTGGGAGCTGTGCTCCCGATTTGTGGAGTTAAACTCCTAAAAGTTTAGAAATGATCAAAGGTGGCTGCTTTGTTTCTCCCTTTGGCCCTGGCTTTTCCCAAGATGGAATTTTTGGAGATGGGTCTCCTCCTTCCTCCCCTGTTGGCTGGGTCTTGCAGAACAAGAAGTATGAGATTTTAAAAATCTTTTCTTTTTGAGATCTGATAGGAGATCTGAGTTCCCCTTTGTGGGTTTTGCGGTGAAAAACTATTTAGTTTTGGAAAAGGAAGAGTAAAACTCTTGATTTAATTGAAAAAGGGGAAGATGGTTTAGAACCTTGATGAAGGAGCAGGAGACACACAGAACCCTAGTTTTTGGGGGAACGAAAAAGTCTCTTAGATATTTTCATCATGTTGCCTCTTATAGGCTTACATGTTTACATATAGCCTCTTGGGCTTTATAAAATGGTATTTTGCTCATCCCATATCTCATGTGCCATTTCTTTTTGCACATAAGCCATGGGCTTACAAAAAATTGGCTTTATGCCCATTTTGCATACATTCATGCAAAAAAATTACATCAAAATTATTTGTTACATGTTTTTTTTATTTTGGTATGGCGGAAGGCCGGGCGCTTCGTGTTCGGGCTCGACCTGGGCATTGGCCCACTTGCTTGGGCTTGGGCCCACCTGACTTGGGGTTGACCTTGACTTTGACTTGGTCAACCGGGGTGCAAATTTTGACTTCAACAAAGTGCCCCCATCAATAAATGCACACCACACATGTGAGTCGTGTGCATGAAATTGATGGATCTTCTTTCGCGTGGAGGCGACTTGCTTTGGTTCCCACTTTTTGGGATGCACTGCCCTTTTTACGACATGGACGGTCGACGCTTGACGCGTCTTCGAGATGGAGTGTCTAATGTAGACGTTTCCCTGGCCCAGAGCGATCTGGTTCTTGCTTTGTAGGAAGCCTGCACTGCCCTTTTTACGACATGGACAGTCGACGCTAGACGCGTCTCCGAGACAGAGTGTCCGTGGTAGACTTTTCCCTGGCCCGGAGTGATCTGGTTCCTGCTTTGTAGGAAGCTTGCACTACCCTTTTTGCGACATGGACGGTCGACGCTCTGATCCGGAGCGATTTGGTTCCCGATTTGTGGGAAGCCTGCACTGCCTTTTTTGCGACATGGACGGTCGACGCTTGATGCGTCTCCGAGACGGAGTGTCCGTGGTAGACTTTTCCCTGGCCCGGAGTGATCTGGTTCCTGTTTTGTAGGAAGCCTGCACTGCCCTTTTTGCAACATGGACGGTCGACGCTCTGATCCGGAGCGATTTGGTTCCAAATTTGTGGGAAGCCTGCACTGCCCTTTTTGCGACATGGACGGTCGACGCTCTGATCCGAAGCGATTTGGTTCCCGATTTGTGAGAAGCCTGCACTGCCCTTTTTGCGACGTGGATGGTCGACGCTCTGATTCGGAGCGATTTGGTTCCCGATTTGTGGGAAGCCTGCACTACCCTTTTTGCGACATGGACGATCGACGCTCTGATCCGGAGCGATTTGGTTCCCGATTTGTGGGAAGCCCGCACTGCCATTTTTGCGACATGGACGGTCGACGCTCTGATCCGGAGCGATTTGGTTCCCGATTTGTGGGAAGCCTGCACTTCCCTTTTTGCGACATCGACGCTCTGATCCTGAGCGATTTTTTTCCCGATTTGTGGGAAGCCTGAACTGTCCTTTTTGCTACATGGACGGTTGATGCTCTATTTGACTTGCTCTGCTTCTTGCAGTGTCAAGATTGGATTCTGACTTGCTCCGCTTTCTGCGGTGTCGGAGTTGAAGTTGACTTGTTGATTGTGATTTGGGTTGACATCAGCATCGCTACACTGAAATATGGTACCAGGAGCGAATCATCATCCGTCTTTGAGAGGATTTTGGTATTGGTTTTTTGTCGGCATCTGCATTGCTGCACTGGAATAATGCCAGGAGCAACTCATCATTTGCCCCGGGAGGATTTGGGAATTGGATTTTGTTTGGCATCTGCATTGCTGCACTGGAATAATGTCAGGAGAAACTCATCATTTGCCCGGGAAGGATTTGGGAATTGGTGGCTTAGGAGACAGTTTTAGATCCCTATCACCTAAGGCTTTTCAATTTTATGGTCCGTAAGGGTCCCATAAAAGCATTTTCTCCCTACGAGTCGAAAGGATCTCGTAGGTGTTTTTTTTTTCTCCTTAGGAGTCGTGGGGACTCCTATGTGTGTTGCTCCTTTGTGAGTCGTAAGGATCTCACGCTGGAATTTTCTCCTCACAAAGTCGAGACGACTCTGCGAGTGCATTTCATTTCTTTTTTACGAGTTTGCACCCTTTCGGGTTTTCACAAACTCGCCGGCAGTCCTGATGTTTTTACTCACGGAGCCCTTTCGGGTTTTCATCCGTGCCCCTTTTGCTTGTGGACATACCATTTTTAAAATGTTTTATTATTAATTTTTTTGGGACTTTGAATGTGGTCTTACTGGTAGGACTTGGGAGAGATTGGGATTGTTTTACGCCCGTGGATTGTATACGGTTTTGCAGGATGTATGATCCAGACCGTAGGGCCGGAAAAATTTCGGGACTTTGTCGGCGTCTGCATCGCTGCACTGGAATATGGTACCAGGAGCGACTCATCATTCGCCGTTAGGGTATGGGATTTGGAATTTGGTTGGCGGCTGCATCGCTGCACTGGAATATGGTACCAGGAGCGACTCATCATTCGCCACTTGGGGATTGGGGAGCGATGGCTTAGGAGACAGGTTTAGATCCCTATCACTTAAGGCTTTTCAATTTTATGGGCCGTGAGGGTCCCATAAAAGCATTTTCTCCCTACGAGTCGTAAGGATCCCGTAGGTGTATTTTCTCCTTGGGAGTCATGAGGACCCCCAAGTGTGTTTTTCCTTGGTGAGTCGTAAGGATCCCACGAAGGTTTGTTCTCCTCATACATCGTGAGGACACATGAGTGGGTCTTTCCAATAGAGCATAATTCCAAGGGCGGAGACTAGCCGCGTAACTGGTGGTTGCGGTAGGGAATGGGCGTGATGAGAATTATTTGAGCCCGTGGATTGTATACGGTAGTCAATTTGGGGACTGGCCGTAGGGCTGGGAGAGTTTTGGGAATTTGAATTTTGGTTGGTGTCTGTATCGCTGCACTGAAATATGGTACCAGGAGTGACTCATCATCCGCCGTTGTTTTGTTTTTTTTTGTATATATTTTTTGTTTTACCGCGATTGCTCTATCATTTCAGCTTTTCTTATCGCGAAGGTCGCGATTGCTCTATCATTTCGGCTACTTATTCGCGGTTGCCCTATCATTTCGGCTTTATTTTTCATCTTTATTTTACTCGCTGATTTTTATTGTGAGTTGCCCCATCATTTCGGCTTTTCTTTTTTTTTCTTTTCTTTTTATTTACACATTTTTTTTATTTACACAGTTTTTTTATATTCCCAGTTTAACGACTTAGAGGTCGATTATTCCCAGTTTAATGACGTGGTGGTCGACTGGTGTTCCCAGTTTAACGACGTGGTGGTCCTCTTTGCTTATCCCAGCTCCTTGAACTTTGATCTTGGCGGAGCTGTATTGATGACCTAGCTCTGTGGTGTTCCCCTCCGAAAGACGCGGCGGAGACGCGGCGGATATCTTGCCTGTATTTCGGGGCAGATGCTAATTGGTGCTATCCGTCCACCTCTCCGAAGATGCCAAGTTGATTTATGGCATCGTGCATCGAAGGTTTAAACGGACGCGGCCGATGTAGCAGACTTCATCAGATTCCCCCTCGTTTGAGGGGTTTTTTGATTGTGGGGACGCTCTTCCCTGCAGGCGCAAGCCCCTGCAGTTAATTACGCTACCGTATCGCGGTAACAACTTTCTCCTTCTCCAGATGGTCACTTCGTGTCGTGGGTGTTTGTTTTGTTTATGGTTTCCCGTGGATTGTATACGGAGACTAATTTATGTTGTCGCCCATAGGACGTGGATTAGTCCAAATCCGTATCTTCTTAGATTTAGGTTTGGGGGTTTGGTTTAAGAATACATTACTCTCATTTGAGACTAAAATCAACTTAAATGTTTGTTAAGGATACGTTAGTCTAATTTTAAACTAAGATCAACTTAACGGGATCATTTAGATCCGACAAGAGAGCGTTTGGGCTCTATTGTTTAGTTTAGGGACATTGCGGTCGATTAGTTTAAGGACATTACGGTCCATTATTAGTTTAAGGACATCTCGGTCAAGGTTAAGGACATCATAGTCCATGGGATTAAGGACCCCACAGTCCGATGTTAGTTTTAAGACATCACGGTCGAGGTTAAGGACATCATAGTCCATGGGTTTAGGGACCCCAGAGTCTATTGTTAGTTTTAAGACATCACGGTCGAGTTTAAGGACATCATAGTCCGTGGGTTTAGGGACCCCACAGTCCATTGTTAGTTTTAAGACATCACGGTCGAGGTTAAGGACATCATAGTCCGTGGGTTTAAGGACCCCACAGTCTGTTGTTAGTTTTAAGACATCACGGTCGAGGTTAAGGACATCATAGTCCGTGGGTTTAAGGTGTTAGTTGTATGTATGCCCTAGAGGCCAGTATTGTACAGATGATGTATATTATATTGGATGCTTGGACATATATAGAGATGACTTTCTTGCTCGATATGATAGTATGCTATCTGGTTGCTCTTTATCTTAACATGTATACCAGTCTCTTTAAACTGTCTTATAGTTACATGTTGGTAAAGCCCTTAGGATGTGTACTTGACTACCTGGACTATGATGCAGATCATACTAGTGGGGACATGGTAGTCCATAAGTACATCCTTCAAGGTCCCTAGTCGTAGGTGTATCGAGACAGGGCATCGATATACCAGTGTAGACTAGCGTATACGCTTCTCGAACCATGAGATGGGCGATGGATGATCCCATATCCAATGGTGTTTGACATCAGAGATGGTATACGGGTGCTCAGTGGAGACTGGGTACACTGGACGGACTCGCCGAGAACTCCCAGATGGTATTATACCTCACGTCAGATGGCAGTTCTCAGGTGACACTTGTACAGGTTAGTCTGTAGACCCGAGATCGTCATAGAGTCTTGTGTGATTCCCACTGTGCTTTGATCTCCACCTTACCACGTCCATGAGGGCGTGCAAAACGGTGGTTTTTGGGTACAGTCCCGAGTCACATGGAGGCAATGAGCGATAGGAGGGGTTTCGTCTCTCCCGGTATTGGGGGTTGATGTTGCGCTGTGTTCGATTGGCCGTAACAGGGAAGTCCCTGGCCAGGGCTGATTGGAGATTTACTGGTAAGTGTTACTAGTAGTTTCTCGACCCGTTATGAGCCTCACATCGGCACGACTTATCAGTTATTGGGGTCTGACGTTTACCACCCGTAGACTTGATATGCGACATATCAGACGAGAAGACCGGACTGCACGGTAGTGTTGCCGGTTGGCTTGACGGGAGTTGTAGCAAGTTCGCTTGTTCTCTTCTGATCGCTCAATACCCGGGTGGCCGTTATGTTTAGCTGACCGCTTGCAGCTTGGGGGTGCTTGATATGATCATCACCCACTGCCGGCGTATTGACGAGTCTTAGAGTCCCACAATGGAGTTACCTAGTCCAGGCGAAATGTTGTGGTGCGCGTATGCGATATGCGCATGGACCCGATTAAAATGCGAGTATGGGATACCGTATATTGATCGGGCGGCTTGCTTTTGGTTAGCGTCATATGTGATATGACCGGATTGATAAATCAAGTGTTGATTTATCATTTAACCATTAGTTTCTCACTAGAAATCCTTTCTTGTATTTGATGGATGTATGCATGCATGTATGTTCTCTTTTTAGATTCATGCACATATGGATGTACATTCTCACATACATACATACATACATCCTTCATGGTTGTATATATATGGAAATGGTGGCAATATAAGACTCACACCATGGTTTTAAATATGGATTTTATTACATTTGATTAAAACAAAAAGGAAAAAGAAAATGGTTATGATTGACTTGTTTCTACACACATGGTGTGGGTCTTATATTGCCACCATTTCCATATATATACAACCATGAAGGATGTATGTATGTATGTATGTGAGAATGTACATCCATATGTGCATGAATCTAAAAAGAGAACATACATGCATGCATACATCCATCAAATACAAGAAAGGATTTCTAGTGAGAAACTAATGGTTAAATGATAAATCAACACTTGATTTATCAATCCGGTCATATCACATATGACGCTAACCAAAAGCAAGCCGCCCGATCAATATACGGTATCCCATACTCGCATTTTAATCGGGTCCATGCGCATATCGCATACACGCAACACAACATTTCGCCTGGACTAGGTAACTCCATTGTGGGACTCTAAGACTCGTCAATACGCCGGCAGTGGGTGATGATCATATCAAGCACCCCCAAGCCATAAGCGGTCAGCTAAACGTAACGGCCATCCGGGTATTGAGCGATCAGAAGAGAACAAGCGAACCTGCTACAACTCCCGTCGAGCCAACCGGCAACACTACCGTGCAGTCCGGTCTCCTCGTCTGATATGTCGCATATCAAGTCTAGGGGTGGTAAACGTCAGACCCCAATAACTGATAAGTCGTGCCGATGTGAGGCTCATAACGGGTCGAGAAACTACTGGTAACACTTACCAGTAAATCTCTAATCAGCCCTGGCCAGGGACTTCCCTGTTACGGCCAATCGAGCACAGCGCAACATCAACCTCCAATACCGGGAGAGACGAAACCCCTCCTATCGCTCATTGCCTCCATGTGACTCGGGACTGTACCCAAAAACTACCGTTTTGCACGCCCTCATGGACGTGGTAAGGTGGAGATCAAAGCACAGTGGGAATCACACAAGACTCTATGACGATCTCGGGTCTACAGACTAACCTGCACAAGTGTCACCTGAGAACTGCCATCTGACGTGAGGTATAATACCATCTGGGAGTTCTCGGCGAGTCCGTCCAGTGTACCCAGTATCCACTGAGCACCCGTATACCATCTCTGATGTCAAACACCAATGGATATGGGATCATCCATCGCCCATCTCATGGGTCGAGAAGCGTATACGCTAGTCTACACTGGTATATCGATGCCCTGTTTCGATACACCTACGACTAGGGACCTTGAAGGATGTACTTATGGACTACCATGTCCCCACTAGTATGATCTGCATCATAGTCCAGGTAGTCAAGTACACATCCTAAGGGCTTTACCAACATGTAACTATAAGACAGTTTAAAGAGACTAGTATACATGTTAAGATAAAGAGCAACCAGATAGCATACTATCATATCGAGCAAGAAAGTCATCTCTATATATGTCCAAGCATCCAATATAATATACATCATCTGTACAATACTGGCCTCTAGGGCATACATACAACTAACAATCTCCCACTTGCACTAGGGCCAGCTACTGTAGTATCGCATACCGAGCATCCCGAAGAGTCTCTCAAACTGTATCTGGGGAATGGCCTTCGTGAGTGGATCCGCTGTATTATTCTTCGTGTCTACCCTCCTGACCCCGATCTCCCGACGATCAACTATCTCCCGGATCAGGTGATACCGCCTCAGAATATGCCTGGATCGCTGATGGGACCTGGGTTCCTTGGCCAAAGCCACCGCTCTATTGTTATCACAATACAAAGGTATTGGATGCTCAATGGATGGAACCACTCCAAGTTCAGTAATGAACTTCTTGATCCAGACAGCCTCTTTGGCAGCATCGTTGGCAGCGATGTATTCAGCCTCCATCGTCGAGTCTGCCACGGTTTCCTGCTTGGAACACTTCCAGCTAACCGCCCCTCCGTAAAGGGTAAAGACAAATCCCGACTGCGACTTAGAGTCGTCCTTATCACTATGGAAGCTCGAATCGGTAAATGACTCCACTTGGAGTTCTCCATTACCATACACCAAAAGCATCTCTTTAGTCCTTCATAAGTACTTGAGAATACTCTTCACAGCCATCCAGTGACTCTCTCTAGGATCAGCTTGATACCTACTCACTACACTTAGTGAGTATGCTACATCGGATCTGGTACATAGCATCGCATACATGATAGAGCCTATAGCCGAAGCATAGGGTATCCCTTGCATGCGAGCTCTCTCCAAATCAGTCTTGGGAGACATCTCTTTGGAGAGAGTGACTCCAGAGATCGTGAGCAAATTCCCACGCTTGGATTCTTTCATACTATACCTCTTTAGTATGGTGTCAATGTACCTGGATTGGGACAATCCCAATATCCGTTTGGATCTATCTCTATAGATCCTAATTCCCAATATGCAGGAGGCATCACCAAGATCTTTCATTGAGAATCTTTGTGATAAGAAGAGCTTGACCGATTGCAGCATAGGAATATCATTTCCTATTAAGAGTATGTCGTCCACGTACAATAAGAGGAAGACAACCTTACTCTCTGCTACCTTCTTGTAAATACAAGGTTCATCTACGTTTTTGACGAAATCAAACTCTTTGATAACGATGTCAAAGCAGATGTTCCAACTCCGCGATGCTTGCTTCAATCCATAAATGGATTTAAGCAGCTTGCACACCTTCCCGCTGCTCCCACTATCTACGAAGCCCTCTGGCTGAGTCATATACACGCACTCTTCTAAATCACCGTTTAGAAAGGCGGTCATAACATCCATTTGCCAGATTTCGTAATCATGATATGCAGCGATAGCAAGCATGATCCGGATGGATTTAAGCATAGCCACTGGAGAAAAAGTTTCGTCATAGTCCACTCCTGGTCTTTGACAAAAACCCTTTGCAACAAGTCTAGCTTTGAAAGTCTCCACTTTCCCATATACACCAAGTTTTTTCTTGAAGATCCACTTGCTCCCAATGGGTTTTACCCCTTCAGTAGCATCTTCCAAAGTCCACACTTTGTTAGTGTACATGGATTCCATCTCGGACCGCATTGCATCCAGCCATTTCACTGAGTTCCCACTCGTGATGGCCTGCTCGAAGCTAGTTGGGTCATCATCCTCCATGATGAAATCCTCGCTCCCACCATCCATGAGAAAACCATAGTATCTCTCAGGTTGGCGAGGAACCCTACTAGATCGACGGAGAGGCTGAGGTTCGTTGGGAGCTACTGAATCCTCTGGTTCCACTAAATCTTTTGTTGTGTTTTGTTCAGCTGGAACCTCTTCCAGTTCTACCTCAGAGCCACTAATCTCTTTTGCAAGAAATTCCTTTTCTAAAAAGATGGCATGTTGAGCAACAAATACTCTTTGTTCCTCACTGTGGTAGAAGATATACCCTCGCGAATTCTTGGGATATCCAACAAATTTACACAAAACTGACCTTGCCTCGAGTTTTTCCGGTTTTTGTCTTTTGACATAGGCCGGGTAACCCCATATCTTTATAAAATTAAGATATGGTCTCTTCCCCTCCCATATCTCATATGGGGTGGTAGGCACAGATTTGGTAGGAACCCTATTCAGTAGGTATGCTGCTGTTTCCAGTGCATATCCCTAGAAGGAAATAGGTAACTCAGCTACACTCATCATAGAGCGCACCATATCTAATAGAATGCAGTTCCTCCGTTCTGATACACCGTTGTGCTGTAGTGTATATGGAGGAGTCAGCTGAGAGAGAATCCCATTCTCTTTTAGGAAGTCCAGGAATTCAATGCTCAAGTATTCACCTCCTCGATCAGATCGTAGGATTTTAATACTTTTTCCGGTTTGGTTCTCAACTTCTTGTTTATATTCTCTAAATTTCTCAAAAGCTTCTGATTTGTGTTTCATCAGGAACACATACCCGAACCTAGAGAGATCGTCAGTGAATGTAATGAAGTATGAAGACCCATCCCTGACATGTGTAGACATAGGACCGCATACATCACTATGTATCAGTCCTAAGAGTTCAGTAACTCTTTCTCCGTGTCCCGTAAAAGGAGTTTTGGTCATCTTGCCTTTGAGACATGACTGACAAGTGTCATAAGATGAAAATTCAAACGGATTCAAATATCCATCCTTATGCAACTTAGCTAGTCGTGTCGCATTGATGTGACCCAGTCTACAATACCACAAGAAGGATTCATTCAGTTCAGAATTTTTCCTCTTGTGTGTATTTGTTATGCTTAGAACTGTTGATTGATTTAGAACATAAATGCCATTGCACAACGTGCCTGATCCAACCAACTTTTGGTTACGGAAAATGTTCATAACATTATCCTGTAATACAAAATTATATCACTCTTTACTCAACAAAGAAACCGATATAATGTTGCATATCAGGTTCGGCATGTAATAGCATTCGTTCAGAACCAATGTATTACCAGTTGTAATGCAAGGTGATATTCCCCGACAGTCTTAGCTGCAACAATTGCACCATTTCCAACTCTTATGTCTTTATCACCTTCTCCAAGTTCTCTACCTTTCCTAAGCCCATGTAACTGATTACATATATGGGATCTTGACCTGGTATCTAATACCCTGGACGTAGGGCAAATAGAGAAACAGTTCTCTGTAACGAACACACTCGAAGAAAATGCATCATCATGTACATTCTTCATTCGGGTGGCATGGGAATCCTGGTATTCGCCTATGTCCTGTTCAGTCCTATAACTCTTATAAGAAAGAACGGAACCAACGTTCCCCAGCACAGTATAACATGCGGGTTCGGTCAATACATCCATATTATTTTCTTGATTAGGGCATGACATGGTCGCTACCTGGAGAGAGAGAGAAGAAAACACTTTAGCGTATGCTCTTGCAAGATCAGATTGGTTATTATCTTATCTAATCAGGATGGCTCCCACTGGTTTTTATCAAATCTTCCTTCAAACCCTAAAAGGAAAGATCAGCCGGGATTAATTACACCCTACAACTTCGCCAATTTTTCAGCCAGGCCAGTGTCGGTACTTTGAGGGAGGTTCCCCGTGCTTTCGCACGGACCTAATTAAAGTAAACCTCGTTTTTCCAGAGGCGTAACCCCGTTGACACCTTTCCAGACACCTACTTGATCGACTAATTGTCCTGTGTAAAACTCTCCCAGGAGTAACAATTACTCGCAGTGGGTATCGGGATCCAACTATCTCATTGCAAATTTCAACACTTGAAATTCCCGATAATATTTTGCCCCAAGCATCCTATGACCTTGACGGAGGTCAACAAACCACAGGGTGCAAGTCAAGTTCAACCCGTCATTTCTTGATTGAATCAAACCCACCCGCACGACACTTGACGGAGGTCAACAAGGTCGTACGACTACCCTAATCCAATCTGCATCACATGCATAAGCAGATAAATACTAGTTAGCTACCGCACACTACGCCTTGACGGAGGTCAACAAACGTAGCACGAATACTAAGTAGGATTTATCTGAAATGACGGAGGGCTACGACAGGTTTTTCTGAAAACCTATTGCGTAATGAATTTGATATCGTTGTAGAATCAAGTGAAGTTTTTAAATGGAGTGATTTTGAGGATTTTCTAGTTTTGCTAAAGGGGTCACTCCCGGTGAAGGGATCGTCGGCCCTTTCCTCGTCGAATGAGGTGCGGGATATATCATATATATCACTGTGCAAAGCAGAAACTATAGAAGCAATCAAAAGTCAAACCGAGTGTGTAGCATCTGCCAGTTATTGCTAAAGGGGTCACTCCCAGTAAAGGGATCTCGGCCCTTTCCTCATCGAATAAGGTGCAGGGTATATCATATATACCGCTATGCATAGCAGAACTGTAGCTACCCTTTTTATTTAAAAATTTGATTCTACAACATCTATTAGGTTTTTTTTCTTTCATTAATCACATTAATGAAGTCCCATCATTTAAATCACCTAAACATCACAGATAAATACAACGTACACTTATGCCATTCGCATTCGCCTCGATGTCCCCTCGTGCACCGTTAGGTTAGGTAACTAACGACAGAGCAGGGCAGGGCTAGTGCGGGTGTAAAACATAAGTAACGCCTATATAATATATCATATATACTATATACTGTATCCATCACAACATATCAAATGATCACATCACAGATATCGCAGCAGAAACATAGATATAATGTGGGATATACTAGGACGTCCGTATTTAGTATTTAGCCAACAATAGAAAATACGGATTCCACAGTCGTGATGAATAGCCAAACCCACACCCTGGATCCCTACGAGAGCGGCAAGCGACCCTACCAATTCTGGAGTTTAGGAGACCCGGTCTCGACTCCTCGAGATGGCCTCCCACTGAACCCCAGAACCCGTTCACCCGTGCTCCCCTCCTTGGGTCCATCCTAATGCAGAAAAGTAAATAATATACAACACAGGTGACATCGACCTCAACCCGGAAGTGCCCCAAATAAAAGAATATTACATTACATTTGAATTTACATGAATGAAAATATAAAACTCTCATCTCACATAAACCCCCGGCTATTCAATCGCGACAATCCTGCACATCATATCTCAGCAACACATAATATCTCATATCATCAACGTAAGTAAGTATGCATACACCGATTGTCGTCGACGTATAGCAACGACAATCGGCAATACCACTACATACTGCACTTACGGTCACAGAAAAGAAAGTGTAAAACTGCAATATCTGGAATCCACATTCTCCTTAGACATCGTAAATGCGAAATATCACATACCTCGTATTTCATGTCTTATAATATGAATTCCACACATTGCATCACATTCCAGATAATTAGCCAGTATTAAAGTTTTCGAACGAACGATAAAATACCCAAGATTCCCTAAAGCTCAACACTTGAGCGAAGTTCAAAAACTTGGAGTGTGACACAGTAGTAGCGGTCCAGCCGTAGAAGGGTCAAACCAACGCCTCACATGTGGCACGCCGTACTGCCCCAAACCCTAAGGTTCAAAGGGCAGTTCAAGACGGTCACATAATCGAGTTAAGGTTTGTTGTCTTCTAGAGGGACCACCACAAAACTTGCATGAACCTCCGAAGGATTTAAACCCCGTGAAAAGTGAGCAAATGATACTCGTTCAAACACTTCAATACTTTCTAATTTACCCGGAAAAGTCACGAAATCAAAATTCCGATCGAATCGATGAGTCCAAAACCATCTCCAGAATTTTCAGCACTAAATTCAGATTAAAAATACCCTAAAAAATATACAAGCAGAAGCCAGCATTACTGTATGAAAATGATGCATTGATTGATCTGTACGGCCGCGGAACCGCGGCCTAAGCAAGCTTAGGCCGCGTTTCCGCGGCAATAATAACTGTTCATCGCATCGTTTTTATACAGTAATTCTTATATTTACCTGCTGAATTTTTTACATATTTTTAATTCTGAAAAATAGCTGTTTTGAAAAATCAACCAGAGAGCGCTAAAATTCCGTGTTTTCCGGCTCGATCGGAGTTTTAATTTCGTTAAAGTGTCGCCTAATGTTCTAGGTCGGCTCTGATACCAGTGTTGGGTTAGCCTAGCACCTCATGAAGGGTTTGGATGCATCACATGAACCAAAAACTAAATTTTTAGGGTGCTAAGTTAACGAACATAAGGACCCCACAGTCCGTTGTTATGTGTGGTCGTCTGGACCCGTCACCTCTCTGAAGACGTTGAAGGATTACAACGACAAATATCAGAAGAGTAACGAGATGTACCCTCGAACCGATATGAGTTGGTTGAGAGAGCAGATGTGCTCAATTCAAGATAAGTTGAGGACTTATGGCCAGAATTGGGCTAAGTCCAATTAAAAAAATGTTTAACATTTTAATTTTTGTTCTGGCTATTAACCCTTTGTTTGGGCTCGGCCCTTTTAATAATGCTAGGCATTGGGCTCTGACATCTTTTGTCTTCATCAGAACAAATTGTGCTCTGACAATGCGCCACGTGGCGCGCCAGGCGCTTTGCGCCAGCTAAAGAGAGCATTGCGCTTCTGTCAGGTAGCGCACACGAAGAGGAAACGTGTTGCGCTTAGCGCTAAGCGCTAGTTCATTTAGCGTATTGCGCTTTTTAATTTATGAGCGCTCTGCGCTAGTCTGTTGGCGCGCCAGTGAGTGACACGTGGCGCACTTGGCGCTGAGCGCCTGCTCATGACCGCAGTGCACTGTTTTAAAAGCGCAAAACGCAAGTGGTGTCTATGGTTGACACGGGGCGTATTTTGGCGCTGAGCGCCGATCCAAGGAGCGCAAGAGCGCAGTTCATGAGTGCAAGGCACTTTTCAATAGCGCAAAGCGCATCTGCTCAATTTTAAAATCAAAGAACAAATTTTATGTTCTTCTTAAAGGAGGCTTTGCCTCAAGATTCAAGAACAAAAGTTCTTGTTTTTATAAAAGGGCTCTGCCTTTATAGATCAAAGATCTATGAATGAAGTAAAATACTTCTTTTATTTTTTTATGATTAGATCTTTTGATCTTTTTCTTTTTATCAAAAAAAACCTTGGTCTTTTTTCATATCTATGATCTTTTTAGAAGATGGTTCTTCTTTTTATGACATGGTTTCATCTCTGTTATTCAAGAACATAGTTCTTTTCCTTAAAGATGAAGAAAAATCTTCTTTTTTTCTAAGAGCTTGCACTTCTTTCTCTTTGAGTTTTCTCAAAGTTTGCAGAGGGTTTTCTCTATATTTCTGTATCTCTTTTAGACTTGAAGTGTAGGGGCCTTTATATAAGGCCAATTGATTTATTGGATCAGTTTTAAGAGATCTTTCTCTGATTGATTTGGGAATATTTCCCACCGTTGGATCTTTGATCCTAAGGCTTCTGTTTTACAGAAGATAATCTTCTTATTTCAATAAGATTGAAAAATCTTTCCATAACAGAATTTTAGTTCTGATTAATTAATAATTTATTATTAATAGATCTTTTGATATAACGGTGGTGGATTTTTAATTCCAGCGCTAGCGCACCTATGTTCGACACGTGGCGCACAGCGCAGAGTGCAATGCAACTGCACTAGCGCACCCGTGTTTGACACGTGGTGCACAGCGTAGAGTGCAGCGCAACTTCGCTAGTGCACGTGGCACGCGGCGCAGAGCGCAGCGCAACTGCGCTAGCGCACTTTTGTTTGACACGTGGCGCGCAGCGCAGAGTGCTGGATCTGAAGCGTTACTTCAACTTTTTAAATTTTGAATTTTAAAACAGAGCTTTGCTCTGATTGGGGGTGTGCGGTCTAGGGCACAGCGCACCTGGCGCTAGCGCGTCTGCATTTGACATATGGCACGCAGCGCGCAGAATCTGAAACGTTGCTTCAATTTTTAAATTTTGATTTTCAAAACAGAGCTTTGCTCTGATTGGGGGAAAGGAAGTGTCGCTTCGTCCCAAATCTTAGAATTTGAATAGAGCTTTGCTCTGATTGGGGAAACAAATGCCCCCTCACTGTTGCGCTCACGTGGCCCACACATGTGTGCAGCGGTGGCGACATCTGAGCCCTTGGATGAACTCAGAAGTTGAAGAGGCGGCATAACGCCTATAAATAGGACCTTTGGTCCTCTAGATGATCATCATCCTCTTTCCTGAGAATTTTTATTCAGGGCGCAGCTCTTTTGTTTAAGAATTTCTCAAGAGTAAAAACTCTTTCCAAACTTAGGTAAAATTTTAATAAATTTTAATAAGTTAGGGTTTTACCCATTAACAGAGCCTTGCTCTTTATAGATCTTTGATCTACAGAAAACCCATTTAGGGTTTTATTAGAAGAGCTTTGCTCTCCTGAACCCATAGATCTAAAGAGATCTTTTGGGGTTTCTCAGCCTCTGAACGGAGCCTTGTTCTTCTGAAAATATGTAGATCTCTTGATCTTTGATGAAGAACTCTTTAGAGTTTTTCAAGGATCTTGAAGATCCCAGAATTTTTATTTATAAAAAATTTAATTGATCTTAATTTTCTTTTCTGATAGATTTTTTTATCATCATCACAGAGGCAGGCTCCTGACCTTCTCGGGGAATCTTTTTAAATTCCTTTCATAATTGATTTTGACAGGTGTCATTCCTGTTTGTAGAGCATTGCTCTCAAGGAGTTTAACTCTTCGACTCCAACGGTCGCTTATCAAATGAGATTCCCTTTTCAGGATTCCTCACAAATTCGAACTTATTAGGTGTCATAATTAAGATTTGTTGCCTGTTTTTTAATAAGAATTTGCTTAATCAGTTTGTCTGCTAATTCTTGTTGATTTTCCTTTTTAGGCGTCATGGATGCTCATATGTATGACCTTGATGAGATCATCTCTTACAGAGACATCCGCTCACTCGGCCGTTCTCAAAATCGAGAATTCATAAACGCCCAGTGTGCCGAAATCATGAGTCGCTTTGACGCGTATGATGGTCGACTGCTTCCTCGACGTTCCTCTCTCCTGAAGCTTATTGTGGGAGCGATCTGGGAAGCGTTTCCTTTATTCTGTACCGGCGTGCCACTTAGGGCATTGGATGCTGCCGAGGATAAGGTGCACTCGGTGTATCTGATGGGCCTAATCTCAAAGAAACGGCGAGAAAACCTTATCGATCTTCTGCATCAAGCTTTTCAACAGTCGGCAATACTTGCTTCCTATCAGAGGGTGGAGGACATCCATGAGGATCCCAACGCTTGTGATCCTGAAAGAAAGCATACTAGGATGGTTCAAAAGGCCTGGAAGATTCTGGACAAAGTCACTTTTGAATTCCTCAATCCGTGCCCTGGATCTGAGGTTTTGCCATTGTAATCATCTTGATAATGTTTTTGTTTACTGCTTTCATAATTGTAAGAACTTTTTCGCAGTATGAATGGAAAATTTCTCATTTCAGCGTGTTTTATTTTATATATTAAATCTTTTGCACATGCATGAATGGGTATGCCTCGAATGCTTAATTAAATGCAAATCAGATGTTCTTTCTATCGCTTTCTTCTCCTTGCTGTGTTGTTGCCATGTGATTTTAGCAAGTGTGACCTGTAGATAGTATATAGCTGTCAATCTTAGGCTCTTTGTAGGGTGGTGATGGCTTAGAAAACAGGGTTAGGATCTATCACCTAAGACTTTTCAACTTTATTAGCCGTGAGGGTCTCATAAAGAATTTTCTCCCTACCGGTCGAGAGGATCCCGTAGGTGTAATTTCTTCTTAAGAATCGTGAGGATTCCTAAGTGTGTTTTCTCTTGAAAGTCGTAAGGATCTCACAAGAGAATTTACTCCCTTACGAGTCGTGAGGACCCGCAAGTGATGGGTGAAGTTGTCCTTATCCGCATTTCACGGAGTCAGGAGTTGCTCTGGATGCTTCCTACGGGTTGACTGCCATGTTCTGCGAGGACCAAGCTCCGCTCTGGATGCTTCACACGGGGTCATTGTCGTGCTCTGCGAGGACCAGGATCCGCTGTGAACGTTTCCCACGGGGTCAGGATTGACATATGCCGCGTTCAACGTAGCCAGGAATTTTGCTCTGGATGCTTCCCATGGGTTCACTGCTGTGTTCGGCGAGGACCAGGCTCCGCTCTGGATGCTTCACACGGGGTCATTGCCATACTCTGCGAGGACCAGGATCCGCTCTGGACGTTTCCCACAGGGTCAGGATTGACATAAGCCGCATTCCACGTAGCCAGGAATTTTTGCTCTGGATGCTTCCCACGGGTTCACTGCCGTGTTCGGCGAGGACCAGGCTCCGCTCTAGATACTTCACACGGGGTCATTGTCGTGCTCTACGAGGACCAGGATCCGCTCTGGACGTTTCCCACGGGGTCAGGATTGACATAAGCCGCGTTCCACGTAGCCAGGAATTTTCTCTGGATGCTTCCCACGGGGTCATAGCCGTGTTCTGCGAGGACCAAGATCCACTCTAGACGTTTCCCACGGGGTCAGGATTGACATAAACCGTGTTCCACAAAACCAGGAATTTGCTCTGGATGCTTCCCACGGGGTCATAGCCGTGTTCTGCGAGGACCAGGCTCCGCTCTGGACGTTTCCCACGGGGTCAGATTGACATAAGCTGCGTTCCACGTAACCAGGAATGTTGCTCTGGATGCTTCCCACGGGTTCACTGCCGTGTTTGGCGAGAACCAGGCTCTGCTCTGGATGCTTCACACGAGTTCACTGCCGTGCTCTGCGAGGACCAGGATCCGCTCTGGACGTTTCCCACGGGGTCAGGATTGACATAAGCCTCATTCCACGTAACCAGGAATTTTGCTCTAGATCCTTCCTACGGGTTCACTGCCTTGTTCGGCGAGGACTAGGCTCCGCTCTGGATGCTTCACACGGGTTCACTGTCGTGCTCTGCGAGGATCAGGATCCGCTCTGGACGTCTCCCACGGGGTCAGGATTGACATAAGCCGCGTTCCACATAACCATGAATTTTGCTCTAGATGCTTCCCACGGGTTCACTGCCATGTTCAGCGAGGACTAGGCTCCGCTCTGGATGCTTCACACGGGTTCACTGCCGTGCTCTGCGAGGACCAGGATCCGCTCTGGACATTTCCCATGGGGTCAGGATTGACATAAGCCGCGTTCCACGTAACCAGGAATTTTTGACTTTATCCGCATTTCACAGAGTTGGGGTTTGACTCTCGGTCATCTGTGTACCGCCGAGTCATGGAACTGGGAGTTGCCTCTGTTCCACTTTGCTTGATGTTGTGTTTGTCGTAATGAAACGGATGTTGAGATGATCTCCAGGCCATCTGTGAACCGTTGAGATTTGGCTTCTTCTTCTGATGAAACCTGGGGAGGAAAGGCATGATTCCTTCTTTGTTTGCGCCCCTGGATTGTATATAGGGATTGATGTGATATCACCTGTAGGGCATAAATTTCATTTTTTTTATTTCTTTCCGCGATGCTTTATCATATCAGCTTTTATATCGCGAAGGTCGCGATTGCCCAATCATTTCGGCTATTTTTCACGGTGCCCAATCATTTCGGCTATTTGTTTTATTTTTACTCGCTGCTTTTTATTGCGAGTTGCCCAATCATTTCGGTTATTTTGCATGCATATGTTTTTACTTGCCGATTTTGTTTGCAAGTTGCACCATCATTTCGGCTATTTTGTATGCATGTGTGGCTTGCTGGCTTTTCGCTGCAAGCTTGGAATTAGACACTGATTTCGGCATCAGCACCGCTACAACTGGGATATTGCCAAGAGCGAATCATCATTTGCCTTCGTCGATGTCGAGCAAAGGTGGCTTAGTAGACAGGGTTAGGATCCCATCGACTAAGGATTTTGACTTCATGAGCCGTAAGGGTCTCATAAAGGTGTTTCTCCCTATGAGTCGTGAGGATCTCGTTGGTGCTTTTTCTCCTTAGGAATCGTGAGGATTCCTAAGTGCATGTTCTTCTATAAGTCGTAAGAATCTTACAAGAGGGTTTTCTCCTTGTAAGTCGAGAGGACTTACAAAGGTTGTTCACCATGTAGACATATTCCTAGTCACGGATGGGACTTCGTTAGGGAAATGTTTATTCGTGCCCGTGGATTGTATACAAGGGTCAGCACTGAGCCACTTGTAGGGCAGTATTGAAGGTTGTGGGGGCTGCTTGAGAACAGGTTCAGATCCCTGTAGCTTAAGACTTTCAAATCTTATGATCCGTGAGGCTCTCATAAGAGGGTTCTCCTTACGAGTCGTGAGGATCTTGCAAGTGTGATTTCTCCTTAGGGATCGTGGGGATCCCTAAGTGTGTTGCTCCCTTGTGAGTCGTAAGTATCTCACACAGGTTTATTCTCCTTACAAAGTCGAGAGGATCTTGCAAGTGTCTTTTAACGAGATTGCGCCCTTTCGGATTTTCGCGAAACTCGCCGGTAGCCCTGCTGTTTTTACTCACGGAGCCCTTTCGGGTTTTCATCCGTGCCCATTTTGCTTATAGACATACCATTTTCTTTTTCTTTTTCTTTATTCTAACGAGCTTGCGCCCTTTCGGGTTTTCACAAAACTCGCCGGTAACCCTGCTGTTTTTACTCACGGAGCCCTTTCGGGTTTTCATCCGTTCCCATTTTGCTTATGGACAAACCGTTTTCTTTTTTCTCTCTCTCTCTTTTTTTATTCTTTTTTTATATCAGCTTTGGGATGCTGCAATTCACCGTAGTTTATCGACATATCGGTCAACGGCTAGTTTTAGGACATAGTGGTCTGTTGTTAGTTTAAGGACGTTTCGGTCCGTCGTTAGTTTAAGGACGTTTCGGTCCATTGTTAGTTTAAGGACATTTTGGTCCGTTGTTAAGGAAGATGGTTACTACTTACAGAGTTTAGGCTTAGGAAGATAGCGAGCAGACATAGTCGTCGTCATCTATCATTGACCTAAGCCGTGACTCGTTAGGCGTAGTATTTCTCCAGGAAGCGACCATTTATTGTCCTGAAGGGCCTTTCACCATGCATGTCTATGAGTAGATAGGCTCCACCCTGGTAGACCTTGTCTATGATGTACGGGCCTTCATAGTTTGGCTCGAATTTCTCCCGCTTGGCGCGATTGGGGATCATAGGTCTTTTGACTACTAGCACGAGTTCGCCTTGGCGGAATGTTCTCGGCCTAGTCAATCTTTCATATGAGCGCGTCATCTTTGCTTTATAAGCCTCTAGATTTTGTTGCGCTATGAGCCGGGTTTCGTCAAGGGCGTCGAGCTCCTCAAGCCAAAGGTGAGCATTCTCTTCGTCCGTCAGCTCGTAATGAACTGCCATTCATAGAGAGGGTAGCTCTATCTCGAGGGGGAGTACCGCTTCTGTACTGAATACCAATGCGTACGGCGTTGTGTTCGTGGCCGTCTTGAACATAGCCCGGTACGCCCAGAGAGCTTCATGCAGTCTCTCGTGCCAGTCCTTCTTATTCCGGGACACCGTCTTTTCACGATTTTCGTCAAGGTCTTGTTAAAAGCCTCAGCTAGACCGTTAGCTCGGAGATTATAGACCAAGGAGTATCTGCAGTCTATGTTGTGTTGTTTTGCGAAGCGACTGATTTTGTGGCTTCTGTAGGCTGGCCCGTTATCGGAGATAATCCGTCGAGGAGTGCCGAATCGATAAATGACGTCCGTCTTGAAGAAATGGAGGATATTCTCCGTCTTCACCTCCCTCAGCGGTACTGATTCTGCCCACTTAGAGAAGTAATCAGTTGTCGCCAGAATGAATCGATGTCCTCTGGACGATGCTGGTTCGATGGGGCCGATTATGTCAGTTCCCCACATTTCGAACGGCCAGTTGGCCACTGTTGGATGTAGTGGATTTGGATACTGGTGGATAAAGTCCCCGTGGATATGGCATGAGTGGCACCGCTTCGCGTATTCGAGGCAGTCTTGGATCATCGTGGGCCAATAATAACCCATCCGTTTGATCTTCAGCTTCATCTTCGGCCCGGCTTGGTGAGAACCGCAGAGTCCGTCATGAGTTTCTTGGACGACTCTCTTTGCCTCTTTAGGTCTCAGGCATCTTAACCACAGAGAATCAAATGATCTCTTGTACAGAGTATCATTGACGAAGGAAAAAGACAGAGCTCGTTTCATAAGCTGATGTTTTGAGGACGCATCTTCAGGTGTCCGTCGGGATTTGAAGTAGTCTATAAAGACTTCTCTCCAATCCTCAACCTTTTCTTGGTCTTTTACTTGTAGAGCCATTTGCTCGGTCGTTCCCTTTTCCTCGGACGACTCCGGAGATATTTCTGCCGGTGCAAGAACCCGACGGCTCTGTACCACGATTCTTATGTCATCGAGGTTCTCATTGGCCAATTCTTTAGCAAGCTTGGCTAGTGCATCCGCTTTGCTATTTTCCGCACGCGGTATGCTTTCCAAGGTGTAGGAAGGTATTTGGGTCAGTAGTTGCTGTACCCTCTCACCGTACTTCACCAGTTCTGGTTTGCACGTTTGATAGTCGCCATTTACTTGACTAACGACCAGTTGGGAGTCTCCGTATATGAGGAGGTTCTCAATCCCCATGTCGATGGAGATCTCGAGACCTGCTATCAAGGCTTCATACTCGGCTTCATTGTTTGTCCTCGGCTCTGTTAAGGAGAAGGCAAAGTGCATTATCCCTCCTTGCGGAGTTACGAAGATGAGGCCTACCCCTGATTTGATTATGGGGGTGTTTTGTTTGCGCTTCTTCATGGAGGATGCTCCATCGAAGTAAAGTTCCCATCGGGTATCACTCCCATTAATCGTGTCAAATGCATGCTGGTCTGGCAGTTCGCAATTCAGAGGTGAATCGGCAGGTATCGGATGCTCAGCGAGGAAGTCGGCGATGGCCTGACCTTTCACTGCCTTAAGAGGCTGATAAGTTATCGAGAACTCCATCAAGAGCAAGGCCCATTTAGCGAGTCGCCCCGTCAATATGGCCTTTGACATCAAGTATTTGAGAGGATCCACCTTCGATATAAGACGAACTTCATGCGCCAACGCATAGTGCCTGAGCTTTATTATCGCGAAGATCAATGCCAAGCAGTGTTTTTCAATAGGAGAGTAATTTCTTTCTACCACCAGTAGAACTCGACTCAAATAGTAGAGGGCTCTCTTCTTCCCTTGGTCGTTCTCTTGTGCCCATAATGCGCCTAAGGAACCTTCAAGAGCGGTTGTATACAAAATGAGAGGCTTTCCTTTGACCAGAGCAGCGAGCACTGGCGGGTTCTGCAAGTACTGTTTGATCTCGTCCAGGGCGCTTTGGCATTTGCGATCCCAGATGAAAGGGGTTCCCTTCTTCATCAGGTGGCTGTAAGGACGGCACTTGTCTGAGAGATTGGCTATAAATCGCCGGATATACGCGAGCTTCCCTTGGAGAGTCCGCAGTTTCTTGAGAGTCCGTGGCGGAGGCATTTCCATAATCGCCTTGATCTTCGACGGATCTATCTCGATACCTCGGTGTCGAATGATGAATCCTAGGAACTTGCCCGAGGAAACTCCGAACGTGCATTTGAGACGGTTCATCTTCAAGTTGTATTGCCGGAGGTGTTGAAACACGATCTTCAGGTGCTCTAAATGCTCCTCGTATGATTTGCTTTTCACCACGAGGTCGTCGATATAGCACTCGAAGATTTCATGTATGAGGTCATCGAAGATTTTCGTCATGGCCTTCTGATAGGTGGCGCCGGCGTTCTTTAGACCGAAAGGCATCACCTTGTAGCAAAATATACCCAAAGGGGTCCGGAAAGCAGTGTGCTTCTGGTCCTCGGGATGCATGTTTATTTGATTGTATCCAGACAAGCCATCCATAAAGGAGAAGACTTCGTGAGTGGACGTATTGTCTATCATCAGTTCGGTGACTGGCACTGGGAACTCGTCCTTCGGGAAAGCTTTATTGAGATCCCGAAAGTATACACATATGCGCACTGTCCCATTTTTCTTCATTACCGGGACGATGTTGGCGATCCAGTCGGGATACTGAACCTCTTGGATGATGCCGGAGTCGATCAGCTTCTTGACTTTGGCGTTGATACTCATCTCAAGCTCGAGCCGTATTCTTCTCGGTGCTTGTTTGATTGGCTTGACATCCGAGGATATGGCCAGTTTGTGGACAACAATCTCTGGATCTAGTTCTGGCATCTCGGAATAATTCCATGCGAAGCAATCTTTATGCTGCATGAGCACGTCCTTTAGTGTAGCCACCCTTTCTTCAGACATCAACTCGCTGACGAACGTCGGCCGAGGGTTACTTGCCGTCCCCAAATCAATTTTCTTGAGCTCATCTGCAGTGGTATGTATTCCATCTTCCAGCTCTTTCGGCGCTGGCGGAAACTCCGAGATCACCTCGTCATCATTGTTTTCGAAGCACCAGGGGAGGTCATCCATATTCTCGGGCTCTTCTTCTAATAGAGTTATCATATGACAAGTACGAGCTCGCTTCCAAGACCGATGTTGATCTAGTTCTACTCTCGTTGTATGCATGGCTTTCAGTTCATGCTTCTGTGGCGGGCTTACCCTCCAACTGCTGGATAGCGCGAACTTGCCCTGTTGATATTGGTCTTCGACCCAGTTCTTGAAGGTGAAGCAGTCTTCGAGGAGATGCCCTATTGCTCGGTGATAAGAGCAATAGTCCGGGTGAGAGACTTCGCCTGCTTGTTCGGGGTGCTTGGACTCCGGCAGTGTCATCATCTGATGTTTTATAACAAGATCAAATATCTTCCTTGTCTTGTCTTGGGGAAAAGAATATGCTCGACTCATCTTTTTTATAAGAGACGAATCTGGACTGCTCGATTCCTGACCGCGTGGCTTCTTGGACCCGCTTTGTCGCTGTCGAATGCTTTTTCCATTCTTTGGTTTGTTTCTGCCTCTGCGTCGGGTCTTTTTTACAACAGGCTGACAGGAGGAGCATTTTCATTTTCCGAAGCTTGTTGATGGAGGCGCTACGTCCTGTCTTTCTCGTAAATGGCCATTTCGCGGTTATGGTCGTCTCGGACCTTTTGACCCGCTTCCCTTATAAGCTTGTCCATTTGTTGTTCGAACGACGGACTGGGCATTTTTACGTCGGGAGCTCTTTCTGGTTCAGGGTTAGCATCTTCCCATAGAGCATTCTCTTCTTCATCAAAGTCATGCACGACGTAGCAGTCGCGGAGTTGCTCCCATTTCTTGGATTGAACATACCCAAGCCCGGTCGTCTCCATTTTCCCGTTGGGCAATTTCCGCTGAGTTCCAGGGATGTTCCAGATCCTGTCATAGAACTTAGTTTTCCGAGTGGTCTGTTTGAAAGGTATGCCTTGGCGCCTTAACAGTCTTTTTAGTCCGTTCGTGTAATATCTGGGCAAACGGATGGGCCGGAGCCTGTCAAGTGTAGAATCCGCGGCGTGCCAGACTTCTTTCTCCATTTTGGTTTCCCCAGATCGGTAGAATAGGATCGCCTTTTCACCTTCTCGCCTGGGAAGGATATAGAATGTCTGCAGCTCTTCCACACTGTAGGTATCAAGCGCGTCTAGTTCTTTATGATGCTTGGGCGGAACCATGGCAGTTTGCAAACTTCACACTTTATCAGCGAATGTTTGTATTGAAGGCCGAGCAGAGAATATAGCATTGACCTCATCTTCTGAATCACTGCTGAAGATAAGCATAGGAGCGGACGGTCCTGGTTTGTTGCACTGGGGCGGACCTAAGTAAACTGTATCTTCTTCCTCCTCGGTATCACTCCCGAAGACCGGAATGGTAGGGATAGCTTTGTTCTTCGGCTTGTGACATCTCTCCGTGTCCTTGAAATCTGGTAAAAAGTATTTTGCATCTTCGTACTTTCGAACTTCGTTCATGGAGAATGGGTTCAGCTCTCATGTTACAGTATACTCAAGACCATCCTAGAAGTATTTCATACACTGATGTTGTGTGGAGGGGATGATGTTGTACTCGTGTAACCAGGGCTGGCCGAGCAAAGCGTTGTAGCATGTCTTGGCGTCAATGACATGGAACTTGATGTCCGTGACAAGCAGCCCGAAGCGTAACGTCAGTATTACGGACCCAAGCGTCCGTGATGACCGGGAGCCAAACCCGGAGATGGTGATTTTGTCGCGAGCGAGGTGTTGAACGCTCATGCAGATTTCCTTTAACACCCTCACTTTAAGGAGGTTGACGGAGGACCCATTGCCGACCAGGATTTTTCCTATCTTGATATCGTGACAGTAGCCGGAGACATATAGGGGACGGTTGTGTTCACATGTCTCAAGTATGAGATCTTCATCGCCGAAGGTGATATCGGCTGTGTATACTTCTTCCAGATCGTCTTTCATCTTCTCTTCAGCGAGGAAAGCTTGGAATTGCTCTGGCTCTTGCAGCGCCTTGATCAATGAATCTCTTGCTTCTTTTGATAGTAAAAAGGCATCGAGAATGCTGAGCTGCGAAAGTAACTTCCTTAGGTGCGCCAGGACGTTGTAATCCACCTTACTTTTCTTTGGTGGGTCCTTGGCGGTCAGCTCTTTCATGACTTGGTCATCTAGGGCGATATCTTCGGAGACCTTTTCTTTTCCCTTATCTTTCCTGTTTGACCTACTATTCGAGGGATCAAGATTCTTTTCGGGTAGCGTACGATTGCGTAGCTGAATATTTTTGCAGGTCTTCGATTCTTCCTCTTTCCCCGAGGTAGATTCTTTGAAAAGAAGGCAAAGATTCATCTCTTCGTCGGAGTCACTTCCGAAGGTGAGGACTTGCGATCCCCCAGCGTTGACCATGCGACAGTTGCCGGCGGTCCTTCTAAGCTCCTCGGTCGCACTTCTTCGCTCCCGACGAGTTTTGCCTTTCATCCGCTTAAAATGTTACCGGTGAGAAACATATCCCTGCCACCATCTTTTAAAAGCGTTGCACTCTTTGGTGGGGTGTGCAATCTTTCGGTGATATAAGCAGTAGCTAGGATGTATTTCTGCTTCATTAGTAGTGTTTCCTTCAGAGGGTGGCAGCTTCATTCCCATTGATATGGCTTTGGCGAACCTCTTCCCCGTCTTCAACTTATTTTTATCTACGACAGATGTCCTCTGATTCGGCGGGAATGTCTCGACTCTTTCGTCCAGTCGCCGGCGTTTGGCCTTTTCAAGTATAGCCATCTTACGTTCCCGATCAACTTTACTTTTTAGAAGAGCTTCGTTCAGGAATGCGTCGATCATTTCGTCTGACGGCCCTGGAAGTTCCGGTTCAGGACCTGCCCCCAGTCTCTCGGTGTAAGGAGCTTCTTCATCATCTATCGATGAGTGAGAGATCACATGGCAACTTGCCACGTAATCTTCAGATTCATCTGAAGATTCTTCTCCATCACCTCCGTCTTCAAGGACGTGGGCGAGAAACTCTTGGAGCGTGATTGGAGTTCGCGCCTTCTGGTTATACTCTTCCAGCGCGTCGATCTGTTTCTGCAGGTCCGTGCGCTTGTCGCCAGGCTTCACGGGCTTTTTGGATTTCTTCTTCTTTTTCGCATATTTCGACGGTTGGGTGTGAACACTTTGGCTATCACCACCAATCTTTGGAGTTGGGCGCGGCTTTAGCATCCCTTCGATGATCTGGGGTTCCAGCGGATTCTTCTACCTGATCTCCGGGCATGTCTGGAGATCATTCAGCATCCTTTTGGTTTTGGCCGAAAGGGCTACCTTCCATGGAACTTCTTCAACAAAAGCGCACGTTGCCCCGGTGTATTTGTCTTCTTAGGAGTATGCGGTTGTGGTGGGTTTACTTTCCACTTCTCAGACAGCGCAAACTTGCCTTGTAGGTACTTATCCTCGATCCATCCCTTAAGACGAAGCAATCTTCGATTGGATGGCTTACCGTTTGGTGGTAAGGGCAATAATTGGGATTATTAGCCTCGCCGGGTAGCAGTGGTCGCTTAGGATTTGGCAGATTGATAAGCCTGTTGTGCATCGCTAGTTCGAACAACCTCTTCGTTTTATTCCGTGGGAATGAGTAAGGGCGCTTCATTTTCTCATTATAATAGCGCCGTCTCTCTTCCAGTTGATCCGTTAATTTTGGGGCACTGGGCTGCTGTTGGGTATTTGCAACGAAGGTCGCCTTCCCTTTACCTTTTTCGTTTCGCGACTCCGGCTTCGGAGGAGACGGTCTATGCCCCATCTGGTCCATTTGGGCTAGCTTGTCGATCAGAGCCTGAAACGTGGTCGGTTTGAAGAACATCATGAACTGTGAAATAGTTGCATGAGGGTCTAGGGTGTCCACGAACATGCCCACTGCTGGTTCTTCTTCGATGCGCTGTTCGCACTTTGACCAAAGATTCAGCCATCGAATCGCGTATTGAACCCACGTCTCGCCCGGCTTCACTCTGGCATTGATCAGTGCCGTTATTAGGGTGCGTTCACTAGCACTTCCGAATCGCTGGGTGAACAACAACTCCATTTCTACGAAAGTTTTGACGGAGTCGTTTGGAAGTTCGGAGTACCACTCAAACGCCGTCTCCGATAAGCTGTCGACGAATTGGCGGAGCAAAAGTTTATCATCGCCATCGGTGTTGCCATAAAGAGCCCTGAACTGAGAGACATGTTGATGGGGATTTCCTGTCCCCTTGTACACATGGAATTTGGGGATCGTGTAGCCCGGCGGGTATTTTATTTGATCGTACCAGCCTGGATACGGTCGCCCAGTTCTAACAATTTGCCCAGCCGCTTCATTCGCCTGGTGAACTCGTATTTGCTGAGCAATATAGTCATCCAGGGCAACTTTGGAGATTGTCTCCTCCTTGGCTGTTGACAGAGCCGGCAGAGGATTTGATGTTTCTCCTCTGTCATCTTCAATTATTACTGGAGGATCTTCGGCTGGAGGGTCCGGCTGGATCATCATGCCCACCATATCCTGGAATAGAAATGCCATTTTCTTTATATTGGCCGCTTGTTCCGCGGCCTCTTTGTCCTTCTTTTCAAGCATTCTCCGAAGGAATTCGGCATCAGCTTCTTGCTCATGGCGTTGCTCCGAGGATTCCTCTGGGCTTTCTTTGGGTCCTGTGAGTGCGGCCATCGCAGTCATCATCTCCTGAAGCTTCTGCTGCTGCTCTTAGGCTTTCGTCACGGATCGCATAAGCGGTCGATGACCTGTGGAGATACGGTTATCCTCTTTTCCGGATGCTATATAGACGGTATGCATCACCATGCCCCCAGACTTGGGGCGTTTGGGCTCAGTTCCTTTGACATTTGTTGCAGACATGGGGATTTTCTCCGGCCTTCTCTTCTTATGAGCGGTCGAAGTTGAGGGGGCCGTTGCAGTGGGCACCCAAGTAGCCGTCACCTTCTGTGGCTTAACGAGATGATTTTCTTCCTGTCGGACCTTCAGCTTCTTCTGCCGGCGGGGATAGTCTTGATCAACCACTGACTCTCGGACTTTTTGCCAGATTTTGTAAACTTTAGAAGACAGCCGCTGAGGGGACTGATCCAGATTTGCTTCTGTGACAGTTTCCATCGGTGGAAGAGATCTTTTCAATACCGCGGTAGGCGAGTTCCTACGCACCTTGTTCAACAGCTGAAAACTGTTCCCGGTTGGAACAGCAACATTAACTTCCACCGTTGGAGCTGGTGGAGTTAGCCCAGAGGGGGAGTTTCCCCCGGCCTTCCTTACTCGGCGCCAGTGGCGACGTCGAGCGTGTCGAGCCGTTGGTGTTGGTTCAGCGATGAGAATGGCTTTGTCTTGCCCCCTATCCAGGTGGGGGGTTGTTGCTGGCGTCAGCCTCTTGAAGACTGATGTCCGTTGAGAAGCGGTATCCAGCAGGTCAAAAACAGACTTCTGAGTAGGGACATGAACCGTAATGAGAACCGGAACAGTCAGTCTTGTAAAAACTGACCCTTTGGTAGGAGAAGCCGCCTTGACGACTTCAACAACATGGTTGGTTACTCTTTTCGGAATAACATTTTCTTGAGGTGCAGGCTTCATCATGGGCCCACCTGAACTTTGGCCCAGTCTAGCGAAGACTGAGGCAGTGGACTTGAGCGACCCGTTGAGAGGGGCCGCAATAGTAGCAAGCTGATCAAAGACCGACTTCTTGGGAGCTTCTGGCATTGGCATAGGAGTGGTGAAGCTCGTTGGCGGGAGCATGGTCCCGAAAAACAATCCTGTGGTAGCTTGAGTGACCTCTTCCCCCGGCATTGTGAACAGGGAAGCCGCTTGGGGCTCGTAAGCTATGCCTCCAGATGAGGCGGAGCGGGAGTTGCAACTGCAGTTGGAACACTTTGCACAAGTGGACACCATTGATCCTTCGCTTTCTGCACCGAGCAAAATGCCAAATCTTAGTACCTCGAAACCCAAGGGCAACCATTACCAAACCGCGATTGGTTCGCGAACACGACGCACGAAGTGTGGAGTGGAAAGAGGAAAAGGTCCCACCGGGCGTGCCAGAATTTGTTCCCCTCCGAAAGACGCGACGGAGACGCGGCGGACGTCTTGCCTGTATTTCGGGGCAGATACTAATTGGTGCTATTCGTCCACCTCTCCGAAGATGCCAAGTTGATTTATGGCATCGTGCATCGAAGGTTTAAACGGTCGCGGCCGATGTAGCAGACTTCGTCAGATTCCCCCTCGTTTGAGAGTTTTTTTGATTGTGGGGACGCTCTTCCCTACAGGCACAAGCCCCTACAGTTAATTACGCTACCGTATCGCGGTAACAACTTTCTCCTTCTCCAGATGGTCACTTCGTGTCGTGGGTGTTTGTTTTGTTTATGGTTGCCCGTGGATTGTATACGGAGACTAATTTATGTTGTCGCCCGTAGGATGTGGATTAGTCCAAATCCGTATCTTCTTAGATTTGGGTTTAGGGGTTTGGTTTAAGGATACATTAGTCTCATTTAAGACTAAGATCAACTTAAACGTTTGTTAAGGATACGTTAGTCTAATTTTAAACTAAGATCAACTTAACGGGGTCATTTAGATCCGACAAGAGAGCGTTTGGGCTCTATTGTTTAGTTTAGGGGCATTGCGGTCGATTAGTTTAAGGACATTACGGTCCATTGTTAGTTTAAGGACATCTCGGTCCAGGTTAAGAACATCATAGTCCATGGGCTTAAGGGCCCCACAGTCCGATGTTAGTTTTAAGACATCACGGTCGAGGTTAAGGAAATCATAGTCCATGGGTTTAGGGACCCCAGAGTCCATTGTTAGTTTTAAGACATCACGGTCGAGATTAAGGACATCATAGTCCGTGGGTTTAGGGACCCCACAGTCCATTGTTAGTTTTAAGACATCACGGTCGAGGTTAAGGACATCATAGTCCGTGGGTTTAAGGACCCCACAGTCCATTGTTAGCTTTAAGACATCACGGTCGAGGTTAAGGACATCATAGTCCGTGGGTTTAAGGACCCCACAGTCCGTTGTTATGTGTGGTCGTCGGGACCCGTCACCTCTCTGAAGACGTTGAAGGATTACAACGACAAATATCAGAGGAGTAACGAGATGTACTCTTGAACCGATGTGAGTTGGTTGAGAGAGCAGATGTGCTCAATTCAAGATAAGTTGAAGATTTATGGCCAGAATTGGGCTAAGTCCAATTAAAAAAATGTTTAACATTTTATTTTTTGTTCTGGCTATTAACCCTTTGTTTGGGCTCGGCCCTTTTAATAATGCTAGGCATTGGGCTTTGACATCTTTTATCTTCATCAGAACAAATTATGCTCTGACAATGCATCACGTGGCGCGCCAGGCGCTTTGCGCCAGCTAAAGAGCGCATTGCACTTTTGTCAGGTAGCGCACACGACGAGGACACGTGTCGCGCTTAGCGCTAAGCGCTAAGCGCTAGTTCATTTAGCGCATTGCGCTTTTTAATTTATGAGCGCTCTGCGCTAGTCTGTTGGCGCGCCAGTGAGTGACACGTGGCGCACTTGGCGCTGAGCGCCAGCTCATGAGCGCAGTGCGCTGTTTTAAAAGCGCAAAGCGCAAATGGTGTCTATGGTTGACACGGGGCATGTTTTGGCACTGAGCGCCGATCCAAGGAGCGCAAGAGTGCAGTTCATGAGTGCAAGGCACTTTTCAATAGCGCAAAGCGCATCTGATCAATTTTAAAATCAAAGAACAAATTTTATGTTCTTCTTAAAGAAGGCTTTGCCTCAAGATTCAAGAACAAAAGTTCTTGTTTTTATAAAAGGACTTTGCCTTCAAAGATCTATGAATGAAGTAAAATACTTCTTTTATTTTTTTATGATTAGATCTTTTGATCTTTTTCTTTTTATCAAAAAAAAAACCTTGGTCTTTTTTTAGATCTATGATCTTTTTAGAAAATGGTTCTTCTTTTTATGAGATGGTTTCATCTCTGTTATTCATGAACATAGTTCTTTTCCTTGAAGATGAAGAAAAATCTTCTTTTTTTCTAAGAGCTTACTCTTTTTTCTCTTTGAGTTTTCTCAAAGTTTGCAGAGGGTTTTCTCTATATTTCTGTATCTATTTTAGACTTTAAGTCTAGGGGCCATTATATAGGGCCAATTGATTTGTTGGATCGGTTTTAAGAGATCTTTCTCTGATTGATTTGGGAATATTTCCCACCGTTGGATCTTTGATCCTAAGGCTTCTGTTTTACAGAAGATAATTTTCTTGTTTCAATAAGATTGAAAAATCTTTCCATAACAGAATTTTAGTTCTGATTAATTAGTAATTTATTATTAATAGATCTTTTGATCTAACAGTGGGGGAATTTTAATTCCAGTGCTGGCGCACATTGCGCCAGCGCACCTACGTTCGACACGTGGCGCGTAGCATAGAGCACAGCGTAACTGCACTAACGCACCTGTGTTTGACACGCGGCGCGCAGCGCAGCTGCGCTAGCGCACGTGGCACGCGGCGAAGAGCGCAGCGCAGCGCAACTGCACTAGCGCACCTGTGTTTGACACGTGGCGCGCAGCGCAGAGCGCTGGATCTAAAGCGTTGCTTCAACTTTTTAAATTTTGAATTTTAAAATAGAGCTTTGCTCTGATTGGGGGTGCGCTGCCTAAGGCGCAGCGCACCTGGCGCTAGCATGTCTGCGTTTGACACGTGGCGCGCAGCGCGCAGAATCTGAAGCGTTGCTTCAATTTTTAAATTTTGAATTTCAAAACAGAGCTTTGCTCTGATTGGGGGAAAGGAAGTGTCGCTTCGTCCCAAATCTTGGAATTTGAATAGAGCTTTGCTCTGATTGGGGAAATATGTGGCTTGCCGATACATCCGAGGATTGTGAGTTTTTTCCAAGCTTGTATTGGTCCTCTGCCCAATCTTTGAAAACACAGCAGTCTTCAATGGTATGACTTACCACTCTATGGTATGGGCAGTATACGGGATTGTCGGTCATATTCATTTCATGTGGCCTCTTCGGAATAGGCAATTGCAGACCGTTGTTCAAGACTTTCTCGAATATATTGCGGACCTCATCCCACCTGACGGAGTACACCTTCTTCTTTCTCTCCATTAGGGTAGGTGCCCTTACTGATGCCGGTTCTTAAGGTCGATCAGTCTTTGGTTCGCCCATTTTCAGATAGTGGCACATGTCTGGGAGGATTGGGTTCCCGAAAGTCTTCGGTCTCTATTTGTATGAAATCGGTGGTCGTAGCTTGACTGTTTGCCAACACGCCTTTAGACAGTTCTATCTCTCCCGTCTTGTATTGCCTTTCGACCCAATCTTTGAAGACGAAGTAGTCCTCAATGGCATGAACTATCACTCTGTGATAGGGGCAATATTTTGGGTCGTCGGTCATATTCTCTTCTTGCGGTCTCTTTGATTCTGGCAGTTGTAGACCGTTTCTTAGGGCGTCCCTGAATATCTTGTGGACTTTGTCCCTTTTGAAGGAATAGACTTTTTCCAGCTTCTCTTTCAGAGGCGATTCCCCTTCGGTGTATGCATCGGAAAGACTGGAGGCTGATCGCGACCGTTTTTCGCGAAGGCGCTCCACTCTTAGGTTGAAGGGGGTATCAGTTGGCTGCCTCCGGGTATCAATCCCTGGCTCATGAACCAAATTTTGATTCTGCTATAATTGCAATCGGGCGACATGGGTTGCGAGATCTGCCGCGACGTTTGCCAATTCGTCGACCTTGGACTGTACCTTGGCTAACTTCTCATCCCTGTCCTGAAGCTGCCTCTAAAGCCATCAGAATAATGCTTGTTCTGTAGTTCCGGTTATGACAACCGGGTCATCCTTATTGCCTGAGCTCAATTCTGCAGGAACCACGAGCTCCTCTGGCTTATCGGCCTGAGCGGGATCTTCATCATTTAGATCGAGTTGACGTTGGGTAGCGTCCACCGTATCATCACCCTGTTTTTGAAGCATAGGAGGGTTCTTTTCTTCATGTCCGACCATATAGACAGTGCGGACCCCATACCCAGCCATCTCTTTATCTTTGGAGGCTGATTTAGCGGAGCGGTCCGGGCTATGGAAATTCATAAATTTTAACATGGCCAGAGCCCTAGCCCTTTTGTTGGCTCTGTATCTGAGCCGCTTCTGCTTCAGCTTCTCTGCCTTAAACGCTTGGCAGGTTTCTGCTCTTCGGGAAGCCGCCATAGGCTGAGTGATGAGGAGGCTTGAGAAAACACCCAATTGAGCAGTTGTCAGGGCATCGCCGGAGCTTGCTCGAGATGCCCTGTTTCTTTGTTGGTGTTGATGGCCTTTCCCCCAGCTGGGGCCAAGGAGAGTCGTTCAAACACCGACTTGCGTTTGGGTTGGGGCGCTTTCGAGACCACCACATTTGGCCTCTTGCCTTTCGAGACCGGTTTGTCTGTCACCGGGGCTTGAGGAGCTGGGATGGCGTTAGCTGACACGAACAGAATAGAGCCGAATGATAGCGGCGGTTCTTCCCATTGTCTCCCAAGATAGGCCGGGAGGACCGTCCTGGAGTCCATCTTCATCGTGTAGGAGATGGGAGCTGTGTCGAGAGCTGAGCTTGTCCTTGGAGACATCTTTGCTGTGTCCGAAGATTGCAATTGGAGAATGTTAACCTGCACAAAAAAAACATGATTTTAATACAGGCAATTGATATGCATATTAATTGAGTTCGCATGAAAGCTTAACCCGAAATATGGGAGGAGAGATTGGTCCCACCGGGCGTGCCAGAATCTGTAGGGTGTTTTTCGTCACCCCATTGAGATGGGAATATGCGTGCGCTGGTTAGGCGTATTACAGATTCCCCCTGCCTAGGGTAAGCTGGGGTCTATTGATTGCGGGGATCCGAATCTCCGACAGCCGTGGACTAAGCTGCCGTTAATTACCCCTCGCCTTTGGACCGAGGGAACCTCCGATTAACGGGTTAAATTGGTCATGCGAACTCAATATGCAGTGTTGTGTTTTGGAGGGGGTTTTTGATATATCAGGAGCCCCGCAAAGTTTTTACGGGGGTCCCGCTACCAGGATAGCAGGCTGGGGGTCAAGGGGGCTAGCAGCCCCCTTGCGGGGTGCGGGGCAGCGCCCCGTTAGAAATTTTTTCTAACGGGAGATGTGTTTTTAGTATGGAGTATGCGTGTGTGTATATGTATATATATGTATAAGGGAAAGGGCATCCAAAGGATGCGCGGGGGGCCAGTGTCTCGCGTGCATGGCACGGAGGCGCTGAGCGCTAGCGCACTAGGCGCTGGGCATGCCACGTGCTCGGCACGTGGGCACGAGTGCTCTGGGCGCTGGGCGCGCCACGTGCTCGGCACGTGGGCGCAAGTGCTCTGGGCGCGCCGCGTGCTCGGCACGTGGGCGCAAGCGCTCTGGGCGTTGGGCGCGCCGCGTGCTCGGCACGTGGGCGCAAGCGCTCTGGGCGCTGGGCGCGCCACATGCTCGGCACGTGGGCGCTGGATGCTGGGCGTCAAACAGAAAGGGGGGCTTTGGTCCCTGCACTGGGAGCTGTGCTCCCGATTTGTGGAGTTAAACTCCTAAAAGTTTAGAAATGATCAAAGGTGGCTGCTTTGTTTCTCCCTTTGGCCCTGGCTTTTCCCAAGATGGAATTTTTGGAGATGGATCTCCTCCTTCCTCCCCTGTTGGCTGGGTCTTGCAGAACAAGAAGTATGAGATTTTAAAAATCTTTTCTTTTTGAGATCTGATAGGAGATCTGAGTTCCCCTTTGTGGGTTTTGCGGTGAAAAACTATTTAGTTTTGGAAAAGGAAGAGTAAAACTCTTGATTTAATTGAAAAAGGGGAAGATGGTTTAGAACCTTGATGAAGGAGCAGGAGGCACACAGAACCCTAGTTTTTGGGGGAACGAAAAAGTCTCTTAGATATTTTTATCATGTTGCCTCTTATAGGCTTACATGTTTACATATAGCCTCTTGGGCTTTACAAAATGGCATTTTGCGCATCCCATATCTCATGTGCCATTTCTTTTTGCACATAAGCCATGGGCTTACAAAAAATTGGCTTTATGCCCATTTTGCATACATTCATGCACAAAACTTACATCAAAATTATTTGTTACATGATTTTTTTAATTTTGGTATGGCGGAAGGCCGGACGCTTCGTGTTCGGGCTCGACCTGGGCATTGGCCCACTTGCTTGGGCTTGGGCCCACCTGGCTTGGGGTTTACCTTGACTTTGACTTGGTCAACCGGGGTGCAAATTTTGACTTCAACAGTGTTGAAGCAAAGGTTGATAACTGCTCCTATTTTGACCGTACCAGACTGTTCCAGAAGATTAATAATTCATAGCGACGCATCTGGGAAAGGTTTGGGATGTGTTTTGATGCAGCATGGAAAGATTATAGCTTACGCATCAAGACAGTTGAAGAACTATGAGAATAATTATCCAACTCATGATTTGGAGCTTGCAACAGTGATTTTCGCTTTGAAGATTTGGAGACACTACTTATTGGGCGAAAGGGTCGAAGTATTCACCGATCACAAAAGCCTAAAGTACGTGTTCATACAGAAAGAGCTTAACATGAGGGAGCGTAGATGGTTGGAGCTGATGGCTGACTATGATCTTGATCTTAAGTACATCCAGAGAAAGTTAATGTTGTGCCGGATGCGCTTAGTCGGTTGCCAGCAATTCGGATGATGACTGCACCGAAGGAGCTTATCGAAGGTTTTCGGAGATTCGAGTTGGAGATCGTGCTACAGCATTCTTCAGGATAGTTGATGCAGCTGCAAGTACAGTCATCGTTGTTCGATAATATTAAAGCAGTGCAGTCACATGACCCAAGATTGCAGAAGTTTCGAGAACAGGTTGAAGCTGGACTTCGTACGGACTTGTTAATTCATGAAGATGATTCGTTGCGATATGGTAGCCATTTGTGTGTACCAAAAGGAGATATTTGCGAAGAGTTAGGAAGGAGGCGCACAGTTCCGCATATTCCATACATCCAGGAGGCACGAAGATGTACCGTGATCTACGACGACATTTCTGGTGGGAAGGTATGAAAAGGGAGATTGCTAGCTTTGTAGCGAAGTGCTTGGTGTGTCAGCAAGTCAAGGCTGAATATCAAAGGGTAGCTGGTTTATTGCAACCACTTCTGATTCCTCAATGGAAGTGGGAACATATATCCATAGATTTCGTGACAGCTTTACCGCGGAGTCCAAAGGGCAACAATGCAGTTTGGGTGATTGTTGATCGATTGACCAAGGCAGCTCATTTCATACCATTTCGAGTTGGCCAATCAACATAAGCGTTGGCAGAACGGTACATGCAGGAGATTGTGAGATTGCATGAAGCACCTGTGAGCATCGTGTCCGATCGTGACACCCGATTCTTATCGCACTTCTGGAGGAGCTTACAGGAAAGTTTGGGGACTCAATTGAAGTTTAGCACAACTTATCATCCTCAGACAGATGGCCAGTCGGAGAGAACGATCCAAACTCTTGAAGATATATTGAGAGCTTGCATGTTGTACTTCCAGGGTTCGTAGGAGGATCATCTACACTTGGTGGAGTTTTCTTACAATAACAGCTTTCATGCTACTATTCAGATGGCTCCATTTGAAGCATAGTATGGTCACAAGTGTCGTTCACCCATTTTTTGGGACGATATTAGAGAACGAAGATTGTTGGGACCGGATTTGATCGTGCAAACAGTAGAGAAGGTTAATACTATCTGAAATCACATGAAGGCTGCACAAGATCGGCAGAAGAGTTGGGCCGACACATCGAGAAGACCTCTAGAATTCGCTGTTGGTGATCTGGTATTCTTGAAGATATCACCAACTAGAGGAGTGATTCGTTTTGGGAGTCGAGGCAAGCTTAGTCCTCGATTCGTGGGGCATTTCGAGATTATGGAGCATGTTGGAGAAGTGGCTTATCGGTTGGCTTTACCACAATCTTTGGCGAATGTTCATGACGTATTTCATGTATCTCAACTTCGTAAGTATGTTCGAGATAAAACACACGTGCTGGATCATTCGGAGCTGTCTGTAAGAGAGGATTTGACCTTTGAGGAACAACTGATGTCGATTTTGATCGAAAAGAAAATGTCTTTAAGAACAAGGTTATCCCTCTCGTACTTATTTCTTGGGGGAATCGCTCGCACGGAGAATCGACTTGGGAACGAGAAGACGAGATTCGACAGAAGTTTCCAGATCTCTTCTTGTAGATTCTTGATTGTTTATCTTTTCTTGTTTTGGGGAATTTCGAGGACGAAATTTCTTTGTAGTTGGGTATAATGTAACACCCTAGTTCATTTATACTAGTTCTATTTTGAGTATTTCTTTATTTATGGTATTTTTCCTGATTTACCGTATTTTGGGTGCAAATAGTATATTTGACATCTGTATTTGCATCTGACCCGACCCGCTTGCTTGAAACCTGTCTTAATTCATGTTTATGATTTATCCTGACTTGTTACGTGGACTCGTGTACTTCTATCTTTACATACTGTATATTGGCATTTATCCGGCATCTGCATTTTTTAATATAACATTTAAAAGTCACATAAAATAGTTTAAAAATATATTGCATGGCCTGCTTGATACCCCTAACCCTGTCGTAGCATCCTTGCATTGTGTTCTCATCCCGTTAGGTGAAACAGACCCATTTGGATAACTACATGCACGCTACGTATATCCGTTCTTGGGGGTATACATTTTTGTTACCCGGATATCTTATTTTGGTTTTGGTTTATACGTATATTATCCGTATTTTCAAACCGTAATTCTAGACCCAACCCGGACATGTTTTAGAGTATTTTTGTATTAACCAGAAAACTCAAATTTATCTAATATTATATTATTTATATATTATAGTGTTAATATATATATTCCGTAACGAATATATTCTATATATTTTTTCTAAAATATTTTTAACATCCTAATCACAACAGACTCTCTCTCTCCCTCTTCCTTTTTCTATGTATATATATTAATTAATTACATACATTGTTTTTTTACTAAGAAAACCACGTCTCTCTCTCTCTCCTCTGTGACTCTCTCTCTCTAACTGAATATCTTTTATATATATATATATATATATATTTTCCCTATTAATAATTCCCACGTCCCTTCTCCCCCTCTCTCCCTTTTTCGTTTTCTTTTCCGCCGCCAGCCCTCAACGCGAACCCAGCCCTATGCCCGCGTTGCCGTCGTCGCCGACCTCACCTGCACCTACACCCGACCTCGTCACCTTCCCCTCCTCTTCTCCCAAGCCTCGTCTCCGGCACCACACCACCAACTCAACTCTTTCATCCGAGAACCCAACTGCAGCAACCCACGCCCTGGCGCTCGCCCCACACCGCCGACCACCCTCATCGGCCTCCCCTCGTCGTCTGCATCCCCGACTCCTCCTCGACCACCTACTCCTCACCTCCCTCTCTCCTTCGCTGCGACCTTATAACCCTCGCTGCAAGAACCCGCACACCCAATCTCCGGTGATCAGGAAATCCACTGCCATCACCGGAAAACCCACGACCCATCGTCGTCATCCCCTCGCCTTCTTCTCTGACCCCAGAGTCAACCCAGAGCATCCAAACCCAGATCTTTAACCGCAAACTCCTTCTTCTTTCCTCTCTTTATTTCTTGCTTTCACGTTTCCCGGTGATTGCCGGAGCCGTGCCGTCACCGACAATCCAGACAACCCAGTGGACGTTTCCTGCCAGTGTGGTCACCTTCTTGCTTTGCCTGGTCCTGTCCTGTGCGCGCGCGTGTACATTGTGACGTTTACCCGACGTCGGACGCAGCGTACGCATCCCGTCTGGAGATCCGATCATGCAAGTTAATCTTGCTACATGCTATACTACAATATATTGCACCCATTTGAATTATAACATTACATATTGTTTAAGTTATACATCCCACATCACCATTTTATCATTTTACTGTTATATGACGTTCGTGTACATCCATATCATTATTTACATATCCAGTCGCATGCTAATTCATCTTGCTACATGTTAGGTATATTATTATGCATCCATATGAATTAAAATATCACATGTTGAATGCATTGTACATCCATATTAAAGTTTACCGTTTTCGGATACCCGTTTGCATCCATATCATTTAAAATATATATAACTTCATCTATAGATCACATTAATTCATATTACTATTGTAAACATCCCATGCTTAATAATGTGCATCCCACTTAGTTTTGGAACTGTAAATGTAACCCTAATCGATGTTTGTGCATCCATACCATTAATTATATATCAATTTGCATGTCATGTCACATTGTTTCATACTATTATTGTATTAGTACTCCATGTTCAATAGTGTGCATCGTACATAATCATGGAACTGTAGTTGTAACCCTTGATAGTTATTTGAGCATCCATATTCATTTGTGTCTATATACCATTAATTCTGCATACTTAATTGCACCCCATATTACATTAGCTCATATTATTAATACATTAGTACCCCATGCTTGATATTGTGCATCCTGCTTAGTCATGGTATAACCCCTAGTGGATATTTGTACACCCATGCTGTTATCATACATCCGTATTATACCCTGATTCAATACTTGCTACAATTTACTGTTGGGCACCCACTTGATACATGTACACTACCTGACATGACCTGATATATGACTACTTGACATGTTACCTGATCCTGTTTCTAATGCCGACAATCCTGACATGTTGTCTGATGGACATATCCTGTTGTCTGTATAGACAAACCTGTTCCTGCTTGATCCTGTGTTGGCATTAGCTTCAGATTTATCAATACCTGACTTGAACACATAATTTGGGGGTATGGGGAAATCAATGATGAAACCTGACTTATAACTCGACAGTTCGATGTTTATACTGATCAGTTTTACGGGCTAGGCCAACCCCGGGATGCTGTTGCTGACATCATTCGTCTGTACATGTTACCTGTTTACTGCCTAGCTGTACGTCTCGGATTCAGCCTGAGAGACTTGACCGTGGTCCCGGGCATACACGGGATACTATTGAGTTACATCGACAATTCATTAAATTGATTTCAAAGACTTAAGAGTAATTAACCCAGTAGTTAGTTCAGATTACTCACCGCACGTTACATGTGCTTATACCCTTCACTGTTTCTTATTCGTGTTACTGTTATATTTTTTTTACTTTTCATACTCATGCCTGCATGACTTGTTACCTCCTGATAATATTATTGCTTGATATTATGACGCACTGACGTCTGGGTTTTGCATGGCCCAGATCCTTTACCTTTGTCGCAGGCTGATCAGGAGTACTTCCGCCGTTGGGTCGAGCAGTGAGGATCCAGTTAGTATCCAGTTTACTTTCTAGATGTTTTGCTCATTGGATTTATTGCTTCCGCATATTATTTCTTGACTCGTCTATTCTGGCTTATGGACATGTACCAGATAGTTATTTTATTTTCCTGTTCTTAATATCTCTAGACAGCCGTAATGTGACTGTGGAGGGATGTTTCCAAGCCACAGGTAGTATGGTTGGCTCTGTCACGTGCTGATCTTAACGCACTCTGGGAAGCGGAGCATGGCATCTCGACTCCGAGGTATGAATTGACACCGACCTTCCTAGCCTTGGGATGCCTTTTGATTCATCATAAATGAACGATCGCCGCCTCGACTCGGGGGAGAGGGAGGGCACCGACCTTCCTACACATGGCTATTATTCGACTTACACTCGACGCGTGATCATCGTCTAAAAAGGCAACCGTCATCTAAAAAGCTGGGCAACGGCCTCGACCTAACACTTGCAGTAGAATGAAAATTCAAACAAGAAGAAAACCGACGAGCCAAAGTATTCACGCAAAAAGTAGACAGTCATGCAGAGGAAAATGAGCTCAACTTTATTTGTATTCCGAAATTTTACAAGGTATTTTGGGCTCTTTAGCCTTACAAAAAATGCCCGGAATGCTTCCAAATACAGGGCAATCTCCTTGCCCTGCATCTGGCCCGCCTGCTCACTCTTTCTAGCTTAGTGTTCAGTTGATAAAACTGCACATTTGTTATTACATTTTTCCTACTATTTCCATATTTAAAAAGGCCTTTATTATAATAAATCATACATATAAGGGTTTATTTGTAAAAATACTATTTTCCATGTGTTGATATATTATAATTAGAATTTGGTAGGAAAATGTATGCAAATAATATCATTGACCAAATCCTAGTAGAACCAAGTCTACTAAATATTATTTAAGTTATTGTGCAGAATTTTTCCAAGTTGTTGTGCAGAATTTTTCGAAGAAATCAAGTTGTTAAAGAAAACTTGCCTAATTAAGAAAACAAAACTTGGAGATCAAGTCTGGCAGTGACTACGAGAAGATTTCAAAGATCCAAATATTCCAGAGAAGTCCACATGCCAAGTAGAGAGAAGCCCCAAAAAGAAAATCAACGGCTCTGATTAAATGGTCGCGGATCCGCGGCCATACCCCCCCTTGGGCCGCGGATCCGCGGCAATCTTGATGATATATTTGCTGAAACTTTTTGTGGAGAATCTATGCTGTTATTTACCTAATTTGGAAGCAAAGATTTCTGGCTTTTAGGTATAAATAAGGACCGAGAGCCTCTTGGAAAAATTATCAAGCCGACGAGATCCGCGGCCATACCCCCCGGCCATACCCCCCCTTGGGCCGCGGATCCGCGGCAATCTTGATGATATATTTGCTGAAACTTTTTGTGGAGAATCTATGCTGTTATTTACCTAATTTGGAAGCAAAGATTTCTGGCTTTTAGGTATAAATAAGGACCGAGAGCCTCTTGGAAAAATTATCAAGCCGACGAGATCATGAAGTCCCAGACGGCTCATGCATCCAGGCTGATCATCAACTGTTCGTCTACCTCCTTAGAAGAGATCAAGAAGCAACTAGAAATTGTAATCATTTTCTAAGGATTCAAGTGTAATGAATATTGTTGATTAATAAAGGTAGCTTTCTTTTTCTTATTCTATTTCTTCGTAGTTTAATTATGCAATTTCTTTCCATCTCTTTTTCTCCCAACATGCGCGAGTAATTCTCCGCTTGTTAGGGTTCGTAGGATTAGGGTTGGTTAATGGATGATGAACATCTCTAAACCCTTTTTAAGTCCTATAAAGTTTATGAACTTTATCAAAAGAATCATTAACATCCTAATCGGGCGCGTTAACAATTCTTTGTTAGTTCCGACCGCGATTAGAGATTAGATTAATGATTGTTTTGGTAAAGGCTAGATATGAACGGAGTTCCGCGTCGAGATAAGGGTTAAGAGTGGGATTCCTTTTCCCTCCAGAAACCCTAATCTACACGCATCACCGTCGTTCTAGTTATAAATCTATTAAAGGATAAAAAGGGTAACTTTTAATTAATCGTCCATAACTACTAAATCCTAACGAACCCTAAAAGCCCTCTTATTATATTAACTACATCTCTAAAATAATCTAGATATATATTTTTGTATTCTTTCTTAACGTAGATCTAGAAACCATTCACAAAATTCTTTATTCCTCACATCTCTTTCAACACAACTAAAGTAAGAGTAAAAGATTCAACGTTTTCTTGAGGACGACCCGTACTCACTTCGGTCTAGCTACGCGCGACACCGTTCTGATTGCGGTTAACTACAAACACAATCTTTCGTATCAATCAAATGGCGCCATTGCCGGGGATACGTGCGTAATTTTTTATTCTTACTATTTGTATTGAATTCTTATACGATCAATATCATAAATAAAACAAAACTGCAAATTGTATATTTAACGATTATTGTGTGAATTTTACGAGGGAATCTGGAGTCACATACTTAAGGATACAGAGAGACAGAGACATTTATCAAGATCCAGAAGAGGATAGGAGGCCACATAGCAAAACTCATCACCTGATCCCTCAAGTCGGCGGCGGAACCGCGGCCAGTTAGGAGATCTAGGGCTTCAGTCTTCTCTGGTAACATTCTAACCTCCTTCTCTCTCCTCTGAAATCCAATAAAATATCTTTTCTGCAGGATTCTTTGCAAAATATCGCCGCTCAAAAATCTTTTTGCAAAGTTTTGTTTTGCGGTTTGTTTCTGCATATTTTAATACGGATTTTTATGGGGCAAGACCAAAATCCAGATTATGTGGGGATTTCATCACCCTTCTTAAGCCCCGCAAATCACAAACTGAGCATCTGCATCAACCCTAGATTAATTTAAAAAATATCTAGACCAGACTCTAAGGACCGTCGCGTTCAATAAGGACAGAGGAAGGTCGTGGGTAATCTATCGCTTATCCGCATTATTTTTGTAGTGTCTAGGCAAGTGTGTCGAAGGCTAGTGGTTATTAATTAGGCCCACTACTTTCGTAGTGGAGTACCTTCCCACTTACCTGGCACTTATCTGGATACAAGGGTGGTGAAGAGACGGTAGAGGATTGATCCTACGGCTTGTCCTTTGGAAGTCTAGGAGCGGTCTAGACTGGACCTAGGTAACCATAGTTCTAGGGTTGTTTTTTGCATTTTTGTGTGATTTGTCTAAATCCGTCATTTCTCAAAACAAATCAATTATTTTCTCCCTTTTTTACCCCTTCCCCCTTCTGCTCTTCTTATAATGGGTGACCTAAACAGAAGAACACTTGCCGAGCTTTGCTGTCCACAACTAGATATCTCTTGTTTTCGTAATCCCTTCGGTATATCGTCCAGCTCTTCCATGTCTTTAAGAGATCATATAGAACAAGAGGGAAGAAACAGTTGGCCATCTCAATCTAGGTCTTATCAACCATATCCTAATCCTACACCTGTTTCAGTTCATACCCAGAGTGAGGAAGCCCCTAGACGAATGTCCATTGCTGAGCATATAGCTAGGGCTAGATGCCAAAGTTTCAACCTGGACCAATATCAACCATCACCACCACTGTCCAAAGAAGAGTTTGATAGGCGGTTTGTGGCATATAAGATGTCTATTGAAAATAGCCAACCAACCAACTCATATCAATATTCTTCTTGTCATAATAATGATCCTACTCCCACCCAATTTTCGCAACCATTCTATTCCTGTCAATCCAATCCGACTTTTCCACATTCTCTAGACAGTTCTTCTAATCAGTCATTTGGGAGTTTTTATCCACAGGAATTTCAATCTTATACTGAAACCCCTTATCAACCCAAGTCTAGTCTGGAGCAGACATTAGAAAAATTTCTGGAATTGTCGAACCAAATTAGGAAGGAAACAACAGAGTGGATGCAAGCAAAGAATTTCGAACCTGCCCAAAATTTTTCAGTATATGATTCGGGCATAGGACAAAATGAGAATTTGGGTAGTGAGACAGAACTGTACACCCTTCCTAATCAAACCTCCCCATTCCAAACTGAAATCCACAACTCCAGTTTCAAAGATTCATCAAATACACCAAATAGAATGTCTGATAAGTTGTGTGACTTTGTAGTGTTTGATTTACCCGACTGTGAAGGGTCCATTTCAAGTGAAACTATACCCAACCCTTATGATCTCTACACCTCCACTCTTGAACCAAAACTGATTGAAAAACATACTTTTGATGAGGTGTTTGAGAATTTTAACCTTCACTTGAATGAGGTGATTGACGTTGGGGATATATTGATTGATGAACCCGAAATTTTGGATGATTTTGTCCCACCAATTTATCAAATCCTTTCACTTCCTTGTGGTCATCATCTTGAGCCTTTAATCCTTCCCGAACCCCTAATATGTCTTGAAGTTGATGATAAAGGTATACCCGAAAAAATACAGTCTCCATCTTCCACATCTGGTACAACAACACTCGACACACCAATTTGTTTACCCATTTCACCTTCTATTTTCTCCGGTTCTTCTTCTGTTCCTATAGTTTCAGTGAGTTTTGATGAATCACAATCCGTTAATTCAAGTTCAATAATACTAGAAATTCAACTTGATTTAGATATTTTTGAAAATGAGGTAGATGAGTTTTTCGAGTCCTCTACCTCAATGATTTTTTATGAATCAAGTAGGATAAATTCTGGCACAAAACTCTTTGACAGAAAAATGTTCAATCACACCATTGATAAAAGTTTTGAAGAACTTTTTGCTGACGAACTTGAATTTTTAAACAATACGGATTTTGTGATTGATCAATCTCCACCTATAGAGGTTGAACCGTCACCATTCCTTCTTCCTAATCATTCACATTCATTTTCATTCTTTCTTTTCTCTAATTTCAAACCTTTTCCAGACCACCTCTTATCCCTTCCCCACTTTTTCTTGACTCGATACAACACATTCTTCCACCAACCTATACGCTATACTGATAAAATCTTTGAATGGTTGGTGTTAACTTTTGGTCTTTGTAAAGTCTTACTTTGACCAAATGACTCACCCCCTCTTAAAATGCTTCATATTGTCTAACTCATGTTTGAGGGGGGTATATTTTTGGCTCTTGAACATAACTTTTGTCCTCAAATTTGTGAGCCAAAAATAAGTTTGGGGGAAGATTTTCACTTTCATATATTCTTGCCCCCATTAATAATGTCCTCCCAAGATTACAGGTTTTTGTGATCCAGGAGATTGCAACAGTGAGGACACTGTTGAAAACAAGTTTGGGGGAGGTTTGTGCTTATTTACGCATCACTTTGCATCATATTTTGCATAAGCACAACATTTTCAAAAAAAAAAAATTTAAAATTTTCTTTTATAACAAAAGAGTAGAAAGTGAAAAATTACATCCAAAAGATGGAAATAGTTTAAGAAAACCAAGAAAATTAGAAGTTTTCTTAAACGAACTGGTAATAAGTAGTTATGAGCTGTTGTTCCAAGGGTTAGTAAGATGAAGGAAGTCATTAATCTGAGGATAAAAATAAGTCTGAAAAATAGTTTCTATTCTGGAAGCCAAACATTTGAATGTTGATACCCTACTATATGCACTTACACACGTCTTGAAACTCGGGATAGTAGAGGATACCTTGAAATGCTCTTGTCTAAAAGCCAAAGTATGAAGGAAATAAAAAAATGATGAAAATATAAAAATGGTGAAAAGAAAAATGAACACTGGTTTTGTTATCGCCAAGGCAGCAATAAAAAAATATAGCGAGGGTGCATCTTCACCTAGTGCCCTAAGGCCAACTGGTCTGGGAGTCACTGCTAAGCCTCAGGCGATGCAAGACGAGAAAAATACTATCACCTAATCAGCAAGCACATGAGTAATCGGTCGGTTAGTACCTCAAGAAGTATTAACGGTCCCATGAAAATGTGTGAGCAAATCTAAATATTCATCAAGTTAAAAAGTACTGAGGTAAATGGACAAGAGTATGATAGCTTGAATTGAATTCTCCGAGTGTAAGGATGTCCATTTCACACACGTAAGGGTATATGATCGATGTTTAGATGAAAGGTAGGAATGAAGAATAAAGACGATGTTTTATTGAGGGATGATGTGATATCTAACATTTTTTCATGACTATTAAGATAGGGCTCATGACAACTGAAAAGCTAGTGTAGTTGGAAAGTCTAAATTTTCAAAGTCTTTCTTTTATGGTTCTTATCTTTATATGTAAATTTCACCATCTCTCGTTTATAATAGGATTTTGTGGGTGTAATCCGCTGAAAACACTCAGGAGACAACACTCCTCCTACTAGGGACACCTAGAGGTTTAACGGCTTGTTGCACGTGCTCAGTGCAATCGTGTTTGCCTACGAAAGTGTGCTTAGTTTTCTTCTTTCTCCTTCTCTTAAATAAACTAGTTTGCTCGGGACGATCAAACATAAGTTTGGGGGTATTTGTTCAGTTGATAAAACTGCACATTTGTTATTACATTTTTCCAACTATTTCCATATTTAAAAAGGTCTTTATTATAATATATCATACATATAAGGGTTTATTTGTAAAAATACTATTTTCCATGTGTTGATATATTATAATTAGAATTTGGTAGGAAAATGTATGCAAATAATACCATTGACCAAATCCTAGTAGAACCAAGTCTACTAAATATTATTTAAGTTGTTGTGCAGAATTTTTCCAAGTTGTTGTGCAGAATTTTTCGAAGAAATCAAGTTGTTAAAGAAAACTTGCCTAATTAAGAAAACAAAACATGGAGATCAAGTCTGGCAGCGACTACGAGAAGATTTCAAAGATCCAAAGATTCTAGAGAAGTCCACATGCCAAGTAGAGAGAAGCCCCAAAAAGAAAATCAACGGCTCTGATTAAATGGCCGCGGATCCGCGGCCATACCCCCCTTGGGCCGCGGATCCGCGGCAATCTTGATGATATATTTGCTGAAACTTTTTGTGGAGAATCTATGCTGTTATTTACCTAATTTGGAAGCAAAGGTTTCTGGCTTTTGGGTATAAATAAGGACCGAGAGGCTCTTGGAAAAATCATCAAGCCGACGAGATCACGAAGTCCCAGATGGCTCATGCATCCAGGCTGATCATCAACTGTTCGTCTACCTCCTTAGAAGAGATCGAGAAGCTACTAGAAATTGTAATCATTTTCTAAGGATTCAAGTGTAATGAATATTGTTGATTAATAAAGGTAGCTTTCTTTTTCTTATTCTATTTCTTCGTAGTTTAATTATGCAATTTCTTTCCATCTCTTTTTCTCCCAACATGCGCGAGTAATTCTCCGCTTGTTAGGGTTCGTAGGATTAGGATAGGCTAATGGATGATGAACATCCCTAAACCCTTTTTAAGTCTTATAAAGTTTATGAACTTTATCAAAAGAATCATTAACATCCTAATCGGGCACGCTAACAATTCTTTGTTAGTTCCGACCGCGATTAGAGATTAGATTAATGATTGATTTGGTAAAGGCTAGATATGAACGGAGTTCCGTGTCGAGATAAGGGTTAAGAGTGGTATTCCTTTTCCCTCCAGAAACCCTAATCTACACGCATCACCGTCGTTCTACTTATAAATCTATTAAAGGATAAAAATGGTAACTTTTAATTAATCGTCCATAACTACTAAATCTTAACGAACTCCACACGCCCTCTTATTATATTAACTACATCCCTAAAATAATCTAGATCTATATTTTTGCATTCTTGCTTAACGTAGATCTAGAAACCATTCACAAAATTCTTTATTCCTCTCCTCTCTTTCAACACAACTAAAGTAAGAGTAAAAAATTCAACGTTTCCCTGAGGATGACCCGTACTCACTTCGGTCTAGCTACGCGCGACACCGTTCTGATTGCGGTTAACTTCAAACACAATCTTTCGTATCAATCACTTAGCGAAGCGAATAGTTGGAGGGAATATGGAATCGAGCCCGAATCTCGGTAAGATCATCCATATTCCTCAAAACAGAGGGCGCATTGCGGGCATTCCCGATGTGCGCCTTAGGGACCCTTTTCGCCACCCAACGGCAAACGACACGGGCAGCCCTGGCTCTATGGGCGAGCCCGACACAGACGACGCGGCAGAAGAACCCTCTCGGCTATCTGAAGCCGAGGAGGAGGAAGACCCACTGGACTCGGCTCCAACAACCGGAGCCTCACTGTCCGACTCAACCCTAACTATCTCTACATACTCCTCAGATGAAGACATCTAACCTGATCCAAGGGAATAGGCTCGCCGAGGAAGATAAGTGGGCGATCCGATCTAAAAGGAAGGAGCGCCGAGCAATCTTTGACAACGAAAGTAAATTATGGTGGAAGTGTTGGCCCAAAGGGGATTCCCTCCTATTTATACACTTCAAAGAGAGCATCCAAAAGCCCAGATCGATTCCCGCCTAAATGAAACGCCACGCTTGCCAACCGTCAGAGCTCCACGTGGCGATTGACCATTGGGACGTCCCTTCGGTTGCAGACGACAACGACAGCCTGTCGCGTCTCCCAACCGACGTCCGACACGTGGCCCGTATCCTAACTGGTGACCGACTGGAAAGGCGCCACCTCTTTAAAACGAGATCATTTCATTGATCTGCTGATGCCATAAGGGATACACGTGAAGATTCAGGCGGACGATGAGGCGACACGTGAGCCCAAAGCTTGAAATGACGTAACCACCAAACTCCATGTCGTTCCCGGACGATCCGCATTACGATTCCTTAGCGTCCAATTGAGCGGAAGAATGACCAAGCATACCACTCTCGACCCGACCCTTGGATAGGTCGGAATGAGAGTGGGGGGCTAATGATGATGCTCATAAGTGGTGTCTCCTCAGATTACGACACATGGCAGAGGACGTGTCCCGAAGGTTACAGGGATGGAATAAAAGAGTTGCATCGCGGACATTCCTCGGATCCCCTTCTCCGGGAACGTATCCGACCTTTCGGGAGACCCCTTGAAGACATTCCACCTTCATCTAGGAGACTACCAACTTCCCGTCTCTGAGCTTTCTCAGTCTCCTCGCTTGCCTCCGAGCCATCTCTCGTGCCGAGCTTCTTCGGCCTCCCGCTTGTCTCCAAGCTCCAAGCATGCCGAGCTTCCTCGGCCTCCCGCTCGTCTCCGAGCCCTCGATGTGCCGAGCTTTCTCGGCCTCCCCCGATCAACTGAGATTGCAGAGCCCTACCGCCTCCGCAATGGATCCGCGTATCTCGCCAAAGCGAGATAACCACTGCCCTATGTCCCGCGTCCCACGCTGGAGCGTCCCGCGTCCCTCCCATTAATGAGCGTATCCCGTCATTAATGTAGGGATCCCGTCATTCACGCACACATAACGTCAGGGGCGTAAACAAAGGCGAAGATCTCGCACCTGCTCGCTCCATGCGACCACTATAAAACCCCTCTCTCAGACGACTCAGGTAAGACAACCTCTGAATCCAATCTCAACCGTCCAGCAACGCTCGCGACAGATCGACGGAGGAAAGCATCTGAAGGAGATCAAGGCCTCCATCATGAAGATATATGGATATCACAATTTAAAATTAACTCATCACATGACAATAATAAACATGTGTTGAAAACTAACATATATCTCTACTAATATAATATTTCAAAATTCAAACTTTTCAAGTATGGAAATTTCTATTCAATTTAAATTGATGTACGTAGAGGTTTGCTATTCTCAATCTAATGAGGAAAAAAAGAAGAGAGTATTGTGCCACCTCATCATTGTAAAAGAGAATAATAATAATAATAATAATAATAATAAAATATTGAAGAGATTTGAATACTAAATAAATAAATATATAATATTCCCGTCCACTTTTTTTTCTGACAAAAATCTCTAAATAATTGATTCTGTATAACATCGATAATGGCATAAACCCTAAAATAAACTATAGTAATGAACAAATAATAAATTAGAAATAGAATATATAGGAGAACTTTGAAGAATCCATAGAGCAACAATACCTTAAAAACATAAATAGTATTCTTCTCCATATTTTTTCCAAAAAATCTTAAGAATCGACTTTTAGAATATATTTAATACTCACAAATGCATAATCTTACTAAGGAGACTAGTAATTTGCATGTGTGATGCACTCGTATATGTCGAATTTCAATGACTTTATTTGTGTTTTAAAATTTTTAATTAAAACCTGTAATATAGTCCATTTAGTTTTAAGTACCGGGGTTAGCTTTGCAGTGATAAGTTTAGTTGCGATTATGAAATTTTATTTATGAATTTTGATTGGATTGTTAAAATCATTTTTATTGATTTTCTTGAAGAATGGGAAAATCACGTTAGCAATCAATTTTAAAATAAACAAGTGTGTTGCCCGTGCGTTGCACCCGGGTAAGCAAAACGAATGCCTTTCAGCGGCCGCTTTCGGTGGCATAATGTATAAAGCACAAATTGAACACAGAAAATAGAAAATAATATAAGAGTACCGATTGATCATCTTCGTGTGTATGGAAAAGTTTTAATCACAACCAAAGAAATTTATACCGCAATTAATTAACGGTGTTTATTAAAGTTTCGTTAGCGCATACGGATCGTCCATTGAGATTGTGTGAATTTGTTTGAATTTGTTTTAGTTGAGTTGAAAAGAAAAGATTAAAGAAAATGATTCAATAATTGTGAGATTTTAGTTTCAAGAACATAAAGAAATAGACCTAAAATCAAGAATTAATAAAGATCAAGAAAATGTCCAAACCAATTGAATTATGAAGATTTGTAAAGTACCTTATAGGAATCGATCAAATAAGTAGTGATCATGAAAACTAATAATTACGAATTCTTATCTATTGAGGATTTGTTGCTAGATCGATGACGATCAACGAGATTTAGGGATCTATTGAAGAAACTAGGGTTTCTCCTTCACCATCCCTTATCCTTTTATTGATTATCATTCAAATTCTAGCCTCTAGCAAATTAAATCACCGATCGTTGATCTCTAATTTGGAGCGAAAACATTCAAGAAAGCGATTTCGCTCAAATTAGGTCTTCGATGATTCAATTTCCTAAAGTTTACAAAACTCATAAGATTTAAGAATCGTTCAAGAATTTCATCATCATCATCTACCTATTCTCTCGATTTCACTACAAGCGGAGATTTCACTCAAACATCATGAAAAAGGAAAGAATCAAGAATCGGTAACTTTTCATAATGCAAGAATGGAAAGAAAAGCAAGATTTATAATTTTCACCTTTACTAATCGACGATTAGGTACAATTTGTAAGTCGATGTACTACACCCCACGAGTTGCGGGGAGGCGGAAATAAGAAAAATAATCTTGTTCTTTAAACTTAACATCGACTAACCGAAGAATCTTTGCTAAACGATAACTAACAAATACATAGAAGTGGTTAACTACTATGAGAAGTGATTATACCTAGTGAACCTTGTCGTTCATCTTTTCGTTATCCACCTCCTCCTCGGCCTTCTATATGTAATAGACGATCCACCCGAGAGCTTCTACTTCAAGCTTCACATCTAATCTTGAGGTAACTAGGTTTCTTTAGTTGCTAATCAAAAGCACCTAGGTGATATAGAGAATGGTTATGGATTAATTAGTTTATCTAATATTTGATCTCAACACATGAGTGGTAGGATTAGGGTTTGAAGAATGAGAGAGCTTGAGGAGAGAGAAGGTGAGGATGAGAAGGATATTGAAATAATGAACTCATTTGAATATATCAACCATAATACTTTATCAAATGAATAAATCAAATGATTAATCATCATGTTTGATTCATTCACCTTGTGTGATTCATCTCATGATTCATTAGCTAATAAATGCATCATTAACTCCATGGATGAATCATACAAATGAGTCATTAAAGCAATAAATGCTTATGCCACCTTAGTCCCCAAGTCACCATGCTTCTAGAAGCTTCCCGCAAAATTACGAGAACGCCCCTCCTATCCGTGAAAACATGGAAAAACTTTAGACTGTATAAATCCAATAATCTGATACTAGAATCTGGCTTAAACCAAAGCCGACTAGTAAAAACTGTCCGAACGTCGTACGTGCGTTTAAACACGTATGCGTCCGAACCCTTGTCGTAAAACCATATGACCTCTATATCGTTTTGCCTGGAGCAGGGAAACTCTCTGTGTGGGACTCCAAAGGCTCGACTACTAAGCTGGTAGTGGGTTTAACCACAGACCGCAAGCGGCACTAGCTGTACATAACGGTCCCCAGGTAGATGTCGATAAGAAGGCCGATGAGGAAACCCATCCGAACTCCTACTGAGCCTGATGTGACAATGTCCGTACAGTCCGGTCTGTTCGTCTAGAACTATCGCATATCGGGCCTAGGGGGCGGCAAGCGTTAGTCCCCTAAAAGCGGTATAAGTCGTGTCGGAGCGAAGCCCATTACACCTTGAGAAACTACTGGAACCTACCAATAAATCTCGCTTGCCCTGGCCAGGGACTTTGCGTAATGGCTCTCTGGCACAGCGCGATATCAACTCCCAATACCGGGAGAGACGAATCATGTCTAACCGCCACTGCCTCCAAGTGCTCGGGACTGCACCCAACTGCTACCTGTTTGCACGACTCCTTTGAGTCGTGGTAGGGTAGCAATTTAAGAACAGTGGGACACATTCGAGGCGAAGTAGCAATATCAAGTCTGCGGACTATGCTGTATTCATGTCACCTGGGAACTGTTAACTGACAACGGGTATAATACCAACCAACAGTTCCCTGCGAGTCATGTCCGGTGTACCCGTAACCCAACGAGCACCTGTAACTATCTCCAGTACGACGTACTGATGGCTGTGGGACAGACCATCTCCCCAACTGGGATGAGAAGCGTACACACTAGTCTACTCCGGAGTATCGATGCCCTGTCTCGATAATCCTACGACTAAGGACCTGAAAAAGGATGTGCTTGTAGACTACCCAGCCCCCACTAGTGTGACTGCCATCACAACGCTGGTAGTCAAGCAAGATCCTAAGGGCTCTATCAATACGTACACACATATTAAGATAGATAAAACCAAGTAGCATACTACCATGTTTAGCAAGACTGTTATATAACTGTGAATATCCCAAGCTTCCATTAAGTAATATACAAGCTAGTATGATACAATAATGGCCCCTAGGGCATATACACTAACAATCTCCCACTTGCACTAGGGCCATGTACTGGCATCTCGAAGACCGATCATCTCGAGTAGCCTCTCGAACTGAATCTGAGGTAAGGCCTTTGTGAGTGGATCAGCTATGTTCTCCTCTATAGCAACTCTCCGGACCTCGATCTCCCGGCAATCTACGATCTCCCTGATCAGGTAATACCGTCTTAAGATGTGTCTGGACTTCTGATGGGACCTGGGTTCCTTCGCTAAAGCTATAGCTCCGTTGTTGTCGCAATACAGAGGTATTGGATCAACTATGGTAGGAACCATCTGAAGTTCTGTTAGGAACTTCTTCATCCAGACCGCTTCTTTTGCGGCATCGCAAGAAGCAATATACTCCGCTTCCATCGTCGAGTCTGCAACGGTGTCCTGCTTGGAGCTCTTCCAGCATACTGCCCCTCCATTGAGGGTAAAGACATAACCTGACATGGACTTGGAATCGTCCTTATCACTCTGGAAGCCGGAATCAGCGAAGGCCTCGATCTTGAGGTCTTTTCCACTATAAACCAAGAACATTTCCTTAGTCCTTCTCAGGTACTTGAGAATGTTCTTCACTGCTATCTAGTGATTCTCCCCTGGGTCTGACTGATACCGTCTTACCACGCTTAGTGCGTAAGCTACATCTGGTCTGGTGCACAACATCGCATACATTATAGAGCCTACTGCAGAAGCGTAGGGTATAATAGACATGCGTTCCCTTTCCAAATCAGTCTTGGAAGACATCTCTTTGGATAGGGTGATTCCGTGACAAGCTGGTAGATTACCGCGCTTAGAATCTTCCATACTGAATCTCTTCAGTATAGTGTTGATATATCTGGACTGCGAAAGTCCCAATATCCTCTTAGATCTATCACGATAGATCCGGATTCCCAGAATGTAAGAGGCATCACCCAGGTCTTTCATGGAGAACCTATGTGACAAGAATCCTTTGACAGATTGTAGCATAGGAATGTCATTTTCTATCAATAAAATGTCATCCACGTACGAGACGAGGAATACGACAGTTCGTGCTACAATTTTACTGTATATACATAGTTCATCTGGATTTTTGATAAAGTCATATTCTTTGACCGTTTCATCAAAATAGATGTTCCAACTCCGCGATGCCTGCTTCAGTCTATAAATAGACTTAAGCAACTTGCATACTTTCCCGCTGCTCCCACTCTGATTGAAGTCTTCTGGCCGATCCATATAGACGCACTCTTCCAAATTACCATTCAGAAAAGCCGTCTTTACGTCCATCTGCCAGATCTCATAATCATGGAAGGCAACAATAGCAAGAAGGACCCGAATGGATTTGAGCATAGCTACTGGAGAAAAAGTCTCGTCATAGTCCAAACCAGGTCTTTGACGAAAACCCTTTGCAACAAGTCTAGCCTTATAGGTTTCCACCTGTCCATCTACACCAATCTTTTTCTTGAAGATCCATTTTCATCCTATGGGTTTTACCCCACCTGGAGCAAAGTCCAAAGTCCATACTTTGTTGGTGTACATGGACTCCATTTCGGTCCGCATTGCATCTAGCCATCGTACCGGATCGCCGCTCTGGATGGCTTGCTGGAAGCTAGTAGGTTCATCATTATCAATGATGCAATCCTCTCTATCCCTATCTATGAGAAAACCGTAGTATCTCTCAGGTGGATGAGACTGCCTACTACTCTTGCGGAGGGGTGCGGGAATGTCCTGTTCTTCTTGAACTACTGGTTCTACCAAACTTTCAGTTGTAGTTTATGGTTCTGGAATTTCTTCCAGTTCTATTTCACTCCCACTTGTTTCCTTTTCTAAAAACGGATGTTCTAGAAAATGGGAATTACGAGAAACAAAAACCTTTTGTTCCTCTATGTAATAGAATTGATACCCCCTGGAGTTCTTTGGATATCCCACAAACTTACAAAGTACTGATCGTGCCTCGAGCTTGTCCACATGCTGCTTTTTAACAAAAGCTGGACATCCCCATATCTTCATATACTGAAGATGGGGTTTCTTCCCACTCCACATCTGATATGGCGTGGTAGGCACAGTCTTGGTAGGAACTATGTTCAAAAGATATGCCGCTGATTCTAGCGCATAACCCCAGAAAGATCGCGGTAACTCAGCATTACTCATCATGGAACATACCATATCCAATAGGGTTCGATTCCGTCTCTCCGATACACCGTTATGCTGTGGAGTGTATAGAGGAGTAAGCTGAGAAAGAATTCCTTTCTCTTTTAGGTAACCTAGGAACTCGGCACTTAAGTATTCACCACCTCGATCAGATCTTAGTGTCATGATACTTTTGCCGGTTTGGTTTTCTACTTCATTCTTATACTCTTGGAATTTCTTAAAAGCCTCGGATTTATGTTTCATCAAGAAAATGAATCCGTACCTAGAGTAATCATCCGTAAAAGTAATGAAATAGGAATAACCACCTCTTGAATGTGTAGACATTGGACCACATACATCGCTGTGTATCAGTCCTAAGAGCTCGCTCGCTCTTACTCCATGTCTAGTAAATGGAGTCTTTGTCATCTTTCCTTTGAGACATGATTGACAAGTGGCATAAGATTGATATTCGAACGAGTCCAAACATCCTTCTCTATGTAACTTAGTTAACCTTGTCTTATTGATGTGACCTAGTCTACAATGCCATAAGAAAGCTTTATTTAAATCTGGAGACTTTCTTTTTAGTGTGTTCTGGACATTGAAAATCTAGAATTGGTTTAAGACATATATACCGTTATCCAGTGTACCGGACCCAATCAAACTATGATTAAGGTGGATGTTAACAACATCGCTTACAAACGTGAAATCATAACCTTTATTTGATAACAAGGAAACTGATATGATATTACACGTTAAACTAGGTACACAAAAACAGTTATGTAAAACCAAAATGTGTCCACTCGTCAATCCTAGGTGATAATCCCCGATGGACACAGCTCCCACGCTAGCTCCGTTAGCAACCTTTAGGGTCATATCACCATCTTTCAGCACTATATGGTTTCTCAGTGCCTGCAATGAATTGCATATATGAGATCCTGATCTGGTATCCAATACCCAGGAAGTAGAGTTGATTGACAGACAATTCTCAATTACAAACACACCTGAAGTCGAAGCTACAGCTTTCTTCGGTTCCTGGTTCTTGGCGTTCTACGTCTTGCAATCGTTCTTCCAGTGCCCTTTCCTATGACAATGGAAGCACTCATCCTGGGCCACTACTGGTACCGCAATCTTTTTCTTTTCCTTTACTCCCACCTTACTAACACCTCCTCTAGGTTTGTTGGCGGCCTTGTTCTTCCTTCCTTTGGCCTTAGCCTTGGACCCGGAAGAAGAAGCGCGGCGAACAAATATAGTGTGTGTTTCCCTTGCCTTCTGCAAGGCGCCCTCTGCACTTCTCAACATGTTATGGAGTTATGGAAGTTCAACTTCTTTTCTTTTAATGTTGAAATTCAGAATAAACTGGGCGTAGGTGGAAGGAAGGGACTGGAGAATCAAGTCCGTATAGAGCTCATTCTCCAAAGTCGTCCCCAGGTCTGCGAGCTCTTCTATATAGCCAATCATCTTTAGGACATGTTCTCCTACCGATGATCCGACGGCCAACCTCGCTTGAAACAAGTTCTTTGAGGTCTCGTATCTTGCTATACGAGATTGCTCCCCATACAGATCTTTTGTATAGAGAAATATGGATTCAAGATCCATATCCTCGTGCCTCCTCTGATGTTCATTATTCATCGAGGCAAGCACGATGCACTTGGCCTTCGCACAATCTAACTCCCAGGTTTTGTGGATTTCCTTATCCGCATTACTGGATTTAGGACCAGGGACTGCAGGTGCCTTAGTGGTGAGGACATACCCCAATTTGTCATAAGTCAAAGCCATTTTGACATTCCGCAGCCAATCTTTATAGTTTGGCCCTGTCAATATATTTTTCTCTAAAAGTAACTTAAGGCCAGTCATTTTCAGGGTCGCTGCAATTAGGAGTGAGAGAAGAAACACTTTAGCATGATGCTCTTGTAAGTTTAGAGTGGTTTTTAATTTATCTAAACTGGATGGCTCCCACTGTTTTTCGAATCCTTCCTCAAACCAAAAAGGAAGAACCAGCCAGGACTATTCTCACCGTACAATACTTGCTTAACCGTTCAGCCAGGCCAGTGTCGATACTTCGAGGGAGGTTTTCCAACGCTTTCGCGAAGTTCCTTAATTAAATAACCTCTTTTCTCTGGGGGCGTAGCCCCGCTGACACCTTTCTCGGCACCTACTTGGTTTATAGCATTGATCGTTAAGTGACGAATCTCCTGATGAGTAGCATATACTCACAGTAGGATCGGGATCCAAATATCATTGTGTGATAACGTTGAAGGAATCCTACCAACATTCATCACACTCCAAATGGTATGCATCTCTTTGCAAATTTCAGTTTCTTTAGAAATTCCCGATATATATTTTTGCCCCATGCTCTTATGACCTTGGCGTTGGTCAAAATGTCATAAGTCACATATCAAATTCTACCCATCATTATCTTGTTAATTTGAACCCATCCGTACATATCCTTGACGTTCGGCCAAAATGATAATACGACTGTCCCAAACTAACTCATCTATCTATGCAACAAATGAATACCCAGCAGCTACCAAACACTATGCTTTGGCGTTAGGTCAAAATACATAGCTTGAATACTACTGAATACCCAAATGAAATGACGGAGGGCTACGAATGGTTTTGGCAAAACCGTGAACGTAGTGAACTTAATATGACCGAAGGAACCTGACAGCTTTTTAAAAGGAGTGGTTAAAGCTCCACAATTAAAAAATATCCTCTATTTTAAAATAACCGAGTGGTTTCTTTTAAACTGTTCCAACGATTCAACTTTGGTTTATTTTCTTTGCATTAATAATAATGCGTCCCATCATTAACCTATCATTGCAAAAAACAATGAAAATACAATGTCCTTTTATGCCATCCGCATTCGCCACGGGGTCCCGTCATCGCCCATTGGGTTACTTAACTAACGACGGAGCGGGGGCTGGGCTAGCGTGGGTGTAAAACATAAGTGACGTCTAAATAGCTATTATATATAGATATTGTACATTCGTCAGACACAATAATAGGCATTCCAGATCACAAATGAACATTATTGGATATGCAAGCAATCCGCGTTTCTTTTGAGCCTGCAACGAAAGACGGATTACACAGTTGTGATGAATAGCCATTACCCCACCCTAGACCCCTACGGGTACGGCAAACTACCTGCCAAGTACCCGAAGTGAAGCGGTCTCCCTCAACAAAGTGAGTGGGCCACTAAACACTTCAAAGTACCCGGTAGTTTGTGCACCCCACCTTGGGTCTATCCTAGGAGCAAAAACAGTAAAATGAAATAATACGACGGTGGCTACAACCGCAACCTGGATGCGCCCCGCAAAATAATATTACAACATATTACAATTATATCGAATGAATGAATATAACAACCCATCTCAAACCCCGGCTAATCATCACAACAATCCAATCAAGTTCATAATCACAAACAGTAAAATCATCACAGAAATTTGCAACCCCCTGCCAACCGACATACTAGCAGTTAGGGGAGGTTTACGAACATATTATACAGTTCACAGATATAATCTTAATTAGCCAAATATCGTATAATTTCGATCGAGCAAACACATTAGATTCTACTCCAAAACTTCTCTATGCACCTGAGACTTGAGCAGAAAATAAACATTCTAGAAAAGACAAAATATTCACAGAAGAGTTACTGGGGAAAAATGGGCTGAATCGGCTTCAACTCGGCCGCAGATCCGCGGCGGATCGGTGGGATCGGCCGCGGATCCGCGGCTGTTTGGCCGATTCATGCACCCAAATTTTTCTAGTGTCCTTAGAATTTCCTGCATGTATTTTTAGAGGTCCCTAAAAAAATTTTCAACCTCGATTTAAATTCGACAGAAACTTGGTGAATACGATATGTTTTCCGGTTCGTTTTGCGTTCGAAATTCTTACGACTTTGCTAATGAGTTAATTATTGTTTAGCGAGGCTCTGATACCACTGTAAGTCGATGTACTACATCCCACGAGTTGCGGGGAGGCGGAAATAAGAAAAACAATCTTGTTCTTTAAACTTAACATCGACTAACCGAAGAATCTTTGCTAAACGATAACTAACAAATAAATAGGAGTGGTTAACTACTATGAGAAGTGATTATACCTAGTGAACCTTGTCCTTCGTCTTTTCGTTATCCACCTCCTCTTCGGCCTTCTCTATGTAATAGACGATCCACCCGAGAGCTTCTACTTCAAGCTTCACCTCTAATCTTGAGGTAACTAGGTTTCTTTAGTTGCTAATCAAAGGCACCTAGGTGATATAGAGAATGGTTATGGATTAATTAGTCTATCTAATCTTTGATCTCAACACATGAGTGGTAAGATTAGGGTTTGAAGAATGAGAGAGCTTGAGGAGAGAGAAGGTGAGGATGAGAATGATATTGAAATAATGAACTCGTTTGAATATATCAACAATAATAATTTATCAAATGAATAAATCAAATGATTAATCATCATGTTTGATTCATTCACCTTGTGTGATTCATCTCATGAGTCATTAGCTAATAAATGCATCATTAACTCCATGGATGAATCACACAAATGAGTCATTAAAGCAATAAATGCTTATGCCACCTTAACCCCCAAGTCACCGTGCTTCTAGAAGCTTCCCGCAAAATTACGAGAATGCCCCTCCTATCCGTGAAAACATGGAAAAACTTTAGACTGTATAAATCCAATAATCTGATACTAGAATCTGGCTTAAACCAAAGCCGACTAGTAAAAACTGTCCGAACGTCGTACGTGCGTTTAAACACGTATGCGTCCGAACCCTTGTTGTAAAACTATACGACCTCTATATCGTTTCGCCTGGAGCAGGGAAACTCTCTGTGTGGGACTCCAAAGACTCGACTACTACGCTGGCAGTGGGTTTAACCACAGACCGCAAGCGGCACTAGCTGTACGTAACGGTCCCCAGGTAGATGTCGATAAGAAGGCCGATGAGAAAACCCATCCGGACTCCTACTAAGCCTGATGTGACAATCTCCGTACAGTCCGGTCTGTTCGTCTAGGACTATCGCATATCGGGCCTAGGGGGCGGCAAGCGTCAGTTCCCTAAAAGCGGTATAAGTCGTGTCGGAGCGAAGCCCATTACACCTTGAGAAACTACTGGAACCTACCAGTAAATCTCGCTTGCCCTGGTCAGGGACTTTGCGTAATGGCTCTCTGACACAGCGCGATATCAACTCCCAATACCGGGAGAGACGAATCATGTCTAACCGCCACTGCCTCCAAGTGCTCAGGACTTCACCCAACTGCTACCTGTTTGCACGACTCTTTTGAGCCATGGTAGGGTAGCAATCTAAAAACAGTAGGACACACTCGAGGCGAAGTAGCAGTATCAAGTCTGCGGACTATGTTGTATTCATGTCACCTGGGAACTGTTAACTGATGACGGGTATAATACCAACCAACAGTTCCCTGCGAGTCCTATCCGGTGTACCCGTAACCCAACGAGCACCTGTATACTATCTCCAGTACGACGTACTGATGGCTGTGGAACAGACCATCTCCCCAACTGGGATAAGAAGCGTACACACTAGTCTACTCCGGAGTATCGATGCCCTGTCTCGATAATCCTACGACTAGGGACCTGAAAAAGGATGTGCTTGTTGACTACCCAGCCCCCACTAGTATGACTGCCATCACAACGCTGGTAGTCAAGCAAGATCCTAAGGACTCTATCAATACGTACACACATATTAAGATAGATAAAACCAAGTAGCATACTACCATGTTTAGCAAGACTGTTATATAACTGTGAATATCCCAAGCTTCCATTAAGTAATATATAAGCTAGTATGATACAATAATGGCCCCTAGGGCATATACACTAACATAATTCACTCAAAGATTACAATATTTGAGGAGGTAACTCAATCCGCCGAAATTAATTTCGCATCGATCTTCTTGAGTCACGGATCTTCGTGGATCTTTTGCTCGGATGAAGGTCGGCGTTGCTTCAAAGGCTCGTTGAAGGCTTGCTTGAGACGGCTTCTCAATGAATCTTGATTTGGCTTTGGATTTGGATTTGGGTTAGGGTTTTGGATCACAAGTTGTGTCACTCAACTTGTGCAAATTTAGCTCAATATTCAACAACTCAATTAATGAACAAATCGACAACCTTTGTAATGAAGCCATAGGTCCCCTTGTATATTTCTTCCTTTATCTTCTCCTAGAAGTTTGGTTGTTATGAAGCTTGCATAGGTAGCTAGGTAGGTACCAAACTTACACTAGAATATTGGCTATTGTAGAGAAGCTTCTGGAGATTTCTAGGGACTTTGAAACGTCTTGAAGAAGTTTGGCCGTTAAAAGATAGCCTCTGCAAAAAGTTCCCACCACCGACGAGTCAGAACGGCCGCGGATCCGTGGCAGATTGGCCTGACTCGGCCGCGGATCCGCTGCCGTTTGATGGACTCAGTGCATGAAATTCTCTGGATTGTTTGATGTTAGTCTTGGGGTCTTCTTTTGATGTCTGGAATCTTATAGTTCTTTCTAGTTTACTGCCAGATCTCAAGTCTTGGACTTACTACAATTTATCGGCACTTTTGTGATTCCGGTTCTTTGACCTGGAGAATTTCCGCACACAATCTCGAGACAAGTGTTTAAATATACAAAGATCATGTATGTAGTAATAAACACACAATTTCCCTCATAATACCGGTTATAATGTATAACACATGTTATTTGATATTTTACAGACAAATTGCTAATATGTGATATATTTATACCAAACACCTTTAGATAATTACAAAGAGTAGGAAAATTGATGTGTTAAGAATGCAATATTTTCGACTGATCAAATTCCCCCAAACTTAATTTTGGTCGTCTCGAGCAAACATCTTTTATTTTTAAGAGAAGGAGAAAATAAAGAAAAAGAAAAACTAACTAGCACACTTTCGTAAGCAACACGATTGCACCGAGCACGTGCAACAAGCCTTTAAACCTCTAGGTGTCCCTAGCAGGAGGAGTGTTGTCTCTTAAGGGTTTTCAGCGGGTTGCACCCACAAAATCCCATAATAAAAAGAAGACTATAAAAGTTACATATAAAAATTGGAATTGTAAAAGAAAGACTTTGAAAATTAAAGTTTCCAGCTATACTAGATTTTCGGTTGTCATGAGCCTTATCTTAATAGTCATGAAAAGATGTTAGAAATCACATCATCTCTCAATAAAACATCGTCTTTATTCTTCATTCCTACCTTCTTCCAAACATCGATCATATACCCCTACCTGTGTGTAAAAGACATCACTCTACTCGGAGAATTCAATTCAAGCTATCGTACTCTTGTCCATCTGCCTCAGTACTTTTTAGTCGGTGAATATTTTAGTTGGAATTGCTCACACATTTTTCATGTGACCGTTAATACTTCTTGAGGCACTAACCGACCGATTACTCATGTTCTTGCTTATTAGGCTTATTTAGTATTTTTCTCGTCTTACAACACCTAAGGCTTAGCAGTGACTCCCAAACCAGTTGGTTTAAGGCACTAGGTGATGAAGCACCCTCGCTACATTTTTTTATTGCTGCCTTGATGATTACAAAACCAGTGTTCATTTTTCTACACCATTTTATATTTTATTCTTCCTTTATTATTTTTTCGTACTTTGGCTTTTAGACAAGAGTATTTCAAGGTATCCTCTACTATCCCGAGTTTCAAGACGTGTGTAAGTGAGTATAGTATGGTATCAATGTTCAAATGTTTGGCTTTCAGAATAGGAACTATTTTTTAGACTTATTTTTATCCTCAGATTAGTGACTTCTTTCATCTTACTAACCCTTGGGACAACGGCTCATAACTACTTATTACTAGTTCATTTAAGAAAACTTCTAACTTTCTAGGCTTTCTTAAATTTTTCTAATCATTTGGATGTAATTTTTCACTATTTAATCTTTTATTATAAAATTAAATATTAAATATTTTTTTATATGTTTTGTGCTTATACAAAGTATGATGCAAAATGATGTGTAAATAAGCACAAACCTCCCCCAAACCTGTTTACAACAGTGTCCTCACTGTTGCCATCTGTTAAATCTCAGAAACCTGTAACCTTGGGAGGAAAATTTATTATCGGAGGCAATAAAATATGAACATGAAATTCTCCCCCAAACTTATTCTTGGCTCACCATTTTGTGTACAAATTCTATTTTCAAGAGCCAAATATAACCCCCCCAAACTTGAGTTAAACAATGTTAATCTTTGAAAATCATAAGAGTGGGTCAAAATTACTGGTCAATGCCAAATTTTGCAAAGACCGAACGTCAACACCAACCATTTGAAGATTTTATCAATGTAGTGCATCGGTTGGTGGAAGAACATGTTGTAGAGAGCCAGGAAGAAGTGGGGAAAAGATAAGTGGTGGGATAGAATGTTTTTGCGTCTTAAATTGGAGAGACGACATTGTGATAATGATGATGGATACTCGCATTCTTGTGATTGTCAAGAAGAAGGGGTGGAGATTCAATTTTTTTTTGTTTTGGAGATGATTCATCTCAACACCCGCGTCTTTTAAAAATGCGAGTTCATCAGCGAAAATGTCCTCAAAGCTTTCATCGATACCCCGAAGAATAATTTCATCCGAAAGAACGTGGTGATCCTCAGACTCCTTAAAAAGTTCAAAATCAACGTTAGAGATTGACCCGGACAGCTCAATGGAAGAATCCATATGTGTATAATACATAGCTGGGTCAAACAGTAACGTATTAAAGAAGTCCAGAGCAGTATCGTGAAGCTCGTCAAATTCGCTGCTGTCGACATCCATTAATTCGACAGAACAGACCTGAGCAGAAGGTTCGGAGGGTACACTTCCCAACTTGTAAATGTTAAGCTCTATTGACATCTTCCCGAAAGATAGGGTCATAGAGCCATTACGACAGTTGATTATAGCATTGGAAGTGGCCAAAAAGGGTCGACCAAGAATCACCGGAATTTGATTCCTTGGGTTCGCTGCAGGCTGTGTATCGAGTACAATAAAGTTTATAGGGAATACAAATTCTCCGATTTTTATCAACACATCCTCTAGTTCACCCCTAGGTTTGGTGATTGATCGTTCGGTCATCTGGAGAGTGCAGTGACCTGGTTTCAACTCTCCAATCCCTAATTGCTCATAAACTGAGTAAGGAAGCAGGTTAACACTTGCGCCAAGGTCAAGTAGAGCACGGTTAATGTGTTTACCCCAATAGAAATAGAAATTGTAAGACAGCCGGGGTCCTTACGTTTTCTAGGTAATTGTTGGGGAAAAACTGTGTCTACAGTACTCGACATGAACACCTTTTTGGGCACTTGAGTCTTCCTCTTCCTAGTGCACAAGTCCTTGAGAATTTTCGCATAAGCCGAGACTTTTTGTATAGCATTTAGAAGAGAGATATTGATGTTAACCTGTTTAAAAAATTTCAGTGATCTTCTCCATTTGCGGACTTGGTCTGTTTCCCCTTAACCGATTAGGATAAGGAGCTTTAGCAATAATAGCGGGGTCCAACATTGGAGAAGATCGTGTGGGTAGGAAAGATCCCAGAATAGGAGTGGGGATCGTCTTTGGTGGACTAGAAGAAGTGTGCTGAGGGTTCGAGCCTTGGGAAAAACGGAGAATAGGCTCGGAAGAAAGCGGTGGGGTAGACGAACTGGGGTCAGAAGTAGAAGTTGAAGTGGAAGGAAAAGTCTCAGCCGGGGTATCATCGATTGATTCTTCATTATTATCAATCTCTTCACCGACATGGTTGTCAAGCACTCTTCCAGATCTCAACGTGGTGATAGCGTTCACATGATGTGAATAGCCAGGATTTGGTAGGGGTTGAGCTGGAAGTTTCCCTTTCTCTCTAGCACTCATTTCGGCATTTATACAGGCAATTTGTGCTTCCATCGATTTAATACTCTCACTTTGGGAGTCAGAGTTTTTCTGGATTTTATCGACGGAAGACTTCATCTCAGCCGAAATTTGCATGAAATTTGTCAGAAGCAAATTCATGGTTTGTTCGAGTGAAGAGGAGTTATCGGTACCGGTCAATTGCAAAGAATTGTTATATGGTGCAGGTGTGTTGAACGGATTTTGAAAGTTTTGTGATTGGTAGGGGTGCTGACTTATTTGAAATGGTTGCTGTTGTGGTGGAGGAACCCTTTGAAAGTTGTTTTGGTTTGGAACCGTGTTTTGAGCTTGTGATTGGTTCCAAGCAAACTCAGGGTGATTCCCCCAACCCTGATTATAAGTGGAAGAATACAGATCGTTTCTAGGTCTTTGTTGGAAAGCAGCATTGGTATGCTCTTGACCTTGAAACGGAGAATTCAAAGGACATTCTTCCGTAAGATGAGATGGATCAGAACAGCATCTACAGAAAGTTTTGGAGAGTGACATCTGATTTAGGGAGGCTGCTAAAAATTTATGTTCCATAGCTTCGAGTTTCTTTTGCATTGCTGCCATTTCGGCTCTAACTCCTATGGAAACATCAAGTTGATGAATACCACCCCTAGACGATGGTTGGTTTACACTCTCCCACTGTAAAGTTTTTTCAGCGAAATCTTCTAAAAATCTCCAGGCTTCACCATCATCTTTAGACATGAAGGTGCCTTGACACATGGATTCAAGTATCTGTTTTGTTTTAGGATTAATGCCCATATATACGATTTTGCAAAGATCCCATCTAGGGATTCCGTGATGAGGACATTGAACTAACAGATCCTTGAAGCGTTCAAAACACTTCGAAAATGGTTTATTGGAAAGCTGGGTAAATTGATTTATTTCGCTACGGACTCGAGCTATTTTATGATTATGGTAGAATTTCTCTAGGAAAGCTGTTACGAATTCTCCCCAGTTTGAAATAGAATGTGCAGCTGTGTTATAAAGCCACTTCTCGGTTATATCGCACAAAGTGAATGGGAGAAGACGTAATCTCATAGCATCCACAGAAAGCTATGAAGTACCAATCATAGCGCATACATTTTCAAATTTGGTAATAAAGACGTATGCGTCTTCAGACTCGAGAATGTGAAATTTGGGTAAAAGATTGATGTATTGTGGTTTGATTTCGAAATTGTCCCCATTGGCTAGTGTAATGGTGAGACAGGTCGAAAGAGGACCTCGCATAGGGTAACATCTCTCATGGAGATAGATGCGGGGCGGATTCTGCGCACCTGTGGACGGTGGCAAAGTAGTGTTAAAGAAGTTCGATGGAGAACCGTCCATCGAAGTGGATGTGGACGTGGGTGAAGAAAAAGAAGATGTAGAAAAACCGACTTCGGAGTCGATAGGAGGAACGCGGACAAGATGGACATTAGAATCCCGTGTCCAGCCGAGCATGCACTAAATGGTTTAGCACAAGTGGCAGCGTTGTGATAATTTGAGAAAAGTTTTGGATTGGTGTTTGTTTTGAAAAAGAGGGATTTTTGAAAAATTCACACAAACAATGTACAAGCAACCCTAAATCTAGTGGTCACCTAGGTCAAGTCTCTAGACCGCTCCTAGACTTCTAGAAGATAAGTCGCAAGATAGATCCTCTACTGCCTCTTTATCCCTTCTACGGTCAGGTAAGTGCCAGGTAAGTGGGAGGTTCTCCACTACGTAAGTAGTAGGCCTAATTAAATAATCAATTGCCTTAGACACACTTACCTTATACACACTTTCCTTAGAGACCACAAAAGAAATGCGAATAAGCAATAGATTACCCATGACCTTCGTCTGTCCTAATTGAGCGCGACGGTCCTTGGAGTCTTGTCCAGATATTTTTTAGTTAATGAGAGTGATGCGGATGCAAGTTTGTGATTTTTGGGGCTTAGGAAAGGTAATGAAATCCCCACCTAATCTGAATTTGGTCTTTGCCCCTTAATTTCCGTGTTAAAATATGCAACAACCAAGATCAAACACGCACAATTTTTTTCTTTTTGCAGCGCTGCGAATTTTTATAAATAAACCTGCAGAAATTGGTTATTGGACATAGCAGGGAGGAGATAAGAAAGATGGAGATATACCTGAGAAAAACTGAACTTTGAATCGACTAAACAGCCGCGGTTCTGCCGCACTATTCTGCAATGTGCCGTGGTTCCGCGGTCATTTTGAATGATCGTTGAACGAAAATTTCTACAGATGCTCCTTTCAGTTCTCTGGCCTTCTTGAAGGCTCCAGAATAATTTTCCCCTTGCTCCACTGATTCCAGATTCCCTTGCAGTAATTCACAACAAATTGTTAAGCACTTGTGCGATTTTGATCTAAAAAATTCTGATGGAATAACAAATTTTCCAACTCAAATTATAAAAACGAACAAATTAGCACACGATCCCCGACAACGGCGCCATTTGATTGATCATCTTCATGTGTATGGAAAAGTTTTAATCACAACCAAAGAAATTTATACCGTAATCAATTAACGGTGTCTATTGAAGTTTCGTTAGTGAATACGGGTCGTCCACTGAGATTCTGTGAATTTGTTTGAATTTGTTTTAGTTGAGTTGAAAAGAAAAGATTAAAGAAAATGATTCAATATTTGTGAGATTTTAGTTTCAAGAACATAAAGAAATAGATCTAAAATCAAGAATTAATAAAGATCAAGAAAATGTCCAAACCAATTGAATTATCAAGATTTGTAAAGTAGCTTGTAGGAATCGATCAAATAAGTAGTGATCATGAAAACTAATGATTACGAATTCTTATCTATTGAAAATTTGTTGCTAGATCGATGACGATCAACGAGATTTAGGGATTTATTGAAGAAACTAGGGTTTCTCCTTCACCATCCTTGTCCTTTCATTGATTATCATTCAAATTCTAGCCTCTAGCAAATTAAATCACCGATCGTTGATCTCTAATTTGGAGCGAAAACATTCAAGAAAGCGATTTCGTTCAAATTAGTTCTTCGATGATTCAATTTCCTAAAGTTTACAAAACTCATAAGATTTAAGAATCGTTCAAGAATTTCAACATCATCATCTACCTATTCTCTCGATTCCACTATAAGCGGAGATTTCACTCAAATATCATGAAAAAGGAAAGAATCAAGAATCGGTAACTTTTCATAATGCAAGAATGTAAAGAAAAGAAAGATTTATAATTTTCACCTTTATTAATCAAGGATTAGGTACAATTCACTCAAAGATTACAAGATTTGAGGAGGTAACTCAATCCGCCGAAATTAGCTTCGCATCGATCTTCTTGAGTCGCTGATCTTCATGGATCTCTTGCTCGGATGAAGGTCGGCGTTGCTTCAAAGGCTCATTGAAGGCTTGCTTGAGACGGCTTCTCAATGAATCTTGATTTGTCTTTGGATTTGGGTTAGGGTTTTGGATCACAAGTTGTGTCACTCAACTTGTGCAAATTTGGCTCAATATTCAACAACTCAATTAATGAACTAATCAACAACGTTTGTAATGAAGCCATAGGTCCCCTTTTATAGTTCTTCCTTTATCTTCTCCTAGAAGTTTGGTTGTTATGAAGCTTGCATAAGAAGCTAGGTAGGTACCAAGCTTACATTAGAAGATTGGTTGTTGTAGAGAAGCTTCTGGAGATTTCTAGGAACTTTGAAGCATCTTGAAGAAGTTTGGCTGTTAAAAGATAGCCTCTGCAAAAAGTTCCCACCGCCGACAAGTTAGAACGGCCGCGGATCCGAGGCGAATCGGCCGTTTGATGGACTCAGTGCATGAAAATCTTTGGATTGTTTGGTGTTAGTCTTGAGGTCTTCTTTTGATGTCTGGAATCTTATAGTTCTTTCTAGTTTACTGCCAGATCTCAAGTCTTGGACTTGCTGCAATTTATCGGCACTTTTGTGATTCCGGTTCTTTGACCTGGAGAATTTCTGCACACAATCTTGAGACAAGTGTTTAAATATACAAAGATCATGTATGTAGTAATAAACACACAATTTCCCTCATATTGCCGGTTATAATGTATAACATATGTTATTTGATATTTTGCAGACGAATTGCTAATATGTGCTATATTTATACCAAACACATTTAGATGATTACAAAGAGTAGGGAAATTAATGTGTTAAGAATGCAATATTTTCGACTGATAAATTGAACACAGAAAATAGAAAATAATATAAGAGTACCTTGAATCCAAAGGTATAATCATGTATCTTGTTGGCTAAATTTTAGAGATACAATTTCGGAATTCAGCAGCTGCTAAATTCCGAATTCAGAGTATAATCATGAATTTTGGCTGAGGAAAGAGAGATTACTGATTTACACAATTAACACGAACATCACTAATATATATATATATATATATATATAGAAAGGCAAAAACAAACCTCTATGTGGAGTCGGAGTTGGTTGTGTCAAATTTGGATTGACATTTTCAGATACATTGCATCGTGTCATCTTATTCAATGTGCCATCTTCTCTAACAGTGGTGTCACTTTTAATAGTTCTTATATTCAGATTTGGATTACGCATCGCTTTTCAAATAATAATGGCACTCTCTTAAAATTTCCTGCAACAATGTGAACATGTTGTTAGAATAAACTTTATATTGGTGAACCTTCTGACTACAAATCTCGTAAATATACCTATAATTCTTTAAAACTTCAGACGCTTAATGTTAGAGAATCCAAAATAGACTAGGCTAATTTGTAGTTGCTATATACTCAAATATTTGAAAGGCCTCATAATCAATTGCATTAGCAAAGTAAAAAAGCAATACAAATCAAACCACTTTGTGCAATTGTTAGGAATATTTTACTGAAAATGGTTACCTTAAAAAAATGAGTTAAAAGAAATAAAATATTAGGGAAATAAAACCAATCAGAAGCTAATGCCTGAGGAACTTAGCTTAAATTTAGAAAAAATTAAAATCTTAATCGACACATAGTCAATAACTCATATCAATTGATTCAATCTCGTCTCACTTCCACAGTCACAAAAATGGTTCCATAATTCGAAACATAAATTCCTTCCAAACGAATAAGAATTATCTGTAAATTTGTAAAGAAAATATAGTCGAATAATAATTTGAAAAAAACCCTGAGATATAATTATACTACAATTCTATATATTAATTGTAGAGAATCCAAAACAGACCAAACTATTTTCTAGTTGTTATATACTCTAATATTTGGAAAACCTCCTAATCAATTGCATAGATTTAGAAAAAAATAGATTTATAAAACAATAAAATCTTAATGATCACATAGTCATGTAAACATATAGAGAAAAATGTGAGATTTATATCTGTTTTAAACTGCAGAAACCTTTATACACAGCAAGAATAGAGTTATCGATCCTGAAAGAGAGACCATATTGCTGAAAATAGTTGACAACTCGATAATCCAGATTACAGTAAAATATATTGACTTTAGAAGAAAAAAACAACATGAAAAATGATATTTAGAAAAAATTAAAATATTAATGTTGCAAAAAATATTTAAATGTCTTATGCTCAATTCTAAATGAGGTTGTCGATGAGTAGAAAACCATTATCAACAATAGTTGTTATATGAGTATATTTCTAGTTACATTAATTTATTTCTTTTGCTGTCAATATAGAATGGAGATTTTCATGTATCATTTTGAGTTTGCAGTGGTCAACCTTAATCTACAATTTATTTAATATGAAACTACAACTCTCTTATATTGCCTACAGAAAAAGAAGGATCATATATAGATGGAAGGCTAAGAGACAAAGGGATCGTTGTTTATCAATGGAGGAATCGAAAAAATTACAGAGATGAAGGGATAGAAGTCCATCAATGGTGGTATATGTCACGTCTCGCTTTCCAAAAGACGGGAGCAGCAAACGTGACGAGGTCCACGATGTATTTATTCTGAGAAGGTCTTTTCTCGCAACAAATATTCTAAGCGTAGAGTAAGCAGTATAATATTGAAAAGAATAGACAAGTCATAATAAAACCTAACACTTTATATATTTATATTCTCAACTTTACAAAGTTTACACTAATACAAAATCACTTAAAAGAAAAGTACAATGAAAGTGTCTAAACAGTGGTATACTGGAATGAAAAGAAATAACCGTTGAAGGACTAGTAGTAAGTTTGGGATTCAAACTACGAGTAGTCCTCTGAAATCGGTTCTACCTCGTTAGTTTCTAGATAATCTGACGAACATTTCAAGAAAGAAAGAAAAATGGGTGGAATGCCCGTCATCAAAATTTCGCTCGGTAAGATGTATATAAATGAAATGCAAGGTGTAATGTGATATAGTATGGATGGAATGAAACAATTATAACATGGCAATTTTAAAGGAAACTATGTAAGTATGGAAATGTAACATGAGTATAGCAAACAAGTATAGCATGGCCATGTAGTGAAGGTATCGTGAACATGAAGTGTACTGTCAATGCGTCCTACAAAGGTCACTAAAACGTCATCTAACTAACGTGAGTTTAAGTGTGAATGTCAACGTATTTTAGGAGTGTTATCAGACACAACAGGTTGTAATCCAGGGGTAAGGAACCACGAGCTCACATTCGTGTAGGGTGTTTTTCGTCACCCTATTGAGATGGGAATACGCGTGCGCTTGTCAGGCGCATTACAGATTCCCCCTGTCTAGGATAGACTAGGATTTATTGATTGTGGGGATCCAAATCTCCGGCAGCCGCGGACTAAGCTGCCGTTAATTACCCCTCGCCTTTGGAGCTAGAGAACCTCCGATTGACGGGTCAAACAGGTCATGCGAACTCAATGTGCAGTGTTGTGTTTTGAAGTGGTTTTGGATATATCGGGGGCCCTGCAGAGTTTTTACGGGGGTCTCGCTACCCGAATAGAGGGTTGGGGGTCAGGGGGGATAGCATCCCCTTTGCAGGGTGCGGGGCAATGCCCCGTTAGAAATTTTTTCTAACGGGGACAGTGTTGTAGAGTATGTGTGTGTGTGTGTATAAAAATATATAAAAAAGGAAGGGCATCCAAAGGATGCGTGGGAGAAGGAGTTAAAAAAGGGTTTTTTGCCTCCTTAAATAGGAGTTAAACTCCAAAAGAGAATTTTAACTGGAGTTAAACTCTAAAAGATCTGGATTAGGAGTTAAACTCCTTTGAGGATTTGGGTCTTGGAGTTGAACTCCCTTAAAATATTCAGAGGTTCTTCTCTCTTAAGCCTTGGATCATCTCTTGAGCCTTGGATCTTTTCCACAGTGGGATTTTCGGAGACGGGTCTCATTCTTCCTCCTCTTTGTTGGCCAGATCTTAGAGGAAAAGGGGAGGGGGTGAGATTCAAAATCTCCCCCTTTTGAGATCTAATGGAAGATCTGAGCTCCCATTTATGGGTTTTGTGGTGAAAAACTATTTAGTTTTAGAAAAGGAAGAGTAAAACTCTTGATTTAATTCAAAAAAAAAGAAAAAGATTTAGAACCTTGAGGAAGAAGAAGGAGGCACAGAACCCTAGAGTTTTTAGAGAAAATGAAAAAGTTGTCATAGATATTTTCATCATGTTTGCCTTTATAGGCTACAAACTTTACATATAGCCCATTGGGCTTTACAAAATAGCATTTTGCCCATCCCATGCCTCATTGCTCATTTCTTTTGCACATAAACCATGGGCTTTACAAAAATTTGGCTTTATGCCCATTTTTCTTACATTTATTCATAAAATAAAATAAATACACCAAAATTATTTATTACAATTTTTATTTTGGCATGGGGGAGGCCAGCCACTTCATGTTCGGGCTCGACCCGGGCATTGGCCCACTTGATCTGGGCTTGGGCCCACTTGGCTTGGGGTTGACTTTGATTTTGACTTGGTCAACCGGGGTGTAAATTTTTACCCCAACAAATTGCCCCCATCAATATTTGCACACCACACATGTGGGTCGTGTGCATGAAATTGATGGATTTTCTTTCACGTGGAGGCGACTTGATTTGGTTCCCGCTTTTGGGAAGCTGGCACTGCCCTTTTTACGACATGGACGGTCGATTCTGCCTTTTTTACGACTTGGATGGTCGGTTCTGCCCTTTTTGCGACTTGGACGGTCGGTGCTGCTCTTTTTGCGACGTGGACGGCCAGTTCTGTCCTTCTTACGACTTGGACGGTCGATGCTGCCCTTTTTGCGACTTGGACGGTCGGTTCTGCCCTTTTTGCGACTTGGACGGTCGGTTCTGTCCTTCTTGCGACTTGGACGGTCGGTTCTGCCCTTTTTGCGACTTGGACGGTCGGTTCTACCCTTTTTGCGACTTGGATGGTCGGTGCTGCCCTTTTTGCGATTTGGACGGTCGGATCTGCCCTTTTTGCGACTTGGACGGTCGGTGCTGCCCTTTTTGCGACGTAGACGGTCGGCTCTGCCCTTTTTGCGACTTGGACTGTCGGTGCTGCCATTTTAGCGACGTGGGCGGTCGGTGCTGCCCTTTTAGCGACGTGGACGGTCGGTGCTGTCATTTTAGCAACGTGGATGGTCGGTGCTGCCCTTTTTGCGACGTGGACAGTCGGTCTACCCTTTTAGTGACTTGGACGGTCGGTGCTGCCCTTTTAGCGACTTGGACGGTCGGTGCTGCCCTTTTTGCGACGTGGACGGTCGGTGCTGCCCTTTTAGCAACTTGGACGGTCGGTGCTGCCCTTTTTGCGACATGGACAGTCGGTGCTTAATTTGTCTTGCTCCGCTTCTTGCGGTGTCAGAATTCGATTTGACTTGTTCTGCTTTCCGCGGTGTCGGGATTTGGCTTGTTTCCGAGGTGGAGCTTGATTCAGCCAGGGAGGTCATTGGTTGTCTTGCTGACTTGATATGATTTAGGTTGACATCAGCATTGCTATACTGGAATATGGTAGCAAGAGAGAATCATCATCTGCCATGAGAGGATTTGGGGATTTTTGTTTTGGTTTGGCATCAGCATCGCTACAATAGAATATGGTACCAGGAGCGAATCATCATCTGTCATGAGGAGATTTCCCTCGTTCCAGTTTAACGACTTAGGGGTCATCTGTTCCCAGTTTAACGACTTAGAGGTTATCTATTCCTAGTTTAAAGACTTAGGGGTCTATTGGATTGGAGTTTGGAATTTTGAGGTTAGGGTAGGCATCGGTGATGCAAACACTGAAGCACATGTGCCAGGAGCAATTCATCATTTGCCTTTTCCTGTTGGGGAGCAATGACTTTGGAGACAGGTTTAGGTCACTATCACCTAAGGCTTTTCAATTTTATGAGCCGTAGGGGTCCCATAAAAGCATTTTCTCCTTACGAGTCGAAAGGATCTCGTAGGTGTACTTTCTCCTTAGGAGTCATGGGGACTCCCAAGTGTGTTTTTCCTTTGTGAGTCATAAGGATCCCACGAAGGTGTTTTCTTACGAGTCGTGAGGATCCCGTAAGTTTGTTCTCCTCATGTATCGTGAGGACACATGAGTGGGTCTTCCCAAATGGAGCATAATTCCAAGGGTGGAGACCTGCGGTATAGCGTGTCATTTATAAACACGTATCGGATAGCTCTCTTCTTCAGCTGAATCCTAGCAGATTTTCCTTCAGGAAGCTTGTCATATCTGAAGTACTCTATGAAGGGTTCTCTCCAATCGGGCTCGTCTTGGATGATCAAAGCTTCTTCGGCAGGATTGTTCTCTTGTTCTATGCTTTCTTCTTCACGCAAAGACGCTGGAGGCAGAATTTGCCGGCTTCTGACTATGATTAGAATTTCGTCCATGTCAAGCTCAGCTAGCTCTTTAGCTAGGCGAGCGAGTATGTCGGCTTTTCCGTTCAACGCTATAGGGACTCTCATTAGTTCAATGTGAGTGAACCGTTTCATGAGTTCTACCACTCGGCTTCTGTACCGAGCTAACTCGGGTTTGTATATATTATAGTCGCCACTTACTTGGTTGACAACAAGCTGGGAATCACCGTAAACTCGTAGCCGGAGGATTTTCATTTCTATAGCGAGCTCCAGACCAGCTATCAGAGCCCCGTACTCAACCTCATTGTTTGTACGAGGCTCGATGAGAGCAGAAGAACGCCGTAGGGTTCCTATCGATGGCGTGATGAACACCAATCCTATCTCTGCTTTTATCTCCGGGACGCTTGATTTACTGGAGGTCCTTATTGATGAGGCTCCATCGAAGTAGAGCTCCTAACATGGCTCTCTATCCTCGAGGTGCAATATTTGTTCATCGGGTAATTCATAATTTAGCGGCGACCCTTCTGGTATAGGATGCGCAGCGAGGAAATCGGTGAGGGCTTGCCCTTTTATTGCTTTCTGAGGAGTAAAAATTTTGTCAAATTCAAGCAGCATGACATCCCATCTCGCCATTCTACCGGTTAGGCTTGCTTTGGTCATTAAGTGTTTGAACGGGTCGACCTTGGAGATCGGCATAACCCTATGAGCAAGCACATAGTGCATCAGCTTCTTCACAGCGAATATCAGAGCCAGGCATTGCTTTTCGATCGAGGAATAGTTTTGTTCCGCCCCGACTAGAGTTCGACTGAGGTAGTAGAGGGCATTTTCTTTTCCCTCCTCATTATTCTGAGCAATGAGCGCACCGAGTGATTCATCTAGCGCGGCAGTGTAGAGAATCAGCGGTTTATTTGGAATGGGAGCGGCTGGCACTGGAGGGTGCAACAGGTACTGTTTGATGCTTTCGAACGCTCCTTGACATTCGGCATCCCAGACAAAAGGATCTCCTTTCTTCATGAGCTTTGAGAAGGGCCTACATCTCCCCGATAAATTTGAGATAAACTTTCATATATAAGCAAGCTTGCCTTGAAAAGATCTTAGCTGCGTCAGATTCTTCGGTGGGGGCATCTCCATGATGGCCTTTATCTTGTATGGATCAACTTCGATCCCTCGATGTCGAACTATGAAGCCTAGGAATTTTCTCGATGATACGCCAAAGGCGCACTTCAGGGGATTCATCTTCAGATCGTATTCCTCCAGTCTAGTAAGAACGGTCCTAAGATCTTGGATGTGATCGGCCTTGGCTTTAGTCTTGACAACCAGATCATCAACATAGCATTCAACGACTCTATGGATTAGGTCATCAAATATATTGGTCATTGCTCCTTGATATGCAGCACCTGCATTCTTCAGTCCGAACAGCATCACTCTGTAATAGTATATTCTGATCGGGGTTCGAAATGCTGTATGTTTCTCATTCTCAGGCGACATCTTGATCTGATTATATCCAGACGAGCCATCCATAAAACTGAACAGCTCATAATTTTAGGTGTCATCAACCATTATTTCCATGACCGGTAGCGGGAAGTCTTCTTTAGGACAAGCCTTGTTGAGGTCCCTAAAATCAACACAAACTCGGATCTGCCCATTTTTCTTCTTCACTGGGAATATGCATGCGATCCGGTCCGCATATTTCTCTTCCCTGATGAAGCCGGCATCGATGAGTTTCTTGGTTTCCTATATGACCTTTTCTTCCAGTTCCCTTCTTATTCTTCGAGGAGCTTGTTTGACTGGCTTGACATCTGGAGAAATAGCCAGCTTATGCACGGCTACCTCAGAGGAAAGGCCAGGCATTTCTTTGTACGTACATGCGAAGCAGTCAGTGAATTCATGCTGCAGGGCTACTATCTTCTCTTTCATTTCCTATGACAAGAGTGAGCTGATATAGGTTGGTCTTGGATTATCAGGGGTTCCCAAATCAATCTCGGTTAGCTCATGGAAGGTTGCTTGTCCGCCATCTTAGAGCTCTTGAGGAGCTTCCTCTGGCTCGGCTATCTCGTCATCATCATTTGATCTTTCGCTGGCTTCACCAACATGGATCATGTAACATGCCTTGGAATCAGATTAAATGAAACCTATGCTCCGTCTATCTGGAATTCGTCCATCGATGAGTGCTCGGAACTGAGGTAGATTCCATAGCCCTTCGTAAAACTTCGTTTCAGAGTCCGTTTGATATAGCCAACACCCGCACTTTTTAAAGTATTCCCGCATCTCGGGGGCATAGTATCTGGTATTGAGGACGGCTCTTATGCCTCTCTCATAGGGAAGGCACGTGACAGACAAATTGTCCGGGTGCACAACGGAATTTAACCCATAAAACAGGATGCTCTTCTGTCCACTTTTCCTTCTGAGAACGTAGAAAGTTTTCAGCTGGTCTACGGTGGAGACTGACAGTGCATCGAGCTCTTTGCACATCTGCTTCGGCACCTTTGTGATGGCTAGGGACCCTTCTGTAACTTCGAAGGTCTCTCGTAGCTTCGCTATTCGCACAATAGCCCGATTTGCACAGCTCTTGCAAGACGGATCCTCTTCTTCTGATTCTTCAGTGTCACTGCCTAAACGAGGGCGGATTTTGCTGTCGGATGGGCCTTCAGTATCAGATTCGTCCGTATCGCTACCGAAATGTGGGCGAGTTTTACGGAAGGACAGACTTCCAGCGTCGGACTCATCAGTGTCACTGCCGAAACGCGGAATCACATGGGGGTTTCTTCTTTTGAACGTGACAGCCGGCTCAGACTTTCTTTTATGTTTCAGGGCTGTTGTGTCTTTGGTCAGCTGTGGCTCAGCACTTTGGAGGATCACAAAGTACCGAGAATCTTCATATCGAACATCATGCACACCGAACGGCTGGATGTCTCCATCGATGCGTCTTTCTTCGCCATTTTTAGTATACTTCATGCGTTGATGGAGAGTTGACTGAACGATGCCATAATCGTGGAGCTATGACCATTTCAGAAAAATAAAATATTATTTTTAGGAATTTATATAATTAAAATAATAAATATTATGAATATTTTAATGATGTGGTATAATTATATACCGATAGTTTGGAAAATGTTGGAGAATTAAATTGAATGGTGATTTTTGGAGGGATTTATGTGATTTAGGCAAATTATAAATTTTTATAATTAATTATATACAAGTTTATTTCTAAACTTGATCAATGTTCGCTAATCTTGCATTTATCTTGATTAGGCTTCATGACATGCACCACGTCACATTTTCAAAAAGAAAATACTTGTTACATTTTTATGAAACATGATTTCAAGTCTTCATTATGCATGGCTTCATTGTGGTTTTTGCAATTGTTTTACAAAATAAAACAAAAAGAAAAGAAAAAGGAAAAATGTTAAAGAATGGAGGTATGGGCAAGAGAGAGAGAGAGAGAGAGGGTGAGGGGTCAACCTTGGACATGGCTCATTATCATTCATTCCATCTTCATCTTTTTCTCTCCTCTCCCCTCACTTGGCTGCCTTCTCCCTCCACCCCTCATACAAACCCCAAATCCACTTCAAAACCATGCATCCATTTCATTAAAAATATGCACAAGCTCACTACAAGCATGTGGAACTAAGAAAGCTTGGATTTTGAGCACTTGGGACAACTCAAGAAAATTCTTGAGTTGCCAAATGATGTATTTTCTTCACCATTAGTGTAGTAATCCATTTCTTTTAGCATATATACATGTTTAGAAGTGTTTAAGTTAGGTTTTGTGACATATGAAAATTCCAAGATGAGGTTAGGGGGATTCTTAAGTTGTAATGGTGAAATTAAGATGTAATTGGTGACTACAAACCCCCTTTTAGTGTTAAACCAGAGCCTAGGCTTTAAATATTGGATTTAGATGTTGCAATGTCGATTTTGTGTATAATTAGTGCCTACAGGAAATCTGGGATGAGCTGGAACATTTACTAGAAAAACTAGCAACCCTATTAACCAAAATGGAGTACTAGGAGACCACCATGCAAGTACGAGACCAATCCAAGCATCCCAGGTCGACGAGCTCGGATTTTAGGGTGGTGTGGCCGGCCAAGTGGTAGGCATTGGTGTCTAGGTTTAGTCTGTAGCTCACATACCCCTTATACAGCACCCTAGTACTGCTTGTTTATCCCTATTTCACCTAAACTAAAATCTGGAACCATTTTCTTGAATTGTTGCTTTAAATTCCTTGATGTTCATGACTTGAAGTTTTGATATTTGTGTTTTGTATTGGTCACTTGACGTTTGTACGGTGATATCGGGTGTTATTTGGTTCTTTTGCATGAGTTGACCATAGGTTTTTACCCATGCGTAATACGTGTGCCGTTTTGGTTGTCGTGCGCGATTTCGGTTTACGATACTTTGTGTTTATATGTGTAGGCACTCTTACGTGGACTTCGGACGACGAGGAAGGGAATGGCAATATCGACTTCGGCAAGCAAGGATCAGGTGAGTAGATATATATCTACGGGGGAAGTCGGGTGGATGGCGTATAGCACCCCCACAGTTCGTAGTGTAACATATGATATGTTATATTTATATATGTGTTTTTGTGAAACGTGGATAATTAGCAAGAAAGATTTTAGGAGATCTTGGGTTAGTTTTAGTGTAATTGGAAGAAACGTTTTTAGTTAGTTCTTAGTCGCGAACCCTAGAATAAGGTATACACGCACATGCACACACGGGTTATGTTTTGGTGTATATGATATATGTATATGTGTGTGTGTGTGTGTCTATATATATATGTATGTGGATGCGTTGCTATACATACACACACACACATACGTATACACGTATGATGAGGATAGTATATGATACTTGGAGATGGGTCGATGTGATTGGGCATGATGCCGTGAGATCGGTGATATGAATTGGGTCGTGTTATGATATGCGACATGATATATGAGTGGATCGTTGGGCGATATGTTTTCATACACACGCAGATATATATGTATGATGGTATCGGAATGTACTAGACAGTAGATCAGTACCCTTAATTCAGGATATGTTGATAATGATACCAGATAAATAGTGAGTTATATGTGATATTTGACCCGTACCCCGATTTTGGGATGCCGTACGATGGATTTTACCGTACAAAGTATAAATATGATGATTGATCCGCACTCTTGACTTGAGGATGTCGCATTATATACTTTATCGTACGTGACGCTATTGAGGCGGGATCACCGACTACTAGATATATCGACTCGGACTTAGGTGGATTTCCTTACCTTTTCGACTAGTCTTTTAGTTAGTCCTATAGTTTACTTGGTAGATGTTAGATTGGGCTCGAGTCATACTTATTTTCAAAACTAATGAATCGTAAGTATTTTAAAGACAGGCCTAGGGATACTACGGATTTTTCAAAGGATGCATTTTTTCTCAAAGACCCCGTAGCCCTATTTTTACTAAAACCACGATTCGTGCGATTTCAGACACTAAAAACGGTATGACTCGTATAGAAAAAGGTATATTTCTTTATTGTTGCATTTATTATTCATTTTCCATATATTCTTGTTGTTCGCATCGCAATGTATGCTTAAATGTGTTTTCATTATTTATTATGAACCCTGTTGTCAGGACACCAGCACCATTACTGATGATACGTATGCTCCACATACACTTACCTGCCGGCCCACACATATCATCATCGGTAATTTTCATGTCACGTACACCTTAGAAAACATTATTTCGTAAGTATAAATTGCTCGCTGGTAGTTGCAATATAGGACTGATACGTTGCTTTCATATGCTAGTTTGACATCGCATTTCTTACTTAGACACTTCGTGCATGCATATGTATATTCATTGTTACGGAACATTATGGGTCTTTATGCCAGTATTTCACTGTTATTTACTTTGGAGTTTGGGATTCGGATTTTCCATGAGATTTCTGGATTTGGAGAAACCGCAAGGAATTTATAAGCTCATTTTCATTTCAAAAGATAAAGATCGCGGTTTTCTCGTGATATGATTTGAGAGGTGTCCACTATAAGTTTTCTCGGCTCTTGAGCGGTATCATACACCCGATTCGAGGAGGAGGAGGAACCGTCTGCGGGTGCATGGTGGACCCGGTGCGGTGGGGCAAGATGGTCGCAGATGATGGCGTTGAGCCCGGCAGGGGAGCACTACCGATCGGTTATTTGTGACGCGGCGGATATCCGGAGGATACCGACGTAGTCGTGAGATTGATATTTGGGCCAGTCCGGATTGCCGGAGTCCGAGATATTGAGACATTGAGATTTTATGATATGGCCCGGTCCGGATTGCCGGAGCCCGAGATATTGAGATATTGGGATATATATTTGTGTCGATGCTTGACACGGATTCCTTATTGATTTCATTGATCATACTTCGATTTTATGCACTGTGATAAGAAAGCAGTTTTCTCATTTAGATGTATTCTATTTTCATGCATTCATACATCATATATATGATATGTTGTTACCTGAGACACTGACACGAGCACTTGGTATTACACTTTGTATAGATGTTTACCCTTGCCATTATTTAGATGCTTCAGGTTATATATTGAGAATATATTATCGTATGACCTAGGATTGAGTCATACATGCGATTTATGCTCGGTGATGTTTTCTACTCACGAGTTGGCAACTCACCCCCGTTGTGCCACAGTTTCTTGCAAGTTTTGCCGTACAGCTTTCCTTGGCGGCTTTGCTGGCACACTGCTCTCTCCCAGGTGATTGCTTTGGTAGGTGGGTTCACTCGCATCGTGACCACCATTGTACTTTATTTATATTCAGTTGTATCTAGTAACTCCATCAACCAGACTTGTATTATTGATAGACCTAAAAGATCAGTGTATATTCTTTCGGCCTTAGAATCGCGCGCTTGTATTATTATGGTTTTTCTGGTTTTCTTGAGGATATTGGTTTTCTTTCTGAGGTTTGGATCCTCGACCTTCGGCGTTGTATATTATATGTCTTGCGTGGTTGTATCCTCCAATTGGCGAAGAGCTAGCTCCCGCTTGGGGATGCCTTATTTCATTACTATGTATTTCATGTGTTGTACCCGTTTGGGGCCATTATTTACAAAGGAGACTCTGCCGAAATTTTCGGGAAAATATGATGTTGCTTTTAAATGTTTAATGGCATTTATTTTGTTAAACCACTTGCTTTGAAACAAGTTTTCCTTTACTTCTCCTTTTAAATGGTTTAGATTTCCGGGCTTTTGGCTTACTTGAATTAGGTGTGGTCCTATAGACTTCATATGATTCAAGTGCCAGTTATATGCTATTTCGGGTCGTGACAAAGTTGGTATCAGAGCGCTAGGTTTAACCTTGGTTTGAGTCTAGGTTTGACTATGCGGAGTTTAGGGCGTATATAAATATCTATTCGGAACCTAGGCTTGACCTTACGGAACTTAGACTTGGTCGAGGGGGTTTTAGACTCGAACTTTCGTCGCATAGGTTGACCTTGGTTGATGGAGTAGGTGACTTAAGTAGAGTGACGCACCGTGTGTATATTCCGCGGCATACTTGAGATACGCTACTCCACTTAAGAAGCCTTAGGATGTACATATCCTTGAACCGTATTATATTCATTCATATGATCTATACTCATCGATATCGGTTTATGGTTTCTGTTACCACGGTTGCACGGGAAGAGAGAGTTGCAGCTATAGTTGCGGTCAGCATGAGCTCGTCTTGGACGAGGACTGACCAGGGTGAAATTCCGGTGACACACGATTGCACAGATGTGTCGTTTTATTATGTTTTTTGCGCCATGAGCATTTGGTGGATTGCTTTTACTAAAATTTCTCGAACGTGCAGATCAGCACCAGAGGATTGGGCCACTGGGGCCGTCTAGAATGTGATGACCGTAAATGTATCGTCTATTCTTGAGGATTGAGGCACTGTTCAGCGTGCGGACGAATGAGCCAGCTGTTACTGTGACTGGCAAGATATTGCCCCAGATGTTTGAAGCTAATGCAGCACGAGTTGTACTTAGAGATATGATAGAAGATCGCTAGTCACCCAAGGACGAACGAATGGAACATGTGGTTCGTTTGCATACCCCGATGCGAAATCATCATATTGATTGATTCCAGCTAGAGAAGACGTCACACAGGTACGTTGAGAGTCGATAGAAAATGATCGAATGTCAGAAACCCATTTTTCCAAGTTTAAGGTATTCAGAAAAACATGCAAGTAATTATGTGAACCCTCTAGAAGAATGAAACCCTAACTCGACATAATGACCATGGAAACGCTTTTGAACCTTAGGGTTTGCGGCAGTTCCGTGGTGCCATTAATGAGGCTTAGGTTTTTCCATCTACGGCTGGTCCATAGGTACTATGGCATGTACTGGATATTATTAAGCCGTGCTCAAGTGTTGAGCTCTCGGCGAATTATTGGACTTTGATGAATCGATCGAAAGGTTCGATATCGTCCGGATATCATGTGATGGGATACATTACTTGGGAGACTCTAGGTATGAGTATAGCCGTTGTAACGCAGTCCATACAGCTATGAAGAGACGAGTCCGAATCAGTCGACATTAGAGAAAAGTGGACTAAGAGGTTCGTACGAGATTTTGACAAGATGGCGTTCCACTCCGTCGACATCAGAGATGTGATATGTATGCAGAGGCGTTGAATGTGGATATATCTTCCAGAAGGATTCGTGATGAGTATGCAGCCGTTCCGGAACAAGAAATAGATTTAGTAAAGGGTGATAGCTCCGGGCAGTTCAGCAGGAACGAGATTTGGGAAAGACCCCGACAGAATCTTTCTGGAATACTACACGTGGATACTTGGACCCAGGATCGGTCATATTACGCACACCCAGTAGGCCAGAGTTCGGCAGCATCGACGAGACATGTTATGAATGACCATGATAGTTGGCCAGAGATCTTTAGAGGATATGCCAGAGCGGAACTGTTTCTGTCATCGTTCCATATTGGGCTGTTGAGCTGAGGAGCTATGTAACTAGCAATTCGCAGTGAGAGACGAGAGCCTAAAGGCACCAGGTGCTAGGCCATGAACAGAAGGCAAGTAGATATCTTGCTCTGCTAGCTTTGGATGCACCGACACCTTCTCGACATTGAAGGAAGGACACATCGACGATAGTGTTTACGATTTGCAATTTGGTGATTCGAATATCATGTGTCTATTATTTTGGATTTCGGTATTTTGGGCGATTTATTTGTATGATTGAGAATTTGTGCACCACAGTTGCACTCGACTTCAATTTGATGTCATTCGAGATGGTTGATTTTGATTTCATGCCTATAGTGTGCATGTGATTTGACTTGTGCTTTCGGTGTAGTTTTCATGTACTTTTAGTACTTTGATATGATTTTGTGCATGCAGATGCACGCGTTTATGAGTTTGTATACCACGGTATACCTGATTTGGATTGATGCATGATGTATACCATCGATTTCAATTGTGATATTCGATATTTGTTTTTGTGCACCTTGTACATTTGATTTGGATTCTTGCGCATACTCGGCGCGCTTGATGCGATTTCGGTACACACCAGATGCACCAAATCGGGATTCTTCATGCATATCAGATGCACCTGATATTGTTATCAGGCACACCGTTGCCCTTGACAGGTGTTTTCGTGCACACCCGTTGCACTTAGCTTTTGGTTCTGTGTACAGTTCATTGATTTCGATTTTTGTGCGCACCAGACGCATATGGCATTGTTACATGTACTATTGAGTACGATTTCTCTTGAGCAGTACGTTTTTATAATATTTACTATTTGGTTTAGTAGCCGACCAGGACTGTTCTGAGAACAGTACCTAGGTATTTTTGCATGCATTTATAATTATCGAAGGGATTTCAAAAAAAAGGGGAGCTATAGTCTCAGTATTTATCTACGTGTCCGAGATGAGACGAAATATTTTATAAAGGAAATCCTTCTAAATTATTTTCAAAATGGCGGAACATATGTTGAACGAAAGATATATATGTATACAGAATTATTTACTTACAAATAAACATCCGCCACTTGTGCCGCGATACGCGTATCGCACAGCGACTTGCAAAAGGTTTGACATGTATTTCTTTTCAGATGTTTTGACGAGTTTACGATGATGCGTACTATGTACATGTTATAGTTTTGTTATGTATCATGTTAGTTTCGTATTGGACTTTGACATTGGTATCTTCCCCATGACCCCGATGATTGCGTGATGCTTGACGGAGTTTTGATTTTGAGTTATATATTCGTTTTCATGCGCACGCATTGCGCTACGATATGTTTTATGTGTGTATGGTTTCGGAGCCCCGACGACTTGATCATTTTACTGAAATGTTTGGTATTTGAGGCGTTTAAATTTAAATTCGTGGACCGAATTTATTTAAGGGGGAAGACTGTAACATTTCAGAAAAATAAAATAATATTTTTGGGAATTTATATAATTAAAATAATAAATATTATGAATATTTTAATGATGTGGTATAATTATATACCGATAGTTTGGAAAATGTTGGAGAATTAAATTGAATGGTGATTTTTGGAGGGATTTATGTGATTTAGGCAAATTATAAATTTTTATAATTAATTATATACAAGTTTATTTCTAAACTTGATCAATGTTCGCTAATCTTGCATTTATCTTGATTAGGCTTCATGACATGCACCATGTCACATTTTCAAAAAGAAAATACTTGTTACATTTTTATGAAACATGATTTCAAGTCTTCATTATGCATGGCTTCATTGTGGTTTTAAAGAAAAGAAAAAGGAAAAATGATAAAGAATGGAGGTATGGACGAGAGAGAGAGAGAGAGAGAGAGAGGGTGAGGGGTCAACCTTGGACATGGCTCATTGTCATTCATTCCATCTTCATCTTTTTCTCTCCTCTCCCCTCAGTTGGCTTCCCTCTCCCTCCACCACCTCTTCCACCTCATACCAACCCTAAATCCATATCAAAACCTTGCATCCCTTTCATTAAAAATGTGCACAAGCTCACTACAAGTATGGGGAATCAAGAAAGTTTGGATTTTGAGCACTTGGGGAAACTCAAGAAAATTCTTGAGTTGCAAAATGAGGTATTTTCTTCACCATTAGTGTAGTAATCCATTTCCTTTAGCATATATACATATTTAGAAGTGTTTATGTGTGATTTTGTGACATATGAAAATTCCAAGATGAGGTTAGGGGGATTCTTGAGTTGTAATGGTGAAATTGAGATGTAATTGGTGACTACAAATCCCCCTTTAGTGTTAAACCAGAGCCTAGACCTTAAATATTGGATTTAGATATTGCAATGTCGGTTTAGTGTATAATTAGTGCCCACAGGAAATCTGGGATGACCTGGAACATTTACTAGAAAAACTAGCAACCCTATTAACCTAGATGAAGCACTAGGAGACCACCCTGCAAGTACGAGACCAATCCAAGCATCCTAGGCCGGCGAGCTCGGATTTTAGGGTAGTGTGGTCGGCCAAGTGGTGGGCATTGGTGTCTAGGTTTGGTCTGTAGCTTACATACCCCTTATACAACACCCCAGTACTGCTTGTTTATCCCTATTTCACCCGAACTAAAATCTGGAACCATTTTCTTGAGTCGCTGCTTTAAATTCCTTGATGTTCATGACTTGAAGTTTTGATATTTGTGTTTTGTATCGGTCACTTGACATTTATACGTCGATATCGGGCGTTATTTGGTTCTTTTGTATGAGTAGACCATAGGTTTTTACCTATGCGTGATACGTGTGCCGTTTTGGTTTTCGTGCACGATTTCGGTTTACGATACTTTGTGTTTATATGTGTAGGCACCCTCACGTGGACTTCGGACGACGAGGAAAGGAATGGCGACATCGACTTCGGCAAGCAAGGATCAGGTGCGTAGATATGTATATCTACGGGGGAAGTCGGGTGGATGGCGTATAGCACCTCCTCAGTTCGTAGTGTAGCATATGATATGTTATATTTATATATGTGTTTTTGTAAAACGTGGATAATTAGCAAGAAAGATTTTAGGAGAGCTTGGGTTAGTTTTAGTGTAATTGGAAGAAACATTTTTAGTTAGTTCTTAGTCGCGAACCTTAAAAAAAGGTATACACACACATGCACACACGAGTTATGTTTTAGTGTATATGATATATATATATATATATATATGTATGTATGTATGTATGTATGTGCATGTGTTGCTATACACACACATACGTATATACGTATTATGATGATAGTATATGATAATTGGAGATGAGTCGATGTGATTGGGCATGATGTCGTGAGATCGGTGATCTGAATTGGGCCGTGTTATGATATGCGACATGATATATGAGTGGATTGTTGGACGATATGTTTTCATACACACGCGGATATATATGTATGATGGTATCGGAATGTACTAGACTGTAGGTCAGTACCCCTAATTCAGGATATGTTGATAATAATACCAGATAAATAGTGAGTTATATGTGATATTTGACCCGTACCCCAATTTTGGGATGCTGTACGATGGATTTTACCGTACGAAGTATAAATTTGATGATTGATCCGCACTCTTGACTTGAGGATGTCGCATTATATATTTTATCGTACATAACGCTATTGAGACGGGATCACCGACTACTAGATATATCGACTCGGACTTAGGTGGATTTCCTTACCTTTTCGACCAGTCTTTTAGTTAGTACTGTAGTTTACTTGGTAGATTGTAGATTGGGTTTGAGTCATACTTATTTTCAAAACTAACGAATCATGAGTATTTTAAAGACAGGCCTAGGGATACTACGGATTTTTCAAAGGATGCATCTTTTCTCAAAGACCCCGTAGCCCTATTTTCACTAAAACCACGATTTGTGCGATTTCTGTCACGCCCCGCTTCCCAGAGTACGCTAAAATAGGCATGTGACATAGCCAACCATGCTACCTGTGGTTAGGAAAAATCCTTCCACAGTCACATTACGGCTGTAGAGATATCAAGAACAGGAAAGTAAACTAACTATCTAATACATGTCCATAAGCCAGAGTAAAAGAGTCAAGAAATGTTATAGTATGCGGAAGCAAAAGATCAAATAAACACCTGGAAAGTAAGACCGGATACCGACAAGATCCCTACCGCTCGATCTAACAGCGGCAAAACTCCTGATCAGTCTGCAACAAAGGTAGAGGATCTGGGCCAGGCAAAACCCAGACGTCAGCGCGTCATAACATCAAGCAATAATAAATGAACAGGATACACGAGATATGCAGGCATGAATCATAAATAGTAACAAGTCAACAGGGATGTATAACAGTGAAGTGTATCAGTGTATGTGACGTGCAGTGATCAATCTAAACTGTGCTACTGGGTTGTCTACTCTAAAGTTTCTTTGAAATCAATTAATGTAATCCTCCATGTAACTCAAAGGATATGGATGCACAGTTATCGATTAGGGTTACATTTATAGTTCCAATATTAATTAGGATGCAATTTATTAAACATGGAGTGTTAATATCACATTATTATGTAGTAATGTGATCTATGGATGCAATTATATGTATCTTAAATGCGATGCATGCAAACGGGTATCCGAAAAGTTATAAAACTATAAAATGGTAATGTGGGATGTACCACTAAGCAATATGTGATATAAATATTGATATAATAATATTAATATGGATAGCATATTCAAAGCGATTAATAACTATAAAAGTGGTATTGATTAACCATGCACAAGAAAGTTCCGTTCAGAAACTCAGCATCACCCTAATTTGTAAAATAGTTTTAAAATAACAAACGTTCTCCAAAAGGGACGTGTCTTATACCAAAACAAAGATAATTCAATAAGGTTTTCATTTTTATAAGTATAAACATATCAGGTTGTCCCTACAAAAAGTTATAAACATCCGAAATTGAAAGTTTGCTGCTGGAATTTGCCTGGACAGCAGTTTAAAGACATATTCATTTGCATTTTACGTTATTTAAACAATTTATTTTGCAAGTAAATATTTCATAGAGTTATAGTATTCTGAGTTAGCTTCGTAACGAACTAAAGAACGTATACTAATGATTTTTCTATGATTTATAATGAATTTTATAAGGTAAGGTGTACAGTAAATTTCAGATTTGTCATATCCGATTTTTCAACGACTTTTCATGTGTAAACTATAAGATTTTCAAATGTATAATATTATAAAATGAAGATTATAAACTAATTAAAGATAATAATAATAAATATTACGACGACATATATTTTAAATGATATGGTTGCAGTATAATGTAATTTAGTATGTCACAAGATAAGTTTTCATGATCTAGATTTAATATGATATAAACGGATGCAAACGGAATATCGAAACGTTATAAAATTAAACATGGGGCACTAAATTTAAACTATAGCTATGGTATTTATTTAAATAGGTATAAAATGAATTATATAGCATGTTGCAAGATTAACTTGCCTCGATGGGTCGCGAATCGGGAAAACGGAACGTTAACCGTCGGCGGGGAAAACTCGCTACGGGCGCACGGTTCACGGAATGAACCCAAACGATGAACAAAGGAACCACACGGGTCGGGGTACCTCGTTGGAACGTCGAGAAGCGTCACCGGCACGACGGAATTCCGGCAACAAAAGAACAGTTAAAAAAAAGAAAAGAAACGAGACATGAAGCGAGAAGAGAAAGAATGATAAAGAGAAGTACGAGAGATTATATGAGAGAGAGAGAGAGAAAGTGGAGAGAGAGAGAGAGAGAAAAGTGGGGCTAAAGGGGAGGTTGCGATTGGCTGAGAGAATAAATTGAGAAGGATATAAAAGATTGTAAAAAATATTATATGGTTAACTTAAAGATTTAAAAGATAGGTAATGAACAGTAAGATATCAGGTTAGTTAGAAAAATATATGCGATGGTTTTAATAATATTAAAATTTGGGATTTTGGTGCCAAATAAAACATTTCCAAATCGCGCCCGGGTCGAGTCCAAAAATTTGAAATTGAAATAATAGGATTTTAAGCGGGATCCAAATTTTAAAATTAAGTGTTTTATGATTAAAAAGCATACCCCCAAAACGGACACATGTACGCGTGCGTAACCGTCCAAACTCGCCCGTTTCACTGAACGGGACGAGAACACAATGCACGGACGCTACCACGAGACTAGGGGTGTCAAGTAGGCCATGATGAATATTTTCAATTTTATTTTAGATACCAAAATTTGTTATATGTAGAAATGACTTTGCCGGATAAATTTTACAGTAAGCAACAAAAAAGCAAGTTAAATGAAATGAGTACCACATTATGCTCAAACAGTAACTGAAAATAGTAGCATTGGGCTCGGGTGTTGCATTATACCCAACTACAAAAAGAATTTCTTCCTCGAAATTCCAAGAATATAAAGATAGATAACTACAAGAAAAGGTGAGGAAACTTCTGCCGGATTTCATCTTTTTGTTCCCAAGTGGACTCTCCATGCGAGCGATTACCCCAAGAAACAAGCACAAGGGGGAAAACCTTGTTCTTAAGAAGCTTTTCCATTCGATCCACGATTTCAATCGGTCGCTCCTTAAAAGTCAAGTCTTCTCGTACTGTTAGCTCCGAATGATCCAAAACGTGTGTTTCATCTCGAACATACTTACGAAGTTGAGATACGTGAAACACATCGTGAACATTTGCCAAGGACTGCGGTAACGCCAAACGATACGCTACCTCACCAACACGCTCCATGATCTCAAGGGTCCAAAGAATCAAGAACTAAGCTTTCCTCGACCTCCAAAACGAATCACCCCTCTAGTCGGTAATATCTTCAAGAATACCAAATCACCCACGGTGAACTCTACAGGTCTTCTTGACGTATCTGCCCAACTCTTCTGTCGGTCCTGTGCTGCCTTCATATGATTTCTGATAGGGTTAACCTTCTCAACTGTTTGCACAACCAAATCTGGTCCCAATAATCTTCGTTCACCGACATCGTCCCAACAAAAAGGTGAACGGCATTTACGACCATACAAAGCTTCAAATGGAGCCATCTGAATAGTTGCCTGAAAACTGTTGTTGTAACACAACTCCACCAAAAGTAGATGATCCTCCCAAGATCCCTTGAAGTCCAACATGCATGCTCTCAACATATCCTCAAGAGTTTGGATCGTTCTCTCCGACTGACCATCAGTGTGAGGATGATAAGCTGTGCTAAACTTCAATCGAGTCCCCAAACTTTCCTGTAAACTCCTCTAGAAGTGTGATAAGAACCGAGTGTCCCGATCGGACACGATGCTCACCGGTACTCTATGCAATCTTACAATCTCCTGCATGCACTGCTCTGCCAAAGTCTCTGTTGATTGACCAACCCGAAAAGGAATAAAATGAGCTGCCTTGGTCAATCGGTCAACAATCACCCATATAGCATGGTTGCCTTTTAGACTTCGCGGTAAAGCCGTCACGAAATCCATGGTTATATGTTCCCACTTCCACTGAGGAATCGGAAGTGGTTGCAATAAACCAGCAACCCTTTGATGTTCAGCCTTAACTTGCTGACACACCAAGCACTTTACCACAAAGCGAGCAATCTCCCGTTTTATGCCCTCCCACCAGAAATGCTGTCGAATATCTCGGTACATCTTTGTGCCTCCTGGATGTACAGAATAAGCTGAACTGTGTGCCTTCTTCATAAGCTCTTCACGAATATTCCCCTTTGGCACACACAAACGGGTACCAAACCTCAACGAACCATCTTCGGGGATTAATAAATCTGTTCGTAGTCCGGCTTCAACCTGTCCTCGAAACTTTTGAGTCTAGGGTCCTGCGATTGTGCTGCTTTAATATTCTCGATCAATGATGACTGTACCTGCCGCTGCATCAACTATCCCGTAGAATGCGATAGCACAACCTCCAAGTCAAATCTTCGAAAATCTTCAACGATCTCCTTCTGCGTAGTTAACACCTGAATTGCTGGTAACCGACTAAGCGCATCCGGCACGACGTTAACCTTCCCCGGATGGTACTTAAGATCAAGATCGTAGTCAGCCATCAGCTCCAACCATCTACGCTGCCTTATATTAAGCTCCTTCTGTGTGAACACATACTTCAAGCTCTTATGATCAGTAAAAAAAACTTCGACCCTTTCGCCCAGAAGGTAGTGTCTCCAAACCTTCAAAGCGAAAGTCACAGCTGCAAGTTCTAAATCATGAGTTGGGTAATTCTTCTCATGGGTCTTCAACTATCTTGATGCGTATGCGACAACCTTCCCATGCTACATCAAAACACATCCCAATCCTTTCCCAGATGCGTCGCTGTGAATCACCAATCCTCCGGAATTGTCTGGCACGGTCAGAATAGGGGTGGTTATCAACTTCTGCTTCAACGTCTCAAAAGCTAACGCACACTTATCCGCCCATACAAAAGGTACCTCCTTGCGCGTAAGCTTGGTTAACGGCTCTGCCAGACGAGCAAAGTTCTCCACAAATCTTCTGTAGTATCCGGCTAGTCCAAGAAAGCTTCTAATCTCCGCAACACTCTTTGGAATCGGCCAATCACGAACTGCTGCAACCTTTTCTGGATCGACGGAAATTCCATCGCCAAACACAACATGCCCCAAAAACGTTACTTCCTACAGCCAAAACTCGCACTTACTCATCTTCGCATACAATTTCTCCTGTCTCAACGTCAGCAGTGCGATCTTCAAATGCTCAGCATGCTCTTCAAAACTCTTCGAGTAAACCAGAATATCGTCAATGAATACCACAATGAACTGATCCAAGAACGGTGAAAAGATTCGGTTCATCAAGTCCATGAATACTGCCGGCGCATTCGTTACTCCGAAGGGCATCACTAAGTACTCGTAATGTCCATACCGAGTTCGGAACGCCGTCTTGCAAATATCTTCTGTTTTCACTCGGACCTGATGATATCCGGATCGCAAATCCAGCTTCGAGAATACCCCGCGCCACTAAGCTGCTCAAAAAGTTCTCCAATGCGAGGGATCGGGTACTTGTTCTTAATAGTCACCCGGTTTCACTCTCGATAGTCGATGCACATTCTTCTTGTGACATCTTTCTTCTTTACTAGAAGAACTGGAGCTCCCCAAGGCGAGTTACTGCTGCGGATCCAACCCTTCTCAAGCAATTCAGCAACTCGTTTCTTAACTTCTTCCAACTCTACTGGTGCCATTGGATAATACGCTTTGGATACTGGCGCTGCACCAGGAATAAGATCAATTACGAACTCCACGTCTCGCTTCGGCGGTAATCCTGATATATCTTCAAACATATCCATAAAATCACGAACAACAGCCGGCTCTTCACTTTCATCACTTCCATTGATGCAAGAATATTATTTGTCAGCCTAGCCCTAAACTCGACTGGCCCGACAGAAAAACTCCCCTTCATCACAGATAAACTCTGCTGCTCTCGGCTGCCGCAAGTACTTGTGAGAAAGTGGTCAAACCCAGGGAGACAATCTGCCTCTGGATGTCCACGTCCAGGCTGCGCATGAACCTCCGTGTCCTGTCTGCATCGTTGGCAACTAAAGGTCCAGCAAAACTACCGAGTCTCATCCATTATGCTACATGCACATCTACGGGTGCTCCCTTCTGCTTTAGTCCGATGAACTTCTCTTCCATTTCCTCCCGTGCAGTCCGCGGGAAGAACTTCTCCAGGAAACTCTTAGAAAAATCCGCCCACTTGATCGGCTTGGGCAAACGGTTCTCTTCTACAAGCCACCATTCTCGGGCGTAATCCACTAACTTAATGCGTACCACATCAACTCTTTCTCATCTGGAATCTGTGCCGCAATAAGAAAATTCTCTGTGTCAACTAGCCACTGCTCTGTTGGCAATGGCTCCTCCAATCCAGTAAATGTATACGGACCCAAACGTCTGAAATATGCTACTGTCCCTACTCGGTCAACTGGCCTAGCTCCAACATTGTTCACAGACTGCTGAACGATCTGCAAACCTTCCTGAAACGAGTCCGCTTGCTGCTGGATCAGCTCGGTCTATTTCTTTTGATTCTCCAGCATTCCTCTTATCACTCCAAGCATGGCGGCTTCGTCCACACGCCTTGGTACGTCTTCAAATTCTTACCGGCCATATTCCTGAACTCAAAACACCCAACATTAGCATGATGATAGATTCTGAATATAGATCAAGGCTAGAACTCCAAGATACTTAAATAGAGTACCGCATTGTAACTATGCCGCGGTATCATAGCCACAATTACATAACTCCATCCAAGTCGCCTAAGTCCTAGAGATAACAAGGAATCAGGTTTTCGAATCGATATGCAAAGGAAGTTTGCACATCGTAAAGATATAACCAGGAAGAATGTGATTCAAGAATGGTAAACGGCAAGGTGGCAGGACATGTTTCCTAAACATGGGTATTCTGATTCGTGTATTGGGTACAATACCCAACTATAAAAGAATCAACCTAACTAACCTATGGCTCTGATACCAAAAGAACCATGTCACGCCCCGCTTCCCAGAGTACGCTAAAATAGGCATATGACATAGCCAACCATGCTACCTGTGGTTAGGAAAAATCCTTCCACAGTCACATTACGGCTGTAGAGATATCAAGAACAGGAAAGTAAACTAACTATCTAATACATGTCCATAAGCCAGAGTAAAAGAGTCAAGAAATGTTATAGTATGCGGAAGCAAAAGATCAAATAAACACCTGGAAAGTAAGACCGGATACCGACATGATCCCTACCGCTCGATCTAACAGCGGCAAAACTCCTGATCAGTCTGCAACAAAGGTAGAGGATCTGGGTCATGCAAAACCCAGACGTCAGCTCGTCATAACATCAAGCAATAATAAATGAACAGGATACACGAGATATGCAGGCATGAATCATAAATAGTGACAAGTCAACAGGGATGTATAACAGTGAAGTGTATCAGTGTATGTGACGTGCAGTGATCAATCTAAACTGTGCTACTGGGTTGTCTACTCTAAAGTTTGTTTGAAATCAATTAATGTAATCCTCCATGTAACTCAAAAGATATGGATGCACAGTTATTGATTAGGGTTACATTTATAGTTCCAATATTAATTAGGATGCAATTTATTAAACATGGAGTGTTAATATCATATTATTATGTAGTAATGTGATCTATGGATGCAATTATATGTATCTTAAATGCGATGCATGCAAACGGGTATCCGAAAAGTTATAAAACTATAAAATGGTAATGTGGGATGTACCACTAAGCAATATGTGATATAAATATTGATATAATAATATTAATATGGATAGCATATTCAAAGCGATTAATAACTATAAAAGTGGTATTGATTAACCATGCACAAGAAAGTTCCGTTCAGAAACTCAGCGTCACCCTAATTTGTAAAATAGCTTAAAAATAACAAACGTTCTCCAAAAGGGACGTGTCTTATACCAAAACAAAGATAATTCAATAAGCTTTTCATTTTTATAAGTATAAACATATCAGGTTGTCCCTACAAAAAGTTATAAACATCCGAAGTTGAAAGTTTGCTGCTGGAATTTGCCTGGACAGCAGTTTAAAGACATATTCATTTGCATTTTACGTTATTTAAACAATTTATTTTGCAAGTAAATATTTCATAGAGTTATAGTATTCTGAGTTAGCTTCGTAACGAACTAAAGAACGTATACTAATGATTTTTCTATGATTTATAATGAATTTTATAAGGTAAGGTGTACAGTAAATTTCAGATTTGTCATATCCGATTTTCAACGACTTTTCATGTGTAAACTATAAGATTTTCAAATGTATAACATTATAAAATGAAGATTATAAACTAATTAAAGATAATAATAATAAATATTACGACGGCATATATTTTAAATGATATGGTTGCAGTATAATGTAATCTAGTATGTCACAAGATAAGTTTTCATGATCTAGATTTAATATGATATAAACGGATGCAAACGGAACATCGAAACGTTATAAAATTAAACATGGGGCACTAGATTTAAACTATAGGTATGGTATTTATTTAAATAGGTATAAAAAGAATTATACAGCATGTAGCAAGATTAACTTGCCTCGATGGGTCGCGAATCGGGAAAACGGAACGTTAACCGTCGGCGGGGAAAACTCGCGACGGGCGCACGGTTCACGGAATGAACCCAAACGACGAACAAAGGAACCACACGGGTCGGGGTACCTCGCTGGAACTTCGAGAAGCGTCACCAGCACGACAGAATTCCGGCAACAAAAGAACAGTTAAAAAAAAAAGAAACGAGACATGAAGCGAGAAGAGAAAGAATGATAAAGAGAAGTACGAAAGAATATATGAGAGAGAGAGAGAAAAAGTGGAGAGAGAGAGAGAGAGAAAAGTGGGGCTAATGGGGAGGTTGCGATTGGCTGAGAGAATAAATTGAGAAGGATATAAAAGATTGTAAAAAATATTATATGGTTAACTTAAAGATTTAAAAAATAGGTAATGAACAGTAAGATATCAGGTTAGTTAGAAAAATATATGCGATGGTTTTAATAATATTAAAATTTGGGATTTTGGTGCCAAATAAAACATTTCCAAATCGCGCCCGGGTCGAGTCCAAAAATTTGAAATTGAAATAATAGGATTTTAAGCGGGATCCAAATTTTAAAATTAAGTGTTTTATGATTAAAAAGCATACCCCCAAAACGGACACATGTACGCGCGCGTAACCGTCCAAACTCGCCCGTTTCACTGAACGGGACGAGAACACAATGCACGGACGCTACCACGAGACTAGGGGTGTCAAGTAGGCCAAGATGAATATTTTCAATTTTATTTTAGATGCCAAAATTTGTTATACGTAGAAATGACTTTACCGGGTAAATTTTACAGTAAGTAACAAAAAAGCATGTTAAATGAAATGAGTACCACATTATGCTCAAACAGTAACTGAAAATAGTAGCATTGGGCTCGGGTGTTACAATTTCAGACACCAAAAACGTTATGACTCGTATATAGGAAGGTATATTTCTTTATTGTTGCATTTACTATTCATTTTCCATATATTCTTGCTGTTCGCATCGCATTATATGCTTAAATGTGTTTTCATTAGTTATTATGAACCCTGTTGTCAGGACACCAACACCATTACCGATGATGCGTATGCTCCACATACACTTACCAGCCGGCCCACACACATCATCATCGGTAATTTTCATGTCACGTACACCTTAGAAAACATTATTTTGTAAGTATAAATTGCTCGCTGGTAGTTGCAATATAGCACTAGTACGTTGCTTTCATATGCTAGTTTGACATCGCATTTCTTACTTAGACACTTCGTGCATGCATATGTATATTCATTGTTACGGAACATTATGGGGCTTTATGCCGGTATTTCACTGTTATTTACTTTGGAGTTTGGGATTCAGATTTTCCATGAGATTTTTGGATTTGGAGAAACTGCAAGAATTTTATAAGCTCATTTTCATTTCAAAAGATAAAAATCGCGGTTTTCTCGTGATATGATTTGAGAGGTGTCCGCCATGAGTTTTCTCGGCTCTTGAGCGGTATCATACACCCGATTCGAGGAGGAGGAGGAACCGTCTGCGGGTGCATGGTGGACCCGGTGCGGTACCCCGGGGAAAGATGGTCGTAGATGATGGCATTGAGCCCGGCAGGGAAGCACTACCGACCGGTTATTTGTGACGCGGCGGATATCCGGAGGATACCGACGTAGTCGTGAGATTGATATTTGGGCCAGTCCGGATTGCCGGAGCCCGGGGCCAGTCCGGATTGCCGGAGCCCGAGATATTGAGATATGGGATATATATTTGTGTCGATGCTTGACACAGATTCCTTGTTGATTTCATTGATGATACTTCGATTTTATGCAGAGATCTCACTAAGATAAGTAAGAAGTTTTCTCATTTGGATGTATTCTGTTTTCATGCATTCATACATCATATATATGATATGTTGTTACCTGATGCACTAACACGAGCACTTGGTATTACACTTTGTATAGATGTTTACCCTTGCCATTATTTAGATGCTTCAGGTTATATATTGAGGATATATTATCGTATGGCCTAGGATTGAGTCATACATGTGATTTTTGCTCAGTGATGTTTTCTATTCACGAGCTGGCAACTCACCCCCGTTGTGCCACAGTTTCTTGCAGGTTTTGCCGTACAGCTTTCCTTGGCGGCTTTGCTGGCACACTGCTCCCTCCAGGGTGATTGCTTTGGTAGGTGGGTCCACTCGCATCATGACCACCATTGTACTTTATTTATATTCAGTTGTATCTAGTAACTCCATCAACCCGACTTGTATTATTGATAGACCTAGAAGACTAGTGTATATTCTTTCGACCTTAGAGTCACGCGCTTGTATTATTATGGTTTTTCTAATTTTTTTAAGGATATTGGTTTTCTTTCTGAGTTTTGGATTCTCGCCCTTCGGCGTTGTATATTATATGTCTTGCATGGTTGTATCTGCTAATTGGCGAAGAGCTAGCTCCCGCTTGGGGATACCTTATTTCATTACTATGTATTTCATGTGTTCTACCCATTTGGGGCCAGTATTTATAAAGGAGACTCTGCCGAAATTTTAGGGAAAATATGTTGTTGCTTTTAAATGTTTAATGCCATTTATTTTGTTAAACTACTTGCTTTAAAACAAGTTTTCCTTTACTTATTCTTTTAAATGGTTTAGATTTCTGGGTTTTTGGCTTACTTGAATTAGGTGTGGTCCTATAGACTTCATATGATTCAAGTACCAGTCATGTGCTATTTTGGTTCGTGACACCAAATTTGATTGGCAAAGCTATAGACCCCAGAACTTACTGGCAGTTTTGATTGAAGCCTTGAATGACAATCCTTTCCCTTGACAGGTGTCGGACGTCCATTGACAAACTCTTCAGAGTTCGCAAGTTTATGATGTTCACTGAGGATCCCGGATCAATCAATATGCGATTAATCCGATCTCCATCGCTGTACCCGGTCGCGTAAAGTGGTCGATTATGCTCAGCCGTTCCTAGTAGAAAGTCTTCGTCCTTAAACGTGACTGCGGCGGCATGCAGAGTGTACTGGGCTTCTTTCATATTAATTTCCGTAAAGCGAGCCTGATACCGTTCGGGGTTTTGCAGAGTGTGAATGAGAATATCTCTAAGCTCTTTAGATAGGACCAAGGCATCGTAGATGCTCAGGAGAGACGGAAGCTTTCGGAGATGAGCCAAGACATTATAGTCCACCCAGGAAGGACTTGAGTTTTCATTAGCCGGTTCTCTGCCATATCTATCATTAACCACATGTTTTTCCTTTCCTTTTGAGGCGTTGCTCTGATTTGGCGGCAGAGCCCTGCCGCTTCTGAGCTGGATTTGGTTGACCGTTGTGGCGAGCTCCTCGTTCTCTTCGGGAAAACAGAGCTCCTCTTCAGAGTCGCTGCCAAGATAGATGGTGTAGCAGGTCACTATGGATATCTTTTCATTGGAGTCTTCTTCTAACTCCTCCAGAATTTCAGCCGCTTCTATAGGGAGGAGCTCCTTCAATTGAATCAGAGTTCTTTCCTTCTGTTCATAGACTTCGAGGGAATCGATATATTTTTGAATGGTCGACCTTCCTGCAGACTCTTTTTCGCGCCGAGCTGCACTTTTCTTCTTCTTGAGCTTTTTGGATTTGAGCCTGATTGAGCTGAATTAGCAGATGGAATGGTGGGATTCTTCTACCCTTCCCATTTTGTTCGGGGCTCTTTCCGAAGTAACTTTAGCATCTTATTCATCTTATTAGATATGTGCGTACTCCACGGAGGCTGCGGTGAGTCATTTTCGTTTCTCAGGGCAGCGGGTTCAGCTGTCTGCTTCCAGAAGGCTTCAACTTCTGTCTATATAAAGTTGGTGGTTGCAACTTGATTGTTCACCAACACACTTTTGGACAGCTCGATCTCTCCAGCCTTATACTGCTTCTCGACCCAGTCTTTGAAGATATAGCAATCCTCGATTGCATGGCTCACTACTCGGTGGTATGGGCAATACAGGGGATTGTCGGTCATTTTTGCTTCTTGCGGTATTTTCGACTCCGGCAATTGTAGACCGTTGTTCAAGGCATCTTTAAATATCTTGCGGACCTTGTCCCTTCTGAAAAAGTAAACCTTGTTCTTTTTCTTCTCTAGGGAAGGCCCTTCTCCTCCCAGCAATGGTTTCCGAGACCGGATGGTTTTGGAATCGCCTGCCCTTCGCTTGTCTTCATTGTCGGACACATTGAAGACATTGGTACTGCTGGAATTCCCACTTCTACGGTTGTCGTCCCGCTTGCTTTTCCAAGTCTTGTCTCTCTGAGAGTCCGGGGCGGACTCTTGCTTCGAGCGTTCCAATATTTGGACTTTCTTAGTTAGCTCCTGAAATGTCTTGAGGCTTGCTGTACACAAGAATGGGACCATCCAATTGCTGAGGTTTCCAATGAGAAGGCTGACGGACTGGTCCTGCTCCAGCGGCAGTTCGCACTTGACTGTGACATTACGCCATCGGGCGATAAAGTCGGTGTTGCTTTCATTCTTCCCCGGTTTGGTCCTCACAAGGTCAGCAATGGAGATTTTATCACTGACACTCATGAACCTTTGCCGAAACAGAGACTCCATTTAAGCAAAGGTAATGACGGACCCATCTGGTATACTCGCGTACCAGTCAAAAGAGACACCGGTCAGGCTGTTGGCAAACTGACGAAGAAGGAATGCATCATTGCCCCCTGTTTTTCCGCACGATGCTTTAAAGTGGGCAACGTGTTGATTTGAATTTCCCATCCCGTCAAATCTTCCGAACTTAGGAATGACGTAGCCGCTCGGGAACTCGATCAGATCGTACTGTGCGGAATATAGCTGGCCACTACTGCCAATTTCTTTCTGAGCTTCAGCTTCGGCCACCAATGTTGTAACCTTGCTGGTGACCAAATCCATTATCCGATCTTGTGTTAGCGGGATAGTGCTATCTGGGGCCAAGGCGTCCCCAGAAGCGGAATGTGTCTGGCTTTCGTGCGGCTCGACCAATCTTGGACCCAAAGGGATAGGCATCGGCCGCTTCGGATTGTCATCATCCGGCTCATGAGTAGCGACTTGTGCTTAATTGGGAGGCGCCCGAGCAATTTGAGCCATAAGTTGCATCACAACGTTCGTTAGGTCGTCAATTTTCGAATGGAGCTTGGCCATCTCTTTATCCTTACTCCTGAGCTGTTTTCGAAGCTCTTGAAGCAGCTCTTGCTTCGCGGTCCTGGGGCGGAAAGTCGGCTCTTCCTCGCTGTCCGAGCTTGACTCTACATGGACTGAGGGGTCTTTCTGCCTATCATCCTCGTCGAGAGGGTTTTCATTATTCAGCGGAGGCGGCTGTTCTTGGGAAGTGGCAACGATATTCAAGACAGATTGGGCTTGGGATGTGGTGGCCCCGTCCTTGCTTTTGCTGTGAAGGTTGTCGCTGGGGCGCCCACCCGCCATATAGATCGTATGGATAACATATCCAACCGTCTTTTTATTATCGGCGGGTGATTTAACGGATCGCTGTCTTGACCCTCCTGTTTCGGTAACGGGCAGTCGACTGGAGGCGGCTAGCCTGGTCGAATTTTTAAATGGTGCTGACACTTCCTTTTTGGTTTTGCCCTGCTGTTTTCGTGCGGCACATAGCGCCTGATAGACTCTTGAAGAGACATTTGTTCTCCTCCGAAACACGGAGACGCGACTGCGTAGGTCCATCTTGCCTGAATTCGGGGCAGATGCTAATTGGTGTTATCCGTCCATCTCTCCGAAGATGCCAAGTTGATTTATGGCACCGTGTATCGAATGTTTAAACGGATGCGGCCGATGTAGTAGACTTCGTCAGATTCCCCCTCATTTGAGGGGTTTTTGATTATGGGGACGCTCTTCCCTGCAGGCGCAAGCCCCAGCAGTTAATTACGCTACTGGATCGCGGTAACCACTTTCTCCTTCTCCAGATGATCACTTCGTATCGTGGGTGTTTGTTTTGTTTTTGGTTGCCCGTGGATTGTATACGGAGACTAATTTATGTCGTCGCCCGTAGGGTGTGGATTAGTCCAAATCCGTATTTTCTTAGATTTGGGTTTGGGGTTGGGTTTGAGGATACGTTAGTCTCATTTGAGACTACGATCAACTTAAACGTTTGTTAAGGATACGTTAGTCTAATTTCAGACTAAGATCAATTTAACGGGATCGTTTAGATCCAACAAAGAGCATTTGGGCTCTATTGTTTAGTTTAGGGACATTACGGTCGATTACCAGTTTAAGGACATGGCGGTCCAATGTTAGTTTAAGGACATCTCGGTCCAAGGTTAAGGACATCATAGTCCATGGGTTTTAAAGGACCCCACAGTCCGAGGTTAAGGACATCATAGTCCATGGGTTTTAAAGGACCCCACAGTCCATGGAATGATTGGTTATCGGGACCTGTCACCTCTCTGAAGACGTTGAAGGATTACAACGACAGATATCAAAGGAATGAAGAGATGTACCCTTGAACCAAAGTTGATTGGGAGATCTGTAGTCCAATTTGGAACTATGATCAATTAATTAGATTATGAGCACATTGGCTCAGTTAAATCTGAATTGAGGACTTATGGCCAATTTGGGCTAAGTCCAATTAAGTTTAAAATGTTGGCCCTTTGTTGGACTATTGCACATTTGTCTAGGTTCAACTCCCCATTATTTAGCAATGCTGAATAAAGGTTTGGGGGCTCTGACAACATTTTGTCTTTAATTGAGCACTAACCATTCATTATAGCTCTGGATTTTAAGGTTCATTTGAAGAGGAGACTTGCCTCTGGAAAACTTAGTCAATTTGAGCTAAGCTTGGCTTTAGAATAGTGTTAAACACTAGAGGATACTTGGCGGTCACGTGTTCACACGTGACGCGCTTAAGATAGTGTTAAACACTAGGGCCGAAGCATTTAAAGTAGTATTAAACACTAGAAAGGAGGTAGTCACGTGAGGTGCCGGAAAATGGGGCCAGACTACCTTTATTTTGTTCTCAGAATATTTAGATAAGTGTTAAACACTTTTAGTTTGCACAGCCATCACTTGTGGGCACGTGATAGGTACCCTTGCATTGATTTATTAATGTGTTTATTAGAGGTCACGTGGGGACATGTGAGGGCGTCCAAAATTAATTCTGCTTTTGGATTGTTCACTTCATTTTTGAGGGTCACGTTTGAGCACGTGAGGCATTGCCTCCAAGCTTTTTCCTTTTCATTTTGGGGAGTTTTTTTAAGGGGCACGTGGGGGCACGTGACCTAGTCTTGTTCTTTCTTTTCTACTCATTGAGGATGGGGGTCACGTGTTACCATGTGACTATGTTCTTTACGTGCATGGAGAGCTTTAAGTCTCTTGTTTTAAGAATTAGATTCTTTTATAGGGTTAAACCCTAGTTCTGTTTAGAGGAATTAAATTCCTGTGTATTTGGAAGAATTAAATTCTTATATAGGGTTAAACCCTAGTTTCATTTGGAGGAATTAAATTCCTATGAATTTGAGAGAATTAAATTCTCATATAGGGTTAAACCCTAGTTTCATTTGGAGAAATTAAATTCCTATGAATTTGGGGGAATTAAATTCCTTAAACCCAATTCTCTCTCTAAGTTTTGGATCTGCATGGCAGAATCTCCCCGATGAGAATTAAATTCTCAACTTGTGGGGAGATCTGCTTCTGCAGATCTTCAACCAAAGTAAGAACTAAGTTCTTTATTAAGAAGAGTTAAACTCTTAAATTGAGAATTAAATTCTCTTTTTTTTATGGAGCTTAGATCTCTTTCCCCTTTCTCACCTAGGGTTTCTTTTCTCTCTTAAAAATTAAATTCTCCTCTCTTTTTTCTTTCTGTTGTTGTTTTTCTCCAGAAATCAAAAGATCATTCTCTTCTCTTCTTGGCTCCTATTTATAGGAGAAAGAAAAGAATCAACTTGTTTAGTCAATCTTTCATTGAAAGATTTTGGTTGTTTCTGTAACCAACATGATCTTTTAGATCACTCAGTGAATTTTATTCACCATTGGATTTTTAATCCAAAAGATATTCTGTTTGTTATTCTTGGTGAATTTTCAGGGAAATCTTTCCTTGTATAGAATCTTTCTATAAATTGGTGATTTTTAATCACCAATGGATTTTTAATCCAACGGTGCTCCACTTTACAGAGCACAATCTCTTTTTTGTTTGGAAAGATTTAAAGAAATATTTTTCCATTTAGGGTTTTTGATTTCCCTTAATTAGAATTTAATTCTATTAGTTCAGAAGGCTTAAGTGCCTATCACGTGTTGGCACGTGATCCCACTGTTTGTTCATTTCTGTAGAATTCAATTCTATTAATTAAGGAACTTAGGAACCTATCACGTGTTAACACGTGACCCCTTGATTAACATTTTAAACAGAATTTAATTCTGCTGTTTTAAAGAGTTAAGGAATCATCACGTGTCATCACGTGACCCTTGGTCACGTGTAGACACGTGATGCCTTATTGGGATCTTTCCTTGCCATTTTATTATGCCTTTTAATTCTTTCAGTGGGTTCTTTAAAGGTCCATCACGTGTGGGCACGTGACTCCACTAATTGCTTGCTTGATTAGAATTTTAATTCTATTATAACAGAGTCCCAGGAAACCATCACATGTCAGCACGTGACCCTTGGTCACGTGTGAGCACGTGATACCCCATTGGGGTATTTCCTGATATTTTATCAGGGAACAAATGCCCCCACAGCGTTGTTCTCACGTGTTTGCACGTGAGTGCAACGCTGTGACCTTTGTGACCATTGGATCTGTCTAGGGAACAGGGAGGATGAACCGTTCCCCATCACATCCTATAAATACAGGAGTCCCTTCAGAAGCTCCTCCACTTTCCATCTTCTTCCTTGCTTGTTCTTGCCTTGAGAATTTAATTCTCTCTCTCAGAGCTTAGTTCTCTGTTTCGAAATTTTCCAGAATTTAACTCTGTTTATAAAGATTCCCTTTTTCAGGTAATGATCTTGAACGGCTGAAGAACTTATTGTAGGAATTTGGATTTTAAATCCACACCAAGGGTTTTTCCCTTTAACAAGAACCCATCTTTCCAAATTAAAATAATATCCAATCTTTAAATAACAAACCTCTTAGGGCTTCTCTGATCTTCAGGGATCGATGGTGATACTTGTCTTCTCTCTGGATTTTAATTCCATTCCAAAGAGCTTTAGCTCTGAAAATGTTTTCTAATAATTTAATTCCTCTATTCAAAAGGAATTTAATTTCTCTAAAGAACTTAGTTCTTTAAAAGAAGACTTCTTGGGATTTTTTTTATCCTGAGTTGCTCTTACAGGAAAAGAATTTCAGTAGATGTTCTGCTTGATTTTCGCGGAGTCCAAGATGGGTTTCTCTTTGGGGAATGTGTAGAGTCATTTGAAATCCACTGTTCATTTATTGAGAATCTTCCTTTTGTTCTCATAATGATTACTCTGCCTCATCATTAGAGAGCCGCCATCTTGATTTTGTAGGGCCCCTGTGTTTTGTAACCAATGGTCCTATAAAATAAGTCCTTTGTCGCTTTCTTCCACTGTCATTTTATATATATACATTTATAAACATATATATACATGTGTTGGCTTCACTTAACAGTTTCCCCTTCTTTTATTTTAGGAGTAATAGCTTCTCTCCCATACTTTCCCTTTACTCGCTCAGAGGCGGCTTTTCCTCAATCACCGTCGGACAAAGAGGTGATGGCGATGATCAGGGCTCATGACCTGAATTGCACCAATCTACTTTTATAGGGGACCTGGTATGGTCATATCATCCGCGGTTGCCGCAGCTTTCTTTGTGAGATACCGACAGAGCCTACCTATCCATTTCTACCGATGGATCGTCCACGGACCGCCTTTGCTGTGGAGATGTCGAATTGGACCCCTACGAGATGGCTTGAACCGTCTACAACTGGGATTCCGAACCACCCAGTGCCAGCTATAGACATCTTAGGGCGTCGTATCTGCCAAGGTGAAGCCCAGCCATGGGGACAGATTTACAAAATAGGGCTTACCCCTCGACATCCCACGGGCTACCTTCTCTGGGCCCATTACATCCTGTCTGCCCATCGTGCGCGACTGCAGAGGGTCGGGCTCTATCAGGCAGTGTACGCGTCTCTCTTCCACTGTCAGTCCCCCATCTCTGGTGGGTTAAGGCTTTCTTAAACCAATGGAATCTTCCCACCAACACCTTCTTTCTAGGAGACCGTGAAGTTTCAATTTCTTTGGAAGAGTTTCACGAGATCTCGGGGTTGCCGGTCAGGGGGACGCTTTATGAGGAACTGCTGCCTCCTGATGAGTATGTTTTCGAAACCAAGCCTGCTATGCTCGATGGCCTGTCGACTGAAAATACCGTCCGCCATAAGCACCCAAGTTTAATCAGGACTCTGAGCATTTTTGAGAAGCTATTCACAGAGTCAGAGGAGAAGGGCGTCACTTTCAAAAGTTTTATCGCCTGCTTCCTTCGCGGAGACGTTATATCAAAGACGGCTTCGAAGTTTGCGAGTATCAATGACCCTTTCAGGTTTGGTTTAAACAAGCTACCGGCTAAAGAAGAGGATTTGCCGCAGTTCTACATTCCAATCCTGTCGGCCTACGTTTTGAGTCGATCGCAGCTCCTGGCATAGATAAAGAGAATTTCTTCGTGGGTTTTATCAGCGTCTGGCTCAGCTGGTTCGCCATTCCAACGCACCGTTGTTTTATGAGGGCTTCAGTCATTTACCCTGCTCATCGCATTGCTGGAGGGACGTGACTGGCCGTGGGCATTGCAGGGTTAGCGCATCTATATCATGGGCTAAGCGCTGCAGCCAATACCTCAACCCTAAGCGTGAACGTAGTGAGTTTCTCTCTTCATTACTTTACGTCATGAATTGATATGCACGTGCTAGGGGCATTCGCCGCACATCAGAGGCCCTGCTTTTATGATGCCTACACTTTTCCGCTGCTCATGAGGTTGGTGGACGCTTCGGCTCCTGATCCGACTCAGTCCAGAGCTATTCGTGTGCTGATTAATCCCCATGCCAATACGGGCAGGAAGGTATTCAACGATCGAGTCCTCTCTGCTCCTTCAGGACCCATTCAACGGCTTTGTGACTCGTCGAAAGTGGGAGCACCCTCCCTGAAGCCCAAGGAAGCCACGCACTTATATTCGATTAGATCGGGTTATCTGGTATTTCGTCAAAACAGTGCGGCCCTTTTTATGCGGTACAACCCACACCTCTTTGCTCGGCAACTAGGATATGACTATGGTGTCCCCTTTGAGGCGTTTACAGTGGAGCCCAGCCCATCGTCAGAAGTCGTTCGTGACGCCGCTCATCACTTCATGCGGCTGGACACCGGCTCTCGCTTCGTGCTTCCTGAAGCTGATTATATTCCTCGATGTGTGGGGTCTTTCACGGGCTGGTACCTCCACCGAGTCAGTCCCATTATCGCTGAGGAGAGGAGGATGCTCCTCGGATATAGGGTTCCTACTCCGATCCAGGCTACGGGAGTCCCGCCGCGACCGCGGGCAGTGGTTCGCCCTCTTTTGAGAGATACCGGTGTTGTGCTTATTCCTGAGGCGGCGGAAATGGATCTAACTCCCATAGCTGGTATATCGCTGCGCACTAGAGCTCAATCAAGGGCCAATAAGGCGCCAGTAGCAGTATCATCAGCTGCGGCGTCAGCATTGGCAGTGTCGTCGTCGGTAGCACCGCCAAGTGAGGATATTGAAGGCAAGGTGGGTCAACGTCGCACTTAAGCACCGAGGGGAAAGAAGCGATCGTCTTCTGCAGTTAGTTCTGGGTCCAAGAGGCGAAAGAAGACGGTCACCAATCTGCTTGACTTTTTAGTGGAATCGGAGCCTATCCTTCAAGATGAACCACTAGCCATGCAAGAATCGGATGATGGTCTACTTTTCCCGGGTTCATCTACCGAGGAAGCCGCACAATTGGCTGAGATTATAAGACGCTCACAGGATGAATCTGAGAATGTAAGGATCCCGAAGAGGCCTTATCCTGCTGTCATCTTTTACGAAGATCCTCCATCGATATGGCGGATATTTATAGATCCTTTGGAAGAGGGAGGCGAGATAGCTCTTAAACAGCCTATCTAGGCCGATGCTGAAGATGCGCTTTCGTTGTGGACCAGTGGCCATGAGTCTAACCTCGAACCCCAGCGAGCATACTTCCTCAGGAAGGAATGACGGCTTGAACAAGCCATACTAGAAGCTCCTTTACGCATTGGTATGCTTATATATCCTTTTGTAGTATTTTGCACTGCTTATATATATATATATATATATATATATATATATATATATATATATATATATATATATATATGTATGTATCCTTATCCTCGTGGAAACTTTGCAGGGACTTCGGCAATGGCGGAGGATCTGAGCTCGAGTCGCGCCTTGCTTATGGACTCCGCAAATATCCCCGATGAGACACTAGTAAGTGTGGATGGGGTCGGTACAACTGTTGTTCCTGCCACGGAGCTCCCCTCGGTGACTCCCGTTACCCAGGTGCTTGCTCCCCCGGAAGAGGCATCTTCATTAGCCACGGATTCGATGGATCTTTCTGGGGACGGCCCGGAGGCTAAGGGACAGGTAGTCGGGGCCACCGTCCTTTTATTGGAGCCCGCAGTGGTAGCTGCCGCTCCTCAGTTGGAAGTTGTTATACCGGCTCATGTCCCCGATGATGTTCCTGGGGGTATGGAGGAGGCCGCCGAAGCTGCTATCCCTCTTGTTCAGAGCGGGAGGAGCATTGAAGGTAGCCTTCTATATTTTATATGAATAATCTCTTCATTATCTGAACCTTTCTGTCTTTTCAGAGCTACGAGAATTGGCGGCGTCCATCATGGACTTGTCCCCAAGGAAATCTTTCCGGCGTCTGCTAGAGATGGCCGCTCCGCAGGCGATATCCCCTCAACGCATCGTCCTCTCTTCCGGGCAAGACTAGTGTCATTTGCCCTCTCCTCACGGCATTATTATTATTCCATATAATAACACTGATGTCTTTTACAGTTCTGGAAGCTGATGATAAAGTTGAGATTCTTGACGGGCTTGGAGAGCCTTCAGACCCTTCTTGCATGACTGTGGGTAAGTGAAATTTCGATACTTTTTCACCTGCTCTTTGCTTGCGAGTCTTGCTAATTTCTTTTTATGAATCTTAACAGCTTTTCCATCTCTTACGATGCTCGAATCTCGCATCGTCATGCCGCCCGACCCTTATGCTCTACGTGCCTCGGAACAGATGGCAAAGCTAAGCCTTCACTCCTTGTCAGCTCTGATTGAAGACCTTCGTGTTGGCAGTCTGATCACGGCCGAAGCATTTGCTGCTGAAGCCAATGGTTCTCTTCCCTTTCTTGCTACTTATCATAGTGAAACATTGGTGCAAGTCTGGGTTGAGTTCTGTCGTCAGGTGGAAGCTTGCTTGCATAGTCTTGAATGTACATGCCTTCCTTCAGAGGTTGTGGCTGCAAAGGTGAACTTACGGGGGATGATTGAGCGGTGCGCTGCGAATATGCTGTCATGCGAGAAGAGGCTCAGCCAAAAATTTTCAGAGAGGAAGCTGGCTTCAACTGCGCTACGGGAACTTCAAGCTAATCTTACGGCAAAGACCACTCAGGCGTATGAACTTTGGTGAGGGCTTCAGGAGGCTATCAAGGAGGTGGTATCAATTGATAAAGCCGTCATTTTCACTCGCGAAATGATCGAAGCTCATAAAGTTACCGAAAAAGAGCTTGAAAGTCAGCTTGCCTCATACCAGGCTCAGCAGTCTTAAGCGAAGGCTCGTCTCTTAGCGATAATGAATCATGAGGCTGAGGCCCAGCGGAAAAACGATGAATTGGAAAATCTATTGAATCGTCTGCCGGCTTGAAGAATTGTATATTTTTCTTTTTATTCTTCTTTTGTACATACTCCTGAATGAGAGTATACTTTTTTATTCTTCCATAAATTGTACTTTGTATTCATTTTGATTCATGAATAAAAGACATATTTTGCTTCATGATGATGTGTCCCATTTTAGTAAATGCATTTTATGGATAATCTATTTTGATCTCCTTCTAGGACAGCAATGGCTTAGGGGTCAGGTTCAGATCTGCCTCCTAAGGCTTTTCAACTTTATGAGCCGTGAGGGTCTCATAAAGGTATTTCTCCTTACGAGCCGTGAGGATCTTGTAAATATAATTTCTCCTTAAAAATCGTGAGCATTCCTAAGTGTATTTTCTCTTGAGAGTCGTAAGGATCTCACAAGAGAATTTTCTTCCTTACAAGTCGAGAGGACCCGTAAGTGATTATTTCTTTTCTTGTCGGAGAGTGTGGTCCGTAGAAAATCTACCTTGACCTCTCTGCGAAGCAACGATGGCTTGGGAGACAGGGTTAGGATTTGCGTCCTAAGACTTTTCAACTTTATGAGCCGTGAGGGTCTCATAAAGAATTTTCTCCCTACAGGTCGAGAGGATCCCATAGGTGTATTTTCTCCTTAGGAATCGTGAGGATTCCTAAGTGCGTTTTCCCTTGAGAGTCGTAAGGATCTCACAAGAGAATTTTCCCTCTTACAAGTCGAGAGGACTTGTAAGTGGTTGTTTCCCTCCTTGTCGAGATTCGACTTTGGAGAGTGTGGTCCATGAATAGTATGCAAGAGTCCATTTTGGACCGACTTGCAGGGCCCCAGTGCTTAGGAAACAGGTTTTTTAATTCCCACTGCCTAAGACTTTTTCCTAATGAGTCGAGACGAATCGTGAAGTTCTCGCAAGAATGTCCTAACGTTACAGTTAACCTTTGCTCTTTACAACAGAGGTACGTTAGGGTCTGTGGTACTAAGGTTTTGCCCGTTGTACCGTCGCGTTGGCTGATGTATCCCTCGATAAGTAATCTTGCTGTTCGAGTAGCCTTGCGATTGTCATGTCTCTGATCCCTTCGGGGGCTGGACAAGACGTCTTCAAGCAACCTTCCTAAGCAGTTTGACCGTCGGAAGAGCAAGCGTTAGGAATTTTGCCATGCCGCTTTTTACTTGAGGTTGGGCTCATTTTGGAGAGCCCCGATGAGTCATAACCACTCCGCACTGGTGTGGGATGATCTCTGATAGTCTTTCAGGTTTTATATGAGTTGTCGTCAAGACCCTGAAGGTAGGAATTTGGCATTTGCTTCATTTTGCTGGCATTACGTCTGCTGTATCGAGACGAATGTCGCGGTTGTCTCTAGGTTGCGTGTGAACCGTCGAGGCTTGGAACTAAGGATTTTGCCGTGGCTCCGTTATTTGATTGTTGCGTCTGGATCTTGCTGGAGGAAGAATGCTGTGGTGACATCTCGTCTACTGTATCGAGATGAACGTCGAGGTGGCGATCCCTCCATGCTGGTGTGGGATAATCTCTGGTAGTCTTTCAGGTTTTATATGAGTTGCCGTCAAGACCCTGAAGCTAGGAATTTGGCATTTGCTTCGTTTTGCTGGCATTGCGTCTGCTGTATCGAGACGAATGTCGCGGTTGTCGCTAGGTTGCGTGTGAACCGTCGAGGCTTGGAACTAGGGATTTTGCCGTGGCTCCTTTGTTTGATTGTCGCGTCTGAATCCTGTTGGAGGAAGAACGCTGTGGTGACTGTAACACCCGAGCCCAATGCTACTATTTTCAGTTACTGTTTGAGAATAATATGGTACTCATTTCATTTAACTTGCTTGTTTGTTGCTTACTGTAAAATTTATCCGGCAAAGTCATTTCTACATATAACAAATTTTTGGCATCTAAAATAAAATTAAAAATATTCATCTTGTCTTGCTTGACACCCCTAACTATGTTGTAGTGTCCGTGCATCGTGTTCTCGTCCCGTTCAGTGAAACAGGCGAGTTTGGACGGCTACGTTCACGTACGTGTGTCCGTTTTGGGGGTATGCTTTTTGATCATAAAACACTTCATTTTAAATTTGGATCCCGCTTAAAATCCTATTATTTCAATTTCAAATTTTTGGACTCGACCCGGGCGCAATTTGGAAATGTTTTATTTGGCGCCAAAATCACAAATTTTAATATTATTAAAACCATCGCATATATTTTTCTAACTAACCTAATATCTTACTGTTCATTACCTATCTTTTAAATCTTTAAGTTAACCATATAATATTTTACAATTTTTTATATCCTTCTCAATTTATTCTCTCAGCCAATCGCAACCTCCCATTTAGCCCCACTTTTCTCTCTCTCTCTCTCTCTCCACTTTTTTCTCTCTCTCTCCCCCTCATATATTCTCTCGTACTTCTCTTTATCATTCTTTCTCCTCTTGCTTCATGTCTCGTTTCTCATTTTTTAAACTGTTCTTTTGTTGCCGGAATTCCGTCGTGCCGGTGACGCTTCTCGACGTTCCAGCGAGGTATCCCGACCCGTGTGGTTCCTTTGTTCGTCGTTTGGGTTCATTCCGTGAACCGTGCGTCCGTCGCGAGTTTTCCCCGCCGACGGTTAACGTTCCGTTTTTCCGATTCGCGACCCATCGAGGCAAGTTAATCTTGCTACATGCTATATAATTATTTTTATACCTATTTAAATAAATACCATACCTATAGCTTAAATCTAGTGCCCCATGTTTAATTTTGTAACGTTTCGATGTTCCATTTGCATCCGTTTATATCATATTAAATCTAGATCATGAAAACTTATCTAGTGACATACTAGATTACATTATACTGCATCCATATCAACTAAAATATACATCATCGTAATATTTCTTATTATTATCTTTAACTAGTTTATAATCTTCATTTTATAATGTTATACATTTGAAAATATTATAGTTTACACATGAAACGTCGTTGTAAAATCGGATATGATAAATCTGAAATTTACTGTACACCTTATCTTGTAAAATTCATTATAAATCATAGAAAAATCATTAGTATACGTTCTTTAGTTCGTTACGAAGCTAACTCAGAATACTATAACTCTATGAAATATTTACTTGCAAAATAAATTGTTTAAATAACTTAAAATGCAAATGAAATTGTCTCCAAACTGCTGTCTAGGGAAATTCCAGCAGCAAACTTTCAATTTCGAATGTTCATAACTTTTTGTAGGGACAACCTGAGATGCTTATACTTATAAAACTTAAAACCTTATTGAATTATCTTTGTTTTGGTATAAGACACGTCCTTTTTGGAGAACGTTTGTTATTTTTAAGCTATTATACAAATTAGGGTGACGCTGAATTTCTGAACGGAACCTTCTTGTGCATGGTTAATCAATACCACTTTTATAGTTATTAATCGCTTTGAATATGCTATCCATATTAATATTATTATATCAATATTTTTATCACATATTGCTTAGTTGTACATCCCACATTACCATTTTATAGTTTTATAACTTTTCGGATACCCGTTTGCATCCATCGCATTTAAGATACATATAATTGCATCCATAGATCACATTACTAAATAATAATGTGATATTAACACTCCATGTTTAATAAATTGCATCCTAATTAATATTGGAACTATAAATATAACCCTAATCGACAACTGTGCATCCATATCCTTGAAATTATATCTATTTGCATATCATATTACATGTTCTAGTTTATTGTTCTGATAGTACTCATGCTTGTTTATCTATACACATGCTTATGTTAGTTTGATTATGAGCACCCACATGACATCTTGTGCTTCCTGACATAACCTGTTACACTTCCTACTTGACATGACATGGTACCGTACACTGCTTGACATGACCTGATGTACCATGACCTGACCCGTTACCTGATCCTGTGTCTAATGCCAACAAACCTGACATGTAGTCCTTATGGACCGTTCCTGTTGTCTATCCAGACAAACCTGCACCTACCTGATCCTGTGTTGGCATTAGTTCTTGATTACGGAATACCTGACTTGAACATATAACCTTGGGGGTATGGGGAAATCAAAAGTGTAAACTAAAGTGTAACTTAAAAGGGTATTACTTGATCCGTGGTCCCGGGGGGTAACGGGACAGAGCCATTCGTGACTCTTACATCTTGATCCGTGGTCCCGGGGGGTAACGGGACAGAACCACTATTGGTTCACATATTCCTGATCCGTGGTCCCGGGGGGTAACGGGACATATCCTTTGAGTTACATGGAGGATTACTCAAATTGATTTCAAAGACTTTAGAATAGAAAACCTGATAGAACAGTTTAGTTTACCCACTGCACGCTACCCTGTACTGTTATGATTCATATTATTGTTATTCTTGCTGTATTCATATTTATATTACATTGCCTGCTACACTGTTCATATTATATTACTTGATGACATGACGTGCTGACGTCTGGGTTTTGCATGGCCCAGATTCCGTACCGCTGTTGCAGTCCGAGCAGGGGTACTTCAGCCAGCAGGCTGAGCTGTGAGTTCAGTAGTAGTTAGTTTTATTTCCTGCATTTATTTCCTGTTGTGAGCCTGCATTATGGGACACACTTTTCTGTTATTTGTATTGGATCATTTGCTTCCGCATTTATTTATTATTGACTCCTGTTATTCTGGATTATGGACATGTTTTAGATAATTTTATCTTGTTCTTGATATCTCTACAGCCGTAATGTGACTGTGGATGGATACTTCCTACCCACATGTAGTATGGTTGGCTATGTCACGTGCCCAATCTAGCACACTCTGGGAAGCGGGGCGTGACATGGTTCTTTTGGTATCAGAGCCATAGGATAGTCGGGTTGATTCTTTTGTACTTGGGTATTGTACCGAATACACGAATCAGAATACCCGTGTTTAGGAAACATGTCCTGCCACCTTGACCGTTTTACCATTCTTGAATCACATTCTTCCTGATTATATCTTTTACAATGTGCAAACTTCCTTTACATATCGATTCGAAAACCTGATTCCTTGTTATCTCTAGGACTTAGGCGACTTGGATGGAGTTATGTAATTGTGGCTATGACACCGCGGCATAGTTACAATACGCTACTCTATTTAAGTATCTTGGAGTTCTAGCCATGATCTATATTCAAAATCTATCATCATTCTAATGTTGGGTATTTTGAGTTCAGGATTATGGCCGGTAAGAAATTGAAGACATACCAGAGGCGTGTGGACGAAGCCACCATGCTTGGAGTGATAAGAGGAATGCTGAAGAATCAAAGAAACAGACCGAGCTGATCCAGCAGCAAGCGAACTCGTTTCGGGAAGGTTTGCAGATCGTTCAGCAGTCTGTGAACAATGTTGGAGCTAGACCAGTTGACCGAGTAGGGACCGTAGCAGATTTCAGGCGGTTGGGTCCGTCTACATTTACTAGTTTAAAGGAGCCGTTGCTAGTGGAGCAGTGGCTAGTTGACACAGAGAACTTGCTTTTTGCGGCACAGATTCCAGATGACAAAAAAAAGTTGTTGTGGTACGCATTCAGCTAATGGACTACGCCCGAGAATGGTGGCTTGTTGAGGAGACCCGCTTGCCCAAGCCGATCAAGTGGGCGAATTTTTCTAAGAGTTTCCTGGAGAAGTTCTTTCCGCGGACTGCACGGGAGGAAATGGAAGAGAAGTTCATCGGACTAAAGCAGAAGGGAGCACCCGTAGATGTGCATGTAGCAGAATGGGCGAGACTCAGTAGTTTCGCTGGACCTTTAGTTGCCAACGATGCAGACAGGGCACGGAGATTCATGCGCAGACTGGACGCGGACATCCAGTGGCAGATTGTCTCCCTGGGTTTGACCACTTTCTCACAAATACTTGCAGCAGCCAAGAGCAACAGAGTTTATCTGGGATGAAAGGGAGTTTGCAGCAGACAGCAGTTGCGTTAAGGAAGCAGTTCGGTCGGGCCGGTCGAGTTTAAGGCTAGGCCGCAAACAATATTCTTGCATCAATGGAAGTGATGAAAGTAAAGAGCCGGCTGTTGTTCGTGATTCTATGGACGTGTTTGAAGATATATCGGGTTTACCGCTGAGGAGAGACGTGGAGTTCGCAATTGATCTTATTCCTGGTGCAGCGCCAGTATCTAAAGCGTATTATCCAATGGCACCAGTAGAGTTGGAAGAAGTTAAGAAACAGGTTGCTGAATTGCTTGAAAAGGGTTGGATTCGAAGCAGTAACTCGTCTTGGGGAGCTCCAGTTCTTCTAGTAAAGAAGAAAGATGGCACAAGAAGAATGTGCATCGACTATCGAGAGTTAAACCGGGTGACCATTAAGAACAAGTACCCGATCCCTCGTATTGGAGAACTTTTTGAGCAGCTTAGTGGCGCGAGGGTATTCTCGAAGCTGGATTTGCGATCCGGATATCGTCAGGTCCGAGTGAAAACAGAAGATATTTGCAAGACGGCGTTCCGAACTCGGTATGGACATTACGAGTACTTAGTGATGCCCTTCGGAGTAACGAATGCACCGGCAGTATTCATGGACTTGATGAACCGAATCTTTTCACCGTTCTTGGATCAGTTCATTGTTGTATTCATTGACGATATTCTGGTTTACTCGAAGAGTTTTGAAGAGCATGCTGAGCATTTGAAGATCGCACTGCTGACGTTGAGATAGGAGAAATTGTATGCGAAGATGAGTAAGTGCGAGTTTTGGCGGAGGAAGTAAGGTTTTTGGGGCATGTTGTGTCTGGCGATGGCATTGCCGTCGATCCAGAAAAGATTGCAGCAGTTCGAGATTGGCCTATTCCAAAGAATGTTGCTGAGATAAGAAGTTTCTTTGGATTAGCCGGATACTACAGGAGATTTGTGGAGAACTTTGCTCGTCTGGCAGAGCCGTTGACCAAGCTTACGCGCAAGGAGGTACCTTTTGTATAGGCGGATAAGTGTGCATTAGCTTTCGAGACGTTGAAGCAGAAGTTGATTACCTCCCCTATTCTGACCGTGCCAGACAATTCCGGAGGATTGGTGATTCACAGCGACGCATCTGGGAAAGGATTGGGATGTGTTTTGATGCAGCGTGGGAAGGTTGTAGCATACGCATCGAGACAGTTGAAGACCCATGAGAAGAATTACCCAACTCATGACTTGGAGCTTGCGGCTGTGATTTTCGCTTTGAAGATTTGGAGACACTACCTTTTGGGCGAAAGAGTCGAAGTTTTTACGGATCATAAGAGCTTGAAGTATGTGTTCACACAGAAGGAGCTTAACATGAGGCTGCGTAGATGGTTGGAGCTGATGGCTGACTACGATCTTGATCTTAAGTACCATCCGGAAAAGGTTAATGTTGTGCCGGATGCGCTTAGTCGGTTACCAGTAATTTAGGTGTTAACTACGCAGAAGGAGATCGTCGCAGATTTTCGAAGATTTGACTTGGAGGTTCTGCTACCGCGTTCTACGGGACAGTTGTTGCATCTGCAAGTACATTCGTTTTTGATCGAGAATATTAAAGCAGCTCAATCGCAGGATCCTAGACTGCAAAAGTTTCGAGAGCAGGTTGAAGCTGGGCTACGAACAGATTTATTGATCCATGAAGATGGTTCGTTGAGGTATGGTAGCCGTTTGTGTGTGCCAAAAGGTGATGTTCGTGAAGAGCTTATGAAGGAGGCACACAGTTCAGCTTATTCTGTACATCCAGGAGGCACAAAGATGTACCGAGATATTCGACAGCATTTCTGGTGGGAGGGCATGAAGCGGGAGATTGCTCGCTTTGTGGCGAAGTGCTTTGCGTGTCAGCAAGTTAAGGCTGAACATCAAAGGGTTGCTGGTTTATTGCAACCACTTCCGATTCCTCAGTAGAAGTGGGAACATATAACCATGGATTTCGTGACGGCTTTACCGCGGAGTCCAAAAGGCAACAATGCAGTATGGGTAATTGTTGATCGATTGACCAAGGCAGCTCACTTTATTCCTTTTCGGGTTGGTCAATCAATAGAGACTTTGGCAGAGCGGTACATGCAGGAGATTGTAAGATTGCATGGAGTACCGGTGAGTATCGTGTCCGATTAGGACACTCGGTTCTTATCACACTTCTGGAGGAGTTTACAGGAAAGTTTGGGGACTCGATTAAAGTTTAGCACAGCTTATCATCCTCAAACTGATGGTCAGTCGGAGAGAACGATCCAAACTCTTGAGGATATGTTGAGAGCATGCATGTTGGACTTCAAGGGGTCTTGGGAGGATCATCTACTTTTGGTGGAGTTGTTTTACAACAACAGTTTTCAGGCAACTATTCAGATGGCTCCATTTGAAGCTTTGTATGGTCGTAAATGCCGTTCACCTGTTTGTTGGGACGATGTCGGTGAACGAAGATTATTGGGACCAGATTTGGTTGTGCAGACAGTTGAGAAGGTTAACCCTATCAGAAATCATATGAAGGCAGCACAGGACCGACAGAAGAGTTGGGCAGATACGTCAAGAAGACCTCTAGAGTTCGCCGTGGGTGATTTGGTATTCATGAAGATATCATCGACTAGAGGGGTGATTCGTTTTGGAAGTCGAGGAAAGCTTAGTCCTCGATTCGTTGGACCCTTTGAGATCTTGGAGCGTGTTGGTGAGGTAGCATATCGTTTGGCGTTACCGCAGTCCTTGGCGAATGTGCACGATGTGTTTCACGTATCTCAACTCTGTAAGTATGTTCGAGATGAAACACACGTTTTGGATTATTCGGAGATAACAGTACGAGAAGACTTGACTTTTGAGGAGCGACCGATTGGAATCGTGGATCGAGGGGAAAAAGGTTCTTAAGAACAAGGTTATTCCCCTGTGCTTGTTTCTTGGGGTAATCGCTCGTGTGGAGAGTCCACTTGGGAACGAGAAGATGAAATCCGGCAGAAGTTTCCTCACCTTTTCTTGTAGTTATCTATCTTTATATTCTTGGAATTTCGAGGACGAAATTCTTTTTGTAGTTGGGTATAATGTAACACCCGAGCCCAATGCTACTATTTTCAGTTACTGTTTGAGCATAATATGGTACTCATTTCATTTAACTTGCTTGTTTGTTGCTTACTGTAAAATTTACCCGGCAAAGTCATTTCTACATATAACAAATTTTTGGCATCTAAAATAAAATTAAAAATATTCATCTTGTCCTGCTTGACACCCCTATCCCTGTTGTAGCGTCCGTGCATCGTGTTCTCGTCCCGTTCAGTGAAACAGACGAGTTTGGACGGCTATATGCATGTACGTGTGTCCATTTTGGGGGTATGCTTTTTGATCATAAAACACTTCATTTTAAATTTGGATCCCGCTTAAAATCCTATTATTTCAATTTCAAATTTTTGGACTCGACCCGGGCGCAATTTGGAAATGTTTTATTTGGCGCCAAAATCCTAAATTTTAATATTATTAAAACCATCGCATATATTTTTCTAACTAACCTGATATCTTACTGTTCATTACCTATCTTTTAAATCTTTAAGTTAACCATATAATATTTTACAATCTTTTATATCCTTCTCAATTTATTCTCTCAGCCAATCGCAACCTCCCCTTTAGCCCCACTTCTCTCTCTCTCTCTCTCTCCACTTTTTTCTCTCTCTCTCCCCCTCATATATTCTCTCGTACTTCTCTTTATCATTCTTTCTCCTCTTGCTTCATGTCTCGTTTCTCATTTTTTTAACTGTTCTTTTGTTGCCGGAATTCCGTCGTGCCGGTGACGCTTCTCGACGTTCCAGCGAGGTATCCCGACCCGTGTGGTTCCTTTGTTCGTCGTTTGGGTTCATTCCGTGAACCGTGCGTCCGTCGCGAGTTTTCCCCGCCGACGGTTAACGTTCCGTTTTTCCGATTCGCGACCCATCGAGGCAAGTTAATCTTGCTACATGCTATATAATTCTTTTTATACCTATTTAAATAAATACCATACCTATAGCTTAAATCTAGTGCCCTATGTTTAATTTTGTAACGTTTCGATGTTCCATTTGCATCCGTTTATATCATATTAAATCTAGATCATGAAAACTTATCTTGTGACATACTAGATTACATTATACTGCATCCATATCAACTAAAATATACATCATCGTAATATTTCTTATTATTGTCTTTAACTAGTTTATAATCTTCATTTTATTATGTTATACATTTGAAAATATTATAGTTTACACATGAAACGTCGTTGTAAAATCGGATATGACAAATCTGAAATTTACTGTACACCTTATCTTATAAAATTCATTATAAATCATAAAAAAATCATTAGTATACGTTCTTTAGTTCGTTACGAAGATAACTCAGAATACTATAACTCTATGAAATATTTACTTTCAAAATAAATTGTTTAAATAACGTAAAATGCAAATGAAATTGTCTCCAAACTGCTGTCTAGGGAAATTCCAGCAGCAAACTTTCAATTTCGAATGTTCATAACTTTTTGTAGGGACAACCTGAGATGCTTATACTTATAAAACTGAAAACCTTATTGAATTATCTTTGTTTTGGTATAAGACATGTCCTTTTTGGAGAACGTTTGTTATTTTTAAGCTATTTTACAAATTAGGGTGACGCTGAATTTCTGAACGGAATCTTCTTGTGCATGGTTAATCAATACCACTTTTATAGTTATTAATCGCTTTGAATATGCTATCCATATTAATATTATTATATCAATATTTTTATCACATATTGCTTAGTTGTACATCCCACATTACCATTTTATAGTTTTATAACTTTTCGGATACCCGTTTGCATCCATCGCATTTAAGATACATATAATTGCATCCATAGATCACATTACTACATAATAATGTGATATTAACACTCAATGTTTAATAAATTGCATCCTAATTAATATTGGAACTATAAATATAACCCTAATCGACAACTGTGCATCCATATCCTTGAAATTATATCTATTTGCATATCATATTACATGTTCCAGTTTATTGTTCTGATAGTACTCATGCTTGTTTATCTATACACATGCTTATGTTAGTTTGATTATGAGCACCCACATGACATCTTGTGCTTCCTGACATGACCTGTTACACTTCCTACTTGACATGACATGGTACCGTACACTGCTTGACTTGACCTGATGTACCATGACCTGACCCGTTACCTGATCCTGTGTCTAATGCCAACAAACCTGACATGTAGTCCTTACGGACCGTTCCTGTTGTCTATCCAGACAAACCTGCACCTACCTGATCCTGTGTTGGCATTAGTTCTTGATTACGGAATACCTGACTTGAACACATAACCTTGGGGGTATGGGGAAATCAAAAGTGTAAACTAAAGTGTAACTTAAAAGGGTATTACTTGATCCGTGGTCCCGGGGGGTAACGGGACAAAGCCATTCGTGACTCTTACATCTTGATCCGTGGTCCCGGGGGGTAACGGGACAGAGCCATTTGTGACTCTTACATCTTGATCCGTGGTCCCGGGGGGTAACGGGACAGAGCCATTCGTGACTCTTACATTTTCCTGATCCGTGGTCCCGGGGGGTAACGGGACAGAACCACTATTGGTTCACATATTCCTGATCCGTGGTCCCGGAGGGTAACGGGACATATCCTTTGAGTTACATGGAGAATTACTCAAATTGATTTCAAAGACTTTAGAATAGAAAACCTGATAGAACAGTTTAGTTTACCCACTGCACGCTACCCTGTACTGTTATGATTCATATTATTGTTATTCTTGCTGTATTCATATTTATATTACATTGCCTGCTACTCTGTTCATATTATATTACTTGATGACATGACGCGCTGACGTCTGGGTTTTGCATGGCCCAGATTCCGTACTGCTGTTGCAGTCCGAGCAGGGGTACTTCAGCCAGCAGGCTGAGCTGTGAGTTCAGTAGTAGTTAGTTTTATTTCCTGCATTTATTTCCTGTTGTGAGCCTGCATGATGGGACACACTTTTCGGTTATTTGTATTGGATCATTTGCTTCCGCATTTATTTATTATTGACTCCTGTTATTCTGGATTATGGACATGTTTTAGATAATTTTATCTTGTTCTTGATATCTACAGCCGTAATGTGACTGTGGATGGATACTTCCTACCCACAGGTAGCATGGTTGGCTATGTCATGTGCCCAATCTAGCATACTCTGGAAAGCGGGGCGTGACTGTGACATTTCGTCTGTTGTAACGAGACGAATGCTGAGGTGGAGCCGGGATTTTGCCACCACTCCGCTTTGTTTCAACCATGGGGTCTTTCGTTGACGTTGCATCCGCATCCTGCAGGGCTGCGAAGGAACGTCGTTGTTGACATTGCGTCTGCCGTAATGAGACGAATGCTGCGGTGGAGCTGGGAATTTGCCGTCACTCCGCTTTGTTTCGACCATGAGGTCTTTCGTTGACGTTGCATCTGCATCCTGTTGGACTGCGAAGGAACGCCGTTATCTGCATCCTGCTGGACTGCGAAGGAACGTCGTTGTTGACATTGCGTCTGGTGTAACGAGACGAATGCTGAGGTGGAGCTAGGATTTTGCCGTCACTCTGCTTTGTTGACACTGCGTCTGCTGTAACGTGACGAATGTCGAGGCGGTCTCTAGGTTGTCTGTGAACCGTCGAGATTCGGAGTAGGGACTTTGCCATGGCTCCAAGGTTGATGGCCGTGTCTGAATCCTACTGGAATGAGGAGGAATGCTGTTGTGGGTCTCAAGGCTGTAGATGAACCGTCGAGACTTGGCCCCTTTCGGACGGGACCTGGTGGGAATGTATGGTTCCCTTTTTGTTCACGCCCCTGGATTGTATATAGGGATCGATGTGATCTCACCTGTAGGGCAAAAAGTTTCATTTCATTTCATTTTTTTTATTTCTTTCCGCGATGCTCTAACATTTCAGATTTTTTATATCGCGAAAGTCGGGATTGCCCTATCATTTTGGCTTTTTATTCGCGGTGCCCAATCATTTTGGCTATTTGTTTTATTTACTCGCTGCTTTTTATTGCGAGTTGCCCAACCATTTCGGCTATTTTGTATGCATACATTTTTACTTGCTGATTTTGTTGCAAGTTGCCCCATCATTTCGGCTATTTCGTATGCATTTATGGCTCGTCGACTTTTCACCACGAGTATGGAACTTGGGATCTGGTGCCAATCTTAGTATCAGCATTGCTGCGACTGGAATATTGCCAGGAGTGAATCATCATTTTCCATGAAAGGGCTTGGAATTTGATATCGATTTAGGCATCAACATCGCTACAACTGGGATATTACCAGGAGCGAATCATCATTTGCCTCTGTCGATGTCGAAAAAAGGTGGCTTAACAAACAGGGTTAGGATCCCGTCGACTAAGACTTTTGACTTCATGAGCCATAAGGGTCTCATAAAGGTGTTTTTCCCTACGAGTCGTGAGGATCTTGTAGGTTCGTTTTCTCCTTAGGAATCGTGAGGATTTCTAAGTGTGTATTCTCTTATAAATCGTAAGGATCTTACAAGAGTGTTTTCTTCTTGCAAGTCGAGAGGACCTACAAGTGTTTGTTCATCGTGTGAGCATATCCTTAATCGCTGGTGGGACTTTGTTAAGGAAAGGTTTATTCGTGCCCATGGATTGTATATAAAGGTCAACATTGAACCGCTTGTAGGGCAGTCTAAGAAGTATGATGAATTAAGAACAAGTTCAGATCCCTGTAGCTTAAGACTTTTGAATCCTATGAGCCGTGAGGGTCTCAAAGGGGAATTCTCCTTACGAGTTGTGAGGATCTCGTAAGTGTGATTTCTCCTTAGGAATCGTGAGGATTCCTAAGTGTGTTTCTCCCTTGTGAGTCGTAAGGATCTCACGCAGGTATTTTCTCCTTACAGGGTCGAGAGGACCTTGCAAATGTCTTTTAACGAGATTGCGCCCTTTCGGGTTTTTCACAAACTCGCCGGTAGTCCTGCTGTTTTTACTCACGGAGCCCTTTCGGGTTTTCATCCGTGCCCATTTTTCTTGTGGAAGTACCTTTTTTATTTTTGCGCCCTTTCGGGCATCGCTGGTAGTCCTGCTGTTTTTACTCACGGCGCCCTTTCGGGTTTTCATCCGTGCCCATTTTGCTCGTGGACATACCGTTTTTTTAGCGTCAGCCCTAGGATGCTGCGGTTTGTAGTAGTTTAACGACGTTTCGGTCAATTGCAAGTTTTAGGACATTACGGTCCATCGTTAGTTTAGGGACGTTTCGGTCCGCCGTCATCATATTTGAGGAGAGTTTCTAGTCTACGGACTTTTCGGTCCATGGGGCTTCCTCTATGAATAAGCACGATGCCCCCGGTATGTCCATCTTTTTCGGATCATGTGGTTGTGGCGGGTTCATCTTCCAGTTTTCGGACAATGTGAACTTGCCTTGTTGGTATTGGTCCTCAATCTAGCCTTTGAAGACGAAGCAATCTTCGATTGGATGGCTCATTGCTTGGTGGTAAGGGCAGTAATTAGGATTTTTGACATCGCCTGGCTGCAACGGACGTTTTGGATCTGGCAGATTGATGAGTCTGTTGCGCACTGCCAGCTCGAACAGTCTCCTCGTTTTATCCCAGGGAAACGAGTAAGGACGTCCCAGTCTCTCCTCGAGGGATGGGCGTGGACGCACGTTGTTTTGGCGAACAACCGGCTTTAAGTTGCTCGGCTGTTGTTGAGTATTGGCGACAAAGTTTGCTTTCCCTTTCCCTTTTTCGTTTCGCGGTTCCGGCTTCGAAGAGGAAGGCTTATGGCCCATCTGGTCCATTTGGGCCAGCTTGTCGATCAAGGCCTGGAAATTGGTTGGCTTGAAAAACATCATAAATTGTGAAATGGTCGCCTGAGAGTTAAGAGTACCCACGAACATGCCTACCGCAGGCGCTTCTTCAATGCGCTGCTCGCACTTCGACCATAGATTCCGCCACCGTATTGCATATTGGACCCAACTTTCTCCAGGCTTCACCCTGGCATTGATCAAAGCTGTGATTGGGGTGCGTTCGCTAGCACTCGCGAAACGCTGGGTGAATAGCAGCTCCATCTCTACAAATGTCTTGATAGAGTCATTCGGGAGCTCCGAATACCATTCGAACGCCGTCTCCGACAAGCTACCAACAAACTGGCTGAGCAAAAATTATCATCACCTCTAGTGTTGCCGCACAAGGCTCTGAATTGAGCGACGTGCTGATGCGGATTTCCCGTCCCCTTATATACGTAGAATTTTAGGATCGTTTATCCCGGCAGGTACCTTATTTGGTCGTACCAACCCGGATAGGGTCGTCCAGTCTTAACAATTTGCCCTGACGCTTCATTCGCCTGATGAGCTCGTATTTGTTGAGCTATATAATCATCGAGCGTGGCTTTAGAGATGGTCTCCTCTTTGGCTTCTGAACAAGCCGGAAGAGGGTTTGATGTCTCCGCTCGGTCGTCTTCGAGGATAGTCGGAGGATCTTCAGCTGGAGGATCCAACTGTAACATCATCCCGACCATGTCTTGGAATAAGAACGCCATTTGTTTTATATTGGACACTTGTTCCGCTGCCTCTTTGTCCTTCTTCTCAAGCATTCTCCGAAGGAATTCATCATCAGTTTCTCGCTCACGGCGCCGCTCTGAGGTCTCCGGATTTTCTTTCGGCCCAGTGAGTGCGGCCATTGCAGTTAGCATCTCCTGAAGGTTCTGCCGTTGCTGCTCCTGAGCCTTTGTTATCGATTGGGTAAGCGGTCGATGACCCGTAGAAGCACGGCTTTCCTCTTTTCCGAAAGCCATATAGATGGTGTGCACCACCATGCCCCCAGACTTGGGGCATTTAGATTCAATGTTCTTGTGATTCGTCGTAGACACCGGTGTTTCCTGATTTAAAATCAGGAAAGCCTACGAAAGAGGCTTCAGAAAAGGGTCACGTGCTTACATGTGACCACCAATCACGTGTTGGCACGTGACATCTAAAAGTATCGGCAAGACAGATCCGGTTAAAGAAAAGGGCTTCAGAAAAGGGTCACGTGCTTACACGTGACCAGCGGTCACGTGTTGGCACGTGACATCTAAAAGCGTCGGCAAGGCAAATTCAGTTTCCCAACTACATCGAAGAAAAGGGCTTCAGAAAGGGTCGCGTGCTCTCACGTGACTGTTCATATCAGATTTTTGCATTTTCATACCGCCCAATTTTTATCACATTGCATATTGGTAGGTACTCTTGAGCCGTGTTTGCTAGTCAATTGCAGGATACAGGTTCTCGGCTCTAAAACGGTGAAATCCATGGAAAAACACGACAAAATCCGGGTTCCTGCCAACCACAGATAAAACACGGGTCTCCGCTCTTTATCCGTCTGTTGCCACACACCGGTTTAGGAGACAAAATGGCAAATCGATTGTCACCTTCATGCACAAGGCTCAATGGCAACACAAGATCCAAGAAATCTACGCGGAGCTCAAGAAAATCATGATAAAAAGATCCACATCAAATCACCTTTTGCTCAACAGAAATTCTGGAAAAATCGTGAAGCAAATATGAGAAAAATCATGTTTCAGAATAAAGTACACAGCAAACCAGGGAAGCACAGAAATTTTGAAGACCCAACTCAACTATATGGCCGCGGATCCGCGGCCAATAGAGGGTCTAGGCTGCGGATCCGCGGCCATATGGTCTCCTCAGCAGAAAACTTTTCAGGGGCAGTTTGGTATTTTTATAAGGGTTCTGAATGTTGCCCTGGGTTTTCCTTCTCCAGCCTATAAATAGTCCAGAACTTGTGAAGCCATGTGTGCATAATCTTGTATTTTATTTTCTAGGTTTTAGTTGTTGTTTTTCTTCCTCCTCTCATCTCTTCTCCATTAAAATCTTGTGGTGAGCTTTTGAGTGAAGAATGATGAATAAAGAAGAACCGTTTACTTATCATGCTTGTCTTGTTCTTTAGTTAACTTGTTAATTGTTGTAATTTTCATTTGTTAACTTAGTTGTTGTTATTTCTTGTTGTTTCTTTCTTTTCTCTTTTTCTTTATCTTTGAAACAACCATGATGCTTACGCTTGATCCTTGCCAAGGTGAGGTCGCAAATAGCTAGTTGTTATCTTCTAATCTCTTTCTTTCTATCTTCCTCTTTAGTTTTGTTTTCTTTTTATTATGATGTGTGAGTAGTTTCATACTTGTTAGGGTAGGATAAGGGAAGTTTGAGAGAAGGAAATCTCTCTCACTCTTTCCTTGCCCAACATCTTAAAATCAACTCCCGTTAATTGAACCACAATCCGCTCCTTACGGCACCCTATCCTACATGATAGTGGTGATTCCGTAGTGAGACCAGTTATGGTTGAATTAACCTGAGGTTATGGCTAAGAGCCAAGAACGGACGGACAAGCACCAAAAGGAAGAACTTAAGCGTTGGAAAGCCTAGCTTATACTCGCAAGTTCCTTCCTAGTCGTGCTAATCCCCGTTGTTGCCGATTACCGTAACACCGATATTAAGAGTGGCAACGAAAGAAGTGAGCGACTCCTAACTCAAACCAACCTAATCCTAACCCTAACAAGCTCTCTTTACATATCATTTTAACACCTAATTAATCACAAACAAAATCTGGACCTTCGGACTTAACTCGTTAAAACACATAGAAAAAGATTCCCATCTCCCTGCGGACGACCCGTACTCAACCGGCTAGCTACAAGCGAAACCGTCTTGATTGCGGTAATTAACTAAAACTTGAACACGCAGAATCCTTAACAATCAAATGGCGCCGTTGCCGGGGAGACGGTAGTTTATTTCTTTGTGTAATTTCGGGTTAACTTGTGAATATAAATATAATCGAAAAACAAAAAAAAATACTTTGTAAAAAATCATCTTGTTATTTTTGATTAGTTTTTGTGCAAGTGTGCAGGAAAATACGAAGTTCGAGTTCAGTGCCAAAGACGTGGGAAGATAGACCCACATCTCGCGGCTACACCGCGACGGATCGAAACGAAGCAAAAGGTCTACTATAAGATTCTGGAGCAGTTCCAGTAAGCAAATCCAAATTCAATAGCTCCAGACAAGAAGAGGACAGCAACAGAAGCACACCCAAATTTTTCAGAAGCCCAACTCCTCCTTATTGCCGCGGAACCGCGACATAAGCAAGCTTAGACCGCGGAACCGCGGCCACTTGGTGGAGTCAGGGTACCATTTTCTTTCTGTAAGTCTTTCTCCTCTCTCCCACTCCTCTGGACTCCAATAAACTGTGTTTTCTGCAGTATTCTTTGCGCAAACTCTCTTCCCCCTTCCAATAAACTGTTCTTGTGCAGGATTCTTTGCGCCGCGCTAAAAATAAAAATTGTTTGCAGTTGATTTGTTATCGCTTTGCATTAATTAATACGGACTTAAGGGGCTTGAAACCAATTCAGATTAGGTGGGGATTTCATCACCCTTCCCAGGACCCCAGAAATCACAAAAAGTATATGCATTGACCAATGTTAAATTAAAAAATACTAGACTCAGCCCTAAGGACTTCGCGCTCAATAGGACAGAGGACTAGTTACAGGCATCGGCCGTTTATCCTATCTGACTTTTGCGGTGCCTAGGCAAGTGTGACGAAGGCAAGTGGTTATTTAATTAAGGAACTTCGCGAAAGCGTTGGACAACCTCCCACTTACCTGGCACTTATCTGGCCGCATTAGACGGAGAAGAGGCGGTTTGAGGTCCTTTTTCTAGCCCTCTGGAACAGTTAGGAGCAGGTCTAGTTGACCTAGGTGACCCTAGATCTAGGTGAGATTGTGCATATCTTATTTGTGATTGTTTAAAACCGTAAATCCGTACATATTTCTGTAAAGCGCTTTCTAAAAAAAACAAAAAAAAGGAAAAAAAATCAAAAACTTTTATAAAAACTTGACCTTTGTCGCCAAATCCATTTTTTTACCCACCACCCATCGTTTTCTCCATTGACGTTTTGTTACCCTCACCTTCTCCGCTTTGACTATACTAAACTCGTTTAGTGTATGTCCGCTTGGACTCGGGACACTAGCGCCCGTCTAGTCCGCGTTACGTTAGTCGCTACCGACTACGCGATCGACTCAGACGTCGAAACTCCGTCCACTCCTCTTTCACCCCTTCCTTTGCCGGCCAACTCCGACGTTGACCGGAATTCTGTTCATACATCTTCATCTTCACCATCACCGACCTCTTCTTCCGCGATGTCGGGATTTAATCCGAACATCTCTTTGACTACCCCTGGATTGGCTCCACCTCGTACGGAGACCAATAACCCACCACCACCGTCTGTTGTAGCACCGCAGCGAATCGCGCTCCAGGACCGTTTCTATCCCACCAGTTCTGCACTTTCCACCTGCCTTTCTCTTCCACCGGCCAATGGAGACAACTTTGAAATTAAGCCCCACTTCATCAACATGCTTCCACGATTTCATGGGCTTGAATCTGAAGATGCCTATATCTTCATCAATAAATTTCAAAACGTCTGTGCCATGATGAAAACCACCCAGCTGTCGGACGATGCTATACGTCTACGGGTCATTCCGTTCACTTTATTCGATCTTGCTGAAAAATGGCTGTATAGCACCGCTTCCCACTCCATAACCAGTTGGGACGAGTTTGTAAAAGCGTTTCTAAAGAAATTTTATCCGAATCATAAAACCGCAAGGATTCGAAATGAAATCAACCAATTCTCTCAGCTTCCTTCTGAACCCTTCTGGAAGTGCTTTGACCGGTACAAAGACCTTCTTATTCAGTGTCCTCACCACGGTATAGAGAAATGGCAACTTTGCCAAACCTTATACGAGGGCCTGAACCCAGCAACGAAGCAGTTGTTGGAAACTATCTGTCAGGGCCACTTCCTATCGAAATCTGACGAGGAAGCGTGGAAGTTCTTTGACGACCTTGCGGAGCAAACGCTACAATGGGAGAGCACCAGACCGACTTCTTCTTCTTCTACCTCCACTTCTACCGGTCAGTCTAGGGTAGGAATTCACCAACTTGATGTCTCTATTGCGATGAAAGCTGAAATGGCTGCAATAACAAGAAAGCTTGAAGCGATAGAGAGCAAATTTTCTTCTCCTGCTCCTGCCCCTGTTCTCCCCCTTCGTACCATTTGCGCTTGTTGTTCCGATCCTTCTCACTTCACCGAAGAGTGTCCTTACAATCTACCATCGTAAGGACAGGATCAGGTTAATGCTGCATTTCAGCAAAGACCGAGGAATGATCCATACTCTTCCACCTACAATCCCGGTTGGAGGAACCACCCCAATTCGCCTGGAATCAGAATCAGAATCAATTCCAAGGCAACAATTTCCAAAAGGCCCCTCCGCCGCAACAAGCGCAACAACAAACCCAGTTTCAGCAGCCCTTCCAACCCCAACCTTTCCAAAATCAGACGAACAACTTTGCACCCAACAATTCTTTTCCACCAAACAACTTTGTTCCGTCAAACAACGATAAGGTTTCCTCGCTCGAACGAAGTCTGGAGGCGTTCGTTAAACAATCGACTCAGTCCACCGCCAACATCCAGTCTTCCATTCAGTCCTTAGTACAACACACTGCCGCTCACGGGCAAAGCATCAAGACCATCGAGGCCCAGATTGCACAGCTGAATGCGGCCTTAAGCGAGCGAGAGAAGGGGAAGCTCCCGTCCCAGCCACTCCCAAATCCCGGTCACCCACATAATGTAAATGTTGCTCTTGAACAACAGAATCATAATGTGAGTGCCGTGACCACATTGAGATCGGGAAGGATGCTGCAAAACAACATTGGCACACGGATCAACGATGACACCCCGGCCGCTTCTTCTTCTTCTTCTTCGTCTTCTGAGCCTATTCTCCGTTCTTCAACAGGCTCTCCTTCCTCTTCTTCTGCTCTTAACGGACCCACTTCTCACTCCACGAAAACACCTGTTATGGGATCCGTTCCAACTCCACAATCTCCTCCTCCAACATTAGACTCAGCCAATTTTAAAAATGTTCCATTTCCAAACCGGTTGAGGTCTAACAAAAAAAATCCACAAATGGAGAAGATTCTGGAGTTATTTAAGCAAGTTAACATTAACATTCCTCTTTTAGATGCTGTCCAACAAGTCCCATCCTACGCGAAAATCTTAAAGGACTTGTGCACGAAAAAGAGGAAGTCTCAGGTACCCAAGAAAGTTTTCTTGGCTAGTGCTGTGAGTGATGCCCTTACCCAATCTTTACCACAAAAACGGAAGGACCCTGGCTGTCCTACGATTTCTATTACTATTGGGGATAAGAACATCAACCGCGCACTATTAGATCTTGGTGCCAGTGTTAACCTACTTCCGTACTCAGTATACGATCAATTAGGCATCGGAGAGCTGAAACCCACGCACTGCACTCTCCAAATGGCCGACCGATCGATCACCCATCCTAGGGGTGAGCTAGAGGATGTGTTAATAAAAGTCGGGGACTTCATATTCCCCGTTGACTTCATTGTATTAGACACACAGCCTGTAGCTAACCCCCGGAATCAAATTCCGGTGATACTCGGTCGCCCATTTCTTGCAACCTCAAATGCTGTGATCAATTGTCGCAATGGTTCGATGAACCTCTCTTTTGGAAACATGACGATTGAACTCAACATTTTTAGGTTGGGGAATCAGCCCGCCGAACCTAATGCTCATATACTGGAGGTCTGCTCGATCCAGGAGATCACCCCAGAATAATGTGAATTCGAGGAGTTTCTGTTTGATCACGATAAGCTTAACGCCACTAGTGAGTTCCTCCTCGAACCTGCTGCTGTTTCTGCGCCCAACAACGACTACGAGTGTTTCACATTTTCAAACGATCTTAGCTGCTTATAACCCGAGTTTGAATCTTTCGAATTTCCGGATGAGTTACCTGAACCATCCAACTCGGCGCCTACACTCGTTTTGAACCTTTGCTGGAGTCCTTTGAGTTCGAGACCTTTGCACCAATCTTGCCTTCAATCGTTTCACCTCCAACGCTCGAACTCAAGCCTCTGCCGTCTCACCTTAAGTACGCTTACTTAGGTGAGAACGAGACCCTTCCTGTCATCATCTCGGCTTCTCTAGCTCCAGAGCAAGAGAAAGCCCTTCTTGCGGTCTTGCACAGCAACAAGCAAGCTTTTGGTTGGTCCATGGCGGACATCAAGGGGATTAGTCCCCTGATCGTTGAGCATCACATTCATCTGATGGATGATGCCAAACCAGCCCGGGATCCACAAAGACGTCTCAATCCAGTCATGAAAGAGGCTGTGAAGAAGGAGATCGTAAAATGTCTAGATAGTGGTATCATTTACCCTATCTCTGATAGCCAGTGGGTTAGCCCCATCTACGTGGTCCCCAAGAAATCGGGCATCACGGTCATAACCAACGAGGCGAACGAGTTAATCCCTACTCGCACCCAAACTGGGTGGCGAGTATGCTTTGATTACAGAAAACTCAACGCCGCAACGCGGAAGGACTACTTTCCGCTACCTTTCATTGACCAAATGCTTGAACGATTGGCCGGACACGAGTACTACTGCTTTCTTGATGGCTACTCCGGCTATAATCAGATTCCCATCGCCGAAAAAGACCAGGACAAGACCACTTTCACTTGTCCTTTCGGCACGTTTGTATATCGTCGCATGCCTTTTGGGTTATGCAATGCGCCCGCTACCTTCCAGCGGTGTATGATGGGAATCTTCTCAGACATGGTGGAAAAATTTCTGGAGATCTTCATGGACGATTTCTCCATCTTCGGCGATTCCTTCAATGAGTGTTTGCTGCATCTTGACACTATCCTTACCCGATGTAAGGACAAGAATCTCACTTTGAATTGGGAGAAATGCCACTTTATGGTGCGCGAAGGTATTGTCTTAGGACATATCATCTCGCAAAATGGCATAGAGGCTGACAAAGCAAAGATTGAGGTCATTTCCAATCTACCTCCTCCCCGATGCGTCAGAGATATCCGAGCCTTCCTTGGCCATGCCGGTTTCTATAGACGGTTCATCAAGGACTTTAGCAAGATTGCTAGGCCCTTGACTCTTTTGCTGGCCAAGGATACGCCATTCGACTTCAACTCGAGCTGTGTGACTGCATTCGAGTCATTGAAACGCTCACTCACTTCTGCTCCCGTTCTTTCTTCACCTGACTGGACGCACCCATTCGAGATTATGTGCGATGCATCCGACTTTGCCATTGGTGCTGTCCTTGGACAACACATCAACAAGATGCCGCACGTAATCTATTATGCGAGCCGAACCCTGAACGACGCCCAACTCAACTATACAACAACTGAGAAGGAATTCCTAGCTGTTGTATTTGCTTTAGAAAAGTTCAGGCCCTACCTCATCGGCTCTCCAGTCATTGTCTACACAGACCATTCTGCTCTGCGCCATCTTTTTGCGAAGAAAGATGCAAAATCTCGGTTAATACGTTGGATCCTCTTGCTTCAAGAGTTTGACCTTGTCATTAAGGACAAACGAGGATGTGAAAATGTAGTTGCCGACCATCTCTCATGACTTCCTTCTTCGCCTTCGCTTCCAATTCCGATCAACGACGTTTTCCCGGATGAACAGCTCTTGACAGTATCTTGCGAACCTTGGTTCGCATATATTGTGAACTATTTGGCCACAGGATTACTACCGACTGAATGGTCAAGTCAGGACAGACTTCGCTTCTTATCCCAAGTAAAGCACTTTTACTGGGACGAACCCTATTTGTTCAAGTACTGTCCCGACCAGATTATTCGTCGGTGTGTCCCTGACGAGGAATTCAAGAGTGTGCTGTCATTTTGCCACGATCAAGCATGCGGCGGGCATTTTGGCCCCAGAAAGACAGCTGAGAAGATCTTGCAATGTGGTTTCTACTGGCCATAACTCTTTAAAGACGCTCACGACTATTGCAAGACTTGCTCCCGGTGCCAACACATGAGCCGGATATCCCGGAGGAACGAGATGCCGCTCCAACCGATCTTGGTTGTGGAGATTTTCGATGTTTGGGGGATAGATTTCATGAGACCGTTTTCCAGCTCTTTCGGGAACTTGTACATCCTTCTCGCTGTTGATTACGTCTCTAAATGGGTCGAGGCTGTGCCCAGCCGGACTAACGACAACAAGGTTGTCGTTAGGTTCCTTAAAGAAAACATTTTCTCCCGGTTTGGGCACCCCCGAGCGATCATTAGCGACAATGGAAGTCATTTCTGCAACAAGACTTTCGAGGCCTTGATGCGGAAATATTCCATTAATCAAAAGCTATCCACGCCCTACCACCCCCAAACCTGCGGGCAGGCCGAAGTTTCAAATCTGCAAATCAAGCAGATACTGGAGAAGACGGTTTCCAAGAACCGTAAGGATTGGTCGCTGAAACTCACTGATGCCCTTTGGGCATTTCGAACCGCTTATAAGACCGACCTTGGCATGTCTCCCTATCGGCTTGTGTACGGAAAAGCCTGCCACCTACCTATCGAAATAGAGCATCGCGCATTTTGGGCGATAAAGGAGCTGAATCTGTCTCTCGAGGATGCGGGCAGCCATCGGAAGCTGCAGTTAAACGAATTAAGCGAGCTTAGGGATGAGGCTTACGATAACGCGGCTGTCGTTAAGAATCGAACGAAGGTGTTTCATGATAAACACCTTTTGCGCAAAACTTTCATACCTGGTCAGCAGGTACTGCTTTACGACACCCGACTTCACCTCCATCCTGGAAAGCAAAGATCTCGCTGGAAAGGGCCGTATTTTGTGCGGAATGTATATCCGCAGGGCACTGTGGATTTGGAAAATCCAAAGGACGGTTCATTTTTCAAAGTGAACGGACACCGACTAAAACCGTACATTAGCGCCGAACCAACGGAGGAGCTCCTGTTCTTACAGGAGCCAGTTTACCCTGCATAATCTTCCTCTGCCTACCACCAAACTTCGGTTATCCAGCCAAGAACAGTGGACACTGTTCCAAATAAGTTTGGGGGTATGTACAAACCATTTTGTATATATTTGTGTATATTCTTTTTCTTTTCTTTAAAAACAAAAACAAATAAAAATTGTGTATCGCTAATCGACAATTTTGACCCTTCAAATGATCTATTCATGCAATGACAGTGAGGACGCTGTCCAGTTTAAGTTTGGGGGTACGCTCGGTACGCATTTCTTACCTTCGCATTCATATGTATATTTTGCATCTGCATATTCAAATCCATAAAATCCATAAAAATCTGAAAATTTTCTAAAAACATAAAAACTTTTCTGTCAAGTAGCGAGTGGGAGAACTCTGATTCAACATTTCGACGGTTTTGTTTGATAAAATAAGAATAACTAAATCTTATTTTTAGATTTTGAAAACCTGAAAGATAACTCTCCTTTGAAGTTAACTATAGCTGATATACGTCTTTACATCACACTACACGTGTCGTGAGTTTTTGGGAATTAGATGACAAGTCTTTTATGTCGAAAAACTTTTAAATGGATCAATGATTTTCTGAGGATCAAATAGGTTTGTTCTGAAATAAGTAATGTCAAGAATAGTTTATGAAGTAAAGCGAATATGAAGGAATGTTATTGATGCCGTAATTGGAACTAAGTCTGAAAAATAACCCATCTGAAATTTGATTGGAATGATTACACACCGAACCCACTAAACACGTCTTTTATCCAGAAAAAAAAATTGAACTGCCGGTTATATCTCCGTTCGTATTAAATCATCTGATTTTCACGCCAAACTGTCTTTTGTTCTTGGACCTAGGTAACTTGAGTAATTAAGTCCGCTGGGGTGTTTCTACACCTAATGCCCTAAAACCAACTGGTTTGGGAGCATTGGCCCAAAGCTCGCTAAGAAGCCTAGAAAGTCCAGATTAAAACAAAGTCAAGCAAGTGTTCTCTCCGAGTTAAAATTCCTAACGGTTCTTTGTGTGAGAATAATCTTGATAAAAGACAGGCTTTTATAAAAAAAAATTTAGCGGAGATATGAAGGTTTTACTCTATGATAAAGACTATTGCACGTTCACAGAGGTGTGTATGAAATGAAAACAAGAAAAAGGTGGAGTGAAGAATAAGACCTAGTTTCCTGTTAGGGAAGATAGAAATTCTAAAGTTGAAACTTTACTGGAAAACGAAACTTGAAAAATGCTTAACTCTTTATAAAACTTATGTGATCCTTTCAAAATTTTTATCTGGGTTTTATTGTGTGACATGACGATGTAAATCGATCCTTCTGGAAACTTAACGACACTATTTGCACTGCACGTAAAGACATATAAAATCTGTAGTTAAATAAGAAGCGAGGTGTGACAAATAAATGTTCGATAGTCTAGACTTAGGATAATAGAATTGTTATTTTCTGAAACAAAACTTTAGGGTTTGCATCTTAGTTATTTTACAAAACTAACTTGACCGGATTTTGTGGGTAGTATCCGCTGAAAACCCTCAGGAGACAACACTCCTCCTACTAGAGACACCTAGAGGTTTAACGGCTTGTTGCACATGCTCAGTGCAATCGCGTTCCCTGCGAAAGTGAGGTTAGGAATTTTTTTTGTGAATAAATTGGCTTTGCTCGGGACGAGCAAATGATAAGTTTAGGGGTATTTGTTCATATCAGATTTTTGCATTTTCATACCGCCCAATTTTTATCACATTGCATATCGGTAGGTACTCTTGAGCCGTGTTTGCTAGTCAATTGCAGGATACAGGTTCTCGGCTCTAAAACGGTGAAATCCATGGAAAAACACGACAAAATCCGGGTTCCTGCCAACCACAGATAAAACACGGGTCTCCGCTCTTTATCCGTCTGTTGCCACACACCGGTTTAGGAGACAAAATGGCAAATCGATTGTCACCTTCATGCACACGGCTCAATGGAAACACAAGATCCAAGAAATCTACGCGGAGCTCAAGAAAATCATGACAAAAAGATCCACATTAAATCACCTTTAGCTCAACAGAAATTCTGGAAAAATCGTGAAGCAAATATGAGAAAAATCATGTTCCAGAATAAAGTACACAGCAAACCAGGAAAGCACAGAAATTTTGAAGACCCAACTCAACTATATGGCCGCGGATCCGCGGCCAATAGAGGGTCTAGGCCGCGGATCCGCGGCCGTATAGTCTCCTCAGCAGAAAACTTTTCAGGGGCGGTTTGGTATTTTTATAAGGGTTCTGAATGTTGCCCTAGGTTTTCCTTCTCCAGCCTATAAATAGTCCAGAACTTGTGAAGCCATGTGTGCATAATCTTGTATTTTATTTTCTAGGTTTTAGTTGTTGTTCTTCTTCCTCCTCTCATCTCTTCTCCATTAAAATCTTGTACTGAGCTTTTGAGTGAAGAATGATGAATAAAGAAGAACCGTTTACTTATCATGCTTGTCTTGTTCTTTAGTTAACTTGTTAATTGTTGTAATTTTCATTTGTTAACTTAGTTGTTGTTATTTCTTGTTGTTTCTTTCTTCTCTCTTTTTCTTTATCTTTGAAACAACCATAATGCTTACGCTTGATCCTTGCCAAGGTGAGGTCGTAAATAGCTAGTTATTATCTTCTAATTTCTTTCTTTCTATCTTCCTCTTTTGTTTTGTTTTCTTTTTATTATGATGTGTGAGTAGTTTCATACTTGTTAGGGTAGGATAAGGGAAGTTTGAGAGAAGGAAATCTCTCTCACTCTTTCCTTGCCCAACATCTTAAAATCAACTCCCGTTAATTGAACCACAATCCGCTCCTTACGGCATCCTATCCTACATGATAGTGGTGATTCCGTAGTGAGACCGGTTGTGGTTGAATTAACCGGAGGTTATGGCTAAGAGCCAAGAACGGACGGACAAGCACCAAAAGGAAGAACTTAAGCATTGGAAAGCCTAGCTTATATTCGCAAGTTCCTTCCTAGTCGTGCTAATCCCCGTTGTTGCCGATTACCGTAACACCAATATTAAGAGTGGCAACGAAAGAAGTGAGCGACTCCTAACTCAAACCAACCTAATCCTAACCCTAACAAGCTCTCTTTACATATCATTTTAACACCTAATTAATCAAAAACAAAATCAGGACCTTCGGACTTAACTCGTTAAAACACATAGAAAAAGATTCCCATCTCCCTGCGGACGACCCGTACTCAACCGGCTAGTTACAAGCGAAACCGTCTTGATTGCGGTAATTAACTAAAACCTGAACACGCAGAATCCTTAACAATCAGTGACCAGGGTCACGTGTTGGCACGTGACACTCAAAAGAGGCAGAATCAATTCCCTGATTGAATCAAGAAAAGGGCTCCAGACGAGGGTCACGTGCTCACACGTGACCAGGGGTCACATGGTGGCACGTGACAACTAAGCAGCGACCAGAAAGCAGAGCGCAGAAAGAAAGAAGAGGGCTCGTTCCAAGAGGGTCACGTGCCCACACGTGACCAGCTTTCAAAGCTTATCTGTTAACAGAATTAAATTCTGAGAAAAGACCTCTTAAATCTTTCCAAAGCAACCGATTGAATTAAAGATTTAAAGGTGATTAAATATCATCTATCTATTGAAAATCTCGAATTTGGAAAGATTTCCCCTTTAAATCTAACCGAAATAACAAAGGAGAATCTCTGGATTTAAAATCCAATGGTGAATAAAATTCACCTAATAATCTAAAGGTCCAAAACGAGTGGTGAATACAAATCAAATCTCCCAATGAAAGATTCACCAAAACTAATTAACTCGGCTGCTTCTCCTATAAATAGGAGCCCAGAGACACACAAAAAAGAGATATATGCAGAGGGAAGAAAAGAGAGAGGGCCCTGATACTTTAGAGGAATTTGGATCTTCTGCAAAAGAAAACCCTAGGTAAGAAAGGGAAGGCTTCATTGAAAAAAAAGAGAATTTAATTCTCAACAGAGTTTAACTCTGATATAAAACAGAAGGGCATATTTCTTCTCTCTTTGAGGGAGGATCTGTAAAGTGCACATCTCTCCTTGAGTTGAGAATTTAATTCTCAATAGGTTGAGATCCTGCCATGCAGATCCAAAGCATAGAGAGGGAATGGAAGCACGAGAATTTAATTCTCACAGAACTATAGGAATTTAATTCCTTCAAAATAAAATTAGGGTTTGACCCTGTGTTATGGGAATTTAATTCCTTCAGAATGAAAAGAATCAGGGTTTAACCCTAGTTAAGAATTTAGTTCTGTGAAAACAACAAGAATTTAATTCCCTTAATCTTATTCCCCAGAATAATTCTCTAACAGAGAGTGGGAGTTTAATTCCTTAAAGCTTTTATTAGGGTTTAACCCTATTCAGTTCTTCACATATATGAGGAATTTAATTCCTACAGAAAATTCAGAGTTCAACTCTTCAAAAGGAACTAGGAATTTAATTCCTCTGAAATTATTGTCAGGGTTCAACCCTACGAGGAATTTAATTCCTGAAAGGGATTAACAGATCTTCTAAACAACTAGAGAAAAGCAGGGTCACCTGTCACCACGTGACCCCCCCAAAAGATCTACAGAAAGCCCTTTGAGGCGGTGCCTCACGTGACCCATGTGACCCTTGGCAGAGGATTTAACATACTCCATTCAAACACCCGTCACGTGATGACACGTGATGCTCCAAAAGATGCGATCTTCTCAGCAGAACAAACGCTGGGAGGGCACCCTCACGTGCTACCACGTGACCCCTCTTGCCCCAGCGTCTAACGCTAAATTGGAACCCCTGAATTCAGTGTTAAAACATTGTTTGGCCTTAGTGTTCAACACTAAGCAAAGAACTTTATTTGCAGTGTTCAACACTGATTACCTTAGTGTTCAACACTAATTTGGGATTTCTGTTGCCGGTGTTTAACACTGGTCTGTTTTAGTCTTTAACACTAATTTGAAGGCCTTGTTGCTGGTGTTTGACACCAACTATCTCCCAGTGTTAAACACTGACTTATCAATCTCATTCTTAGTGTCCAACACTGATTGGTCTTTAGTGTTTAACACTAGGCATTGGCCCAATTGGCTAAATGGCCAGAGGCAAAGCCTCTCCTTCAAGGGACCAACAGGAGGGCCGATGTCCCAGACATGATTGGACTTACCCCAAGCTGGCCATAAGTCCTCAATTCGTAATTAACTGGGCTAATAGGCTCATAACATAATTAATTGGTCTTGATCCCAAATTGGGCCAAAAACTATTTAATTCACTCCGGTTCCAGGGTACATCTCATCACTCCTTTGATACTTGGCGTTGTAATCCCTCAACATCTTCAAAGAGGTGACGGGTCCCGATGACCACACATTGATATGGACTGTGGGGTCCTTAAACCCATGGACTACGACGTCCTTAACCTCGACCGAGATGTCTTTAAACTAACAATGGACTGTGGGGTCCTTAAACCCATGGACTACGACGTCCTTAACCTCGACCGAGATGTCTTAAAACTAACAATGGACTGTGGGGTCCTTAAACCCATGGACTACGACGTCCTTAACCTCGACTGAGATGTCTTAAAACTAACAATGGACTGTGGGGTCCTTAAACCCATGGACTACGACGTCCTTAACCTCGACCGAGATGTCTTAAAACTAACAATGGACTGTGGGGTCCTTAAACCCATGGACTACGACGTCCTTAACCTCGACCGAGATGTCTTAAAACTAACAATGGACTGTGGGGTCCTTAAACCCATGGACTACGACATCCTTAACCTCGACCGAGATGTATTAAAACTAACAATGGACTGTGGGGTCCTTAAACCCATGGACTACGACGTCCTTAACCTCGACCGAGATGTCTTAAAACTAACAATGGACTGCGGGGTCCTTAAACCCATGGACTACGACGTCCTTAACCTTGACCGAGATGTCTTAAAACTAACAATGGACTGTGGGGTCCTTAAACCCATGGACCACGACGTCCTTTACCTCGACCGAGATGTCTTAAAACTAACAATGGACTGTGGGGTCCTTAAACCCATGGACTACGACGTCCTTAACCTTGACCGAGATGTCTTAAAACTAACAATGGACTGTGGGGTCCTTAAACCCATGGACTACGACGTCCTTAACCTCGACCGAGATGTCTTAAAACTAACAATGGACTGTGGGGTCCTTAAACCCATGGACTACGACGTCCTTAACCTTGACCGAGATGTCTTAAAACTAACAATGGACCGCAATGTCCTTAAACTACCCATGGACCGCAATGTCGTTAAACTACCAATGGACCACTATGTCCCTAAACTGGAACATGGACCACCATGTCCCTAAACTGGCAATGGACCACCATGTCCTTAAACTGGAACATGGACCACCATGTCCTTAAACTGGCAATGGACCACCATGTCCCTAAACTGGAACAATAGAGCCTAAACGCTCTTTTGTCGGATCTGAACGATCCCGTTAAGTTGATTTTAGTCTCAAATTGGACTAACGTATCCTTAACAAACGTTTAAGTTAATCTTAGCCTCAAATATGGCTAGCGTATCCTTAAACCTTCAAACAGACTTTAGTCCCAAATTGGACTATAGATCCCCCAATCGACTTTGGTTCAAGGGTACATCTCCGAACTCCTCTGACACCCGTCGTTGTAATCCTTCAACGTCGTCAGAGAGGTGACGGGTCCTGGCGGCCATACATTAAATGGACTACTATGTCCCTAAACTGGAACAATGGAGCCCAAATGCTCTTTTGTCGGATCTAAAAGATCCCGTTAAGTTGATCTTAGTCTCAAACTGGACTAACGTATCCTTAACAACCGTTTAAGTTGATCTTGGCCTCAAATATGGCTAACGTATCCTTAAACCTTCAAACAGACTTTAGTCCCAAATTGGACTATAGATCTCTCAACAAACTTTGGTTCAAGGGTACATCTCTGAACTCCTCTGATATCTGTCGTTGTAATCCTTCAACGTCGTCAGAGAGGTGACGGGTCCCGATGGCCATACATACAATGTCGGATCTAAACGATCCCGTTAAGTTGATCTTAGTCTCAAACTAGACTAACGTATCCTTAACAGACGTTTAAGTTGATCTTAGCCTCAAAAATGGCTAACGTATCCATAAACCAAAACCTCAAATCCAAATCTAAGAAAATACGGATTTGGACTAATCCACGTCCTACGGGCGATGAAATAAATAGTCTCCGTATACAATCCACGGGCAACCACAAACAAAACAAACACCCACGACACGAAGTGACCAGCTGGAGAAGGAGAAAGTTGTTACCGTGATGCGGTAGCGTAATTAACTGCAGGGGCTTGCGCCTGCAGAGAAGAGCGTCCCCATAATCAAAAACCCCTCAAACGTGGGGGAATCTGACGAAGTCTGCTACATCGGTCGCATCCGTCTAAACCTCCGATACACGGTGCCATAAATCAACTTGGCATCTTTGGAGAGGTGGACGGATAGCACCAATTAGCATCTGCCCCGAATCTCAGGCAAGACAGCCCATGTCTTGGCCGCCATTCGGAGGGGAACAGATTCTGGCACGCCCGGTGGGACCTTTTCCTCTTTCCACTCCACACTTCGTGTGTCGTGATTCGCGAACCAATCGCGGTTCGCTAATGGTTGCCCTTGGGTTTCAAGATACTAAGACTTGGCGTCGTGCTCATTGCAGAAAGCAAAGGATCGATGGCTTCTACTTCTGCGAAATGCTCCAACTGCTCGGACTGCAATTGCGACCAACGCTCTGCCTCGCCAGGAGGTATAGCCTACGGACCCCAAGCTGCTTCGTTATTCACAATACCTGTGGACCAGGTGACTCAGGCCACTACCGGATTGTTCTTTGGGACTATGCTCCCACCGACAAGCTTCACGGTGCCGGTGCTGACAAAGGAAGCTCCCAAGAAGTCGGTCTTTGATCGTCTTACCCCTACCACGGCTCCTCTCAACGGGTCGCCCAACATCAGTGCCTCGGTCTTCTCTAGATTGGGCCAGAAATCCTGTGAATCCATCATGGGGCTTACAATCCCAGAGAAGGCTGCTTTTAAGAAAGTGACCGGTCTTGCTCCCGAAATCGCCAGGGCGGCTTCCCCGGCCAAAAAGTCGGTCCTTACAAGATTGACGGCCCCAGATCCCACTCCTGCTACCCAAAGGACATCGGTCTTTGACAGGCTAACACCAGCAGCAACCCCCCACCTACACAGGGGGAAAGACGAAGCCATTCTCACCGCTGAACCAACGCCGTCCGCTCGACACGCTCGACGTCGCCATTGGCGCCGAGTAAGGAAGGCTGGAGGCAACTCCCCCTCTGGGCTGTAGGGTTGCCAGGCACGCGCATAAGGGTTTATGAGGCATCAACCATGTCCGATTAAAAATTTAGCCGTGCCGAACAACCCGAATACGGATCTTTAAACTAGAGATTAGGCGAAAACTAACATGTTAACAACTTTAACACTAAGTGAGAGGGATTACAACCTTTGTAGATCCGGTCCTTCACTTCATATACTCCGTGTTGTGGTCCCTTCGCTGCGATCATCGGGTTCCGGACTCTCGAGAGGTTCCACGAAGAGAAAGATGCAACCTTTGCTTCCGATCTTCGATACAAAGATGATCTACCTTGAAGTTTCGTTAACACAAGCTAACACTCATAAAATGATATGAACACCCTCATCTAAATGGCAAGGGAAGATGAGGATGATGAAGTAGGATTTTTGCTCTCTTTATTTATCTTTTTCTCATATTTATTCATCACTTGGAAAAAGCTAGTAAGCTTTTTCCATGAAGAAAGAAGAAGGAAGAAGAAGATGAATTATGATAGAATCCTTTTGTGATGAATAGAAAAAGAATTAACATGATGAATAATGCAACCATGGTCAACCAAACACATGTAGAGAATTAACTAGGGTTAGGGTTTGGGTTGGGTTAAAGCATGAGTCACTTGAAAATATCTTTCACAAAACAAAACCAAAACCTTCTAGAAACATTTAGAAAGCTTAACCCTAATCCAAACCCTAATCATGTTTAAACTCCACTAAACATGTTGCATTAGTTATCATATCATGTTACAATATTATATATCACATATATAATATTTATCGTAACAAAATAAAATAATACAATTAACATATATTGCATATATATCAATGTATTACCCGAGTGAGAAAAAGAATCTTTTAGTGAGCTAATATTAGTTAATGTAATTTAATATATCATATATATTATTATACATTAAATTATCGAATCAACACTTGATCCGACAATCTGGCTATATCACATATAACCGACTAATATTTATCCGTACCGATTCATCGAATCAACACTTGATCCGATGACTCGGTTGATATCAAATATCGCGAGAATAGAATACGGTATCTCATATCGTATTATCCTCGGTCCCGCACATATCACATATGTGCTCCTACTCCGTTTTGCCTGAGCCAAGAAACCTCTGTGTAGGTCTCTAAAGAATCGACAATACGCCAGCAGTAGGTGATGATCAGATCAAACACCCAAAAGCTGCAAGCGGTCAGCTAAACGTAACAGCTACCCAGGTATTGAGCGCTCAGAAGATCAACAAGCAAGCCTGTACATTCTCCTGTGAATCCAAACAGTAACACTCCCGTACAGTCCGGTCTCGTCGTCTGATATGTTGCATATCTCGCCTAGGGGTGGTAAACGTCAGACCCCAGTAGCTCGATAAGTCGTGTCGATATGAGGTCTATAACAGTTCGAGAAACTACTGATAACACTTACCAGTAAATCTCTGCAACCCTGGCCAGGGATTTCCGGTTATAGCCAATCGAACATAGCACAACATCAACTCCCTATACCGGGAGAGACGAATCCCCTCCTATCGCTCATTGCCTCCATGTGATTCGGGACTGTACCCAAAAGCCACCTTTTTGCACGCCCTCTTGGACGTGGTATGATGGAAATCAAAGCACAGTGGGAATCACACAAGACTCTATGACGATCTCGGGTCGACAGACTACTCTGTACCAGTGTCACCGGAGAACTGCCATCTGACGTATGGTATAATACCATCTGGGAGTTCTCGGCGAGTTCGTCCAGTGTACCCAGTCTCCACTGAGCACCCGTACACCATCCTTGATGTCAAACACCGATGGATATGGGATCATCCATCGCCCATCATATGGGTCAAGATGCGTATACGCTAGTCTACTCTGGTGTATCGATGCCCTGTCTCGATACACCCTCGACTAGGAACAGTTATAGGATGTACTCGTCGACTACCGTGGCCCCACTAGTATGATCTCATCATAGTCCCAGTAGTCGAGTACATATCCTAAGGGCTTTATCAACATGTAATATAGAGACAATTAGAGTACATGTTACGACAAAGTACAACCAGATAGCATACTATCATGTCGGGCAAGAAAGTCCTCCCTATATATGTCCAAGCATCCATTACAATATACATCGTATGTATAGTAATGGCCTCTAGGGCATACATATAACTAACAATCTCCCACTTGCACTAGGGCCATCTGTTATGGTATCGCATACCCAACAATTAGCTGCGGTTGAAGTATCTCATACTCAACCATCCCATAAAAGTCTCTACTGGGAAAAAGGCCTTTGTGAGTGGATCCGCGCTGTTGTCCTCTGTATCTACTCTCCTAACCTCGATCACCTTGGAGATCGTCCATCTCCATGATCAGGTGATACTGCCTAAGAATTATATCTGGATTTCTGATGGGACGGTAGTTCCTTGGCTAAAGCCACAACTCCATTGTCACACAATGGCAGGAACGAAGTTCATCTTATGAACTTATATATATCCAGACTGCCTATTTGGTAGCATCCTTGGTAACGATGTATCTTGCTTTTAATCGTCTAGTATGTCACGGTATCTAGCTTGGAACTCTTCCAACATACCGTCCCTCCACAGAGGGTATAGACAATGCCTTCGACTGACATTCAGTCGTCCTTATCAGCCTGGAACCTTTTCAGTGATTCTCCCCAGGATCGATTGATACCATCTCACTACAACTAGTGAGTGTCCTAACATCCAATTAGATCTATCTCATAGATCCAAAACCCAGGATTTAGGAGGTATCACTTTGATCCTATATGGAGAATCCTTGTGATAAGCGGAGATTGACCGAGCGTAGCATAGGAAACTCCTTCCCTATCAAGAGTATGTCATCCACGTACTCTACGAGGATCACCACCATACTCTCTACTACCTTTTCGTGTATACAAGGTTCATCTACCATTTTGATGAAGTCAAACTCTTTGACTACCACATCAAAACAGATGTTCCAACTCCGCGATGCCTGTTTTATCATATAAAACATCTTGCACACGTTTCCGCTGCTCCCACTGTCTATGAAGACCTCTGGCTGTGTACTTATAAACGCTCTCTTCTAAAATATCATTTAGAAAAGCAGTCATGACACCCAACCGCCAGATATCGTAATCATGGTATGTAGCCGTGGCAAGTAGGATCTGGATGGACTTAAGCATAGCTTTGAAAGTCTCAACTTTTCCATGTACACCAAGTAATCTTCTCAAGATATACTTGCTCCTGATGGGGATTTAACCCTTCAGATAAAGCAACCAAAGTCCATACTTTGTTGGTGTATAAGGATTCCATCTCAGATCGATAAGCATCCAGCCATTCTTACAGAGGCCCACTCCTGATGGCCAGCTCGAAACTAGTTGGGTCATCATCTCATGATGCAATCCTCACTCCCACTGTCATAGAGAAACCGAAGTATCTCTCAGGTGGGTGAGGAACCCTACTAGATCGGCTGAGAGGCTGAGGTTCGTTGGAAACTATTGAATCCTTTGGTTCTACCAAATCATCAGCTGCAGTTTGTATAGCTGGAACCTTTCCAGTTCTACATAACAGACCTTGCCTCGAGCTTGTCCGGATTTTGCTTTTAGACATAGGCCAGAAAACCCCAAATCTTAACAAACTTAAGATATGGGCTCTTCCCATTCCATATCACATATGAAGTGGTAGGCAGCTGATTTGATTTGAACCCTATTTAATAGGTATGCAGCTTCTCAAGTGCATAACTCCCAAAAGGAAATAGGAAACTCAGTAGTACTCATCATAGAGCACACCATATCAAATAAGGTGCTATTGCTCCGCCCCGATACACCGACGTGCTGTGGTGTATTCGGAGGAGTAATGCTGAGAGAGAATCTCATTCTCCTTTAGAATAGTCCAGGTAGTTCCGTGCTCAAGTATTCTCCTCCTTGACCTCATCAAAGGACATAATACTTATACCCGTATTTTGGTTCTCTACTTCTAACTTATATTCTGTGAATATCTCAAAAGCTTCGGACTTATGTTTCAACAGGAACACATGTCTGAATCTTGAGAGATTATCAGAGAACGTAATGAAGTAAAAAGAACTGGTCTTGGCATGTGTAGACAGGGGACCTTCATACATCAGCATGTATCAATCCCAAGAGTTCACTAACTCTTTCTCTGTTTCCAATAAACGGAGCTATGGTCATCTTATCTTTGTGACATGACCGGCAAGTTTCACAAGATGTAAATTCAAACTAATTTAAATATGCATCTAAATGTAACTTCAGCCAGTCGGGTCGCATTGATATGACCTGGTGTACAATGCCTCAAGAAGGATTCGTTCATTTCTGAACTCTTCCTCTTGTGTGTGTTCTGTAAATTCAAACTAAGAACTGTATTTTGATTTAGAACGTCAATGCTTTTAGATAACGTGCCTGAACCGATCAACTCTTGATATAGGAAATATCCAATAATACAAAATTATATCCTTTCTTTACTAATAAAGAAACTGATATGATTTTGTATATCAGGTTCGGTATCTAATAACATTCGTTCAGAATCAATGTATTCTGGTAATACAGGGTGATAGTGACCAACAGGCTTGGCTGCAACACTTGCACCATTTTTTTGTCTCATGAAACTTATCACCCGTTCTCAGTTCTTTACCTATCTGTAGCCCATGTAACAGATTACATATGCGGGATCCTGATCCGGTATCTCATACCCAGGACGTAAAGGATACTGAGAAACTGTTCTCTGTAATGAACACACCCGAAGATGATGCATCAACATGCACTTTCTTCGTTTGGGCGGCACGGGAAATCTGGTATTTCCCAATTTCCTGCTCTGTCTTATAACAATTATAAGTTGGAGCGGGACCAACGTTCCCCAGCTCAGTATAACAAGCGGGTTCGGTCAATACATCCGTTTTATTATCTTGATTAAGGCGTGATATGGTCGCTACCTGGAGAGAGAGAGAGAAGAAAACACTCAGCGTATGCTCTTGCAAGATTGGATTGGTTATCTAATATATCTAATCAGGATGTCTCCCACTATTTTGATCAAATCTTCCTTCAAACCCTAAAAGGAAAGACTAGCCGGGATTAATTACATGCTACAAGTTCGCCAATCTTTCGGCCAGGCCAGTGTCGGTACTTTGAGGGAGGTCCCCCGTGCTTTCGCACGAACCTAATTAAAGTAAACCTCGTTTTCCCAGAGGCGTAACCCCGTTAACACCTTTCTAGACACCTACTTGATCGGCTAATTGTAATGTGTAAAACTCTCCCAGGAGTAACTCTTACTCGCAGCGGGTATCGGGATCCAACTATCTCATAGAAGGTATGCAATCTCACTGCAAATTTCAACACTTGAAATCCCCAATAATATTTTACCCCTAGCAGCTATATGACCTTAACATGGTCAACAAATCATAAGTGCTAGTCAAGTTCAACCCGTCATTTCCCGATTGAATTAAACCCACCCGCACGACCCTTAACATGGTCAACAAAGTCGCACGACTACCCTAATCCAATCGCATCATATGCTTATACAGATAAGCACTAATCAGCTACCGCACACTACGCCTTAACATGGTCAACAAACGTAGCACGAATACTAACTAGTACTTATCTGAAATGACGGAGGGCTACGACAGGTTTTTAAGAAAACCTTTTGCGTAATGAACTTGATATCGTTGTAGAATCGAGTGATTTTAAATGGAGTGTTTTTGAGGCTTTTCTAGTTTTGTTAAAGGGGTCACTCCCAGTGAAGGGATCGTCGGCCCTTTCCTCATCGAATAAGGTGCAGGATATTTCACAAATATCACTATGCAAAGCAAGAACTATAGAAGCAATCAAAAGACAAACCGAGTTTGTAGCATCTGCCAGTTATTGCTAAAGGAGTCACTCCCGGTGAAGGGATCTCGGTCCTTTCCTTATCGAATAAGGTGCTGGATGTTCTACAAGGAACACCGCTATGCAAAGCAAGAACTAGAGCTACCAGTTTTTATTAAACAAGTTTCTACAACATCTTAGGTTTCTTTTATTTCATTAATCTCATTAATGAAGTCCCATTTTATTTTGCTTCACAAGCATCTCTTTTGAAACGAAATCTGCAATATAACATATATCTCATATATATAATATAAACATTCGTCTCAGGCAGTAATATGATCTCATTACAGAACATTGCAGCAGAAGAAACATATATGAAATATTGGATATACTAGGACATCCGTGTTTTTAATACGAGCCTGTATAAAACACGGATTCCACAGTCGCGATGAATAGCCAAACCCACATCCCTAGACCCCTACGAGAGCGGCAAGCAACACTGCCAATTCTAGGGTTAGGAGACCCGGTCTCGACTCCTCGAGATGGTCTCCCACTGGACCCTAAAACCCGGTTACTTGTGCTCCCCGCCTTGGGTCTACCTAATGCGGAAAAGTAAATAATATACAACGGTGACATCTTCCGCAACCTGGAAGTGCCCCAATAAAAGAATATCACATACAAATGAATTTACATGAATGAAAAAGAAAAAACTCTCATCTCACATAAAACCCCCGGCTATTCAAAAAGCGACGATCCAATATAATATATCACAGCAACACATAATATCTCATATCATCAACGTAAGCAAGTATGCGTATCCCGATTGTCGTTGATGTATAGCAACGAAGCCGGCGATACACCACATACTACGCTTACGGTCACAGAAAAGAAAGTGTAAAACTACAACAGTTGGAATCCGCAACCTTCTTAGACATCGCATGCCTAACCAAATGAATTCCTTAGACATCGCATGCCTAACTATTATAAACCCCGCATTTTAGTCTCATTTATCGAAAACTCTTTTCAATGTCAAGTCGGAGAATTCAACAAGATTCCCGATATTCAGATCGAATGCTCGTCGCAAACTTTAGTAGACAGCCGCACCCCAGATGCCGTCGACGAAGTGCACTAAGGCGGAACACCGCTGCCGCGAGCACCCGAACGGATGCTTTCGGCGACGGGGTTCTCCTACAGTCACTTGGTCGGGGCTATGGGGCGTGGCTGTCTATTAAGTTTACCCGGCGAGTATCCGCGTATGCTACGTGATTGCGACGGACTTTTGATCGCATCAAAATTCCATGGCAACCGATCATCTGAGACTAAACTGCTATGTTTATAATATTCAAATTAGTTATCTCATAACTTCTTGTGGATTCCAAATATTGTATCACATTCCAGATAAATAGACAATGTTAAACTTTCCGATCGAATAATCAAACACCCAAGATTTCCCCAATATATCTCAACACTTGAAATCAGTTTAAAAACATCCATCATATGCCACAGTACCAATGGTCCAGCCGTAGAAGGGTCAAGCCAACGCCTCACATGTGGCACGCCGTACTGCCCCAAACCCTAAGGTTCAAAAGGCAGTTCAAGACGGTCGCATAATCGAGTTAAGGTTTGTTGTCTTCTAGAGGGTCCACCGCGTTACTTGCACGACTTAGAACATTCTTAAACATGAGAAAAAATCCAACTTTTGAAAAATTTTCCGACAGGGGAAAAAGTGAGTTATTGATATCCGTTCGAACTTTTTAACAGTTTCTAAAATTATCCGGACAACACATAGACAAAATTAGACAATCCGATCGAATAATCGAATCCCCAAAACAACCCCAGAAAAACTCAACTGTTGAGTAAAATATAAAAATTTCCAGAAGACTCAGCACTTCAAGACAAGAATTACTGTGCAAGCCACGTGGTGTAACTCAGCAAAATGGCCGCGGAACCGCCGCGAAACCCAGGGTTGGGCCACGGTCCCACGCCTCTTTTGTCGAGTTAGCATCACGTGCTTCACAGTAACTCATAGAATTCCCTGCTGAATTTTTTGGCAATTTTTAATTCACAAAAATCCAAATTTTCAGAAAATTTCCAGAGAAGGGGTTATATCGGGTTTTCCAGTTTCGATCGGACTTTAAACTTCGTCTAGACTTCGCCTAAAGCTCTAGCTTGGCTCTGATACCACTATAGGTCAGGCAGCCACCCCATCCAATGGGGTCACCGTGGCACCAACGGGTCCCTCAGCAGCTACTTTTTACGCATGCCCCCTCGCGAGGACTACAACCCGCCGGAACACCTTCCGGTCTCGGGACACCCTGGGGGTAAGAGCCTATGCTTCGCCACACTGTCACACAGTGAGAACCTCCCATAGGTCGACATCTAATGCCTAGTAGCTCTGATACCAGTGTCACCGGAGAACTGCCATCTGACGTATGGTATAATACCATCTGGGAGTTCTCGGCGAGTCCGTCCAGTGTACCCAGTCTCCACTGAGCACCCGTACACCATCCTTGATGTCAAACACCGATGGATATGGGATCATCCATCGCCCATCATATGGGTCAAAATGCGTATACGCTAGTCTACTCTGGTGTATCGATGCCCTGTCTCGATACACCCTCGACTAGGAACAGTTATAGGATGTACTCGTCGACTACCGTGGCCCCACTAGTATGATCTCATCATAGTCCCAGTAGTCGAGTACATATCCTAAGGGCTTTATCAACATGTAATATAGAGACAATTAGAGTACATGTTACGACAAAGTACAACCAGATAGCATACTATCATGTCGAGCAAGAAAGTCCTCCCTCTATATGTCCAAGCATCCATTACAATATATATCGTATGTACAATAATGGCCTCTAGGGCATACATATAACTAACATGGGCTAACTCCATCAGCCCCGATGGCAGAAGTTAATGCTGCTGTTCCAACTAGGAACAGCTTCGAGATACTAAATAAGGTGCGAAGGAATTCTCCTACTGCGGTGCTAAAGAGGTCTCCTCCCCCACTAAAAAAGGTTGCGGAAATAAAGTCAGAACATCCCCAATCCCCTCAACGGTTGTCTTCCAAAATCTATAAGGTTTGGCGGCAGGCCCGAGACTCGATGATCGATCCAAACTTCTCCCGCCAACACAAGAAGCTGAAAATCCAACAGGAAACCAGTTACCAGGCTAAACCACGAAAGACTGTCTGGGTGCCCGCCTCAACGGCCCCCTCAACTTCCACTGCTCATAAAAGGAGGAAGCCATAGAAGATCCCCCAGCCTGCAACGACAGCTAAAAGCACTGAGCCCAAACACCCTAAGTCTGGGGGCATGATGGTCCACACCGTATACATGGCGTCAGGAAAAGAAGACAGCCGTGCGTCTACAGGTCATAGACCGCTCACACGGTCGATGACCAAAGCTCAGGAGCAACAGCAAAAGCTCCAGGAAATGATGAATGCTATGGCCGCGCTTACCGGGCCAAAAGAAAACCCGGAAACGTCCTCGGACGAACGCCATGAGGAAGAAACCGACGCCGAATTCCTTCGCCGGATACTAGAGAAGAAGGACAAAGAGGCTGCTGAACAAGCAGCCAACATACAGCATATGGGCCTTCTCTTCCAAGATATGATAGGAATGATGATCCAGCAGGACCCACCCGCCGAGGATCCCCTAATCTTTCTTGAAGACGACCGAGGAGAAACGTCAAACCTACCACCGGCCCTCTCAACGGCCAAAGAGGAGGCAATCTCTAAGGCTGATTTAGTCGACTATATAGCCCAGCAAATCCGGGTTCATCATGCGACTGAGGCAGCTGGTCAAGTCGTAAAGACGGGCCGGCCGTATCCAAGCTGGTACGACCAAATCAAATACCCGCCGGGTTATACAATACCAAAATTCCACGTGTATAAGGGGACCGGCAATCCCCATCAACATGTTGCCCAGTTCAGAGCCCTTTGCGGTAACACCGGCGGTGATGATAAACTGTTGCTTCGCCAATTCGTGGGCAGCTTATCAGAAACAGCGTTCGAATGGTATTCGGAACTCCCGAACGATTCTATCAAAACGTTCGCTGAAATGGAGCTGCTATTCACTCAGCGATTCGCAAGCGCCAGCGAACGCACTCCAATAACGGCACTGATTAACGCTAGGGTAAAACCAGGCGAAACCTGGGTCCAGTATGCTATACGCTGGCGGAATTTGTGGTCGAGATGCGAGCAACGCATTGAGGAAGCACCCGCAGTGGGCATGTTCGTGGGAACCCTAGACCTTCACGCAACTATCTCCCAGTTTATGATGTTCTTTAAGCCAACCACATTCCGGGCTTTAACCGAAAAGTTGGCTCAGATGGACCAGATGGGTCATAGACCACCTCCCCCGAAGTCGGAACCTCCGAATGACAAGGGTAAAGGAAGGGAGACCTTCGTCGCGAATGCCCAGCAGCAACCTAACGCCCCGAAGCTGGCGGATCAATTGGAAGAAAGACGCCGGTATTATAATGAGAAGATGAAGCGTCCCTACTCGTTCCCACGAGACAAGACGAAACGGTTATTCGAGCTGGCAGTACGCAACAGACTTATAAACCTACCAAATCCAAGGCGACCGCCGCAACCCACTGAGGTGAATAACCCTAACTATTGCCCTTATCATCAAACGGTAAGTCATCCGATTGAGGATTGCTTCGTCTTCAAAGGATGGATTGAATATCAATACCTCCAGGGGAAGTTTGCACTGTCCGAAAAGTGGAAGGTGAACCCACCACAGCCGCATACTCCTAAGAAAGCAGATACACCGGGGGCAACCTGTTCCTTTATTGAAGAAGCTCCATGGGAGGTCGTGCTGTCAACTAAAACCAAAAGAATGCTGAGAGACCTTCATGCGTGCCCTGCGATCGAATGGAAGGACCCTCTTGAACCTCAAATTATTGAAAGGATGTTAAAGCCCCGCCCAACTACGAAGACTCGTGATAATGGCCCAAATACTCACGCCCAACCGTTAAAATCTTTGAAGAAAAAGAAGAAGAAATCCAAGAAGCCCGTGAAGCCTGGAGACAAGCGCACGAACTTGCAGAAGCAAATCGACGCGCTGGAAAAGTACAATCAAAAGGCGCGAACTCTTGTCACACTGCAAGAGTTCCTCAGCCACATCTTTCAAGAGGACGATGATGGAGAGAGCTCGTCGGATGAATCCGAAGGATATGTGGCTAGTTGTACTCGTTTACCGACGATGAAAAAACTCCTGGCACTAAGAAGCTGGGGACAGAGCCTGAACCAGAGCGTGCGTGGCCAACAGATGAAATGATCAACGCCTTTCTAGACGAGATTCGTCTAAAGAGTAAAGCGGATCAGGAGCGTAAGATGGCCGCATCGGAAGGAGCCAAATGCAGACGACTGAATGAAAGAGTTGAAGTACTCCCGCCAGATCGAAAAGCATCCGAGGCAGACAAGAAGATATTCAAGATGAGAAAAAGGTTTTCCAAAGCCATGTCAATAGGAATGAAGCTACCACCCTCGGAAGAAAACACGCTCAATGGGGTGGAGAGGAACCCTGATTATTGCGTATATCATCGAAAAATTTCACACCCCACGGAGGAGTGCGACGCCTTTAAGATATGGTGGCAAGGATATGTTGCTCATCGGCAACATTTTAAGCGCATGAAACGCAAGACTCGTCGGGAACGAAGGAGTACTGCCAACGGGCAAAACAGAACTATTGGCAGCTGTTACATGGTTAACGCCGGAGGGTCACAAGTTCTCACCTTTGGGAGCGACTCTGATGAAGAAATGGCTCTGGCCCCTCTCTTTAAAGAATCCGTTTTAGGGAAAGAGGAGAAATCGGAGGCCTGCGAGAACATTCAGCTGCGCAATCGCACGCACACTTCCAGAAAAGAATCTCGGGCCCGCGAGTAGAAAAGATAAGGGAAAGGAAAAGGTCACAGAAGATATCACTTTAGATGACTAGGTCATGAAAGAACTGACTACCAAAGACCCTCCCAGGAAGGGTAAGGTGGACTACAATATCCTAGCGCACCTAAGGAAGATACCTTCTCAGCTTAGCATTCTCGATGCCCTCCTATTATTAAAAGAAGCGCGAGACTCACTAATTAAGGCGTTACAAGAACCTGAGCAATTCCAAGCCTTCTTCGCCACTGAAAGGATGAAGGATGAACTGGAGGAAGTGCATACGGCCGACATCACTTTCGGTGACGAAGACCTCCTTCTCGGGATGTGCGACCACAACCTTCCCTTATATGTCTCTGGATACTGCCATGATATCAAGATAGGCAAGATCCTGGTGGATAATGGATCCTCCGTCAATCTCCTTAATGTTCGGGTGTTGAAGGAAATTTGCATGAGTGTGCAACACCTCGCTCGTGACAAAATTACCATCTCCGGTTTCGATTCACAATCGTCACGGACTCTCGGATCCGTGATACTAACATTACGCTTTGGACTCCTCATCACAGACATCAAATTCCATGTCATTGACGCCAAGACCTGCTACAACGCCTTGCTCGGTCGTCCTTGGCTACACGAGTACAACATCATCCCTTCTACACAACATCAGTGTATGAAGTACTTTAAAGATGGTTTCGAGTATACCGTGACAGGTGAGTTGAACCCATTTTCCGTGAACGAAGTCCGCAAATACGAAGATGCGAAGTACTTTTTGCCAGATTTCGAGGATACTGAAAGGTGTCGCAACCCGGAGAACAAAGCCGTCGCCGCCATCCCTGTTTTCGGGAGCGATACAGAAGAGGAAGAAGAGATAGTTTATGCTGGGCCTGTTGGATATATGTATGCCCTAGAGGCCATTATGAGATAGTGTATGTATTGATATGTATATATATATATATTCGGGGGACAGTCTTGCTCGATATGATAGTATGCTATCTGTTTTTACTTTATCATATGTTCACTTGATCATGTTTATATTCATTTGGTGCATGTTGATAAAGCCCTAAGGATATTGGCTTGACTACTGGCATTATGATGTGGATCATACTAGTGGGACATCTGTAGTTTATAAGCATATCCTTGAAATGTTCCTAGTCGTAGGTATATCGAGACACGGCATCGATATTCCAGTTTAGACTAGCGTATACCATTCTTGTTCCATATGATGGGCGATAGATGATCCCATATCCGTCTGGTGTGTTGACACCGAAGATAGTATACGGGTGCTCAGTGAGACTGGGTACACTGAACGGACTCACCGAGAACTCCTATATGGTATTATATCATACGTCGGATAGCAGTTCTCAGGTGACACTGGTACAGGTTAGTCTGTAGACCCGAGATCGTCATAGAGTCTTGTGTGTCCTCCCACTGTACTTTGATCTCCACCCTACTGCGGCTCTACTGAGTCGTACAAACAGGTGGATTTTGGGTATAGTCTCGAGGCATGTGGAGGCAGTGAGCGATAGGATGGGTTTCGTCTCTCCCGATATTGGGGGTTGATGCTGTGCTGTGCACGATTGGCTATAACGGGAAGTCCCTGGCCAGGGCTGCTGAGATATTACTGATAAGTGTTATCAGTAAGTTTCTCGATCTGTTATAGACCATATACCGGCATGACTTATTGAGTTATTGGGGTCGACGATTCCATCCCTAGACTCGATATGCAGCATATCTGACGAAGAGACCGGACTGTACGGTTAGTGTTGCCGGATGGATTGACAGGAGTTTTGACAGGTTCGCTTGTTCTTATTCTGATCGCTCAATACCCGGGTGGCCGTTACGTTTAGCTGACCGCTTGCGGCTTGTAGGTGTTTGATATGATCATCATTTACTGCTGGCGTATTGACGAGTCTTAGAGTCCCACATAGAAGTTTCTCGGCTCTGGCGAAACGAAGTGGTGCACATATGAGATATGCGCGGAGCCTCGATTAAATACTAGTTTATGATACTGTATTTTAATCGGGCATTTAATATTAGTCGGGTCGTATAAGATATGACAAATTTATTAAATCAAGTGTTGATTTAATATTGGCTTTTATATTATTTATTTAAATCCTTTTCTTCTTTTGGATACATGCATGTATATGTACATGATGATGTGCATACATACATACATACATGAAAAGTATCATGGTTGATGATACAAAGAGGATGGCAATATAAGAATCATATTGTAGATAAAGTAATATATATGGATATTTTCAATAAAGTTTAAAGGCAAAAGAAAAGATTTATGAGTCATTCTTTCCACACTCTTCTACACATTTCCATGGTTGAATTTAACTCAACCATGGTTTCATTTCCTTTTGCCTTTTAACCAAGATTGAAATATCTAGATATTATTTTAACTATAGTTATGGTTATGATAAGATCTCTCTCTCTCATTTTTCTTTTTTTTACATTATCATTATCATTCCAAAAGAAAAAAGAGAGAGCCATCTTCTTCCAAAAACCCTAGCTCTCTTTTAAATGTTAAAATAGAGTTAGAAAAAGAAAAGAAAAGGTAATAAATAAGAATAGCAACCACTTCATCATCCTACACAACCTTAGCCATCTTGTGTGGGGTGTTGTGCTTCAAGTTTTTTCAAAGATCGTAGGAAGCATCAAGCTTAGGGCAAAGTGCTTCCGGTGGATCGTCGTGGACGAGGAGTTGATCAAGTGAACCTTTTCAAAGCCAAGGAGTCTTCCAAAGAGGTCTACAAAGGTTGTAATCTCATCACTTAGTATAACTTAACTCTTAACTGTTGATACTATTAATAGTTACTTCATATATTCTAGTTCGATTCTTTGTATAGTTTGCTTAGCACCTCAAAATTTTATTGTTATAGCATGTATGATGCTTCTAAACCCTAATAGAGGTGTTAAGAAAACCCTACAGGGCCATCTCAACGCAACAACCCGGGGACGTCCGCCCCCATGTTGGTCTTCGGAAGTGACTCGGAAGATGAGGTTAATGCCGTGTTCTCTAATCGGCTGTCAATACAAGCACCCCCTAGCGATGATCAGAGTTTGCAAATCATCATGGTGCCGCGAGAACACTACAAGGATCTCGACACACTTCAAGCTCACAATATGCAGGACCTGCAAACATTTTACGTCCCTCCTAGGAAAAGGGGTGAGAAGTTAATCCTATTCTACCGATCCTCAGAGTCGAAAATAGAGAAAGAGATCTGGCATGGCACGGATGTTACACTCGACAGGCTCCAACCTATCCGTTTGCCCAGATACTACACAAATGGACTAAAGAGGCTATTGAAGCGCCAAGGAGTACCCTTAAAACAGACTGTTCGACAAGCTCGGTTCTACAACAGGAGTTGGGATGTCCCTGGGACTCAACGCAAATTGCCCAACGGGAAAATGGAAACACTTGGGCTTGGATATGTGAGAGCCGGAAAACGGGAACGGGCCCACAGTAGCTACGCTATATATACCTTTGATGAAGAAGAGGACGCCCTATCAGGAAATGCCAACCCCTCATCAAAACTAGATCCCGCGATTGAAGTGTCGAGTCCGTCATTTGAAGAACGGATGGACAAGCTTAACAGGAAAGCGGGACAAAAAGCTTGGGAAGAATACAACCGCGAGATGGCCATCTACGAGAAGGCCAGGGCGCAACGTCTATTTCAACAGGATGCAAAAGACGAAGATGTTCATCCCTGTCAACCCGCTGTATGAAAGGCCCGATGCAGAGGCAGAAATGAATCAAGAAGCGGAAAGGGGAGCCGACGACAACGACGCAGGATTAGAGAGTTACATGATCAGGTATTGCACGGCTCGGATTTGTCCCTCATGAAGAAGATGAGTCGAGTGTACTCCTTCCCTCGAGACAATACGAAGAGATTACTCCAGCTCGCTATAAAACATCAAATGATCGCGCTTCCAGAGTCTAAGCACCCTGAGCAAGCTAACAGGGCTTCTCATCTGAGCTATTGCTCTTATCACCAAGCCATAGGACATCCTACCGAAGACTGCTTCACCTTCAAGAACTGGGTCGAGGACCAGTACCAACAGGGCAGATTCGCTTTATCCGACGGCTAGAGGGTAACGCCGCCACAAAAGCACGAACCCAAAGCCGCAAAAGCAGAACCAGATCCACCTCAGTCCTGGAAGCGGATTCGCACCTGTTATACGATTACGATATTAAAAGAAGAGCCCGAGAACATGGATGACCTTCCCTGGTGCTTTGAGAATAGCGATGATGAGGTGGTCTCAGAATTTCCGCCAGCTCCAAAAGAACTGGAAGACGGCATACATACTACTGCAGATAACCTCAAGAAGATTGAGTTGGGATCAGTAGATGACCCGCGACCGACATTTGTCAGCGAGCTGCTATCTAAAGAAAGGGTGGCTGCGTTAAAAAAACGTGCTTCTACAGCATAAAGACTACTTCGCGTGGAACTACTCCGAGATGCCAGGATTAGATCCGGAGATTGCTGTGCATAAATTAGCAATATCCCTAGATATCAAGCCGGTCAAGCAGGTGCCAAGAAGGATGCGACTCGAGCTTGAAATGAGCATCAACGCCGAAGTCAAGAAGCTGATCGATTCTGGATTTATCCAAGAAGTCCAGTATCCCGACTGGATCGCCAATATCGTCCCGGTAATGAAGAAGAATGGGACGGTACGCATATGCGTGGATTTCAGGGATCTCAATAAATCCTGTCCAAAGGACGATTTCCCAGTACCAGTAACCGAGCTAATCATAGATAACATGTCCACTCACGAGGTTTTCTCCTTTATGGACGGTTCATCAGGGTACAATCAGATAAAGATGCATCCCGAAGACTAGAAGCATACCGCTTTCCGGACCCCTTTGGGTATATTCTGCTACAGGGTTATGCCCTTTGGTCTAAAGAACGCCGGCGCTACCTATCAAAGGGCCATGACAAAAATCTTCGACGACCTCTTACATGACATCGTCAAGTGCTATATCGATGACCTTGTAGTAAAGAGCATGTCATACGAAGAGCATTTAAAGCATCTGGAGACTGTATTTCAACGCCTTCGGCAATATAATTTGAAGAGGAATCCCCTCAAATGCGCGTTTAGAGTCTCCTCGGGTAAATTCCTGGGATTCATCATCCAACATTGAGGTATCGAAATAGATCCATCTAAGATCAAGGCGATCATGGAAATGCCTCCGCCAAGAACCCTCAAACAGTTGCGGTCTCTCCAAGGGAAGCTCGCATACATCCGGCGGTTTATCGCCAATCTTTCAGGCAAATGCCGTCCTTACAGCTACCTGATGAAGAAGGGAACTCCATTCGTTTGGGATCACAAATGCCAAGGTGCACTAGACGAGATCAAGCAGTACCTGCATAACCCTCCGGTGTTGACTGCGCCGGTCAAGGGAAAACCCTTCATTCTTTATACAACCGCCCTCGAAGGTTCCTTAGGCGCATTATGGGCACAAGAGAACGATCAAGGGAAAGAGAGAGCACTCTACTACTTAAGTCGAGTTCTGCTGGGGCAGAAATCAACTACTCTCCCATTGAAAAACATTGCTTGGCGTTAATCTTCGCGATAACAAAGCTCAGGCACTATGCGTTGGCGCACGAAGTCCGTCTCATCTCGAAGGTGGACCCTTTTAAATATTTGATGTCAAAGGCTATATTGACGGGTCGACTTGCTAAATAGGCTCTACTCCTGATGGAGTTCTCAATAACGTATCGACCTCTTAAGGCAGTGAAAGGCCAGGCCATTGCCGACTTCCTCGCTGAGCATCCAGTACCTGCCGGTTCTCCTCTGAACTGCGATTTGCCGGATGAACATGCATTCGACGCGATCGGCGGCGGTGATACCCGATGGGAACTCTATTTTGACGGGGCATCTTCCATGAAGAACCGCAAACAATGTACCCCCATAATCAAATCGGGAGTAGGCCTCATCTTCGTAACCCCACAAGGAGGGATAATGCGCTTTGCTTTCTCCTTAACGGAATCGAGGACGAACCATGAAGCCGAATACGAAGCTTTGATAGCGGGCCTCGAGATCGCCATTAACATGGGAATTGAAGACCTCTCTATATACGGGGATTCTCAATTGGTCGTTAGTCGAGTAAATGGTGACTACCAAACGTGCAAACCGGAGTTGGTGAAATACGGCGAAAAGGTGCAACAACTATTGACCCAAATTCCCTCCTACACTTTGGAAAGTATACCACGTGTGGAAAATAGCAAAGCAGACGCGTTAGCTAAGCTCGCTAAAGAACTGGCTGACGAGAACCTCGATGACGTCAGAATCGTGGTACAAAGCCGTCGAGTGCTCGCCCCAGCAGAAATATCTCCGGAATTATATGAAGAAAAGGGAGCGACTGAGCAGACGACCCTACAAATAAAAGACCGTAAGAAGGCTGAGGACTGGAGGGAAGTCTTCATAGACTACTTTAAGTCCCACCGAATGCCCGAAGAAGCGTCCTCAAGACATCAACTCATGAAACGAGCTCTATTTTTCGCTTTTGTCAACGACGCTCTATAAAAAAGATCGTTTGATTCTCTGTGGCTGAGATGCTTAGGACCTGACGAAGCAGAAAGAGTCGTTCAGGAAGTTCACGACGGACTCTGCGGTTCTCACCAAGCAGGCCCGAAAATGAAATTGAAGATCAAACGAATGGGTTATTATTGGCCCACGTGGTCCAAGACTGCCTCGAGTATGCGAAGCAATGCCACTCGTGCCAGATTCATGGAGACTTTATCCACCAACATCCGAATCCACTACACCCAACGGTGGCTAGCTGGCCATTCGAAATGTGGGGGACTGACATAGTCGGCCCCATCGAGCCGGCATCGTCCCGGGGACATTGTTTCATCCTGGCGACAACTGATTACTTCTCCAAATGGGCAGAAGCAGTACCGCTGAGGGAAGTGAAGACGGAGAATATCCTCCACTTCTTCAAGACGCACGTCATCTATCGGTTTGGAACCCCACGGCGGATTATCTCCGATAATGGGCCGGCCTACAGAAGCCATAAGATTAGCCGCTTCGCACAGCAGCACAATATAGACTGGAGATATTCTTCAGTTTACAATCCACGAGCTAACGGTCTGGCCGAGGCCTTCAATAAGACCTTGACGAAGATCATAAAAAAGACGGTGTCCCGAAATAAGAAAGACTGGCACGAGAGGCTGCAAGAGGCCCTTTGGGCCTATCGAACTACATTCAAGACGGCCACGAACACAACGCCGTACGCGTTGGTATTTGGGACGGAAGCAGTGCTCCCCATCGAGATAGAGTTACCCTCTCTACGAATGGCAGTCCACTATGAGCTGACGGACGAAGAAAATGCTCACCTTCGGGTTGAGGAGCTCGATGCCCTCGACGAAACCCGGCTCATAGCGCAACAAAATCTGGAAGCTTATAAAGCAAAGATGACGCGCTCATATGAAAGATTGACCCGACCAAGGACATTCCGCCAAGGCGAACTCGTGTTAGTGGTCAAAAGGCCTATGATCCCCAATCGAGCCAAGCGGGGAAAATTCGAGCCAAACTATGAAGGCCCGTACATCATAGATAAGGTCTACCAGGGTGGGGCCTATCTACTCATGGACATGCACGGTGAAAGGACTTTCAGGCCAATAAACGGCCGCTTCTTAAAGAAATACTATGCTTAATGAGCCACAGCCTGGATCAATGATAGATGACGACGACTATGTCCGCTCGCTATCTTCCTAAGCTCGAGCTTTATAAGCAGTAGCCGGCCTTCTCCATAACGGACCGAAATGTCTTTAAACTAATAACGGACCGAAACGTCCCTAAACTATCGACGGACCGAAACTTCCTTAAACTATCGACGGACCGAAATGCCCTTAAACTAACGACGGACCGAAACGTCCTTAAACTATCGACGGACCGAAATGTCCTTAAACTAACGACGGACCGAAACGTCCCTAAACTACTACCGCAGCATCCTTAGTCTGATGAGATAAAAAAAAGAGAGAAAAAGAATAAAAAAAACGGTATGTCCATAAGCAAAATGGGCATGGATGAAAACCCGAAAGGGCTCCGTGAGTAAAAACAGCAGGACTACCGGCGAGTGTTTGTGAAAACCCGAAAGGGCACAACCTCGTTAAAAGACACTTATATGGTCCTCTCGACCTTGTAAGGAGAAACCACCCGCGTGAGATCCTTACGACTCACAAAGGAGCAACACACTTAGGGACCCTCACGATTCCTAAGGAGGAAATACACTTGCGAGATCCTTACGACTCGTAAGGAGAATTCTCTTATGGGACCCTCACGGCTCATGAGACTTGAAAGTCTTAATTTACAGAAACCTAAACCTGTTCTTAAGAAAATCCCCCACAACCTTCGATATTGCCCTACAAGAGGCTCAATACCGACCCTTGTATACAATCCACGGGTACGAATAAACATTTCCCCAGCAAAGTCCCACCCGCGACTAGGGATATGTCCAACCCTTATAGGTCCTCTCGACCCATAAGGAGAAAGCCCTCTTGTAGGATCCTTACGACTTGCAGAGGAACATACACTTAGGAATCCTCACGATCCCTAGGGAGAAAATACACCTACAAGATCCTCACAACTTATGGGGAGAAATACTTTGTGAGACCCTTACGGCTCATGAAGTCAAAAGCCTTGGTCGACAGGACCCTTAACCCTGTTTGCTAAGCCACCTTTGTTCGACATCGACAGAGGCAAATGATGATTCGCTCCTGGCAATATTCCAGTTGTAGCGGTGCTGATGCCGAAATCGGTGTCTAAAATCCAAGCTTGCGGCGAAAAAGCTAGCAAGCCACACATACCTACGAAATAGCCGAAATGATGGGGCAACTTGCAATAAAAAGCAGCAAGTAAAAATGTATGCATGAAAAATAGCCGAAATGATGGGGCAACTCGCAATAAAAAGCAGCGAGTAGAAAACAAATAAATAGCCGAAATGATTGGGCACCGCGAAAAATAGCCGAAATGATGGGGCAATCGCAACCTTCGCGATATAAAAGCTGAAATGATAGAGCATCGCGGAAAAAGAAATAAAATAAAAATAAAATTTATTCCCTACAGGTGATGTTCCATCACACCCTGTACATAATCCAAGGGCGTAAACAAAATTGGAACATACCTCCCCCCAGGTTTCACCAAAGAAAGAAGCTAAATCTCGACAGGCTACAAGGGACCTAGAGATCATCCCAACACTCGTCTCGTAACGACGGACACAACTTCAAGCTAAGCGGAACAGCGGTAACTCCCAGTTCCATGGCTCGGTGGTATACATATCGCCAACAGTCAAAACTCCATCCCATGAAATGCGGATATAATCAGCAAAATTCCTGGTTACATGGAACGCGGATAACGTCACTCTTTGACCCCGTGGAAAACGTCCAAAGCGGATCCTGGTCCTCGCAGAGCACGGCTTTGACCCCGTGGAAAGCATCCAGAGCGGAGCCTAGTCCTCGCCGAGCACGGCAGTGAACCCGTGTGAAGCATCTAGTGCAAAATTCCTGGTTACGTGGAACGCGGATAACGTCACTCTTTGACCCCGTGGAAAACGTCCAGAGCGGATCCTGGTCCTCGCAGAGCACGGCAGTGAACCCGTGTGAAGCATCCAGAGCGGAGCCTAGTCCTCGCCGAGCACGGCAGTGAACCCGTGTGAAGCATCTAGTGCAAAATTCCTGGTTACGTGGAACGCGGATAACGTCACTCTTTGACCCCGTGGAAAACGTCCAGAGCGGATCCTGGTCCTCACAGAGCACGGCAGTGAACCCGTGTGAAGCATCCAGAGCGGAGCCTAGTCCTCGCCGAGCACGGCAGTGAACCCGTGTAAAGCATCTAGTGCAAAATTCCTGGTTACGTGGAACGCGGATAACGTCACACTTTGACCCCGTGGAAAACGTCCAGAGCGGATCCTGGTCCTCGCAGAGCACGGCAGTGAACCCGTATGAAGCATCCAGAGCGGAGCCTAGTCCTCGCTGAGCACGGCAGTGAACCCGTGTGAAGCATCTAGTGCAAAATTCCTGGTTACGTGGAACGCGGATAACGTCACTCTTTGACCCCGTGGAAAACGTCCAAAGCGGATCCTGGTCCTCGCAGAGCACGGCAGTGAACCCGTGTGAAGCATCCAGAGCGGAGCCTAGTCCTCGCCGAGCACGGCAGTGAACCCGTGTGAAGCATCTAATGCAAAATTCCTGGTTACATGGAACGCGGATAACGTCACTCTTTGACCCCGTGGAAAACGTGCACAGAGGATCCTGGTCCTCGCAGAGCACGGCAGTGAACCCGTATGAAGCATCCAGAGCGGAGCCTAGTCCTCGCCGAGCACGGCAGTGAACCCGTGTGAAGCATCTTGTGCAAAATTCCTGGTTACGTGGAACGCGGATAACGTCACTCTTTGACCCCGTGGAAAGCGTCCAGAGCGGATCCTGGTCCTCGCAGAGCACGGCAGTGAACCCGTGTGAAGCATCCAGAGCGGAGCCTAGTCCTCGCCGAGCACGGCAGTGAACCCGTGTGAAGCATCTAGTGCAAAATTCCTGGTTACGTGGAACGCGGATAACGTCACTCTTTGACCCCGTGGAAAATGTCCAGAGCGGAGCCTGGTCCTCGCCAAGCACGGCAGTGAACCCGTGTGAAGCATCCAGAGAAAATACCGGACTGTGGAGTCCTTAAAATCCACGGACTATGATGTCCTTAACCTCGACCGTGATGTCTTAAAACTAACGATCAACTACCCCGATTCCCTACAGATTCTGCCTTGGTTTAAGGGTATATCTCTTCACTCCTTTGATACCTGGCGTTGTAATTCCTCAACGTCTTCAAAGAGGTGACGGGTCCCTGCAACCAAACATCGGACTGTGGAGTCCCTAAATCCACGGACTATGAGGTCCTTAACCTTGACCGTGATGTCTTAAAACTAACATCGGACTGTGGAGTCCCTAAATCCACGGACTATGAGGTCCTTAACCTTGACCGTGATGTCTTAAAACTAACATCGGACTGTGGAGTCCTTAAATCCACGGAATATGTGGTCCTTAACCTTGACCGCGACATCTTTAAACTACGATAGTTGGAGCAGCCCCCTGGCCCCGTGAAACACGGACAAGGGCGACCACATCCAGCACTTGCAGGCCCTCACGACCTGTAAGGAAGAAAAAAACTCTCTTGTGAGATCCTTACGACTCTCAAGGGAAAACCCGCTTAAGAATCCTCACGATTCTTAAGAAGAACTTACACCTATGGGATCCTCTCGACCTGTAGGGAGAAAAACTCTTTATGAGACCCTCATGGCTCATAAAATGCAAAAGTCTTAGGAAGCAGATCTTAACCCTGAATCCTAAGCCATCACTGTCCTGCAAGGAGATCAAAATAGAATATCCGCAGAATACATTCAATAAAAAGGGGACACACCATTGAAGGGAAGAATATGTCTTCATTTATAAACCTCCCTTCGACAACAATACTCGATCTAAAGCCAGCACAAACCACCCGAAAAGGGAGATAACGAGGCAAGTTTCTGATCTGTATCCTATCAGGCACGCATTTGCAACTATACGAATGTTTAAAAGGAAATGTTGCCCGAGGCACTGATGTGCATGCAACGTAACGATGGTGCTCGTAATTAAAGAAAAATAGATGGCTCATTTACGTAAGCAAGACACACGTACGACTATCTGACAAGCATGAAAATTCAACAGAAAGCATGCAAACCACCAATGATTAAAGGAGTACATTGATTCAAACATACTACATTGGTGGGAAAAGATCACCAAACAAGGGATCAGAAATACAAGGGTTAACAAAGCAAAACACAAAATTCTCCAACTCCCTCTCCGCCTTCTCTAGCACGTCAAAACGGCAGTTTTCGCGAGGAGTCGCTCCCCACCGGTTGGAGCCGTGCTCATCAGCGAAAGCAGACATGACGGCCCGACGAGCTCTTATCTGACTCAGTAAATGAACTGAGTGATCCTTCAGAGCTTGAGTGATTAGACAAGCCTCATGAAAGCACTCAAGCTTGTCCTCCGCCGCGTCAAGGATCGCCGAAGTCATCTCTGCCGGATGAGGGGGTATATCGGCAAGTACAGACAGGAGGATCATCCGGAGCCAAATGGAGCCCATGGGAAGAGGAGAGCCCCGACGGGTCAGTAGCTCGTACATCACCGTGTCACATTGAGTGTCGGTGAGAAGGGGATCCTCCAGCCGCGCAGCGAAGCGAGGAATTATCTCCTCAAGGGGTACCTCCCATGGTTGCCGACGAGCATGGGGACGATTGCAAGCCATGGCGATTGATCGGGTTCTCAAAGATGACCACCTTAAGGTATGAATAGGTTTCTCTGTGAAGAAAAGAAGTAAGGCATAGGGTTCAGGTTATATAGGGGAGCATTTAATGCTATGCACAAAAAATGTTGTGCATGGTGGGACTATTCTCAAAGCCCGGAAAGAAGGGGAGAGCGTTGGAAATGAAATCCAACGATGCATTGGAATTAGGTTAGGGAAATGAAACGTCCCCATCAAACAGATCCCTGCATACGCAACACATGAGCACTAGCCTTTGATTGGCAAATGAGGCGGCACTGCACAGACACAACAGAGAACTAAGCTCTGAGAACGAGAATCAAATTCTTAAAAGAAAGGTTTGAAAGAAGGACATGAAAAAGTGAAGGCGCTTCTGAAAGGACGTTTCGTCTACCCTACTCCCCAAAGCAGATCCAGCGGTCACAAAAGTGACAGCGTTGTACTCACGTGCAGACACGTGAGAACAACGCTGTGGGGGCATTTGCTTCCTGATTTAAAATCAGGAAAGCCTACGAAAGAGGCTTCAGAAAAGGGTCACGTGCTTACACGTGACCAGCAATCACGTGTTGGCACGTGACATCTAAAAGTATCGGCAAGGCAGATCCGGTTAAAGAAAAGGGCTTCAGAAAAGGGTCACGTGCTTACACGTGGCCAGCAGTCACGTGTTGGCACGTGACATCTAAAAGCATCGGCAAGGCAAATTCAGTTTCCCAACTACATCGAAGAAAAGGGCTTCAGAAAGGGTCACGTGCTCCCACGTGACCAGTGTCACGTGTTGGCACGTGACACTCAAAAGCGGCAGAATCAATTCCCTGATTGAATCAAGAAAAAGGCTCCAGACGAGGGTCACGTGCTCACACGTGACCAGGGGTCACGTGGTGGCACGTGACAACTAAGCAGCGACCAGAAAGCAGAGCGCAGAAAGAAAGAAGAGGGCTCGTTCCAAGGGGGTCACGTGCCTACACGTGACCAAGGGTCACGTAGCCACATGTGACCAGCTTTCAAAGCCTATCTGTTAACAGAATTAAATTCTGAGAAAAGACCTCTTAAATCTTTCCAAAGCAACCGATTGAATTAAAGATTTAAAGGTGATTAAATATCATCTATCTATGGAAAATATCGAATTTGGAAAGATTTCCCCTTTAAATCTAACCGAAATAACAAAGGAGAATCTCTGGATTTAAAATCCAATGGTGAATAAAATTCACCTAATAATCTAAAGGTCCAAAACGAGTGGTGAATACAAATCAAATCTCCCAATGAAAGATTCACCAAAACTAATTAACTCGGCTGCTTCTCCTATAAATAGGAGCCCAGAGACACACAAAAAAGAGATATATGCAGAGGGAAGAAAAGAGAGAGGGCCCTGATACTTTAGAGGAATTTGGATCTTCTGCAAAAGAAAACCCTAGGTAAGAAAGGGAAGGCTTCATTGAAAAAAAAAAGAGAATTTAATTCTCAACAGAGTTTAACTCTGATATAAAACAGAAGGGCATATTTCTTCTCTCTTTGATGGAGGATCTGTAAATTGCACATTTCCCCTTGAGTTGAGAATTTAATTCTCAATAGGTTGAGATCCTGCCATGCAGATCCAAAGCATAGAGAGGGAATGGAAGCACGAGAATTTAATTCTCACAGAACTATAGGAATTTAATTCCTTCAAAATAAAATTAGGGTTTGACCCTGTGTTATGGGAATTTAATTCCTTCAGAATGAAAAGAATCAGGGTTTAACCCTAGTTAAGAATTTAGTTCTGTGAAAACAACAAGAATTTAATTCCCTTAATCTTATTCCCCAGAATAATTCTCTAACAGAGAGTGGGAGTTTAATTCCTTAAAGCTTTTATTAGGGTTTAACCCTATTCAGTTCTTCACATATATGAGGAATTTAATTCCTACAGAAAATTCAGAGTCCAACTCTTCAAAAGGAACTAGGAATTTAATTCCTCTGAAATTATTGTCAGGGTTCAACCCTACGAGGAATTTAATTCTTGAAAGGGATTAACAGATCTTCTAAACAACTACAGAAAAGCAGGGTCACGTGTCACCACGTGACCCCCCCAAAAGATCTACAGAAAGCCCTTTGAGGCAGTGCCTCACGTGACCCACGTGACCCTTGGCAGAGGCTTTAACATACTCCATTCAAACACCCGTCACGTGATGACACGTGATGCTCCAAAAAATGCGATCTTCTCAGCAGAACAAACGTAGGGAGGGCGCCCTCACGTGCTACCACGTGATCCCTCTTGCCCCAGCGTCTAATGCTAAATTGGAACCCCTGAATTCAGTGTTAAAACATTGTTTGGCCTTAGTGTTCAACACTAAGCAAAGAACTTTATTTGCAGTGTTCAACACTGATTACCTTAGTGTTCAACACTAATTTGGGATTTCTGTCGCCAGTGTTTAACACTGGTCTGTTTTAGTGCTTAACACTAATTTGAAGGCCTTGTTGCTGGTGTTTGACACCAACTATCTCCCAGTGTTAAACACTGACTTATCAATCTCATTCTCAGTGTCCAACACTGATTGGTCTTTAGTGTTTAACACTAGGCATTGGCCCAATTGGCTAAATGGCTAGAGGCAAAGCCTCTCCTTCAAGGGACCAACAGGATGGCTGATGTCCCAGACATGATTGGACTTAGCCCAAGCTGGCCATAAGTCCTCAATTCGTAATTAACTGGGCTAATGGGCTCATAACATAATTAATTGGTCTTGATCCGAAATTGGGCCAAAGACTATTTAATTCACTCCGGTTCCAGGGTACATCTCTTCACTCCTTTGATACTTGGCGTTGTAATCCCTCAACGTCTTTAAAGAGGTGACGGGTCCCGATGACCACACAATGATATGGACTGTGGGGTCCTTAAACCCATGGACTACGACGTCCTTAACCTCGACCGAGATGTCTTAAAACTAACAATGGACTGTGGGGTCCTTAAACCCATAGACTACGACGTCCTTAACCTCGACCGAGATGTCTTAAAACTAACAATGGACTGTGGGGTCCTTAAACCCATGGACTACGACGTCCTTAACCTCGACCGAGATGTCTTAAAACTAACAATGGACTGTGGGGTCCTTAAACCCATGGACTACGACGTCCTTAACCTCGACCGAGATGTCTTAAAACTAACAATGGACTGTGGGGTCCTTAAACCCATGGACTACGACGTCCTTAACCTCGACCGAGATGTCTTAAAACTAACAATGGACTGTGGGGTCCTTAAACCCATGGACTACGACGTCCTTAACCTTGACCGAGATGTCTTAAAACTAACAATGGAACGCAGTGTTCTTAAACTACCCATGGACCACAATGTCCTTAAACTACCAATGGACCACTATGTCCCTAAACTGGAACATGGACCACCATGTCCTTAAACTGGCAATGGACCACCATGTCCCTAAACTGGAACAATAGAGCCCAAACGCTCTTTTGTCGGATCTAAATGATCCCGTTAAGTTGATCTTAGTCTCAAATTGGACTAACGTATCCTTAACAAACGTTTAAGTTAATCTTAGCCTCAAATATGGCTAACGTATCCTTAAACCTTCAAACAGACTTTAGTCCCAAATTGGACTATAGATCCCCCAATCGACTTTGGTTCAAGGGTACATCTCCGAACTCCTCTGGCACCTGTCGTTGTAATCCTTCAACGTCGTCAGAGAGGTGACGGGTCCTGGCGGCCATACATTAAATGGACCACTATGTCCCTAAACTGGAACAATGGAGCCTAAATGCTCTTTTGTCGGATCTAAACGATCCCGTTAAGTTGATCTTAGTCTCAAACTGGACTAACGTATCCTTTACAACCGTTTAAGTTGATCTTGGCCTCAAATATGGCTAACGTATCCTTCAACCTTCAAACAGACTTTAGTCCCAAATTGGACTATAGATCTCTCAACCAACTTTGGTTCAAGGGTACATCTCTGAACTTCTCTGATATCTGTCGTTGTAATCCTTCAACGTCGTCAGAGAGGTGACGGGTCCCGATGGCCATACATACAATGTCGGATCTAAACGATCCCGTTAAGTTGATCTTAGTCTCAAACTAGACTAACGTATCCTTAACAGACGTTTAAGTTGATCTTAGCCTCAAAAATGGCTAACGTATCCTTAAACCAAAACCTCAAACCCAAATATAAGAAAATACGGATTTGGACTAATCCATGTCCTACGGGCGACGAAATAAATAGTCTCCGTATACAATCCACGGGCAACCACAAACAAAACAAACACCCACGACACGAAGTGACCAGGTGGAGAAGGAGAAAGTTGTTACCGCGATGCGGTAGCGTAATTAACTGCAGGGGCTTGCGCCTGCAGGGAAGAGCGTCCCCACAATCAAAAACCCCTCAAACAAGGGGGAATCTGACGAAGTCTGCTACATCGGTCGCATCCATCTAAACCTCCGATACACGGTGCCATAAATCAATTTGGCATCTTCGGAGAGGTGGACGGATAGCACCAATTAGCATCTGCCTCGAATCTCAGGCAAGACAGCCCATGTCTTGGCCGCCATTCGGAGGGGAACAACCGGGATTTTCTCCAGCTTTCTCCTCTTGTGAGCGGTCGAGGTTAAGGGGGCCGTTGCAGTGGGCACCCAAGTAGCTGTCTCTTTCTGTTGTTTGACAGGGTGATCCTCTTCTTGCCGAACCTTCATCTTTTTCTGTCAGCGAGGATAGTTTTGATCTACCACGGAGTCTTGGACTTGACGCCAGACCTTGTAAATTTTAGAGGACATCCACTGAGGGGGCTGCTCCGGCTTCGCCTTTAGGGCATTCTCCATAGGTGGAGGAGACCTTTTCAGCACAACAGTCGGAGAGTTCTTGCGGACCCTCCTGAGTGGTTCAAAACTGTTCCCAGTTGGAACAGCAGCATCAACTTCCACCGTTGGAGCCGGCGGAGTAAGTCCGGAAGGGGAATTGCCCTCAGCCTTCCTCACTCGGCGCTAGTAGCGACGTCGAGCATGTCGAGCCGTTGGGATTGTCTTAGTTATGGGGATGGCTTCATCATGCCCTCTGTTTTGGCGGAGGGTTGCCGCCGGCGTCAGCCTCTTAAAGACCGAAGTCCATTGAGAAGCAATGTCCAATCTGTCAAAGACGGACCTCTGGGCACGGGTGACTTCGCCTGAAGCGAGAGCCGGAGTGGCCAGCCTTGTGAAAACTGACTTCTTGGCAGGAGAAGCCTTTCCAATGATTTCGTCCACTTGAGCCGAGATGGCTATCTGCTTTGGGATGACTTCTTCAGGTATTGCGGGCTTGATGACGTTCCGGCTCAGTCTGTTGAAAACTGAGGCATTGGATTTGGGCGACCCGTTGAGAGGGGCTGCAGTAGTTGCAAGCCGATCAAAGACCGACTTCTTGGGAGCTTCTTGTGATGGTACCGGAGCACTGAAGCTCGTTGGCGGGAGCATTGTCCCGAAGAACAATCCAGTGGTGGCCTAAGTGACATGTTCCACCAGCATAGCGAAGATGGAGGCCTCTTGGGGCCCGTAAGTCACTCCTCCGGACGGGACGGAGTGAGAGTTGCAGTTGTAGTTAGTGCAGGTTGAAGCCATTGATTTTCGGTTTTCTGCACGGAGTAAGACACCAAATCTTAGTACCTCTAACCCCAGGGCAACCATATCAAACCGCGATTCGTTCGCGAACACGACACACAAAGTGTGGAGTGGAAAGAGGAAAAGGTCCCACCGGGCGTGCCAGAATCTGTTCTCCTCCGAAACACGGAGACACGACCGCGTAGGTCCGTTTTGCCTGAATTCGGGGCAGATGCTAATTGGTACTATCCGTCCATCTCTCCAAAGATGCCAAGTTGATTTATGGAACCGTGTATTGAAGGTTTAAACGGATGCGGCCGATGTAGCAGACTTCGTCAGATTCCCCCTCATTTGAGGGGTTTTTGATTGTGGGGACGCTCTTCCCTGCCGGCGCAAGCTCCTGCAGTTAATTACGCTACCGCATCGCGGTAACCACTTTCTCCTTCTCCAGATGATCACTTTGTGTCGTGGGTGTTTGTTTTGTTTTTGGTTGCCTGTAGATTGTATACGAAGACTAATTTATATCGTCGCCTGTAGGGCGTGAATTAGTCCAAATCCGTATTTTCTTAGATTTGGGTTTGGGGGTTGGGTTTGAGGATACGTTAGTCTCATTTGAGACTAAGATCAACTTAAACGTTTGTTAAGGATACGTTAGTCTAATTTCAGACTAAGATCAACTTAACGGGATCATTTAGATCCAACAAAGAGCATTTAGGCTCTATTGTTTAGTTTGGGGACATTGCGGTCGATTACCAATTTAAGAACATGGTGGTCCAATATTAGTTTAAGGACATCTCGGTCCAAGGTTAAGGACATCATAGTCCATGGGTTTTAAAGGACCCCACAGTCTGAGATTAAGCACATCATACTCCATGGGTTTTAAAAGACCCCACAGTCCATGGAATGATTGGTTATCGGGACCCGTCACCTCTCTGAAGACGTTGAAGAATTACGACATATATCAAAGGAATGAAGAGATGTACCCTTGAACCAAAGTTTATTGGAAGATCTGTAGTCCAATTTGGAACTAAGATCAATTAATTAGATTATGAGCACATTGGCTCAGTTAAATATGAATTGAGGACTTATGGCCAATTTGGGCTAAGTCCAATTAAGTTTGAAATGTTGGCCCTTTGTTGGACCATTGCACATTTGTCTGGGTTCAGCCCCCCATTATTTAGCAATGCTGAACAAAGGTTTGGGGGCTCTGACAATATTTTGTCTTTAATTGAGCACTAACCATTCATTATAGCTCTGGATTTTAAGGTTTATTTGAAGGGGAGATTTGCCTCTGGAAAACTTAGTCAATTTGAGCTAAGCTTAGCTTTAGAATAGTGTTAAACACTAGAGAATACTTGGCGGTCATGTGTTCACACGTGATGCGCTTAAGATAGTGTTAAATACTAGGGACGAAGCATTTAAAGTAGTGTTTAACACTAGAAAGGAGGTAGTCCGTGGGGTCACGTGAGGCGCCGGAAAATGGGGCCATACTACCTTTATTTTGTTCTCAGAATATTCAAATAAGAGTTAAACACTTTTAGTTTTCACAGCCATCACGTCTGGGCACGTGATAGGTACCCTTGCATTGATTTATTAAGATGTTTATTAGGGGTCACGTGGGGACACGTGAGGGCGTCCAAAATTAATTCTGCCTTTGGATTTGTTCCCTTCATTTTTGAGGGTCACGTCGGAGCACGTGAGGCATTGCCTCCAAGCTTTTTCCTTTTCATTTTGGGGAGTCTGTTTAAGGGTCACATGGGGGCACGTGACCTAGTCTTGTTCTTTCTTTTCTACTCATTGAGGATGGGGTCACGTGTTACCATGTGACTAAGTTCTTTACGTGCATGGAGAGCTTTAAGTCTTTTGTTTTAAGAATTAGATTCTTTTATAGGGTTAAACCCTAGTTCTGTTTAGAGGAATTAAATTCCTGTGTATTTGGAAGAATTAAATTCTTATATAGGGTTAAACCCTAGTTTCATTTGGAGAAATTAAATTCCTATGAATTTGGGAGAATTAAATTCTCATATAGGGTTAAACCCTAGTTTCATTTGGAGGAATTAAATTCCTATGAATTTGGGGGAATTAAATTCCTTAAACTCAATTCTTCCTATAAGTTTTGGATCTGCATGGCAGAATCTCCCCGATGAGAATTAAATTCTCAACTTATGGGGAGATCTGCTTCTGCAGATCTTCAACCAAAGGAAGAACTAAGTTCTTTATTCAGAAAAGTTAAACTCTTAAATTGAGAATTAAATTCTCTTTGTTTTATGGAGCTTAGATCTCTTTCCCCTTTCTCACCTAGGGTTTCTTTTCTCTAAAAAGATCTTCTTTTCTCTCTTGAGAATTAAATTCTCCTCTCTTTTTTCTTTCTGTTGTTGTTTTTCTCCAGAAATCAAAAGATCCTTCTCTTCTCTTCTTGGCTCCTATTTATAGGAGAAAGAAAAGAATCAATTTGTTTAGTCAATCTTTCATTGAAAGATTTTGGTTGTTTCTGTAACCAACATGATCTTTTAGATCACTCAGTGAATTTTATTCACCATTGGATTTTTTTATCCAAAAGATATTATGTTTGTTATTCTTGGTGAATTTTCAGGGAAATCCTTCCTTGTATATAATTCTTCTATAAATTGGTGATTTTTAATCACCATTGGATTTTTAATTCAACGGTGCTCCACTTTACAGAGCACAATCTCATTTTTGTTTGGAAAGATTTAAAGAAATATTTTTCCATTTAGGGTCTTTGATTTCCCTTAATTAGAATTTAATTCTATTAGTTCAGAAGGCTTAAGAGCCTATCACATGTTGGCATGTGATCCCACTGTTTGATCATTTCTGTAGAATTCAATTCTATTAATTAAGGAACTCAGGAACCCATCACGTGTTAACATGTGACCCCCTTGATTAACATTTTAAACAGAATTTAATTCCGCTGTTTTAAAGAGTTAAGGAATCATCATGTGTCATCACGTGACCCTTGGTCACATGTAAACACGTGATGCCTCATTGGGATCTTTCCTTGCCATTTTATTATGCCTTTTAATTCCTTCAGTGGGTTCTTTAAAGGTCCATCACGTATGGGCACGTAATTCCACTAATTGCTTGCTTGATTAGAATTTTAATTCTATTATAACAGAGTCCCAGGAAACCATCACGTGTCAGCACGCGGCCCTTGGTCACGTGTGAGCATGTGATACCCCATTGGGGTATTTCCTGATATTTTATCAGGGAACAACGGTGTCATACTTTTTCTTTTAGGGCCGGGACACGTCTCTTTGTAGCAACGTTCGGACCGCTGTCTTCTTGATTCTGGCGGTCATGGCATTTTTCTGAACCCACTTCAGAGGTTCGAAGGAATTGCTGATTTTTACGGCCGACTCAGCCGTCGTCGTGGAGTAACCCTACTCTTGGAACCTCACAAGATTCCACATGGCCGAAATCCTGGCCCTCTTGTAGGCTCGATACTTGAGCCGCTTCTGCCTTAACTTTTCTGTTTAAAGCACTTGGCAGACTTCGGCTCTTCGGGAAGACACCGTAGACCGATTAACAGAGATGCCAGAGAAGACGCTCGTTCGCGCGATTGTCAAGGGCACCATCTGAGCTTGCTGGAGCTTCTTTGTGGCCCCATTGGTGTTGACGGCCTTTTCCCCAGTTGGAACAGTGGAGAGCCATTCGAATATAGATTTGCATCTGGGGTGGGATGCTTTGGCGACCACAACGTTCGGCCTCCTGCCCCTTGAGGTCGGTTTGGCCGCTTGGTTTGCCGTGACCTCCGCCAGATGAGCACTTCCAGCAGGGTAAATGATGACGTAACCAAACTGGCGGGGTAATTCCTCCCACTGTCGACTGGGGCTTGCGAGGAGAACCATACGAGCATTGATCTTGACCACATACGGAATCGGGGTCGCATCAGAAGCTGGATCCATCTTATGAGACATCGTCGTTGAAAGTTGATTGCTGCACGGAAAAAATGTTATTTCAGTACAAACATCGGTATATATGTTAAATGAGTTCGCATGAACACTTGACCCGAGATATGGGAGGAGAGAAAGGTCCCACCGGGTGTGCCAGAATCTGTAGGGTGTTTTTCGTCACCTCATTGAGATGGAAATACGCGCGCGCTTGTCAGGCGCATTATAGATTCCCATTGTCTAGGGTAGGCTGAGGTTTATTGATTGTGGGGATCCGAATCTCCAGCAGCCGCGGACTAAGCTGCCGTTAATTACCCCTCGCCTTTGGAGCGAGAAAACCACCGATTGACGGGTCAAACAGGTCATGCCAACTCAATGTGTGGTGTTGTGTTTTGAAGGGGTTTTGGATATATCGGGGGCCCCGCAGAGCTTTTATGTAGGAGAAGGCCCATCCAAAGGATGCGTGGGAGAAGGCTCCAGCGCCTCACGTGCGCGGCATGCCGGCACTGGGTGCTGGCGCTAGCGCCTCACATGCCCGGCACGTGGGCGCTCGGGTGCCGGCGTTAGCGCTTTGGGCGCTAGCACCTCACGTGCCCGGCACATGGGCGCTCGGGCGCTGGCGCTAGCGCCTCACGTGTCCGGCACGTGGGTGCTTGGGCGCAAAAAAGGGGGTTTTGCCCCCTGAAATGGGAGTTAAACTCCAAAAGAGAATTTTGAGTGGAGTTAAAGTCCAAAAGATCTTGATTAGGAGTTAAACTCCTTTGAGGATTTGGGTATTGGAGTTGAACTCCCTAAAAATCTTCAGAGGTTCTTCTCTGTTAAGCCTTGGATCTTCTCTTGAGCCTTTGATCTTTTCCACAGTGGGATTTTCAGAGATGGGTCTACTTCTTCCTCCTCTTTGTTGGGCGGATCTTGGAGGAAAATGGGGGGATTCAAAATCTTCCTTTTTTGAGATCTAATGGAAGATCTGAGCTCCCCTTTGTGGGTTTTGTGGTGAAAAACTATTTAGTTTTAGAAAAGAAAGAGTAAAACTCTTGATTTAATTCAAAAGAAAGAAGAAGGTTTAGAACCTTGAGGAAGGAGAAGGAGGCACAGAACCCTAGAGTTTTTAGAGAAAATGAAAAAGTTGCCATAGATATTTTCATCATGCTTGCCTTTATAGGCTATAAACTTTACATATAGCCCCTTGGGCTTTACAAAATGGCATTTTGCCCATCTCATACCTCATGTGCTCATTTCTTTTGCACATAAGCCATGGGCTTTACAAAAATTTGGCTTTATGCCCATTTTTCTTACATTTATTCATAAAATAAAATAAAAGAAATACACCAAAATTATTTATTACAAAATTTTTATTTTGGCATGGATGAGGCCGGCCGCTTCATGTTCGGGCTCGACCCGGGCAATGGCCTACTTGATCTGAGCTTGGGCCCACTTGGCTTGGGGTTGACTTTGATTTTGACTTGGTCAACCGGGGTGTAAATTTTTACCCCAACAATTCGTAAATTCGTGAATTCGTGATGTAAGTATGGGACTCATGAGATTCTATCGGATTTATACTTAAACTACCCCAATACCCCACGTATTCTGGATTTCAGTTAAAGTTACATGTCTTACTCGAATCCATGAATATATCAAGTTGCAAGATTGAGTTCATGTCAAGATCAAGTATTTGTGTCAAGTGTTCATGTATTCATGTTAAGTTGTATTCATGGTTCAAGTCAAGTCAGTTTAAGAGTATATATATTGGGTTCAGATATTCATATTGGATTCGTGTATTCATGTCTAGTTCATGTCAAGTTATATTCATGGTTCGGTCAAGTCAAGTCATGTTCGAATATTCAAGTTTAAGTGTTCAAGTTTCAAATTTGGATATTCAAATTCAAGTTCAAGTGATCAAGTTGAAGATTAGGTTCGAGTTTGAGTTCTAGTCAAATTAGAGTTTGTATTCAAATTCTAGGCATATCTTATCCATAGATTTAACTTTTTGAGATCTTATGTTTAGGAAATATCGACAACCGCTGTACATGAATGGCATAATTGTGTCTTTTTCAAAGACGATTGCCATTGATAAATTCCACCATAAACTTACGATCTATATTTAGTGAGTGGCAAGCAGTGCATCATTTTCTTCGACAATCATGAGGCAACTGACAAGATACGATGCCACTCAAACCAATCTGTAACTTAAACACGTAATCTAAACTAGTATTTTGATTTCTAGGGTATTTATATAAAAAGTCATTTAAAAATGATCGAGGGTTTTTAATTCGCCCTGAAACTTCGAAAATGTTTTTAATAAGAAATATATTGATTAAACTGTCAAGATTTTTATATAAAAATCTTGACAGTTTTTATGATATTTTAATGATAAAACTTAGTTTTAAAAGTTTATGCTATTTTTATGAAAAATACTATTTTTGGAAACTTGATGGTATTATTGTGTAACTTTAATTTTTCATTTAAAAATATAGTTTTTATAATTTGCTTTCCTTCAAAAATATGGATTTATGATTTATATGATTTTCCAATAATTTAATTTATTTTAAAAGTCATATTTTTTTAAAATCGTATTTTATTCCTTTCGAGACCGGATTCTCCGTAAGGAGTTCTGCATCTCGCTTTACCATCCCAAGGACGTCCGATAACTCGCTCCATTCACAAACGGATCCCTTAACGAGGGTTGTAGAGACGTAATTGCAAAAGAAAACATCGTATTTTAAACTTTGATGGTATTTTAGTGTAAATTCGGATATTTTGTGACAACATATGATCGTGCTATGATTCCATAGTATACGTGAGTGGGATAGATCGTTACCCCATACGCTAACTACTTTAATATGTCCCAAGAAAAGATACCGAACAAGCATCGAGTTTATGGTACTAAAATGTTAATTGGTATATATCGATTGAAAGTTTTACTAACATGCAACTAAAATTCTATAAAATATCAAGCGAGATATCATGGAGGGAATAGTCATGGTTACGCGTATTATAGCATGATCTTTTTATCTATTCATCGGTATTTGCAAAGTATTACTTCAAAATTTTGTGAAAAGAATTATATAAATATCCTTATCTATTAAATCATGTTAAAGGTTGTTGATAGAATTGAACAAGAGTTTAAGGGGGTGGATTCAAAAGAGACGGAAGAGAGAGGGGTGTCTCATGAGGTGAAGAGGGAAGGTAGGAACTTTTCCGTACCACTCGTATTCGTACGAGCGAGAAAAAGAAAAGAAATAGCCTCGATTTGAAGAATCGAGACAATGATTGCAACTAAAAGAGTAGGCTTGATCTACCGACTTCTCTTACGTGAGTTGTGTAGCACCGGAGAAAAGTTTAGAAGGATTCTTGAGTGTTTCGACTTCGAGAGCTTATCTTTACCTTGGACTTGAGAGAGATGAGCTTAAGAGTTAGAATTTTTTTTAAGAGAGTGTATTTGAGAGTAGTATGTCCAGGGGAAGGAGTATAGGAGTGAGTGGGTATTTATAGATGGAAAGAAGAGGGGTGTGGTTAATTAAAAAAAATAGTGGAATTAAAAGAATTAAAAAGAATTAAAGGGATGAAATGAAGAGTCTAAAAGTTTTTGTATTGAATTAGGAGTTTTAGTGTATTGAACAGGGTTGAGAGGAGTCCAAAGGTAGCACTTGTAAAGTACGGAGGTGAATGCAGCATGTGTGGCCGCCGAACTCGGCCATGGTGAGAGTAATTTTCTCGGGGTTCATGCCATGTGTTCTGATGTGTTTAAAGGTCACAGGTATATACCTCTTTTCAGTTGAAACTTTTCGTATCTCCATGTAATGCCCTTGCAACTCTTGGACTTCCAAAACGTTAAAAAGAAAAATATTAAAATAATTGGGGTTGATGGGATTCAAGAACATAGGCTATAAGACAATAGCGTAATAGCTTAACCAGTGAGCTACAAGTTGTTTCTTGTATTTATTTCACAGGAATTACTTATAACTCGATTTAAAATAAGAAAACAACATGTTTTATTAATTAAAACAAAAGGGACAGTACATGAAATCTAGGGTCGTTACAGTATAATAATAAAAAATTACAAAAATGAAAGGATGGGATTTATACATGTTTTAAGTTTTTGAAATATTCTTACACAGCAAGAACTGAGCCGACGATCCTGAAAGGGAGAACAGAAGCGAAAATGACGACAATGAGCCAACTGTAGTCCTTTCGAATATTATTGAACGCGAACAAACGAAGATCCTGATAACACCATCATGTTTTTAGGAGAGAATTATGGGGATAGAGGGCTGTAAGATTGATGGAATCATAATTACAGAGATGAAGACTGGAGTGAATTACGTGATTTTGAATAATATTTTTGAGTGGCAAATTCGTAATTAAGGTGAACAGTAGAGAATGACAGTTTCGTAATTAAGGTGAACAGTAGAAAATGACAGTTGTGTAATATTTTGGAATATTTTTGGAACTCAGAATTTATATTTTAAATATACAGAGCCTCTTCCTTTCAACTATGATAGGAGAAGCTATATCCGGAATTAATAATTGATACAAATTAGATAAAGAGATTTGCACATATTATAATTTCCAATTATGAAGCCATGTCAAGTACTCGAGTACTAATTTAAGGCAAGGTTTGGGTTTGAATGTAAAACTAGCATTACTGCCCCGCTATGCGCGCGGAAAAACATAAATCAAGGGCAAGGGCAAGGGCAATGAGATGTTAAAATTATTTCCATGCTAAAATTTGAATTCCAATACACTAATTTGAAACCTATATATGTTGATTAAACTCAATATATAATTACTAAGTGTAAAACACCATGAATATATTTCTTATCTATATTAGAATTGATAATTTGTATTCCTTATTTATCTGAATAGAAAAAAGCAAAAATTATAATGGATTATAAGACCATTAGAAGATATATGACTAATATTTTTAATCTTAAAATATAGATCCACAAATACAAAGATACTATTGATCTCATATTTTAGATTCTTTATCGTGGTCATCAATTTTAATATCATTTTCATCTTCATCGTCATCTTTTTCGTCAATTTCAAGAGAATCAATTACCCGTTCAACTTTTGTTATAGAGTATCCATGTGACTGTAGTGAGTCAAAGTACATTGGTTTTCAACATGCAGGTGTACAATTTATACATTGTCGCATGTTCGCTGAATATGTCTCTCTCATTATACTGTATGATAAGTTAAAAAATTCAATTATCAAATATAGATTTTTGTGTATGTATTTGTATATTCAATATTATAAAAGCAGGAATTTTAACTTGACGGTGTATATTCATCAATAGGTTCGCAAAGAACACTTTCAGCTTGATTATCATAAAGAATAACAAGTATTTCTTCTTTATGATCAACAACTTTAGCTCTAACTTCATACGAAAGCATAGTTTGAATAAAAAAGCTACAATTGGTATTTTTTTAATATAATATTCACTGTGTAAAACATGAGAGGAAGAACGTCTATACATTATCCTGTAATTATTAGAATTTTAAAGTATTGTTAGAATTTTCAAATATAATAGGACAACATTTTCTATATGAAAAATATTGAATGCGATGAAAAAATAACTTACAATTTCTTCACTAACCGCCGCATGCTCAAGTAGATTGTTATAAGAATGCAAAGATTTGAACTATATTTAAGAATGAAAAAGAATTAGAAGGTGTTTCTGAAGACTGAAAAATGCGAACCAAAATTTTTAATGTAGTACAGGACATACCAAATTTATCTGTGCATTGAAGAGTAATCTTGTAGATAAATTAAATGCTATGACACATATGGAGCTCAACCTAGCAATTGAATCATACCATGTTAATTAATACCAGGCTAGTAGGCTGCTTCAAAATTCAACCTAGCTATTGAATTATGCCTCCATTAATTAATGCTAGGCTTGTAGGTTGTTTAAAAAATTCAACGGAATTATGTCTCTATTAACCAATGCTAGACTGCTTCAAAATTGATGCATGGGAGGCTAATATTGGTATATTTGGGGCAAAAGTCTGCCACCACGGTATGATTTTTTATTAGATATACAAGACAATGTAAAGCTTTTCGGTTCAAAAGATATATTCAGATTGCTAATTAATTAACTGATACTCCTTTAAGTTAGGAGATGTTGAATGTTTATTAAGATACGAGAATCTAAATCTTAGATTGATGATTTATGTTTTTTTTTGTGCCTCTTCTAATTAAGCAAACCCTAGAATCCTGTTACAAAGTAGGAATCAGATTTAAAAACCACAACAAATATATAAATTGAGAGAGAGAGAGAGAGAGAAGAACAAAGGAGAAGAGATGAGAAAGACCAATAAGAATATGAAATCAATGAAAAGGTATGTTCCCTCTGAAATAATAATCAAAGAAATACTTATTTCTCTTGCATGCAAATCCTTAACAAAATTCAGGACTGTATGCAAACAATGGGATGATTGCATACATGATGACCAATTTATCCAATGAATATAGACGTCGACAACATCCTTCATGTTTCCTTGTGTGGGATTGCAGTTATCTATGACGCGGGTGGAATCGCATCAAGATGTTACCTTCTGTTGATCTGCTGTTAGCGATGATGGACGGCCGAGCTTTGAGTTGGAGGATAGCTCCTGAAGTGTGTGGATCTCAATGGGTTTGAGTTTGTTGGGGCCGAGCTACCTGCAACGAAGTTTCGGGGTGGTTATACCACCGAGGACCCTCCAATGATCAAGTTAGACAGGAAATCCGAGCAGAGTAACGGTCTAGTGAGTGGAAAATGACTTCTTGAACCGTCTGAAGGAGGGGTTTATATAGCGGTGGCAGCAGGTAGGCAGGTGCGAGAATCACGCAGGCCGTTACGCCTCCGACGTCACGCCCGCGTGATGGGCGGGATCTCCCATTAATGGCGAGACATGCTCGTTAATGGGGATCATGATGGCGTGGAACACGGGATCGTGGGCAGCGGATATCTCGCCCATGGCGAGATTCACGGAGGCGACGGAAGCACCTGCGAATGATGTCGTTGGTCGGTCGAAAGGACCGAGGAAGATGAGCTCGGCGGGGGCTCGGGACCGAGCGGAAGGCCGAGCTATCTTGGTTCTGGATGGCCCGAAGGCGAGCTGAGAGGGCCGAGGAGGCCAAATGTGCAGGAGGCTCGGAGGCGAGCCAACGGTTGTTTGCAAGGTGGGCATATGAGTGGTGTGGACGGCCCAGAAGGTCGGCCACGTCCATGGGTCGCAGACCCGGATGTTCGTCCAACGTGCTGTCCTTGTTCCTTCTTTGCGGGCTTCAAGACATGTCATCAGCCACGTGTCACGATCTAGGAGATCACCCATATCGAGCATCATCACCCTAGCTAGAGATGATGTGAATTATATTACAAGTTGTTGCACTTGTACAATATTGGTGTTGGTAGCTACAAGCATATTAAGCACATTCATGTGTCTGACGACTACGAATATATGCTACCATCTTCGTATATATGGTTTGGTTTGCCTTCATGGTAGAAGGAATAGAAAGCTCGCTGTTCTAAACCATAACGACAGATTCCCCATATCCTTCTGAGTACTCTGCAACAGAACCTTTTGAGTACTTTGTAGAAAATCCTTACCACAACAAATTGGGCTTCTGTTATGATCCCAAAAATAAGAATTACAAATTTGTTCAACTAGCTAGTATATGAATCCTAAAACTAAAGGCATTTCAATGTGTAATGTACTAACAGTGAGGCACGGTAATAAATCATCTTGGATGGCGGTCAATTATTGTCTCTATAGATTGCGAAGTCCATAATATGATGCATGCATGCCTTTTGTGTTGATGGGGTACTTGTTGGGAGAAAATCGATCAATGGAACAATACTCGTGACAACCAAATCACGTAATAATAACAATCACGCAATTAATCAACGAAAAATAAATAAATAAGAGCGAGAATAAATTATTAAGAATCACAAGCAAGAGAGGCATAAGGAAGTTGTTAACGGGGTTCACCTACCGTATGACTAGTCTCCGGCAGAGCAGAATCTACAAACGTCTACTAACTCCTTAAATCAAATTTACAAGCAACCATAAAAAATTTCTCTAAAATCTCTTTATTAGCCGTCACCCTCTCAATAAAAACAATCTCTCTAAATTAGTCACTGTCAATCTTTAATTGGATGGAGACATGTCGCAGACCTCCTATGGAATCCTGAGGACGCACAAACAACCGAGAGTCAACCCTTCCTGGTCATGTGGAACGCGGCTTATGTCAATCCTGACCCCAAGGGAAACGTCCAGAGCGGAGCCTGGTCCTCGCAGAACACGGCTATGACCCCGTGGGAAGCATCCAGACCAAAATCCTGGTCACGTGGAACGCGGCTTATGTCAATCCTGACCCTGTGGGAAACGTCCAGAGCGGAGCCTGATCCTTGCAAAACACGGCTATGACCCCGTGGTAAGCATCCAGAGCAAATTCCTGGTCACGTGGAACGCGGCTTATGTCAATCCTGACCCCGTGGGAAACGTCCAGAGCGGATCCTGGTTCTCGCAGAACACGGCTATGACCCTGTGGGAAGCATCCAGAGCAGAGCCTGGTCCTCGCAGAACACGGCTATGACCCCGTGGGAACCATCCAGAGAAAAATTCTTGGTCACGTGGAACACGGCTTATGTCAATCCTGACTCCATGGGAAACATCCAGAACGGATCCTGGTCCTCGCAGAACACGGCTATGACCCCGTGGGAAGCATCCAGAGCGGAGCCTGGTCCTCACAGAACACGGCTATGACCCCGTGGGAAGAATCCAGAGCAAAATTCCTGGTCACGTGGAACGCGGCTTATATCAATCCTGACCCCATGGGAAACATCCAGAGCAGTGCCTGGTCCTCGCAGAACACGGCCATGACCCCGTAGGAAGCATCCAGAGCAAAATTCCTGGTCGCGTGGAACACGGCTTATGTCAATCCTGACCCCGTGTGGGAAACGTCCAGAGCGGATCCTGGTCCTCGCAGAACACAGCTATGACCCCGTGGGAAGCATCCAGAGCGGAGCCTGGTCCTCGCAGAACATGACTATGACCCCGTGGGAAGCATCCAGAGCAAAATTCCTGGTCACGTGGAACGCGGCTTATGTCAATCCTGAACCTGTGGGAAACGTCCAGAGCGGATCCTGGTCCTCGCAGACATGGCTATGACCCCGTGGGAATCATCCAGAGCGGAGCCTGGTCCTCACAGAACACGGCTATGACCCCGTGGGAAGCATCCAGAGCAAAATTCCTGGTCACGTGGAATGCAGCTTATTCAATCCTGACCCCGTGGGAAACGTCCAGAACAGATCCTGGTCCTCACGGAACACGGCTATGACCCCGTGAGAAGCATCCAGAGCGGAGCCTGGTCCTCGTAGAACACGGTTATGACCTCGTGGGAAGCATCCAGAGCAAAATTCCTGGTGACGTGGAACGCGGCTTATGGCAATCCAGAGCGGAGACTGGTCCTCGCAGAACACGGCTATGACCCCGTGGGAAACGTCCGGAGCCTGGTCCTCGCAGAACACGGCTATGACCCCGTGGGAAGTATCCAGAGCAAAATTCCTAGTCACGTGGAACGCGGCTTATGTCAATCCTGACCCCATGGGAAATGTCCAGAGCGGATCCTGGTCCTCGCGGAACACGGCTATGACCCCGTGGACAGCATCCAGAGCGGAGCCTGGTCCTCGCAAAACACGGCTATGACCCCGTGGGAAGCATCCAGAGAACAATTCCTGGTCACGTGGAACGCGACTTATATCAATCTTGACCCCGTGGGAAACGTCCAGAGCAGAGCCTGGTTCTCGCAGAACACGGCTATGACCCCGTGGGAAGCATCCAGAGCAAATTCCTGGTCCCGTGGAACACGGTTGAAGTCGATTCTGACCCTGTGGGAAACTCCCAGAGCAACTCCTGACTCCGTGAAATACGGACAATAGCAACACCATCAATCACTTAAGGGTCCTCTCGACCCGTAAGGAAGAAAACTCTTTTATAAGATCCTTACGATTTATAGGAGAAAACGCGCTTAGGAATCCTCACGATTCCTAAGGAGAAAATACACCTACGAGATCCTTTCGACTCGTAGGGAGAAACGTCTTTATGAGACCCTCACGGCTCATGAAGTTGAAAAGTCTTAGGCAGCAGATCTGAACCTGCTTTCTTAGCCATCACTACCTCTCGAAGAACTCAAAACGGAATGCTCACTCTATCATTTGCAAACCATGCTTACTAAAGTGACATGCTGATAACAAAGAAAAGAAGAAAGCAAAGAAATGACACAAGACATTGCGAAAGAGATGTATCTTTTATTCATAAATTCAATTGGGTACAAAATACATCATATGAAAGAATAAAAAATGGACACATTTTATTCAAAATTACAAATGGTACAAAAATAATTATTGAGAGGGAAGCACTTTCAATAGTCCAATCAGCCGCTCGCGCACTTCCCTCTGCCCCTTTTCTTGGTCAGCTGCCGCGGCCAACTCTGCTTCGACTTGTACCCGTTGCTGCAGGTAGGACGAAAGTTGCTCTTCGATGGTCCGTTGAGCTGCCCCACGATTCTGTGCATCTCGCTCGATGAGGTCGAGCTTCTGCCTCAGCGTTAGCCCGTCGGAAATACATCGTAGAAGGCTCTCAAAGATAGTCTTCAACTGTACATCATTGGCATCAACCTGAGCATGCAGTCGAGTAGAGTCGCTTGAAATCTCTTCACTCTCCTTACGCTTTAAGGCCGCTTCTTGTTCAAGATGGCAGAAGTAGGGAGTGCTTTCCTCAACCCACGCAGCCCATTGAGAGTTCCCAGCCAGGACCTCAGGAGCAGGACGTCTGAATTCGAACTCATGCAGACAGGCCTCAATCTCCTTGCAGTGATTAACCCAAGACTCAACGACGCCCTTATTATGAAAGTTCACGAGCGTCGCAAGCATAGGATTAACCTCCGCGGCAAAATCTACAGCGAATGTGGGAGCCTCCACTTCATGCTCCTCGATGTAGTCGTTCAACATGCGCAGACTATTCACAGCGCCTTTGGAAGATGAACGTCGAGAAAAGGGGTCTGCAGGCATTACGACTCGAGATTCGAACGGAGCTGAAGTTGATATCATCGCTGCAAAAAAAATCACAGTCAAATGACGGTTCAAGAAATAGAGGAGGTTCATGAACAATGGAGTTTACTATACCGGCTGCAGTAGGTGGCAAGGCCGGGAGTACCACTGGCGCAACTGTTCTTTTGTCTCCTCTTTCGATCTATAGTGCTGCAATCAAAACAAAGAAGAATTATAAACGATTTGGCTGTCTGTAAAAGAAAAGACATTTGCCGAAGGCTGTACTCACCAGCGCCACTAGATGAGGCAATCTCTGACTGAAAGGAGAAATGTGGTATAGCACTTGATATAGGTGATCAAAAAGAACTTCTGCAAGGATGCAGTAATGCAATGTCAGTACATAAAGTATACAGCCTACAATGAAACTGATGGGTCACAGATCCGCACCTTCCAGCATTTGAGATGGTACGAGAGAAGGTAGAGGAGCGGTCACCGTTAAAGCAGCAACTGGAGAGGCTTCCTCGGGTAGCACATCCCCAACGCTCATCACCCCTGCATTAGAAATAAGAGAAACGTTGTCAAAGAGAAATTAAAGGGGATTGCAGAATAAAGAGGAAGGCGATGACCCAAAATCTACCTGGTGAGTCGCCGGTCGAGACCGCGACAAGGGCATCACTGGAGGCAGCAAATGCTTCACCCTCCTCCATCGGGATGGTCTTTCCGCCCGTAGTCTCATCTCCCGATTCCACGAGAATCGTCGTGACACTCGCAGCGCCCGGCAACAACAAGGAGCCGCAAGGGAAAAGAGCGACGATTGGTGCAGTGCCCGACTCTTGAGAAAGAGTGGCTACCTCGGGCTCAGCGGTTGTAACCATCTCACCTACCGCTACCTCGGGCTCGACGATTGTAGCCGTCTCACCTACCGCTACTTCATGCTCGGCGATTGCCGTCACGTCACCCACCACTTCCTCGGCAAGAATCGGCCCTACAAGATAAGATATATGAGGACCTAAAAATTAAAACTTTAACAAAAGAACCCAATGTTACGTTACCTTAGGTCGGCTTTTCGATTACCTCCCAAGCCGCACGAGCTGCCTGTCTGTGGGCGGTAGACAAGACAGCCGAAGCATCCTTTGAAAGGGCGAGGGTAAGAGTAGCAGCACTCGGACCTGCACCCGCAGCCAAAGCAGCGTTATGCTCCCTTGCTGCGCGCACTCTACGCTTCCTCTTCGCTCGGGCCGTGAGAGAGGATCTTCTAGAAGCCTCCATCAATAAGACGTCATCGTCCGCGCCAAGGTTTACCTCTGGAGCCGTTATGGCATCCGTCATCGGTTGCTTAAGAGAGGCTTCTTTCGGCAATACCGGCGGAACTGAAACTTCGATAGCCGACCTTGGGGGCATCTCCGCACCGCCCTGCGAAGTCGGTGCCGCACCTGGAATAACTTGAGTAGAGGTAGTTCCTGTAATAAGATGAAGAGGAGGGGTCAGATTACCTATAAGAAACAAGAGTGGAGACGCGGTGAACCGAAATGTACCGATGCCTAAAGATGCTTGAAGTCTTTCCTCCTCCTTAAAAGGCTTGAGAGAAGCTGCGAAATCTTCTTTAGTGGAAATGCCTGTTAGAAAGGGAAAAGTGTCAGTCGAAACATGATGACAAAAATATAATGCAATGACGAAAAAATACAGCTAATGGTTACCAGATTGCGTGAGGATGGCCAGTCCCGCTTTGTGGCTTGCCAATCGCTCAGAAGCTGCAACGGCAGCCGCCAGATCAGTGTCATCTGGCGGCATGAATAGACCCTCATTGGTCCCATATTCGCTCAGGCCCTCGCTATAAGGAGCATGAGGCTCCTGTCCGAGTACAACGTCTACAGAGAGGATCGACTTCTTCTTCCTCTTCTGCGAGCGAGCTCCGGTCGTAGAAAGCACTAGCTTACGCTTGGTGGGCACTTTGGGACGACGAGTCCCGATATCTGAACCCATGCCAAACTCGGGGGAAGCTACATTCACTGTCTCCACGGGAGCCCGGGGCACGGGTAGCTCGGGCCTATCATGCGGAACCTCAACCGCAGCGACTTCCTTTAAGGGAGGACGGACAATGGTCCGTCGCTTCATAGGGATGTTTCGATCACCGGCAGGGGGTGCACCCTTGCGATCGAGCAACAGTCGCTTCTCCTCCTTGATTACAGCGCCCATTGAATGCTGATACCAGGCAACGTGCACATTGAGGGCCTTCGGGACACAGCTCGGTTCGCTGATAAAGAAGTTGGACCCTGTGTTCACACGTATAAAATGATGCAGCGCATTTCGCATTCCCTCTCTCATGGCAGCAGGTTATAACAAGAAGGCCTCCAGCGGGACTCCCTGATTATAGCTCAGCTGCTGGGCAAAACAATGCGAATTGTATCTCATGAATAACGCCGCATCATTTTGCCTAAACACCAGAAAGCCCGGTCTGATAGAATATAAATGAAGGATTTCTCGAGCTTTCAAAATGGAGGCTCCATCTTTAAAAATGTCCCGCAATGGCTGCACCGTTGTTGCGGACTCTTTGCCTATGGTCAGAATCTTGTCGGTGAAGGTCATCCAACTGTGTGAGGACGAAGGAGCAAACCTATAGCCTCCCGTGGTGACGGATTTACAATAGATGTGCCGACTAATCGCATAATCTGGGGGAAGCTGCAACTGTCATAGAAGGAAGGCCTTTTATGGATACCGAAAATGCCAAGTGCATGTAGCTCAAGCCATGACATGAAGTAATGCATCGAGGAGTTCACATGCTGCACTCCGGGTTCAGTAGTATCCACCGCTTGGCTGAGGCCGTAATATAAATGAGCTAACCCGGCAACCCCGACAGCGACTTTCACCCCAATAACCATTCGGTGAGCTGGGTAGAAGACAAACGGCCTGATACGGAGAAGATGCATCGGGAGTGCAAACCAGCTCAGCCATAACTTAAGAAACCCCAAAAAGAACGTTTCCTCATCAATCCCAAGGACTGCAACCTCCGCAAAAGAAATGATTGGGGTGTTGGGAAGGAAGAAACACTTTTGATCTGCCTCCGCCATTGGCAGGTTGTTCAAACCTAAGCCGAAAGGGTCGTCAAGCGTGGCGAATTTAGCAGCCTCCTTCAAAAGGATTTCCGGATGGAGGAAACGAGCGGTGAAATCCTCAAAGTTAACCCCACGGCTCCCAGATTCTAGAAAAATGCCTCATAAATATTCAACACTTTGATCAAACTAGGAAATTGGTGTTGAACGGCGCTCTCCGGAGTAAGGCCCGTCATCACTGGCTTGGCACCAAAAATGTATTCATCTGTAGGAAGCAGTTCCTAATAATGCTCCCCCATAACCGGTAGGCCAGAAACTTCTGCAAATTCCTCCAAAGAGATTGATACTTCTCGGTCCAGTGAAAGGAAGGTATGGGTAGGAATATTCTACTGCTCCAGAAAGGCCTTAACCCACCAGGCGGGAAGCGTAGGGTACTGGAAGAGAGAAGCATAAATTGCGGGATACAGCCTAAGCCTCAGCAACTGCGACTTCTTCGCTGACAGAATATAACGAGCCCATTGCAGATAGCCAGCTGGATGATGAGGAATTAGCCCAATCATATATGGTTGTCCCCACGGTCGTGCCTCGCCTTGACAAATACGTCGCCCCAGAGCGTCCAAAGCCATTGGAGGCTGAACGTGTATCGAAGCCATAGCAGGCTGAAGAAGACCTTCTGATGTCCAATTAACCATCTCCACGGCATAGTTCATCGGGGGTGGCTCGGCGTAATGGATCGCCATGATGGGCTCTGAGGGTACCGCGCACGAAAAGCTCTGCCGACCCTTAATAATGTGGTTGTACCATGTTCCCCAGAGGTGAAAATTCTTATGTTCTGGGTCATGATCTTTGATCAGTGCTAAGACTTCCCGGTCCACAGGCGCTCCAGGGAATCCTCCCTCTGATCGAACAAACGGGAAAAAAGGATCGAAAGACGTGTCGCCTGCGTGAAAAAGGACAAAATTCAATTGTCAAAGCGACAATTTAATTTAAATTTTGACACTTGGTACCTTAGAATTTGTACCACACTGCAATGCAATGGAGAGAGACCAAAAGGGGCCCACTAAATCTAGATGACAGTTCATCATTAATAAAATAGTCTCATCATTTGATGAGACTGTTGATTAAGTGAGGAAATCCTCAAAAGGACAGAGGAGTAAATCTCCCTTTGAGAGCAGTGCTCTGTGACTGAGTGACACTTGTCAAACTCTGATCATGAAGGAATAAAATTCCTCAAGTGCCTGGCTCTGTAAAGATGATAGTAAAAACCCATCAGAAAAAATTGAAATCAATTTTTTATATATATGAATTAAAATTCTAAGATCTTCAAGATCCATGAACAAACTCTTAAGAGTTCTTCACGATTTGAAGAGAGCAAAAGCTCTGATTAATGAAACCCTAAAAGGGTTTTCTTTGGATCAAAGATCTATGAAGAGTAAGGCTCTGTTAATGGGTAAAACCCTAGAACTTTAAAAGATTTAATTTTTACCTAAATTTTGGCAGAGTTTTGACTCTTGAAAATTTCTTAAAATGAAGAGCTATGCTCTATGGGAGAATAAAAACTCTCAGAAAACAAGAAGAAGATGAACCCTCTCAAATGTTGATTTAAAAACCCTATGGAATCCTCTGCTCTGTTGATTTAAAAATTCTTGATGGATTCGCAGCTTCTGGCCCTTGATGAATAATGTTGTGGATTTGCTTTATTAAATAAATCATGTGTATATATAGGGCAGAAGTTTTGCTTGTAGATAAGTTGAAATATCAATGAAGATTAATTTAAATCTTCACAAATCCCACGAGAACCCCACATGAGCCGCATAAATCATGTGCTCTTGATTTGATTAGATTTAATCCAATAAAAACCTTATTTAATATCTAGATATATATCAATAGGTCTTAGGATAACTTAGAATTTAGATAGAGATTAGCATAAATCCCAAAATCCAATTTCAACTAACTTGATTCAAATTCATCACAATCTGCAGGAAGATTCTCCACAACCTAACATTCTCCCACCTGGAGATTCTTCCACCTTTATTTCAAAACTAATAGACTTCGCACGATTCCGATACTGCTCTTCTCATCAAATTTTCATAGAGAGATTCACCAAGCTGCAACAGAGATCCATCTTACCTCTTTCTACAACCTTGGTGGAACACATCCGCCGGATTCTTTTCTCCCACCATTTTTTGCAATGTCAACTCCTCTTCTTCAATCTCTATACGAATGAAATGATATCGCACCTTATATTCTTCGTCCGAGAATGATACGCCGTGTTCTTCGCCAAATGTTTCATACTTTAGCTGTCGCCCCACAAGGTATTGAAGTCTTGTTTCTTGCCCAATTTTTCAAGTATTCCTTACAACCATATCATCTCCTTACTTGCTTCCGTGATCACTACATACTCTGCCTCCATAGTTGACAATACCATAACTTTCTGCAATTGAGAGACCCAACTAACCGCTGTCTCCCAACCGTGAATACATACCTGTTGTGCTCTTCCTACCATTTCGATCTCCCGAATAGTCCACATCAACGTACCCTTGCACCTTAAGAGAGTCATCCCCGAAACATAAGCAGTGACTAGACTTACCCCTTAGATACCTCAAAATCCACTTCACCAAATTCTAATGTTCCTTCCTTGAGTTTTGCATATACCCGCTAACAACTCCCACTGCATGTGCATTGTCCGATCTCGTGCTCACCATCACATACATAAAACTCTCCAACGCAGAAGCATATGGTACTCTCTCCATCTCGTCCTTCTGCTCTTGAATTGTCGAGCACAACTCATTCATGAGTTTGAAATGCTTCACTAAGGGAGTACTCACAGGTTTTGACTTGTCCATATTGAACCGCTTCAAAACCTTCTCAATATAGCCCCTTTGCGATAACCACAGCTTCCGTTACTTCCTATCTCGAATGATCTTCATACCCAGGATTTGCTTTGCCGCTCTTAAATCCTCTATAGAGAATTTCTCGGCCATCATCTTCTTCAAATTTTTAATTTTCTCGAAATTCGGATGTACTACCAATATGTCATCCACGTACAGTGATAGAATGATGTAGTCTCATCCCCAAAAGTTTGAACATACGCGCAGTGATCTGATTCACATCGTACAAATCATGTCTTTAATATGAACTGATCAAACTTGAGATATCACTGCCTAGGAGCTTGCTTGAGGCCATACAAGATCTTTCGCAGCTTACACACCATATTCTCTTTCCCCTTCATCTCGTATCTCGGTGGCTGCATCATATAAATCTCCTTTTCCAAATCTCCATGAAGGAACACAGTCTTTACATCAAGCTACTCTAATTGCAAATCCTCCACTACCACAATACGATCACCCAAATAAATTCCATCTTCACCACGGAGGAAAAAATCTCTTAATAGTCAATTCCTTATTTTTGCGTGTAACCCTTGATTACCAAGCGAGCCTTGTACCGCCTGTTAGGAATATGTATGCCATAGAGGTCATTATTGTATGTTATAGTAGATGCTTGGACATACACATACATATAGGACTTTCTTGCTCGATATGATAGATGCTATCCCGTTGTTCTTTATCTTAACGCGTGCACTTGTTTTAGTTTACTATCTCATTGATACATGTTGATAAAGCCCTTAGGATGTTGGCTTGACTACCAGGACTATGATGTAGATCATACTAGTGGGGCTTGAGTAGTCCATAAACACATCTTTAACAGTTCCTAGTCGAGAGAGTATTGAGACAGGGCATCGATATTCCAGAGTAGACTAGTGTGTACGTTTCTTGAGTTTGTATGGGGCGATAGTTGATCTACAACCATTGGTGTTTAACATTAAAGATTGTACGCATATGCTCATTGGAGAATGAGTACACTGAACAGGACCCGCCGAGAACTCCTAGCTGGTACCATACCTATTATCAGATAGCAGCTCTCTGGTTACACTTGTACAGGTTAGTCTGTAGACCCGAGATCGTCATAGAGTCTTATGTGGTTCTCACTGTGCTTTGATTTCCACCCTACCACTACTCTACTGAGTCGTGCAAACATGTGGTTTTTGGGTACAGTTGTTCCCCTCCGAAAGACGGCAAGGAAGACGTCTTGCCTGAGATTCGGGGCAGATGCTAATTGGTGTTATCCGTCCACCTCTCCGAAGATGCCAAGTTGATTTATGGCACCAGGTATCGAAGGTTTAAACGGATGCGGTCGATGTAGCAGACTTCGTCAGATTCCCCCTTGTTTGAGGGTTTTTTTTTATTGTGGGGACGTTCTTCCCTGCAGGCGCAAGCCCCTGCAGTTAATTACGCTACCGTATCGCGGTAACAACTTTCTCCTTCTCCAGATGGTCACTTCGTATCGTAAGTGTTTGTTTTGTGTTCGGTTGCCCGTGGATTGTATACGGAGACTAATTTGTATTGTCGCCCGTAGGACGTGGATTAGTCCAAATCCGTATCTTTCTTAGATTTGGGTTTGGGTGTGTGTGTTTAAGGATACGTTAGCCTTATTTGAGGCTAAGATCAACTTAAACGTTTGTTAAGGACACGTTAGTCTAATTTTAGACTAAGATCGATTTAACGGGATCGTTTAGATCTGACAAGAGAGTAATTGGGGGCTCTATTGTTTAGTTTAGTGACATTGCGATCGATAAGTAGTTTAAGGACATTGCGGTCCAATGTTAGTTTTAAGACTTTGCGGTCAAGGTTAAGGACATCATAGTCCATGAGCTTAAGGACCTTACAGTCCAGTGTTAGTTTTAAGACATCACGGTCGAGGTTAAGGACGTCATAGTCCATGAGCTTAAGGACCTCACAGTCCGATGTTAGTTTTAAGACATCCCGGTCAAGGTTAAGGACGTCATAGTCCATAAGTTTAAGGACCTCACAGTCCGATGTTATTTTTAAGACATCACGGTCAAGGTTAAGGACATCATAGTCCATGAGTTTAAGGACCCCACAGTCCGTAGCGGTGTGTGGTTGTCGGGACCAGTCACCTCTCTAACGACGTTGAAGGATTACAACGACAGATATCAGAGGAGTAAAGAGATGTACCCTTGAACCGGGTGTAAATTGAGCGGAAGAGCAGATGTGCTCAGTTCAATTTATATTGAGGGCTTACAGCCAGAATTGGGCTAAGTACAGTTAAAAAAATGTTTAACATTTTATTTATATTTGGCTTATTAGGCCTTTGCTTGGGCTCTGCCCTTTTTAATAATGCATGGCATTGGGCTTTGTAATTAAATGCATAATATTTATATTTGTCCTGTTAGACCTTTACTTGGGCTCTGCCCTTTTTTAATAATGCATAGCATTTATAGTGGTCTGATAGTGCGCCACGTGGCTTTGTCAGGCACTTTGTTAAAGAGCGCAATACGCTAGCGCATGTGAAAGTGACACGTGTCATGCTCTGCACTAAGCGCAAGTATGTTAGCGCACTGCACTTTCTGAGTGCGATGCGCCAGTGAATGACACGTGGCGCGCTCTGGTGCAGTGCACCAGTCCAAGAGCGCAGTGCTCTGTTTTACAAGCGCAAAGCGCAGATTGTGTCTGTGGTTGACACGTGGCGCGTTCTGGCGCAGTGCGCCAATCAAATAAGCGCAAAGGAGCATTTCAAAAGTGCAAGGCACTGTCCAATAGCGCAGAGCGCATCTTGATCAATTTAAGATTAAAGAACAAGTTTTCTGTTCTCTTAAAAGAGGTTCTACCTCAAGATTCAAAAAACAAAGTTCTTGTTCTCATCAATAGGCTATGCCTTTATATAGATCAGGTGATCTAAGAATGAAGTAAATTACTTCTTTAAATCTTTTATGATTGGATCTTTTTGATTTTTTTTCTTTTTTATATTGAAGATCTTGATCTTGTTTTCTTAGATCTTTGATCTTTTAGAAGAGAATTCTTCTTTTAGTAAGATGTTTTTATCTCCGTTCTTCCAAGAATTTAATTCTTTACCTTTAAAGATGAAGAAGATGATCTTCTTTCTTCAAAGGCTTGCATTTCCTTCTCTTTGAGTTTTTCTCAAAGTTTTTAAGAGGGTTCTCTCTCTTCTGTATCTCTATGTGTGAGACTTGGAGTCTAGGGGCCTTTATATATGACCAATTGATTTTTTAAGTTAGTTACAGAGATTTTTCTCTGATTGATCTGGGGATATTTCCCCACAGTTGGATCTTTGATCCTAAGGCCTCTGTTTTACAGAAAATAATCTTCTTATTTTAATAAGATTGGAAAGATATTTCTAGAATTTTAATTCTGATTAATTAATAATTTATTATTTCAAAGAGCACCTGCATTTGACACGCGGAGCGCAACGCACCTGCGCTAGCGCGCCTGCATTTGACACGCGGAGCGCAACGCACCTGCGCTAGCGCGCCTGCGTTTGACACGCGGCGCGCAGCGCAGCGTAACTGCGCTAGCGCGTTTGCGTTTGACACATGGCGTGCAGCGCAGAGCGCGGCGCAACTGCGCTTGCGCGCCACTGTTTGACACGTGGCGCGCAGCGCAGAGCGCAAGCGATCTGAAGCATTGCTTCATTTTAAAATTTGAATTTTGAAACAGAGCTTTGCTCTGATTGGGGGTGCGCTGCCTTGGACGCAGCGCTCCTGGAGCTGGCGTGTCTGCTTTTGATTCGTGGCGCTCAGCGCGCAGCGCGGGGGATCTGAAGCGTTGCTTTATTTTTTTTGAATTTTTGAAATTCAAACAGAGTTTTGCTCTGATTGGGGGAAACAAATGCCCCCCACCGTTGCGCTCACGTGGCGCACACGTGAGTGCAGCGGTGGCAACATCTGAGCCCTTGGATCAACTCAAAAGTTGAGGAGGCACTTCAGCGCCTATAAATAGGACCCTTGGTCCTCAGATGATTATCATCTTCTCAAGATTTTTATTTTCAGAGCCTTGCTCTCATTTTCAAGAACTTCAAGAGTTAAACTCTAGAAAATTTTAGGTAAAATTTTAAATTAAATTAAATTAATTCTAATTAACAGAGCCTTGCTCTCATAGATCTTTTGATCTAAAGAAAACCCCTTTGGGGTTTCATAAACAGAGCTTTACTCTCAAGAATCCATAGATCTAAAGAGATCTTGTTTCAGGGTTTCTTAACCCATGAACAGAGCTTTGCTCATTGACAATGTATAGATCTTTTGATCTTTTGGTGAAGAACTCTTAAGAGTTTTTTCATGGATCTCTAAGATCCCAGAACTTTAATTCTTAGGAATTAATTTTTCTTTGATGGATTTTTCCATAATCATTACAGAGCTAGGCTCTTTAAGGAATTTTATTCGCTTGTGACCAGAGTTTGACAAGTGTCACTCTGTGATAGAGCTTTGCTCTGAAAGGGAGATTTTCTCCTTGTCTCGAGGGATTTCTCATTTAATGAGAATATTCTTTGAGGATTTTCTCATTAATTGACAGTCTCATCCAATGATGACGCTGTCTTATTAACAAATGCATTGTCATCTAGATTTTATGGGTCCCCTTTTGGTCCCCTCTCCACCGCATTGCAGTGTGGTACAAATTTTAAAGTACCAATTGTCGGGCTTTTAAAATTATGATACTGATAATTAAATTTCTCTTTTTCTTGCAAGCAACATGTCTGCTGATCTTTCATTCCTGTTTTTCCGTTCAGAGGGAGGATTCCCTGAGGCACCGGTAAACCGGGAGGTTCTTGCTCTCATTAAGGACTACGACCCGGAGTACAAGAACCTTCATCTGTGGGGTAGGTGGTGTTTCCCTCCGAAAGACGGCCAAGACTGAACGTCTTGCCTGAAATTCGGGGCAGATGCTATTTGGTTTTATCCGTCCACCTCTCCGAAGATGCCAAGTTGATTTATGGCACCGTGTATCGGAGGTTTAGACGGATGCGGTCGATGTAGCAGACTTTGTCAGATTCCCCCTCGCTTGAGGGGTTTTTGATTGTGGGGACACTCTTCCTTGCAGGCGCAAGCCCCTGCAGTTAATTACGCTACCATATCGCGGTAACAACTTTCTCCTTCTCCAGAATTTCACTTCGTGTCGTGTGTGTTTGTTTTGTTTGTGGTTGCCCGTGGATTGTATACGGAGACTAGGTTATGCCGTCGCCCGTAGGACGTGGATTAGTCCAAATCCGTATTTACTTAGATTTGGGTTTGAGGTTTTGGTTTAAGGATACGTTAGCTATGTTTGAGGCTAAGATCAACTTAAACGTTCGTTAAGGATACGTTAGTCCAATTTGAGACTAAGATCAATTTAACGGGATCGTTTAGATCCGACAAAAGTGAATTTGGAGGCTCTATTGTTCCAGTTTAGGGACATAGTGGTCCATTTAATATATGGCCGTCAGGACCCATCACTTATCTGACGACGTTGAAGGATTACAACGACAAGTGTCAGAGGAGTTCAGAGATGTACCCTAGGACTAAAGTCTGTTTGAAGGTTTTGGTTTAAGGATACGTTAGCCGTATTTGAGGCTAAGATCAACTTAAACGGGATCGTTTAGATCTGACAAAAGAGCATTTGAGGGCTCTATTGTTCCAGTTTAGGGACATCGTGGTCTATTGCCAGTTTAGGGACATAGTGGTCCATAGGTAGTTTAAGGACATTGCGGTCCATTGTTCCCATTTTGGGGACGGATATTAGTTTAAGGACGCATTAGTCTATGAGTTTAAGGAAGCTTAAGTCCATGGGTTTAAGGACCCCATAGTCCGTATGGATGTGTTTAAGGACGCATTAGTCTATTAGTTTAAGGACACATTAGTCCGTGAGTTTAGGGACCCCACAGTCCGTATTGTTGGTTTAAGGACGCTTAAGTCCATGAGTTTAAAGACCCCACAGTCCGTATTGTTGGTTTAAGGATGCTTAAGTCCATGAGTTTAAGGACCCTACAGTCCGTATCGATGTGTGGTCGTCGGGACCCGTCACCCCTCTGACAACGTTGAAGGATTACAACAATAGGTGTCAGAGGAGTTCAGAGATGTACCCTTGAACCGGATGTAAATTGATTTAAGAGAGCAGTCGTGCTCAGTCAATTTAATTTGAGGACTTACGGCCATGATTGGGCTAAGTCCAGTTGAAAATGTTCATCGTTTTTATTTATCTTTGGCCTATTAGGCCTATGCTAGGGCTTTGCCCCTGTTTAATAATGCACTGCATTTTATTCTGGCCTACTAGGCCTTTTTTATTTGGGCTCTGTCCTTTTATTTTTATGATGCAGAGCATCTGTCTTTGTTTGGGCTCTGCCCTTTAAAATAATGCATGGCATTTTATTAGACCTGTTAGGCCTTTTTTAATTGGGCTCGGCCCTTCTTTTCAATAATACAGTGCATTAGTTATCTGACAATGGCCATGTGGCCTGTCAGGTGCTTTGTGCCAATTATTGAGCGCAAGCGCATGTGGAGGTGACACGTGTCACGCTCTGGTAAGCGCAAGCGCAGTGCGCTGAGCCAGTACGCTGCGCTGTTGCGCTCTGGTGAGTTGCGCCAATTTAAGAAAGCAGTGCTCTATTTTAAAAGCGCATAGCGCAAGTGATTCTGGAGCTGACACGTGGCGCTCTCTGGTGGCTTGCGCCAACCCAAGAACGCAACAGTGCAGATTTACAAGTGTAAGGCACTGTTTTAATATCTTGATCCAATTTTGGATTCAAGAAAAGAATCTTTTAAGATTCCAGAACCAATGGTTCATAAAAAGGCGATGCCTTTATTATTATTATATTTTTTATTGAAGATCTTTGATCTTGTTCTTAGATCAATGATCTTTTCAGAAGAAATTCTTCTTTTTATTCAAAGGGATTTACCTTTTTCTCTTTCTGAGTTCTTCTCAAAATTTTCTAGAGGAGTTCTCTATCTGTTTTCTGTGTTTCTATGTGTTTTAGACTTGGGATCTAGGGGCCTTTATATAGTGCTAATTAGTTTGTTAAATTAGTTAAAGAGATCATTCTCTGAGTGATTTAGGGATTTTTTCCTACCGTTGGATCTTTGATCCAATGGCTTCTGTTTTACAGAAGACAATCTTCTTGTTTTAACAAGAACAGAAAGATCTTACTGGAATTTTAATTCTGTTTGGCGCAAACGCACCTGCGCTTGACACGTGTCGCGCAGCGCAACTGCGCTGACACGTGTCGCGCTGCGCAGAGCGCAAATCATCTGAAGCGTTGCTTCCTTTAATTTTTGTTTTAAATAGAGCCTTGCTCTGATTGGGTGCGCTGCCTTGGGCGCTGCGCTGGCGTATCAGTTTTTGACACGTGGCGCGTTGCGCGCAGCGCAAGAAATTTGAAGCGTCGCTTCAATTTTTGAATTTTTGAAATTCAAACAGAGCTTTGCTCTGATTGAGGGAAACAAATGCCCCCCCCACCGTTACGCTCACGTGGCGCACACGTGAGTGCAGCGGTGGTAAGATCCTAGCCGTTGGATCAACTGAGGAGTTGAAGGGGCGCAAGTGCCTATAAATAGGACCCTTGGTCCTCAGTAGATGATTACCGTCTTCAGAACTTTTGTTTTCAGAGCCCTGCTCTTGCTTTTAAGAACTTTAGAACCTTGCTCTCGTTTTTTCAAGAACTTCAGAGTTCAAACTCTAGAATCATCTTACGTAAAATTTAACTTAAATTAAATTAAATTAATTTTAATCAACAGAGCCTTGCTCTCATAGATCTTTGATCTAAAGAAAACCCCTTTGGGGTTTCACCAACAAAGCCTTGCTCTCAAGAATCCATAGATCTGAAAAGATCTTGTTTCAGGGTTTTTAACCCATGAACAGAGCTTTGCTCATGGACCAAATGTAGATCTTTTTGATCTAAAAATGAAGAACTCTTAAAAGTTTTCTTGGATCTTCAAGATCCCAGAATTTTTTTTGATTTTTAGGAGTTAAATTTTTCTTTTGATGGATTTTTCCATCATTATTACAGAGCTAGGCTCTTTTAGGGAATTTTATCCCTTTGAGACCAGAGTTTGACAAATGTCACTCTGTGACAGAGCTTTGCTCTGAAAGAGGAGATTTTCTCCTTGTCTCTAGGAATTTCTCATTAATGAGAATATTCTTTTGGGGATCTCCTCATTAATTGACAGTCTCATCCAATGATGGGGCTGTCTTATTAACTGATGCACTGTCATCCAGATTTTATGGATCCCCCTTTGGTCCCCTACCCACTGCATTGCAGTGTGGTCTAAATTTTAAAATGCTAAACGTTGGAATTACAACACTGGCAGCTGATTGTTGTCCCTCCGCAGGAAACATGCCTGCTGATTTGTCATTCCCGTTTGTTCGCTCGGAGGAAGGATTTCCCGAGGCGCCGGTAGATCGGGAGGTATTTGCTCTGATTAAGGCTCATAACCCCGAGTACAAGAACCTTCACCTGTGGGCTAGGTGGTATACTGAGATCATCCAGGGTCGCCGAAGCTTCGGTTCCGCTACGCCATCTGAGCCCATCTCAGCGATCCCCTATGCGGATGAACCCCCGATGAAGTATGCCGTGGAGGTTAAGGATTGGACTTCGGAGGATCTTCTCCAGCCTGCGATTGGTGCCATTCCCGTGCAGCCGCCGCCGGCAATAGACATTTTTGGGAGGCGAATATGTCAGGGTGAAGCATGCCCATGGGGACAGGCTTATAACATTGGATTGACTCCGCGACCACCGGCCGGATATTTGCAGTGGGCCAGGTACATCCTATCGGCGAAGAGGACTTATCTGATGAAGATTGGTTTGTATTCGGCGATCTACGTCTCGCTTTTTGAGTACCCTGCTCCTCAAACGTGGTGGATTAAGGCTTTTATCGAACAATGGAATATCCCCACTCACACCTTCCTTATGACGGACAAGAAAGTCTCTATCTCCCTGGAAGAGTTCGCTGAGATCTCGGGTCTGCCGATGAGGGGGGAGCATTACGAGGAGCTGCTTCCTCCTGACGAATACGTCTTCGATACCAAGCCGCCGGTGTTTGATCTGACGCCGGAGAATGCTATTCAGCACCAGTTTCCGGGCTTGGTGAAGGTGCTGAATATATACGAAGGGCTCTATCTGGAATCAGGAGTCCGGGAAGTTAGTTTTGCAGATTTTATCGCCCTCTTCCTTCGACCGGAGTTTCTATTGGAGCGGAGCGAGAAGTTCGCCAAGCTTGATGACCCTTTCGGCTTCGGCTTGGATCGTCGACCAACATCGGAAGACGATCAAAAGGATTTTTATCTCCCCGCCGCCGCCGTCATGCCTTTTTCAGAAACCGCCGTCCTGGGCATGGATGAGGAGACCTTCTTTTTGGGGTTCCTGGGATTGTGGCTGTGCAGCTTTGCGCTCCCATGCACCCGCGCCACATGCGGCCGTTCGTTTTCTACCCAGCGCATTGGATGGTGGCTGGCCTGCAGTTGACAATAGGAATCGCCAGGTTGGCTCACCTATACAATGGACTTAGCGTGGCGGCGGACGCTAACGAACCTGGGGTGCAGCCTGCTAATTTCCCAATGCACTACTTCACCTCGTGGATGGAAATGCATGTGCACGGGGTGTTCGGCGTCCATAAGAGCCCTTCGTTTTTTGATAGGTGCAGACTCCCAAGGGTCATGCGGCTGATCGGCGCCTCGATCGTGACTGCGCCTCCGTGGGAGGCTAGGGGGTTGCTCCTTCATCCACACCTGGTTGGAGCGAGGATTTCTTTTCTGGATAAAGTCATAACTATAGGCTCAGAAACCTCCAAGTCGGTGGTGGCGCTGCATGACGATTTTAAGGACGGGGCCTCCGTAATGAAAGCCCGGGAGATTCTTCACCTCTACTCCATTCGGCCGGGCTACCTGGTGTTCAGGCAGAACGAGACGGTGCTTTTCATGTGGTATAACCCCCATCGGTTCGCCCAACAATTCAGCTATAACCAGAGGATCCCGCTGGAGGCGTTTTTGGAAGAGCCCGTGGCCAGCCGGGCGGGGATACGGAGCGCGATACACCATTTCATGCGACTGAACACGGGCTCCTACTTCTTCATTAGCGAGCCAAGCTGCATTCCCCAGGTCCTCAACGCGTACGCGGCTTGGTATGAGCACGCAATGGGTCCAGTTATCCATATGGAGAAGCGCATGCTGGTTGACCGCAAGGGTGCGCCTCCCGGCGGCGATCGCAAGGCTCCCTTGAAGCCAAGGACTACGGTCATTCCTCCGCTGAAAGATGCCGGAGCTGGGCCACCGCGCATGCTGAGCCCTCCGCGCGGATTGCCGCTCCGTGATACTGTGGATGCGCCACCAACGCCCCGTGATCCAGTAGAGATGGTAAATGTGGTTTCGCCGGAGTCTGGCATGGGCGCGGATATCGGGACCCGCCGCCCTAAGGTGCCTGCAAAGCAGAAGTCGATCTCGGGTGCACCCAGGGCTGGCGGGCAGAAGAGGAAAAAGAAGTCGCTCCTCTCTCTCGATGCTATCCTCGGTTTAGAGCCTCGGGCCCCTCTTACCGAAGGTATAAGCGAGTACGGCAGCAATAAGGGCTTCTCGGTAGATCCAGCAGACACCGATCTGGCGGCCGCCATTGCAGCTTCTGAGCGATCAGCCAGGCTCAAAGCGATGTTGACTAAACTCACTCAGTCAGGTAATCATTAGCCGCATTCTTCGTTATTTCATCACATTTTATCATTATCTTTGACTAATGCTTTTCCCCATTTTTTTAACAAGTGTCACTACTGAAGAAGCCATCGCTGCCTCTCTACAAACCTTCCAGGAGGAGGAAAAAAAGCGCGCTTTATTGGGCGTTGGTACGTCTCTCCTCATTAAGTTTTTGTCCTCTTTTATGATGGCCAACCTAACATTCTTCCTTTGTCTCTTTGCAGGGGTTGCGCCAGCTGATGCGGGGACTCTTCCCGGGCCAGCTACTGAAGTCCCGGTCTCTTCAGGGCTGCCGCGAGAGTCTCAACTCGAAAAGTCGGTGAGGGATGCCTTGAAGGATTTGGAGGCATCTCTATACACAGACGATGACGCCTCGTTGAAGGAAGCTTCGAAGAGGTCCGTCTTGAAGGCTCGGGAGGAGAGAAAGCGGTTGAGGCATGAGGCAAAGGCACACAGAGCTGCTTTGGCCGTGGGAGCGGGCCCAAGCACCGTTCCTCATGCTGATACTCCCTCGGAAGAGCCCCCGGTCGCTTTGTCTACCGCTCACAGACAGGCGGCACGTGCAGCCCGTGAGGCTAACGATCAGTCCACCTCAGGTAACGTGTCTTTCAAGATTTTGTTGTAAGAATTGTAAAACCTGTCGGTTCTTATATATCTTGTCCTGCAGGGCCAAGTCCAACCGAAGGGGAGGCGGAAACCTTCGAACCTAAGGGGACAGAGGAAGAGGCACCGGCTGAACCCGAGCCGACGGTGGGCGACGTCGCCGGGGGTTGCTGGACTTGAGCTGGGGGCTGAGGAAACTGCGCCAGAGAAGGTCATCGATGCCGAGCATGAGGTAGCGGCAAATGAGACGACTACTATAACTGAGCCTGGGGCAGCAGTGGACGGAGCGCCTGAGACCGGCGACCCCTTGGCGACGGTGGACGAGACAGCAGAGACCGCCGAGCCCGAAGGAGTAGCGGGTGAGACGGGCATGATTCCCGGGGATAAGCCAGCCGCTCTTTCTCAAGAGTCTGGCAATGATCCAATCATTGCTCTCCCTGTCTACGGTCCTCCGCCGTCTTCTGGCCACGCGAACACGATGACAGCCCCCATAGAGTCGGGTGATGAGGCCACGGGAGGTGGACTCATGTCGATGGAGGAGGGAGACGCCTCCGTTTCGGCTGGTGGCTCATCAGGTAAATTTTGAGTTACTGTCCTTTTTTTTATCTTGCAATCCTTCCTGACAGGTGTATCTTTGTTTTTAACGCAGGTGCGGCCAGTGCTGACGCTCCATTGCTCGAGGGGGCGTCGTCAACTACTGCCTTGGCGGTGGCCACCTCTCAGCCTTCTCACGTACCATCGCAGATGCTGGAAGGTATGGATTTGTGACCCATCAGTTTCATCTTTCGGCCGCATGATCTATGTACAAATGTCGTACTATTGCATTTTTGCATGAGTGCTTTTTGATCACCTCTACCAGGTGTTGCACCCGCACTTCTCCTCCCATCTGAACTCGCTTCTTCCTCCAGTGGCGCTGGTGAGTATAGTTTCCTTTTGATGCCTTTCTTTTTTCAGTAATGGAATTATTTCTGACTCTTCCTCATCCTGATTGCAGTGCTACAAATCGAAGGAGGGGATGAAAGATCGGTCGCACCACCTGTTGGAGATAGTGCCCTCATAGTCAATTATTGGATCGCAGGTACGTGATTGCAATGATTGCGGAGGACCTATACCGGTAGGACAGTCTTACTCGAGATGATAGTATGCTATCTGGTTTGCCTTTATCAGTCGTGTACATGTTCAGGTGACTGATTGCATGTTACACTTTGATAGAGCCCTTAGGATCTTGCTTTACTACCAACAGTATGATGGCGATCATATACGTGAGAGTTGGGTAGTTTATATGCATATCCTTAATTGTGGTCCCTAGTCGTGGGAGTTTCGAGACAGGGCATCGATACTCCGGAGTAGACTAGTGTGTACAGTCGAGACCCCGACGAGGGGCGGTGGCCGGTCTCACAAACCACTGGTGTCAGTTGGATCACCTAAGATGTATACAGGTGCTCATTGGGTTATGAGTACACCGGACAGGACTCGCCGGGAATCTGCTAGTTAGTATTATATCTACCGTCAGATAGCAGTTCCCTGGTGACATGTGTACAGGTTAGTTCATCGACCTGAGGTCGTCATTTGTCTCGTGTGAGTTCCCACTGTGCTTTGATTTCTACCCTACCACGGCTCAAAGGAGTCGTGCAAACAGGTAGCTTTTGGGTACAGTCCCGAGCCATATGGAGGCACGTGAGCGGATCGGCAGGGGATTCGTCTCTCCCGGTATTGGGGGCGAGGTCGTGCTGTGTCTAGGAGAGCCATTACACAAATCCATGGCCATGGTAGGAGATTTACTGGTAGGTACTCCAGTAGTATCTCAGGGTGTATTGAGGCTTCACTCCGACACGACTTATACTGCTATTGGGGGTCTGACGTTACTAGCCCCCTAGGCGGATATGCGATACTCATTGACGAACGGACCGGACTGTATATACATTGTCACTGTTAGGCTCAGTAGGGTTTCTGGATGAGTTCGCTCATCGGCCTCCCTTGAGTGCGCTCATCGGTCTCCCTTGAGGTCAGTCCGTGGGCAGCCGTTACGCATTGCTAGTGCCACTGACGGTTTGTGGTTAAACCCACTGCCAGGGTACTGACGAGTCATTAGAGTCCCCCACAGACAGTTTCCCAAGTTCGGGCGAAACGTTGTAGAGGCCGTATGGTATTATGGCAGGGTTCGGAAAATGCACGTGCGTTTACGCACGTGTTATTTTTCGGGCAGATAATACTGGTCGGCTTTGGTTTAAGCCGGATCCGAGTATTATATTGAGTAGGTATAATATCTTTGTCTCAGTTGCATCTGTATTCGGTCGTAATACAAATGCGGATATATTTATACAGTTTCGGGGTTGTCCTGAAATTCGTTTCAGGATCACTTTTGGAAGTTGCCAGTTTCCAGTTTTCTATCAGCCGTCTTTTAACATTCTGTTAAAGACGGATTTATCTTTTCTTCAGATATGATGAGTCAGTATTCTAGAAGTTTCTAGATATGATGACTAGGAAGGTGACTAGGCTAGTGACTCATCTTGACATTAATGGTTTCATTAATGACTTGATGATGTGTTTATGTGAGTCATGCTTTAGGTTTAATGATTCTTGTTTTGGTTAAGATATTTTGAAGTGAGAAGCTTTCTCTTGTGGTCACCCCCCCTCTCCTACCATCACCTCCCTCTTCTACAAATAAGTGGCCGGCCCTCTCTCTCCTCAATTCACTTGATGTTTTCATTTTGGTTAGAAAAGATTATGATAGTATTCGGGGTGTATGGAATTTTACAGTTCATTTCATTCCATCACCCGATTTCCACGGCAACTTCATTAACCGATCGTCCACGGACTTGGACGAAGTGAGACAAAGTCATCTACTCATTCTCTACATCAATCTTGGTCGTCTCTTTTAGCAAACTTGACGATCGAGTTACCTTAAGTCAGAGGCGGGAGCCCGTTTAAAGAACCGATCATGTGGTGCCACCTCGACGAGGAGATCGGAGATCGACGAGATCGGAGCAGCCGCAACGGAGCGTGGGATGATGGTTGAAGAACGAAGGACTCGGATCGTTCGGTACAATCTTCCTACACTCTTTACAGTTTGTTAGTTTAGCAATAATGGCAGATCCGGGTTAAAGTATACGGTAGCGCCAGTTTAAAAGTTTTTGTTCCGCATTTGGCGTCTGTAGACGGCCGGGGCGCTAGCGTAGACTTACAGTGGTATCAGAGCCTCACCATTTTGCTATACTAACTTGTGCTAATGCGTTTAAAACATCGATCCGACCGGAAATCGAAAATTGCAAAATCCATGCCCGACAGTTTCTGTTGATTTTAAATGGTCTCAAAAATTAATTCTGTATGTCTTAAAAATCTGTGCAGGCTTTTCTAAGAATCACGACAAAATTTGGGCACGTGACTCCTCCAAGCAGCCGTGGAAACGCGGCCAAACCCATGGTTTGGCCGCGCATCCGCGGCCACGTGGTGAGCTCGTGCTCCCAAATTTTTCCAGTGGCTTCTCTGTTGGATTTTGGGGTTTTTGATAAATATTGTTTTGGCCCAGGTTTTGTTACTGTTCACCAGTAAGCAGTGGGGCCCACTTTTTGATATTTGGTCTTTGGTCGATCAAATTTAAACACGTTAGTTTACAGTGCTTACATTATATCTCCGACCGGGAATTTCATTTGATCGGTAAACCGCGTCTGATTGCTATAGTTCTTTTAGACGGGTTTGCGAACGTGACATTCGCGTTGATGTTCTGTGTTGTGTTGTGATGTTGCGGATTTGTCGTGGTGGATAGCAGTGTGCAATGTTAGTACAGTTTGTGTTTATTTGTATATTTGATATTGCGGGGCGAGCGTCCAACTTGTGGACTGCCGTCACTGCCTGTTGTATAATATTCTTTTTGGGGCACGACCAGGTTGCGGTCGATGTACCTATTGTACTATTTTTCATTACTGTACTAGGTTTTTCCCCGCGACGGAGTGCACGGATAGCCGGATTCTGGGGGGCAACGGGTCCGCATCTCATGGCTTTGAGAGGCAGAGGGGTCCCACTCTAGAATTGGCAGACTATTCGCCGCACTCGTAGGGGGTACAGGTTGACCCAAGGAGGGGTGCTCAATTTACCGGATTCCGTGAAGTGCCGGGTGTTCCATTCACTATGCTGTGGGGGACTGCCTCGCTTCAGGTTTTGGCGGGTAACTTGCCGCACCCGTAGGTTTCATTGCACAGGCTATCCACACGACAGGGGAACGTCGAGTTTCAGCAGCGGCTCTGTGAAACTCGGGGATCCCAGATATCTGTATTATTCTGTGATGCTTATTACTTTTCTGTAATGTTGCATACTATCACGCCTGGAGCGATTATTGTATATTGGTTTATATACTATTAGATGTTGTATATGTTTTACACCCGCGCTTGTCCAGTCCCCGCTCTGTCGTTAGTTAAGTAACCTAACGGGTGATGACGGGACCCAGTGACTAATGCGGATGGCATATACGTACATTTTATTTTCGTTCTTTTCTGGTGTGATTAAATGATGGGACTGCGTTGATTCTGATCAACGCAAAGTAAAAACAAACATGTATACAGTTGTTGGAACAATTTAAAAAGTGTTATTGCAAAGACGTTTTCTTTTGTTATGCATAGCGGTATTCAGTGGAATATCCTGCACCTCATTCGACGGGGCAAGGGCCGATATCCCTTCACCGGGACTGACCCCTTGGGCAGAAGTTTGCGTCAGCGTAATAACTTCACTATAGTCGATTACAAGTTGCTTTGCATAGCGGTATTCAGTGGAATATCCTGCACCTCATTCCACGAGGAAAGAGCCGAGATCCCTTTACCGGGAGTGACCTCTTTAGCAAAAGGTTTTCGCCACTATATTTTAAAAAAAGCTATCAGGTTCCTTCAGCGATATCAAGTTCACTACGCTAAAGGTTTTTCGCCAAAAACCAGCCGTAGCCCTCCGTCGTTTCTTATGGATGGTCAGTAGTATTCAAGCTATGTTTGTTGGCATACGTCAAGGCGTAGTGTTTGGTAGCTGCTGGGTATTCATTTGTTGCATAGATAGATGAGTTGGTTTGGGACAGTCGTATTACCTTGTTGGCATACGTCAAGGGTATGTACGGGTGGGTTCAAATTAACAAGATAATGACGGGCAGAACTTGACATGTGACTTATGATTTGTTGACATACGCCAAGGTCATAAGAGCATGGGGCAAAAACTATATCGGGAGTTTCTAAAGAAACTGAAACTTGCCAAGTATGCGCATACCTTCTGGAGTATGAGTAACGTGGATGCATTCCATCACGTTATCATGCGATGAGAGTTGGATCCCGATTCCCACTGATGAGTTGGTTTACTCTTCGGGTGATCCCGATTGATTCTTCTTTAGGTTTGGAGGAGAATTTGACAGGACAGTAGGAGGTTTCCGGATTAGATAAAATGATGACCATTCTGATCTAGGTTAGAGTGCACGCAGAGTGTTTCTTTTCTCTCTCTCTCTTTGGCAGCGACCTTTGACCGACCTTAGACTATGACTCAGTGACCAGGTTGACCGAACCTTCTTAAAATACTGGCTTTTGGATTGTCTGAGTTGCATAAGTCATTGCCACTCCTTCTTTTACCCTTTGCATTTCTCAGAACACCCGTATTACTACGGATATCCACTTCCATTGGATAGATCCATCGTATGGTTATATATGAACTCGAAGGGACTTCTTCGGGGATGGATCCAGGTTCAGGAGAAATAGAATTGGTTTATTCAGTTGTCTTTTATTATCACCTTCTCTCAGGTTGCGAGAGCTCCTTGGTTTAGGAGAGTACACCTATTACGCTTATTGGATAGTCTTATTCCAAACCATAGGCTAGTGCCGAAAGGTAGGGAATGAAGAAAACCAATTAGCCTAAGTAGGGTGTGCAGAAGGTAATATGTAAAGACAAAATAAAGGGATTAGAAAGAGGGCAAAGTAAATTGCGACTGATATCATTCACGATCAAAACCGCGTACTTCATCGCCGCTCCTATTTCACCTTTAAAAGAATAAGGTATTATTCAGTTGTCTTTTATCGTCACCTTCTCTCGAGATGCGAGTACTCCTTGGTTTAGGAGGGTACACCTATTATGCTTACTGGATAGTCTTCTTCCAAACCATAGGCTGGTGCCGAACGGTAGGGAAGGAAGAAAACCATTTAGCCTAACGATGGTGTACAGAAGGTAACGACTAAAGACAAATAAAGGGATTTGGAGAGATGGCAATAAGATATACGGTTGAAGTCATGAATTGGATTATGGAAGAGGCATTGCTATGAATACCAGGATACCCCTACGAAACATTTTCATGTTTCAGTGCATTGTTAAAGGAAAAACTGTTTTCCCGATTAGACACTTACTCCAAGGGTATGTATTTACCAGGTTTCATTCTCATATCTGTATGGTTTTACAGATGATGAGTGGGAGTAAGATATTGGGAATTAGGTGATCATCCTCATTATATCGGAATTCGTTGTAATTGGTGATAGTTGAGAAAATCGCCAGGGTACAGTTTTCCACCTACAACGCACAGGTTTTGAGTTGTTCAACTCAGCGGACTTATACAGAGTATTGTATGTTGTCCAAGTGTCCTTCAGGACAAAGGGGTAGGTCCTCGTGCTTTGTTCTGTTTACTTATAACTTCTCTAGTTTTTAGACAAGTGTTTCGTAGAAATACATGGTCTAAGTTTTGAGAAGTTGTGGGTATAAGAATAAAGTAGAGAACCAGGTATCACAAGTATCGGGATTCTTCAAAGAGATCGAAGATGTAGATTCTTGTGATTGGTATTCAGATGATAGTGATGGTTTTGAGAAACGTGTTTCTCTTTCAGGTTACTCATAATTGGATGGATTCCTAAGTTGAGTAATGTTGATTAGCCTTTTTCCATTAAGTTGATATGCACTGGAGACAGTTGCATGATTTGAATATGGTTCCAAATTAAAATTAGTGCCAAAGTTTCTATATTGGATATAGAATAGTTCGTACCTTAAAAGAAATTAAGGTACGGGGAGTTGTCCAGCTTATGCTTAAAACCAGACACTGGATAACTCAGGGCACGTTTCTGTAGTGGCTGTTTGTGGGTTGACCCTGGCTATGACGAGGGTTGATATTCTACCATTTCGAAGATCAATAGTGATATTGTTCTTGACTCGCCACAGTTTTAGTAAAATGGATCTTTTTCAGAAAACAGTAGTAGGAGTATGGTAGAACTGGAAGTGATTCCAGAACCGCGAACGATTACGGAAAATTTAATAAGACCTATACATTCAATCAGGTTTGACATTCCAATAGCCACTCCGCAGGTATGGTGGGTAACCTCAGACACCCGAGAGGTACTTCGGTAGGCTCAAGGACGGTGACAGGGAGGTTCTTATCTACCCAGACTTGACACTACTGTTGTTCCAGGTTATGAGACCCGGTATGAGGGTTGTCGTAGTCAGTGGGAGCAGCAGAAGCATAGTGGGCAAGTAGCCTATGTCTATTTATAGACTAGAGCAGTTATAGCGGAGATAGATCATCTAATTTTGATATGACAGTCATGGGTTTGACTTCAATCAGAATAGGGGATGGATCAGTTAAGAAGGTAGTAGGGTGTGATGTCATGGTATCAGGATGACATACACAGAGTAGGAAGTAAAATTCCTATACTACGATCGGTTGAAATGTGGTCGTCACACAGTTGTTTCTCCAGACAGGATATGGATATAATATTTGACATTCTGGTTTCTAGATCTATGGTTTTAGATCTAGATTTGGGTAGTTTCCCAATGTTGGTACTTTGACAGATATTCTAATGGTTTTTGGAATAGTTGACTCCTAGCATGGTAGTGTACCTGCAGGTGATGGAGTCACCCTCTCTAAAGGTGTCGTATAGACTAAAGGGGAGAGGGATGTGCATGATTGACAGATCACTTGCTTAGGCAATTGAGTCAATCATGAGATGTCAAGTACCACACCAGATGTTGTTTTTGCACTAGATGCAATAAGTTTGTATTAATCCAATCCTGGAGAAACATAAGGAAGCAGTTTTAGAACATAAGTACATGTTCTATGGATTTGATGACGGCAGCCTCCTTCGGGAGACGATTATCATTCCAGGCTTCAAAGGTGACGTGGATGACAGAGTGACTGTCAGAGTTTTAGTTTTTCCCTCTGACGAAGAGGGACAGTATTATGGACAGGTGGTCCAAGAGGATACTGTGGGAAGCAAGGTGCCCGATACTGATTAGGTTCAGTGATCGATTCAGTTTAAAAAGTTTGGATATGGAGTTCATTTATGAACTAAGGTCCCATCAGATATCCAGACATGTTCTAAGACAGGTATTACTCAATTCGGGAGATGGTTTTCTCCGCGAACTTGAGATTAAGAGAGATATAGAAAGATACTTCTAGGCGGATCCACTCACTGAGGCTATTTCTCGAACACGATAGTTTTACAAACGGGCTTTGTGAACTAATTAGTAGAGGAGTTAGATGTTCGGTTTCACATGGGCTGTGAGTAGTCGACATCGCAATATTAGCCTTGAGTGCAAGTGGGAGATTGTTGGAGATAGTGCCCTCATAGTCAATTATTGGATCGCAGGTACGTGATTGCAATGATTGCGGAGGACCTATACCGGTAGGACAGTCTTACTCGAGATGATAGTATGCTATCTGGTTTGCCTTTATCAGTCGTGTACATGTTCAGGTGACTGATTGCATGTTACACTTTGATAGAGCCCTTAGGATCTTGCTTTACTACCAACAGTATGATGGCGATCATATACGTGAGAGTTGGGTAGTTTATATGCATATCCTTAATTGTGGTCCCTAGTCGTGGGAGTTTCGAGACAGGGCATCGATACTCCGGAGTAGACTAGTGTGTACAGTCGAGACCCCGACGAGGGGCGGTGGCCGGTCTCACAAACCACTGGTGTCAGTTGGATCACCTAAGATGTATACAGGTGCTCATTGGGTTATGAGTACACCGGACAGGACTCGCCGGGAATTTGCTAGTTAGTATTATATCTACCGTCAGATAGCAGTTCCCTGGTGACATGTGTACAGGTTAGTTCATCGACCTGAGGTCGTCATTTGTCTCGTGTGAGTTCCCACTGTGCTTTGATTTCTACCCTACCACGGCTCAAAGGAGTCGTGCAAACAGGTAGCTTTTGGGTACAGTCCCGAGCCATATGGAGGCACGTGAGCGGATCGGCAGGGGATTCGTCTCTCCCGGTATTGGGGGCGAGGTCGTGCTGTGTCTAGGAGAGCCATTACACAAATCCATGGCCATGGTAGGAGATTTACTGGTAGGTACTCCAGTAGTATCTCAGGGTGTATTGAGGCTTCACTCCGACACGACTTATACTGCTATTGGGGGTCTGACGTTACTAGCCCCCTAGGCGGATATGCGATACTCATTGACGAACGGACCGGACTGTATATACATTGTCACTGTTAGGCTCAGTAGGGTTTCTGGATGAGTTCGCTCATCGGCCTCCCTTGAGTGCGCTCATCGGTCTCCCTTGAGGTCAGTCCGTGGGCAGCCGTTACGCATTGCTAGTGCCACTGACGGTTTGTGGTTAAACCCACTGCCAGGGTACTGACGAGTCATTAGAGTCCCCCACAGACAGTTTCCCAAGTTCGGGCGAAACGTTGTAGAGGCCGTATGGTATTATGGCAGGGTTCGGAAAATGCACGTGCGTTTACGCACGTGTTATTTTTCGGGCAGATAATACTGGTCGGCTTTGGTTTAAGCCGGATCCGAGTATTATATTGAGTAGGTATAATATCTTTGTCTCAGTTGCATCTGTATTCGGTCGTAATACAAATGCGGATATATTTATACAGTTTCGGGGTTGTCCTGAAATTCGTTTCAGGATCACTTTTGGAAGTTGCCAGTTTCCAGTTTTCTATCAGCCGTCTTTTAACATTCTGTTAAAGACGGATTTATCTTTTCTTCAGATATGATGAGTCAGTATTCTAGAAGTTTCTAGATATGATGACTAGGAAGGTGACTAGGCTAGTGACTCATCTTGACATTAATGGTTTCATTAATGACTTGATGATGTGTTTATGTGAGTCATGCTTTAGGTTTAATGATTCTTGTTTTGGTTAAGATATTTTGAAGTGAGAAGCTTTCTCTTGTGGTCACCCCCCCTCTCCTACCATCACCTCCCTCTTCTACAAATAAGTGGCCGGCCCTCTCTCTCCTCAATTCACTTGATGTTTTCATTTTGGTTAGAAAAGATTATGATAGTATTCGGGGTGTATGGAATTTTACAGTTCATTTCATTCCATCACCCGATTTCCACGGCAACTTCATTAACCGATCGTCCACGGACTTGGACGAAGTGAGACAAAGTCATCTACTCATTCTCTACATCAATCTTGGTCGTCTCTTTTAGCAAACTTGACGATCGAGTTGCCTCAAGTCAGAGGCGGGAGCCCGTTTAAAGAACCGATCATGTGGTGCCACCTCGACGAGGAGATCGGAGATCGACGAGATCGGAGCAGCCGCAACGGAGCGTGGGATGATGGTTGAAGAACGAAGGACTCGGATCGTTCGGTACAATCTTCCTACACTCTTTACAGTTTGTTAGTTTAGCAATAATGGCAGATCCGGGTTAAAGTATACGATAGCGCCAGTTTAAAAGTTTTTGTTCCGCATTTGGCGTCTGTAGACGGCCGGGGCGCTAGCGTACACTTACACCACCGGCCCTCCCGGCTTTGCCGCCTGTTGCAGCTGGTATAGTAAACTATCCCATCGATGACTTTTTCATATTTCTTGAACCGTCATCTTATCATATTTTGTTTTTTCAGCTGTCGTTCCGATCCCGGCGCCCTTTGAGTCTCACGTCATAATGCCGGCAGGCCCCTTCCTGAGACGTCCGTCTTCAAAGGGTGCCGTAATGAGCTTGGGCATGCTGAGCGGATATGTCGAAGAGCTTGACGTGGACGCTCCCCCATCTGCTGCAGATTTCGCTGCGGAGGTTAACCCGATGTTGGCGGCGCTTGTAAATTTTCATGATGAAGGCATCGTCGAGTTTTGGGTTAATCACTGCAGGGAAATCGAAGTCCGCCTGCATCAATCGGAGTTTATGCGCCCTGCTCCCGAAACCTTAGCCGCAAGCAATCAACGAGCAGCATGGATCGAGCAAAGCGCTTCTTACTTCCGCCACTTGGAATAAGAAGCGGCTTTAAGGCTGAGGGAATGCCAAGAGATCTCAAGCGAGACGGCTCGTCTACGTGCTGAGGTTGAGGTGAACGCTGCCCAGGTGAAGGCTATCTTCGAGGGCCTTTTGGAACGTATCTCCAATGGGCTAACACTGAAGCAGAAGCTTGATGCCGCCGAGCGTGATGCTCAAGGCCGTAAAGCAGCTCAGCAGGTAGTTAAGGAGCAGCTTTCATTCTTCTTGCAGCAGCGGGCTCAAGTGGAAGCAGAATTGGCGGTGGCGGCCGATCAGGAGAAAGCATGGAAGGAAGTGCGCGAGCAATTGATAGGGCTATTCAAGACGCTTCCTTCCCACTAGCTGCCCTTGTATTGATATACTTGTAAAAAAATTTCTTTTTCGAATAAGATGTATCCATTCTTTATTCTTTTATATGATTCACCTTGTACTTGATTGAATTAATGAATAAAGATACACATTTTTTGCAATGTCTTGTGTTATCTCTGTGCTTTCTCCCTTCTCTTATTATTAGCATGCTATCTTAGTAAACATGGTTGACAGATAATAGAGCGAGCATTCTATCTTGGCTTCTTCAAGAGGTAATGATGGCTTAGGACGCAGGTTCAGATATGCTGTCTAAGACTTTTCAACTCTATGAGCCGTGAGGGTCTCATAGAGACTTTTCTCCCTACGGATCGAGAGGATCTCGTAGGTGGATTTTCTCCTTAGGAATCGTGAGGATTCCTAAGTGCGTTTTCTCTTATAAGTCGTAAGGATCTTATAAAAGAATTTTCCCTCTCATGAGTTGAGAGAACTAGAAAGCGGTTGTTTCCCTCTTTGTCGAGATTCGACTTTGGAGAGTGAGACCCTTGAATAGTATGCAAGAGACCATTTTAGACCGACTTACAGGGTCCCAGTGCTTAGGAAACAAGTTTTTTAATCCATGCTGCCTAAGGCTTTATCTTGCAAGTCGAAACAAATCGGGAAGTCCTCGCGAAGACACTAATTTCCTCACGAGTCGAGACGAATCGAGCAGCTCTCGTCAAGGACACTAATTTCCCTGAGTTGAAGTATTTTGCCGAGGACACTGGTTTCCTCGAGGTTGAAACGAATCGAAGTACTCCTGCAAAGACACTGGTTTCTCTGTGGGTCGACGCGAATCAAGAAGCTCTCATCAAGGACGCTAGTTTCCCTGAGTTGAGGAGGTTGCCAAGGACACTGATTTCCCTGGAGTTAAAACGAATCGAAGTATTCCTGCAAAGACACTGATTTCTCTGCGGGTCAACGCGAATCAAGAAGCACTCATCAAGGACGCTAGTTTCCCTGAGTTGAGGAGGTTGCCAAGGACACTGATTTCCCTGGAGTTGAAACGAATCGAAGTATTCCTGCAAAGACACTAATTTCTCTGTGGGTCGACGCGAATCAAGATGTTCTCGTCAAGGACACGGGTTTCCCTGAGTCGAAGTATTTTGCCGAGGACTCTGGTTTCCTCGAGGTTGAAACGAATCGGAGTATTCCTGCAAAGACACTGGTTTCTCTGTGGGCCGACGCGAATCAGGAAGCTCTCATCAAGGACGCTAGTTTCCCTGAATTGAGTTATTTTCCAAGGACACTGGTTTCCCTGGAGTTGAAACGAGTCGAGGTGTTCCTGCAAAGACGCTAGTTTCTCTGCGGGTCGACGCGAATCAAGATGTTATCGTCAAGGATACCGGTTTCCCTGAGTCGAAGTATTTTGCCGAGGACACTGGTTTCCTCAGGGTTGAAACGAATTAGGGTATTCCTGCAAAGACGCTAGTTTCTCTGCGGGCCGACGCGAATCGGGGTGGTCTCGTCATGGACACCGGTTTCCCTGAATCGAGGATGCTGCCAAGGACACTGATTTCCCTGGAGGTTGAGACGAGTCAAGGTATTCCTGCAAAGACACTGGTTTCTCTGCGGGTCGACGCGAATCGAGGTGCTCTCGTCAAGGACACTGGTTTCCCTGACTTGAGGAAGTTTCTAAGGACGCTGATTTCCCTGGGGGTTGAAATGATCTCCGGTGGTCCTTCAGGTTTTGTATAAGTTACCGTCAAAATCGTGAAGTTAGAAATTTGATCTTTGCTTCGTTTGCTGGCACTGCGTCTGCTGTATCGAGACGAATGTCACGGTTGTCTCTCGGTTGTTGGTGAACCGTCGAGATTTGGCTTCGCTTTCTGGCGGAGCCTGTTGGGAAGGTGTGGTTCCCTCTATGTTTGTGCCCTTGGATTGTATACAGGGATCGATGTGATTTCACCTGTAGGACAGAAGTTTCATTCATTTTTTTATATTATTGTTTTATTTCCGTGATGCTCTATCATTTCAGCTTTATATCGCGAAAGTCGCGATTGCCCCATCATTTCGGCTATTTTTCGCGATGCCCAATCATTTCGGCTATTTATTTTATTTTTACTCGCTGCTTTTTATTGCGAGTTGCCCAATCATTTCGGCTATTTTGCATGCATACATTTTACTTGCTAATTTTGTTGCAAGTTGCCCCATCATTTCGGCTATTTCCTATGCATGCGCGGCTTGCTGGCTTTTCGCCGTAATCCTGAAATTAGACACCGATTTCGGCATCGGCACCGCTACAACTGGGATATTGCCAGGAGCGAATCATCATTTGCCTCCGTCGATGTCGGACACAGGTGGCTTAGTAAACAGGGTTAGGATCCTGTCGACTAAGGCTTTTGATTTCATGAGCCATAAGGGTCTCACGAAGATATTTCTCCCTACAACTCGTAAGGATCTTATAGGTGTGTTTTCTCCTTAGGAATCGTGAGGATTCCTAAGTGCATGTTCCTCTGTAAGTCGTAAGGATCCTATAAGAGGATTTTCTCCTTGTAAATCGAGAGGACTTACAAGGGTTGTTCATCATGCGAACATATCCCTAGTCACGGGTGGGACTTCGTTAGGGAAATGTTTATTCGCGCCCGTGGATTGTTTACAAGGGTCAGTGCTGAGCCACTTGTAGGGAAATATCGAAGGTTGTGGGGATTGCTTAAGCACAGGTTTAGGTCTCTGTAACTTAAGACTTTCAAATCTTATGAGCCGTGCGGGTCCCATTAGAGAGTTCTTCTTACGAGTTGTGAGGATCTCGCAAGTGTATTTTCTTCTTAGGAATCGTGGGGATCCCTAAGCGTGTTGCTCCCTTGTGAGTCGTAAGGATCTCACGCGAGTGGTTTCTCCTTACAAGATCGAAAGGACCCTGTAAGTGTCTTTTAACGAGGTTGCGCCCTTTCGGGTTTTCACAAACACTCGCTGGCAGTCCTGCTGTTTTTACTCACGGAGCCCTTTCGGGTTTCATCCGTGCTCATTTTTCTTATGGACATACCGTCTTTTTGTTCTTTTTATTCTTTTTTTTACGAGGTCGTGCCCTTTCGGGTTTTCACGAACACTCGCCAGTAGCCCTGCTGTTTTTACTCACGGAGCCCTTTCGGGTTTTCATCCGTGCCCATTTTGCTTATGGACATACCGTTTTTTTATTATTATATATTTTTTTATCGGCTTTGTGATGTTTCAATCCACCGTAGTTTATCGACATCTCGGTCAACAACTAGTTTTAGGACGTAGTGGTCCATCATTAGTTTAAGGACGTTTCGGTCCGTCATTAGTTTAAGGACGTTTTGGTCCGTCATTAGAAGGCCGGCTACTGCTTATAGAGCTTGGGCTTAGGAAGATAGTGAGCGGACATAGTCGTCGTCATCTATCATTAACCTAGGCTGTGGCTCATTAAGCGTAGTATTTCTTTAGGAAGCGACTGTTTATTGGCCTGAAAGGCCTTTCACCGTGCATATCCATGAGTAAATAGGCTCCACCCTGGTAGACTTGTCTACGATGTACGGGCCTTCATAGTTTGGCTCGAATTTTCCCCGCTTGGCGCGATTGGGGATCATAGGCCTTTTGACCACTAGCACGAGTTCGCCTTGGCGGAATGTCCTCGGCCGGGTCAATCTTTCATATGAGCGCGTCATCTTTGCTTTATAAGCCTCCAGATTTTGTTGCGCTATGAGCCGTATTTCATCAAGGGCATCAAGCTCCTCAAGCTGAAGGTGAGCATTTTCTTCGTCCGTCAGCTCGTAGTGGACTGCCACCCGTAGAGAAGGTAACTTTATTTCGAGGGGGTACTGCTTCCGTACCGAATACCAACGCGTATGGCATTGTGTTCGTGGCCGTCTTGAACGTAGTTCGATACACCCAGAGAGCTTCTTGCAGTCTCTCATGCCAGTCCTTCTTATTTCGGGACACCGTCTTCTTCACGATCTTTGTCAAGGTCTTGTTGAAGGCCTCAGCTAGACCGTTAGCTCGCGGATTATAAACCGAGGAATATCTCCAGTCTATGTTGTGTTGTTGCGCGAAGCGGATGATCTTGTGGCTTCTGTAGGCTGGCCCGTTATCGGAGATAATCCGTCGCGGAGTTCCAAATCGATATATGACGTGCGTTTTGAAGAAATGGAGGATATTCTCCGTCTTCACTTCCCTCAACGGTACTGCTTCTGCCCATTTGGATAAGTAATCAGTCGTCGCCAGGATGAAACGATGTCCTCTGGACGATGCTGGTTCAATAGGGCTGACTATGTCAGTTCCCCACATATCGAACGGCCAGCTAGCCACTGTTGGATGTAGTGGATTTGGATGCTGGTGGATTAAGTCCCAATGGATTTGGCATGAGTGGCATTGCTTCGCATATTCGAGGCAGTCCTGAATCATCATGGGCCAGTAGTAACCCATCCGTTTAATCTTCAACTTCATATTTGGGCCTGCTTGGTGAGAACCGCAGAGTCCGTCATGAACTTCCTGAACTACTCTTTTCGCTTCGTCAGGTCCCAGGCATCTCAACCACAGAGAATCAAACGACCTCTTGTACAGAGTATCATTGACGAAGGCGAAAGACAAATCTCGTTTCATAAGCTGATGTCTTGAGGACGCATCTTCGGGCGTTCGACGTGATTTGAAGTAGTCTATAAAGACTTCTCTCCAATCCTCAGCCTTTTCCCGGTCTTTTATTTGCAGGGTCGTGTGCTCAGTCGCTCCCTTTTATTCGGATGATTCCGGAGATATTTCTGCTGGGGCAAGCACCCGACGGCTTTGTACCACGATTCTTACGTCATCGAGGTTCTCGTCAGCCAGTTCTTTAGCGAGCTTGGCTAACGCGTCCGCTTTGCTGTTTTCTGTACGCGGTATGTTTTCCAAAGCGTAGGAAGGAATTTGGGTCAACAGTTGTTGCACCTTTTCGCCGTACTTCACCAACTCTGGATTGCACGTTTGGTAGTCGCCGTTTACTTGACTAACGACCAGTTGGGAGTCTCCGTATATAATGAGGTTTTCAATTCCCATGTCGATGGCGATCTCGAGGCCTGCTATCAAAGCTTCGTATTTGGCTTCATTGTTCGTCCTCAGCTCTGTTAAGGAGAAAGCGAAGCGCATTATCCCTCCTTGTGGAGTTACGAAGATGAGGCCTACCCCCGATTTGATTATGGGAGTACTTTGTTTGCGCTTCTTCATGGAAGATGCTCCATCGAAATAAAAATCCCATCAGGTATCACCACCGTCGATCGCGTCAAACGCATGTTCATCTGGCAGTTCGCAATTTAGAGGAGAATCGGCAGGTATCAGATGCTCAGCGAGGAAGTCGGCGATGGCCTGGCTTTTCACTGCCTTGAGAGGATGATATGTTATCGAGAACTCCATCAAGAGCAGGGCCCATTTAGCGAGCCGACCTGTCAATATGGCCTTTGACATTAAATATTTAAGGGGGTCCACCTTCGAAATGAGACGGACTTCATACGCCAACGCATAGTGCCTGAGCTTTGTTATCGCAAAGATCAACGCCAGACAGTGTTTTTCAATGGGGGAATAGTTGCTTTCTGCCCCTAGCAGAACTCGACTTAAATAGTAGAGTGCCTTTTCTTTCCCTTGATCGTTCTCTTGCGCCCATAATGCGCCTAAGGAACCCTCGAGGACGGTTGTATAAAGAATGAGAGGCTTTCCATTGACCGGAGCAGCCAGCACTGGCGGGTTCTGCAGGTACTACTTGATTTCATCAAGCGCGCTCTGGCATTTGTGATCTCAAACGAGAGGAGTTTCCTTCTTCATCAGGTGGTTGTAAGGACGGAACTTTCCCGAAAGATTGGCTATAAATCTCCGTATGTACGCGAGCTTCCCTTGGAGAGACCGCAGCTGTTTAAGAGTTCTCGGCGGAGGCATTTCCATGATCGCCTTGATCTTTGACGAATCTATTTCGATACCCCGGTGTCGGACGATGAATCCTAGGAATTTGCCCGAGGAAACTCCGAATGCGCACTTGAGAAGGTTTATCTTCAAGTTGTATTGTCGAAGGCGTTGAAATACGGTCTTCAGATGCTCTAAATGCTCCTCGTATGATTTACTCTTAACCACGAGGTCGTCGATATAGCATTCGACGATTTCATATATAAGGTCATCAAAGATCTTCGTCATGGACCTCTAATAGGTGGCACCGGCGTTCTTTAGACCGAAGGGCATCACCTTGTAGCAGAATATAGCCAAAGGGGTCCGGAAAGCAGTGTGCTTCTGGTCTTCGGGTTGCATCTTTATCTGGTTATATCCTGATGAGCCGTCCATGAAGGAGAAAACCTCGTGAGTGGACGTATTGTCTATCATCAGTTCGGTGACTGGCACTGGAAAATCGTCCTTCGGGCAAGCTTTATTGAGATCCCGGAAGTCCATGCATATGCGCACTGTCCCATTTTTCTTCATCACCGGGACGATGTTGGCGATCCAATCGGGATATTGAACCTCCTGGATAAACCCAGAGTCGATCAGCTTCTTGACTTCGGCGTTGATGCTTATCTCAAGCTCGATCCGCATTCTTCTCAGTGCATGTTTGACTGGCTTGACGTCCGGGGATATCGCCAATTTATGCACAGCAATTTCTGGATCTAGTCCTGGCATTTCAGAATAGTTCTATGCGAAGCAATCTCTATGCTGCATAAGCACATCTTTTAACGCAGCCACCCTTTCTTCAGATAGCAGCTCGCTAACAAATGTCGGTCGCGGGTCGTTTGCCGTCCCCAACTCAATTTTCTTGAGGTTATCTGCAGTAGTATGTATTCCATCCTCCAGCTCTTTCGGTGCTGGTGGAAATTCTGAGATCACTTCATCGCTGTTGTTTTCAAAGCACCACGGAAGGTCATCCATATTCTCGGGCTCTTCTTTTGATATTGTTATCATGTGACAAGTACGAGCTCGCTTGCAAGACCGATGTGGGTTTGATTCTGCTCTCGTGGCTTTGGGTTCGTGCTTTTGTGGCGGCGTTACCCTCCAACCGTCAGATAGAGTGAACTTGCCGAGCTGATACTGATCTTCAACCCAGTTCTTAAAAGTGAAGCAGTCTTCGAGTGGATGACCTATTACTCGGTGATAAGAGCAATAGTTTGGATGTGAGACTTCGCCTGCTTGCTCTGGGTGCTTAGACTCCGGCAGTGTAAGCATCTGGTATTTTATAGGTCGGTCAAGTATCTTCTTTGTCTTGTCCCGAGGAAAAGAGTATGCTCGACTCATCTTCTTTACAAGGGACAGATCTGGACCGCTCGATTCCCGCTTGCGTGGCTTCTTAGTCCCTCTTTGTTGCTGTCGAGCGCCTTTTTCGCTTTTCGACTTGTTTCTGCCTCTGCGTCAGGCCTTTTTTTATAACAGGTTGACAGGGAGCGGCATTTTCATCTCTCGCGGCCTGTTAGAGGAGGCGTTGCGTTTTGGCTTTCTCATAGATGGCTATTTCGCGGTTGTGGTCGTCTCAGACTTTTTGACCAGCTTCCCTTATAAGCCTGTTCATTTGTTCTTCGAACGACGGACTGGGCACTTTTGCATCAGGAACTTTTACTGGTTCAGGATTAGCGTCCTCCCATTGAGGATCCGCTTCTTCATTGAAGTCATGTACGACGTAACAGTCGCGGAGTAGCTCTCGTTTCTTGGACCGAATGTATCCAAGCCCGATTGTTTCCATCCTCCCACTAGGCAACTTGTGCTGAGTTCCGGGGACGTTCCAGACCCTGTCATAGAATTTTGCTTTTCGAGCGGTCTGTTTGAAGGATATCCCCTGGCGCTTCAGCAGCCTATTCAAGCCTTCTGTATAATATCTGGGCAGATGGATGGGCTGAAGCCTGTCAAGCGTAGGATCCATACCGTGCCAGATTTCTTTCTCCACTTTGGTTTCTTCGGTGCGGTAGAATAGAATTGCCTTTTCGCCTTCTCGCCTGGGAGGGACATAGAACGTCTGTAGCTCCTCTACACTGTAGGTATCGAGCGCATCCAGTTCTTTATGATGTTTAGGCGGCACCATGGCGAATTGCAAACTTTGCTCTTCGTCAGCGGATGTTTGTATTGAAGGCCGAGCAGAGAATATAGCATGGACCTCATCTTCCGAGTCACTACCAAAGATCAACGTAGGAGCGGATGGTCCTGGCTTGTTGTATTGGGGCGGACCCGAATAAACTATCTCCTTTTCCTCCTCGGTATCACTCCCGAAGACAGGGATGGTGGCATTAGCTTTGTTCTCTGGCTTGTGACACCTCGCCGTGTCTTCGAAATCCGGTAAGAAGTATTTGGCATCTTCATATTTGCGGACTTCGTTCATGGAGAACGGGTTCATTTCTCCCGTCACGGTATACTCGAGACCATCCTTAAAATATTTTATACACTGATACTGTGTAGAAGGGATGATGTTGTACTCGTGTAACCATGGTCGGCCGAGCAGAGCATTGTAGCATGTCTTAGCATCTATGACGTGGAATTTAATGTCCGTGACGAATAGCCCAAAGCGTAGCGTCAGTATCACAGATCCAAGAGTTTGAGATGATTGAGAGCTGAACCCGGAGATGGTGATCTTATCCCGAGCGAGGTGCGGGACGCTCATGCAGATTTCCTTTAACACCCGCACGTTGAGGAGATTAACAGAAGACCCATTGTCAACCAAGATTTTGCCTATCTTTATATCATGGCAATACCCTGAGACATAAAGGGGGCGATTGTGTTCGCACGTCCCTAGAAGAAGGTCTTCATCACCGAAAATGACATCGGCCGTGTGCACTTCTTCCAACTCATCCTTCATCTTTTCTTCGGCAAGGAAAGCTCGGAATTGCTCTGGTTCCTGTAGTGCCTTGATTAACGAATCCCTTGCCTCTTTTGATAGTAAAAGGGCATCTAGAATGCTGAGCTGTGAGGGTAGCTTCCTCAGATGCGCTAGAACGTTGTAATCCACCTTATTTTTCTTCGGCGAGTCCTTAGCGGCTAGCTCTTCCATGACTTGGTCATCTAGGGAAATATCCTCAGAGACTTTTTCTTTCCTTTTATCTTTTCTATTCGAGGTTCCGAAATTCCTTTCAGGTAGCGTATGATTACGCAGCCGGATATTTTCGCAGACCTTCGGCTCTTCTTCTTTTACCGAGGTGGACTCTTTAAAGAGGGGGCTAAAAGCCATTTCCTTGTCAGAGTCGCTTCCGAACGTGAGAACTTGCGATCCCCCGGCGTTAACCATGCGACAATTGCTGGTAGTTCTGTTAAGCCCCTCGGTCGTACCTTTCTGCTCCCGGCGAGTTTTGCGTTTTTCCCGCTTAAAATGTTGTCGGTGAGCAACATATCCCTGCCACCATCTATTGAAAGCTTTGCACTCTTCGAAGGGGTGCGAAATCTTCCTATGATACAAGTAGTAGGAGGGGTGCATTTCCACTTCACCAGTAATGTTTCCTTCAGAGGGTGGTAGCTTCATACCCATTGATATGGCTTTAGCAAACATTTTCCTCGTCTTGAATTTGCTTTTATCTGCGGTGGATGTACTTTGATCCGGCGGGAGTGTATCAACTCTTCCGTCTAGTCGCCGGCGTTTGGCCCTTTCAAATATGACCGCATCGCGTTCCCGATCAGCTTTACTTTTCAATAGAGCTTCGTTGAGGAATGCGTCAATTGTTTCATCCGATGGCCCCAAAATTTCCAGTTTAGGGTCTGTTCCCCTCCGAAAGACGGCGCGACGCAGGGACGTCTTGCCTGAGATTCGGGACAAATGCTAATTGGTGCTATCCGTCTACCTCTCCAAAGATGCCAATTAGATTTATGGCACCATGTATCGAAGGTTTAAACGGATGCGTCCGATATAGCAGACTTCGTCAGATTCCTCCTCGCTTGAGGGGTTTTTGATTGTGGGGACGCTCTTCCCTGCAGGCGCAAGCCCCTGCAGTTAATTACGCTACGGCATCGCGGTAACAACTTTCTCCTTCTCCAGATGGTCACTTCGTGTCGTGGGTGTTTGTTTTGTGTTTGGTTGCCCGTGGATTGTATACGGAGACTGAGTTATGTCGTCGCCCGTAGGGCGTGGACTAGTCCAAATCTGTATCTTTCTTAGATTTGGGTTTGGGGGTTGTGTTTAAGGATATATTAGCCTTGTTTGAGACTAAGATCAACTTAAACATTTGTTAAGGATACGTTAGTCTAGTTTTAGACTAAGATCAACTTAACGGGATCGTTTGGATCCGACAAGAGAGCAATTAGGGGAGCCCTGTTGTTTAGTTTAGTGACATTGCGGTCAATAGGTAGTTTAAGGACATTGCGGTCCATTGTTAGTTTTAAGACGTTGCGGTCAAGGTTAAGGACGTCGTAGTCCGTGGATTTAAGGACTCCACAGTCCGATGTTAGTTTTAAGACATCACGGTCAAGGTTAAGGACGTCATAGTCCGTTGTTAGTTTTAAGACATTCCGGTCAAGGTTAAGGACGTCATAGTCCGAGGGTTTAAGGACCACACAGTCCGGCATTAGTTTTAAGACATTACGATCAAGGTTAAAGACCTCATAGTCCATGAGTTTAAGGACCCCACAGTTCGTATCGATGTGTGTGGTTATCGGGACCCGTCACCTCTTTGAAGACGTTGAGGAATTACAACGACAAGTATCAAAGGAGTGAAGAGATGTACCCTTACACCAAGGTAGATTAAGTGATCTGTAGTCCAATTTGGAAACTAGGATCAATTATTATATTATGAGCCCATTGGCCCAGTTGAATTTGAATTGAGGACTTATGGCCATCTTGGGCTAAGTCCAATTGTATCTGGGATATCGGCCCTCTGTTGATTCATTGAAGGAGAGGCTTTGCCTCTGGAAACTTAGCCAATTGGGCTAAGGCTAGTGTTAAACACTAGAGACCAACAGTGCCGAACACTGGGAACAGAGTTTTCGAATTAGTGTTAAACACTAAGCAAATCCAAATTAGTGTTAAACACTAAGAAAAATCAGTGTTAAACACTGGATACAGAGCTTTCAATTTAGTGTTGAACATTAAGGCAAGAGGGGTCATGTGGTCACACGTGTGAGCGCTCTGCTTCCTTTTATTTTGTTCTATAGATAAGTGTTTAGCGCTTTTAGTCCTGAAAGCCATCACGTGTGGGCACGTGATGGGAGCTTATGCTCTGGTTTATCAGAATACCCATTAGGGGTCACGTGGTGACACGTGAGGGCACCCCAGAGTCTCTGTTTATTTTGCTTTTTCTTTATGTGTTTCAGGGGTCACGTGGGGCACGTGGGGCGTAGCCTCAAAGCTCTCTTTTATATATCTTCGCAGGAGTCACGTGGTAACACGTGAGGTGCCTACTTAAGAGTTTTATTCTGTGGGTCTCTGCATGTTTTAAAGTTCTGTTCATAGGGTTAAACCCTAAACTTCTGAAGAATTATATTCTTAATAGGGTTAAACCCTAGTTTCTTTTCTTAAAGGAATTAAATCCCTGTGAGTTTGAGAGAATTATATTCTCAGTTAGGGTTAAACCCTAGTTCTGTTCATTTTGAAGGAATTAAATTCCTATAACATAGGGTTAAACCCTAACTTTATCTCAAAGGAATTGAATTCCTATCATTTTATGAGAATTAAATTCTCTAAACTCAGTTCCTCCTCTGTGTTTTAGATCTGCATGGCAGGATCTCAACCCAATGAGAATTAAATTCTCAATTCATCGGGAGATGTGCACTTTGCAGATCCTCAACCAGAGAAAGAACTAAGTTCTTGTTTATATAAGAGTTAAACTCTTTTGAGAATTAAATTCTCCTTTGAAACCTCCCTTTTCCTTTCTTACCTAAGGTTTTCCTTTTTGCAGAGAATCAAAGGCTCTCTCTCTCTCTATATATATATATATATATATATATATATATATATATATATATCAAAAGAAAAAGATCCAAAGGTCTCAAGGTTTCAGAAAAAAGTTTTAGAAAAAGGTCTTCGAAAAAGGGGTCCTCCCTCTTCTTTTCTTGGCTCCTATTTATAGGAGAAGGAAGAGAATCAATCTGCTTAGTAAATCTCTCATTGAGAAATTTGATTTGTATGTTGAGAGATTTGATTTATATTTATCATTAATCTGGGCCTTTAGATTGTTAAGTGAATTTTATTCACCATTGGATTTTAAATCCAAAGATATCCCTTTGTTATCTCGGTTAGATTTATGGGGGGAAATCTTTCCAAGTCCAAGATTTTTCCATAAATTGGTGATATTTAATCACCTTTAAATTTTTAATCCAACGGTTCCAAATAATCATTCTATATTTTGGAAAGATTTGAATGATCTCTTCTCAGAATTTAATTCTGTTAAATAATAAGGCTTTTAAAGCCGGTCACGTATGGCCACGTGACCCCTGGTCACGTGTAGGCACGTGACCCCTGGAACGGGCCTTTCTTCTCCTGCGCTCTGTTCTCTGGCCGCTGCTTAACCATCACGTGCCAACACGTGACCACTGGTCATGTGTGAGCACGTGATGCCTTTTCTGGAGCTTTTTCTTAAATGAGCTTTGTGCTGCTGCTTTGAACGTCACGTGCCAACACGTGACCACTGGTCACGTGTGAGCACGTGATGCCTCTTCCGAGTCCTTTCCTGATTTTTAATCAGGGAACAGGGTCTTCCCCCAGCTTCTCAATGCAAGGAGTTTCCTCATCGTTTGTAAACGAATGGGAGATCATATGACAACTCACCACGTATTCTTCGGATTCATCCGACGAACTCTCTCCCTCATCTTCCTCTTGAAAAACGTGATTGAGGAACTCTTGGAGTGTGATGGGAGTCCGTGCTTTCTGGTTGTACTCCTCTAATGCATCAATCTGCTTTTATAAGTCCGTGCGCTTGTCGCCAGGCTTCACAGGCTTCTTGGATTTCTTCTTCTTCTTCTTTGAAGATTTTGACGGCTGGTTATGAGTGCTTCGGCCACCACCATCGATCTTTGGAGTTGGGCGCGGCTTCAACATCCCTTCAATGATCTGAGGTTCCAACGGGTTCTTCCGCCTGATCGCTGGGCATGTTTGAAGATCGTTCAGCATCCTCTTTGTTTTTGCTGATAGCACAACCTCCCATGGAGCTTCTTCAACGAGAGAGCACGTTGCCCCCGGCGTATTCACCTTTTTAGGGGTGTGAGGCTACGGCGGGTTCACCTTCCATCTTTCGGACAACGCGAACTTGCCCTGTTGGTACTGGTCTTCAATCCAATTTTTGAAGACGTAGCAATCCTCGATCGGATGACCCAGTACTCAGTGATAGGGACAGTAATTGGGATCATTGACGTCGTTTGGCTGCGACGGACGCTTTGGATCCGGCAGATTTATGAGCCGGTTGCACAATGCCAGCTCAAACAGTCTTCTCATTTTATCCCGAGGAAAAGAGTAAGGACGTCCTAGCCTCTCCTCGAGGTACGCGCGGACGCATATTATTTTGACGAACAACCGGTTTCAAGTTGCTCGGTTGTTGTTGAGCATTAGCGACAACGATCGCTTTTCCCTTCCCCTTCTCATTTCGAGAATCCGGCTTTGGAGGAGGCGGTCTATAGCCCATCTGATCCATTTGAGCTAGCTTGTCGATCAGGGCCTGGAAGGTAGTCGGCTTGAAGAACATCATGAATTGCGAGATGGTCGCTTGCGGATCGAGGGTTCCCACAAACATGCCTACTTCCGGTGATTCTTCAATGCGTTGTTCGCATTTCGACCATAGGTTCATCCACCGTATCACATATTGGACCCACGTCTCGCCCGGCTTCACCCTGGCATTAATCAATGCTGTTATCGGGGTGCGTTCGCTGGCGCTTGCGAATCGTTGTGTAAACAGCAGCTCCATCTCCGCAAATATTTTGACGGAGTCGTTCGGTAGCTCAGAGTACCATTCGAACGCCGTCTCCAACAAGCTACCGACGAACTGGCGAAGTAGCAGTTTGTCATCACCCCCAGTGTTGCCACAAAGCATCTTGAACTGGGCAACATGCTGGTGGGGATTACCCGTCCCCTTATAGACATGGAATTTCGGTATTGTATAGCCCGGCAGGTACTTTATCTGATCGTACCAGCTCGGATATGGTCGTCCCGTTTTTACGACCTGACCGGCTGCCTCACCCGCCTGATGAACCCGTATCTGCTGAGCTATATATTCGTCCAAGTCATCTTGGGAGATTGTCTCCTCCTTGGCCGTTGACAGAGCCGGTGGAGGATTTGATGTTTCTCCCCTGTCATCTTCAAGGACAATCGGAGGATCTTCAGCAGGAGGATCTTGTTGGATCATCATTCCCACCATGTCCTGGAACAGGAGGGCCATTCGCTTTATATTGGTTGCTTATTCTGCAGCCTCTTTATCCTTCTTTTCCAGTATCCTGCGAAGGAATTCAGCAACAGTTTCTTGCTCCTGGCGTTGATCCGAGGACACTTCGGGGCTTTCTTTTGGCCCAGTGAGTGCGGCCATCGCATTCATTATTTCTTAGAGCTTCTGTTGCTACTCCTGAGCTTTAGTCACTGATCGCGTAAGCGGTCTATGAACTGTAGATGCACGGCTGTCCTCCTTCCCCGACACTATGTATACGGTATGGACTACAATGCCCCCAGACTTAGGGCATTTGGGCTCACCGCCTTTGGCATTTGCTGTAGGCGTGGGGACCTTCTCCGGCCTTCTTCTCTTGTGGGCCGTTGAAGTTGAGGGGGCCGTTGCAGCGGGCACCCTGGCGGTTGTAGTCCTTTGTTGTTTGACAGGACGGTTCTTTTCTTCCTGCACTTTCACCCTTTTCTGCTGACGAGAGTGATCTTGATCAATTACGGAATCTTGAACCCTCCGCCAGACCTTGTAAGTTTTGGAGGACAGCCGTTGAGGGGGCTGCTCCAGCTTCGTTTCTGTAACCCTCTCCGCAGGTGGAGAAGATCTTTTCAGCGTGGTAGTCGGAGAGTTCTTGCGTACCCTCCTTAGCAGTTCAAAGCTGTTCCCAGTCGGATCAGCAGCATTGACTTCCACCATTGGAGCCGGTGGAGTTAGCCCTGAGGGGGAGTTGCCCCCGGCCTTCCTTACTCGTGGCGACGTCGAGCGTGTCTAGCTGTTAGGGCTGGTTCAGTGATGGGGATAGTTTCGTCTTGCCCCCTGTCCGGATGAAACGCCGCTGGTGCCAGTCTTTTGAAGACTGATGTCTTTTGAGTGGCGATGTTCAATCTGTCAAAGACAGACCCTCGAGCAGGAGCAGGAGACGGAATAGTCAGCCTTGAAAAGACCGACTCTTTAGCAGGAGAAGCCGCCTTGACGACTTCAGGAGCAGAGGTGGCTATCTTCCTCGGGACGGCCACTTCAGGGTTTATGAGCCTCTTGGCGGGCCCTTCGGAGTTCTGGTTCAGCCTGGTAAAGACAGAGGCTGCCGACTTGATATTGGACGACCCGTTGAAAGGGGCCATTGTAGCAGTGAGCCGATCGAAGACCGACTTCTTTTGCGCTTCCGGTACGGGCACCGGAAGGGTGAAGCTTGCTGGCGGGAGCATGGTCCCGAAAAACAGACCGGTGGTGGCCTGAGTCACTTGTTCTGCCGGCATGGCAAGGATGGAGGCCGCTTGAGGCCCATAGGCTACACATCCAGGTGAGGCGAAGCGTCGGTTGCATTGGCATTTGGAGCAGCTCGAGCAGTTGGAGGCCATTGATGCTTGATTTCTACGCCAGGAAAAAGACCAAATCTTAGTAACTTGAAACGCAAAGGCAACCATTAACAAACCACGATTCGTTCACGAAGATGACACACGAAGTGTGGAGTGGAAAGAGGAAAAGGTCCCACCGGGCGTGCCAGAATCTATTTCCCTCCGAAAGACGGCCAAGACTGAACGTCTTGCCTGAGATTCGGGGCAGATGCTATTTGGTTTTATCCGTCCACCTCTCCGAAGATGCTAAGTTGATTTATGGCACCGTATATTGGAGGTTTAGACGGATGCGGCCGAAAGAGCAGACTTCGTCAGATTCCCCCTCGCTTGAGGGGTTTTTGATTGTGGAGACGCTCTTCCCTGCAGGCGCAAGCCCCTGCAGTTAATTACGCTACCGCATCATGGCAACAACTTTCTCCTTCTCCAGAATTTTACTTCGTATCGTGTGTGTTTGTTTTGTTTGTGGTTGCCCGTGGATTGTATACGGAGACTAGGTTATGCCGTCGCCCGTAGGACGTGGATTAGTCCAAATCCGTATTTACTTAGATTTGGGTTTGAGGTTTTGGTTTAAGGATACGTTAGCCATGTTTGAGGCTAAGATCAACTTAAACATTCGTTAAGGATACGTTAGACCAATTTGAGACTAAGATCAACTTAACGGGATCGTTTAGATCCGACAAAAGAGCATTTGGAGGCTCTAATATTCCAGTTTAGGGACATAGTGGTCCATTTAATATATGGCCGTCAGGACCCGTCACCTCTCTGACGACGTTGAAGGATTACAACGACAGGTGTCAGAGGAGTTCAGAGATGTATCCTAGGACTAAAGTCTGTTTGAAGGTTTTGGTTTAAGGATACGTTAGCCGTATTTAAGGCTAAGATCAACTTAAAAGGGATCGTTTAGATCCGACAAAAGAGCATTTGGGGGCTCTATTGTTCAAGTTTAGGGACATAGTGGTCCATTGCCAGTTTAGGACATAGGGGTCCATAGGTAGTTTAAGGACATTGCGGTCCATTGTTTCCGTTTTGGGGATGGATATTAGTTTAAGGACGCATTAGTCCATAAGTTTAAGGACGCTTAAGTCCATGGGTTTAAGGACCCCACAGTCCGTATGGATGTGTTTAAGGACGCATTAGTCCATTAGTTTAAGGACGCATTAGTCCGTGAGTTAAGGGACCCCACAGTCCGTATTGTTGGTTTAAGGACTCTTAAGTCCATGAGTTTAAGGACCCCACAGTCCGTATTGTTGGTTTAAGGACGCTTAAGTCCATGAATTTAAGGACCCCACAGTCCGCATCGATGTGTGGTCGTCGGGACCCGTCACCTCTCTAACAACGTTGAAGGATTACAACGATAGGTGTCAGAGGAGTTCGGAGATGTACCCTTGAACCGGATGTAAATTGATTTAAGAGAGCAGTCGTGCTCAGTCAATTTAATTTGAGGACTTACGGCCATGATTGGGCTAAGTCCAGTTGAAAATGTTCAACGTTTTTATTTATCTTTGGCTTATTAGGCCTATGGTAGGGCTTTGCCCCTGTTTAATAATGCACTGCATTTTATTCTGGCCTGCTAGGCCTTTTTGACTTGGGCTCTATCCCTTTATTTTTATTATGCAGAGCATCTGTCTTTGTTTGGGCTCTGCCCTTTAAAATAATGCATGGCATTTTATTAGGCCTGTTAGGCCTTTTTTAATTGGGCTCGGCCCTTCTTTTCAATAATGCAGTGCATTAGTTATCTGACAATGGCCATGTGGCCTGTCAGGCGCTTTGCGCCAATTATTGAGCGCAGGCGCATGTGGAGGTGACACGTGTCACGCTCTGGTAAGCGCAAGTGCAGTGCGCTGCGCTGTTGCGCTGCTGACACGTGGCGCGCTCTGGTGAGTTGCGCCAATTTAAGAGAGCAGTGCTCTATTTTAAAAGCGCATAGCGCAAGTGGTTCTGGAGCTGACACGTGGCGCTCTATGGTGTCTTGCGCCAACCCAAGAGCGCAACAGTGCATATTTACAAGTGCAAGGCTCTGTTTTAATATCTTGATCCAATTTTGGATTCAAGAAAAGAATCTTTTAAGATCCAGAACCAATGGTTCATAAAAAGGAGATGCCTTTTATTATTATTATACTTTTTATTGAAGATCTTTGATCTTGTTCTTAGATCAATGAACTTTTCAGAAGAAATTCTTCTTTTTATTCAAAGGGGTTTACCTTTTTCTCTTTCTGAGTTCTTCTCAAAATTCTCTAGAGGGGTTCTCTCTCTGTTTTCTGTGTTTCTGTGTGTTTTAGACTTGGGGTCTAGGGGCCTTTATATAATGCGAATTAGTTTGTTAAATTAGTTAAAGAGATCATTCTCTGAGTGATTTAGGGATTTTCCCCCGCTGTTGGATCTTTGATCTAAGGGTTTCTGTTTTACAGAAGACAATCTTCTTGTTTTAACAAGAACAGAAAGATCTTACTGGAATTTTAATTCTGTTTGGCGCAAACGCACCTGCGCTGACACGTGTCGCGCAGCGCAGAGCGCAAATCATCTGAAGCGTTGCTTTCTTTAATTTTTGTTTTAAATAGAGCCTTGCTCTGATTGGGTGTGCTGCCTTGGGCGTTGCGCTGGCGTATCAGTTTTTGACACGTGGTGCGTTGCGCGCAGCGCAAGGAATTTGAAGCGTTGCTTCAATTTTTGAACTTTTGAAATTCAAACAGAGATTTGCTCTGATTGGGGGGAAACAGGTGGTACAGCGAAATTATCAAAGGTCGCCGAAGCTTCTCTTGCGTGACGCCGTCGGATCCAATCTTGTCAATTTCATACGCAGATATAGCCCCGGTGAACTATGTCATGGAGGTTGTAAATTGGAATTCGGAGGGTCTTCTTCAGCCTTCGATTGCTGCCATACCCATGCAGCTGCCGGCAGCCGTGGATATTTTAGGGCGGCGCATATGTCAGGGTGAGTCGCGCACTTAGGGAAAACCCTATAACATTGGATTGACCCCTCGACATTCGGCCGGTTATTTGCAGTGGGCCAGGTATATCTTTTCAGCGAAGAAGGCGCATTTGCTGAAGATTGGTCTGTAACCTGCAGTCTACGCCTCGCTGTTCGAGTTCTCTGCTCCTCCGACGTGGTGGGTTAAGGCGTTCGTGGAACAATGGGACATCCCCACCCATACCTTTCTTCTGATGGACAGGGAAGTTTCCATCCTCCTAGAAGAATTTGCTGAGATTTCCGGTCTGCCGGTGAGGGGGAAGCACTATGAGGAGCTGCTCCCTTCTGATGAATATGTCTTCGCCACTAAGCCGTTGGTGATGGACCTAACGCCGGAGAATGCTATTCAGCACAAGTTTCCGAGTCTGGTAAAGGTGCTGAATATGTATGAAAGTCTTTACTTGGAATTGGGAGGCCGGGGAGTTAGTTTCGCAGACTTCATCGCCCGCTTTCTTCGATCGGAGGTTCTATCGCTACAGGGCGAAAAATTTGCCAAGCTTGATGACCCCTTCGGCCTTGGCTTAGATCGTTGACCAGTACTGGAAGACGACCAAAATGGTTTTTACCTCCTTGATGCCGCAATCATCCCCTTATCAGAAATCGTCGCTCCGGGTATCGACGAGGAGACCTTCTTTCTCGGATTTCTGGGGCTATGATTGTGCTGGTTCGCGCTCCCCATATACCCTCGCTACATAAGGCCATCCGTCTTCTACCCAGCGCATTGGATGGTGGCTGGCATACAATTGTCCATTGGAATTGCCGGATTGGCCCACCTGTACCATGGTCTTAGCGTGGCAACGGACGCAAATGAACCGGGGGTGCAACCCGCCATTTCCCGATGCACTACTTTACTTCATGGATGGAAATGCATGTGCTCGGGGTATTTGGTATTCATAAGAGACCCCCGTTTTATGAGAAGTGCAGACTCCCGAGCGCTTCTATCATGAATCCGCCTCCGCGGGAGGCTAGGGGGTTGCTTCTTCATCCGCGCACGGTCGGAGCAGGCATTTCTTTCACGGACAAGGTCATGACAATCGGCTCGGAGACCTCCACGGCGGTGTTGGCGTTGCGTGATAATTTCAAGGACAGGGCCTCCGTATTGAAAGCCCGGGAGATTCTACATCTATACTCCATCCGGCCGGGCTTCCTCGTGTTCAGGCAGAACGATGCGGCGTTTTTTATGAGGTACAACCCCTATCGCTTCGCCCAGTAGTTAAGTTATAACCAAGGGGTCCCACTGGAGGCGTTTTTTGAAGAGCCTGCGGCCACCAGGGAATGGATACGGAGTGCATTACATCATTTTATGCGGCTGAATACGAGCTCACATTTCTTCATTAGCGTGCCGAGTTGCATTCTATGGGCCCTCAACGTATACGGGACTTGGTATCAGCACGCGATGAGTGCTGTTATCCGGGAAGAGAAGCGGCTGCTGCTTGACCGTAAGGGTGCGCCCCCCGCCAGCGATCGCAACGTCCCCCTAAGGCAAAGGACCCCTGTCGTTCCTCCACTAAGAGGAAATGCTGGAGTTGAGCGCCTATGCGTGCTAAGCCCTCCGTGTGGATTGCCTTGTGATTCTATGGACGTGCCCCCAGCGCCCCATGCTCCCATGGAGATGGTAAATATGGTTTCTCCTGAATCCGGTGTGGGCTCGGACATCGGGACCCGCGTCCCAAGGTGCCCACGAAGCGTAAGCTGATTTTGGGTGCGACTGGGGGTCGCGCACAGAAGAGGAAGAAGAAGTCGGTCCTTTCTCTTGATGCCGTACTCGGCTTAGAGCCTCAGGCCCCTCTTACCGAAGGCCTAAGTGAGTATGGAACCAACGAGGGTTTCTTCATGGAGCCAGAAGACACTGATCTGGCGGCCGCCATCGCAGCTTCTGAGCGATTGGCATGGCGCGACGCGTGGTTGGCTAAACTGACGCAATCAGGTAATCACTAGTTGTATTTTTCGTCATTTCATTATATCTTTATCATTGTTTTTTTTGACTTAACGCTTTTCCTTTTTAAACAGGCATTTGAACCGAAGAAGCCATCGCTGCTTTTCGAGGAGGAAGAGAGGAAACACGCTCTATTGGGCGTTGGTACGTCTCAGCTCATTGAGTCTTCATTCTCCTTTTTTTATGGCCAATCTAACCCTTTCCTTATCTCATTGCAGGGACCGCAAGACCTACTTCGCAAGCCTATGCGGGAATTCTCCCCGGGCCAGCTACCGAAGTCCCGGCCTCTTCGGGGTTGCCGCGAGAGGCCCTACTTAAAAAGTCGATGATGGATGCCTTGAAGGCTCTGGAGGCAACCCTGAACGCGGACGACGACGCCTTGCTGACGGAGGCTTCCACAAGGTCTGTCGTGACGGCCTGAGAGGAAAGGAAGCGCCTGAGGCGCACAGCGAGGGAGCATAGCGCTGCTTTGGCCATGGGAGCGGGCTCCAGCGCCGTTACTCCTACTGGTACTCCTTCAGAGGAGCTCTCGGTCTCCTTGTCTACTGCTCATAGATGGGCGGCGCGTGCAGCTCGGGAAGCCAACGGTAAATCCACCTCAGGTAATGTGTTTTTGAGGCTTTGTTGTCAAAGTTTTAAAACCGTTGGTTCTTATATATCTTGTCCTGCAGGGCCAAGTCCCATTGAAGGAGCGGCGGCGACCGTCGAGCCTAAGGGGACGGTGGATGAGGCAGCGGCTGAACCCGAGGCGTCGGTAGGCGGTGCAGCCGTAGCTGCCAAGCCCGAGATAGTGACTGACGAGACAGTCATGACTGCTATGCCCAAGATGGCTGCCAATGCCGAGCCCGAGGGGGCGGCAGGTGAGATGGCTGTCACTACCGAGCCTGAAGCAGCAGCGGATAAGATGGCTGCTACGGACGAACCTATGGCAGCGGTGGACAAGACGGCTGCGACCGTTGAGCCCGAGGTGGTAGCGGGTGAGCCGGGAATGATCCTTGAGCACGAGACGGCCGCTCTTTCTCAAGAGTCGGGCACCGCTCCGATCATTGCTCTCCCTTCTTACGGTCCTTTGTCGTCTCCTGGCCTCGCGAGCATGACGACGGCTCCTGTAGAGTCGGGCGATGAGGCAACGGGAGGTGAAACCATGCCAATGGAGGAAGGAGACGCCACCGTCGCATCAAGTGACGCCCTCGTCACGACTCCGGTTGGCGACTCATCAGGTAAATTTTGGGTTACCATCCTTCTTTTTATTCTGCAATCCTTCCTGACAGGGCTTATCTTGTTTCTAACGCAGGTGCGGCTAGTGCCGATGCCACTTTACCCGAGGGAGCGTCGTCAGTTACCGCCTTGACGGTGGCCACCTCTCTACCCTCTTTCGTACCGTCGCAGATGCTGGAAGGTATGGATTTTGTGAATTATCAGTTTCATTTTTAGGCTGCATAATTTATGTACTGACGTTGTACTATTGCGTCTTTGTAGGAGTCCTTTTTGACTACATGTACCAGGTGCTGCATCCCCACTTCTCTTTCCCGTCGGAGCTTGCTTCATCCAGTGGCGCTGGTGAATAAAGTTTTCAATTAATGCTCTTTCTTTTTCCAATAATGAAATTATTTCTGATTCTTCCTTGCCCTGATTGCTGTGTTACAGATTGAAGGAGGAGATAAGAGATCAGTTGCGCCACCGGTCCTCCCGGCTTTGCCACCTGCTGCAACTGGTATAGTAAATTCCATTGTTCATGAATCTCTTTATATTTCTAGATCCTTCATCTGATTGTGATTTGTTTTGCAGCTGTCGCTTCGACTCCGGTCCCTTTTGAGTCTCGCATTATGATGCCGGCAGGCCCATTCTCCAGACGTCCATCCTCAAAGGGTGCTACGATGAGTCTGAGTATGCTGAGCGGATGCGTCGAGAAGCTTGACGCAGAAGCTCCTACATCTGCCGTAAATTTTGCTGCCGAGGTTAATCCGATGCTGGCGACGCTTGTAAATTTCCATAATGAAGGCGTCGTCGAGTCTTGGGTTAATCACTGCAGGGAGATCGAGGCTTGCATGCATGAGCTCGAGGTTGGACGTCCTGCTCCAGAGGTCCTGGCTATGAACGCTCAGCGGGCTGCGTGGGTTGACCAGAGCACTCCCTACTTTCGTCATCTTGAACAATAGGCGGCTTTAAAATGTAAGGAGTGCGGAGAGACTTCGAGTGAATCTGCCCGACTACATGCTCAGGTTGATGCAAATGCTGCACAGTTGAAAGTTATCTTTGAATGCCTTCTGCGATGCATCTCTTACGGGTTAACACTGAGGCAGCAGCTTGACGTTGTCGAACGGGATGCACAAAATCGTGGGGCAGCTCAGCAGGCAGTCGAGGAGCAGCTTTCATCTTATTTGCAACAACGAGATCAAGTTGAAGCAGAGTTGGCCGCGGCAGCTGACCATAACAAGAGGCTGAGGGGAGTGCGTGAGCAATTGATTGGCCTACTTAAGACGCTTCCCTCCCAATAGTTGCTTTTGCGTCATTTGTAAATTTTGAATAAAATGTATTCATTCTTTTATTCTTTCATATGATGTATTTTGTACCCAACTGCATACATGAATAAAAGATACATTTCTTTCGCAATGTCTTGTGTCATCTTTCTGCTTTCTTCTTTCTTGATGTGTTGCTTGCCATGTAATTTTATCAAGTGCGATCCGTAGATGGGATATAACTGTCAATCTTATGCTTTTTGTAGAGTGGCGATGGCTTAGAAAACAGGGTTAGGATCTGTTACCTAAGACTTTTCAACTTTATGAGCCGTGAGGGTCTCATAAAGAATTTTCTCCCTACCGGCCGGGAGGGTCCCGTAGGTGTAATTTTCTCCTTAAGAATCGTGAGGATTCCTAAGCGTGTTTCCTCTTGTGAGGACCCGCAAGTGATGGGTGAAGTTGCCCTTATCCGCATTTCACGGAGTCAGGGGTTGCTGTGGATGCTTTCCGGGGTATTGTAGTTTAAAGACATCACGGTCGAGGTTAAGGACATCATAGTCTGTGGATTTAAGGACTCCACAGTCCGTTGTTAGTTTTAAGACATTACGGTCGAGGTTAAGGACATCATAGTCCATGAGTTTAAGGACCTCGCAGTCCAATGTTAGTTTTAAAACATCACGGTCGAGGTTAAGGACATTATAGTCCGTGAGTTTAAGGACCTCACAGTCTCATGTTAGTTTTAAGACATCACGGTCGAGGTTAAGGACATCATAGTCCGTGAGTTTAAGGACCTCGCAGTCCCATGTTAGTTTTAAGACATCACGGTCGAGGTTAAGGACATCATAGTCCGTGAGTTTAAGGACTCCACAGTCCAATGTTAGTTTTAAGACATCACGGTCGAGGTTAAGGACATCATAGTCCGTGAGTTTAAGGACCTCACAGTCCGCGAAATGTGTGGTTATTGGGACCCGTCACCTCTTTGAAGACGTTGAGGAATTACAACGACAAATATCAAAGGAGTGAAGAGATGTACCCGTGAACCAAGGTAAAATCAGTTTAAAATCATTATGGTCGATTGTTAGTTTTAAGACATCATAGTCGAGGTTAAGGACATCATAGTCCATGGATATAAGGACTCCACAGTCCGTTGTTTGCTCTGGATGCTTCACACGGGTTCACTACCGTGCTCTGCGAGGACCAGGCTCCACTTTGGATGCTTCACACGGGTTCACTGTCGTGCTCTGCGAGGACCAGGATCCGCTCTGGATGTTTTCCATGGGGTCAGAAGTGACGTTATCCGTGTTCCACGTGACCAGGAATTTTGCTCTAGATGCTTCCCACGGGTTCACTGCCGTGTTCGGCGAGGACTAGGCTCCGCTCTGGATGCTTCACATGGGTTCACTGCCGTGATCTGCGAGGACCAGGATCTGCTCTGGACGTTTTCCACGGGGTCAGAAGTGACGTTATCCGTGTTCCACGTAACAAGGAATTTTGCTCTAGATGGTTCCCACGGGTTCACTACCGTGTTCGGTGAGGACTAGGCTCCGCTCTGGATGCTTCACACGGGTTCACTGCCGTGCTCTGCGAGGACCAGGATCCGCTCTGGACGTTTTCCATGGGGTCAGAAGCGACGTTATCCGTGTTCCACATAACCAGGAATTTTGCTCTAGATGCTTCCCACGGGTTCACTGCCGTGTTCGGCGAGGACTAGGCTCCGCTCTGGATGCTTCACACGGGTTCACTGCCATGATCTACGAGGACCAGGATCCGCTCTGGACGTTTTCCACGGGGTCAGAAGTGACGTTATCCGTGTTCCACGTAACCAGGAATTTTGCTCTAGATGCTTCCCACGGGTTCACTGCCGTGTTCGGTGAGGACTAGGCTCCGCTCTGGATGCTTCATACGGGTTCACTGCCGTGATCTGCGAGGACCAGGATCCGCTCTGGACGTTTTCCACGGGTTCAGAAGTGACGTTATCAGCGTTCCACGTGACCAGGAATTTTGTTGATTATATCCACATTTCATGGAGTTGGGATTTGACTCTCGGTCATCTGTACATCGCTGAGTCATGAAACTAGGAGTTGCCGTTATTCCGCTTTGCTTGATGTCATGTCTGCTGGGACAAATGTTGAGATGATTTTCAGGCTATCTATGACTCATCGAAATTTGGCTTCTTCTTCTGATGAAACCTAGGAGAGGAGGAGTGCGATTCCTTCTTTGTTTGCGCCCCTGGATTGTATACAGGGATTGATGTAACATCACCAGTATGGCGTAAATTTCATTTTACATTTTTATTTTATTTCTTTCCGCGATGCTCTATCATTTCAGCTTTTATATCACGAAGGTCGCGATTGCCCAATCATTTCGGCTATTTATTTTATTTTTACTCGCTGTTTTTTATGGTGAGTTGCCCAATCATTTCGGCTATTTTACATGCATACATTTTTACTTGCTGATTTTGTTGCAAGTTGCCCCATCATTTTGGCTATTTGGTATGTATGTGAGGCTCGCTGGCTTTCCGCTGCAAGCTTGGGATTAGACACCGATTTCGGCATCAGCAGCGCTACCACTGGAATATTTCCAGGAGCGAATCATCATTTGCCTCTGTCGATATCGCTCAAAGGTGGCTTAGCGAACAGGGTTAGGATCCTGTTGACTACGGCTTTTGACTTTATGAGCCGTCAGGGTCTCACAAAGGTATTTCTCCCTACAAGTCGTGAGGATCTCGTAGGTGTGTTTTCTCCTTAGGAATCGTGATGACTCCTAAGTGTATGGCTTCTCGTAAGTCGTAAGGATCTTACAAAAGAGTTTTCCCCTTATAAGTCGAGAGGACTCACAATGGTTGTTCACCATACGAACATATCCCTAGTCACGGATGGGACTTGGTTAGGGAAATGTTTATTCGCGCCCGTGGATTGTATACAAGGGTCAGCATTGAGCCGCTTGTAGGGCAGTATCGGAGGTTGTGGGGGTTGCTTAAGAACAGGTTCAGATCTCTGTAACTTAAGACTTTCAAATCTTATGAGCCGTGAGGGTCCCATAAGAGAGTTCTCCTTACGAGTCGTGAGGATCTCGCAAGTGTAATTTCTCCTTAGGAATCGTGAGGATTCCTAAGTGTATTGCTCCCTTGTGAGTCGTAAGGATCTCACGCAGGTGGTTTCTCCTCACAAGGTCGAGAGGACCCTGTAAGTGTCTTTTAACGAGGTTGCGCCCTTTCGGGTTTTCATAAACACTCATCGGTAGCCCTGTTGTTTTTACACATGGAGCCCTTTCGGGTTTTCATCCGTGCCCATTTTGCTTATGGACATACCGTTTTTCTTTTCTTTTTTATTCTTCTCTTTTTTTATATATAACGAGGTTGCGCCCTTTTGGGTCTTCACAAAACTCGCCGGTAGCCCTGCGGTTTTTACTCACGGAGCCCTTTCGGGTTTTCATCCGTGCCCATTTTGCTTATGGACATACCGTTTTCTTTTTTTTATTATTTTTTTTATTCTTTTATCAGCTGTGGGATGCTGCAATCCACCGTAGTTTATTGACATCTCGGTCAACAGCTAGTTTTTAGGACAAGTGGTCCGTCATTAGTTTAAGGACGTTTCGGTCCGCTGTTAGTTTAAGGACGTTTCGATCCGTTAACCAGCTACTACTTATAGAGTTTTAGGCTTAGGAAGATAGCGAGCAGACATAGTCGTCGTCATCTATCATTGACCTAGGCCGTAACTCGTTAGGCGTAATATTTCTTCAGGAAGCGGCCGTTTATCGGTCTGAAAGGTTTTTCGCCATGCATGTCCATGAGTAGATAGGCTCCACCCTGGTAGACCTTGTCTATGATGTACGGGACTTCATAGTTCGGCTCAAATTTTCCCCGCTTGGTGCGATTGGGGATCATAGGTCTTTTGACCACTACCATGAGTTCGCCTTGGCGGAATGTCCTCGGCCTGATCAATCTTTCATATGAGCGCGTCATCTTTTCTTTATAAGCCTCCAGATTTTGTTGCGCTATGAGCCGGGTTTCATCAAGGACATCAACCTCCTCAAGCCGAAGGTGAGCGTTTTCTTCGTCTGTCAGCTCGTAATGGACAGCCACTCGTAGAGAAGGTAATGCTATCTCGAGGGGGAGTACTGCTTCTGTACCGAATACCAATGCGTACGGTGTTGTGTTCGTGGCCGTCTTGAACGTAGTTCGATATTCCCAGAGAGCTTCTTGCAGTCTCTCATGCCAGTCTTTTTTATTTCGGGACACCGTCTTCTTCACAATCTTCGTCAAGGTTTCGTTGAAAGCCTCAGCTAGACCGTTAGCTCGGGGGTTATAAACTGAGGAATATCTCCAGTCTATGTTGTGCTGTTGTGCGAAGCGGCTAATCTTGTGGCTTCTGTAGGCTGGCCCGTTATCGGAGATGATCCGTCTCGGAATTCCAAATCGATAAATAACGTGCGTCTTGAAGAAATGGAGGATATTCTCCGTCTTCACTTCCCTCAGCGGTATTGCTTCTGCCCACTTGGAGAAGTAATCAGTTGTCGCCAAAATGAAACGGTGTCCCCTGGACGATGCTGGTTCGATAAGGCCGATTATGTCAGTTCCCCACATTTCGAACAGCCAGCTAGCCACTGTTGGGTGTAGTGGATTTGGATGCTGGTGGATGAAGTCCCCATGGATCTGGCATGAGTGGCATTGCTTCACATATTTGAGGCAGTCCTGAATCATCGTGGGCCAGTAGTAGCCCATCCGTTTAATCTTCAACTTCGTCTTCGGGCCTGCTTGGTGAGAACCGCAGAGTCCGTCATGAACTTCTTGGACAACTTTTTTTGCCTCTTCAGGTCCCAGGCATCTCAACCACAAAGAATCAAACGACCTCTTGTACAGAGTATCATTGACGAAGGCGAAAGATAGGGCTCGCTTCATGAGCTGATGTCTTGAGGACACATCTTCAGGCTTCGGTGGGATTTGAAGTAGTCTATGAAGACCTCTCTCCAATCCTCAGCCTTTTCTTGGTCTTTTATTTGCAGGGCCGTCTGCTCAATCGCTTCCTTTTCCTTGGATGATTCCGGATATATTTCTGCCGGTGCAAGGACCCGACGGCTTTGTACCACGATTCTGACGTCATCGAGGTTCTCATCAGCCAGTTCTTTAGCGAGCTTGGCTAACACATCCGCTTTTCTATTTTCCGCACGCGGTATGCTTTCCAGCATGTAGAAGGGAATTTGAGTCAGCAGTTGCTGTACTCTCTCGCCGCACTTTACCAGCTCTGGCTTGCACGTCTGGTAGTCACCGTTTACTTGACTAACGACCAGCTGAGAGTCTCCGTATATGAGGAGGTTTTCAATTCCCATGTCGATGGCGATCTCGAGGCCTGCTATCAAAGCTTCATATTCTGCTTCATTGTTCGTCCTTGGCTCTGTCAAGGAGAAGGCGAATCGCATTATCCCTCCTTGTGGGGTCACGAAGATAAGGCCTACCCTTGATTTGATTATAGGGGTGTTTTGTTTGCGCTTCTTCACGGAGGACGCTCCATCAAAATAAAGTTCCCATCGGGTATCACCACCATCGAACGCATCAAACGCGTGTTCGTCTGGCAGTTCGCAATTCAAGGGAGAATCGGCCGGTATCGGATATTCAACGAGGAAGTCGGCGATGGCCTGGCCTTTCACTGCCCTAAGAGGTTGATAAGTTATTGCGAACTCCATTAAGAGCAAGACCCATTTAGCGAGCCGACCTGTCAATATGGCCTTTGACATCAAATATTTGAGAGGGTCCACCTTCGATATGAGACGGACTTCATGCGCTAATGCATAGTGCCGGAGTTTCGTTATCGCGAAGATTAACGCTAGGCAGTGTTTTTCAATGGGATAATAATTGCTTTCTGCCCCCGGGAGAACTCGGCTCAAGTAATAGAGAGCTCTTTCTTTCCCTTGGTCGTTCTCTTGTGCCCATAATGCGCCTAAGGAACCTTCAAGGACGGTTATATACAGAATAAGGGGCTTTCCCTTGACCGGAGCGGCTAACACCGACGGATTCTGCAGGTATTGCTTGATTTCGTCCAGTGCGTCTTGGCATTTGCGATCCCAGACGAAAGGGGTTCCCATCTTCATCAGGTGGCTATAAGGACGGCACTTGCCAGAGAGATTGGCTATAAATCGCCGGATATACGTGAGCTTCCCTTGGAGAGACCGCAATTGTTTGAGAGTCCTTGGCGGGGGCATTTCTATAATCACCTTGATCTTTGATGGATCTATCTCGATACCTCGGTGTCGGACGATAAATCCTAGGAATTTACCTCAGGATACCCCGAACGCGCATTTGAGAGGGTTCATCTTCAAGTTGTATCGCCGAAGGCGTTGAAATACGACCTTCAGATGTTCGAGATGTTCCTCGTATGATTTTCTTTTCACCCCGAGGTCGTCGATATAGCATTCGACGATTTCATGTATGATGTCATAGAAAATCTTCGTCATGGCCCTCTGATAGGTGGCACCGGCGTTCTTTAGACCGAAGAGCGTCACTTTGTAGCAGAATATACCCAAAGGGGTCCGGAAAGCGGTGTGCTTCTGGTCTTCGGGATGCATCTTTATCTGATTATATCCTGATGAGCTGTCCATGAAGGAGAAAACTTCATGAGTGGACGTATTGTCTATCATCAGCTTAGTGACCAGTACTGGGAAATCATCCTTTGGGCAGGCTTTATTGAGATCCAGGAAGTCCATGCATATGCGCATTGTCCCATTTTTCTTCATCGCTGGGACGATGTTGGCGATCCAGTCAGGATACTGAACTTCTTGGATGAAGCCAGAGTCAATCAGCTTCTTGACTTCGGCGTTGATACTCATTTCAAGCTCGAGCAGCATTCTTCTCGGTGCTTGTTTGATTGGCTTGATGTCCCGGGATATCATTAGTTTGTGGACCGCGATCTATGGATCTAATCCTGGCATTTCGGAATAGTTCCATGCGAAGCAATCTCGATGCTGCATGAGCACGTCTTTTAACGCAGCCACCCTTTCTTCAGATAGCAGCTCACTGACGAATGTAGGTCGTGGGTCACTTGCCGTTCCCAAATCAATTTTCTTGAGGTTATCTGCAGTAGTGTGTATTCCATCTTCCAGCTCTTTTGGCGCCGGTGGAAACTCTGAGATCACCTTGTCATCATTGTTTTCGAAGCACCAGGGGAGGTCATCCATATTCTCAGGCTCTTCTTTTGATATCGTTATCATATGACAGGTACGAGCTGGCTTCCAAGACTGATGTGGATCTGGGTCTATCCTCGTGGATTTGGGTTCATGCTTCTGCGGCGGTGTTACACTCCAACTGTCAGATAGAGCAAACTTGCCGAGCTGATATTGATCTCCGACCCAGTTCTTGAAGGTGAAGCAATCTTCGAGAGGGTGTCTTATTGCCCTATGATAAGAGCAATAGTCTGGGTGAGAGACTTCGCCTGCTTGCTCGGGATGTTTAGACTCCGGCAGTGTAATCATTTGATGTCTTATAGCGAGGTCAAGTATCTTCTTTGTCTTGTCTTGAGGAAAAGAGTATGCTCGACTCATCTTCTTCATAAGGGACAAATCCGGACCACTCGATTCCCGCTCATGTGACTTCTTGGTCCCGCTTTGTCGTTGCGGAATGCCTTTTCTGCTTTTTGACTTGTTTCTGCCTCTGCGTCAGGCTTTTTTTTACAACAGGTTGACATAGAGCGGCATTTTCGTCTTTCGCAGCCTGTTGGAGAAGGCGTTGCGTCCTGGCTTTCTCGTAGATGGCCATTTCGCGGTTATGGTCGTCTCGAACTTTTTGACCAGCTTCCCTTATAAGCTTGTCCATTTGTTCTTCGAACGACGGACTGGGCATTTTCACGTCGGAGACTTTTTCTGGTTCAGGATTAGCACTCTCCCATTGAGCGTCCCCTTCTTCATCAAAGTCATGTACGACATAGCAGTCGCGGAGCAGCTCTCGTTTCATGGAACGAACATATCCAAGCCCGATCGCTTCCATTCTCCCGTTGGGTAACTTGCGCTGAGTTTCGGGAACGTTCCAGACCCTGTCATAGAACTTAGCTTTTCGAGCGGTCTGTTTGAAGTGTTGGATATATATGCCCTAGAGGCCTTCATTGTATAGTATACTGGGATATGTATGTACATAACAGTCTTGCTTAATATAATAGTACGCTATTTGGTTTATCTTTATCTTAACATTTGATATATTTTGGGTAGTATTCATATATATATATATATATATATACATGTTGATAAAGCCCTTAGGATGTTTGCCTGATTACCAGCGTTGTGATGGCAGTCATACTAGTGGGAGCTGGATAGTCAATAGGCACATCCTTAGATGTCCCTGGTCGCAGGAGTATCGAGACTGGGCATCGATACTCCAGAGTAGACTGGTGTATACATATCTAGACCCTGAGGAAGGGCGATGGATTGGTCCCGCAGCCATTGGTGGAGTGCACCTAAGATTGTATACAGATGCTCACTGGGTGTGAGTACACCGGACAGGACTCGCCGAGAACTGACTGGATGGTATTTATACCTAACGTCAGATAGCAGTTCTCAGGTGACATGTGTGCAGATAGTCCGTTGACTTAAAGTCGTCATTTGTCTCGTGTGAGTTCCCACTGTGCTTTGATTACTACCCTACCACGGTTCAAAGGAGTCGTGCAAACAGGTTTTAGTTGGGCACAGTCCCGAGCCACGTGGAGGCAGTGAGTGGCTGTTAAGGATTCGTCTCTCCCGGTATAGGGAGTTGATATCGCACAGTGATCGGTTGGTCGTTACCATAAGTCCCTGGCCAGGGCTGATTGAGAATTACTGATAGATTGATCAGTAGATTCTCGGATGGTGATAGAACCATACCGACATGACTTGTATGGTTATTAAGGGTCTGACGTTTACCACCTCCCTAGACCATACATGCGATACTCTTAGACGAACAGACCGGACTGCACGGATATTGTCACGCACAGGCTCAGTAGGAGTTCGGATGGGTATCCTCACCGGCCTTCTTATCGACATCTATCTGGGGAACGTTACGTACAGCTAGTGCCGATTGTGGTCTGTGGTTAAAACCACTGCCAGCGTAGTAGTCGAGTCTTTAGAGTCCCACACAGAGTTTTCCCAACTCCAGGCAAAATGATATAGAGGTCGTACGGTTTTACGACAAAGGGTTCGGATGAATACGTGTTTAAACGCACGTACGACATTCGGACAGTTTTTACTAGACGGCTTTGGTTTAAGCCAGATTCTAGTATCGGGTTATTGGATTAATACAGTCTAAAGTTTTTCCGTGTTTTCATGGATGCGAGGGGCGTTCTCGTAATTTTCCGAGAAGCTTCTAGAAGAAGGGTGACTAAGGAGGTTAAGGTGGCATTTTCATTTAATACAAATTGTGACTCATTAGTGTGATTCACTATGTCATTAATGCATCATTTATTGCTTAATGACTCATATAGTGAATCACTCTTGTTGAATTAATGAAACATGGTGAATAATCATTTATATATAATTATTTGATAATTCATTATGTTTTGATATATTCAAGTGAGAAGCTTTTCATTCTCATTATCATCTCTACCTTCTCTCTCCTCAAGTGCACTCCTTCTTCAAACCCTAATCCTACCACTCATGAGTTGAGACCATGGATTAGGATAGACTAAACACTCCATAACCTAACTCTACATCATCTTAGTTACTTTGGTTAGCAACTAGAGAAACAAAGTTACCTCAAGTCTTGAGGTGTAGCTTGAATTAGGGTACTCGGGTGGATCTTCTATTACGGAAAGGAGGCCGAGGAGGACGTTGAGATCACAAAGACGAAGGACTAGAATCGTTAGGTATAATCTCTTTACATAGTAGTTTAGAACTCTATGGTTATTGTTAATTATCGTTTAGCAAAGATCTTCGGTTAGTCGATGTATGCTACAAAACATGATCGTTTTTCATATTTCCGCCTCCCCGCAACTCGTGGGGTGTTGCACATCGATTACAGTGGTATCAGAGCCTCACTAAATAATAATTAACTCACTTGCAAAGTCGTATGAATTTCGAAAGCAAAACAAATCAGAAAAAACACGGATATCATGAAGTTTCTGTAGATTTTTAAATGAGGTCCTAAAATTTTTCAGGTTCCTCCAGAATGACCAGCAAGAAAATATAAGAACACAGAAGAAAAATGGGCCCCTGAATCGGCCACTGAGCCGCGGAACCACGGCAGATCCCACCGATCCGCCGCGGATCCGCGGCCGAGTTGGGGCCGATTCAGCCCAGTTTTCTTCTGTGCATCTTTTGTGATATTTTGTATTTTCTGGTATTATTTATTTTCTTCTCAGGTTTCAAATTTACAGAGAAGATTTGGAGTAGAATTTAATGTGTTTAATCGATCGAAATTATACGATGTTTGCTTGTTTGATTATATCTGTGATCTGTATTATGTGTTCGTAAACCTCCCCTAACTGCTAGTATGTCGGTTGGCAAGGGGTTGCACATATCTGTAATATTTTAACTGTTTGTGATTATGAACTCTATTAGACTGTTGTGATAATTAGCCGGGGTTTTGTGATGGGTTATTGTATTAATTCATTCGATATAATTGTTGTAGGGTTCCTAGGCACACTAATGAGGTCTCACAAGTGATCAAACATGTCTAATTCAAAATTTTCCATGTGCCTACAAACCCTAATACGGATCGTTAACTAGATGTATAGACGATGCAAAGCAAGTTAACAACTTTAACTAAAAGGGAAGGGGCTACAACCTTTGTAGATCCGGTCCTCCACCTCCATAGCTCCGTGATGAAGTCCCTCCGCTGTACCCATCGGATCTCGGACTCTCGCGGTGGTTTCATCGAAGAAATGATCGGGCTAGGTCGTCGACTTCGATGCCGAAGATGATCTATGTCGAGGCAACACAAGATCAAGCTCCCACTTCACCAAGTCATGAAACTTGTGAAGAAAACATCCTATACTACTTGGCAAGTGGTAGAGGATGAAGAAATAGGAAGTGGGTTCGCTTTAGAATTGGATTTCTCACTCTTTTTCTCAAGTTGCCATTGATGGAGCAAGGTTTCTTCTTGTTGATGATGAAGAAGAAGAAGATAATATGATAAGTTTTTTTTCAAAAAGAAAATAATATGAATACTTATCATATGGCAACCATGATTAGGTGTAGAGAATAGACTATGCTTAGTGGGAATGGTTAGGGTTAAGCATGAGACAAATATGGTGGACTTGTTCAAAGCTTCATGAAGCTTCAACAAGCAAACAAAGAAAGCCACCATATCATTTATCTTTTCCAAAATAAATAAATAAAATAAATAAGTAAGTAAATAAACAAAACCCTAATCATTCATATAACCATGGTTTAATTCTTTACACAAACCTAAGTGAGCATGTATCATCAAACATGATACAATCTTGTGCACAAAAATATATCACATATACAATGTGCATTTCAAGTGAGAAAATCCATTTAAAGTGAACCAATACTAGTTAATGCAAAGTAATATATCAAATATATATAATTATACATTAAATCATTAAATCAACACTTGATTCAATGATCCGATCATGTCGCATATAACCGACTAGTATCCAATGTATCGGCTTATCGAATCAATCCTTGATTCGATAACTAGGTTATATCACATACAACCATTCGATACATTCATCGCGAGAATAGAATACGGTATCACATACACGTATTATTCTCGGTCCCACACATATCTCATATGCGCTCCTATTTCGTTTCGCTTGAGCCAGGAAACCTCTGTGTAGGACTCTAAAGACTCGTCAATACACCAGCAGCAGGTGATGATCATATCAAACACCCACAAGCCGCAAGCGGTCTGCTAAACGTAATGGCCACCCGGGTATTGAGCGATCAGAAGATCGACGAGCAAGCCCGCTCACACTCCTGTGAATCCAACCAGTAACACTTACCGTACAGTCCGGTCTGTTCGTCTGATATGTCGCATATCTCGCCTAGGGGTGGTAAACGTCAGACCCCAGTAGCTTGATAAGTCATGCCGACGTAAGGTCCATAACATTCGTGAAACTACTGATAACTCTTACCAGTATATCACTGCAACCCTAGCCAGGGATTTCCTGTTATGGCCAGTCGAGCATAGGGCAACATCAACCCCTAATACCGGGAGAGACGAATCCCCTCCTATCGCTCATTGCCTCCATGTGAATCGGGACTGTACCCAAAAACCACCTGTTTGCACGACTCAGTAGAGCTGTGGTAGGGTGGAAATCAAAGCACAGTGGGAGACACACAAGACTCTATGACGATCTCGCGTCAACAGACTAAGCTGTACCAGTGTCACCAGAGAACTGCCATCTGACGTGAGGTATAATACCATCTGGGAGTTCTCGGCGAGTCCGTCAGTGTACCCAGTCTTCACTGAGCACCCGTATACCATCTCTGATGTCAAACACCAATGGATATGGGATCATCCATCGCCCATCGCATGGGTCGAGAAGATATACGCTAATCTACTCTGGAATATCGATGCCCCGTCTCGATATTCCCACGACTAGGAACATTGAAGGATGTACTCATTGACTACCCAGGCCCCACTAGTATGATCTGCATCATAGTCCTGGAAGTCGAGTACACATCCTAAGGGCTTTATCAACATGTAACAGAGAGATAGAAAGTATACATGTTAAGATAAAGAGCAACCAGATAGCGTACTATCATGTCGAGCAAGAAAGTCCTACCTATATATGTCCCAGCATCCACTACAATATAGATCCAATGTATAGTAATGGCCTCTAGAGCATACATATAACTAACAATCTCCCACTTGCACTAGGGCCATCTGTAGAAGTGGTTGCTGTATCACATACTCAACCATCCCATATAAGTCTCTCTCTGGGAAAAAGCCTTTGTGAGTGGATCCGCCGTGTTGTCCTCTGAGTCTGCTCTCCTAACCTCGATCACCCTGGAGATCATCTATCTCCATGATCAGGTGATGCTGCCTCAGAATATGTCTGGGTCACTGATGGGACCAGGGTTCATGGGCCAAAGCCACACTTCCATTGTCACACAATGGTAGGAACCTAGTTCATCTTATGAACCAATATACACCCAAACCGCCTCTTTGGTAGTATCTTTAATAGCGATGTTACCAGCCTTTATCGTCTAGTTTGCCACGGTATCTAACTTTGAACTCTTCCAACATACCGTCCCTCCACTGAGGGTAAAGACAATGCCTGTGACTGACATTCAGTCGTCTTTATCACCCTGGAACACTTCCAGTGATTCTCCCTAGGATCGATTGATACCATCTCACTACATCTAGTGAGAATCCTAGCATCCAATTACATCTATCTCATAGATGAAAACTCAGGATTTAAGAGGTATCACTTTGATCCTATTGGAGAATCCTTGTGATAAGGGGAGATTGACCGAGCGCAGTATAGGAAACTCCTTCCCTATCAAGAGTATGTCATGTACATACTCTACGAGGATGACCACCTTACTCTCTACTACCTTTTTGTATATACAAGGTTCGTCTACCATTTTGATGAAGTCAAACACTTTGACTATCACATCAAAATAGACGTTCCAACTCCGCGATGCCTGCTTCATTATGTAAAGCAACTTGCACACGTTTCCGCTGCTCCCACTGTTTATGAAGCCCTCTGGCTGTGTTCTTATAGACGTTCTCTTCTAAATCATTATTTAGAAAATTAGTCATGGCACCCAACCGCCAGATATCGTAGTCATGGTATGTAGCAATGGTAAGTAGGATCTGGATGGACTTAAGCATAGTCCCTGGAAAAAGGTTTCATCATTATCCATGCTTGGTTGATGACGAAAACCTTTAATAAGTCTAGCTTTGAAAGTCTCAACTTTTCCATCTACACCAAGTAATCTTCTTAAGATATACTTGCTCCTGATGGGGATTTAACCCTTCAGATATCGCAATCAAAGTCCATACTTTGTTGGTGTACATGGATTCCATCTCAGATCGCTAAGCATCCAGTCATTCTTACAGAGTCCCTACTCGCGATGACCTGCTCGAAACTAGTTGGGTCACCATCTCATGATGCATTCCTCGCTCCCACTATCATCGAGAAACCGAGGTATCTCTCAGGCGGATGAGGAACCCAACTAGATCGGCGGAGAGGCTGAGGTTCGTCGGAGACTATTGAATCCTTTGGTTCTGTCAAATCATCAGCTTCAGTTTTGTATAGCTGGAACCTTTCCAGTTCTACAGAACTGACTTTACCTCGATCTTGTCCGGATTTTGCTTTCGACATAGGCCAGACAATCCCAAATCTTAACTTACTTAAGAGATAGGCTCTTCCCACACCATATCTTATATGGAGTGGTAGGCACTGATTTGATTCGAACCCTATTCAATAGGTATGCAACTTCTCAAGTGCATAACCCTAAAAGGAAACAGGTAACTCAGTAGAACTCATCATAGAGCACACTATATCTCATATGGTGCGATTGCTCTGCCCTGATACACCGTTGTGCTATGGTGTATTCAGAGGAGTAATACTGAGAGAGAATCTCATTTTCTTTTAGAATAGTCCAGGAATGCCATGCACAAGTATTCTCCTCCCTGATCTTATCATAGGACATAATACTTATACCCGTATTTTGGTTCTCTACTTCTAACTTATATTCTGTGAATACCTCAAAAGCTTCAGACTTATGTTTCAACAGGAACATATGACTGAATCTTGAGAGATTATCAGAGAATGTAATGAAGTATAAAGAACCAGTCCTGGCATGTGTAGACAGGAGACCTTACATACATCATCATGTATCAGTCCCAAGAGTTCATTAACTCTTTCTCTGTTTCCAATAAACAGGGCTATGGTCATCTGATCTTTGTGACATGACTGGCAAGTTTCACAAGATGTAAATTCAAACTGATTTAAATATGCATCTAAAATGTAACTTCAGCCAGTCGGATCGCATTGATATGACCTAGTCTACAATGCCTCAAGAAAGATTCGTTCATTTCTGAACTCTTCCTCTTGTGTGTGTTCTGTATACTAGGAACTGTAGTTTGATTTAGAACATCAATGCTTTTAGATAACGTGCCTGAACCGATCAGCTTTTGATATAGGAAATGTTCAAAACATTATCCATCAATATAAAATTTTATCATTTCTTTACTAATAAAGAGACTGATATGATTTTGTATATCAGGTTCGGTATCTAATAGCATTTGTTTAGAATCAATATATTGGTAATACAGGGTGACAGTGACCAACAGACTTGGCTGCAACACTTGCCCCGTTTTCTGTCTCATGAAACTTATCACCCGTTCTCAGTTTTTCTACCTTTTTGTAGCCCTATGTAACAGATTACATATCTGGGATCCTGATCCGGTATCAAATACCCAGGATGCAGAGGATGCTGAGAAACAGTTCTTTGTAATGAACACACCCAAAGGAGATGCATCATATGCATTTTCTTCGTTTGGGCGGCATAGGAATACTGGTATTCCCCTAACTCCTGCTCGGTCTTATAACAATTATAAGTTGGAGCGGGACCAACGTTCCCCAGCTCAGTATAACAAGCGGGTTCGGTCAATACATCCATATTATTATCTTGATTAAGGCGTGATATGGTCGCTACCTGGAGAGAGAGAGAAGAAAACACTCTGCGTGCGCTCTTGCAAGATCAGATTAGTTATTTATTTTATCTAATCAGGATGGCTCCCACTGTTTTTATCAAATCTTCCTTCAAACCCTAAAAGGAAAGACTAGCCGGGATTAATTACACTCTACAAGTTCGCCAATCTTTCAGCCAGGCCAGTGTCGGTATTTTGAGGGAGGTTCCCCGTGCTTTCGCACGGACCTAATTACAGTAAACCTCATTTTCCTAGAGGCGTAACCCCGTTGACACCTTTCTAGACACCTACTTGATCGGCTAATTGCAAAGTGCAAAACTCTCCCAGGAGTAACAATTACTCGCAGTGGGTATCGGGATCCAACTATCACATAGAAGGTATGCAATCTCATAGCAAATTTCAATACTTGAAACTCCTGATAAAGGTTTTTACCCCTAGCATCTATGATCTTGGCTAAGGTCAACAAATCATAAGCACTAGTCAAGTTTTACCCGTCATTTCGTGATTAATTAGACCCACCCACATGACCCTTGGCTAAGGTCAACAAAGCCACATGACTGTCCTAACTAATCGCATCATATGCGGTGTAGGAAGACATCACTTAGCTACCGCACACTACGCCTCGGCTATGGTCGACAAATGTAGCACGAATACTAAGTACTCTACTTCCTAAAATGACGGAGGGTTGCGAATGGTTTTTAAGAAAACCTTTAACGCTTTGAACTTGATCTCGTTGCGGAATCAAATGGTTTTTAAATGGAATGTTTTTTAGGCTTTTCTAGTTTTGCTAAAGGGTTCACTCCCGGTGAAGGGATCGTCGGCCCTTTTCTCGTCGAATGAGGTGCGGGATATATCATATATATCACTGTGCAAAGCAAAAACTATAGAAGCAATCAAAAGACAAACCGAGTGTGTATCATCTGCTAGTTATTGCCAAAGGAGTCACTCCCGGTGAAGGGATCTCGGTCATTTCCTCATCGAATAAGGTGCAGGATGCTCTATAATGAACACCGCGATGCAAAGCAAGAACTGTAGCTACCTGTTTTATTTTGAAATTCGATTCCACAACATCTTTTAGGTTTATTTTCTTTCATTAATCTCATTAAGGAATATCCCATCATTTAAGTCCACCTAAACATCACAGATAAATATAACGTACGCTTATGCCATCCGCATTCGCCTCGATGTCCCGTCTGCACCGTTAGGTTAGGTAACTAACGCCAGAGCGAGGCAGGTCTAGCGCGGGTGTAAAACATAAGCAACGTCTATATAATATATCATATATACTATATATAATATCTATCTGAACATATCACATGATCACATCACAGATAACGCAGCAGAAAAAATCATATGAAATATTGGATGTACTAGGACGTCCGTGTTTTTAATACGAGCCAGTATAAAACACGGATTCCACGGTCATGATGAATAGCCAATCCCACATCCCTAGACCCCTACGAGAGCGGCAAGCAACCCTACCAATTTAAGGTTAGGAGACCCGGACTCGACTCCTCGAGTTGGTCTCCCACTGGACCCCAGAACCCGGTTACTTGTGCTCCCCTCCTTGGGTCTATCCTAATGCGGAAAAGTAAATAATATACAAATGGTGACAACATCCGCAACCTGGAAGTGCCCCAATAAAAGAATATTACATACAAGTTTTTACATGAATGAAAATGAAAAAACACTCATCTCACATAAAAACCCCCGGCTATTCAAACACGACGATCCAATATAACATATCCAGCAACACATAATATCACATGTCATCAACGTAAGTAAAGATGCGTATCCCAATTGTCGTTGACATATAGCAACAAAACCGGCAATATCACATATTACACTTACGGTCACAGAAAAGAAAGTGTAAAACTACAACAGTTGGAATCCGCAACCTCCTTAGACATCGCATGCCTAAACCAATGAATTCCTTAGACATCACATGCCTAACAATTATAAACCCCGCATTTTAGTCTCATTATCGAAAACACTTTTCAATATCAAGTCGGGCATTCAACAAGATTCCCGAAAAACTGATCGAATGCTCGTCGCAAACTTTAGTAGGCGGCCGCACCCCCGATACCATCGACGAAGTGCACTAAGGCGGAACACCGCTGCCGCGAGCACCCGGACGGATGCTTTCGGCGACGGGGTTCTCCTACAGTCACTTAGTCGGGGCTATGGGGTGAGGCTGTCTATTAAGTTTACCCGGCGAGTATCCGCGTACGCTACGTGATTGCGACGGACTTTTGATCACATCAAAATTCTGTGGCAACCGATCAAGTGAGACTAAAGTGCTATGTTTATAACATTCAAATCAGTTATCGCATAACTGCTTGTGGATTCCAAATATTGTATCCTATTCCAGATAAATAGAAAATATTAAACTTTCCGATCAAACATTCAAACACCCAAGTTTTCCCGATACAGTTCAACACATGAAATAAGTCTAAAAACATTCAGTTCATGCCTCGGTACCAACGGTCCAGCCGTAGAAGGGTCAAGCCAATGCCTCACATGTAGCACGCCGTACTGCCCCAAACCCGAAGGTTCAAAGGGCAGTTCAAGACGGTCACATAATCGAGTTAAGGTTTGTTGTCTTCTAGAGCGACCATCGCGTTACTTGCACTACTTAGAACGTCATTAAACTACGGAAAAGTCCAACAATTGGAAATTTTCCGGCAGGGAAAAAAATGGGCATTTATATCCGGTCGAAATTTTTAACATTTTCTAAAATTACCCGGAAAAACACATAGACAAAGTTTGATAATCCGATCGAATATACGAACTCCAAATACAACCCAGAAAACTCAACTCTTGAGTTAATATTAAAAATTCCCATAAAACTCGGCATTTAAATAAAGAAGTTACTGTGCAAAAACGGTTGACTGAAGAGACTAAATGGACGCGGAACCGCCGCATTAGCATGCTAATGCCGCGGTTCCGCCGCTCTTTAGAGACATCATTAGATAATTTTTGCACCGTAATTCTTAGAATTTCCTGCTGAATTTTTTAAGCATTTTTAATATGGAAAAAACCCAGTTTTTGAAAAAAGTCCAGAGAGCAAATTTGTGTTAGGGTTTCGGTTCGATCGGACTTCTAACTCCGTCTACGCATCGCCTAAGGCTCTAGCTAGGCTCTGATACCACTGTAGGGTTCCTAGGCACACTAATGAGGTCTCACAAGTGATCAAACATGTCTAATTCAAAATTTTCTATATGCCTACAAACCCTAATACGGATCGTTAACTAGAATTATAGACGATGCAAAGCAAGTTAACAACTTTAAGTAAAAGGGAAGGGGCTACAACCTTTGTAGATCCGGTCCTCCACCTCCATAGCTCCGTGATGAATTCCCTCCGCTGTACCCATCGGATCTCGGACTCTCGCGGTGGTTTCATCGAAGAAATGATCGGGCTAGGTCGTCGACTTCGATGCCGAAGATGATCTACGTCGAGGCAACACAAGATCAAGCTCCCACTTCACCAAGTCATGAAACTTGTGAAGAAAACATCCTATACTACTTGGCAAGTGGTAGAGGATGAAGAAATAGGAAGTGGGTTCACTTTAGAATTGGATTTCTCACTCTTTTCCTCAAGTTACCATTGATGGAGCAAGGTTTCTTCTTGTTGATGATGAAGAAGAAGAAGAAGATAATATGATAAGTTTTTTTCAAAAAGAAAATAATATGAATACTTATCATATGGCAACCATGATTAGGTGTATAGAATAGACTATGGTTAGTGGGAATGGTTAGGGTTAAGCATGAGACAAATATGGTGGACTTGTTCAAAGCTTCATGAAGCTTCAACAAGCAAACAAAGAAAGCCACCATATCATTTATCTTTTCCAAAATAAATAAATAAAATAAATAAGTAAGTAAATAAACAAAACCCTAATCATTCATATAACCATGGTTTAATTCTTTACAGAAACCCAAGTGAGCATGTATCATCAAACATGATACAATCTTGTGCACAAAAATATATCACATATACAATGTGCATTTCAAGTGAGAAAATCCATTTAAAGTGAACCAATACTAGTTAATGCAAAGTAATATATCAAATATATATAATTATACATTAAATCATTAAATCAACACTTGATTCAATGATCCGATCATGTCGCATATAACCGACTAGTATCCAATGTATCGGCTTATCGAATCAATCCTTGATTCGATAACTAGGTTATATCACATACAACCATTCGATACATTCATCGCGAGAATAGAATACGGTATCACATACACGTATTATTCTTGGTCCCGCACATATCTCATATGCGCTCCTATTTCGTTTCGCTTGAGCCAGGAAACCTCTGTGTAGGACTCTAAAGACTCGTCAATACGCCAGCAGCAGGTGATGATCATATCAAACACCCACAAGCCGCAAGCGGTCTGCTAAACGTAACGGCCACCCAGGTATTGAGCGATCAGAAGATCGACGAGCAAGCCCGCTCACACTCCTGTGAATCCAACCAGTAACACTTACCGTACAGTCCGGTCTGTTCGTCTGATATGTCGCATATCTCGCCTAGGGGTGGTAAACGTCAGACCCCAGTAGCTTGATAAGTCATGCCGACGTAAGGTCCATAACATTCGTGAAACTACTGATAACTCTTACCAGTATATCACTGCAACCCTGGCCAGGGATTTCCTGTTATGGCCAGTCGAGCATAGCGCAACATCAACCCCCAATACCGGGAGAGACGAATCCCCTCCTATCGCTCATTGCCTCCATGTGAATCGGGACTGTACCCAAAAACCACCTATTTGCACAACTCAGTAGAGCTGTGGTAGGGTGGAAATCAAAGCACAGTGGGAGACACACAATACTCTATGACGATCTCGGGTCAATAGACTAAGCTGTACCAGTGTCACCAGAGAACTGCCATCTGACGTGAGGTATAATACCATCTGGAAGTTCTCGGCAAGTCCGTTCAGTGTACCCAGTCTCCACTGAGCACCCGTATACCATCTCTGATGTCAAACACTAATGGATATGGGATCATCCATCACCCATCGCATGGGTCGAGAAGATATACGCTAGTCTACTCTGGAATATCGATGCCCTGTCTCGATATTCCCACGACTTGGAACATTGAAGGATGTACTCATTGACTACCCAGGCCCCACTAGTATGATCTGCATCATAGTCCTGGAAGTCGAGTACACATCCTAAGGGCTTTATCAACATGTAACAGAGAGATAGAAAGTATACATGTTAAGATAAAGAGCAACCAGATAGCGTACTATCATGTCGAGCAAGAAAGTCCTACCTATATATGTCCCAGCATCCACTACAATATACATCCAATGTATAGTAATGGCCTCTAGGGCATACATATAACTAACAATTGTAATAAGTTGTAATATTATTTTGCGGGGCACATCCAGGTTGCGGTTGTAGCCACCGTTGTATTATTTCTTTTTACTGTTTTTGCTCCTAGGATAAACCCAAGATGAGGTGCACAAACTACCGGGTATTTCGAAGTGTTTAGTAGCCTACTCATGTCGTTGAGGGAGACCGCTTCACTTCGGGTACTCGGCGGGTAGTTTGCCGTACCCGTAGGGGTCTAGGGTGGGGTAATGGCTATTCATCACAACTGTGTAATCCGTCTTTTCTTACAGGCTCAAAAGAAACGTTGATTGCTTGCAAATCCAGTATTGTTTATCTGTGATCTGGAATGCCTATTTTTGCGTCTGACGAATGTACAATATCTATATATGATAGCTATTTAGTCGTAACTTATGTTTTACACCCGTGCTAGCCCAGCCCCCGCTCTGCCGTTAGTTAAGTAACCTAACGGGTGATGACGGTACCCCGTAGCGAATGCGGATGGCATAAGACGACGTTGTATTTTCGTTGTTATCTGTAATGATAGGTTAAAGATAGGACGCATTATTTTTTAATGCAAAGAATAATAAAACCTAAACTGAATCATTGGAACAATTTCTAAAAACCACTCGGTTTTCTTGAAAAAGCAAATTTTAAATGCGGAGCTTAAACCACTCCTTTTAATAAAAGCTATCTTGGTTCCTTCGATCAAATCAAGTTCTCTACGTTAACGGTTTTTTGCCAAAAACCAGCCGTAACCCTCCGTCGTTTCAAATAGACAGCACATCATATTCATGCTATGCTTGTTGGCCTACGTCAAGGCATAGTGGATGGTAGCAGTGTGGCTTGCTTATTTGTTGCATAGATAGATGCATTAGTATAGGACAGACGTATAGCCTTGTTGGCCTACATCAAGGGCATGCACGATGTACCTAAATTAATCAGGACAATGACGGGTAGAACTTGACTTGCGTCTTATGACTTGTTGGCCTATGTCAAGGTCTATAAGAGCTTGGGTATAAAAATCACATCGGGAGTTTCAAACATAAAGGAAACTTGCAGATTTAGCATACCTTCTGGAGTGTGGTGACTAGAGTGGCTTCCATCTAGTACATCATGCAATGATAGTTGGATCCCGATCCCACTGATGAGTAGGATTACTCTCGGGAAACATTCTTACTTAACAATCAATGCTATAAACCAAGTAGGTATCCAGAAAGGTGTTAGAGGGGCTACGCCTCCAGGGAAAAGAGGTTATTTAATTAAGGAACTTCGCGAAAGCGTTGGAAAACCTCCCTCGAAGTACCAACACCAGCCTGGCTGAAAGGTTAAGCAAGTATTGTGACATATGATTAAATCCTGACTAGTTCTTCTTTTAGGTTTTTTGAAGAAGGATTTGAGGGAACAGTGGGAGCCATCCTGTTTAGATAAACTAATAACCAATCTAAACTTGCAAGAAGCATATGCTAAGTGTTTTCTTTTCTCTCTCTCTCTAGCAGCTACCATGACAGGACTAAAACTATTACTTGAGAAAAATATACTGACCGGACAGAACTATAAAGATTGGCTAAGGAACATCAACATTGCACTAACTTATGACAAAGTAGCATATATTACTACCGCTGTTCCTCCCCTTATCCCTGGACCAGATTCCTCAGTTGTGGACAAGGAAGTTCGCAAAACTTGGGATCTGGATTGTGAGCGAGCTAAGTGTATCGTGCTAGCGTCCATGAACAATGAACTCCAGAAACAGCACGAGAGTATGGATATTGTATCCATCTTCCTCCATGTAAAGGAATTATATGGAGAACACTCCCGTATCGCAAGGTACGAGACCTCAAGGAAACTCTTCCAGATGAGGTTAGCTCCAAGATCGCCTGTAGGAGAGCACGTCCTCAAAATGATCAGCCTCATTGAGGAACTCGCAAACCTGGGATGCGTGCTAGAGAATGATTTGTATATCGACTTGATTTTGCAGTCCCTTCCCCACACCTTCTCTCAGTCCGTGCTTAGCTTCAACATGCACGAAATGGAAGCTGATCTTCCGAAGCTTCTCAACATGTTAAGAGTAGCAGAGACCTCCTTGAAAAAGAAGAAGACCCCCATTCTGTATGTTGGCCAATCATCCTCTTCTAAATCTAAAAGGAAATCTAAAGGGAAGAAGAAGATGAAAGCCACCAAACCGAAGGGTGGGGTCAAGAAGGTGCAGGGAAAGAACAAGGCAGGAAGGGTGAAAGCAGATATAAACGAATGCCATTATTGTCACAAGCAAGGGCACTGGAAGAAGGACTGTATGGCCTTCAAGGCAAAGGACACGAAGCAAGCGGTTGCTTCTGCTTCAGGTGTGTTCATAATCGAAAATTGTCTTTCAGTAAACTCTACTTCATGGGTACTTGATACCGGTTCTGGTTCTCACATCTGTAATTCATTGCAGGATCTGAGAAATAGTAGAGTACTGGGGGCAGGTGATATGACTCTCCGGATAGGCAATGGAATGCATGTAGATGTTGTTGCAATAGAGGAGTATCACCTAGGGTTGACTAGTGGGCACATTTTGGTGTTGTACAGCTGTTTTTGTATTCCCAGTATGCTGTGTAATATTATATCAGTATCTTTGTTGTCTAATGAAGGATATAATTTTGCGCTTGAAAGTAATATCATGAACATTCTCCTAAATCAAGAACTGATTGGGTATGGCACACTGGAAAACGGCATATGCATACTTAATCAACCTCGAATTTTCAATATTCAAAACACACTTAAAAGAAAGGCTCCAGATTCAAATCAAGCCTTCTTATGGCATTGTAGACTTGGTCATATAAGCGAAACAAGATTGACTAAGTTATATAAAGATGGATATCTAGATCCGTTTGAATATTCATCATATGCAACTTGTCAATCATGTATCAAAGGAAAAATGACCAAATCTCCATTCTCCGGACACGGAGCAAGAGCTACTGAACTCTTGGGACTTGTACACAGTGATGTATGTGGTCCAATGTCTACACATGCGCGAAGCGGTCACTCCTACTTCATCACTTTTACTGATGATTCCTCTAGGTATGGACATGTGTTCTTAATGAAACATAAATCAGAGACCTTTGAAAAGTTTAAGGAGTATAAAAATGAAGTAGAGAAACAAACTGGTAAAAGCATCAAGACACTTCGATCTGATCGAGGTGGAGAATACTTAAGTACCAGTTTCCTTGAATACTTAAAAGAGAATGGAATTCTCTCTCAGCTTACTCCGCCTTATACACCTCAGCATAATGGTGTATCAGAAAGGAGGAATCGCACGCTATTAGATATGGTGCGTTCAATGATGAGTAGTGCTGAGTTACCACTTTCCTTCTGGGGATTTACTCTAGAATCAGCGGCATACTTATTGAATAGAGTTCCAACTAAGTCTGTGCCTACCACTCCATATGAAATGTGGAGCGGGAAGAGACCATATCTTAAGTATATCAAGATATGGGGGTGTCCAGCATATGTTAAAAAGCATAAACCGGACAAGCTCGAGTCACGATCGGTTTTGTGCAAGTTTGTAGGATACCCCAAACATTCAAGGGGGTACATAGTCTACCATACTGAAGAACAAAAGGTGTTTGTCGCTCGCCACATTGTCTTCTTAGAGAGCGAATTTCTTGCAAAAGAAATTAGTGGGAGCGCGGTAGAGCTGGAAGAAATTCCAGAACCTCAAACTGCTACCAAGGACTTAGAAGAACCTCAGATTTCAATAGAACATGACGAACCAACGCCACTCCGCAGATCTAGTAGGCTTTCTCATCCTCCAGAGAGATACTATGGTTTTCTTCTAGATGGGGATCGAGAGGATTGCATCATCGATGATGATGAGCCTACTAGTTTTTAGCAGGCTATCACGAGTATTGACTCGATGAAGTGGTTGGATGCTATGAGATCCGAAATGGAATCTATGTACACCAATAAAGTATGGACTTTAGAAGTTGCTTCTCCTGGGGTGAAACCAGTTGGATGTAAATGGATCTTCAAAAAGAAGATTGGTGCACTTGGACAAGTGGAAACCTACAAAGCTAGACTCGTTGCAAAAGGTTTTCGTCAAAGACCAGGACTGGACTATGATGAAACCTTTTCACCCGTAGCTATGATTAAATCCATTCGGATCCTGCTTGCCATTGCTGTCTTCCATGACTATGAAATCTGGCAGATGGACGTAAAAACAGCTTTTCTAAATGGACATTTAGAAGAGAGTGTTTACATGGATCAACCAGAAGGTTTCTTAGACAGTGGGAGCAGCGGAAGAGTGTGCAGGTTGCTTAAATCCATTTATGGATTAAAGCAAGCATCGCGAAGTTGGAACATCTGCTTTGATGAGACAGTCAAAGAGTTTGACTTTATCAAAAATGTAGATGAACCATGTATTTATAGGAAAATTGTAGAAGGAGCAGTAGTCTTCCTCGTTTTGTACGTCGACGACATACTACTGATAGGGAATGATGTCCCTATGCTACAATCAGTAAAGTTCTTCTTGTCACAGAAATTCTCCATGAAAGACTTGGGTGATGCAACCTACATTTTGGGCATTAAGATCTATCGTGATAGATCTAATAGAATGTTGGGACTTTCACAGTCCAGGTATATAGACACTATACTAAAGAGGTTTAGTATGAAAGATTCCAAGTGCGGTAAAATGCCCGCTTGTCACCGGATCACCCTCTCTAAAGAGATGTCTCCAAAGACTGATGAAGAAAGGGATCGCATGAGCATTTTACCCTACGCTTCGACGGTAGGATCTATAATGTATGTGATGTTATGTACAAGACCGGATGTAGCTTACGCACTTGGTGTGGTAAGCAGGTATCAGTCTGACCCAGGTGAGAAACATTGGATAGCGGTAAAGAACATTCTCAAGTACCTGAGAAGGACTAAGGAGATGTTCTTGATTTACGATAATGGGGACCTCCAGGTAGAGGCTTTTACCGACTCTGGCTTCCAAAGTGACAAAGATGATTCTAAATCCATTTCAGGTTTTGTGTTTACCCTCAATGGAGGGGCGGTATGTTGGAAGAGTTCCAAACAGGATACCGTCGTAGACTCAACTATGGAGGCTGAGTATATAGCTGCTAGTGAAGCCGCAAAAGAGGCTGTCTGGATGAGGAAGTTCATTTCTGAACTTCAGGTGGTTCCATCCATTGCCAATCCAATACCTTTGTATTTTGATAACAATGGGGCCGTAGCATTGGCAAAGGAACCCAGGTCCCATCAAAAATCCAGGCATATCTTAAGGCATTTTCATCTGATCAGGGAGATCGTTGATCGTCGGGAGATCGAGGTACGGAGAGTGGATACAAAAGACAACACGGCAGATCCATTCACAAAGGCCATCCCTCAAGTTCAGTTCGAGAGGCTGTTTGAGATGTTGGGCATGCGGTACTCCAGCAACTGGATATAGTGAAGACAGTGGGTACTCATTGCGCCAATAATAGGCCCTAGTGCAAGTGGAAGATTGTTGGATATATATGTCCTAGAGGCTTTCATTGTATAGGATACTGGGATATGTATGTACATAACAGTCTTGCTTAATATAATAGTACACTATTTGATTTGTCTTTATCTTAACATTTGATATATTTTGGGTAGTATTCATATATATATACATGTTGATAAAGCCCTTAGGATGTTTGCCTGACTACCGGCGTTGTGATGACAGTCATACTAGTGGGAGCTGGATAGTCAATAGGCACATCCTTAGATGTCCCTGGTCGCAGGAGTATCGAGACTGGGCATCGATACTCTAGAGTAGACTGGTGTATACATATCTAGACCCTGAGGAAGGGCGATGGATTGGTCCCGCGGCCATTGGTGGAGTGCACCTAAGATTGTATACAGATGTTCACTGGGTGTGAGTACACCGGACAGGACTCGCCGAGAACTGACTGGATGGTATTTATACCTAACGTTAGATAGCAGTTCTCAGGTGACATATGTGCAGATAGTCCGTTGACTTAAAGTCATCATTTGTCTCGTGTGAGTTCCCACTGTGCTTTGATTACTACCCTACCACGGTTTAAAGGAGTCGTGCAAACAGGTTTTAGTTGGGCACAGTCCCGAGCCACGTGGAGGCAGTGAGTGACTGTTAGGGATTCGTCTCTCCCGGTATAGGGAGTTGATATCGCATAGTGATCGGTTGGTCGTTACCATAAGTCCCTGGCCAGGGCTGATTGAGAATTACTAATAGATTTATCAGTAGATTCTCGGATGGTGATAGAGCCATACCGACACGACTTATATGGTTATTAGGGGTCTGACGTTTACCACCTCCCTAGACCATACATGCGATACTCTTAGACGAACAGACCGGACTGCACGGATATTGTCACGCACAGGCTCAGTAGGAGTTCGGATGGGTATCCTCACCGGCCTTCTTATCAACATCTACCTAGGGACCGTTACGTACAGCTAGTGCCGCTTGCGGTCTGTGGTTAAAACCACTGCCAGCGTAGTAGTCGAGTCTTTAGAGTCCCACACAGAGTTTTCCCAACTCCAGGCAAAATGATATAGAGGTTGTACGGTTTTACGACAAAGGGTTCGGACGAATACGTGTTTAAATGCACGTACGACATTCGGACAGTTTTTACTAGACGGCTTTGGTTTAAGCCAGATTCTAGTATCAGGTTATTGGATTAATTCTGTCTAAAGTTTTTCCGTGTTTTCACGGATGCGAGGGGTGTTCTCGTAATTTTCCGAGAAGCTTCTAGAAGAAGGGTGACTAAGGAGGTTAAGGTGGCATTTTCATTTAATACAAATTGTGACTCATTAGTGTGATTCACTATGTCATTAATGTATCATTTATTGCTTAATGACTCACATAGTGAATCACTCTTGTTGAATTAATGAAACATGGTGAATAATCATTTATATACAATTATTTGATAATTCATTATGTTTTGATATATTCAAGTGAGAAGCTTTTCATTCTCATTATCATCTCCACCTTCTCTCTCCTCAAGTGCACTCCTTCTTCAAACCCTAATCCTACCACTCATGAGTTGAGACCATGGATTAGGATAGACTAAACACTCCATAACCTAACTCTACATCATCTTAGTTACTTTGGTTAGCAACTAGAGAAACAAAGTTACCTCAAGTCTTGAGGTGTAGCTTGGATTAGGGTACTCGGGTGGATCTTCTATTACGGAAAGGAGGCCGAGGAGGACGTTGAGATCACAAAGACGAAGGACTAGAATCGTTAGGTATAATCTCTTTACATAGTAGCTTAGAACTCTATGGTTGTTGTTAATTATCGTTTAGCAAAGATCTTCGGTTAGTCGATGTATGCTACAAAACAAGATCGTTTTTCATATTTCCGCCTCCCCGCAACTCGTGGGGTGTTGCACATCGACTTACATGAAGGGTATCCCTTGGCGCTTCATCAGCCTTTTCAAGCCTTCTGTATAATATCTAGGCAGATGGATGGGTTGAAGCCTGTCAAGTGTAGGATCCACGCCATGCCAGATTTCTTTCTTCACTTTATTTTCCCCGTAGCGGTAGAATAGGATCGCCTTCTCGTCTGGGAGGGACATAGAACGTCTGCAGCTCTTCCACACTGTAGGTATCAAGCGTGTCCAGTTCCTTATGATGTTTGGGCGGAACCATGGAAATTTGCAAACTTTGCTCTTCATCAGCGAATGTTCGTATTGGAGGCCGAGCAGAGAATATAGCATTAACCTCGTCTTCTGAGTCACTGCCGAAGATTAACATAGGAGCGGACTGTTTACCCCAATCAGAGCAAAGCTGTGTTCAAATTCCAAGGCGGGAAACGAAGCAATGCTTCTGTTTCCCCCAATCCGAGCAAAGCTCTGCTTTGAAATTAAAGTGAAAAATAAAGTTAAAATAAATGAAGCAACGCTTCAGATCCTCTGCGCTGCACGTAGAGCGCCACGTGTCAAAATCAGACACTCCAGCGCAGGGAGCGCAGCGACCAAGGCAACGCACCCAATCAGAGCAAGGCTCTGTTTAAAATTCAAATTTTAATAAAGGAAGCAACGCTTCAGTTGACTTGCGCTCTGCGCTGCGCGACACGTGTCAGCGCAGTTGCGTCAGCGCAGTTGCGCTGCGCACCGCGCTGCGCGACACGTGTCAGCGCAGTTGCGCTGCGCGACACGTGTCAAGCGCAGGTGCGCTTGCGACAAACAGAAAAATTCTGAAAGATCTTTCTGATCTTGTTAAAACAAGAAAATTGTCTTCTGTAAAATAGAAAGCCCTTGGATCAAAGATCCAACGATGGGGAAAAATCCCTAAATCACTCAGAGAAAAATCTCTTTAACTGATTTAACAAACTAATTGGCACTATATAAAGGCCCCTAGACCCCAAGTCTAAAAGAGAGAGAACTCTTAAAAATAAATTTTGAGAAGAACTCAGAAAGAGAAAAAGGTAAACCTTTGAAAAGAAGAATTTCTTCTAAAAAGATCAATGATCTAAGAACAAGATCAAGATCTTAAAATAAAATAAAAGATCAAATAATAAGAATAAAATAAGAAGTAATATACTTCTTTATTAGATCATTTGATCTACATAAAGGAATTGCCTTTTGATGAACCATTGGTTCAGGAATCTTAAAAGATTCTTTTCTTTAATCCAAAATTGGATCAAGATATTAAACAGTGTCCTGCACTTGTAAATCTGCACTGTTGCACTCTTGGGTTGGCGTAAGCCACCAGAGAGCGCCACGTGTCGGCCCTAGAACAAACTGCGGTATGCGCTTCCAAAACAGAGCACTGCTCTCTTAAATTAGCGCACTGCACCAGAGCGCGCCACGTGTCAGCAGCGCAACAGCGCAGCGCACTGCGCTTGCGCTCACCAGAGCGTGACACGTGTCACCTCCACATGCGCTTGCGCTCATTAATTGGCGCAGAGCGCCTGACAGGCCACGTGGCCACTGCCGGATCATTAATGCTCTGCATTATTTAAAGAGGGTCGAGCTTAATTAAAAAAGGCCTAACAGGCCTAATAAAATGCCATGCATTATTTTAGAAAGGGCAGAGCCGAAACAAAGGTTTGTCAGACCAAAACTCATGTTATGCATCATTTAAAAGGGGAAGAGCCCAAATAAAGGTCCAACAGAGACCAAGATTAATGATCTGCATTATTAAATAAAGGGCAAAGCCTAAGTCAAGGTCTAACAGGCCAACTACAAATAAAAATGTTGAACATCTTCAACTGGACTTAGCCCAATTCTAACCGTAAGTCCTCAAATTAAATTGACTGAGCACGAGTGCTCCCTTAAATCAATTTACATCCGGTTCAAGAGTACATCTCCGAACTCCTCTGACATCCGTCGTTGTAATCCTTCAACGTCGTCAGAGAGATGACGGGTCCCGACAATCATACATTGCTACGGACTTAAGCGTCCTTAAACCAACTCACGGACTTAAGCGTCCTTAAACCAACTCATGGACTTAAGCGTCCTTAAACTCACAGACTTAAGCGTCCTTAAACCAATGGACCACCATGTCCCTAAACTGGCAATGGACCACTAAGTCCCTAAACTGGAACAATAGAGCCCCCAAATGCTCTTTTGTCAGATCTAAACGATCCCGTTTAAGTTGTTCTTAGCCTCAAACATGGCTAATGTATCCTTAAACCTTCAAACAGACTTTAGTCCCAAATTGGACTATAGATCCCCTAATCAACTTTGGTTCAAGGGTACATCTCTGAACTCCTCTAACATCTGTCGTTGTAATCCTTCAATGTCGTCAGAGAGGTGATGGGTCCCGATGGCCATACATGCAATAGACCACCATGTCCCTAAACTGGCAATGGACCACTAAGTCCCTAAACTGGAACAATAGAGCTCCCAAATGCTCTTTTTTCGGATCTAAACGATCACGTTTAAGTTGATCTTAGCCTCAAACATGGCTAACGTATCCTTAAACCTTCGAACAGACTTTATTCCTAAATTGGACTATAGATTCCCTAATCAACTTTGGTTCAAGGGTACATCTCTGAACTCCTCTGACATCTGTCGTTGTAATCCTTCAACGTTGTCAGAGAGGTGACGGGTCCCGACGGCCATACATGCAATGGACCAATAAGTCCCTAAACTGGAACAATAGAGCCCCTAAATGCTCTTTTGTCGGATCTAAACGATCCCGTTTAAGTTGATCTTAGCCTCAAACATGGCTAACGTATCCTTAAACCTTCAAACAGACTTTAGTCCCAAATTGGACTATAGATCCCCTAATCAACTTTGGTTCAAGGGTACATCTCTGAACTCCTCTGACATCTGTCGTTGTAATCCTTCAACGTCGTCAGAGAGGTGACGGGTCCCGACGGCCATACATGCAATGGACCACCATGTCCCTAAACTGGCAATGAACCACTAAGTCCCTAAACTGGAACAATAGAGCCCCCAAATGCTCTTTTGTCGGATCTAAATGATCTCGTTTAAGTTGATCTTAGCCTCAAACATGGCTAACGTATCCTTAAACCTTCAAACAGACTTTAGTCCCAAATTGGACTATAGATCCCCTAATCAACTTTGGTTCAAGGGTACATCTCTGAACTCCTATGACATCTGTCGTTGTAATCCTTCAATGTCATCAGAGAGGTGACGGGTCCCGACGGCCATACATGCAATAGACCACTATGTCACTAAACTGGAACAATAGAGCCCCTAAATGCTCTTTCCGTTAAGTTGATCTTAGTCTCAAATCAGACTAACGTATACTTAACAAACGTTTAAGTTGATCTTATCCTCAAATATGGCTAACGTGTCCTTAAACTAAAACACCAAACCCAAATCTAAGTAAACAGGGATTTGGACTAATCCACGTCCTACGGGCGACCGCATAACTTAGTCTCCGTATACAATCCACGGGCAACCACAAACAAAACAAACACACACGACACGAAGTGAAATTCTGGAGAAGGAGAAAGTTGTTACCGCGATGTGGTAGCGTAATTAACTGCAGGGGCTTGCGCCTGCAGGGAAGAGCGTCCCCACCATCAAAAACCCTTCAAGCGAGGGGGAATCTGATGAAGTCTGCTACATTGGCCGCATCCGTCTAAACCTTCGATACACTGTGCTATAAATCAACTTGGCATCTTCGCAGAGGTGGACGGATAAAACCAAATAGCATCTGCCCCGAATCTCAGGCAAGACGTCTTCACGTCGTCTTGGCCGCCTATTCGGAGGGGAACAGATTCTGGCACGCCCGGTGGGACCTTTTCCTCCTTCTACTCCACACTTCGTGTGTCGTCTTCGGGAACGAATCGCGGTTTGCTGTGGTTGTCTGTGGATTCGAGGTACTTAGATTTGGTGTCTTGCTCCGTGCAGAAAACAAAAGATCAATGGCTTCAAACTGCACTAACTGCAACTGCAACTCTCGCTCCGTCCCTGCTGGAGAAGTGACTTGCGGCCCCAAGCGGCCTCCCTTTTCAAGATGCCAGCGGAGCAGGTAACTCAAGCAACCACTGGACTATTCTTCGGGACCATGCTCCCACCAATGAGCTTCGATGCCCCGATGACGTTGCAAGAAGCCCCAAAGAAGTCGGTCTTTGATCGACTTACCACTGCTGCGGCCCCTCTCAACGAGTCGCCCAACTTCAATACCTCGGTTTTCAACAGACTGGGCCAGAACGTCTACAAGCCCGCGATATCCGAAGTTGCCATCCCAAAGCGGATAGCCATCCCGGCTCAAGCGGACGAAATCATTGGAAAGGCCATTCCGGTTTTTGCTCCAGGCGAGGTCCTTAAAGCTGCTTCCTCTGCCCAGAGGGGGCATGATGAAGTCACCCCTACAGCTAAACCAACTCCAATCGCTCGACATGCTCGCCGTCGCCACTGGCTCCGGGTAAGGAAAGTTGGGGGCAACTCCCCCTCTGGGATAACTCCGTTGGCTCCGATGGTGGAAATCAAAGCTGCTGTTCCAACCGAGAACAGCTTTGAACTACTCAACTAGGTGCGCAGAAACTCTCCTACTACAGAGCTGAAGAGAACTCCTTCACCTATGGAGAATGCACCAGAGAAGAAGCCGGAGAAGCCCCCTCAGCGGCTGTCCTCCAAAATCTACAAAGTCTGGCGTCAAGTCCAAGACTCCGTAATGGATCAAGACTATCTCCACCGACAGAAAAAGATGAAAGCTCGACAGGAGAAGGATTACTCTGTCAAGACAGAAAAAGATGAAAGCTCGGCCGGGATATACGATCCCTAAGTTCCACGTATATAAAGGGACAGGGAATCCACATCAGCATGTCGCTCAATTCAGGGCCTTATGCGGCAACACTGGAGGCGACGACAAACTGCTGCTTCGCCAGTTCGTCGGCAGCTTAGCGGAAACAGCCTTTGAATGGTATTCAGAGCTACCTAACGACTCTGTCAAAACATTTGCGAAGATGGAGCTACTGTTTACACAAAGATTCGCGAGTGCTAGTGAACGCACACCGATAACAGCGCTAATCAACGCCAGGATAAGGCCCGGCGAAACATGGGTCCAATACGCAACACGATGGAGGAATCTGTGGTCGAAATGCGAACAGCGGATCGAAGAAGCACCTGTGGTGGGCATGTTCGTGGGCACTCTTTATCCGCAAGCGACCATCTCGCAGTTCATGATGTTCTTCAGGCCAATTACTTTCCAGGCCTTGATCGACAAGTTGGCCCAAATGGATCAGATGGGACATAAACCGTCTCCTCCAAAGTCAGACTCTCGAAATGAGAAGGGGAAAGGAAAAGCGATCGTCGTCTCCAATGCTCAATAACAGCCAAGCAACTTGAAGCCGGTTGTCCGTCAAAACAATATGCGTCCACACGTATCCCTCGAGGAAAGGCTAGGACGTCCTTACTCGTTTCCTCAAAATAAAACGAGAAGACTGTTCGAGCTGGCACTGCGCAACAGGCTCATCAATCTGCCGGATCCAAGACGCCCGTTGCAGTCAAACGACGTCAATGATCCCAATTACTGTCCCTACCACCGAGTGTTGGGTCATTCGATTGAGGATTGCTACATCTTCAAAAACTGGATTGAAGACCAATACCTACAAGGCAAGTTTGCGCTGTCTGAAAAGTGGAAGGTAAACCCACCACAGCCACACACTCCAAAGAGGACAGACGCACCAGGGGAAACTTGTCATGTGATCTCTCACTCATTGGTGGATGATAAAGAGGCTCCTCGCACCGAGAAACCGAGGGCGGGTTCTAAACCGGAACTTCTGTGGCCATAAGACGAGATGATCGATGGCTTCCTTAATGAGATTCGTCTGAAAGTTAAATCCAATCAGGAGCGTAAGATGGCCATGTTGGAAGGAGCGAAACACCGGCGACTAGACGAAAGAGTCGAGGCACTCCCGTCAAATCAAAAGTCATCCGCTGCGGATAAAAACAAATTCAAGACGAGGAAAAGGTTCGCTAAATCCATATCAATGGGAATGAAGCTACCACCCTTTGAAGAAAACACTCTCGGTGAAGTAAAGATGCATCCTAATTATTTCTTATATCATCAGAAGATCGCACATCCCACTGAAGACTGTGACTCCTTTAAGTGTTGGTGGCAAGGGTATGTCGCTCACAGGCAACACCTCAACAGGACGAAGCGTGAAGCTCGTAGACAGCGAAAAATTACGACATAGGAGCATAAAAGAGTTGCCGGCAATTGTCATAGGGATGATCCCAGGGGATCACCAATTCTCACCTTCAGGAGCGATTCCGACGTAAAAATAGCCCTTGGCCCTCTCTTCAAGGAGTCCATCTCTGAAGAATTAAGGAATTGCGAGAACATTCAGCCGTGCAATTTCGCGATACCTGGAGAGAATCTCGGATCCACAAACAACGGAGCGAACAAAAAGGATAAAGAAAAGGGAAAAAAGGCCTTTGTCGCCAACACTTAACAACAATCGAGTGGCCCTAGACCGGTTGTTCGCCAAAACAACAAGCGGCAACCCCTCTATGAGAGGTTGAAACGTCCTTACTCATTTCCCCAGGATGAAACAAGGAGGCTGTTCGAAGTGGCAGTGCGCAACAGGCTTATCACTCTACCGGAGCCGAAACACCAGCCACAACTGAATGATGTCAACAATCCTAATTACTGCCCTTACCACCAAGTATTGGGCCATCCGATCGAAAATTGCTACGTTTTCAAAAACCGGGTTGAAGACCAATACCAACAGGGAAAGTTCGCGTTGTCCGAAAACTGGAAGGTGGGCCCGCCACAACCACATGCTCCGAGAATGATGGATATGTCGGGGGCATCATGCTTATTCATAGGGAAGACCCCATAGACCGAAAATTCAGTAAACTAGAGATTCGCCTCAAAGACGGCGACGACGGACCGAAACGTCCTTAAACTAATGATGGACCGCAATGTCATAAAACTTGCAAACGACCGAAACGTCTTTAAACTATCCTCAGGCTGACGAGATAAAAAAATAAATAAATAATAATAATAAAGACGGTATGTCCATAAGCAAAATGAGCACGGATGAAAACCCGAAAGGGCTCCGTGAGTAAAAACAGCAGGGCTACCGGCGAGTGTTTGTGAAAACCTGAAAGGGCGCAACCTCATTAGAAAAATATAAAAAAAAAAGAGAATAAAAAGAATAAAAAAAAAAGAAGAAGACGATGTGTCCATAAGCTAAATGGGCACGGATGAAAACTCGAAAGGGCTCCGTGAGTAAAAACATCAGGACTACCGGCGAGTGTTTATGAAAACCCGAAAGGGCGCAATCTCGTTAAAAGACACTTGCAGGGTCCTCTCGACCTTGTAAGGAGAAACCACCTGTGTGAGATCCTTACGACTCACAAGGGAGCAACACACTTAGGGATCCTCACGATTCCTAAGGAGAAATTACACTTGCGAGATCCTCACGACTCGTAAGGAAAACTCTCTTATGGGACCCTCACGGCTCATAAGATTTGAAAGTCTTAAGTTACAGAGACCTGAACCTATTCTTAAGCAACCCCCACAACCTTCGATGTTGCCCTACAAGTGGCTCAGTACTGACCCTTGTATACAATCCATGGACGCGAATAAACATTTCCCTAACGAAGTCCCACCCATGACTAGGGATATGTTCGCATGGTGAACAACCTTCGTAAGTCCTCTCGACTTATAAGGAGAAAACACTCCTGTAAGATCCTTACGACTTATAGGAGAACACGAACTTAGGAATCCTCACGATTCTTAAGGAGAAAACACATCTATGAGATCCTCACGACTCGCGGGGAGAAATACCTTTATGAGACCCTTACGGCTCATGAAGTCAAAAAGCCTTAGTCGACAGGACCCTAACCCTGTTTACTAAGCCACCTTTTTCAAACATCAACAGAGGCAAATGATGATTCTCTCCTGACAATATCCCAGTTGTAGTGATGCTGATGCCTGAACCAGTATCAAATTCCAAGTCCTTTCATGGCAAGTGATGATTCGCTCCTGGCAATATCCCAGTTGTAGCGATGCTGATGCCTAAACCGGTATCAAAATTCCAAGTCCTTTCATGGCAAATGATGATTCGCTCCTAGCAATATTCTAGTTATAGCGATGTTGATGCTGAGATTGACGTCAGATTCCAAGTTCCACACTCGCGATAAAAAAAAATCAACGAGCCATACATGCATACGAAATAGCCGAAATAATGGGGCAACATGCAATGAAAATCAGCAAGTAAAAATGTATGCATGCAAAATAGCCGAAATGATTGGGCAACTCGCAATAAAAAGCAGCGAGTGGAAATAAAATAAATAGCCAAAATGATTGGGCAACTCGCAATAAAAAGCAGCGAGTGGAAATAAAATAAATAAAATAAATAGCCGAAATGATTGGGCAACTCGCAATAAAAAGCAGCGAGTGGAAATAAAATAAATAGCCGAAATGATTGGGCAACTCGCAATAAAAAGAAGCGAGTGGAAATAAAATAAATAGCCGAAATGATTGGGCAACTCGCAATAAAAAGCAGCGAGTAAAAAAAAACAGCCGAAATGATTGGGCACCGCGAAAAATAGCCGAAATGATTGGGCAATCGCGACCTTCGCGATATAAAGCTGAAATGATAGAGCATCGCGGAAATAAAATAATAATACAAAAAAAAATAAATGAAACTTTTACCCTACATGCGATAGCACGGTAATCCCTGTATACAATCCAGGGGCGCAAACAAAGAAGGAAACACATTTTCCTTCCCCATGCTCCATCAGAAAACGGAGCCAAGTCTTGACGGTAACTCATATAAAACCTGGAAGACGATCGGAGATCATCTCTGTAGGGTTCCTAGGCACACTAACGAGGTCTCACAAGGCATCAACCATGCCAATTTCAAATTTTACGGGTGCCGAGAAACCCTAATACGGATCGTTAACTAGAATTTTAGGTGACAAAAGAAACTAGTTAACAACTTAACTAAAAGAACGGAAATACAACCTTTGTAGATCCGGTCCTCCACCTCCATAGCTCCGCAATGAAGTCTCCTCGCTGTCCAAATCGAATCCCGGGCTCTAGCGTCGGCTTCATCGGAGAAATGGGCGGGCTAGGTCATCGACTACGATGCCGAAGATGATCTACGTCGAGGCATCACAAGATCAAGCTCCAACTTCACCAAGTCATGAAAACTTGTGAAGGAAACACCCTATACTACTTGGCAAGAGGTAGAGGATGAAGAAATAGGAGGTGGGTTCACTTTAGAATTGGATTTCTCACTCATTTGCTCAAGTTGCCATTGATGGAGCAAGGTTTCTTCATGTTGATGATGAAGAAGAAGAAGAAGAAAATATTATGATAAGTTTTTTTAAAATAAAAAAGAAAATGAATACTTATCATAATGTAAACCATGGTTAGGTGTAGAGAATTGACTAAGGTTAGATGAATGGTTAGGGTTAAGCATGAAGACAAAATGGTCACTTTGGTCAAAGCTTCATGAAGCTTCAACAAGCTTCAAGAATGAAAGAAACCATTTTGTTTTCTTTTGCCATTTCTTTTTAATCCAAATTAAAAAGATAAAAGAATGAATAAAATAAAAACCCTAACCATTTACTTAACCAAGGTTTAATTCTTTACACTTAACCAAATGAGCAAGTATCATCAATCATGATACAAACATGTGCACAAAAGTATATCACATATACAACTTGCACATCAAGTGAGAAAATCCATTTAAAGTGAACCAATACTAGTTAATGCAAAGTAATATATCAAATATATAATTATGCATTAAATCATTAAATCAACACTTGATTTAACGATCCGGTCATATCGCATGTGACCGACTAATATCCAATGTATCGGCTTATCGAATCAATCCTTGATTCGATAACTAGGTTATATCGCATACAACCATATCGATACATTCATCGCGAGAATACAATACGGTATCACATACACACATTATTCTCGGTCCCGCACATATCTCATATGCGCTCCTATTTCGTTTCGCTTGAGCCAGGAAACCTCTGTGTAGGACTCTAAAGACTCGTCAATACGCCGGCAGCAGGTGATGATCATATCAAACACCCACAAGCCGCAAGCGGTCTGCTAAACGTAACGGCCACCCGGGTATTGAGCGATGAGAAGATCGACGAGCAAGCCCACTCACACTCCTGTGAATCCAACCAGTAACACTTACCGTACAGTCCGGTCTCGTCGTCTGATATGTCGCATATCTCACCTAGGGGTGGTAAACGTCAGACCCCAATAGCTCGATAAGTCGTGTCGATATGAAGTCTATAACAATTCGAGAAACTACTGGTAACACTTACCAGTAAATCTCAGCAACCCTGGCCAGGGATTTCCAGTTTTAGCCAATCGAACACAGCGCAACATCAACTCTCTATACCGGGAGAGACGAATCCCCTCCTATCGCTCATTGCCTCCATGTGACTCGGGACTGTACCCAAAAGCCACCGTTTTGCACGCCCTCTTGGACGTGGTAAGGTGGAAATCAAAGCACAGTGGGAACCACACAAGACTCTATGACGATCTCGGGTCAACAGACTACTCTGTACCAGTGTCACCAGAGAACTGCCATCTGACGTAAGGTATGATACCATCTAGGAGTTCTCGGCGAGTCCGTCCAGTGTACCCAGTCTCCACTGAGCACCCGTATATCATCTCTGATGTCAAACACCAATGGATATAGGATCATCCATCGCCCATCTGTATGGGTCGAGAAGGTATACGCTAGTCTACTCTGGTATATCGATGCCCCGTCTCGATACACCCTCGACTAGGGACCTTGAAGGATGTACTTATGGACTACCATGTCCCCACTAGTATGATCCGCATCATAGTCCAGGTAGTCAAGTATACATCCTAAGGGCTTTACCAACATATAACAGAGAGACAATCAGTATACACGTTAAGGTAAAGAGCAACCAAATAGGATACTATCATGTCGAGCAAGAAAGTCCTCCCTATATATGTCCCAGCATCCACTACAATATACATCCTATGTACAGTAATGGCTTCTAGGGCATACATATAACTAACAATCTCCCACTTGCACTAGGGCTATCTGTAGCAGTGGATGTAGTATCTCATACTCAACCATCCCATAAAAGTCTCTCTCTGGGAATAGGCCTTCGTGAGTGGATCCGCCGTGATATCCTCTGAGTCTGCTCTCCTAACCTCGATCACCCTGGAGATCAACTATCTCCATGATCAGGTGATACTGCCTTAGAATATGTCTGGATTACTGATGGGACGGACGTTCCTTGGCATAAGCCACAACTCCATTGTCACACAATGGGAGGAACATAGTTCATCTCATGAACCAATATACACCCAAACAGCCTCTTTGGTAGCATCTTATGTAGCGATGTATCCTGCCTTTATCGTCTAGTATGTCACGGTATCTAGCTTGGAACTCTTCCAACATACCGTCCCTCGATAGAGGGTAAAGACAATGCCTGTGACTGACATTCAGCCGTCTTTATCACCCTAGAACACTTCCAGTGATTTTTCCCAAGATCGATTGATACCATCTCACTACTGCTAGTGAGATTCCTAACATCCATTTAGATCTATCTCATAGATCCAAAATCCAGGATTTAGTAGGTATCACTTTGATCCTGTGTGGAGAATCATTGTGATAAGCGGAGATTGATCGAGCGTAGCATAGGAAACTCTTTCCCTATCAAGAGTATGTCATCCACGTACTCTACGAGAATCGCCACCATACTCCCTACTACCTTTTTGTATATACAAGGTTCATCTACCATTTTGATGAAGTCAAACTTTTTGACTACGACATCAAAACAGATGTTCCAACTCCGCGATGCCTACTTTATCGTATAAAGCATCTTGTACACGTTTCCGCTGCTCCCACTGTCTACGAAGCCCTCTGGCTGTGTACTTACAGACGTACTCTTCTAAAACACCATCTAGAAAAGCAGTCATGGCACCCAACCGCCAGATATCGTAGGTATGGTATGTAGCCGTGGCAAGTAGGATCTGGATGGACTTAAGCATAGCCACTGGAAAAAGGTTTCATCATTATCCACGCCTGGTCGATGACAAAAACCTTTAACTAGTCTAGCTTTGAAAGTCTCAACTTTTCCATCTACACCAAGTAATCTTCTCAAGATATACTTGCTCCTGATGAGGATTTAACCCTTCAGATAAAGCAACCAAAGTCCATACTTTGTTGGTGTACATGGATTCCATCTCAGATCACTAAGCATCCAGCCATTCTTACAGAGTCTTACTCCTGATGGACAGCTTGAAGCTAGTTGGGTCATCATCTCATGATGTAATCCTCGCTCCCACTGTCACAGAGAAACAGAATTATCTCTCAGGTGGGTGAGGAACCCTACTAGATCGGCGAAGAGGCTGAGGTTCGTTGGTATCTACTGAATCCTTTGGTTCTACCAAATCATCTACTGTAGTTTGTATAGCTGGAACCTTTCCAGTTCTACATTATAGACCTTGCCTCGAGCTTGTCCGGATTTTGCTTTTAGACATTGGCCGGACAACCCCAAATCTTAACTAACTTAAGATATGGGCTCTTCCCTTTCCATATCTCATATGAACTGGTAGGCAACTGATTTGATCGTGACCTTATTCAATAGGTATGCAGCTTCTTAAGTGCATGACTCCCAAAAGGAAAAAGGTGACTCAGTAGTACTCATCATAGAGCACACATTATCATATAGGGTGTAATTGCTCCAACCCGATATACCATCGTGCAATGGTGTATACGGAGGAGTAATGCTGAGAGAGAATCTCATTCTCCTTTAGAATAGTCTAGGATTTCCGTGCTCAAGTATTCTCCTCCTTGATCACATCAAAGGACATAATACTTTTACCCGTATTTTGGTTCTCTACTTCTAACTTATATTCTGTGAATATCTCAAAAGGTTCGGACTTATGTTTCAACAGGAACATATGTCTGAATCTTGAGAGATTATCAGAGAATGTAATGAAATACAAAGAACCGGTCTTGGCATGTGTAGACAGGGGACCTACATACATCAACATGTATCATCCCAAGAGTTCACTAACTCTTTCTCTGTTTCCAATAAACAGAGCTATGGTCATTTTGTCTTTGTGACACGACTGGCAAGTTTTTCATAAGATGCAAATTCAAACTGATTTAAATATGCATCTACATATAACTTCAGCTAGTCGGGTCGCATTGATATGACCTAGTCTACAATACCTTAAGAAGAATTCGTTCATTTCTGAACTCTTCCTCTTGTGTGTGTTCCGTATACTAAGAACTGTAGTTTGATTTAGAACATCAATGCTTTTAGATAACGTGCGTGAACCGATCAACTTTTGATATAGGAAATGTTCAAAACATTATCCAACAATACAAAATATATCCTTTCTTTACTAATAAAGAGACTGATATGATTTTGTATATCAGGTTCGGTATCTAATAACATTCGTTCAGAATCAATGTATTACAATACAGGGTGACAGTGACCAACAGACTTGGCTGCAACATTTGCCCCGTTTTCTGCCTCATGAAACTTATCACCCGTTCTCAGTTTTCTACCTTTTTGTAGCCCTATGTAACAGATTACATATGCGGGATCCTGATGCGGTATCACATACCCAGGACGTAAAGGATACTGAGAAACAGTTCTGTGTAATGAACACACCCGAAGATGATGCATCAACATGTACTTTCTTCGTTTGGGCGGCACGGGAATTCTGGTAATCCCCAATTTCCTGCTCTGTCCTATAACAATTATAAGTTGGAGCGGGACCAACGTTTCCCAGCTCAGTATAACAAGCGGGTCCAGTCAATATATCCGTTTTATTATCTTGATTAAGGCGTGATATGGTCGCTACCTGGAGAGAGAGAGAAGAAAACACTCAGCGTGCGCTCTTGCAAGAATAGATTGGTTATTATTTTATCTAATCAGGATGGCTCCCACTGTTTTTATCAAATCTTCCTTCAAACCCTAAAAGAAAAGACTAGCCGGGATTAATTACACACTACAAGTTCGCCAATCTTTCAGCCAGGCCAGTGTCGGTACTTTGAGGGAGGTCCCCCGTGCTTTCGCACGAACCTAATTAATGTAAACCTCGTTTTCCCAGAGGTGTAACCTCGTTAACACCTTTCTAGACACCTACTTGATCGGCTAATTGTAATGTATAAAACTCTCCCAGGAGTAACTCTTACTCACAGTGGGTATCGGGATCCAACTATCTCATAGAAGGTATGCAATCTCATTGCAAATTTCAACACTTGAAATTCCCGATAATATTTTGCCCCTAGCGTGCTATGACCTTGACGCATGCCAAACAACCCATAGTCCGCTAGTCAAGTTCAACCCGTACATTTCTTGATTGAATTAAACCCACCCGCACGACCCTTGACGCATGCCAAACAACGCCGTACGAATACCCTAATCCAATCGCATCGTATGCTAGCAGATAAGCACTAGTTAGCTACCGTACACTACGCCTTGACGCATGCCAAACAACCGCAGCACGAATACTAACTAGTACTTATCTGAAATGACGAAGGGCTACGACAGGTTTTTCTGAAAACCTATTGCGTAATGAACTTGATATCGTTGTAGAATTGAATGAATTTTGAAATGGAGTGTTTTTGAGGCTTTTCTAGTTTTGCTAAAAGAGTCACTCCCGGTGAAGGGATCGTCGGTCCTTTCCTCGTCGAATAAGGTGCGGGATATATCATATATATCACTGTGCAAAGCAAAAAACTCTTAAAAGCAATCAAAAGACAAACCGAGTGTGTAGCATCTGCCAGTTATTGCTAAAGGAGTCACTCCCGGAGAAGGGATCTCGGTCCTTTCCCTATCGAATAAGGTGCAGGATATATCATATATACCGCTGTGCAAAGCAAGAACTGTAGCTACCTGTTTTATTTTTGAAATTCGATTCTGCAACATCTTAGGTTTTTTTTATTTCATTAATCTCATTAATGAAGTCCCATCATTTAAAGTACCTAAACATCACAGATAAATACGACGTACACTTATGCCATCCGCATTCGCCTCGATGTCCCCTCGTGCACCGTTAGGTTAGGTAACTAACGGCAGAGCGGGGCAGGGCTAGCGCGGGTGTAAAACATAAGTAACGTCTATATAATATATCATATATACTATATACAGTATTTATCACAGAACATCACATGATCACATCACAGATATCGCAACAGAAGAATCATATGAAATATTGGATATACTAGGACGTCCGTGTTTTCAATACGAGCCAGTATAAAACACGGATTCCACGGTCGTGATGAATAGCCAAACCCACACCCCTAGACCCCTACGAGAGCGGCAAGCAACCCTACCAATTCTAGAGTTAGGAAACCCTGACTCGACTCCTCGAGTTGGTCTCCCACTGGACTCCAGAACCTGGTTACTTGTGCTCTCCTCCTTGGGTCTATCCTAGTGCGGATAAGTAAATAATATACAAAAGGTGACATCTTCCGCAACCTGGAAGTGCCCCAATAAAAGAATATTACATACAAGTTTTTACATGAATGAAAATAAAAAACACTCATCTCACATAAAAACCCCCGGGCTATTCAAACACGACGATCCAATATAACATATCCAGCAACACATAACATCACATGTCATCAACGTAAGTAAATATGCGCATCCCAATTGTCATTGACATATAGCAACGAAACCGGCGATATCACATATTACACTTACGGTCACAGAAAAGAAAGTGTAAAACTACAACAGTTGGAATCCGCAACCACCTCAGACATCGCATTCCTGACCAAATGAATTCCTTAGACATCGCATGCCTAACAATTATAAACCGCGCATTTTAGTCTCATTATCGAAAACACTTTTCAATATCAAATCGGGCAATTCAACAAGATTCCCGACATTCTGTTCGAATGCTCGTCGCAAACTTCAGTAGGCGGCCGCACCCCCGATGCCGTCGACAAAGTGCACCAAGGCGGAACACCACTGCCGCGAGCACCCAAACGGATGCTTTCGGCGACGGGGTTCTCCTACAGTCACTTGGTCGGGGCTATGGGGTGTGGCAGTCTATTAAGTTTACCAGGCGAGTATCCGCGTACGCTACGTGATTGCGACGGACTTTTGATCACATCAAAATTCCGTGGCAACCGATCAAGTGAGACTAAACCGCTATGTTTATAACATTCATTCAGTTATCTCATAACTATTTGTGAATTCCAATTATTGTATCACATTCCAGATAAACAGAAAATGTTAAACTTTCCGATCGAACAGTCGAACACCCAAGTTTTCCCAAAACAGATCAACACATGAAACAAGTTTAAAAACATCCACTTCGTGCCTCAGTATCAACGGTCCAGCCGTAGAAGGGTCAAGCCAACGCCTCACATGTGGTACGCCGTACTGCCCCAAACCCTAAGGTTCAAAGGGCAGTTCAAGACGGTCACATAATCGAGTTAAGGTTTGTTGTCTTCTAGAGGGTCCATCGCGTTACTTGCACTACTTAGAACGTTATTAAACCATAGAAAGATCCAACACTTGGAAATTTCCCGACAGGGGAAAAATTGGGTATTTATATCCGGTCGAACTTTTTAACATATTCAAAAAAATTATCCGGAAAAACACAGACAAGATTAGACAATCCGATCGAATCACCGAAGTCCCAATACAACCCCAGAAAACTCAACTGTTGAGTGCAGATTAAAACTTGCCAGAGAACATAGGAAACAGATACGGGCATTACTGTATCAAAACGACTCCCAATCATTACAGACGGCCGCGGAACCGCCGCAAAAGGAGGCTCTTGCCGCGGTTCCGCGACGCTATAGTGGAGTTAGGGGTTCGTTTTCTACATTAACTCTTATAATTTCCTGCTCTATTTTCTGAGAATTTTTAATTCACAAAAATCCCTGTTTTTGAAAAAAGTCCAGAGAGCATGGAAAATTGGGGTTTCGGGTTCGATCGGGTTTCTAACATCGTCTACGCATCGCCTAAAGCTCTAGCTAGGCTCTGATACCACTGTAGGGTTCCTAGGCACACTAACGAGGTCTCACAAGGCATCAACCATGCCAATTTCAAATTTTACGGGTGCCGAGAAACCCTAATACGGATCGTTAACTAGAATTTTAGGTGACAAAAGAAACTAGTTAACAACTTAACTAAAAGAACGGAAATACAACCTTTGTAGATCCGGTCCTCCACCTCCATAGCTCCACAATGAAGTCTCCTCGCTGTCCAAATCGAATCCCGGGCTCTAGCGTCGGCTTCATCGGAGAAATGGGCGGGCTAGGTCATCGACTACGATGCCGAAGATGATCTACGTCGAGGCATCACAAGATCAAGCTCCAACTTCACCAAGTCATGAAAACTTGTGAAGGAAACACCCTATACTACTTGGCAAGAGGTAGAGGATGAAGAAATAGGAGGTGGGTTCACTTTAGAATTGGATTTCTCACTCATTTGCTCAAGTTGCCATTGATGGAGCAAGGTTTCTTCATGTTGATGATGAAGAAGAAGAAGAAGAAAATATGTAACACTTTAGGATAAGGGTTAGTGGATAATTATAATTAAATAATGGTTTTTAATAAAAAGTTTACCAAATTGTGTTTTAAATATTTTTCCTAATTTAATAATTATTTTTCCAAAATTTTCCTAGGCTTGCACACACATGTGCATGTAAACTAGGGTTTTTAAAAGAGGTAAATACAATAATTATTAACCATGGTGGGTTAATTGTAGGATTAATTCTTTTGGGGTTTAAGTAAGTTTAATTAATTAGTTAAGAGGTTGCTTTAATTTGAATTTTAGATTTAGTGTTGACTTGTGAGAGAGAGAGAGAGGGGGCATCATGGCTCAAGCCATGCTTGCCATTAATGAGGTGAGAGAGAGAGAGGGGTGACTTTTGTGGGAATGATTGTGGTGGCTCTCATTTCCTTTTTGTTTTTCTCTCAAAGTCTCACACCCACACACTCTCACACTCTCACATACACAACACACCAACACACTCACACAACACACCCACTTACCTCAGTAGACCCCCAGCAGCAGCAGCAAGCAAAGCAACAGCAACAACTGATGCCTGAAGCAGTAGCAACAGCAAGCAATGGCAGCAACAACAGAAATCAGCAGTAGCAACAGTTAGCAGCAGCAACAACACCCAGTGCAGCCCCTTCACTTCATTTCTCCACCTTCCTGCAGCTCCCTAGGGTCGAGAGTGAGGTATACTTCCTATCTTATCCCCTAGTTAGCGTAGATTGCGTAGTTTTGCTTCGGTTTTGGATATTTGTGTGTTTTAATGCGATATGGGGGTGTTTAGTGGGAACTTGGTGCTAAGGTGATGTGTTAGGGTTTCAGTAGCTTGTTAGTGAGTTAGTGAGACCATTGTAACCTAGTGCAACCCCAGTTACGCTAAAATACCACGAATTTCACAAATTGTTGCAAAATGTCGTTTTTGTACAGATTTTTAGGATTCAGTGATCTGCTCTTATTGCATGAGTTTTAGAAAGTTTTAAACAACTGCAGAATGCTAGGCAGGCTTTTTCAGGAAATTGTGTGAAGTTCGAGCCCAGTTCACCGGATTTTGCCCGGCGGCCCTTCATTGTCGGCCCGGCGACGCCGGCCTCCCCTCCCCAATTTGTGTTGTGTTTTGTTCAGGGTAGTTTCTGGGGGTGTTTTGCAGTGTTTGGTCCTGTTGAATTTGTGGGATTTCTTCCAGGTAAAAATCTGGGAGTTGTTTCCCTTTTGTTAGGGTGTGGGTTTAGTGTGACATGCATGTTTGTTTTGGTCTGGTGCGTGCTACGCATCGTAGCGCGTCGGGGTGGTTCTTGGTTCAGCACACACACGTGTTTTAGCGTATCGCGCACACGCGCGATTGGTTTGCGACACGAGTTTCTAGTTTGACCGTGATATCGCGTTCTTGGCGAAATTAAACTTATATGTGTAATATGTGTTGTGATTTTAGGTTCGCAGGCCAGTGAGACGGACGCCGAGAAGAAGGGTAAGCAAGTGGTTGGATACACTTAGCGCGAGACACTGTGAGTAGATTTCACATCTACGGGGATATCGCCCGCATGGCGTTATGCGTCAGGAATGATAGGATTTTATTACTATATGTTGCATGCACCCCATAGACCGTCATCGCATATTGCATTCCCTGCTGTGTTGATATATATATATATATTGCGTAGAACTGATAGAACACCGCACTATTACTAACGGTTTATGTTGCACGGGCACTATTTTGCATGCTACACACACACCGTTAGTAATTGCCATGCCACACTCACTGTAGAACTGCCATGATTATACTGTTGTATTATTGCTGTAGTTCATCTTACATGTGATTGATTATGATTTCCTGTAAATTTGGGAGCCGCATGACATCTTTAAAAACGGAACTATTTCAAAAAGCGGCTTTCCCTTATATACCTGCCATGGATTGATTACATCGTACCTCGCATTGGATTGACTTATTGGTGATGGATTTTCATGTGATTTCTGGTTTTGAGGACCGTGGAATTATTTAAGAAAAGATGCATTATTTTGAAAACCCGGTACCTCGTGATATGATATTTTGGTGTGTCCACCACGCGTTTTCTCGGTGCTGAGACGTGTGCTTGAAACCCGATTCGAGGAGTGGATGTTCCGTTTGCGGGTTCGTGGTGGGCCCGGTATGGTTCCCCTCGGCGAGATGATCGATGGGATTTGCCGATTGAGCCTGGAGGCGGGCGAGTACCTACCGGTGATTGGTTGGACCTGGCAGTTGTCCGGAGGATACTGACCAGAGTCGAGTGATGGATGCGGGATGATCCGTGCTGCCGGGGCCGAGGGCCGATACCGCAGACAGACCCCGTGGGGCCGGTCCGGACTGACGGCGCCCGATATTCGAGGATTTACGTGTCGATGCTGGACACGAGTATTTATGATGTTTTGGGTGCCGATGTTGGGCACTCGTGATTCCTCCGAGATATACAGGATTTGAGGGCCGATGGGTGTGCCGGCGCCTGAGTATATGTGGGATTTGGGTGCAGTTTGAGACACCGATCATTGTTTTCCATGTTGACATGGTCCATGTAGATATTATTTATCCCATACTCAGTATTGATCACTATACATCTCATCCTGTGGCATTTACCTGTTAGAGTACATGCACTACTATTGTATCCACTGTTGACATGCATTGATATCATCTGCTGGCATTAGTAGAGCCACGCTTTATGTGCATGCTTGCGATCACCTTTATATGTTATCTCTATTCACGAGTTGGCAACTCACCCCCGTTGTGCCACAGTATTTGCAGGTTGCCCTTGGGAGTAGTCACGGCTGGCTGTTACCGCATCTTTTGGCACAGATACCCCTTTTGAGCAGAGATAGCCTTTTTGCTGTTTAGGTGGGTTTTGTACGGTATCTGTTATCCCTTCAGTTATATATTGATGTATCTAGTATTCTCCATCTACTTTCTGTATTGACTTAGAGACAGTTGTGAGGACGATATGTATGATTTTATATTCTGGTGTCGAGCTCGCATGTGGGCCGACGTTACTTTATGCAGTCTCATCTTTTATGATATTGTCCTTGTTTACTGTGTATTCTTCGCTACGGCGTCGTATATCATATTGTGATGCTTTATTCATGTCACTTGTTATTTCCGCTACACCTTGCTTTTACCCGACTTTCGGGGCTAATGTTTTAAAAAAGGGAAATGTTACCAAAATTATAAAACTTATAACTATTGAACTTAAAAAGGATTTCTACTAAATAAATGAAAGTTTTTCGGACATGTGTGATTGTTTTTACAAAATGTTTTAAAATCACTCTATAATTATCGGTTTTGATTTCTGGGTTCGGCTTACTTAGCCGCGTTGCACCTGTAGACGTTGCGTGGTTAAGTGCCGGTCACGAGTCGAATTCTCGGGTCGTGACAAAGTTGGTATCAGAGCGTAGGTTTTACCTTCGGAGTGTAGGATGACCCTGGTATGATGGAGTAGGTAGCTGCAGCAGGGTAGCGTAGCGTGCGTATGTTCCGCGGCATACTCACGACACGGTACTCCGCTTACGCGACCTTAGGACTTACTGATTTGATCCCTCCTTATATTCTTGCGATTCGATTTCCGTGTTCTTATCGAATCCAAATTTTCTTTCAGCCATTATGCCGCCTAAGACTACGAGGGCACAGAGAGCGGCCGCGAGGGCCGAGATTCGTGTTGACTCGTCCGAGACGAGGACTGATCCGGGCAGTACACCGGTTGTACCCGAGAAGGCTGTTCCTGCCGTGACAGAGCAGATCGCCACGTTAGGGGCTGGTATGCAGGAGATGCGCCAGACGGTGGGATCTAGCATGCAGGAGATGCGCCAGATGATAGGATCGCTTGTTGAGACGCTTCGAGCGCAGCGACCAGAGGTGGCTCCACCAGTTCCAGAGACCGCTATGGTACCTACCGCACAGCCAGTTGCCCCTGCAGCCACGGAGGTGATTACAGTATCGCTATCAGAGTTCATGAGGCTGAAGCCTCCAGTATTCACAGGCACCGATACAGCCGAGGACCCACAGTCTTTCATCGACAGGATGGCCCGGATATGCCGTTCCCTCAGATGCGCAGATGCGAGATGGGTCGAGTTCGCGAGCTTTCGCCTGGAAGGTCTTGCGCAGAAATGGTGTGATTCAGTGGAGAAGGGCAGAGCAGCAGGTCTTTCTCCTATGACTTGGACGGAGTTCGTGACCATATTTCTAGCCCGTTTCCTTCCCCGGAGTGTTAGAGATGCCCGAGCACGCAGATTTGAGTCCTTGCGCCAGACGCCAGGGATGACAGTGGCAGAGTGTGACGTACTGTTTACAGAGCTAGCAGTCTACGCCCCACATTTAGTGGCTACCGAGGAGCTGCGAGTCCGGAGATTTGTTCGAGGCTTGCTTTCACTAGTGTTCCTCGCGATCAGCGCGCAGCACTACGAGACCTATGCAGCAGCTGTAGACGCAGCCCTACTGGTCGAGGAGCACCTTGTTGAGACTTCGGCACTTCCAGAGCCGAAGAGAGTTCGTACCAGTATTTCCGCACGGAGGCAGTCATTCAGACGCCGCGACAGGTATCGTTCCGGTACGAGGAGTAGCAGAGATTCGGGACGAGGTCGGATGTTTAGTTCGTATCCCCAGGAAGGTCAGCAGTCGCCGCGGGGTTGCTACAGATGCGGCAGCCTACTTCACCTCGTTCGAGATTGTCCAGAGACACACCGGAGGGAGGCGGCAGCACCGCATGTTACCTTACCACCTTCACCACCCCAGAGGGCGTTGCCCGTTGTGCCTACCATTGCTCCGCGCCAGACTTACGCACAGAAAGGTCGTGGGCGTGGAGGAGTTGCTCAGAGAGGACGAGATGACCGAGGCCGAGGTCAGCCAGTCACAGGTGGTGGACAGGCGAGGGTTTTCGCTTTGACACATCAGGACGCGCAGGCGTCCAATGCAGTGGTTTCAGGTATCCTCCCTGTATGTTCAGTTGATGCACATGTACTGTTCGATCCCGGATCCACACACTCGTACGTATCCATGCACTTTGTGCCGAGTTTGGGTAGAGAGTCCGGCTTGCTTGATCAGCCGCTTGTGGTGACTACTCCTGTGGGAGAGTCGTTTGTGGCTAGGCACGTGTTCCGATCCTGTATCGTCTGTATTGGCGAGAGAGAGTTGCATGTCGACTTGATCCTTCTGGAGATGTTGGACTTCGACGTTCTTTTGGGCATGGATTGGTTAGCCACGTGCTATGCTTCTGTGGACTGCCGCGAGAAGACAGTTAGATTCTGTTTCCCCGGCGAGTCGGTTTTTGTTGTGTTAGGGGACCGTAGTGCCGACCCTCACAGTGTGATTTCTTCTTTTCGCGCTGGACAGCTTTTGAGGAAGGGATGTCAGGGATTTCTCGTCTATGTTTGCGATGCTCGCGCTACAGAGGTTCCATTGGATCAGGTTCCGGTTGTTAGCGAGTTTCCTGATGTGTTCCCTGACGAGCTTCCTGGGTTGCCGCCCGAGCGCGACATTTCTTTCTGTATTGATTTGGTTCCTGGCTCGGGGCCTATTTCTATACCGCCCTATCGGATGGCCCCGGCGGAACTTCGTGAGCTGAAGGGTCAGTTACAAGATTTGTTGGACAAGGGACTTATTCGACCCAGTATTTCTCCTTGGGGTGCTCCAGTCCTGTTCGTCAAGAAGAAGGATGGCAGTTTGCGTCTTTGTATCGACTACCGCCAGCTGAACAGGGTGACAGTGCGGAACAGGTATCCTTTGCCGTGTATCGACGATTTGTTCGACCAGCTTCAGGGGGCAGGGTACTTTTCGAGGATCGATTTGCGATCGGGCTATCATCAGCTGCGGGTTCGACAGGAGGACATTCCCAGGACCGCTTTCCGTACGCGCTACGGCCATTACGAGTTTTTGGTGATGTCGTTCGGACTCACCAATGCGCCAGCAGCCTTCATGGACTTGATGAACCGCATTTTCTGGCCTTACTTGGATCTGTTCATTATAGTCTTCATCGACGATATCTTGGTGTATTCCCGGAGTAGTGACGAGCACGAGCAGCACCTGCGGATTACTTTGCAGACATTGAGGGAGCACCAGCTTTATGCGAAATTCTCCAAGTGTGCTTTTTGGCTGGACAGTAGATTTCTTGGGGCACGTGATTTCACGAGACGGTATATGTGTTGACCCGAGGAAGATCGAGGCCGTTCAGCGTTGGCCTAGACCCACATCGGTGACGGAGATCCGCAGTTTTTTGGGATTGGCCGGTTACTACAGGCGTTTTGTGCAGGACTTCTCCCGCATTGCTACACCGTTGATCGGGTTGACCCGGAAGGGAGTTCCCTTCGATTGGACGGAGGAGTGCGAGCACAGTTTCCAGCAGTTACGGACTCAGCTGACGACGGCACCGGTGTTATCTTTACCTTCCGGATCGGGCGGATTTATGGTCTTTTGTGATGCTTCTCGAGTGGGATTGGGATGCGTTCTGATGCAGCGTGATAGGGTGATCGCGTATACCTCGCGACAATTGAAGAAGCACGAGCAGAACTACCCCACTCATGATTTGGAGATGGCAGCAGTGGTCTTCGCACTTAAGATCTGGCGACATTACCTTTACGGCGAGTCGTGCAAGATATTTACGGATCACAAGAGCTTGAAATACATATTCCAGCAGCGGGACCTGAACCTTCGACAGCGTCGATGGATGGAGTTAGTGAAGGATTATGACTGCGAGATCTTATATCACCCGGGCAAGGCAAATGTGGTGGCGGATGCTTTGAGCCGGAGGCCCGGGAGTAGTTTATCTTGTTTGAGCGCAGTACAGGAGCAGTCATCGGCAGATTGGCAGATATTATGCGACAATCGAGTGCAGTTCGAGTTCACGCCGATTGGAGGACAGATAGCACATGTCCGTGCACGTCCACAGTTGATCGATCGTATACGTGAGGCACAGCTCAGTGATGACCGATGTTCAGAGATCATGGCACAGATGGGACAGGGCAGATTTTCCGAGTTCGTGATCGATGATCAGGGGGTCCTACGGTTTGGAGTCAGACTGTGCGTACCAGATGCTGAAGGGCTGAGACGCGAGATTCTTGAGGAGGCACATCGATCGGTGTATAGCGTCCATCCCGGTTCCACCAAGATGTATCATGATATGAGAGATGTTTATTGGTGGGACGGAATGAAGAGGGACATCGCAGATTTTGTGTCGAGATGCCTGACTTGTCAGCAAGTCAAGGCTGAGCACCAGAGGCCCGCGGGAGAGCTACAGCCGTTACCCATTCCGGAGTGGAAATGGGAACAGATTTCGATGGATTTCGTGGTGGGTCTACCCAGGACTAGTCGGGGGTATGACTCCATCTGGGTGATCGTGGATCGTTTGACGAAAGCGGCTCACTTCCTACCGGTGAAGACGACTTTCGGATTTACTCAGTATGCCCAGATCTACATTGACGAGATAGTGCGACTACACGGAGTCCCGACGTGCATTGTGTCCGACAGAGGCACCCAGTTTACCAGTAGACTATGGCAGAGGCTTCAGGAGGCTTTGGGCACTCGCATGAGTTTCAGCACGGCATTTCATCCGCAGACCGACGGACAGTCAGAGCGGACCATTCAGACTCTCGAGGACATGCTCAGAGCTTGTGTATTAGATTTCGGAGGTAGCTAGGATCATCATTTGCCCTTAGCAGAGTTCTCCTACAATAACAGCTACCAGGAGACTATTCAGATGGCACCATTTGAGGCTCTTTATGGGAGGAGATGCAGGTCACCAACTTGTTGGACAGAGCTCAGTGAGAGCAGTATCTTAGGGCCACAGATCGTTGAGGAGACGACAGCGAAGATCCAGTTGATTCGCGACAGGATGAGAGCAGCGCAGAGTAGGCAGAAGGCTTATGCAGACCGTCGACGACGCAGACTTGAGTTTTCTGTTGGTGATCATGTTTTCTTGAGGGTCTCCCCAATGAAAGGTGTGATGAGGTTTGGGAAGAAGGGGAAGCTCAGTCCCAGGTATGTGGGCCCCTTCGAGATCCTCGAGCGTGTCGGTGCAGTAGCTTACCGGTTAGCCCTTCCGCCCAGCTTTCCAGATGTGCACCCCGTATTCCATGTTTCGATGCTCCGCAGATATCTTCATGATCCTTCGCATGCGATTCAGCATCCGACGATCCAGCTTGAGCGCGATCTTTCCTATGCAGAGCAGCCGGTGATGATCTTGGATCGGCAAGTGAAGAAATTGAGATCGAAGGACATTCCATCAGTTAAGGTACTTTGGCGTGGTCAGAACCGTGAGGAGGTCACTTGGGAGACTGAAAGCGAGATGATGAAGACGTATCCCCATCTTTTTGAAGGTAACCTTAGTTAGATTTTTGAAATTCGGGGACGAATTTCTTTAAGGGGGAGAGATTGTAACACCTTAGGATAAGGGTTAGTGGATAATTATAATTAAATAATGGTTTTTAATAAAAAGTTTACCAAATTGTGTTTTAAATATTTTTCCTAATTTAATAATTATTTTTCCAAAATTTTCCTAGGCTTGCACACACATGTGCATGTAAACTAGGGTTTTTAAAAGAGGTAAATACAATAATTATTAACCATGGTGGGTTAATTGTAGGATTAATTCTTTTGGGGTTTAAGTAAGTTTAATTAATTAGTTAAGAGGTTGCTTTAATTTGAATTTTAGATTTAGTGTTGACTTGTGAGAGAGAGAGAGAGGGGGCATCATGGCTCAAGCCATGCTTGCCATTAATGAGGTGAGAGAGAGAGAGGGGTGACTTTTGTGGGAATGATTGTGGTGGCTCTCATTTCCTTTTTGTTTTTCTCTCAAAGTCTCACACCCACACACTCTCACACTCTCACATACACAACACACCAACACACTCACACAACACACCCACTTACCTCAGCAGACCCCCAGCAGCAGCAGCAAGCAAAGCAACAGCAACAACTGATGCCTGAAGCAGTAGCAACAGCAAGCAATGGCAGCAACAGCAGAAATCAGCAGTAGCAACAGTTAGCAGCAGCAGCAACACCCAGTGCAGCCCCTTCACTTCATTTCTCCACCTTCCTGCAGCTCCCTAGGGTCGAGAGTGAGGTATACTTCCTATCTTATCCCCTAGTTAGCGTAGATTGCGTAGTTTTGCTTCGGTTTTGGATATTTGTGTGTTTTAATGCGATATGGGGGTGTTTAGTGGGAACTTGGTGCTAAGGTGATGTGTTAGGGTTTCAGTAGCTTGTTAGTGAGTTAGTGAGACCATTGTAACCTAGTGCAACCCCAGTTACGCTAAAATACCACGAATTTCACAAATTGTTGCAAAATGTCGCTTTTGTACAGATTTTTAGGATTCAGTGATCTGCTCTTATTGCATGAGTTTTAGAAAGTTTTAAACAACTGCAGAATGCTAGGCAGGCTTTTTCAGGAAATTGTGTGAAGTTCGAGCCCAGTTCACCGGATTTTGCCCGGCGGCCCTTCATTGTCGGCCCGGCGACGCCGGCCTCCCCTCCCCAATTTGTGTTGTGTTTTGTTCAGGGTAGTTTCTGGGGGTGTTTTGCAGTGTTTGGTCCTGTTGAATTTGTGGGATTTCTTCCAGGTAAAAATCTGGGAGTTGTTTCCCTTTTGTTAGGGTGTGGGTTTAGTGTGACATGCATGTTTGTTTTGGTCTGGTGCGTGCTACGCATCGTAGCGCGTCGGGGTGGTTCTTGGTTCAGCACACACACGTGTTTTAGCGTATCGCGCACACGCGCGATTGGTTTGCGACACGAGTTTCTAGTTTGACCGTGATATCGCGTTCTTGGCGAAATTAAACTTATATGTGTAATATGTGTTGTGATTTTAGGTTCGCAGGCCAGTGAGACGGACGCCGCGAAGAAGGGCAAGCAAGTGGTTGGATACACTTAGCGCGAGACACTGTGAGTAGATTTCACATCTACGGGGATATCGCCCGCATGGCGTTATGCGTCAGGGCTGATAGGATTTTATTACTATATGTTGCATGCACCCCATAGACCGTCATCGCATATTGCATTCCCTGCTGTGTTGATATATATATATATTGCGTAGAACTGATAGAACACCGCACTATTACTAACGGTTTATGTTGCACGGGCACTATTTTGCATGCTACACACACACCGTTAGTAATTGCCATGCCACACTCACTGTAGAACTGCCATGATTATACTGTTGTATTATTGCTGTAGTTCATCTTACATGTGATTGATTATGATTTCCTGTAAATTTGGGAGCCGCATGACATCTTTAAAAACGGAACTATTTCAAAAAGCGGCTTTCCCTTATATACCTGCCATGGATTGATTACATCGTACCTCGCATTGGATTGACTTATTGGTGATGGATTTTCATGTGATTTCTGGTTTTGAGGACCGTGGAAATATTTAAGAAAAGATGCATTATTTTGAAAACCCGGTACCTCGTGATATGATATTTTGGTGTGTCCACCACGCGTTTTCTCGGTGCTGAGACGTGTGCTTGAAACCCGGTTCGAGGAGTGGATGTTCCGTTTGCGGGTTCGTGGTGGGCCCGGTATGGTTCCCCTCGGCGAGATGATCGATGGGATTTGCCGATTGAGCCTGGAGGCGGGCGAGTACCTACCGGTGATTGGTTGGACCTGGCAGTTGTCCGGAGGATACTGACCAGAGTCGAGTGATGGATGCGGGATGATCCGTGCTGCCGGGGCCGAGGGCCGATACCGCAGACAGACCCCGTGGGGCCGGTCCGGACTGACGGCGCCCGATATTCGAGGATTTACGTGTCGATGCTGGACACGAGTATTTATGATGTTTTGGGTGCCGATGTTGGGCACTCGTGATTCCTCCGAGATATACAGGATTTGAGGGCCGATGGGTGTGCCGGCGCCTGAGTATATGTGGGATTTGGGTGCAGTTTGAGACACCGATCATTGTTTTCCATGTTGATATGGTCCATGTAGATATTATTTATCCCATACTCAGTATTGATCACTATACATCTCATCCTGTGGCATTTACCTGTTAGAGTACATGCACTACTATTGTATCCACTGTTGACATGCATTGATATCATCTGCTGGCATTAGTAGAGCCACGCTATATGTGCATGCTTGCGATCACCTTTATATGTTATCTCTATTCACGAGTTGGCAACTCACCCCCGTTGTGCCACAGTGTTTGCAGGTTGCCCTTGGGAGTAGTCACGGCTGGCTGTTACCGCATCTTTTGGCACAGATACCCCTTTTGAGCAGAGATAGCCTTTTTGCTGTTTAGGTGGGTTTTGTACGGTATCTGTTATCCCTTCAGTTGTATATTGATGTATCTAGTATTCTCCATCTACTTTCTGTATTGACTTAGAGACAGTTGTGAGGACGATATATATGATTTTATATTCTGGTGTCGAGCTCGCATGTGGGCCGACGTTACTTTATGCAGTCTCATCTTTTATGATATTGTCCTTGTTTACTGTGTATTCTTCGCTACGGCGTCGTATATCATATTGTGATGCTTTATTCATGTCACTTGTTATTTCCGCTACACCTTGCTTTTACCCGACTTTCGGGGCTAATGTTTTAAAAAAGGGAAATGTTACCAAAATTATAAAACTTATAACTATTGAACTTAAAAAGGGTTTCTACTAAATAAATGAAAGTTTTTCGGACATGTGTGATTGTTTTTACAAAATGTTTTAAAATCACTCTATAATTATCGGTTTTGATTTCTGGGTTCGGCTTACTTAGCCGCGTTGCGCCTGTAGACGTTGCGTGGTTAAGTGCCGGTCACGAGTCGAATTCTCGGGTCGTGACAAAATATTATGATAAGTTTTTTTAAAATAAAAAAGAAAATGAATACTTATCATAATGTAAACTATGGTTAGGTGTAGAGAATTGACTAAGGTTAGATGAATGGTTAGGGTTAAGCATGAAGACAAAATGGTCACTTTGGTCAAACCTTCATGAAGCTTCAACAAGCTTCAAGAATGAAAGAAACCATTTTGTTTTCTTTTGCCATTTCTTTTTAATCCAAATTAAAAAGATAAAAGAATGAATAAAATAAAAACCCTAACCATTTACTTAACCAAGGTTTAATTCTTTACACTTAACCAAATGAGCAAGTATCATCAATCATGATACAAACATGTGCACAAAAGTATATCACATATACAACTTGCACATCAAGTGAGAAAATCCATTTAAAGTGAACCAATACTAGTTAATGCAAAGTAATATATCAAATATATAATTATGCATTAAATCATTAAATCAACACTTGATTTAACGATACGGTCATATCGCATGTGACCGACTAATATCCAATGTATCGGCTTATCGAATCAATCCTTGATTCGATAACTAGGTTATATCGCATACAACCATATCGATACATTCATCGCGAGAATACAATACGGTATCACATACACGCATTATTCTCGGTCCCGCACATATCTCATATGCGCTCCTATTTCGTTTCGCTTGAGCTAGAAAACCTCTGTGTAGGACTCTAAAGACTCGTCAATACGCCGGCAGCAGGTGATGATCATATCAAACACCCACAAGCCGCAAGCGGTCTGCTAAACGTAACGGCCACCCGGGTATTAAGCGATGAGAAGATCGACGAGCAAGCCCGCTCACACTCCTGTGAATCCAACCAGTAACACTTACCGTACAGTCCGGTCTCGTCGTCTGATATGTCGCATATCTCGCCTAGGGGTGGTAAACGTCAGACCCCAATAGCTCGATAAGTCGTGTCGATATGAGGTCTATAACAATTCGAGAAACTACTAGTAACACTTACCAGTAAATCTCAGCAATCCTGGCCAGGGATTTCCGGTTATAGCCAATCGAACACAGCGCAACATCAACTCCCTATACCGGGAGAGACGAATCCCCTCCTATCGCTCATTGCCTCCATGTGACTTGGGACTGTACCCAAAAGCCACCGTTTTGCACGCCCTCTTGGACGTGGTAAGGTGGAAATCAAAGTACAGTGGGAACCACACAAGACTCTATGACGATCTCGGGTCAACAGACTACTCTGTACCAGTGTCACCAGAGAACTGCCATCTGACGTAAGGTATGATACCATCTGGGAGTTCTCGGCGAGTCCGTCCAGTGTACCCAGTCTCCACTGAGCACCCGTATATCATCTCTGATGTCAAACACCAATGGATATGGGATCATCCATCGCCCATCTGTATGGGTCGAGAAGGTATACGCTAGTCTACTCTGGTATATCGATGCCCCGTCTCGATACACCCTCGACTAGGGACCTTGAAGGATGTACTTATGGACTACCATGTCCCCACTAGTATGATCCGCATCATAGTCCAGGTAGTCAAGTACACATCCTAAGGGCTTTACCAACATGTAACAGAGAGACAATCAGTATACACGTTAAGGTAAAGAGCAACCAGATAGCATACTATCATGTCGAGCAAGAAAGTCCTCCCTATATATGTCCCAGCATCCACTACAATATACATCCTATGTACAGTAATGGCCTCTAGGGCATACATATAACTAACAATCTCGCACCAGCACGGAGTGGTCACCACCTCGACGTCCGTCTCAATACAACAGACGAGATGTCACGACGGCGTTCTTCCTCCAACGGGATTCGTACATGACAAAGCAAATGAACGAAGGCCAAATTCCTAGCTTCAGGGTCTTAACGGCAAGTCATATAAAACCGAAAAGACCATCGGAGATCATCTCGCACCAGCACGGAGTGGTCACCCTCTCGACGTTCGTCTCAATACAACAGATGAGATGTCACGACAGCGTTCTTCCTCCAACGGGATTCGGACGTGACAAAGAAAACGAAGCGAAGGACAAATTCCTACCTTCAGGGTCTTAACGGCAAGTCATATAAAACCGGAAAGACCATCGGAGATCATCTCGCACCAACGCGGAGTGGTCACCGCCTTGACATTCGTCTCGATACAGCAGACGAGATGTCACCCCAGCGTTCTTCCTCCAACAGGATTCAGACGCGACAATTAAACAGCGAAGCCACGGCAAAGTCCCTAGTTCCAAATCTCGACGGTTCACCAACAACCTAGAGACAACCGCGACATTCATATCGATATAGAGGACGCGATGCCAGTAAACGAAGCAAATGCCAAATTCCTAGCTTCAGGGTCTTAACGGCAAGTCATATAAAACCGGAAAGACCATTGGAGATCATCTCGCACCAACGCGGAGTGGTCCCCACCTTGACATTCGTCTCGATACAGCAGACGAGATGTCACCCCAGCGTTCTTCCTCCAACAGGATTCAGACGCGACAATCAAACAGCGGAGCCACGGCAAAGTCCCTAGTTCCAAACCTCGACGGTTCACCAATAACCTAGAGACAACCGTGACATTCGTCTCGATATAGAGGACGCGATGCCAGCAAACGAAGAAAAGGCCAAATTCCTAGCTTCAGGGTCTTAATGGCAAGTTATATAAAGCTTGAAAGACTATCGGAGATCATCCCACACCAGCGCGGAGTGGTTATGACTCATCGGGGCTCTCCAAAATGAGCCTAATCTCAAGTAAAAAGTGACATGGAATATCCCTACGCTTGCTCTTTCGACGGTAATATACCTGGAAGATTACTTGAAGACGTCTTGTCCAGCCCCCGAAGGGATCAGAGACACGACAATCGCAAGGCTACTCGAACAGCAAGATTGCATATCGAGGAATATATCAGCCAACGCGATGGTATGACGGACAAAACCCTAAGTACCACAGACCCTAACGGACCTCTGCCGTAAAGAGCAAAGGTTAACTGTGACGTTAGGATGTTCTTGCGAGGAGCGCTCGCTTCGGCTCGACTCGTGAGGAAAATCCTTAGGCAGTGGGGATTAAAAAAAACCTGTTTCCTAAGCACTGGGACCCTGCAAGTCGGTCCAAAATAGACTCTTGCATACTATTCACGGGTCACACTCTCCAAAGTCGAATCTCGACAAGGAGGGAAACAACCGCTTACGGGTCCTCTCGACTTGTAAGAGGGAAAATTCTCTTATAAGATCTTTACGATTTATAAGAGAAAAAGCACTTAGGAATCCTCACGATTCCTAAGGAAAAAATGCACCTACGAGATCCTCTCGATCCGTAGGGAGAAAATTTTCTATGAGACCCTCACGGCTGATAGAATTGAAAAGTCTTAGGCAACAGATCTGAACCTGCGGTCTAAGCTATCACTGCCTCTTGAAGAAGCCAATACAGGATGCTCGCTCTATCATCCGTCAACCATGTTTACTAAGGCAGCATACTGATAATAAAAGAAAGAAGAAAGCGACAGAAAGAACATCCGATTTGCATTTGATCAAGCGTTCGAGACACATTCATGCATGTGCAAAAGACCCAGAACGAGAAATAAGACAAGTTGAAATAAAAAAAATTCATTCATATTGCTAAGGGTTCTTACAATCATAAAGAAATAAACAAAGACATTATTCTAATGATTACAACGGTATAACCTCAGATCCAGGGCACGGATTAAGGAATTCAAAAGTAAGGCCGTCTAGAGTCTTTCTGGCCTTTCTGATTATTCTCGTGCGCAGCCTCTCGCGCTCACATGTGTCAAGGTCTTCGGCAAGGCCCCCCCATCCTTCAATAAGGAGCAATTATCATCGTCTGTTGAAAAATTTGATGCAGAATGTCGATGAGGATATCTCGCCGTTTCTTCGAGATCAGCCCCGACAGGTACACTGAATGCACCTTGTCTTCGGCATCATCCAGCGTATTAAGAGGCATGGCCTCGTGAAACCCCGGGAGTGCTCTCCAAATTGCTCCCAGCATGACTTTCAAGAGAGCAGAACGGCGAGGAAGCAGCCAACCAACGCGTGCGTTCAGGCGACCCATAACCTCCGCACACTGGGCATCTGTAAACTCCTGGTTTTGGTGACGACCCTGTACGCGGATATCCTCGTAGGTGATGAATTCGTGCAGACTGTATAGATGAAAAGCCATAATGCCTGAAGGAAACATCATTGGAATATTAGCAATGAGGAAAAAAGACACAGGGAGTTAAACTTCTCGAGAGCAATGCTCTGCAGACAGGAGTGACACCTGTCGAAATCAGTTATGAGGAGAATTTGAAGAAAATCCCCTAAGAACATTGAGAGCTTTGCTCTGAAAAGATGATATAATGATAATAATAATATAAAATGCCATCTTTAACCTCCAAGATCCATGAAAAACTCTTAAGAGTTCTTCTATATGATTTGGAAGGAGCAAAGCTCCATTAATGAAATACAAGGAAAATCTTTTAAAGAGCAGAGCTCTATTAATGGAACTCTAATAAGGTTCTCTTTAGTTCTCTTTAGATCCATTTAGAGCAAGGCTCTGCTAAATGAAACCTTAAATGGGTCTTCTTTAGATTAGGGATCTATTGAGAGCAAGGCTCTTAAAATTAATTTAATTGAATCCAATTTAATTTTTACCTAAAATTTTTCTAAAGCTTTAACTCTTAAAAGTGCTTGAACAAAAAGAGCAGGGCTCTGAACAAAATTCTTATGAAGAGATGAAAATCATATAAGGGACCAAAGGTCCTATTTATAGGCAATAAGTGTCGTTTCAACTTCCCAACGGTTGGGATTCTGCCACCGCTGCGCTCACGTTTGGGGCCACGTAAGCGCAACGGTGAAGGGGGGAATTTGTTTACCCCAATTAGAGCAAAGCTCTGTTCAAATTCTAAGGCGGGAAACGAAGCAACGCTTCTGTTTCCCCCAATCAGAGCAAAGCTCTGCTTTGAAATTAAAGTGAAAAATAAAGTTAAAATAAATGAAGCAGCGCTTCAGATCCCCTGCGCTGCGCGCAGAGCGCCACGTGTCAAAATCAGACACTCCAGCGCAGGGAGCGCAGCGCCCAAGGCAGCGCACCCAATCAGAGCAAGGTACTGTTTAAAATTCAAATTTTAATAAAGGAAGCAACGCTTCAGTTGACTTGCGCTCTGCGCTGCGCAACACATGTCAGCGCAGTTGCGCTGCGCTGCGCTCTGCGCTACGCGACACGTGTCAGCACAGTTGCGCTGCGCTCTGCGCTGCGCGACATGTGTCAGCGCAGATGCGCTAGCGCTGGTGCGCTTGCGCCAAACAGAAAAATTCTGAAAGATCTTTCTGATCTTGTTAAAACAAGAAGATTGTCTTCTGTAAAACAGAAGCTCTTGGATCAAAGATCCAACGGTGGGGAAAAATCCCTAAATCACTCGGAGAAAGATCTCTTTAACTGATTTAACAAACTAATTGGCACTATATAAAGGCCCCTAGACCCCAAGTCTAAAAGAGAAAGAACTCCTAAAAAGAAATTTTGATAAGAACTCAGAAAGAGAAAAAGGTAAACCTTTGAAAAGAAGAATTTCTTCTAAAAAGATCAATGATCTAAGAACAAGATCAAGATCTTAAAATAAAAGAAAAGATCAAATAATAAGAATAAAATAAGAAGTAATACACTTCATTATTAGATCATTTGATCTACATAAAGGCATTGCCTTTTGATGAACCATTGGTTCTGGAATCTTAAAAGATTCTTTTCTTTAATCCAAAATTGGATCAAGATATTAAACAGTGTCCTGCACTTGTAAATCTGCACTGTTGCGCTCTTAGGTTGGCGCAAGCCACCAGAGAGCGCCACGTGTTGGCCCCAGAACAAACTGCGCTATGCGCTTCCAAAACAGAGCACTGCTCTCTTAAATTGGCACACTGCACCAGAGCGCGCCATATGTTAGCAGCGCAACAGCGCAGCGCACTGCGCTTGCGCTCACCAGAGCGTGACACGTGTCACCTCCACATGCGCTTGCGCTCATTAATTGGCGCAGAGAGCCTGACAGGCCACGTGGCCACTGTCTGATCATTAATGCTCTGTATTATTTAAAGAGGGCCGAGCCCAATTAAAAAAGGCCTAACAGGCCTAATAAAATGCCATGCATTATTTTAAAAAGGGCAGAGCCGAAACAAAGGTCTGTCAGACAAAAACAGATGTTGTACATCATTTAAAAGGGGCAGAGCCCAAATAAAGGTCCAACAGAGACCAAGATTAATGATCTGCATTATTAAATAAAGGGCAAAGCCCAAGCCAAGGTCTAACAGGCCAACTACAAATAAAAATGTTGAACATCTTCAACTGGACTTAGCCCAATTCTGGCCGTAAGTCCTCAAATTAAATTGACTGAGCACGACTGCTCTCTTAAATCAATTTACATCCGGTTCAAGGGTACATCTCCGAACTCCTCTGACATCCGTCGTTGTAATCCTTCAACGTCGTCAGAGAGGTGACGGGTCCCGACAACCATACATTGCTACGGACTTAAGCATCCTTAAACCAACTCACGGACTTAAGCGTCCTTAAACCAACTCACGGACTTAAGCGTCTTTAAACCAACTCACGGACTTAAGCGTCCTTAAACCAACTCATGGACTTAAGCGTCCTTAAACTCACGGACTTAAGCGTCCTTAAACCAATGGACCACCATGTCCCTAAACTGGCAATGGACCACTAAGTCCCTAAACTGGAACAATAGAGCCCCCAAATGCTCTTTTGTCGGATCTAAACGATCCCGTTTAAGTTGATCTTAGCCTCAAACATAGCTAACGTATCCTTAAACCTTCAAACAGACTTTAGTCCCAAATTGGACTTTAGATCCCCTAATCAACTTTGGTTCAAGGGTACATCTCTGAACTCCTCTGACATATGTCGTTTTAATCCTTCAACGTCGTCAGAGAGGTGACGGGTCCCGACGGCCATACATGCAATGGACCACCATGTCCCTAAACTGGCAATGGACCACTAAGTCCCTAAACTGGAACAATAGAGCCCCAAATTCTCTTTTGTCAGATCTAAACGATCCCGTTTAAGTTGATCTTAGCCTCAAACATGGCTAACGTATCCTTAAACCTTCAAACAGACTTTAGTCCCAAATTGGACTATAGATCCCCTAATCAACTTTGGTTCAAGGGTACATCTCTGAACTCCTCTGACATCTGTCGTTGTAATCCTTCAACGTCGTCAGAGAGGTGACGGGTCCCGATGGCCATACATGCAATGGACCACCATGTCCCTAAACTAGCAATGGACCACTAAGCCCTAAACTGGAACAATAGAGCCCCCAAATGCTCTTTTGTCGGATCTAAACAATCCCGTTTAAGTTGATTTTAGCCTCAAACATGGTAACGTATCCTTAAACCTTCAAACAGACTTTAGTCCCAAATTGGACTATAGATCCCCTAATCAACTTTGGTTCAAGGGTACATCTCTGAACTCCTATGACATCTGTCGTTGTAATCCTTCAACGTCGTCAAAGAGGTGACGGGTCCCGACGGCCATACATGCAATGGACCACCATGTCCCTAAACTGGCAATGGACTACTAAGTCCCTAAACTGGAACAATAGAGCCCCCAAATGCTCTTTTGTCGGATCTAAACAATCTCGTTTAAGTTGATCTTAGCCTCAAACATGGCTAACGTATCCTTAAACCTTCAAACAGACTTTAGTCCCAAATTGGACTATAGATCCCCTAATCAACTTTGGTTCACGGGTACATCTCTGAACTCCTCTGACATCCGTCGTTGTAATCCTTCAACCTCGTCAGAGAGGTGATGGGTCCCGACGGCCATACATTCAATGGACCACTATATCACTAAACTGGAACAATAGAGCCCCTAAATGCTCTTTCCATTAAGTTGATCTTAGTCTCAAATCAGACTAACGTATCCTTAACAAACGTTTAAGTTGATCTTAGCCTCAAATATGGCTAACGTTTCCTTAAACTAAAACCCCAAACCCAAATCTAAGTAAACACGGATTTGGACAAATCCACATCCTACGGGCGACGGCATAACTTAGTCTCCGTATACAATCCACGGGCAACCACAAACAAAACTAACACAAACGACACGAAGTGAAATTCTGGAGAAGGAGAAAGTTGTTACCGTGATGCGGTAGCGTAATTAACTGCAGGGGCTTGCGCCTGCAGGGAAGAGCGTCCCTACAATCAAAAAACCCTCAAGCGATGGGGAATCTGATGAAGTCTGCTACATCGGCCGCATCCGTTTAAACCTCCGATACACGGTGCCATAAATCAACTTGGCATCTTCGGAGAGGTGGACGGATAAAACCAAATAGCATTTGTCTCGAATCTCAGGCAAGACGTCTTCACGTCGTCTTAGCCGCCTATTCGGAGGGGAATACGGACGGTCTCGATTTGTTGTACTGGGGTGGGCCTGAATAAACCATCTCTTCTTCTTCCTCAGTATCACTCCCGAAGACGGAAATGGTGGTGATAGCTTTGTTCTCCGGTTTATGACATCTCTCCGTATTTTCGAAATCTGGAAAGAAGTATTTTGCATCTTCATACTTACGGACTTCGTTCATGGAGAATGGGTTCAACTCTCCTGTCACAGTGTACTCAAGACCATCATTAAAGTATTTCACACTGATGCTGTGTAGAAGGGATGATGTTGTACTCGTGTAACCAAGGCCGGCCGAGCAAAGTGTTATAGCATGTCTTGGTTTCAATGACATGAAATTTAATGTCTGTGACAAGCAGCCCGAAGCGTAATGTCAATATCACAGACCCGAGAGTCCGCGATGACTGGGAATCAAAACCAGAGATGGTGATTTTATCACGAGCGAGATGCTAGACGTTGATGCATATTTCCTTCAACACTCGCGCGTTAAGGAGATTGATAAAAGACCCATTGTCGACTAGGATTTTGCCTATTTTTATATCGTGGCAGTACCCTGAGACATAGAGGGGACGGTTGTGCCCGCACGTCCTAAGGAGAAGATCTTCATCGCCGAAGGTGATATTGGCTGTGTGTACTTCCTCCAGCTCGTCCTTCATCTTTTCTTCAGCAAGAAAAGCTTGGAATTGCTCTGGTTCTTGTAGCGCCTTGATCAGCAAATCTCTTGCTTCTTTGGATAGTAAAAGGGCGTCGAGAATACTGAGCTGCCAGAGTAACTTCCTCAAGTGTGCCAGAACGTTGTAGTCCACCTTGTTCTTCTTTGGCGGGTCCTTGGCAGTCAGCTCTTTCATGACTTGGTCATCCAGGGCGATATCCTCAGAGACCTTTTCTTTTCCCTTATCTTTTCTACTCGTGGGTCCGAGATTCTTTTCTGGAAGCGTACGGTTCCGCAGCTGAATGTTTTCACAGGCCTTCAGTTCTTCCTCTTTCCTCAAGGTGGATTCTTTAAAGAGAGGGCCAAGAGCCATTTCCTCGTCAGAGTCGCTCCCGAAGATGAGAATCTGTGATCCCCCAGTGTTGACCATGCGACAGTTACCGGTAGTTCTTTTATGCTCCTCGGTCGCACTTCTTTGCTCCCGACGAGTTTTGCGTTTCATCCGCTTAAAATGTTGCCGGTGAGCAACATACCCCTGCCACCATCTTTTAAAAGCATGGCACTCCTCGGTGGGGTGCGAAATCTTTCGATGATATGAGCAGTCGCTAAGATGCATCTCCGCTTCACCGGGAGTTTCCTTCGGAGGGTGATAGCTTCATTCCCATTGATATGGCTTTAGCAAACCTTTTCCTCGTCTTGAACTTGTTTTTATCCGTGACGGATGTTCCTTGATTCGGCAGGAATGTCTTGACTTTTTCGTCCAGTCGCCGGCGTTTGGCTCTTTCAAATATGGCCGTCTCACGCTCCCGATCAGCTTTACTTTTCAGGAGAGCTTCGTTGAGGAATGCGTCGATCATTTCATCTGACGGCCCCAGAAGTTCCTGTTTAGGCTTTGCCCCCAGTTTCTTTGTGCAAGACGCCCTTTCATCGTCTGTAAACGAGTGAGAGATCACATGACAACTTGCTACATAATCTTCAGATTCATCCGACGAGCCTTCTCCATCATCTTCGTCCTTAAGGACGTGGCTAAGGAACTCTTGGAGCGTGATAGGAGTCCGCGCCTTCTGATTATACTCCTCCAGCGCGTCAATCTGTTTCTACAAGTCCGTGTGCTTGTCGTCGGGCTTCACGGCCTTTTTGGATTTCTTCTTCTTCTTCTTTAAAGATTTTAACGGCTGGGTGTGAGTGCTCGGGCCATCACCACCAATCTTTGGAGTTGGGCGCGGCTTCAGCATCCCTTCGATGATCTGGGGTTCCAGCAGGTTCTTCCACCTGATCGCCGGGCATGTCTGGAGATCATTCAGCATTCTTTTGGTTTTGGCTGAAAGCACGACCTCCCATGGAACTTCTTCAACAAAAGAACAAGTTGCCCCCGGTGTGTCCATCTTCTTAGGAGTGTGCGGGTTTGGTGGGTTTACCTTCCACTTCTCGGACATCGCAAACTTGCCTTGTAATACTGATCTTCGATCAATCCATTAAAGACGAAGCAATCCTCAATCGGGTGACTTACCGTTTGGTGGTAAGGGCAGTAATTGGGATTATTCACTTCGCTGGGTTGCGGCGGTCGCCTGGGATTCGGCAAACTGATAAGCCTGTTGGGCATAGCCAGCTCGAACAACCTCTTCGTTTTGTCCCGTGGGAATGAGCAAGGACGCTTCATTTTCTCATTGTAATAGCGCCGTCTCTCTTCCAGTTGATCTGCTAGCTTTGGGGCACTGGGCTGCTGTTGGGTGTTCGCAAGGAAGGTTGCCTTCCCTTTACCCTTGTTGTTCCGCGGTTCCGGCTTCGGAGGAGACGGTCTGTGACCCATCTGATCCATCTGGGCTAGCTTGTCGATTAAAGCCTGGAATGTGGTCGGTTCGAAGAACATCATGAACTGTAGAATAGTTGCATGAGGGTCTAAGGTGCCTACGAACATGCCCACCGCTGGTGCTTCCTAGATGCGTTGTTCGCACTTCAACCACAGGTTCCGCCATCGGATTGCATATTGAACCCAAGTTTCGCCCAGCTTCACCCTTGCATTGATCAACGCCGTTATTGGGATCCATTCGCTGGCGCTCGCAAATCGCTGGGTGAATAGCAACTCCATCTCTGCGAAAGTTTTGACGGAGTCGTTCGGAAGCTCGGAGTACCACTCAAACGCCGTCTCCGATAAGCTGCCGACGAATTGGCGAAGCAAGAGCTTATCATCACCGCCGGTGTTGCCACAAAGAGCCCTGAACTGGGCGATATGTTGATGGGGATTGCCTGTCCCCTTGTAGACATGGAATTTCGGGATCGTGTAGCCCGACGAATATTTTATCTGATCATACCAGCCTGGATATAGTCGCCCCATTTTGACGACTTGGCCGGCTGCCTCAGTTGCCTGGTGAACTCTTATTTGCTGAGCAATATAATCATCTAGGGCGGCCTTAGAGATCGTTTCCTCTTCGGCTGTTGAAAGAGACGGAGGTGGATTAGACGTTTCTCCTCTGTCGTCTTCGAGGATAATCGGAGGATCTTTGGCTAGGGGATCCGGCTGTATCATCATCTCGACCATGTCTTGGAACAGAAGAGCCATTTGCTTTATATTGGCCGCTTGTTCCGCAGCCTCGTTGTCCTTCTTCTCGAGCATTCTTCGAAGGAACTCAGCATCAGTTTCGTGTTCGCGACGCTGCTCCGATAACGCCTCCGGGCTTTCTTTTGGTCCGGTGAGCGCGGCCATCGCAGTCAGCATCTCCTGGAGCTTCTGCTGTTGTTTTTCCTGGGCTCTTGTGATGGATCGGGTGAGTGGTTGGTGGCCCGTAGAAGCGCGGCCATCCTCCTTCCCGGATGCCATGTAGATGGTATGGACCACCATACCCCCAGACTTAGGGCGTTTGGGTTCAGTGCCTTTGACATTCTTCGCGGGCACGGGGATCTTCTCCGGCCTTCTCTTCTTATGAGCGGTCGAAGTTGAGGGAGCCGCCGCAGTGGAAACCCAGACAGCTTTTCGTGGCTTGGCAGGATGGCTTACTTCCTGCTAGACCTTCAGCTTCTTGTGCTGGCGGGAGAAATTTGGATCGATCATCAAGTCTCGAGCCTGCTGCCAAACTTTGTAGATCTTGGAGGACAGCCGCTGCGGGAACCGTTCTGGCTTTGCTTCCGTAACCTTCTCCACTGGAGGAGGAGACCTTTTCAGTACAGCTGTAGGAGAATTCCTACGCACCTTATTCAACAGCTCAAAGCTGTTCCCGGTTGGGACAACAGCATTAATTTCCGCCGTCGGGGCTGGCGGAGTTAGCCCAGAAGGGGAGTTGCCTCCTGACTCCCTCACTCGGCGCCAGTGGCGACGTCGAGCATGCCGCGCTGATGGAATTGGCTCGGTAACGGGGATGGCCTTGTCTTGCCCCATGTTCAGGTGAGGGGCTGTTGCCGGTGTCAGCCTATTAAAGACTAATGTCTTTTGAGTAGCAGGAGCGGGAGTGAGAGTTGGGACGGTCAGCCTTGTAAAGACCAACCCCTTGGCAGGAGAAGCCGCCTTTACGTCTTTGGGAGCAGGGTTGGTTACTCTCTTCGAAATAACCTTCTCTGGGACTGCAAGCTTCATTGTGAGCCTGCAGGAATTTTGGCCCAATCTGGAGAAGACCGAGGCACTGGTGTTGGACGACCCGTTTAGAGGGGCCGCAGTAGCTGCAAGTCGATCGAAGACCAACTTCTTGGGAGCTTCTGGTACGGGCACTGGGGTGCTGAAGCTTGTCGGCGGAAGCATGGTTCCGAAAAACAGCCCTGTGGTGGCTTGAGTAATCTGCTCCACGGGCATCGTGAACAAAGAGACCGCTTGGGGCCCGTAGGTTATGCCCCCAGTTGAGGTAGGACGCGAGTTGCGGCTGCAGTTGGAGCACTTCGAGCAGGTGAATGCCATTGCTATTTTGCTTTCTGTGTCAAGCAAGAGACCAAATCTTAGTAACTTGAAACCTAAGGGCAACCCTTAACAAACCGCGATTCGTTCGCGAATACGACACACGAAGTGTGGAGTGGAAAGAGGAAAAGGTCCCACCGGACGTGCCAGAATCTGTTCCCCTCCGAAAGACGGCAATGCAGACGTCTTGCCTGAGATTCGGGGCAGATGCTAATTGGTGTTATCCGTCCACCTCTCCGAAGATGCCAAGTTGATTTATGGCACTACGTATCGAAGGTTTAAACGGATGCGGCCGATGTAGCAGACTTCGTCAGATTCCCCCTCGTTTGAGGGGTTTTTTATTATGGGGATGCTCTTCCCTGCAGGCGCAAGCCCCTGCAGTTAATTACGCTACCGCATCGCGGTAACAACTTTCTCCTTCTCCAGATGGTCACTTCGTGTCGTGGGTGTTTGTTTTGTGTTTGGTTGGCCGTGGATTGTATACGGAGACTAATTTGTACCGTCGCCCGTAGGACGTGGATTAGTCCAAATCCGTATCTTTCTTAGATTTGGGTTTGGGGGTGTGTGTTTAAGGATACGTTAGCCTTATTTGAGGCTAAGATCAACTTAAACGTTTGTTAAGGACACGTTAGTCTAATTTTAGACTAAGATCGACTTAACAGGATCGTTTAGATCCGACAAGAGAGCAATTGGGGGCTCTATTCTTTAGTTTAGTGATGTTGCGGTCGATAAGTAGTTTAAGGACATTGCGGTCCAATGTTAGTTTTAAGACATTGCGGTCAAGGTTAAGGACATCATAGTCCGTGAGCTTAAGGACCTCACAGTCCGGTGTTAGTTTTAAGACATCACGGTTGAGGTTAAGGACGTCATAGTCCATGAGCTTAAGGACCTCACAGTCCGATGTTAGTTTTAAGACATCACGGTCAAGGTTAAGGACGTCATAGTCCATGAGTTTAAGGACCTCACAGTCTGATGTTGGTTTTAAGACATCACAGTCAAGGTTAAGGATGTCATAGTCCATGGGTTTAAGGACCCCACAGTCCGTAGCAGTGTGTGGTTGTCGGGACCCGTCACCGCTCTGACGACGTTGAAGGATTATAACGACAGATATCAGAGGAGTAAAGAGATGTACCCTCGAACCGGGTGTAAATTGAGCGGAAGAGCAGATGTGCTCAGTTCAATTTATATTGAGTACTTACGGTCAGAATTAGGCTAAGTACAGTTAAAAAATGTTTTAACATTTTATTTATATTTAGCCTGTTAGGCCTTTGCTTGGGCTCTGCCCTTTTTAATAATGCATAGCATTGGGCTCTGTAATTAAATGCATAGCATTTATATTTGGCCTGTTAGACCTTTACTTGGGCTCTGCCCTTTTTTAATAATGCATAGCATTTATAGTGGTCTGATAGTGCGCCACGTGGCTTTGTCAAGCGCTTTGCGTTAATTAAAGAGCGCAATGCGCTAGCGCATGTGAAAGTGACACGTGTCACGCTCTGTGCTAAGCACAAGTATGTTAGCGCACTGCACTTTCTAAGTGCGCTGCACCAGTGCGCTGCGCCAGTGAATGACACGTGGTGCACTCTGGTGCAGTGCGCCAGTCCAAGAGCGCGGTGCTATGTTTAGAAGCACAAAGTGCAGATTGTGTCTGTGGTTGACACATGGCACGTTCTGACGCAGTGCGCCAATCCAATAAGCGCAAAGGCGCATTTCAAAAGTGCAAGGCACTGTCCAATAGCGCAGAGCGCATTCTACCTCAAGATTCAAGAAACAAAGTTCTTGTTCTCATCAAAAGGCTATACCTTTATATATATCAAATGATCTAAGAATGAAGTAAATTACTTCTTTAAATCTTTTATGATTGGATCTTTTTGATTTTTTTTCTTTTTTATATTGAAGATCTTGATCTTGTTCTTAGATCTTTGATCTTTTAGAAGAGAATTCTTCTTTTAGTGAGATGTTTTTATCTCTGTTCTTCCAAGAATTTAATTCTTTACCTTTAAAGATGAAGAAGATGATCTTCTTTCTTCAAAGGCTTTCCTTTCCTTCTCTTTGAGTTTTTCTCAAAGTTTTTTAGAGGGTTCTCTCTCTTCTGTATTTCTATGTGTGAGACTTGGAGTCCAGGGGCCTTTATATAGGGCCAATTGATTTGTTAAGTTAGTTACAGAGATCTTTCTCTGATTGATCTGGAGATATTTCCCCACCGTTCCCACCGTTGGATCTTTGATCCTAAGGCCTCTGTTTTACAGAAGATAATTTTCTTATTTTAATAAGATTGGAAAGATCTTTCTAGAATTTTAATTCTGATTAATTAATAATTTATTATTTAAAAGAGCACCTGCGTTTGACACGTGGCGCGCAGCGCAGAGCGCAGCGCAACTGCGCTAGCGCGCCTGCGTTTGACACGCGGAGCGCAGCCCAACTGCGCTAGCGCACCACTGTTTGACACGTGGCGCGCAGCGCAGAGCGCAAGTGATCTGAATCGTTGCTTCATTTTAAAATTTGAATTTTGAAACAGAGCTTTGCTCTGATTGGGGGTGCACTGCCTTGGGCGCAGCGTTCCTGGCGCTGGCGTGTCTGCTTTTGACACATGGCGCTCACCGCGCAACGCAAGGGATCTGAAGCGTTGCTTTAGTTTTTTTGAATTTTTGAAATTCAAACAGAGTTTTGCTCTGATTGGGGGAAACAACAGTCCCGAGTCACAAGGAGACAGTGAGCGATAGGAGGGGTTTTATCTCTCCCGGTATTGGGAGTTGATGTCACGCCCCGATTCCCAGAGTACGCTCAAATAGGCTCGTGACATAGCCAACCATGCTACCTGTGGATAGGAAAAATCCCTCCACAGTCACATTACGGCTGTAGAGATATCAAGAACAGGAAAGTAAATTAAACTATCTAGTACATGTCCATGAGCCAGAATGAATGAGTCAAGAAATAATGATATGCAGAAGCAAAAGATACAATAAATGAAACACCTGGAAAGTAAGGCAACATACCGACAGGAACTTCATCGCTCGGTCTAACATCGACAATACTCCTGATCAGTCTGTAACAAAGGTAGAAGGATCTAGGCCATGCAAAACCCAGACGTCAGCGCGTCATAACATCAAGCAACAATATGTAAACAGGGTAGCAAGACATGCAAGTATAATCATAAATAGTAAAGCATGTGTAAAGCAATCAAAATCAGGGCAGTGAAAGGTAGCGTGCAGTGAGTAAGCTAAACTGGTCTGTTGGTTATCTATTCTCAAGTCTTTGAAATCAATTTGATGAATCATCGATGTAACTCAATAGTATCCCATGCATGCCCGGGACCACGGTCTAAGACTCTCGGGCTGAAACCGACACGTGCCGCTAGGCACTCAAAGGAAAAGGTAAAGACGAACGATGTCAGCAGCATCGTCCCAAGGCGGGCCTAGCCTCTAAAACTGATCAGTAAAAGCAAGCAACTGTCGAGTTACAAGTCAGGTTTCATCATTGATTTCCCCATACCCCCAAGTTATATGTGGTCAAGTCATGTATTAAATAATCTAGAGTTAATTCCAACACAGGATCAGGCGGGTACAGGTTTGTCTGGATAGACAACAGGAACGGTCCGTAAGGACTACAGGTCAGGTTTGTTGGCATTAGACTCAAGATCAGGTAACAGGTAAAGCCATGGTACATCAGGTCAGGTCAAGTAGTGTAATTAGGTGTCATGTCATGTCAAAAGTGTACGGTACCATGTCATATCAAGTTGAAGTGCAACAGGTCATGTCAGGAAGCACAAAAGGTTATGTGGGTACTCATAAAGCAAACTAATATAAACATGGTTATAAATAAACAAGCACAGATACTGTCAGAACAATAAACTGGAACATGATATGCAAATAGGTACAAATTACTTTATATCGAGGCACGGTTATCATCACTTAACTACAGTATACAAATATGGATGTTAGACACATGTTAACATGTATTACGTAATCTAGAGATGCAATGATATGTATAATAGTTTCAACAGATGGCATTATAACTAAAACAAGTCAAGAATGCACACGGGTGTCCAATGGAGTAAAACTATAGAAAGGGTACCATCGACTATGTAACTAGTTATTATATGATTTTAAAATATAAAGGTGGTTACTAGGTTTAGTAAACTAAAATGCAACAGTTAGGTTTCAAGTTCTGAATCTAAAATATGTAAACGGAACATCGCACTGTTAACTTGGAACTCATGACTTTAGATTCTATCTATAGATTTAATATAGAATTAGATAAATAAATATAGGAATAGTATGAATAGCATGTAGCAAGTTTCACTTGCCTGGACGGATCAAGAACGGGAATACGGAACGTCTCACGTCGGCGGAAAATGTCGCGACGCGCGCACGGTACACGGAACGGATCCAAACCACGCACAGTGTGATCACACGGGTCAGGTACGCTCGCTGGGTCGTCGGGATCGTTGACGGCACGACCGGATTTCGGCACCTGGACATGCTTAAGGTAGTAGGTATTATACACCTGTAGGTTCTCTTTCATTTTTTGGTGATCACTCTTCACAACTTCTGTATCAGGATCAGTTCTTATTTGATCCTCCACTTGTGCTGCTTCCCCAGAAACGCTATTATGCAATTTGCTCATGTGCTCTGAAGTTGTGGAAACCTCCTTGATGTCTTCCACACTGATGTTGCAATTAGCAAACTCATTCCCTTTTACCTCCTCTCCAGAAACATCAGTGACAATAGTAGCAGCCATTGAGCCGTTGGTCTCAGAAGTAAGCTGCGGAGCATTGAAAATTTTTTTTTACATAGTTTCGCTTTCGCTTAGGTTTCCTTACAGGGGCAAAACATGGCCTTTCTTTGTCTAGATATCTAGCACTGCGCCTTCTCCCAGATGAAGCCTCTCCTGATGTATTCTTTTCTTCCATACTTATATCGAAATCGATCTGAAAAGAAATTTCGAACCCTTGAGACGAAATAGAACATGACGATACTACGCACAAAATCCAAACTTGATGCTAGAGAACACGGCTAGAGATGCGGTTCGAGGGTGTTACTGCCGGCGATGGAGAAGCTGTGAGGTGGTCTCGATGATGGGTGAGTGTCGTTGAGGGGTCTTAAGGGTGATGGGATCGCCGGTCTAGTGTTGGAGGCAACAGTGATGGCAATGTCAATGGGGTCTCGGGGAGATGGAGTCGGCTGTGGCAACTGTGTGAGTCTCGATAGGATGCAAACGAGCGGGCATAGGGAGCCGAGGCTGCCGATGATGAGGTTAGGGTGCTGGGTGCTTATAGGAGATGGTGACGCGATGGAGACGATGGGAACAACGCCGGCGATGGGTTTGGAGTCGGTGGTGGCGATTGAGGAAGGTGACGGCGGCTGTGAGGTGGCAACAGATGTGGAGGCGAGGGTAGCGGCGATGAGAAGATGGGTTTGAAGGTGGTGGCTGCGGCGCTTGTGGGAGGATGCATCGGAGATCGAAGGCAGAGGTGCTCAAGATGGGGCTTGGCAGAAGAGAGACGACGATGGAAAGATGGGGGTTACTTTTAATATAAGAGGGGAAAGAAAGAGATTGAAGAGAGAAAGAGAATCTCTCAGAAGGCAAGAGAGAGATGAGGGGAGGCCGACGAGGATGGTCGGCGGCGGTGGAGGCGACGAGCGCAGGTTAGGGCTAAGGATTTCGCTACGAGGGCGGGAACAGAAGAAAAAAATGGAAGAAGAAGATGAGAGGAGAGAGAGATCGAATTATATGGGGGTTATATATAAAAAAATAAAATATATAATATAAGTATGTGAAGGAGAGAGAGAGAGAGACGGATTTTGATTGAGTAGGATTTTTAAAGGAAAGATATGAATAATGGAGAGAGAGAGAGAGGTAGAGAGAGATTGAAACGTGCAAACTGTTAAGATTTTAGTGTTAAGATTTTAGTGATTAAAAAAATATTATCTAGTTAAATAAAATTTTGAATGAAATAAAGAATATAATATTATAATATTAGCCCGTTTCGAGATTTTGGCAATCACAAATTTACTCCAAAACACGTCCGGGTCGGGTGTAAAATTTCAGATTTAAAATATTAAAAATATATGCGACTTCCAAATTTCAAAAAGAAAGCCAGGTTAAAAGAAATGCATACCCCCAAGAACGGATACACGTACGTGCGCGTAGCCATCCAAACACGTCTGTTTCACCGAACGGGACGAGAACAAAATGCGCGGATGCTACCATGGGGTTAGGGGTATCAAGCAGGTTATGAATGTAATATTAAAATATTTTATGTGACCTAAAAATGTTATATGTAAAAAGTGCGATGCTAGATGAAATGCCAGTAGGTACTAATCATGAGATGCACGTGTCCATGCAACAAGTCAAGATAATATATAAATGAAAATTAAACAGGTTCAAGCAAGCGGGTCGGGTCGAATGCAAAGTAAAATATAAAATGTCATTCGCACCCACAATACGTTAAATCAAGAATATCACAAATAAAGAAGAGAGCTGGAATTGGTATAAATGAACTCGGGTGTTACAGTTGATGTTGTGCTATGCGTGATTGGCTATAACAGCAAGTCCCTGACCAAGGCTGATGAGATTTACTGATAAGTGTTATCAGTAGTTTCTCGAACGATTATAGGCCACATATCGGCATGACTTATCGAGTTATTGGGGTCTGACGATTCTACCCCCCAGACTCGATATGCGACAAATCAGACAAAGAGACCAGATTGTACGGTAAGTGTTTCTTATAGGTTCTACGGGAGTTTGGACAAGTTTTGCTTGTTGATCTTCTATTTGTTCAATACCTGAGTAGCCGTTATGTCCAGCTAGTACCGCTGACGGCTTGTGGGTGTTTGATGTGATCATTAACTACTGTTAGCGTATTGGCGAGTCTTTAGAGTCTCACATACAAGTTTCCTAGCTCAAGCGAAATGAAGTAGGACATATATATAGATATGTGCGAGAGCTTGATTAAATACAAGTATATGATACTGTATTCTAATCTAGCGTTTTTTATATTAGCCGAATTATATATGATATAACCGGATTATTGAATTAAGTGTTGATTTAATAATTTGATATATATATATATAAACTAATATAATGCTCATTTTAATTCTTTTCTTCTCTTTATATATTTGATATATACAAATTGTATCATGGTTGATGATACATGGAACATGGCTATATGAGAATCACATTGGAGAAAAAGGTAAGAAGAAAATGATTTACTTTTATGAATAAATAAAAAGAAAGAAATGAGTCATGACTTCTAAAATGTTCTCCAAGATGCTAAGAATCATGACTCATTGTTTCTTTTGTTTTATTCATCCAAGTTTATCGTTTCTTAAGCTCATCTTATCCTCAAGGTTCATTCTCTCAAGTCTGAGTTCATCTTCTTCATTTTCTTCTCTAGTTTTTTCTAGGTTGAGAAAAAGAAAAGAAAAGAAAAGAAAAGAAAAGAAAATTGTGAGCAAAATCCCTGCTCCATCAAGCTACACTATTCTAGCAAATTAGTATAGGTTGTTCTCTTCACTATTTCATAGATTAGTGAAGTGTGAGCTTGAGTGTGAGAACCTTCGAGGTGGATCATCTTCGACGACGAAGACTTCGAGGATGCTCGTTCCATCCTTCAAGTGGAGTCAAAGAAGAGTTCTAGGACTACTACTCGGAGCTTTTAAAGTGAATGACTAGACTACAAAGGTTGTAGTTTCTATTCACTTAGTTTTAATCTCTAGTTTGCTATGCTAAGAAACCCTTATCTCTAGTTCGATTCTTGTTTAGTAGACTTAACCCTCTAGAATTTTAAAAATTGCTTACTGACTTTTGTTAAAACCCTAGTAGAGGTGCTAAGACACACTTTCACCGCTTCACACAATCAACCTTATCTTTAATCATGTACACTCACCTATTAAGCAACGCTTTCTGATCCTTTGGTAGCTTCACTAGGTCCCACGTATGGTTCTTCTTCAAAGATTCCATCTCCTCGTCCATAGTTTGCTCCCACTGCTTGATAGCACCATCACTAATTTCTTCTTCAAGGGATTCGGGTTCTCCCGTATTTTTGTACAAAACGAAGTCGGTCACAAGTTTTTCAGGTATCCTCCTTTTTCTCGCAGATCTCCTCAGAACCGGCAGATCTCAACCTGTGTAATCCAGTTTTTGAAGATACCAAACACATCGGAATTCTTCATCGCATACACCCATGTCTTTCGGCTTGCATCGTCAATGAACGTCATGAAGTACCGACTCCCACCATAAGAATCCACCGAGGCCAGACTCCATACGTCCGTATGCATAATCTCCAGCTTCTTGGTCTTCTTTACTATACCTCCAATTTGAAACCTGAGCGTACTTTGCTTCCCATAAATGCAACTCTCACATAGCCCTAACTCCACCTTCTTCATCCCCAAAAGAAGCCTCCTTCCTTGAAGAATTTTCATGTTCTTCTCGCTAAGGTGCCCTCATCGCTTATGCTACAACGAAGCTTCCGAATTTAACTTCGAACATGTTGCCAATGCAACCGGACATCCGCTACTCTCACTAAAGGAATACAACGAACTGCTTAACTTGCCCCACCAACGGCCCTTTAGTAATCTTCCATTGTGAATTCCCAAACGTCATAATAAAACCTTCATTATCAAGCTGACTAGTAGAAATCATCCTCTTCTTCAAATCTGGAATATGACGAGTACTCTTCAATTTATTTTGACCACCTTCTGACGTTGTAACATGATCGTTCTCTTTCTCTTTCCAACGATTTTACACGGCTGACTGTTCCCTACCGTCACATGTCTAAGATCCCCCTGAACATACTCATTGAAATGATGCCGGCCCGAAGTGCAATGGAAGGATACTCCGGAATCTATGAACCAAGTATCCGCCTTTGTGCTCATACTCGCCGATAGACAAATACCTTATTCCCTTTGTTCATATGTAGACACCACATTACCTTCCTTTCCATCTGCCTTCTCATCCGAGTCTTTCTTCAAGAGTCTACATTCGGATTTCTTATGACCCTTATTTCCACAGTTTCAATAGTCGTCTTGGATCTTCACCTTCGATTTTCTTTGGCTCTTAGACTTGCCTTATTGCCTTTTCCCCTTTCCATCGTTCTACTGCGATTCTCCACCGAAAGTGCAAAAGTTCCCGAACCCCCACTCACATCTTTTCTCCGCATCTCATCGCTTAATATGCAACTTACCGCATCATTAAACACGAGAGTCCCCAAGATCGAGTTACTCACCGCCATTACTAGGTTCTCCCAACTCTCTGACAACGAATAGAGGAATAGAAGTGCTCGAATCTCATCTTCAAAGGTAATTAAAACCGACTCAAGCTGGCTCGTCACGCTGTTGAACTCATTTAGTTGCTTCGTTACCGATCCGTTTTCAGCCATCTTCATCTTGAAAATATTTTCATCAAAAATATTTTGTTTGACGTCGAAGGTTTTTCATATAACTTCGCTAACGTCGTCATTAGCGTCTTAGTTGTTTTCTTCTTCAAGATGTTAAAGGCCACCTGCGGAGTCAACGACAACCGGATTGTCGCCAGGGCTTTCCTATCCAAAATGTTCCATGCCTCATCAGCCATCTTCTTGGGCTTATCTCCAAGCAACGGAAGAAACATGCCCTTTTGATACAGGTATTCATCCATCTGCATGTGCCACCAAAAAAAATTATGACTATTAAACTTTTTGATCCTTATCTTATCCTCTGCCATCTTCCGTCTATATCACAGCAAACTTAACTTCTCTGTAAATCTGAACCAACGCCTTCAAAACGACGATATAAGAAAGTAGGGAAGAGAACATAGTTGTCGTTACCCACCGTTAACTTAGATCGTAGAATCGAAAAACCTTAGGTTCCCTTAAGCATGCTCTAATACCGGTTGTTGGGAGAAAATCGATCCACAGAACAATGCTCGCAACAAACCAAATTACTTAATAACAATAATCACGTAATTAATCAACGAAAGATAAATAAATAAGTGCGAGAATAAATAAATAAGAATCACAAACCAGAGAGGCATAAGGAATTTGTTAACGGGGTTCATCTACTGTATGGTTAGTTCTCAGCAGAGCGGAATCCGGAAATGTCTACTAATTGCTTGAATCAAATTTACAAGCAACCCAAAAAGATTTCTCTCAAATCTTTTTATTAGCCGCCACTATCTCAATACAATGATCTCTCTAAATTAGACACTGCCAATCTCTAATTCGATGGAAACATGTCGCAGACCTCCTATGTAATCCTCTGCTCTGTTGATTTAAAAATCTTTGATGGATTCGCAGCTTCTGGTGCTTGATCATTAATGTTGTGGACGTCCTTTAATAAATAAATCTTGTGTACATATGGGGTAGAGGTTTTGCTTGTAGATAAGTTGAAATATCAATGAAGATTAATTTAAATTTTCACAAATCCCACTAGAACCCCATGACCCGCCTAAATCAAGTGCTCTTGATTTGATGGGATTTAATTCAATAACAACCTTATTTAATATCTAGATATATATCAATAGGCCTTAAAGATAATTTGGAATTTAGATAGAGATTAATATAAATCTCTACATCCAATTCCAACTAACTTGTTTCAAATTCATCACAATCTGCAGAAAAATTCTCCACAACATAACAACACTCTATTGAGAAAACCGTTTACCAAAAGACAAGAAATACATATCAATTGTTGCATTTGATATGAGTTGTGAAGGGATAAAGGCGATTTCGTCTCCAAGAACCTGGGACCGTGATAATTAACTATCCTTTCCATCGTCATCTGGCAGAGTTGCAAGGGAACCTCGATCTGCTTTGTGGAGATGACACCTCGTAGCAACCGATTACGGCGAATGAAGATCTGGATGTTAAAGTAGTTACTCTGGTTTTTTGGCTGACTGGGTTCCTGCGTACCAGTTGGAATTGGGTCCACATCTGCCCACATTCAGTATGTCATGGCTGCCTTTCCCCTTGTCCATGACAAGCCCCCGGAAGATTTTGTTGGAAGATTACAAAACATTTTACTCTTTGGACATGAAGGAAAAAACTTTAGAGGTGTACACCGGGCGTGGACCAAAAGGCGAGCATCTTTTCTGTTGGAGGTTTATATATAGAGAGAGAATAATGGAGGAAAGATGCCAAAGACGAGAATTTCCTCCGGCATCGAAAAAATACACCCTCCCTCGTTTTTTCCGCCGATCGGCTTCCACCATCTTCATCGTTATCATCTAAGATACCGGTACACCAAATTTCATGTGATTCTACAACCTTTTCACCGTTAATTGAGGAATGTAAAAAGTTCTATTGTCGGTAAACCGTTAATTTTGAACCACTAAATCAACGGTGAAAAGGTTGTAGAATCACATGAAATTTGGTGTACACGTATCTTAGATGATAACGATGAAGATGGTAGGTTCTGATCGTCGGAAAAAATAAAGAAGGATGTATTTTTTCGACTCCATAGGAGGAAATTCCCTCCTATGGCCTCTTTTCTTCATTAACTACATATATATAAAGTTAATGGAGGAAAGAGGCCATAGGAGGGGATTTCTTCCTATGGCGTCGAAAAAGTACGAACTCCCTCATTTTTTCCGATGATCGGCACCCATCAACTTCATCGTTATCATCTAAAATGTGGGTATACCAAATTTTATGTGATTATACAACCTTTTCACCGTTGATTTAGCAATGCAAAAAGTTATGTTTTCGGTAAACCGTTAATTTTGAACCCACTAAATCAACGGTGAAAAAATTATAGCATCACATGAAATTTGGTGTTCCCATATCTTAGATGATAACGATGGATATGATGGGTGCCGATCGTCGAAAAAATGAGGAAAGTCGTACATTTTCGACGCCATAGAAAGAAATTCCCTCCTATGGCATCTTTCCTCCATTATTCTTATATATATATATATATATATATATATATATATATAAGAGAATAATAGAGGAAAGAGACCGTAGGAGGGAATTTCCTCCTATGGCATCGAAAAACACACCCTCCATCGTGTTTTCCGACGATCGGAATGCATCATTTTCATCGTTATCATCTAAGATGTGGATATACCAAATTTCATGTGATTCTATATCTTTGTCACCATTGATTTAGCTATGTAAAAAGTTCTATTGTCGGTAAATCGTTAATTTTGAACCCACTAATTAACGGTGAAAAGGTTGTAGAATCACATGAAATTTGGTGTACCCACATCTTAGATGATAACGATGAAGATGATGCATTCCGATCGTCGAAAAACACGATGGATGGTGTGTTTTTTCGACGCCATAGAAGGAAATTTCCTCCTATGGGATCTTTCCTCCATTATTATTATTATATATAGAGAGAGAGATAGAGAGAGAATAATGGAGGAAAGAAGCTATAGGAGGGAATTTCCTCCTATGGCGTCGAAAAAATAAGCCCGGAGATGCGAGGTAGCAGATACTTGTTTTTAATTGTCATCTCGTTCAGAGCTCAATAATCCACGCACATCCGGTAGGTACCTTCTTTCTTCTTCACCAGTAGTACCGGATATCCCCAACTTGAAGTACTTGGTCGGATCCAACCTTTCTTCAGGAGTTTGTCCGAGTGAATGCGGATCTCCTTCAATCCCTCTGGACTTAATCGGTATAGAGCTTTGATTACAGGTTGTGCACCAGCTTGTAAATCAATACTAAATTCAAGAGCTCGATCGGTAGGCAAACCTGATATATCTTCCGGGAATACATCCTCGAACTCTCAAACTACCTCTGGTTTCGATCCTTCCGCTTGCAATGCTGCAATCTCTCCCTTCTTTAGTTTTGCTCGGTAGATGCAAGGCTCCAAAGTCCGGTCTCCACTTTTGAAGTAGAACACTGGGTGATCTGGTATTTTGAATACTACCCTCATTTGGCGATAGTCGATAGCAGCGAAGAAAGTTCCCAGCCAGTCCATTCCCAAGACTACGTCGAAGTTTGGTATGTCCAACACCTTGAAGTCCGCATAGAATTCTTGACTGCAGACGACCACTGGACACAGATCGTATCCCAAAGTTGCTTTTAGAACGCGTTCCCTGAACCAACGTTCCAGCTGGATATGAGAAATTTAACTGGGATCGCATGAGTTTTTACGAACCGTTGTAACATAAAGCAATGTGATGCCCTAGTGTCGAAGAGCGCAAGTGCAGGTAGGGTGGCTATTAAAATTGTACCTAAGTCGCGTGGAATAGGTTTAGGCATAGCAAATATAGATGACTAGGATATGAAATAGCTTGAAAGGAAATAGGGAAGAGATTTACCAGTGATAACCTGACCCGTAGGTTCGGCCTCTTTGACCGACATAGTGAATGCTTGGCGTCGTGGCACTTTCCTCTATGCCTGTTTAAACACTCGGCGTTGGGGTTGAACGATGTAGGTACGGGGAGTTGGAGCTAGTAGAGCTAACCGGATAGGAGGAGCTTGGATCATCGGTCTAGCTGGAGAGTTGTTAGGTCCTCGGTTCTGGGGGCATGCTCCAATGGCGTGAGTAGAAGACCCACAGACCAGTCACAAGTTGTTTGCCCTACGACAGTTCTTCACAAGGTGCCCTATTCTTTTGTAGTAGATGCAAAAGTCTGGCCTGTTGTTGCCAAACGAGCCTACCGGCCTCCGAGATGGTCCATTGAAAGCTGGCCTGCAAGAGGCCACTCCCGTGATCTCATGTACAGGACGTTTCACACCGGCAGTTTGCGGCCTGCCCTTCTTCTTTATAACTGCTTCATAGCGTCGGGCAGCCTTCAACGCAAGCTCGTGGGTTAGGAAATCCCCTCTAGCGAGTGCAACTTGGATTTCAGGGTCCAACTCTCGCTGAAATCGTCGTGTCCGGATCTCAGCAGTGGGAATAAGATGCGCAACGAACCTATTATGACCTTATGTTAGCAGTGTTGTAAGTGAGGTAGGAAAATTCAACTTGAAAGTATAACTTACCTGCTGAGCATGGTGAACTCAGCATCATATTCATCCACAGACCTGACCCACATCGAGCCTTGCAGTAGATGGATGAATTGCTACTCCATGTCAAAGCGGACAGTCTCTGGAAAGTACTTGGCATCGAAGAGGTCTCGGAATGTTCTTCAGTCTATCGATTGCGCGAGACAGCTCTTCTCAGCCTTCTACCAAACTCTGGCATTATCGGTCAGTTGCAACTCTTACCCAAGCTATATCTGGCACATGAGCTGCTGCCAGATCATCCTCGATCGCTTGAGTCCATTCTTCTGCCTCAAGCGGGCTCTCCTTACCCGAGAAGTTCTTTGGGTGCAGTGCCCGAAACTGCTTAACTCCGGGTGCTTCGGCTTCGGGACAGTGCATAAAGATAGCAGTCTGCTGCTGCTGACCCTCCAATAGGCTCTTGATAGCCTCCAGAAGTACTGTTTGCTCATTGATAGGAGCTGCAATGGTAGGTGGTGGTGGTATTGTAGACGGTGGAGTATTGCCGTTGACGTTGGTGCTGGTGTTGTTCGGAGAGTCCATCACCTTGATATAAAAGATAAGTTAGGATAGATTCAAGAAAATTTAAAATGCAAGAAATGTAAATATTTGTTGAATTCATTAATTCTTGTGGTATATTGTTTACGACTTCATGCAGAACTGACCTGCATGGGCCACCAATAAAACCTGTCACGCCGCTTCCCAGTAGACGGAAACAATGACGTGGCAATCCCACGACATATTTATCCAGAGAAGGTCATTCCCTAAATAAATATATTAAGCATCTTGAAACAATAATACACAATGCAAGAATAAATGAAGACTGTAAATTTTTTCAACAAATATCTTTATTTACATTCAACTTCAAATATTTACAAGTACACGAGTTTCAGCTGGAAAGTAAATACAATAAAAGATTATGCCTAAACATATGGCATACATAAACTGAAGAAAAATGAAGCTGAGCTAGTCCTGAGTAGCGATCCGGTTGTAGTCCTCCTATGTGGCCTCCACTTCCTCCGTCTCAACATTATCGACGAACATTCCAAGAGAAGAAAAATGGGTGGAATGCCCGTCAGCGAACTAGCGCTCGGTAAGTCCCAAGGATAAATAAGAGTAAAGAAAATGACAATTGTAGAATATATATATATATGCCGAGTAAGAGTATATGATCATGGAAATATATACTATGGGTCAATATATGGTCACTATCTTAACATTAAGCTCCGTCTCAACGTAGCCGTAGAAGTATTCACAAGCTCAAGAGTGGGGCCCCAGGAGTAAAGAAACACGGGCTCATTTCATGTGTTAGTATCGGGGCTCTAGACTGTAGATGAGTCGACCCAACTGATATTCGAGTAAAATAAAAAAAAGTTTAATACGAGACTCCTGAAGCTCCGTTGGATTCACACAAGAAACTATCCCAAGCACCCTGAGTATAAGATATATTATAATTGTAAGACAACCTTAGTTGTTTTGATTGATTGATTATGATATGTCTTGATCGAAACCATAGATTGCAAAAGGTGTAGAATAAAGTCGAGTGGGTCGAGTAATATGCGAGTCATGACTATTGCAATCTTGGTTCGTGTCAGGTTTGTTCGAGTATATTGGGTTCGAGTTTAGATTCGAGTTTCAAGTTTGGGTTTGAGTTCGAGTTTAAATTTGAGTTTGGATTCGAGTTCAAGTCTTTTTCATATAGATTGATTTAACTATTGAAGATCTTATGTTTGGGAGAAATCAGACAACTGCTGCACATGGACAGCAGGATTTGTCTTTTTCTAAGACAATTGCTATTTGATAACTCCGTTAAGTTGTCTAACCTGAATAGGTAAGCACTCATTTTTTCCGGCTCCCCGGGGCTCAAGAGAATTGATCCCATTTAAACCTATATTAAACTAGAGTTCTTAAATATTGTTTGCATATCTCGAGAGAGTTTTATGAAAAAATATGTTAATATGGTTTAAAAATAAGCATCGAGGATGATTTGTAATATTTAGGGTTTTCATGAACATGTATTTTAATTGTTATGGTATTTTAGTGATAGACCTAGCTTTTTGAAAAGTTTATGATAATTTAATGAAAACTTCTTCTTTTGGTTACTTGACGGTATTTTATTAAAATTTTAAATCTCCATTTTTAAAAATATAGTTTCATAATATGTTTTTATTGAAAATACAAATTCGTAGTTTTATATAATTTTTCCAAAGTTTAATTTTGTTTAGAAAAGTCGTATTTCTTAAAAACCGTATTTTTATTTCCTTTCGAGACCGAATACTCCGTGAAAATTCTGTATCTCACTCTACTATCTCAAGGATGTGCGATAATCTGCACCATCCATTAGCGGGTCCCCTAACAAGGATTGTAGAGGTGTAATTGCCAAGGTTTTTAAAATATCGATTAAAAAAACCCGTTTTTAAAAAATGTGGTATTTTAATGTAAACTTATTCTTTAAATAAACCATATATTTGGAATACCGTGCTATGAAACCATAGTGTGCTTGTGGGGCATGTCGTTACCCCGTGAAATTTTTCTAAAGGTATATAAACTAGTTATCGAAAAAAAGGTTATACTAAAGTTCATGGCATTTTAATGAAAAATTTGTTATATGGTTGTTTCACATGAAAATTTTGTTAAATTTTAAGCTAAATGATATACATGATAATGTTATGAGTGGTGTTAAGATATTAGTTTGACCCTTTTTTCTTATAAAGTAGGTGAAAAGGTTTGAAAAGAAAGCAATATCGGTTCTATCTCCACTTTACCGATATGTTTTAAGAAAGCGATTTTAGTTGAAAAGAAGGAGAGGGGAGGGACTTACAGGTTTAGATGGTTAACAAAAGAGAGCGGAAGCCTTCGGGGGTCGTGGTTTCGTCGGAGATACTCCGGTCGTCAAGCTTGACTTGCTACTCCTCTTGGGTGCTTAACTCCACTTGATACTTAGAGAGTTTGAGAGAATTTTTGATAAAAATTTCAGAATGGAAGAGAGCTAGGGCATGGGGTGGTATTTATAGTGAAGAATTTAGGGTTTGGGGAATTAAAAATTGGGTTAAAAGAATTAAAATGGGTGTTAAATGGTGAATTGAAATGTCTCCGTTTGATTGCAGGAAAATCAAATAGTACAGGAGACTTGAGGGGAGTCGAAGGGACTAGTGTACAAAGCACAGAGTGATTTGGAGCATATCGGACCGTCGGCGGCGGTCAGATCTTGGAAATGGGCGGTCGGATCTTGAGCAATTGCCTCGAGATTTGTGCCGCGTGGTTTAGTCTGTGTTTACTTCTCATTGCGCATGTTTGATTTTTCTGAAGCTTTTCGTTTCTCCTTGAATTGCACGTGCAACTCTTGGGCTTCCGAAAAATTAAAAAGAAAAATCTTTAAAAATAATTGGGACTGATGGGATTCGAACACACAGGCTATGTCACAGCAGTGTAGAGGCTTTACGAGTGAGCTACAAGCTGCTTCTTGCTTTATTAAACAAAATTAACTTATAACTTTACAGCGGGCTGAAATACCCTTTCTATACAATAAACCGATAATTTTTGTACAGGGATTTCAGAGTTGTTGCATGTCTGTTTGACATTTCCCCGGCACGGAGTCTCGCTGGTCGACTTATCCCCGATGCGGAATGTCTGTTTGACGTTTCCTCGGCACGGAGTGTCGCTAATGGACGTATCCCCGAGACGGAGTGTCTGTTTGACGTTTTCCCGGCATGAAGTGTCGCTGGTCGATTTATCCCCGAAACGTAGTGTCTGTTTGACGTTTCCCCGATACGGAGTGTCACTGGTGAACGTATCCCCGAGGCGGAGTGTCTGTTTGACGTTTCCCCGGCATGGAGTGTCGATGGTCGACTTATCTCTAAGGCGGAGTGTCAGTTTGACGTTTATCCGGCACGAAGTGTCGCTGGTGGACGTATCTCCGAGACGGAGTGTCTGTTTTTAACGTAGAGGTCGTTGTTGGAATTGGTTGGTTTGAATTGTTTTAGGAAGGTTCTAATCTGTCTGGAGGGACTTTCGAGCTTGGAAGCACTTCCCGGTAGGAATTTAGTTTGATTTGTCCAGTTCCTGCCTTGCTTTGCGGGAATTTTGAATTTGAAGCATTGCAGCGTAAGATTTGAAGGATTTTGGGGATTTTGTTTTCGGTTTGGCATCGGCATCGCTACACTGGAATGTAGTACCGGCAGTGAATCATCATTTGCCTTACCTGTTAGGGAATGATGGCTTAGGAGACACGTTTAGGCCTCTGTTACATAAGACTTTTCAATTTTATGAGTCGTAAGGGTCTCATAAAAGCATTTTCTCCCTATGAGTCGAGACGATCTCATAGGTGCATTTTCTCCTTAGGAGTCGTGAGGACCCCCAAGTGTGTTTTCCCTTTATGAGTCGTAAGGATCCCATAAAGGTTTTTTTTTACGAGTCAAGAGGATCGCATAAGCTCTGTTCTCCTCATGTATAATGGGGACACATGAGTGGGTCTTCTCAAATGGAGCATAATTCCGATGGCGGAGACCGGCCGCGGGGCTGGTGATTGCTGTGGGACATGCATGTGATTTAGCATGTTTATGCCCGTGGATTGTATACGGTAGTCAATTTGGGGACTGGCCGTAGGGCTGGTGAATTTAGGGAATTTGGACTTTGGTTGGCATCTGCATCGCTGCACTGGAATATGGTACCAAGAGAAACTCATCATTCGTCGTTTGGGAATTTAGGAATTTGAGTTTTGGATCGGCATCAGCACCGCTAACACTGAACCATAGTGCTAGGAGCGACTCATCATTTGTCGTTACCTGTTGGAGAGCGATGGCTTAGGAGACAGATTTAGATCTCCATCACCTAAGACTTTTCAATTTTATGAGCCGTATGGGTCTCATAAAAATATTTTCTCCCTACGAGTCGAAAAGATCTCATAGGTATATTTTCTCCTTAGAAGTCGTGAGGATTTCTAAGTGTGTTGCTTCTTTATGAGTCGTAAAGATCTCACGCGGGAATATTCTCTTCACAAGGTTGAGAGGACTTTGCGGGTGTATTTTCTTCTCTTTTTCATGAGTTTGCGCCCTTTCGGATTTTCACAAACTCACCAGTAGTCTTGCTATTTTTACTCACGGAACCCTTTTGGGTTTTCATCCGTGTCCGTTTTACTTGTGGACATACCGTTTTTTACATCAATTTTCTTTTATTTCCCATTTTAAAAATTTAGATATCAGGGTTGTGCTCTTATTCAAAAATCCTTGGACTTTGACATCATGGTGCTTCAATGTGCCCTTTGTCCTTTTAGAGAGACGCTCACGTGTGTCCCGTAGAAACTGCGGTGGACTGGGTCATTTTCTGGAGCGGGTGATTGAGTCGTCTACCCCGAGAGGGTTTTGGTCTTCGTTCGAATGGAGCGGACAATCATAGCTTGGTTTTCTGCTAACGCGTCTTTGGCAAATGAGACCACTCCCTCACTGTATTGTTTTTCAACCCAATTCTTGAAAACAAAGCAGTTTTCAATGGTATGACTCACCATTCTGTGATACGGGCAGTACAAGGGATCATCAGTCATGTTTGCTTCATGTGGTCTTTTTTATTTAGGCAATTGTAGACCGTTTCTCAGGGCATCCTTGAATATTTTACGGACTCTGTCCCTTCTGAAAGAATAGACCTTATTCAATTTCTCTTCCAGGGGCGATTCCCATGCTCCTCCTAACACTGGTTTTCGAGGTTGATCGGTATTAGGCTTGCTTTCTCCTCACCTACTTTGATCGGCAGATGCATTAGAGGATTCAGTGTCCTTAGGAAGCCCACCTTTGCGGTTGTTGTTCTCTGGATATTTGGACTTGTTGTTATATTGGTAGTTTGGAAAAGATTCGGGGACCGCATGTTCCAACATCTGGACTCTTTTAAGTAAGTCTTGAAGAGTTTCGGGATCTGTTGATGACTTTCCCTTAATTATGTCTCGTGTCAACTGGTTGCAATCATGCATCAGGACTTTCCTGGGGAATAGCCGCCTTCGACTTTCATGAAGGTATTACGCCCTTAGACCAGAGGGAATAGTTGTTGGCTGCTTTGTGACATCAATCCCTGGTTCATAGACTAAATTTTGATTTTGTTGTGATTGCATTTGAAGGACTCGGGTTGCGAGATTTTCCACAACGTTCACCAGATCATCGACTTTGGAACAGATCTTGGCTATCTCCCTATCACGGTCCTGAAATTGCTCTTGAAGCAATTGGAACAACGCTTGTTTCATAGTTTTGAGGACGACGATTGGGCTATCCTCATCGCCTGAGCTTAATTTCCCAAGAACCATGGGCTCTTTTTGCTTAGCAGTTCGAGCAGGGTCTTCATCATTATCTGAACCGAGTCAATATTGAGCAGCGTCAACCATATCATCACCATGGTTGTGAAACATAGGAGGGTTCGTTTCTCCATATTCGACCATGTAGAGTGTATGGATCGCGCATCTCTCTGTTGCCTCCTCATTGTCAACGTTACTCGCTGGACCTTTGGATTGTTGTCGTGGATTGCTCCTTTCAGGGATGGATGAACAACTGAGAGTGGTCGGTTCCCGAAATACCTCAGTTTCTGTTGTATAAAATTGGCGGTCGCAGCTCAATCGTTTGTCAACACGCCAGGGAACAATGGTATTTCTTCTGTCTTGTATTGTTTCTCGACCCAATTCTTAAAAATGCAACAGTCTTCAATAGTGTGTCTCAGCACTCGGTGGTATGGGCAAAAATTGGGATGATCGGTCATGTTCGCTTTCCTCAGCCTTTTTAGTTCTAGTAGCCGCAGGCCATTCTTCAGAGCATCTTTGAATATCTTGTGGACCTTGTCCCTTCTGAAAGAGTAGACCTTATTTCTCCTTTCCTCCAAAGTTGGCTTTCAGGGTTTGTTAGTCTTCGCTCCGCCCGCTTTCTGCCTATTGAGTGAATCGGTGATGTTGGAACTTTCGCATTTCCGGTTGTCGTCCCTCCGATGTCTCGGTCTGTTTGTGACTTGGAGATCCTGAGTGGACTTGGGCTTTGAACGTTCCAACATTTGAACCTTCTTGGTCAGCTCTTGGAATGTTTTGAGACCCGCGGTGCACAGGAAAGGTTTCATCCAGTTGTTCAGATTTTCTATAAGAAGACTGACGGATTGGTCTTGTTCCAACGGCGGTTCACATTTGACAGAGAGATTGTGCCATTGGACTATAAAATCCATGTTGCTTTTGTTGTTCTTTGGCTCGGTCTTTACGAGGTCGGTAATGGTGATTTTATCGCTGACACTCATGAACCTTTGCTTGAACATGGATTCCATTTGAGCAAACGTCGTGATCGAGTCATCCGGTATGCTTGCATATCAATCGAAATCAATATCGGTCAAGCTATTGACAAACTGATGGAGAAGGAGCGCATCTTTGCCCCCAGTATTTGCGCATGATGCTTTAAATTGGGTAATGTGCCGGTTCACATTTCCCGTCCCATCGAACCTTTCAAATTTGAAGACGACATAGCCAGTGGGAAACTCCACAAGATCGTACCAAGCAGAATATGGTCTCCCGCTACTGCTGACATCTTTTTGCTCTCCGGTTTTGGCTACCAATGTTTTGCCTTTGTTGGTGACCAAATCCATGATTTGATCTTGCATTAGCAGGTTGTTGTCATCGGTAGTCAAGACATTCCCTAAGATAGGCTGCGATCGACTTTCATGCGGCTCGCCCATCTTTAGATTTGAGGGAACAGGTATTGGTTGCCTCAGGACACCGTTTCCCTGTTCATGAGCAGAGACCTACACTTGATTGGGCGGCTGAGGGGCAACTTGGGCCATGAGCTGTAAGACGACGTTTGTCAAGTCGTCAATCTTTGAGTAGAGCTTGGTCATCTCATTGTCTTTGTTTCTGAGCTTCTTTTAGAGCTCTTGGAGAAGTTGCTGCTCTGCGGTCTTGAGATGGAAGTTTGGCTCCTCTTCGCTCTCCGAGCCTGACTCCTCATGATCGAACTGAGGGATCTCTCTACTTATCATCCTCACTGGAAGAGTCTTCATTACTTTCCAAAGGAGGTTGTTTTTGGAAAGTGGCAGCTACATTCACACCAGATTGGATTTGAGATGTGGTGGCCCCATCCTTGCTCTTGCTGCGTGTGCCCACCATGTAGACAGTGTGGACCACATATCCAGACATCTTTTTATCTTTGGCGGCTGATTTTTCGGACCGTCGTCGTGGTCCTTCCTCTTCTGGAAAGGACAGGTGACTGAAGACGGTTGGTGTCACGCCCCGCTTCCCAGAGTACGCTAAATTGGGCACGTGACATAGCCAACCATGCTACCTGTGGGTAGGAAGTATCCATCCACAGTCACATTACGGCTGTAGAGATATCAAGAACAAAATATAGCTATCTAATACATGTCCATAAGCCAAGATAACATGCGTCAATAATAATGAAAGTGCGGAAGCAAAAGATCTAATACAAAATAACTGGAATGTATGTCCCATAATGCGGGCTCACATCAGGAATAAAATGCAGAAAATAAAAGAACTAACTATTACAGAAACCTCACTGCTCAGCCTGCTGGCTGAAGTACTCCTGCTCGGACTGCAGCAAAGGTACGGAATCTGGGCCATGCAAAACCCATACGTCAGCGCGTCATGTCATCAAGTAATAAAATGTAAACAGGGAACAGGCAATGCAAATATAAACATGAATGAAAAACAGGTGTAACAGTAATATAAATCAGGGCAGTGAAGGGTAGTGTGCAGTGAGTAAGCTAGATTGGTCTATTGGGTTATCTACTCTAAAGTCTTTGAAATCAATTTGATGAATCATCTATGTAACTCAATAGTATCCCGTGCATGCCCGGGACCACGGTCAAGATTGTCGGGCTGAATCCGAGACGTGCCGCTAGGCAGTAGAAGGTAGCATGTACAGATGAGTGATGTCAGCATCATCACTCCGGGGCTGGCCTAGCCGGTAAGACTGATCAGAACAGGTATCGAACTGTTGAGTTACAAGTCAGGTTTCATCATTGATTTCCCCATACCCCCAAGCTATAGGTGTTCAAGTCAGGTGTTCGGTAATCAAGAACTAATGCCAACACAGGATCAGGTAAGAGCAGGTTTGTCTGGATAGACAACAGGAACGGTCCGTGAGGACTACATGTCAGGTTTGTTGGCATTAGACACAAGATCAGGTAACAGATAAAGCCATGGTACATCAAGTCAAGTCGAGTAGTGTACTTAGATGTCATGTCATGTAAAGAGTGTACGGTACCATGTCAGGTCAAGTAATATGTGTAGCAAGTCATGTCAGGGTGTATAAGATAACATGTGGATGCTCATAATCGACTAACATAATCATGGTTATGAATAAACAAGCATGGTACTATCAGAGCAATAAACGGGCACAGTAACATGATAGCAATAAGTGCAGATTAAACTACTCAGTTGCACAGTTATCAGTTTGGCTTAAGGAATACTTTTAACGTTTCAGGGATGCAGTATAACACGTGTGGATGATAAAATCATATTAATATGTATTAGAACAATCTAGAGATGCAATTGAATGCGAATAAAGCTAAAGGGATGCAATCGGTCGTCCGATAGGGCAAAACTACAAATAGGGTAATATAACTAATAAACCATTGTGATTATGTGATTTAACCTTTAAATGTGATTATGTATACTTAGTAAACTAAATGCAATGGTTACCTTTCAATTCTAGATCTGAATAATATAAACAGATGCAAACGGAACATCGAATGTTATAAAACGATGCATGGGGTGCTAAATTCAAACTACCGATATGTTATATATATAGAATAGGTATAGAATGATTCAAATAGCATGTTGCAAGATTAACTTGCCTCGACGGGTCGCGAAACGGAAAGCGGAACGTTACGCGTCGGCGGGGAAAACTCACGATGCGCGCACGGTTCACGGAATGAACCCAAACGACGGACAGTGGAAACACACGGGTCAGAGTTCCTCGCTGGATCGTCGGGAAACGTCATCGGCACCATCGGATTCCGGCCACCAACCAAACAGTGAACATTAAAATAATACAAGAATGCAAGAAAGAAAGAGAAGAGAAGAATAAGAAGAAAGAAGAGAAGGAAGATTGAAGAGGGGTGCTCACGTTGATCTGTAGAGAGGTTGTGATCGTCGACTGTGTTGACGGAGCTCCGACGAGGTGCCTGCAGCGACCATCGGCGGTCAAGAACAGATCTGAAAGAAAGAAAAGAAAAGAAAGAAGGAGAAGGAAGGAGAAGAAGAAGAGGAAGGGAAGCCATGCTCACCGAGGGGGTGCACGAGGCCAGGGACACGGATCAAGATCACCGGCGGCGATACCACGGTGTGCAGCAGTGTGCAGGGGTGCACGGTTGCTCGGGTGCGAGTGCAACGTGACCGGGAAGGAAGAGAGTGGAAGCGGAGTGACGAGGGTGAGGAAGCGACGAGGTTTGCACGGGCGTCGTCAGTGCTAAGGCAACGGCGAGGGAAAACGGCAGCTAGGGTTTTTCAGGGAATGGGTTTTCCTTTCGTGTTGAAGAAGAGGGAAGAAATATAAAAGAGAGAGAGAGATACGAGGAGAGAGAAAGAGATTCGAGGGGAGAGAGAAACTCGCAAGAGGAGCGAGAGAGAGAGGGAGTAACAGTGAGGAGAGATAGGATTGGATTTTAGTGCATGAATAGGGAGGAGAGAGAGATAGAAAGAGAAAGGTGAGCGATGGGAAAGTGGGTCCATGCTGTGGAAACGGGGCACCGCGATTGGCTGAGAGAAAAATTGTGAAAGATTTATGGGGTGTTAATAAATATATCGTTGGCTTAAAAGATTTTATTAGGTTGTAAAAGAATATTCTGGATAGTAAAAGAAAATAGGTTTAAGTAAAATGATTCATTAAATAATCAAAATCTGTCGGGATACAAAATATTTCAGAATCGTGCCCGGGTCGGGTCCAAAAATTTGGATTTGAAAAATGAAAATTATTGGCAGGTTCCAAAAATTGAAATGAAGGAATTTATAATTAAAAAGCATACCCCCAAGAACGGACGCACGTACGTGCGCGTAGCCATCCAAACACGTCCGTTTCACTGAACGGGACGAGAACACAATGCAAGGACGCTACCACAGGGTTAGGGGTGTCAAGCAGGCCATGACAAGTATTTTTAATTTATTTTAAAAGACTTAAATTGTTATATGCAGAATACGACATGACGGTGTAAACTATACCTGGTAACGGTCAAAGCCGGATAAATGAAATAAACGCCACACACCACACAAAAGGTAATAGAAATTTGTAGAACTGGACTCGGTTGTTACATTATACCCAACTACAAAAAGAATTTCGTCCTCGAAATTCCAAGAATACAAAGGATAGGCGAAAAAATCAAACTGCAAGAAAAGATGAGGAAACTTCTGCCGGATTTCATCTTCTCGTTCCCAAGTGGACTCTCCATGTGAGCGATTACCCCAAGAAACAAATACAAGAGGGATAACCTTGTTCTTAAGAACCTTTTCCATTCGATCCACAATTTCAACCGGTCGCTCCTCAAAAGTCAAGTCTTCTCGTACCGTCAGCTCCGAATGATCCAACACATGTGTTTCATTTCGAACATACTTACGGAGTTGAGATACATGAAACACATCGTGCACATTCGCCAAGGACTGTGGTAACGCCAAACGATACGCTACCTCGCTAACACGCTCCAAGATCTCAAAGGGTCCAACAAATCGAGGACTGAGCTTTCCTCGACTTCCAAAACGAATCACCCCTCTAGTCGGTGATATCTTCAAGAATACCAAATCACCCACGGCGAACTCTAGAGGTCTTCTCGACGTATCTGCCCAACTCTTCTGTCGGTCTTGAGCTGCTTCCATATGATTCCGAATAGCGTTAACTTTCTCAACTGTCTGCACAACCAGATCTGGTCCCAACAATCTTCGTTCACCGACATCATCCCAACAAACAGGTGAACGACACTTGCGACCATATAAAGCTTCGAATGGAGCCATCTGAATCGTCGCCTGGAAACTGTTGTTGTAAGAAAACTCCACCAAATGTAGATGATACTCCCAAGAACCCTTGAAGTCCAACATGCACGCTCTCAACATATCTTCAAGAGTTTGGATCGTCCTCTTCGACTGGCCATCAGTTTGAGGATGATAAGCTGTGCTAAACTTCAATCGAGTCCCCAAACTTTCCTGTAAACTCCTCCAGAAGTGTGATAAGAACCGAGTGTCCCGATCGGACACGATGCTCACCAGTACTCCATGCAACCTTACAATCTCCTGCATGTACCGCTCCGCCAAAGTTTCTGTTGATTGACCAACCCAAAAAGGAATAAAATGAGCTGCCTTGGTCAAACGATCAACAATCACCCATACTGCATTGTTGCCTTTTGGACTCCGCGGTAGAGCTGTCACGAAATCCATGGTTATATGTTCCCACTTCCACTGAGGAATCGGAAGTGGTTGCAACAAACCAACAACCCTTTGATGTTCAGCCTTAACTTGCTGACACACCAAGCATTTTGCCACAAAGCGAGCAATCTCCCGTTTCATACCTTCCTACCAGAAATGCTGTCGCAAGTCTCGGTACATCTTCGTGCCTCCTGGATGTACGGAATAAGCTAAACTGTGTGCCTCCTTCATAAGCTCTTCGCGAATATCTCCCTTTGGCACACACAAACGGATACCATATCTCAACGAACCATCCTCATGGATCAGTAAATCTGTTAGTAGTCCGGCTTCAACCTGTTCTCGAAACTTTCACAGTCTAGGGTCCAGCGGTTGCGCTTGGTTCCCCTCCGAATGGCGGCCGACGACGTTAGGACGTCTGGCCTGAAGATTCGGGGCAGATGCTATTTGGTTTTATCCGTCCACCTCTCCGAAGATGCCAAGTTGATTTATGGCACCGTGTATCGGAGGTTTAGACGGATGCGGCCGATGTAGCAGACTTCGTCAGATTCCCCCTCGTTTGAGGGGTTTTTGATTCTGGGGACGCTCTTCCCTGCAGGCGCAAGCCCCTGCAGTTAATTACGCTACCGCATCGCGGTAACAATTTTCTCCTTCTCCAGAATTTCACTTCTTGTCATGGGTGTTTGTTTTGTTTGTGGTTGCCCGTGGATTGTATATGGAGACCATTTATTTCGTCGCCCGTAGGACGTGGATTAGTCCAAATCCGTATTTTCTTATATTTGGGTGTGGGGTTTTGGTTTGAGGATACGTTAGCCGTATTTGAGGCTAAGATCAACTTAAACGCTTGTTAAGGATACGTTAGTCTAATTTCCAGACTAAGATCAACTTAACGGAATTGTCTAGATCCATTTCCAGTTTAGGGACATGGTGGTCCATTGCATGTATGGCCGTCGGGACCCATCACCTCTCTGACGACGTTGAAGGATTACAACAACAGATGTCAGAGGAGTTCAGAGATGTACCCTTGAACCAAAGTTGATTGGGGAATCTATAGTCCAATTTGGGACTAAAGCATGTTTGAAGGTTTAAGGATACGTTAGCCATATTTGAGGCTAAGATCAACTTAAACGGGATCGTTTAGATCCGACAAAAGAGCATTTGGAGGCTCTATTGTTCCGGTTTAGGGACGTAGTGGTCCATAGGTAGTTTAAGGACATTGCGGTCCATTGCCAGTTTAGGGACATGGTGGTCCATATTCCAGTTTAGGGACATGGTGGTCCATAATTAGTTTAAGGACGTTTCGGTCCACTATTAGTTTAAGGACGTTTCGGTCCATCGCCAATTTAGGGACGTGGTGGTCCATATTCCAGTTTAGGGACGTAGGGGTCCATTATTAGTTTAGGGACGTTTCGGTCCAACATTAGTTTAGGGACGTTTCGGTCCAATATTAGTTTAAGGACGTTTCGGTCCACGAGTTTAAGGACCCCGCAGTCCATATTGATATGTGTGGTCGTCGGAACCCGTCACCTCCCTGACGATGTTGAATGATTACAACGACATTTGTCAGAGGAGTTCGGAGATGTACCCTCGAACCGGATATAAATTAATTTAAGAGAACAGCTGTGCTCAGTCAATTTAATTTAAGGACTTACGGCCAAAATTGGGCTAAGTCCAGTTGAAAATGTTCAACACCCTTATTTATTTTTTTGGTCTATTAGACCTGTGCTAGGGCTTTGCCCACACTTAAATAATGCATTGCATTACTTTTTTGTTTGGGCTCTGCCCATAAAAGATGCAGAGCATCAATTTCACTTGGGCTCTGCCCCTTTTTATTGCTTTGCAATTTATTTTGGCCTGCTAGGTCGACTTGGGCTTGGCCTTTTAGCAAAAGAAATGCATTGCATTTTTCAGGCGCTTTGCGCCAATCAAAGAGCGCAAGCGCTTGTGGTGATGACACGTGTCATGCAAGCGCAGTGCGTTGCGCCAGTGAGCTGCGCTTGCGCTGCTGACACGTGGCGCGCTGTAGTGAGTTGCGCTAGTTTCAGAGAGCAAGGCTCTATTTCAAAAAGTGCATAGCGCAAATGGTTCAGATACTGACACGTGGCGCTCTCTGGTGGCTTGCGCCAACCCAAGAGCGCAACAGCGCAGATTTATAAGTGCAAAGCACTATTAATTTGAGAATCTTTTAGACTCTAGAACCAATGGTTCATAACAGAAGTGCAAAGCACTATTTTTATTTTTGTTTTTTATTAAAGATCATTGATCTTGTTCTTAGATCAATGATCTATCAGAAGAAATTCTTCTATCCTAAAGGCTTTTTTTTACCTTTCTTCTTGAAATTTCTTCAGAGTTTTCTCTGCTTGAAAATTTTGATTTCTCTCCAAAATGTTGATGCCTTTGAATTGAGGTCTAGGGTCCTTTTTATAGTGCCCACAAATTAGTTAAAGTTTGTTAAAGAGATCATTCTCTGAGTGATTTGGGGAATTTTCCCCACCGTTGGATCTTTGATCCAAGGGCTTCTGTTTTACAGAAGACAATCTTCTTGTTTTTAACAAGATTGAGAAAGATCATTCAGAATTTTAATTCTGTTTGGCGCAAATGCTCCAGAGAGTGACACGTGTCACGCAGCGCACAGCGCAACGCAGCTGCGCTGACACGTGTCGCGCAGCGCACAGCGCAGCGCAGCTGCGCTGCCACGTGGCGTGCAGCGCAGAGCGCAGGCCAGCTGAAGCGTTGCTTCTTTAATTAAAGTTTGAATTTTAAACAGAGCCTTGCTCTGATTGGGTGCGCTGCCTTGGACGCTGCGCTCCCTGCGCTAACGAGTCTGATTTTAACACGTGGTGCTCTACGCGCAGCGCAGGGGATCTGAAGCGTTGCTTCATTAATTTTCACTTTAATTTTCAAGACAGAGCTTTGCTCTGATTGGAGGAAAACAGAAGCATTGCTTCTTTTCCCACCTTGGAATTTGAACAAAACTTTTCTCTGATTGGGGTAAACAGCGCTACTTTAATATTCTCGATCAACGACGAATGTACTTGTAGCTGCATCAACTGCCCCGAAGAACGCGGTAGCACAATGTCCAAATCAAATCTTCGAAAGTCTTCAACGAGTTCCTTCTGCGTAGTCAACATCTGAATTGCTGGTAACCGACTGAGCGTATCCGGCACGACATTAACCTTCCCCGGATGGTACTTAAGATCAAGATCATAGTCAGCCATCAGCTCCAACCATCTATGTTGCCTCATATTAAGCTCCTTCTGTGTGAACACATACTTCAAACTCTTATGATCCGTGAAAACTTCGACTCTTTCGCCCAAAAGGTAGTGTCACCAAATCTTCAAAGCGAAAAATCACAGCCGCAAGCTCCAAGTCGTGAGTTGGGTAATTCTTCTCATGGGTCTTCAACTGTCTTGATGCATACACTACAACCTTCCCATACTGCATCAAAACGCATCCCAATCCTTTCCCAGATGCGTCGCTGTAAATCACCAATCCTCCGGAACTATCTGGCACAGTCAGAATAGGGGTGGTTATCAATCTCTGCTTCAACGTCTCGAAAGCTGACGCACAACTATCCGTCCACACAAAAGGTACCTCCTTGCGCATAAGCTTGGTTAACGGCTCCGCCAGACGAGCAAAGTTCTCCACAAATCTTCTGTAATATCCGTCGAGTCCAAGAAAACTTCTTATCTCCGCAACATTCTTCGGAATCGGCCAATCTCGAACTGCTGCAATCTTTTCTGGATCGACGGCGATTCCATCGCCAGACACGACATGCCCCAAAAACTTTACTTCCTCCAGCCAAAACTCCCACTTGCTCATCTTCACATACAATCTCTCTTGTCTCAACGTCTGTAGTGCGATCTTCAAATATTCTGCATGCTCTTCAAAACTCTTCGAATAGACCGGGATATCGTCAATGAACACCACAATAAACTGGTCCAAGAATGGTGAAAAGATTCGGTTCATCAAGTCCATGAATATCGTCGGTGCATTCGTAACTCCGAAGGGCATCACTAAGTACTCGTAATGTCCATACCGAGTTCGGAACGCCGTCTTGCAAATATCTTCTGCTTTCACTCGGACCTGATGATATCCGGATCGCAAATCCAGCTTCGAGAATACCCTCGCGCCACTAAGCTGTTCAAATAGTTCGCCAATGCGAGGGATCGGGTACTTGTTCTTAATAGTCACCCGGTTCAATTCTCGATAGTCGATGCATATCCTTCTCGTGCCATTTTTCTTCTTAACTAGAAGAACTGGAGCTCCCCAAGGCGAGTTACTGCTTCGAATCCAACCCTTCTCAATCAATTCAGCAACTTGTTTCTTGACTTCTTCCAACTCCACTGGTGCCATTGGATAATACGCTTTAGATACTGGCGCTGCACCAGGAATAAGATCAATTGCGAACTCCACGTCTCGCTTCGGCGGTAATCCCGATATATCTTCAAACACGTCCATAAAATCGCGAACAATAGCTGGCTCTTCACTTTTATCAACCTCTAGTGATGCAAGAATATTAGTTGTCGGCCTAACCCTAAACTCGACTGGCCCGACAAAACTGCTTCCTCCAGTGAAGGTAAACTCGGGATGTCCGGGAATCTGGAAAATTACTTTCTTTGCCCTACAATCAATGTGAGCGTGGAAAGTACCAAGAAAATCCATTCCTAAGACGACCTCGTAGCTGCCCGTATCAATCACCAAGAAATCTGCAAAAAGCTCCCGTCCGCAAACAACAAATGTGCAATCTTTACATTCTCTACTAGATATGATTTTCCCATTCCCAGTGTGTGTGTCCCAGAAACTAGACAGGGTCGTGCAGGTAATCGAGTGTGTAGCTATAAACTTGGATGACATAAAACAATGGGATGCACCAGAATCAAATAACGCTAATGCGGGAAAACCATGAACGAGTAGAGTACCTGAAACCATAGTCACAAATTCGTCATTCGGGAATAATTCGGCGAGGTCGAAAATTCGGATTCGGAGAATTATTCGGAAAAAATCGGCAGGTATTCGGGAAAGATTCGGTAAGTGTTCGGGAAATGTTCGGGAAGGATTTCGAGCAATAAATTAATATATGAGACGCTAGGTTTTGATTTTGTGAATTATTTACTGTTTTTTAAATTATTCGGTGTTTTATCACATAATTCGGGAATAATTCGCGAATTATTCGCGAATAATTCGCGAATAATTCGGCCAGTTCGGCAATCACGAATAATTCGGAGATTAATTCGTTTGATCAAGAATTCGCGAATTATTCGCGAATTCAGCGAATAATTCGCGAATTATGTGACTATGCCTGAAACAACTTCTCCCGAAGCCTTAGCTTCCTCGGCCGTCAAGGCAAAAGCTCGAGCCTGATTAGGTCCTTGAGTCAGCTGCTTCTGCCCCTGGAACGGTTTCTGCGGAGACTTCTGAATATCATCCCTTGTGCGAAGCTTCAACGGACAAGAATTAACAGTATGATCTGCCGATCCACAAACCAAATAGAGTCCCTGCCTCCTTCGACAATCCTTTTGCACATGGCCACGTAAATGGTAGTAGTCACAAATCACGCTCCTTCTTCGATCAACGACAACAGGCTTCTTCATCGGTGTTACACCACGACGGTCCACTGGAATACCTCTTCGTCCATGAGCTCGATTTGGTACAAATGTCGGCTTCCTTACTGTAACTGTTGTCTGCAGCGAACTCCCAGTCTTCCCAGATAAGCTCTGATGTTCTCGGGCTGCCGTAAGAACTTGTGAGAAAGTGGTCAAACCCAGGGAGACAATCTGCCTCTGGATGTCCACGTCCAAGCTGCGCATGAACCTCCTTGCCCTGTCTGCATCGTTGGCAACTAAAGGTCCAGCAAATCTACTGAGCCGTATCCACTCAGCCGCATGTACGTCTACGGGCGCACCATTCTGCTTCAGACTGATGAACTTCTCTTCTATTTCCTCCCGTGCAGTCCGCGGGAAGAACTTCTCCAGGAAACTCTTCGAAAAATCCACCCACCTGATCGGCTTGGGCAAGCGGGTTTCCTCCACAAGCCACCATTCACCGGCGTAATCCACCAACTGGATGCGTACTACATCCACCCTCTTATCATCTGGGATCTGCGCCGCAATAAGTAAGTTCTCCGTGTCAACTAGCCACTGCTCCGCTGGCAACGACTCCTTCAAACCAGTAAAGACAGACGGTCCCAAACGCCTGAAATCTGCTACAGTCCCTACACGATCAACTGGCTTAACTCCAACATTGTTCACGGACTGTTGTACGGTCCGCAAACCTTCCTGAAACAATTCAGCTTGTTGCTGGATTAGCTCGGTCTGTCTCTTTTGATTCTCCAGCATTCCCCGTATCACTCCAAGCATGGCGGCTTCGTCAACACGCTTTTGGTACGTCTTCAGATTCTTGTCTGCCATATTCCTGAAATCAAAACACCCAAAGATTAGCATGATAACAGATTCAAATGTAGATCAAGACAAGAACTCCGAGTTACTTAAATAGAGTACCGCATTGTAACTATGTCGCGGTATCATAGTAACTCAATAGTATAACACGTGTGGATGAGTGATGGATCAGTTGCACAGTTATCAGTTTGGCTTAAAGAATACTTTTAACGTTTCAGGGATGCAGTATAACACGTGTGGATGATAAAATCATATTAATATGTATTAGAACAATCTAGAGATGCAATTGAATGCGAATAAAGCTAAAGGTATGCAATCGGTCGTCCGATAGGGCAAAACTACAAAAAGGGTAATATAACTAATAAACCATTGTGATTATGTGATTTAACTTTTAAATGTGATTATGTATGCTTAGTAAACTAAATGCAATGGTCACCTTTCAATTCTAGATCTGAATAATATAAACAGATGCAAACGGAACATCGAAATGTTATACTACGATGCATGGGGTGCTAAATTCAAACTACCGGTATATTATATATATAGAATAGGTATAGAATGATTCAAATAGCATGTAGCAAGTTTAATTGCCTCGACGGGTCGCGAAACGGAAAACGGAACGTTACGCGTCGGCGGGGAAAACTCGCGACGCGCGCACGGTCCATGGAATGAACCCAAACGACGGACAGTGGAAACACACGGGTCAGAGTTCCTCGCTGGATCGTCGGGAAACGTCGTCGGCACCATCGGATTCCGGCCACCAACCAAACAGTGAACATTAAAATAATACAAGAATGCAAGAAAGAAAGAGAAGAGAAGAATAAGAAGAAAGAAGAGAAGGAAGATTGAAGAGGGGTGCTCACGTTGATCTGTAGAGGGGTTGTGATCGTCGACTGCGTTAACGGAGCTCCGACGAGGTGCCTGCAGCGACCATCGGCGGTCAAGAACAGATCTGAAAGAAAGAAAAGAAAAGAAAGAAGGAGAAGAAGAGGAGGAAGGGAAGCCATGCTCACCGAGGGGGTGCACGAGGCCAGGGACACGGATCAAGATCGCCGGCGGCGATACCACGGTGTGCTGCAGTGTGCAGGGGTGCACGGCTGCTCGGGTGCGAGTGCAACGTGACCGGGAAGGAAGAGAGTGGAGGCGGAGTGACGAGGGTGAGGAAGCGACAAGGTTTGCACGGGCGTCGTCGGTGCTAGGGCAGCGGCGAGGGAAAACGGCAGCTAGGGTTTTTCAGGGAATGGGTTTTCCTTTCGTGTTGAAGAAGAGGGAAGAAATATAAAAGAGAGAGAGAGAGATACGGGGAGAGGGAGAGATTCGAGGGGAGAGAGAAACTCGCGAGAGGAGCGAGAGAGAGAGGGAGTAACAGTGAGGAGAGATAGGATTGGATTTTAGTGCATGAGTAGGGAGGAGAGAGAGAGAGAAAGAGAAAGGTGAGCGATGGGAAAGTGGGCCCATGCTGTGGAAACGGGGCACCGCGATTGGCTGAGAGAAAAATTGTGAAAGATTTATGGGGTGTTAATAAATATATCGTTGGCTTAAAAGATTTTATTAGGTTGTAAAAAAATATTCTGGCTAGTAAAAGAAAATAGGTTTAAGTAAAATGAATTATTAAATAATTATAATCTGGCGGGATACAAAATATTTCAGGATCGCGCCCGGGTCGGGTCCAAAAATTTGGATTTGAAAAATGAAAATTATTGGCAGGTTCCAAAAATTGAAATGAAGGATTTTATAATTAAAAAGCATACCCCTAAGAACGGACGCACGTACGTGCGCGTAGCCGTCCAAACACGTCCATTTCACTGAACGGGACGAGAACACAATGCAAGGACGCTACCACAGGGTTAGGGGTGTCAAGCAGGCCATGACAAGTATTTTTAATTTATTTTAAAAGACTTAAATTGTTATATGCATAATACGACATGATGGTGTAAACTATACCTGATAACAGTCAAAGCAGGATAAATGAAATAAACGCCACACCACACAAAAGGTAACAGAAATTTGTAGAACTGGACTCGGTTGTTACAGTTGGCCTGACTGGGTCCTTGGGTGGCGCTGTCCAGATCGCAGTTTTCTTGACTCTTGCGGTTATGGCATTCTTCTGAACCAATTTCAGCAGTTCAAAAGAGTTAGCGATCTCTACAGCCGATTCAGCTGTCGTTACGGGGTAACCCTGCCCTTGGAACCTCATGAAGTTCAGCCTAGCAGGAGCTCTAGCTTTTTTATTGACTCTGTATCTGAGCATTTTCTGTCTTAGCTTCTCAATTTTGAGGGCTTGGCGGGCATCCGTTATCCAGGAAGCCATCATGAGTTGATTGACGGGGAGCTTAGAGAAGATACCCGATTGAGCCGTTGTCAGAGGCACCACTGGAGCTTGCCTGAGATGCCTTATTGCTTTATTGGTGTTGATGCTTTTCCCCCAGCTGGAGCAACGGAGAGTCATTCGGAAACAAATTTGTGCTTGGACTGAGGTGCCTTCGCGACCATGACATTTGGCCTTTTCCCTTTTGAGGCCGGTTTATTTATCACCGGGGCTTGAGGAGCAGGGATGCGTTAGCAGGCACGAACAGAATTGAGCCAAATGGTAGCAGCGGCTCCTCCCATTGTCGTCCGAGACTGGCCGGGAAGATCGTCCTGGCATCCATCTTTATCGTGTAAGAGATGGGAGCTATGTTGAGAGCTAAGCTTGTCTTTAGAGACATTTTGTTGCGTCCAAAAATTGCAATTGCAAAATATTAATCTGCACAAAGAAGCATGATTTCAGTACATGCAATCGATATATGTATGGATTGAGTTCACATGAATGTTTAACCCGAAATATAGGAGGAGAGAAAAGGTCTCACTGGACGTGTCAGAATCTGTAGTGTGTTTTTCGTTACCTCATTGAGATGAGAATGTGCCCGCTTGTCAGGCATGTACATATTTCCCCTGCTTGGGGACGCTGGGATTTTATTGATTGTGGAGATCCAAATCTCGGACAGCGGCGGACTAAACTGCCGTTAATTATCTCTCGCTTTTGGAGCGAGATAACCTCCGATTGACGGGTCAAACTGGTCATGCGAAATCAATGTGATGTATTGGCGTGTTTTTTTAACAATAGGGACGTGTTCATTTTTTTGTTCTATTTGTGAAAAATGGTTTTTTAAAAATTATTGAAAGAAACATTTCTTTAAATTTATTTTATTTATATTTTATTATTATTTTATTTATATTATATTTTTTTTAAAAGGGGAGGGGAAGCCCCCCTCCCACTCACATGAGAGGGAGGAGGGGCTCCCACTAAGTGGGAGCCTCCCCCTCATGTAAAGGGAAGTGGGGAGGGGAACCCCCTCAGTGGGCTCCAAAAGACTTCTTTTTTTTTATGGAGTTAAACTCCAAAAGATTTTATTTGGAGTTAAACTCCCAAAAGGTTTTTTATGGAGTTAAACTCCAAAAGATTTTAAGTGGAGTTAAACTCCCCAAAAGGATTTTTATTGTGGAGTTCAACTCCAAAAGAATTTTTATTACTAAAAGTATTTTTAAACAAATGGAGTTGAACTCCCAGAAATCTTTGGAGATGATCAAAGGGGACCCCTTTCTTCTCCCTTTTAGCTCTGGATCTTCTTTTGAGTCTTGGATCTTTCCGAAGTGGGGTTTTTGGATATGGCTCTCCTTCTTCCTCCTTTCTATTGGCTGGATCTTGAAGAAAAAGGGGTGAGATTTAAAAATCTTCTCTTTTGTGGATTTGATGGAAAATCCGAACTCCCCTTCAAGGATTTTATGGTGAAAAATTGTTTCTTTTTAGAAAAAAAAAGAGTTAAGCTCTTGATTTAATTCAAAAAAAGGAAGAAGCTTTAGAACCTTGAGAAAAGAGAATAAGGCATAGAACCTTAATTTTTTAGAGAATGAAAAAAAGTTCTTTTTTATTACATCATAATGTTGCTTTATATAGGTTTATAAGTTTACACATAGCCCCTTAAGGTTTACAAAATGGCATTTTGCCCATCCCATGCTTCATGTGCTTATTTCTTTTGCACATGAGCAGTGAGCTTTATAAAAATTTGGCTTTATGCCCATTTTCCTTGCATTTATTCATAAAAATCACATCAAAATTATTTATTGCATAGTTTTCATTTTGGCATGTGGGAGGCCGGACGCTTCATGTTCGGGCTTGACTTGGACATGCGCCCATTTAGCTTGGGCTTGGGCCCATCGGCTTGGGGTTGATTTTGATTTTGACTTGATCAATCGGGGTTAATTTTTTGACCCCAACAACCTTCGAGTAATTTAAGTAGGTTTTTATTCCACAAAAAGAACCGACATTCTCGCTTGGTTGAAAATGGGATTTAAAACTACTAAAAAATCACTTTCATTTCGAATAAGGTTGTCCACTAACTCAAAACTTGTAATTGAAGGGACAACGACAATCGACAAGCTCGTTGTTGAAGAACGTTGAGAAAGACAAGTATGTTTTCATGATTAGTTTAAAAGATCTTTGATTGAAAATCTTCCCTAAAGCCAATTTAGGAAAAAAATGGCTTTAGTAAGAAAAAAAGAAGCCGGGGGTATTGAGACCCTATCCTAATATTCACCGTTAACCTTCTAACGAAGTAATGGAAGATACCAAAAGATTTTCATTTTAGCTTGTTAAAAGGGCTTTTTAATGCAATTTAATTGTACGAGTGTCTTTTAAGTAAATATAAAGTAGAATGAGGCTTTTTAGTATTTAGAGAAGTATGAGGAGACCTTTTAGTAAAAAAGCCCTAGCAAACGGATCTGACCCAGTTATTAATAGGTCTGGATCCATTTCATAAAGATTCATTGGATAAATGAGGTCTGGATTCATAAAATAGCTCCAACCCGACCCATTTATAGGCCTAATCCAAGTTATATAAACTAGATAGTAAATATTATATCAAAAAACTGACTGTACTTAATATATGTGACTGGGGAGAATCAAAATGACAGAATGTGTAAGGTATCAATCTTTCTACATGGACCCCAGTCACCCCACCCATTTAGCTATCGTGCAAAATGAAACCACAGCACAACAATTAATTAAACATCAAAGATTCAAAATAACCAGAACATAAACAAACAATTACCTCATTTACATTGCTATAATATCCAACCACCTCCAAAAGTTAAATCATCCAAAAGTTAAATCAAAGTACTGATTGGACCATTTTTAAAAAAAACTATAAAAGAACAAATAGCATTATTCATGTACCCTACATGTGTTTAAGAAAAAAAATGGGGAAAATGGATCAAACTCCTTATGACCAAAAAAGAATAGGACTAGATCCCTTGCCTTTTAAAAGTCGCTAAGAACTCCCTAATACCCAAAGTTCATGTATATAAGTCCTTATAGTACAACCAACATTTTTTTACTTTTAATATTCCCATATTACCCTTATCAACTTCTGCCAGATAACAACTACATTTAGCAAGTAAACCGCTATATTTAATATGTACAGTGCTAAATTTGATAAATACAACAATTATTTGTAAAGTATATCAGTTACGTAAACTACTATATCAGATAAATGTAGCAGTTATCTGTCAGTAGTTACTAAGGGTAATATAGAAATATTAAAAAGTAAAAAGTTGTTGGTTATTGTATAGGGACTTATACCTATAACTTTTTGGATCATGAGAGTTAAGTTTTTCCTATTGTTTTTCAAGTCTTGGGAGTAGGACCCAATTTTCCCAAAAAAAAAATCTATCTACAATAAGAGTCAAATAACCATGGTAAATGAAAAATGTGTTGATTGGAAAACTTTTCTAAGAAGCATTTTTTTCTTATTATGCGGTACTTTACCCAGCAAAGCTACAAGGGCTCCCGTTTGATGGAAGGTGAAATATAAGTTGCAATTCTCTTGGTAATGGATATCTTGTCCGGTGTCCACACTAAAACCAATGAGAAGCCCGTTAGTCAACATCGGTTCTCCAAGTCCGGCAAAAGATGCATTTTTTCAAACAATTAATCTATGGTATGATTAAGGCTGTTTATGGAAATAACAATGATATATTCTTAATTATAGCAATTTTATCGTTCTCATGCCAGGATTTTCATGGGCATCCAAGTCTGCCACCTTCTGATCGTAAAAAGATAAGAACAAATAATCTGTATACACCAACTTTTAATTATATTCTATATTGATCACAACATTACATTTATTAAATGCTCTCAGTTCCAAAAGTATGACAAATGCATATACCAGTAAAAAATTAAGCATTTTAGCTATATATGTCGCTTCTAATCGTTAAGTATTTAGCTGAAAAGGGAATTCACTCGAACAATTTCACACTCAATGCGATGACGGCTCTTCCAAATATTCAAGTATAAAACTTTACAAGGAATGTGAAAGGTAAACCATATGCAACATATAATCACAATATCCAAACTTGGAAAGAGGATGCATCAAAATGAACTTTAAAAAATATATTGCTCTAGAAATAAAACAGATATACAAACGGAAACATAAAATATGGCATGTAATGCGAACCGTATTAAAGCAAAGATATAAATAGCTATGAGTTGGTTGGAAGAATGAAGATTATAGTAATTATTGTTGCTATAAACAGATATACCAACTTACTCTTGTTGCTATAAACTTTTTCTTCAGAAAGTTACTGTAGAACTCTCTCATACAGTTTCAAGGAGAAATTGGAGAATATATTAGATACCTTATAATTGATATTGACATCCGCAGATCGATGTATGGGCCTGTCTGTATCCGGTTTCAAAAAATGTGTGCACACATCTGAAAAAAAGGGTAGCGAATAATGTAATGCGAAAAACGGCAAGCCTTTAGAGCTGTTTACTCTAATCACACGACAACTTAAAAGCTCATTTCCATATTGCCATTGGCAATATATAGAACTTTTGCAGCATATAGTACCAATGTAAAAATCGGAGAACATTAGTAAGAGCTATGGTATGACTAGATCAAACAAACAGAAAACAAGCACATGAAATAGTGTTACAGTTCGCCTTCAAGCTGTAAGTGATGTACATTTCCCACCACAGCTTGAATAATTAACTAAGGCAATGTGACAAAGGAATAAATTTCATGATTATCAAAGCAAAACTCTTGATGTTTCTGTGCGAGCAAATCTAATGCAACAAAAAATCATCACAAAAGCTTATTACAGAACCTTTCTTGATATAGTTACTATGCTAAATAGAAAAGTAAGCAGCAAGCTATCATTATGAATAGCAAGGAAATAAAAATTATAAATGATTATGTTAGTTTCAATTCGAAGATGTCACAGTTGGATGACAGAAGCAGGGAGGTTTATATGATTTGATATGTATATAATCTCTTCGAGATTTTCAAGCTAAGGGAGGTTAATCCTGAATCTTTTCATAAATTTAAAAGTGTAGAAATACTTTATTGAGAGAAAACTTTCAATTCTTATGAAAGATTTGGTCAAAATATTTGTAAAATTTACAAATTTTACTAGGTAGTTTTTTCATGGAAAAGGTTTAACAAGCTATGAATTTAAAGCATTTTAAGAAACGAGGAGGGAAAAAACCATTTTGAAAAGTTCTTTATGATGCATTAAAAAGCAGCACATTAGTAACTAGCATGTATAAAAAGCTACAATATATCTTTCAAAATAAAACCTTTCAGTATAAAAAGAAATAAGCGACGGAGAATTATTTATGAGGCTACAATTTGAAAGCCCTTTTCAAGGCTTTCTACAAGTACTCCATGATGCATTTGAAAGTAGTAACATTAGGAAAGCACGGATCTAGAAATGTAAAATATGAAGAAAAAAGTTCAAAATTGGTTTAGGAAAGAGGGAAGTAAAATGGGTTAAATCCATAAAGCATCAAAATAGTTCGAAACCAACTTGAAAAAATCATGAATAAGGACTGCGCGCAGATTGAACGTGAAACTGAAAGGCCTAATAACAAAACATAGCAAACTCCCGGAAACTCCTGGAAGGATCATAACAAAATCAAGCCAGTTGGAAGAATCATAAGAAAATCATGGTTATTATGACTTGCAAACATTGAACCGATTGTAAGTAGAGCTATAGACACAAATTGGAGAATACGAGGCTTCAAATGGAGCTCTTTGAAAATTCCAAGATTCAAGATAATTTCCAAAATCTTTCATTAACTAAAAAAGTGTAGAAACGCTTTATGGTATTGAAAAGCCTTTAAATCTTATGAAATTTGCTACAATATCAGAATCATTTGTAGGTTTCTAAAAGGTTCTTTATCAAAAGTAGGCTTTTCGTGGTATGCTTTCAAAATACAACTAGAGATCTTGCTAAATAAAACCATTCGGCTCTCAAAGAAAGATAAGCCACCAAAAATAAATAATACGGCTGAATTCTTTTATATTTTTGATAGACCACTTTGAGAAGTACTATGCAATGCATTTGAAAGTAGTCACATTATAAAATCTGATATTTGGAAATTCAAATGTTGAGACATGTTTGTAAATCATTGTAGGAAAGATGCAAGTAAAATAAGTTGTTACATCCATAATAGTGGATAATAGTAAATAATAAAGGTATCAAGAAAGTTAAGTCATGTCCAAAGTAAAAATTTGACCAAACCATAACCACGATTGTGTCCAATCGAAAAAGCGCAAGAATCGGTATGTTCACACATAGCTGGTTATAGATGGAACATGAAATGAAAGATCTACTAACAAAAGCTTACAAATTAACAAAAAGATAAAGATAAAGCCAGTTGGAAGATCATCAGAATGAAATCCTTGTTAAAATGACCATAGGCAAAGACTCTCGATGGAGGGAGGTAGAGTTGTGGACACGAACTGTAGGATACTATGGAAACAACTTCAAAATATTGATAAATATCCAATCATATATAATTTCAAAGGGTTCAAAACCATGTTAAATATTATGAGTTTCAAAATTTTGATAGAACATTCAATCATATACGATTTCAAAGGGTTTAATATAAGTTACTTTTATGTATAAATGTGTATAAATGTGTATAAATGCTTTATGTAGTAAGTTTTATTAAGATGTTAATAAATATGCTTAACCAAACTAATTATGATTTAGAAAGTTTGGTAGCTTTCTGAAAGGTCCTTTATCAAAGTGGATAGATCATGAATTGATTTCAATATACTACTAAATTTTTTTCCGAAATATTGTCTTAGTATTTAAAAAAAGCTATAGAGAATCATTTATGATCCTGAAACAATTTGGGAAACTGTTTCAAAAAGAATTTTATGATGCAATTTGCTCGAAGTAGCATATAGAAAGCACGGAGTTAGAAATTGAAGATGATGAAATAATATTTCAAAATCCTTTTAGGAAAGAGGCAAGCAAAAGGTTAGATCCATAACGGTGAATAAAGGTAACACCAAGGCATCAAGAGAATTTAATGAAATTAAATATATTAATAAAAAATATAGTTAGCCATTGTGTCCAGTCAAACATTCACAAGGGTTGTTATTTTCAGGTTTTGATGATTACAAATAGAACTTGAAAAGATAGGCCAATTAACTGACGTAACACAAATCAAGGAAACATAAGAATATCTAAAAAAACATTCCATAGCTTGCTGAAAGACCATTTATCAAAGATACGTTTTCCATGAAAATGATTTCAAAATAATAATAATAAGCTATCGAAATAAAGCCTTTCAGTTCTAAGAAATATGTTATGGGCAATTATTTATGATGCTGTACCATTTTGCTTTTTGATAAACCACTTTGAGAAGTACCTATGATGCATTTGAAAGTAGTAACATTTAAAAACATCAGATATATAAAAATTTATAAGTTGAAAATACACTCAACTCATCTTAGGAACAACACAAGTATAATGAGTTGCATCCACAGGGTATTAAGAATGGTAGGTTGTGTGTGTGATGTGATTTCGACAAAACCATAATCGAGGTTGTGCCAGATGAAGGAGCACACTGGTGACATGTTAGGTTTAGCTGTTATGATTAGAACTTGAAATGAAAGGCCTAGTAACATACGCCCACAAGGAAATGAAAAAAAAAAAGAGATCAAGTCAACTGCAACATTATCGTATTGAAGTCTTGGTTAAAATGGTTACAGACAGAGACTCGATGTTAGGTAAATGGTGTTGTGAACTAAAGTCATAAAATATTAAGACACTGTATTATTTTCTTGAAAATTTTAAATAATTTGCTTAAAAAATAAGTTGCGATTCAAAAATGTTTCGCAGCTTTGAAAAAGGTCTTTTCATCAAAAATATGTTTTTCATGCAACCGGTTTCAAGATACTACTAAATTTCTTTCAAAGTACAACCATTCAATTTTTTTAATAAAAAGCTTTAATAATTTATCAGGCTAAAACAATTTTTTAGTCCACTTTGAGCAGTACTTTGTGATGAGTTTGATAGTAATGACCTTAGTAACAGAGGGATTTAGAACTTAAAAGTTGAAAATAGTTTCAAACCCTTTTAGGAAAGTGTCAAATAAAATGGCTTAAATTCATAAGGGTTAAAATCGTAAGTGTTTTGAAAGATCCATTATTGGGCACATTTTTCATGGAATTGCTTTCAAAATGCTATAAAAAATATTTCAAAATAAAACCCATCAATTATCAGAAATAATATGCAATGAAGAATCATTTGAGGCTGAAACATTATGATAAACCACTTTGTGATGCTACTACTAGCCGATGCATTTGAAAGTAGCAAGCATAGTTCCAAAATCATTTTAGGAAAAAGGGGAGTAAAATGGATTAATGTATCGACATGGGTGGATGATGATAAAGCTTCAAGGTGTCAAGAATGGAAGGTCGCTTGTACAAAGTAAATTCGACAAAATCACAATCGTGGTTGTATCCAATTGAAGAAGCACAAGAGTTAATATGTGTTCAGGTATAGCTGGTAATAATTAGAATCGGAAATGGCCTACTAAAAGATGTTCACAAAGAAAAGAGCAGATAAAGCCAGTTGGAAGACTAATAGAATGAAATCAAGTTAGGTAAAGACCCGATGGTAGGAACGCGGAGTCCTCGACACAAATTGTCGGATAATATGACATATCTACGGAATTTGATAAAAGTTCCTGTAAATTTTAAAATTAAATGCATACAAAAGATTTATGTAGTAATTTTTTTGAAGAAAATCTTAAGAAATTTGCCATATATATATATATATATATATATATATTTTGTTCTGATTCAAAAAGAAAGCTTTTAAAAATGGTCCATTAACATAGGCAAGTTTTCCATGAAAATGGTCTCAAAATACTACTATGTTTTTCGAAATAATTTTTTTTGAGTATTAAAAATAAACGTTATAAAGAATCATTTACGAGGCCAAGACCATTTTAAAAACCATCTCAAGATTTACTTTATGATATGCATTTAATAGCAGTAACATTAGGAAAGACCACTTTAAAATAATTTATAATACATCTGACAGAGTACCATAAGAAATCAGATTTTTAGAAATTGTAAAGTTCGGAAGGTTATCTTTACAAAATGCAAGTAAGGTAGGTTGTCGAATCCATAAGAGAGGATGAGGATATAAAACCATGATACAAAGGACGGTAGGTTGACCGTGCAAAGTACACTTGAGAAAACCATAATCCCAATTGAAGCCACTTGAAGGAGAGCAATGTTTGATTTGTTCAGGTTCGACTGGTATAAATAGAACTTGAAATGAATGGACTCACAAATGTATCACAAAGAAACGAAAGATAAGAATCACTAGAAAGTCGGTGTTTTAACAAGTTTTAGCCAGTTAGAAGATTTCAATTCAAACGAAATCATGATTAAGCGAGAAGAATCGATATAACATATAAGTAGAGTTATGGACGCAATGCAGGATATTCCAACAATACTTAATTTTGATAACATCCAATTGTGAACTTGAAGTGTATAATTCTTAAAACTTCCAAGTTACGAGTTTCCCCCCCCTAAAATGACGAAGAAACAAGGCATTAAGAATGGTAGCATAAGCATGCAAAGTAGATTTGACAAAACAATAATCTCAATCGTGTGCATTCGAAGGAGAGTGAGGGTTGACGTTTTCAGGTTTAGCTGGTTATGGATAAAACTAAATTTGAAAATCCTGCCAACAAACTTATGATAAGCAAAAATATAAAGATGAAGCTGGTTTGAAGATTGAATCAAAAGGAAATCATGGTTTAGTCGGTTATGGGTAGAGAATCGCTGGTAGGGAAGATCAGTTGAGGACACAAAGAGTAGAATATCATGACACAACCTCATACGTTTAATAACATCCAATGTATACTGTTTAAAAGGATTTAAAGTATCTTATGAATTCAATCATACGAAAGAGTTTTCCTGAAACTTTTATAAGCAAAAGTACAGTGTTGATGTGTGAGAGACTAAAATAGTCTCATATTGGAAAAACTATGAGAGGTACATGGGTATAAGAAATAAGATGGAACAAAACTCAACAAGTGTAACACCGTAGTACAGTTATACGATAATTAATTGGTATTTTAATGCTTGCTTTGTATTTCTTTTATTTTATTTTTTGGGTTGCGATCGATCCGAATGGTAGAGGTAGTTATCCGACCCGACCCGCATGTGTGGAACCCAGTTTGGTGTTAGATTATATTTTATACATTATTTTTCAGTAAACCGAATCTATGTGAATCTATATATATATATATATATATATATATATATATATATATATATATATATAGTTACAAGTTATAGATAAGTTATATTTTGTTAACTGACATCATACGGTTAATCGTCCCATATCTTAGGTTGCTTTTATCTATCTCGTTTAAACCTCAAGATATCGCTTAACCAAATATTTATTAAATCTTTATATATTCATTTAGTATCCTTTTAAAATCTTATTTGGGGGTATATGAATTTAAAATTCTATTATTGCATTATGGCTTAAAATTTTACATATATGGATTATTCTCCATAATAGATTTTTGTGAAAATTGGTTGGAGATTAATATTATCTATATACCTTAAAACCTATAATATAATATTTATAACCTAATAAACAATACTATATATATATAGAGAGAGAGAATAATGGAGGAAAGAGGCCATATGAGGAAATTTCCTTCTATAGCGTCGATAAAGTACACCCTCTCTCATTTTTTCCGACGATTGGTATCCACCATCTTCATCATTATCATCCAAGATGTGGGTACACCAAATTTCATGTGACTCAACAACTTTTTCACCGTTGATTTAGTAGGTTCAAAATTAACGGTTTACCGACAACATAACATTTTACATTGCTAAATCAACAGTGAAAAAGTTGTAGAATCACATGAAATTTGGTGTACCCACATCTTGGATGATAGTGATGAAGATGGTGGATGCCGATCGTCGGAAAAAAAGAGGGAGGGTATACTTTATCGACGCCATAGGAGGAAATTCCCTTCTATGACATCTTTCTTCCATTATTCTCATATATATATATATATATATATATATATATATATATATTATATCTTATATATTTTATTTAACAAAGTCTCTCTCTGTTCTTTTCTCCCTCTTTTTCTATGTCTCTCTCTTGCGTCCTTCCTTCAACCTCGACCTCACCTCCGCTCTCTTCCTCCCATCGTCGTCGTCGCCACGCCCCAAACCCAGACCTCTCTTTTGTCGTCGACTCCTCTTCCTCCTCGCCTTCACGGACCCTATCATTACCGAACCCCTAACCCATGCTAGCCTCACTGCAACCCCTTCCTCATCTCGACGTCGTCTCCTTCCTCGTCGTCGTCGTTTTCGTCTTCTTCGACTCCATCTACTTCTTCCTTAAAACTACCTGAGAACCCATCTTTCGTCTTCCCGAGACCTGCATCGTCGCAATCACCGAGCCGCCCGTAGCCTTCACCCTCACCATTGCCTTCACCCTCACCGTTGCCTCCGGCCGCAAACCCTCACCTTCGAACTCAATCCCATCTCATCTTCGTCGCCACTAACTCCTTTGCCACGCTTTCGCCTTGCCACTGCGACTACCACCCACCATCATCTTCATTTACTCTCGACCCATCTCACCGAGCAACCCCTCACTGACTCCTAGCCCCACAGTCATGATCGCCACCGCCTCGTTCACTCCTCGTCGCCGTCTTTGAACACAGAAGCCAAGCAACCACCTTCTCCTTTGACCAAGAAACCCAGCATCTTGCCATCGACCTACTCACCATCACCTCCTTCATCCCTCACGGGCCTCCTCCCTTAATAGCTTTCGACTCTCTCCCTCGCCTGAACCCAGCACCCTCAACGAGAACCTAACACCCGCATACTACCCCCTTCATCCTTACGGCGCTGATCTCATCTGTGCTACGACCGTGCCGCCGCCACCACCACCATGCGACCACCATGCCATCTCTATACCCAGACTGTGCTACGCCATGCCCACTTGCATACCACCTTCGCATCAGCCCCGTGTCACCGTAATGCCCAGCACCGTGTTGTGCCGCTCTACACACTGTGTCGTGTCGCGCCGAGCCATTGTTGACGCCATTGTCTCCATGATTCTCTGTGTAGCAATAGTCAATCAACCTATTGGCAGCGTCGCCTGCACATCAACCGTCGTTTCCGAGGCAAGTTATCTTGCTACATACTAAGTTCCATTATACTTACCTATATTGCAAATTATTACAATTTTACGAAGGCAATTCGTATTTTGTTATTTATAACACATACTTATAATTATCATCAATATACAATTAATCCATATTTTATTATTTATTAATATTATCACAATTGTTGAAGTTATGCAAATTACGGATACAAACTATTCTAGCAGATACAGTTAACTTATAGAAATTAACCATCATAAAACACTATTATAAATATAGTTAGGTATATATTTTAAACAAGTAATAATGCATATATCAATATCGTTATAACTAGATAACCATAACGATTATAGTACTGCTTTTATTATGATTGGTTGCGCAATTGAACATTTCTCCTGTATAATCCACAATACCTGACATGTGCACGACATGTTATCTTACCATTACTATACCTGTTACTTGGATTATTTACCAATACTGACAATTCTGACTTGTTGTCCTGATAGATGTGACTTGTTGTCTAGATAGACATAACCTGTAAATGCATGTTTCTGTGTTGGCATTAGGTAGATATTATCAATACCTGACATGCCTGCGACCTACTGCTATTGTTATACCTGTTACCTGAATAACTACCGATGCCAACAATATTGACTTATTATTCTGATTGACCTGACTTGTTGACTTGCTAGACAAGACCAGTACACAATTGTTCATATGTTGGCATTAGATAGACATTCTATTAATACCTGACTTGAACACGAAACCTGAGGGAAAAGGGGAAATCAATAATGAAATCCGACTTGTAACTCAACAAATCATTACTTTCCAAAAACTGATCAGTCGATACGGGCTTCAGGCCTCGGAATGATGATGCTGACATCATTTATCTGTACATGATATTGTTTTCACTGTCTAACGGTATGTCTCGGATTCAGCCCCGAGAGTCATAACCGTGGTCCTGGACATGCACGGGATACTATTGAGTTACATCGAGAATTCCATTAATTGGTTTCAAATACCGTTAGGATAGATAACCTAAAAACACAGACTTTACGATATACGTGACATACCTTAATTTATATGTGACACCTAAAACCTATAGGTCACTATTGTAACACATGTGAATGTTGGTTATACTCATACCTTAATTTATATGTGACATCTTGTATAGCACATTGTTCTGGTTATTATTATGATCATGATATTTATGACACACTGACGTCTGGGTTTTGCATGGCCCAGATACTTGACTTAGCACGTGAGTATTTTGACAGGATTACCGATCAGTGAGGACCATCTTATTGATATAACTCTTATGCTGGTTAGTTATTTCTTGGATCTTTATTCCTTCCGCTATCTTTTCCGGTTATTGTTCTTGTGGCTATTGGACATGTGATAAATGGATTTAGTAGTTTATTGTTCTTGATTACTGATTGGTAGCCTTAATGTAACTACAGAAGGATGTTTCATTACCATAGGTAATATGGCTGGTTTTATTACGTCTTGAAATCTTGGTTTTTAAGAAACGGGGCGTGACAGGTTTTGTTGGTATCAAAGCATAGGTTTTAGGTGTCATGCCATAATATTATCTTGTCATTCTAATTCTTGAATTTTATTCTTCCCTTAAACTCTTTCATCTCGACAATTTGGAAATGACATTGCATCTTAGCTTGGAATCCTCCTGATTCCTTATTGTTTCTCCCTCTTATTCTTTCGTTTCTGATAGTAGGATTTAGACGACTTGAATGAAGTTATATGATTGTAACTATGTATCGCAGCATGGTTACAATGCGGTATTCTATTTAGGTAACCTGAAGTTCTGTTTCAATTCGTTTTTTTGACTTATGGTCGTTGTACTTTGTTTCCTCTCGACGTCATTGCTTACGAGTTTATATCTTATCGCGAGCTTGAATTCGGCAACCATGTTATATCTTTCCTCTCGTCCCATAAGAACTAATCCGTTTGTGTTTCGACGAACAAGGAGAAACACTAGAGATGATTGCAGTAGTTCGAGATTAACCCTAGCGGGAGTTGGTACAGACTGCTTCAACGCCGATCATATGTAAGATGTTTAATTAAAGAATTTCTGACAGACCTGTCTCAATTTATCAAAGTAGCGCAGTGGAAGAGTGGTAGGCTGATAACCCATAAGTCTTAACAAACTTGCAGATTCATGATGAGGGGAACCGTTTACTAAAGATGAAGTTTGCAAACAAGTTACAGATAAAGCACTGGTAGCAATTCGGGATTTCATGGATGTGTTCAAGGACATCTCGAGTTTACCGTCAAAACGAGATGTGGAATTCGCGATTGATCTTATTCCAGGAGCAACACCAATTTCGAAGGCTTATTATTCGATGGCACCGGTAGAACTGGAAGAAGGTAAAGAGACAAGTTTCTGAGTTGGGGTTGGATTCACGACAGTGGTTCACCATGGAGAGTTCCAGTTCTTCTAGTCAAGAAGGAAGATGGCACACGAAGGATGTACATTGACTATCGAGAGTTAAATCAGATGACTATTAAGAATAAGTACCCAATCCCTCGTATAGACGAATTATTCGATCAACTCAGTGGCGCGAGTGTATTCTCGAAGTTGGATTTACGATCAGGATATCAAGTTTGGCTGAAATGAGACATTTGCAAGAGAGCGTTTAGAACTCGATATGAGCATTATGAGTATTTAGTTTGCCATTTGGAGTTACTAACGCACCGGCGATATTTATGGACTTAATGAACCGAATCTTTTCACCATTTCTAGATTAGTTCGTGGTGGTATTTATTGATGATATTTTGGTCTATTCGAGAAGTAAGGAAGAGCATGAAGAATATTTGAGAATCGCACTGCAGACGTTGAGACAAGAATTATTATATGCTAAGATGAGCAAGTGCGAGTTTTGTCTCGAAGAAATGAAGTTCATGGATCATGTTATATCTGGAGATGGAATTGCAGTTGACCCGGAAAGGATTGCAGCTGCCCATGATTGGCCAATTCTAAAGAATGTGGGAAGATCAGAAGTTTCCTTGGGCTTGCTGGATATTATAGAAGATTTGTGGAGAACTTCGTTCGGATAGCAGAACGTTTGACCAAACTAATACGAAAGAAGGTACCGTTCGTATGGACTGAGAAGTGAGCGTCAGCTTTTGAAGCGTTAAAACAAAAATTGACAACCGCTCTTATTTTAACAGTGCCAGATGGTTCCGGAAGACTAGTTTTCACAGCGACGCATCTAGAAAAGGCTTGGGATGTGTTTTGATGCAGCATGTGAAGGTTATAACTTATGCGTCGAGGCAATTGAAGACTCGTGAGAAGAACTACCCAACTCATAATTTGGAGCTAGCAGCAGTGATCTTTGCGCTGAAGATTTGGAGACACTACTTATTGGGCGAAAAAGTAGAAGTGTTTACTTATCACAAGAGCCTAAAGTACATGTTCACACAGAAAGAGCTCAACATAAGGCAATGTAGATGGTTGGAACTGATTGCTGACTATGATCTTGAGTTTGCTGTTGGTGATCTTGTGTTCTTGAAGATATCACCGACTAGGGGTGTAATCCGATTTAGTAGTCGAGGCAAGCTTAGTTCTCGATTCGTGGGGCATTTCGATATCATTGAGCATGTTGGAGAGGTAGCTTATCGATTGGCTTTACCACCATCTTTGACGGATGTTCATGACGTGTTTCATGTATCTCAACTCCGCAAGTATGTTCGAGATGAGACACGTGTCCTTGATCACTCGGAACTGACAGTGAGAGAAGATTTAACTTAGGAAAAGCAACCGATGGCTATTGTAGATCGACGAGAAAATGTTCCGAAGAATAAAATAATCCCTTTGGTACTTGTTTTATGGGGAAATCATTCGCATGGAGAATCTACTTGGGAACGTGAAGACGAGATTCAACAAAAATTTCCGCATCTCTTCCCATAGATCCGTATCCTGTCCTTTCCTGTTTCGTGAATTTTGAGAACGAAATTCTTTTGTACTTGGGTATAATGTAACACCCTAGTAAAGTTATACGATAATTAATTGGTATTTTAACATATGCTTTGTATTTATTTTATTTTATTTTATTGGGTTGCGATCGATTCGAATGGTAGAGATAGTTATCTGACCCGCCCCGCATGTGTGGAACCCAGTATGGTGTTAGATTATATTTTATACATTATTTATCAGTAAACCGAATCTATATGATCTAGCATAAAATATATAACATATATTTAAATCATTATATATCTATTAATAGTTACAAGTTATATTTTGCTAACTGATATCATATGGTTAATTTTCCTATATCTTAGGTTGCTTTTATCTATCTCGTTTAAACTTCAAGATATCACTTAACCAAATATTTATTAAATCTTTATATAATCATTCGATATCCTTTTTAAATCTTATTAGGGGGTATATGAATTTAAAATTATGCTATTGCATTATGGCTTAAAATTTTACGTATATGTATTATTCTCCATAATAGATTTTTGAAGAGATTTTTATGAAGATTGATTGAAGTTTGATATTATCTATATACTTTAAAACCTATAATATAATATTTATAACCTAATAAACAATACTATATATATTATACCTTATATATTTTATTTAACAAAGTCTCTCTCTCTGTTCTCTTCTCCCTCTCTTTCTCTGTCTCTCTCTTGTCCTTCCCTCAACCTCGACCTCACCTCTGCTCTCTTCTTCCCACCGTCATCATCGCCACGCCCCAAACCTAGACCTTTCTCCGTCGTCGACCCCTCTTCCTTCTCGCCTTCGCAGACCCCATCGTTACCGACCCCCTAACCCACGCTAGCCTCACTACAACCCCTTCCTCACCTCGCTACCGTCTCCTTCCTCGTCGTCGTTGTCTTCGTCTTCTTCGACTCCATCTTTTTCTTCCTCAAAACTATCCGAAAACCCATCTCTCGTCTTCCCGAGACCTGCATCGTTGCAATCACCGAGCCGCCCGTAGCCTTCACCCTTACCGTTGCCTCCGGCCGCAAACCCTCACCTTCGAACTCAATCCCATCTCATCTTCATCGCCACTAACTCTTTCGCCTCGCTTTTGCTTTGCCACCGCGACTACCATCATCATCTTCATTTCCTCTCGACCCATCTCACCGAGCAACCCTTCGCCGGCTCCTAGCCCCACAATCACGATCTCCACCGCCTCATTCTCTCCTTGTCGCCGTCTTTGAACCCAGAAGCCAAGCAACCACCTTCTCGTTCGACCAAGAAACCCAGCATCTTGTCGTCAACCTACTCACCATCACCTCCTTCATCCCTCACCGGCCTCCTTCCTTAATAGCCTTCGACTCTCGCCCTCACCTGAACCCCAGCACCCTCGACGAGAACCCAACACCTGCACACCACCTCCTCCCCTTCATCCTTACGGAGCCGATCTCATAAGTGCCACGACCGTGCCACGATCATGCCATCTCCGTATCCAGACTGTGCCACACCATGCTCACTTGCGTGCCACCTTCGCATCAGCCCCGTATCACCGCAATGTCCAGCACCGTGTTGTGCCGCTCCACGCACCATGTCTTGTCGCGCCTCCTTGATTCTCTGAGTAGCAACAGTCGATCAACCTATTGACGACGTCGCCTGGACATCAACCGTCGTTTCCGAAGCAAGTTATCTTGCTACATGCTAACTTTCATTATACTTACCTGTATTGCAAATTATTACAATTATACGAAGGCAATCCGTATTTTGTTATTTATAACATATAATTATCATCAGTATACAATTAATCCATATTTTATTATTTATTAATACCATCACAATTGTTGAAGTTATACAAATTACTGCTACAAACTATTCTAGTAGATATAGTTAACTTATAGAAATTAACTATCATAAAACACTATTATAAATATAGTTAGGTATATATTTTAAACAAGTAATAATGCATATATCAATATCGTTATAGCAAGATAACCATAACGATTATAATACTGCTTTTATTGTGATTGGTTGCACAATTGAACATTTCTCCTGTTTAATCCATAATACCTGATATGTACACGACACGTTGTCTTGTCGTTACTATACCTGTTACTTGGATTAATACCGACAATCCTGACTTGTTGTTCTGATGGACGCGACTTGTTTTTTAGATAGACATAACCTGTATATGCATGTTCCTGATTTGGTATTAGATAGATATCATCAATACCTGACATGCATGCGTCCTACTGCTATTGTTTATACTTGTTACCTGAATAACTACCGATGCCAACAATATTGACTTGTTATCCTGATTGATCTGACTTGTTGACTTGCTAGACAAGACCAGTACACAATTGTTCATATGTTGGTAGTAGATAGACATTCTATTAACACCTGACTTAAACACGAAACCTGAGGGAAAAAGGGAAATCAATAATGAAATCCGGCTTGTAACTCAACCGTTCACTACTTTTCAGAAACTGATCAGTTGATATGGGCTTTGGGCCCCAAAATGATGATGCTGATATCATTCGTCTGTACATGATATTGTTTTTTCTGCCTAGGGGCACGTCTCAGATTCAGCCCGAGAGTTATAACCGTAGTCTCGGGCACGCACAGGATACTATTGAGTTACATCGAGAATTCCATTAATTGGTTTCAAATACAGTTAGGATAGATAGCTTAGAAACACAGACTTTACGATACACGTGACATACCTATAGGTCACTGTTGTAACACATATGAATGTTGGTTATACTCATACCTTAATTTATATGTGACATCTTATATAGCACACTGTTCTGGTTATTATTATGATCATGATATTTATGACGCACTGACATCTGGGTTTTGCATGGCCCAGATACTTGACTTAGCACGTGAGTACTTAAACATGACTACCGATCAGTGAGGACCATCTCATTGATATAGCTCTTATGCTGGTTAGTTATTTCTTAGATCTTTATTCATTCCGCTATTTTTTCCAGTTATTGTTCTTGTGGCTATTGGACATATGATAGATAGATTTAGTAGTTTATTGTTCTTGATTACTGATTGACAGCCTTAATGTGACTACAGAAGGATATTTTCTTACCGTAGATAGCATGGCGGGTTTTGTTACGACCCGAAATTTTGGTTTTTGCGAAGCAGGGCTTGACAACAATGCTTGAGTATTATTATTGGAACCCACTTATATCAAAAGCCTGTATACACTAATAGATAAAATACAGCCCCTTTCATAAAAAAAAGTGGTTGGTTGACGTGGATCTACTTAAAGAAACAGAATCTTGGTTGTCGCCATGCTGATACTCCTATGGATACATCAGTAAAGCTCTCTCGCGTTAGCTCATCTGATGACCAGCCACTTTTCGATCCAGGTCAGTGGCAATTAGTTGGGAAGCTGATCTATCTCATGTTACTCATCTAGACATATCTTTTGTGGTCAGCACAGTGAGCCAGTTTATGCAGGCGTCCTTAGTTTCCCATTTTCGGGCTATTGAGCGCATTCTCCGCTATTTGAAGCATGCACCTGGGAAAGGTGTTCTTTTATAAGCCATGTTCTAATCTATCTCTTGTAGCATATGCTGATACCGATTTTGCCGGATCTGTGGATGATCGTCGCTCCATGAGTGGATTTTGTGTTTTCTTTACGGGGAACCTAGTTATTTGGCGTAGCAAAAAGCAATATGTTGTTCCACGCTCATCAGTCGAGGCTTGAATACAGGGCTATAGCCCATGCCGTCTCAGAATTGACGTGGCTCTCCACATTGCTTCGAGATCTCGGTATTAGTTCTACAATACCAACATCCTTATTCTTTGACAATAAAGCTGCAATTCATATTTTAAAGAATTCAGTGTTTCACGAACACATAAAACACAATGAAATGGATTGCCACTTTATCCGGGAGAAAATTGTTGAGAAAATATCAATCTCCATCATATTTCTACTCATGCACAGATTGCAGAATTTTTGACGAAATCTCTTCCAAGACACACATCCATTCATCTATTGTCCAAGGTATACATCACTGATATCTATACTCCAGCTTGAGAAGGAGTGTTGGAATAGTTTAGAATATATTGTTATTAGAGTACACCGTACCATGATACTTGGGCATCAAATAATTATAATCCTTATATAAAGTGACCATTGATCACATAATAAAGTATCTAAATCTTTTCTCTTTTATCGTTTAACATACAGAAACGCTTTAATGAGTACATTCTTTACAATCTTAAGAAAGTTATTAATAAAAGAAGTTTGTATGAAACATATTTCTAAGTAGTCTTCTATCAAAGGTAAGCTTTTACTGAAAACGATTTGGAACAACTATTACATATCTTACAGTTTTCAAAAAATATGCTATGGAGAATCATTTATAAGGCCACAACAAATTAAAACGTCCATCTGAGAAGTACTTCATAATGCATCAGTAAGTAGTAAATTAGGAAAGCGTTAGAAATTCACAAGTTATAAATAGTTTCAAATCTATTATGGCAAGAGGTAAGCATAATGGGTCATTCAATTCATAAGGTTGGATGAAGATAAAGAATCAAGGCATCGAGTACAGTTGGCTGTGTGCGCAAAGTAATTTGACAAAACTATCATAGTGATCGTGTTCATTCAAAGGAACAAAGGTTGACATGCTTAGGTTTAGCTAGTTATGTATAAAAATTGGAATGGCCTATTAAAAACTTTATCACAAAGAAACGAAATAGAGAGGTTAAGGCAGTTAGAAGACTAAACCAGCCATGGTAAAAATGATTATAAGCAGAGAATCGATGGTAGTTATGTAAAGTTGTGAAGACTAATTATAGGATATCATGACACAACTTAAGAATTTTGACAACATCCCATCGTATATGATTTTGAAGGCGTTAAAATATCTTTGTGAATTCCATGATTCAAAACTAATTTCCTGAAACTTTTATAAATAGAAGGAAACGTAATAAATGCTTAATGGAGTGACTTCTTGAAATCTCAAGATATTTTCATAAGTTATTATTCAAAAATGTTTCATAGCTTTCTCAAAGGCCGTTTGTCAAAGGTAGGTTAAAATAACCTTTAAGTTTAAAAGGAACCTATGTTGTGGAAAATCGTTTATAAGGCTGAACATTGCTTAAACAAACAGTTATGATCTAAACGCATCTCGTACCTTTAGGAAAGGTGCTTCATCAAAGGCAGGTTTTTCATTAAGGTGGTTTCAAAATACTGGACATTTTTAGACCATTTCATTATCTACAAAATAGGGTTAGAGATTCATTTATGTGGCTGAAATTTTTTGAAAGAGTCGTAATGGGAAGTACTTTATGATGAATGAAAGTAAACTTAGGAAAGCATAGATTTAAAAATTTACGACTTGAAACATAGCTCTAAATATTTTAAGGGCATCTAAAAGAAGTTATATCCATACAGGGATCGAAATCGTTCAAAAAAAAGAATTTCCATAAAACCATAAATCATGATTGTACCCAATCAATCATGTGCAAGGATTGATATTTAAGGTTTAGATGGTTTTGGATAGAACTTGCAATGTATATATGTATTAGAACAAAACGCTAAAATAAGAACCCATATGAAGTTATATTTAAAATTATTAAGTAGAGACTGTTATAGGAAGAGAATTGATGGTATATAAGTTGAGGACACAAATTTGAGGTTATTTTGAGGGTACATAAGTATATGAAAATATACATATACTTAATGCTGTGCAGTCTTTAAAATTTAAATAAACATGGTGAAGAAGTTTAGTTATGATTCAAACGTTTCATAGCTTTCTGAAAGGTCCTTAGCAAGGTTCTTTGTACATGAAAATGCTTTCAATACAAAATTATAAAATTTTCGAAATATAACCTTTCATTCTCAAAAGAATTCCATGAAAAATCATTTATTAGGCTTAAAAAATCTGACAAACCACTTCAAGAAGTACTATGTGAATTGCGAAGCATTTCAAAGAAGTGACATCAGAAATCAAACTTTTAGAAATTGAAATGTTAAAACATAGTTACAAATCTTTTTAGAATGGGGGCAAGTAAAATGGGTTGTTTTATTTAAAAGGGTGGATGATGATAAAGAATCAACGGATCATGCACGATAGGTCATGCATGCAAAGTAGATTTGACAAAACCATATCCAATTCAAAGAAGCCAAGGGTCGACATGTTCAGGTCTAGAAGGTTATGGATAAGAATTGAAATGAAAGACCAATAACCGTGCTCACAGAGAAACGCAAAGATACAAATTAAACCAATTGGAAGAGTAAATCATAATGTAATCATTGTTAAGAGGGCTGCGGACAGTGAATTAATCGTAGGAAAGTGGAGTTGTGGAATTCAAACCCAAATTCAGAATTTTCATACATCCATTACCGCATGTGTAGAAATGCTTTAGAGTAAAATCTTGAAAATCTCATAAGAAATGTGCTAAAAGAATTACTTCTGATTTACAGTTATCTACATTTCTGAAAGGTCTTATCAATGGTAGGTTTGTCATGAGACCAGTTTACAAATACGAGTAAAAAAATTCATATTGGTATTTAGAAGGAAAAAGAGGCTATATAGCATCACATGAGGCTGAAACAATTTTAATAACCATTCTAAGAAGTACTACATGGTGCAGTTGTAAGTAGTAATATTATGAAACACAGGTTTAGAAATTTAAAATTTGAAAAACAGTTCCGAGTCATTTAGGAATGAGGAAAAAACAGGTTAAATCCATAATAGTAGATGATTTTGATGAATTGAGGCATCATGATCGTTCGTAGAAAATTTGGTAGAATCATTAACTGCGACTGCGTCCAATCATTAGTGTGTACATGTGCTAAGGGTTGATATTTTCTAATTTAGATGCGTATGGATAGAACTTTATAATGTCAGTCGAACAACTAATCAGTCGAGCTAACAAAAATGTCAGTCGACCAAGTGCTTGGCCGACCATCACTTGGTCTACTGATCTTTTCGGTCAAGCAAGTGATCACTTGCTCGACTGATGGCTTCTTGGTCGACTGAAATTAACAGTAGACCAAGGCTATATATTCATGTAGTGGTAAATGAAAGGCCTATTGACAAATGTATCACAAAGAAACAGAAAAATAAAGACCCTGTTAAGTTGATAGTTGACAAACATAGGAAACTGGGGTTGTGGATAGATATTGTATTATATTATGACACAAATTTCAAATTTTGATAACTTCCAATACAAATTTCAAGGGTCTAAAAACCTAATCTTTTATAGACAGTGAATTCATGGTAGGAAAGTGCAGTTACAGGCATAATTTATAGGACATTCTGACAAATTCATTATTTTGATAACATCCAATGGTATACGGTTCTGGAGGGTGGAAATGCTTTATGAAGTAAAACCTTGAAAATTGAAAGAAATTTGCTCAAGAAATTGTTCTGATTCAAAAGATGAGTATGATTCTGAGAGGCCCTTCATCGGAGGTAGTTTTTCCAAAGAAAAAAATTTCAGCATACGGCACAATATACAAAAATAAAACTTTTCAACGCACGCGCGCGCGCACACACATATATAGAGAGAGTATTCTCCTCTTAGAAACTTCTCCAATGTTTTTCACTGTAGGATTTACGTTTCAACGGTTGCGTGCAAACAGGTAGTTAGTGATGACATCCCACAAAAAAATAGTGAGGACATCATCACACTCCTTCCACCACTAGATGAAACGACGTGAAAAACATGAGGAAAAGATTCCCTTTCTCTCTCTCTCTCTCACACACACACACATACACACACACACACACACACTACTTTATAATGCAATTGTACTTGGTTAGAAGCCACCTTCTTTTTAAAAAAAACAAAGAAAAAAGGAGAAAAATCCTCCATTTTTGGAGTCTCCACATCATACAAAGACAAAAATAATTAATTGTTATGTTTTAAAAAAAACAAACCTTAAAGCCTCCACATCATCAAAGAAAAAAACAAAAATAATTAAATTTCTCCATTTTTTTGAAAAACAAAGAAAAAAGAAACTTTCTAGAACTTGAGACAAAAAAAAACTTTGCTGAAATTAGTTTGAATTCCAAATTCAATCTACATCATACTCAAACTTAAGACAAAAAGAACTTTCTAGAAGTTATTTTAATATTATCATTTTTCAAATTCTATTTTCATTTACTTATAACTACCTTCTTTTACTTAAATTTGGTAAATAACATATTATAATATCTTCCAGAATACTCTTGATCCAAATTACTAAAATGACTATTTATTCACTTATTAACATTCAAAATAATTTTACACCAAAAGCCCCTCATTTTATATTTATCCATGGGCTCAAGAATTTTTTTACTCTAAACAGGAAAAAGTTACAAACGTGCATCGCACGTGCAAAATACTAGCATATATAATGGAGGAAAGGTGTCATAGGAGGGAATTTCCTCCTATGGAATCGAAAAAATACACCTTCCACGATTTATATCCGACAATCGGCATTCATCATCTTCATGTTTATCATCTAAGTTGTGGATACACCAAATTTTACATGATTCTACCACTTTTCACGGTTGATTTAGTAGGTGCAAAATTAACAGTTTACCGACAACAGAACTTTTTACATTGCTAATTCAACGGTGAAAAAGTGGTAGAATCACATCAAATTTGGTGTATCCATATCTTAGATGATGATGATGATGGGTGCCGATCGACAAAAACATCATGGAGGGCGTATTTTTTCGATGCCATTGGAGGAAATTCCCTCCTGTGGTCTCTTCCTTTCATTATATATATATATATATATATATATATATATATATATAATGAGTATAGTGGCGAGACATATGGCTAAACACTATTCATGGATTTCTTTCACTTTACTTTTTTAATTCAAGTACAATTATTGTATGTAGTTGCAAGATAATCATGCATATGGATTAGGGATGGTATTGTGCCATATCATCCGCCAACGTAGGAATATCCTATAGTGCCACTTTATACTCAGTTTTCATATATATATATATGTATGTGCATGTGCATGTGCGTGTGTAGGTTTAATTCCAAAAAAAACCCAAACCTTTTGGGTAAACTAAGAGAAACCTCCAAAAACTTGTAAAATACACGAGAAACCACCAAAAAACTTTCGAAATACAAAAGAAACTACCACAAAACTTTCAAAAACCATGAAAAACTACCAGAAATAAGCTGCCACATCAGCAATAAATTACATGAAACTGCCAAAAACTGGAAAAAAAAATTGTGCCATGGTAGTTTCTCGTAATTTTAAAAGTTTCTCGTGGTTCAGCTAAAAGGTTTGGATTTTTTTGGAATTAAGCCTTTATATATATATAAAATCTCTTAATCAGATGAGGCTGAAACAACTTTAACAAGCATTCTAAGTACTTTACGATGCACTTGTAAGTAGTAATATTAGAAACAAAGATTCCAAAAATTTAAAATTTAAAAAAATAGTTTTAAGTCCTTCTAGGAATGAGGAAAGAAAAAATGTGTTAAATGAATGAGGGTATGGTAATGACTTGAGGCTACACAACCGTTGAAAGAATATTTGGTAAAACCTTGAATCACAATTGAGTCCACTCTTAACGTATTAAAAAAGAAAAGAAAAGATAAACCCCTAATAGGTTAACGGTTAACAAGATTAAGCATGTTGGACGATTAAATCAAACAAAATCATGGTTAAGACTATTATAGGCAGAGAAACAATGGTATGTAAGTAGAACTGAAGAAAAAATTGGATAATATTACGAGTAAAGATCCATTAGAATCCCCATTTGATGCGAGAAGATAGAACCTGATTATCCACCGTCCATGGTGCGATACATGGACGGTTGCGATTTGAAAAGAAGAAAGCATGGCCTTAAAAATAGAAATTAGTTTTTTCTTTTAATCTCAACCATCCATGTATCACACCATGGACGGTGGATGATGAGGTTCTACCTTTTTGCATCAAATGAGGATTCTACTGCATCTTTACTCATAATACTACGACATGATGGCATGTAAATAGAGTTGTGTATGTATGGGCGTAGAGTCATTAAAATCTTAAGAAATTTGCCGAGAAGTTGGTTATGATTCAAAAAAGCTTTGTAGCTTTCTGAGAGGTCCTTTGTAAAAGGTAGGTTTCACCTAAAAATTCTTTCAACAAAATATTAAAAATAGTCCTAAATAAAGCCATTCAAGTCTAAAAAAATGCGGTGAAAAAGTCATTCAAGACACTGAAACATTCTGACAAACAACATTGAAGAATACTTTGTGATGCGCTGGAAAGTAGTTTGTGAAATTATAAGTTATTAACCAAGTGAAATGTTGAGATATAGTTACAAATCTTTGTAGGAAAGAGACAAGTCAAATGGGTTTTCAGAACTGCAAGGGTGGATGATGATAAAGAATGAATACTTCATGATGTTAGGTCGACCGTGCAAAGTGAATTGACAAAATCATAGTCGTGAGATCATTGACATGTTTAGGTTCAGTTGGTTGTAAACAACACTTGAAATGAAAAGCTTGCTAACAGATGCTCGCAAAGAAATGAAAAGGTAAAGATTAAGCCGTATGGAATATTAAATCGGAATGAATCATAGTTAAGATGGTTATAAGCAGAGAGTCGACAGTAGGTAAGCAGTAGGTAGGCAGAGTTGTGGACTCAGATTGGAGGTTACATTGACAACTTGAGGATTTTGAAATGTTCAAAGGGTATACGATTTCGAAGGGACACTGAAATTTTGACGAATTCGTTCAAAGAATAGCTCTGATAAAATTGTGAATTGCAACTCTTCTAATCGAATATGCACAAAGGTTGATAACTTGAAATTTAGATGATTATGGATAAAACTTAAAATGTAAACCCTGTTACCAAACCTATCACAAAGAAACAAAAAGATAACAACACCTAGAAAGTTTACAGTAAACAAGATTAAAAGGTTGGGTGATTCAATCAGAATGGACTTACAACTGTTGTAAGCATATAGAATTTGATGGTAGCTAAAAAGAGTTGTGGACATTGATTGTTATCAGAACTTCATAATTTTAATGACATCAAAACATCTACAACTTCAAAGGGTTTTTAATCTCTTTTCAGATACAGAAATGCTTTATAGTGTAAAGACTAATATATATATTAAACAATTCCATAAAATGTGATAATATATCTTCTAAGATACAGAAATGCTTCATTGTGTAAAGTCTTTAAATATTAAAAATATACCATAGAACGGATTACACAATGTTTCCTAGTACTCAGAAAGGTCTTTTTTACAAAGATAGCATTTTCATGAAAACGCTTTCAATCTACAATTAAAATCTCTTGAACAGTTCTCAGAAGATATGCTATGGAGAATCACCTATGAGGCTCGAACATGTTAAAAAATCACTTTGAGAACTACACATTTGAAAGCCATAAAGAAAACACTAGAAAATCACATATTAAAATATTCAAGGTTGAAAATAGTCTAAAATATTTTTAGGAAAAAGGCAAGCAAACTGGGTTGTTGCATCTGGGGGGTGGATGGTGATAAGGCCTCAAGCTATCAAGAACGGTAAGTCATGTGCAGAGTAAGTTTGACAAAAACATAATAATGAGTTTGTCCAATTAAAGGAGCACAAATTATGCAAATATTGACTTGTTCTGGTGTAAGCTGGTTATGGAAGACCTGTGATGAATGAATGCCTTTTGATAAATGTCCATAGGACGACGTTTATAGGAATATAATTAGTGGATCATGAATGTGTACAATCAAAAACTCATGGGTTTACCGTCGCATCGATCAAATAATGATGGAGAAGACTTCAGCTTGAATGTCATTTCATAAATGTCTATAGTAGGAACGGTTATAGGTATAAAAATAATGGTAGGTGCATATTTTTTATGGACACGAGTTAAAGGACGTTCTAAAAAGACAAATAATTAAGCCGTAGGGAGAGTAAATCACTAAGAAATTAGGGTTACAACAGGTACAAACAGGAGAATCAAATGATATGGGCATATGGAAATGGGTTCAGAAATTTAGTAGAAATGATAAGATAATAGATTCGGAAATTTGAAATTTAGAATAAAAGATAGATTTAAGTCCTTTTAAAGAACGACACAAGTGAACATGAAATAATTTTTATTTCTTTAAAAATAGTGAAATTAAGGGAAAATACATGTACAATCGAAAGTCTCGTGGGTTGACATATATATGTCGATCTAATAATGAAGAGGACTTGAACTTGAATATGTTTTGATAAATGTCTATAAGACGACGGTTATAGGAACAGAACCGACGGATCATTAATGTGTACAATCGAAAAGTCATGGGTTGACATATTTAAGTAGATCAAATAATGGAGAGAACTTAGATTTGAATGTCAATTGATAAATGTGTATAGGAGAACGGTTATAGGACCATAATCAATGGTGGACGAATATTGTTGTGGACGCCAGCTGAAGGACATTAGAAAAATACAATAATTAGGCCGAAAAAAAGAATAAATCACTAAGAAATCAAGGTCAAGACAGTTATAGACAGGAGATCCAATGATAAGTGTATATAGAAATAAATTTAGAAATTTGAAAGTAGTAATGTTTAGGAAATAGATTCAAAAATTGAAATTTAGATTAAAAAATTAAAATCAAGTCCCTTTTAAAGTATAGGACAAGTGAAAAACCTTGAAATAACATTTTGGCGCATTTTAAAACAGTGTGATAAAGGAAAAAGGTATAGAAATTTAAAATTTAAGAATAACTTCAATTGCTTTAGCGAACAAAGTGAATTTATGGTTCCTTTGAAAGTAGTAATCTCAAGAAAATAGATTTAGAAATTTAATACAATTGAAGTTTTTTTCAACATATAGCCTTTCTAATAAATAAAAAAAATGTTGAAATGCAAAATGCGGTAGATGTCTTTGAAATACTGAGAAATTTGCTTTAACTTAGAGACGGTTTCGAATATTTTATAAACGGGAAATTGAAATGCGATGTTGTATCCAAAAAGGCTAGATGATGATAAAAAAATCAAGATATTATGAATAATTAGTTGCGTGTGCAAATTAAATTTGGCGAAAGCCGCACTCAGGATGTGTGCAATCTAAAGAACCCCGGGTTGACATATTCAGGTCGAACTAATAATGGAGAGGACTTCAACTTGAATGCCTATTGACAAATGTCCATAGGGAGCGAATCAATGGTAGGTGCATATTGTTGTGGACAAAAATTGTAGGACATTATGAAAAGAAAATAAGTAGGCCTATAGGAAGATTAAATCACTAATGAATCGAGGTTAAGACGGTTATTAACGGGAAATCAATGATTTATAGAAATTGATTCAGAAATTAGGACATACTAATGATAAGGAAGTAGTTTCGGAAATTTAAAATTAAAATTAAAAAAAATATATTTAAGTCCTTTTAACGAACGACACAAGTGAACAACTTGAAAATATTTACAGTTCCTTTAAAAATAGGGAAATTAAGGGAAAATACATGTAGAATCGAAAGGGTCGCGGGTTGACATATACACACCGATCTAATAATAGAGGGGACTTGAACTTGAATGCATTTTGATAAATGTCCATAGGACGACGGTTATAGGAACAAAATCAGTGGATCGTCAATGTGTACAATTGAAAAGTTACGGATTGACATAGTTACGTCGATCAAATTATGGAGAGGACTTGAGCTTGAATGTCATTTCATAAATGTCTATAGGAGGAACGATTATAGATACAGAATCAATGGTGGATGCGTATTTTTTGTGGACACAAGTTAAAGGATATTCTAAAGACAATTATCAAGTCTATAAGGAGAGTAAATCACTAAGGAATCAGGATTACAACAGTTATAGATAGAAGAATCAAAGACATGTGGAAATAGGTTGAGAAATTAGGAAGTAATAATAACGAAATAGACTCGGAACTTTAAAATTTGTATAAAAAGAGATTTAAGTCCTTAAGAACGAGACAAGTGAAAAAAATTGTAATAAGTTTATAGTGCATTTAAAAATAGTGAAACTAAGGGAAAATACATGTACAATCAAAAGAGTCACGGGTTGAGATATACATGTCAATCTAAAAATGGAGAAGACTTGATCTTGAATGTCTTTTGATAAATGTCCTTAGGACAATGGTTATAGAAACATAATCGGTAGATCATGAATGTGTACAATCAAAAAGTCACAGGTTGACATAGTCATGTCGATCAACTAATGGAGAGGACTTGAGCTTGATGGTTCATTTCATAAATGTCTACAGTAGGAACAGTTATAGGTACAGAATCAATGGTAGGTGCATATTTTTTGTGGACACGAGTTAGAGGACATTCTAAAAAGGCAATAATTAAGCCCGTAAAGAAAGTAATCATTACGGAATTAAGGTTACAACATTTATAGACAGGAGGAGAATCATGATAAGTGCATAAAGAAATTGGTTTAGAACTTTAGTAGTAATAATAAGATAAAAGATTCGGAAATTTGAAATTTAGATTAAAATTAGATTTAAGTCTATTTAAAGAACGTCACAAGTGAATGACTGTAAATAATTTTATAGCTCTTTTAAAAATAATGAAATTAAGAGAAAATACGTGTACAATCAAAAGGGTCATGCGTTGACATATACACGTTGATCTAATAATGAAGAGGACTTGAACTTGAATGTCTTCTGGAGTGGACATGAGTAGGACATTAGAAAAAGACAATAATTAAACTCGTAGAAAGATTAAATCAAAGAGAAATCGAGATCAAAACAGTTATAGACAGGAGAATTAATGATAGGTGCATATGGAAATAGATTTAGAAATTTGAAAGTAGTAATGTTTAGGAAATAGATTCAAAAATTTAAATTTTGATTAAAAAATTAGATTCAAGAGCCTTTTAAAGTACGGGTGAAAAACCATGAATTAACATAACGACACATTTTAAAATAGTGTGATCAAGGAAAAAGGTTTAGAAATTTAAAATTTATGAATAACTTCAACTGCTTTAACAAATAAAGTGAATTTATGGTGCCTTTGAAAGTAGTAATCTCAAGGAAATAGATTTAGAAATTTAATACAATTGAAGATTTTTCAACAAGTAGCCTTTCTAATAAAAAAATGCTAAAATGCAAAATGGGGAAGAAGTCTTTGAAATCCTAAGAAATTTATTTTAAAAGTAGTGAAATTAAGGGAAAATATATTTAAAATATTGATATATGTCTATAAGAGGATGGTTATAGAAGCAGAATCAATGGTTGGCATATTGTTGTGAACACGAGTTGGACATTAGGTAAAAGACAATAATTAAGCTCGAAGAAAGAATAAATCACTAACATGGTCAATACAGTTATAGCCCGGGGTTGACACATTCAAAGCGATCTAATAATGGAGAGGACTTCAACTTTAATGTCTATTATGAGATGGTTATAGGAAGAGAATCAATGCTAGGTGTATATTGCTGTGGACAAAAATTGGAAGACATCATGAAAAGACAATAATTAAATTTATAGGTAGATTAAATCAGTAGTGAATCAGGGTTAAGACAGTTATAGACGGGGAATGAACGATAGGTGCATATGGAAATGGATTCAGAATTTTGGAAGTGGTAATAATAAGGAAGTAGATTCGGAAATTTGAAATTAAGATTTCAAAAATAGATTCAAGTCCTTTAAAGAACGACAGTAGTAAACGGCTTGAAATAATTTTATACTTCCTTTAAAAATAGTGAAATTAAGAAGAAAAAAATACGGGTACAATGGAAAAGGTGGCGGGTTGACATATACATGTAAATCTAATATTGGTAAGGGCTTTTACTTGAATGATTTTAGATAAATGTCCATAGGACGACGGTTATAGGAACATGATCAGTGGATCATGAATGTGTACGATCGAAAAATCACGGGTTGACCATCACGTCGATCAAATTATGGAGAGGACTTGAGATTGAATGTAAATTCATAAATGTCTATAGTAGGAACGGTTATAGCTACAAAATCAATGGCAAGTGCATATTTTTGTAAACAGGAGTTGGAGGACATTCTAAAAAGAGAATAATTAAGCCCGTTGAAAGAGTAAATCATTAAGGAATCAGGGTTTCAACAATTATAGATAGGAGAATCAATCATAGATGCATATAGAAATGGGTTTAGAAATTTAGTAGTAATAATAAGGAAATAGACTCGGAAATTTATAATTTAGATTAAAAAAATATTTAATGCTCTCTAAAGAACGAGACAAGTGAAAAGGCTTGAAATAATTCTATAGTGCATTTAAAAAAAGTGAAACTAAGGGAAAATACATGTACAATCAAAAGAGTCGCGGGTTGACATATACATCTAAAATTGAAGAGAACTTGAACTTGAATGCCTAATGATAAATGTCCATAGGGCGATGGTTATATATGCAGAACCAATGAATTATCAATGTGTCGAAAAGTCATGGGTTGACATATTCACGTCAACCAAATATGGAGAGGACTTGAATTTGAATGTCTATAAGACGAAGGTTATAGGAACATAACCAATGGATCAAGAATGTGTACAATCGAAAAGTCATGGGTTAACATATTCGCGTCGATCAAATAATGGAGAGAACTTGGATTTGAATGTCTATTGATAAATGTCTATAGGATGGTTATAGAAACATAATCAATGGTAGGCACATATTGTTGAGGACACGAGTTGAAAGACATTAGAAAAAGACAATTAAGCCCGTAGAAAGATTAAATCACTAAGAAATCAGGGTCAAGACATTTATAGACAGGAGAATCAATGATATGTGCATATGGAAATAGATTTAGAAATTTGAAAATAGCAATATTTAGGAAATAGATTCAAAATTTTAAATTTAGATTAAAAAATTAGATTCAAGTCCCTTTAAAGTTCGGGACAAGGGAAAAATATTGAAATAAGTTTATGGCGCGTGTTAAATTAGTGTGATCAAGGAAAAAGGGTTTACAGATATAAAATTTTAGAATAAGTTCAATTGCTTTGAGTAACGAAAAAAGTGAATTTATAGTGCCTTCAAAAGTAGTAATGTTAGGAAAATAGTATTAGAAATTTAATACAATTGAATTTTTTTAAAATACAGACTTTCTAACAAAATAAAAAAATACTGAAATACAAAACGGGGTAAAAGTCTTTGAAATCCTAAGAAATTTGCTTTGAAAGTTGGAGACGGTTTCGAATATTTTATAAACGAGACAATTGAAATGCGGTGTTGAATCTAAAAAGGCTGGATGATGATAAAAAAAATCAGGTTACGTTTGCAAAGAAAATTTGGCGAAAGCTACACTCATGGAAGAGTTCAATCCAAAGAGCCCGAGTTGACATATTTTGATCGATCTAATAATGGAAAGAACTTAAACTTGAATGCCTATTGACAAATATCCATAATGGGATTGTTGTGGAAAGAGAATCAATTGTGACAAAAATTGGAGGACATTATAAAAAGATAATAATTAAGTTTATTGGTAGATCAACTCAGTAATGAGTCAGAGTTAAGACAATTATAGACGAGGAATGAAGGATAGGTGCATATGGAAATGGATTCAGTAATTTGGACATGGTAATAATTTGGAAGTAGATTTGGAAATTTGAAAATTAGATTAAAAAAAATAAATTAAGTCCTTTTAAAAAACGAAACAAGTGAACAGTTTGAAATAATTTTATAGTGGAAAATACATGTACAATCAAAAAGGTCGTGGGTTGACATATACACGTTGATCTAATAATAGAGGGGACTTTACTTTGAATGTCTTTTGATAACTGTTCATAATATAAGAACATAATCGGTGGATCATGAATGTGTACAATCAAAAAGTCACGGGTTGATGGAGTCACGTCGATCAAATAATGGAGAGGACTTGAGCTTGAATGTCATTCATAAATGTCTATAGTTGGAATGATTATAGGTAGGTGCAAATTTTTGTGGACATTTGTTAAACGACATTCTAAAAAGACAATAATTAAGCCCGTACGAAGAGTAAATCACAAAGGAATCAGGGTTACAACAGTTATAGACAGGAGAAATCAATCATAGGTGCATATGGAAATGGGTTTAGAAAGTTAGTTGTAATAATAAGGAAATAGACTTAGAAATTTATAATTTAGATTAAAAAAATATTAAAGCCCCTCGAAAAAACGAGACGAGTGAAAAATCTTGAAATTACTTTGTAGCGTATTTAAAAACAATGAAACTAAGGGAAAATACTCATACAATCAAAAGGGTCACGGGTTGACATATAATCTAAAAATGGAGATGACTTGAACTTGAATTAAATGTCTATTGATGAATGTACATAAGGCGACTATTATAGGAACAGAACAAATGGATCATTATTGTGTACAATCAAAAAGTCATGGGTTAATATATTCATGTCGATCAAATAATTGAGAGAACTTGGATTTGTATGTCTATTGATAAAAGACTATAGGACGATTATACGAACAGAATCAATGGTAGGCATATTATTGTGGACACAAGTTGGACGGCATTAGGAAAAAGACAACAATTAAGACCGTAAAAAGTTTAAATCGCTAAGAAATCAAGGTCAAGATAGTTTTAGCCCCAGGTTGACATTCAAGTCGATCTAATAATGGAAAGGACTTCAACTTGAATGCTTATTGACAAATGTCAACTATGGGACGGTTATAAGAAGAGAATCAATGGTAGGTGCATATTCTCGTGGACAAATATTGCAAGACATTATGAAAAGACAATAATTAAATTTATAGGTAGATTAAATCGGTAGTAAGTCAGGGTTAAGACATTTATAACGGGGAATGAAATGAAGCATAGGTGCATATGGAAATGGATTCAGAAATTTGGTAGTAATAATAAATAAGTAGTTTTGGAAATTTAAAATTTAGATTAAAAAATAGATTTAAGTCATTTCAAAGAGCGACACAATTAAACAGCTTGAAATAATTTTATAGTTCCTTTAAAATTAGTGAAATTACGGGAAAATACGTGAACAATCGAAAGGGTCGCGGGATGACATATACATGTAGACCTAATGATGGGAAGGACTTGAACTTGAATGACATAAGACGATGATTATCGGAACATAATCAGTGCATAATGAATGTGTACGATCGAAAAGTCACGGGTTAACATAGTCACGTCGATCAAATTAAGGAGAGGATTTGAGCTTGAATGTCATTTCATAAACGTGTATAGTAGGAACAGGTATATATACAGAATCAATGGTAAGTGCATATTTTTTATGGACACGAGTTTGAGAAAATTCTAAAAAGACAATAATTAAGCTCGTAGGGAGAGTAAATCACTAAGGAATCGGGATTATAACAGTTATAGACAGGAGAATCAATCATAAGTGCATAGGGAAATGGGTTAAGAAATTTAGTAGTAATTATAAGGAAATAGACTCGGAAATTTATAATTTAGATAAATAAATATTTAAGCCTCTCGAAAGAACGAGACAAGTGAAAAAACTTGAAATAATTTCATAGTGCATTTAATAATAGTGAAAGTAAGGGAAAATACATGTAAAATCAAAAGAGTCACAGGCTGACATATACACGTCGATTTAGAAATGGAGAGGACTTGATCTTGATTGCTTGTTGATAAATATCCATCGGGCGATGGTTATTAGAACTGAACCAATGGATCATCAATCTGTACAATCGAAAAGTCATGAGTTGACATATCCACATCGATAAAACAATAGAGAGGACTTGGATTTGAATGTCTATTGATAAATGTTTATAAGAGAATGGTTATAGGAACATAATCAATGGTAAGCATATTGTTATGGACACGAGTTAGAAGACATTAGGAAAAAGACAATAATTAAGCCCGTAAAAAGATTAAATAACTAAGAAGCAGGGTCAAGATAGTTATAGTACCGGATAGACATATTCAAATCGATCTAATAATGGAAAGGATTCAACATGAATGCGTATTGACAAATGTCTATCATGGGACGGTTATAGTTAGAGAATCAATGGTGGGTGCATATTGTCGTGGACATTATGAAAAGACAATAATTAAATTTATAGGTAGATTAAATCAGTAAGGAATATAGGTTAAGACAGTTATAGACAGGGAATGAAGGATGAGTGCATATGGAAATGGATTCAGAAATTTGGAAGTTGTAATAATAAGTAGTTTCGGAAATTTGAAATTTAGATTAAAAAGTAGATTTAAGTCATTTAAAGAACGACAAAAGTAAACAATTTGATATAATTATATACGGTTTTTAAAAATAATGAAATTAAGGGAAACACGTGTACAATCGAAAGGGTCACGGGTAGACATATACACATAGATCTAATAATGCGGAGGACTTGGACTTGGATGACATTTGATAAATGTCAATAAGACGACAGTTATAGGAACATAATCAGTGGACCATGAATGTTTTCGATCGAAAAGTCACGGGTTGACATAGTCACGTCGATCAAATTATGGAGAGAACTTGAGCTTGAATGTCATTTCATAAATAACTATAGTAGGAACGGTAATAGGTACATAATCAATGATAGTGTTTTGTGGTCACGAGTTAGAGAACATTCTAAAAAGATAATAATTAACCCCGTAGGAGAGTAAATCACTAAGGAATCCGGGTTACAACAGTTATAGACAAGAGAATCAATCATAGGTGCATATGGAAATGGGTTTAGAAATTTTGAGTAATAATAGGGAAATAGACTCAAAATTTTTAAATTTAGATAAAAAGAATATTTAAACCCTCTAAAGAACGAGACATGTAAAAGTTTGAAATAACTTCATAGTGCATTTAAAAATAGTGAAACCAAGGAAAAATACGTGTACAATCAAAAGAGTCATGGGTTGACATATATAAGTCGATCTAAAAATGGAGAGGACTTGAACTTGAATGCATATTAATAAATGTTCATAGGGCGACGGTTAGAGGAACAAAAACAATGGATCATCAATGTGTACAATCGAAAAGTCATGAGTTGACATTCACGTCGATCAAATATTGAATAGGACTTGGATTTGAATGTCTATTGATAAATATCTACAAGAGGATGGTTATAGGAACAGAATCATTGGTAGTCATATTGTTGTGGACACAAGTTAGAGGATTAGGAAAAAGGTAATAATTAAGCTCGTAGAAAGATTAAATTAGTTAGAAATCGGTGTCAAGACAGTTATAGCCCCGGATAGACATATTCAAGTCGAACTAATATGGGAGAGGACTCAACATGGATGCCTATTGACAAATATCTATTATGGAACGGTTATAGTTAGAGAATCAATGGTAGGTGCATATTGCCGTGGAAGGACATCATGAAAAGACAATAATTACATTTATAGGTGCATTAAATCATTAAGGAATATGGGTTAAGACAGTTATAGACGGGGAATGAAGGATATGTGCATATGGAAATGGATTCAGAATTTGGAAGTGGTAATAATTAGTTTCGGAAATTTGAAATTTCGATTAAAAAAAAAAGATTACGGCCCTTTAAAGAACTACATGTTCTTCTTTTTGAAATCGTGAAATTAAGGGAAAATACATGTACAATCAAAAGGGTCGTGGGTAGACATATACATGGAGATCTAATAACTGGGGAGGACTTGAACTTGAATAGCTTTTGTTAAATGTCCATAGGACGACACTATAGGAACATAATCATTCGATCATGAATGTGTACGATCGAAAAGTCATGGGTTAACACAGTCATGTCAATCAAATTATAGTGAGGACTTGAGCTCGAATATCATTTCATAAATGTCTATAGTAGGAACGGTTATAGGTACAGAATCAATAGTAGATGCAGATTTTTTATGGACACGAGAGGGCATTCTAAATAGATAATAATTAAGCCCGTAAGGAGAGCAAATCACTAAGGAACCAGAGTTTAAACAGGAGAATCAATCATACGTGCATATGGAAATGAGTTTAGAAATTTCGAACAATGAGGAAATATACTCAGAAATTTATAATTTAGATAAAAAAAATATTTAAGTCCCTCTAAATAACGAAACAAATGAAAAGGCTTGAAATAACTTTATAGTGCTGCTAGAAAAAAACGTGTACAATCAAAAGAGTCACCGGTTGACATATAAAGGTCGATCTAAACATGGAGAGAACTTGAACTTGAATGCCTATTGATAAATGTCCATAGGGCGGCGGTTATAGGAACATAACCAATGGATCATAAATGTGCACAACCGAAAGGTTATGCGTTGACATATTCATGTCGATCAAATAATGGAGAGGACTTGGATTTGAATATCTATTAATAAATGTCAATAGGAAGACGATTACAGGAAGAGAATCAATGATAGGCATATTGTTGTAGACACGAGGTCCAGGACATTAGGAAAAAGACAATAAGTAAGCAATAATAAGTAGGTTATGGGACAATTATAGTTAGAGAATCAACGGTAGGTGCATATTGCCGTAGACAAAAATTGGAGGACATCATGAAAAGACAATAATTAAATTTATAGGTAGATTAAATCAGTAATGAATTATAGTTAAGACGGTTATAAACGAGCAATGAAAGTTAGGTACATATGGAAATGCATTCAAAATTTTGGAAGCAATAAGTAGTTTCGGAAATTTGAAATTTAGATCGAAAATATATATTTAAGTCCTTTAAAAAACGATAAAAGTAAACGGCTTGAAATAATTTTATAGTTCCTCTAAAAATAGTGAAATTAAAAGAAAATGTGTACAATCGAAAGGGTCACGGGTTGATATATACACGTAGATCTAATAATGGGAAAGACTTGAACTTGAATGACTTTTGATAAATGTCCATTGGACGACGGTTATAGGAACATAATTAGTGGATCCTGAATGTGTACGATCGAAAAGTCACGGGTTGACATAATCACGTCGGTCAAATTATGGAAAGGACTTGAGCTTGAATGTCATTTCATAAATGTCTATAGTATGAACGGTTATAGGTACAGAATCAATGGTAGGGGCCGTATATTTTGTGGTCAAGAATTAGAGGACATTCTAAAAACACAAAAATTAAACCTGTAGGGAGAGTAAATCACTAAGGAATCCAGGTTACAACAGTTATAGACAGGAAAATCAATCATAGGTGCATAGAGAAATGGGTTTAAAAATTTAAAGTGATAACAATAAAATAGGCACAAAAATTTATAATTTAGATAAAAAGAATATTTAAGCCACTCTAAAGAATCTGACAATTGAAAAATCTTGAAATAACTTCATAGTGCATTTAAAAATAGTGAAACTAAAGGAAAACACATGTACAATCAAAAGAGTCACGGGTTGACATATACAGGTCAATCTAAAAATAGAGACAACTTGAACTTGAATGCTTATTGATAAATGTCCGTATGGCGACGATTATACAAACAAAACCAATGGATTATCATTGTGTACAATCGAAAAGTCAAGAGTTGACATATTAACGTCAAACAAATAATGGAGAGGACTTGGATTTAAATGTCTATTGATAAATATCTACATGAACATTATCAATGGTAGGCTAATTGTTGTGGACACGAGTTGGAAGACATTGGGAAAAAGACAATAATTAAGCCCGTAGAAAGATCAAATCACTAAGAAATCAGGGTTAAGACACTTATAGACACGAGTAGACATGTTCAAGTCAATCTAATATTAGAGAGGACTCAACTTGAATGCTTATTGACAAATTTCAATTATGGGATGGTTATAGGAAGCGAATCAATGGTAGGTGCATATTGTCGTGGACAAATTGGAGGACATCATGAAAAGCCAATAATTACATTTATAGGTAGATTAAATCAGTAATGAAGCATAGTTAAGACAGTTATAGACATGCAATGAAAGTTAGGTGCATATGGAAATGGATTCAAAATTTTGGAAGAATAATAAGTAGTTTCGGAAATTTGAAATTTAAATTGAAAAAATATAATTAAGTCTTTTAAAGAACGACACAAGTAAACGGCTTGAAATAATTTTATAGTTCCTTTAAAAATTGTGAAATTAGGGGAAAATGCGTGTACAATCGAAAGAGTCGCAGGTTGACATATACACGTAGATTTGATAATGGGAAGGACTTGAACTTGAATGACTTTTGGTAAATATCCATTGGACGAAGGTTATAGGAACATAATCAGTGGATCCCGAATGTGTACGATCGAAAAGTCACGGGTTGACAGTCACGTCGATCAAATTATGGAGAGGGCTTGAGCTTGAATGTCATTTCATAAATGTCTATAGTATGAACGGTTATAGGTACAGAATCAATGGTAGGTGCATATGTTTTGTGGTCAAGAGTTGAAGAACATTCTAAAAAGACAAAAATTAAACTCGTAGGGAGAGTAAATCACTAAGGAATCCGGGTTACAACAGTTATAGACAGGAGAATCAATCATAAGTGTACATGGAAATGGGTTTAGAAATTTAGAGTAATAATAAAGAAATAGACTGAGAAATTTGTAATTTAGATAAAAAGAATATTTAAGCCACTCTAAAGAACGTGACAAGTGAAAGATTATAACAACTTCATAGTGCATTTAAAAATAGTGAAACTAAGAGAAAATACGTGTACAATCAAAAGAGTCACGGGTTGACATATACAGGTCGATCTAAAAATAGAGAGGACTTGAACTTGAATGCTTATTGATAAATGTCAATATGACGACGGTCATAAGAACAGAACCAATGGATTATCATTATGTATAATCGAAAAGTCAAGAGTTGACACATTAACGCCGAACAAATAATGGAGAGGGCTTGGATTTGAATGTCTATTATTAAATATCTATAAGAGGACGGTTACAGGAACATTATCAATGGTAGGCATATTGTTGTGCACGAGTTGGAAGACATTGGGAAAAAGACAATAATTAAGCCCGTAGAAAGATCAAATCACTAAGAAATCATGGTGAAGTCAGATATAGACCCGAGTAGACATATTCAAGTCGATCTAATATTGGAGAGGACTCAACTTGAATGCTTATTGACAAATTTCAATTATGGGATGATTATAGGAAGAGAATCTATGGTAGGTACATATTGCCGTGGACAAAAATTAGAGGACATCCTGAAAAGACAATTAAATTTATAGGTATATTAAATCAACACTGAATCAGGATTCAAACAGTTATATACGAGGAATGAAGGATAGGCATGTGGAAATGGATTCAAAAATTTGGAAGTAGTAATAATAAGTAGTTTCGGAAATTTGAAATATACATTAAAAATATATTTAAGTCATTTAAAGAACGACACAGGTAAATAGCATGTAATAATTTTATGGTTCCTTTAAAACTAGTGAAATTAAGGGAAAATACGTGTGCAATCAAAGGGTCGCGGGTTGACATATACACGTAGATCTAATAATGTCTTGAATTTGAATAACTTGAGATAAATGTCCATAAGACGATGGTTATAGGAACATAATCAGTGGATCATGAATGTGTACGATCGAAAATTCATGGGTTGACAGTCACGTCGATCAAATTATGGAGAAAACGGTTATAGGTACAAAATCAATAATAGGTGCATAATTTTTTGGACACGAGTTAAAGAACATTCTAAAAAGACCATAATTAAGCCCGTAAAGAGAGTAAATCGCTAAGAAATGAAGGTTACAATAGTTATAGGCAAGATAATCAATCGTCGGGGCATATAGAAATGGATTTACAAATTTAGTTGTAATAATAATGAAATAGACTTGGAAAAATATAATTTAGATAAAAAAAAAATATTTAAGCCACTCTACGGAACGAGACAAGTGAAAAGGCTTGAAATATCTTTATAGGGCATTTCAAAATAGTGAAACTAAAGGAAAATACTTGTACAATCAAAAGAGTCACGGGTTGACATATACAAGTCGATCAAAAAATTGAGAGGACTTGAACTTAAATACCTATTGATAAATGTCCATAGGGCGACGTTTAAAAGAACTGAACCAATGGATCATCAATGTGTACAAAAGTCATGGGTTGACATATTAACGTCGATCAAATAATAGAGAGGACTTGGATTTGAATGCCTGTTGATAAATGTTTATAGGATAGATATACGAACAAAATCAATGGTAGGCATATTATTGTGGACACAAGTTAGAGGACTTTCAGAAAAAGATAATAATTAAGCCAGAAAAAAGATTGAATCGCCAAGAAATCAGGGTCAAGACAGTTATAGCCCCGGGTGGCCATATTCAAGTCGATCTAATAATTGAGAAGAGTTCAACTTGAATGCATATTGACTAATGTCTATTATGGGATGGTTATAGGAAGAGAATTAATGGTATGCATATTGCCGTGGACAAAATTGGAGGATATCATGAAAAGACAATAATTAAATTTATATGTAGATTAAATCGGTAGTTAATCAAGGTTAAGAAAGTTATAAATGGAGAATGAAGGATAGGTGCATATGGAAATGGATTCAAAAATTTGGAAGTAGTTTCACAAATTTGAAGTTTAGATTAAAAAAATAGATTTAAGTTCTATAAAGAACACACGTAAACAACTGGAAATATTTTTATAGTTCCTTAAACAATAGTGAAAATAGGGGAAATACGTGTATAATCGAAAGGGTCGCGGGTTGAGATATACAAGTAGGTCTAATAATGGGGAAGACTTGAACTTGAATGACTTTTGATAAATGTCCATAGGAAGACGGTTATACGAACATAATCACTGGATTATGAATGTGTACTATCGAAAAGTCACAGGTTGACATAGCCCCGTCGATAAATTATGAAGACTTGAGCTTAAATATCATTTCATAAATGTATATAGTAGGAACGGTTTATAAATATAGAATCATGGTAGGTGCATATTTTTTGTGGACACTTTAAAAAGACAATAATTAAGCCCGTATCGAAAGTAAATCACCAAGGAATCGGGGTTACAACAGTTATAGACATGAGAATCAATCATAGGCGCATATAGAAATAGGTTTAGAAATTTAGTAATAATAAGGAAATAGATTCAGAAATTTGTAATTCGGATAAAAAAATTATTTGAGCCCTCTAAAAAACGAGAAAAGTGAAAAATCTTGAAATAACTTCATGGTGCATTTAAAAATAGTGAAAATTATGGGAAAATACATGTAAAATCAAAAGAGTCACGGGTAGACATATACAGGTCAATCCAAAATTAGAGAGAACTTTAACTCGAATGCTAGTTGATAAATGTTCATAGGACGACGATTATAGGAACAGAACCAATGGAACATCAATGTGTACAGTCAAAAAGTCATGGGTTGACATATTCACGTCGATCAAATAATGGAGAGGACTTGGATTTGAATATTTATTGTTAAATGTCTATAAGAGGGCAGTTATAGGAACAGAATCAATGGTATGCATATTGTTGTGGACACAAGTTGGAGGACATTAGAAAAAAGACAATAATTAAGACCGTAGAACAATTAAATCACTAAGAAATTAGGGTCAAGACAGTTATAGCCCCGGGTTAACATATTCATGTCGATCTAATAATATAGAGGACTTCAACTTGAATGCCTACTGACATGTCGATTATGGGACGGTTATAAGAAGAGAAGCAATGGTGTGGGTGCATATTGTCGTAGAAAAAAATTGGAAGGCTCATGAAAAGACAATAATTAAATTTATAGGTAGATTAAATCAGTGTTCACGCTGTTATAAGCGGGGAATGAAGAATAGGTGTATATGGAAATGGATTTAGAACTTTGAAAGTAGTAATAATAAGTTAGTAGTTTCGGAAATTTGAAATTTAGATATTAAAAAAATAGATTTAAGTCCTTTAAAGAACAACACAAGTAAACAGCTTAAAATAATTTTATAGTTCCTTTAAAAATAGTGAATTTAAAGAAAAATATGTATATAATCGAAAGGGTTGCGGGATGAAATATACACGTAGATCTAATAATGGGAAGGACTTGAACTTGAATGACTTTAGATAAATGTGCATAGGACGATCATGAATGTGTACGATCGAAAAGTCACGGGTTAACATAGTCACGTCGATCAAATTATGGAGAGGACTTGAGCTTGAATGTCATTTTATAAATGTCTACAGTAGGAACGGTTATAGGTACATAATCAATGGTAGGTGTATATTTTTTGTGGACACGAGTTAGAGAACATTCTAAAAAGACAATAATTAATCCCATAGAGAGAGTAAACCACTAAAGAATCAGGGTTACAACAATTATAGACATGAGGATCAATCATAGGTGTATATGGAAATGGATTTAGAAATTTAGTCATAATAAATAAATTGACTTACAAATTTATAATTTAGATAAAAAGAATATTTAAACACCTCTAAAGAAATAGATTTGTGAAAAAGCTTGAAATAATTTTATAGTGCATTTAAAAATAGTGAAACTAAGTGAAAATATGTGTACAATCAAAAGTGTCACGAGTTGACATATACATGTCGATCTAAAAATGAAGAAGACTTGAGCTTGAATGCTAATTGATAAATGTCCATAGAAAGACGGTTATACGAACAGAAACAATGGATCATCAATATGTACAATTGAAAAGACATTGGTTGACATATTCACGTCGATCAAACAATGGAGAGAACATGGATTTGAATGTCTTGATAAATATCTTTAAGAGGACGGTTTTAGGAAAAGAGTCAATGGTAGGCAAATTGTTGTAGACACGAGTTGCACGACATTAAGAAAAAGAAAATAATTATGCCTGTAGAAAAATTAAATCACTAAGAAATCAAAGTCAAGACAGTTATAGCCCCAGAATAAAATATTCAAGACGAACTAATAATGAAGAGCACTTCAGCTTGAATGCATATTGACAAATGTTTATTACTGGACGGTTATTGAAGAGAATCAATGGTACACGCATATTGTCGTGGACAAAAATTGGAGGACGTCATGAAAAGACAATAATTAAATTTATAGGTAGATTAAATCAATGGTGAATCAGAGTTAAGACAGTTATAGACGGGGAATGAAGTATAGTGCATACAGAAATGGATTCGGAAATTTGGAACTAGTAATAATAAGTAGTTTCGGAAATTTGAAATTTAGATTAAAAAATAGATTTACTTCCTTTAAAAAATGACAAGTAAACAGGCTTGAAATAATTTTATAGTTCCTTTAAAAATAGTGAAATAAAGGGGAAATATGTATACAATCAAAGGGTCGCGGACTGACATACATGCAGATCTAATAAAAAGGACTTGAACTTGAATGACTTTAGATAAATGTCCATAGAACGATGGTTATAGGAACATAATGAGTGGATCATGAATGTGTACGATCGAAAAGTCATGGGTTGACATAGTCGTGTTGATCAAATTATGGAGAGAACGGTTATAGGTACAGAATCAATGGTAAGAGCATATTTTTTGTGGACACAAGTTAGAGAACATTCTAAAAAGACAATAATTAAGCCCGTCGGGATGGTAAAACACTAAGAAATCAAGCTTACAACAGTTAAAGACAGGAGAATCAATTATAAGTGCATATGGAAATGGGATTAGAAATTTAGTTGTAATAATAAAAGAAAGACTCGGAAATTTATAATTTAGATTAAAAAAAATAGTTAAGCCCCTCTACAGAACGAGACAAGAGAAAAGGCTTGAAATATTTTTATAGTGCATTTAAAAATAATGAAACTGAGAGGAAATACAGGTACAATCAAAAGAGTCATGGATTAACATATACAGGTCGATCTAAAAATAGAGAGGACTTGAACATGAATGCATGTTGATAAACGTCCGTAGGGCGACGGTTAAATGAACTGAACTAAAGATCATCAATGTGTACGATTGAAAAGTCATAGGTTAGCATATTCACATCGATCAAATAATGGAGAGGACTTGAATTTGAATGTATATTGATAAATGTCTATAGAAGGACGGTTATAGGAACAAAATCAATGATAGGCATATTGTTGTAGACACGAGTTGGAGGACAATAGAAAAAAGACAGATTAAACCAGTAGAAAGATAAAATCATAAAGAAATCAGGGTCAAGACAGTTATAGCTCTGGGTTGTCATATTCAAGTCGATATAATAATTGAGAGGACATCGACTTGAATGTCTACTGACAAATGTCAATTATGGGACGGTTATAGGAAGAGAATCAACGGTGGGTGCGTATTGCCGTGAACAAAAATTAGAGGATATTATGAAAAGACGATGATTAAATTTATAGGTAGATTAATTCAGTAGTGAATCAAGATTAAGACAGTTATAGACGGGAAATGAAGGATGCATGCATATGGAAATGGATTCAGAAATTTGGAAGTAGTATTGATAAGGAAGCAGTTTCGGAAATTTGAAGTTCAAATTAAAAAAATAGATTTAAGTCCTTTAAAGAACACAAGTGAACGGTTTGAAATATTTTTATAGTTCCTTTAACAATAGTGAAAATAAAGGAAAATATGTCTAGAATCGAAAGGGTCGCAGGTTGACATACACACGTAGATCTAATAATGGGAAGAACTTGAACTTGAATGACTTTCGATAAATGACGATACGACGACGGTTATATGAACATAATCAGCGGATCATGAATGTATACGATCAAAAAGTCACAGGTTGATATAATCACGTCGATCAAATTATGAAGAGGGCTTGAGCTTGAATGTTATTTAATAAATGTATAAAGTAGGAACGGTTTATAGATATAAAATCATGGTAGGTGCATATTTTTTATGGACACGAGTTAGAGGACAATCTAAAAAGACAATAATTAAGCCGGTATGGAGAGTAAATCGCTACGGAATCGGGGTTGCAACAGTTATAGACAGGAGACTCAATCATAGGTGCATATGAAAATAGGTTTGGAAATTTAGTAGTAATAATTAGGAAATAGACTTCAAATTTATAATTTAGATAAAAAAAATATTTAAGCCCCTCTAGAGGATTTGGCAAGTGAAAAAAGCTTGAAATAACTTCATAGTGCATTTAAAAATAGTGAAACTATGGGAAAATACATGTACAATAAAAACCCACTTGCTACAATCCGGCCTGAACCTTTGCGTAGGCTCCATAGGATCAACAACCATAGCAGCACAGAGTACGGTACAAGAGTCACGGGTAGAATATACAAGTCAATCTAAAAATGGATAGGACTTGAACTTGAATGTCAGTTGATAAATGTCCTTAGGGCGACGGTTATTGAAACAGAACCAATAGATCATCAATGTGTACATTCGAAAAGTCATGGGATGATATATTCACGTCAATTAAATAATGGAGAAGACTTCGATTTGAATATCTATTGCTAAATGTCTATAAAGAGGACGTTTACAGGAACAAAATCGATGGTAGGTATATTGTTGTGGACACGAATTAGAGTACATTAGAAAAAATAAAATAATTAAGCCAGTAGAACGATTAAATCACTAAGAAACCAGGGTCAAGACAGTTATAGCCCCAGGTTGACATATTCAGGTCGATCTAATAATGAAGAAGACTCCAACTTGAATGCCTATTGACAAATTTCTATTGTGGGGCGGTTATAGGAAGAGAATCAATGGTAGGATGCATATTGTCGTAGAAAAAAATTCGAGGATATTATTTAAGGACAATAACTAAATTTATAGGTAGATTAAATCGATGGTGAATAAGGGTCAAGACGGTTATAGACGGGGAATGAAGGATGGGTGCATATGGAAATGGATTCGGAACTTAGGAAGTAGTAATAATTAGTTTTGGAAATTTGAAATTTAGATATAAAAAAATAGATTTAAGTAATTTAAAGAATGACACAAGAAAACAGCTTGAAATAACTTTCCAGTTCCTTTAAAAATAGTGAAATTAAGGGAAATACGTATATAATCGAAGGGTTGCAGGTTGACATATACATGAAGATCTAATAATGGGAAGGACTTGAACTTGAATGACTTTAGATAAAAGTTCATAGGATGATGGTTAAAGGAACATAATTAGTGGATCATGAATGTGTACGATCGAAAAGTCACAGGTTGACATAGTCGATCAAATTATGGAGAGGACTTGAGCTTGAATGCCATTTCAAAAATGCCTATATTAGGAACGGTTATAGGTGCAGAATCAATGGCGGGTGCATATTTTTTGTGGACGCGAGTTAAAGAACATTCTAAGAAGACAATAATTAAGCCTGCAAGGAGAGTAAATCACTAAGAAATCACTAAGAAATCAAAGTTACAACAGTTATACACAGGAGAATCAATCATAGGTGTATATGGAAATGGGTTTAGAAATTCAGAGTAATAATAAGGAAAATAACTCAGAAATTTATAATTTAGATAAAAAGAATATTTAAGACCCTCTAAAGAGCGAAACAAGTGAAAAAGCTTGAAATGGTGCATTTAAAATAGTGAAACTGAGGGGGAATACGTGTACAATTAAAAGAGTCACGGATTTACATATACAGGTCCATCTAAAAATGGGATGACTTGAAGTTGAATGCCTATTGATAAATGTCTACAAGACGACGGTTATAAAAATAGATCATCAATGTGTACAATCAAAAAGTCATGAGTTGGCATATTCACTTCAATCAAATAATGGTGAGGACTTAGATTTGTATATTTATATTTAAATGTCTACAAGAGGACGGTTATAGGAACAGAATCAATGCTAGGCATATTGTTGTAGACACGAGTGGGAGAACATTAGGAAAAAAACAAAATAATTAAACCCGTGGAAAGATTAAATAACTAAGAATTCAGGGTCTAGACAGTTATAGCCCCTAGTTGAGATATTCAAATCGATCTAATAATGGAGAGGACCTCAGCTTGAATGCCTATTGACAAATGTCAATTATGGGACAATTATATGAAAAGAATCAACGGTAGGTGCATATTGCCGTGAACAAAAATTGGAGGACATCATGAAAAGACAATAATTAAATTTATAAGTAAATTAAATCAATACTGAATCAGGAGCATATGGATATGGATTAAGAAATTTGGAAGTGGTAATAACAAGGAAGTAGTTTCAGAAGTTTGAAATTTAGACTAAAAAATAGATTTAATTCCTTTAAAGAACGACAAAAGTAAACAACTTGAAATAATTTTATAGCTCCTTTAAAAATAGTGAAATTAAGGGAAAACACGTGTACAATCAAAAAAGTCGCAGGTTTACATATACACGTAGATCTAATGAAGGGAAGGACTTGAACAAGAATGACTTTTGATAAATGTCCATAGGATGACGGTTATAGGAACATAATCAGTGGATCATGAAAGTGTACGATCGAAAAGTCACGGGTTGACATAGTCACGTCGCTCAAATTATGGATGGGACTTGTTGAGCTCAAATGTCATTTCAAAAACGTCCATAGTAGGAACAGTTATATATAAAGAATCAATGGTAAATGCATATTTTTTGTGGACACGAGTTAGAAGATGTAACACCCTTGTCCGATCGTACGTTCCTTTTTCTTTTTGGATATATTGGGCTTTATTTTAATATTATTATAATTTAGAGTTTAATACTTTTAATTAAGATATATACATATAATTATGGTTTTTTCAAGTTTGTTAAATATGCATATTATTAGTATTTAAATATTTATTTGTCTAACACTATTTTATAACCATATTTATATTTTAGTATCATAATTTAAACAAAAGATATTTTATTTGGTATTTCTTTAAACAATACATAGACATAAGATTTTACCCATTTTTAAATTCTATTTATAAGATATTTTGTCTTACAATATTTATTTGGTTAGAATATTTAATTTTGAAAAGTCAGGAGAGCCCATGTTAAATCTTTTAACCATATAAATATTTTTACTAAACTAACAACTCAATTCTCTCTCCAATCACCATATATGTCGCACCTGATAACTTGATTCTTTTTAAAACAAATATTCTCTCTCCAAACTAAATAATTTTAAAACAAATATTAACTCAATTTTAGGACATAGTGGTCCATCGTTAGTTTAAAGACGTTTTGGTCCGTTGTTAGTTTTAGGACATTTCGGTCCATCGTTAGTTTTAGGACGTTTCGGTCCGAGGGCCGGCTACTACTTATAGAGTTTGGGCTTAGGAAGATAGCGAGCAGACATAGTCGTCGTCATTTATCGTTGACCTAGGCCGTGACTCGTCAGGCGTAGTACTTTTTCAGGAAGCGACCATTTATTGGCCTGAAAGGTCTTTCACCATGCATGTCCATGAGTAGATAGGCTCCACCCTAGTAAACCTTGTCTATGATGTACGGGCCTTCATAGTTCGGATCGAATTTCCCCGTTTGGCATGATTAGGGATCACAGGTCTTTTGACCACTAGCACGAGTTCGCCTTGGCGGAATGTTCTCGGCCTAATCAATCTTTCATATGAGCGCGTCATCTTTTGCTTTATAAGCCTCCAAGTTTTGTTGCGCCATGAGCCAGGTTTCCTCGAGGGATTCGAGCTCCTCAAGCCGAAGGTGAGCATTCTCTTCGTGTGTTAGCTCATAGTGAACTGCAACTCGTAAAGAGGGTAACTCTATCTCGATGGGGAATACCGCTTCTGTTCCGAATACCAATGCATACGACATTGTGTTCGTGGCTGTTTTGAACGTAGTCCGATATACCCAGAGAGCTTCATGCAGTCTTTCGTGCCAGTCCCTCTTATTTCGAGACACCGTCTTTTTCACGATCTTTGTCAAGGTCTTGTTGAAAGCCTTAGCTAGACCGTTAGCTCGGGGATTATAGACCGAAGAGTATCTCCAGTCTATGTTATGCTGTTGCGCGAAGCGGCTGATCTTGTGGCTTCTGTAGGCTGGCCCGTTATCGGAGATAATCCGTCGCGGAGTGCCGAACCGGTAAATAACGTCTTGAAGAAATGGAGGACATTCTCCGTCTTCACTTCCTTCAGCAGTACTGCTTCTGCCCATTTGGAGAAGTAATCAGTTGTCGCCAAAATGAATCGATGTCCTCTGGACAATGCTGGTTCGATAGGGCCGATTATGTCAGTTCCCTACATTTCGAACGGCCAGCTAGCCACCGTTGGATGTAGTGGATTTGGATGCTAATGGATAAAGTCCCCATGAATCTGGCACGAGTGGCACTGCTTCGCGTATTCAAGGCAGTCTTGGATCATCGTGGGCCAATAGTAGCCCATTCTTTTGATTTTCAGCTTCATCTTTGGCCCGGCTTGATGAGAACCGCATAGTCCGTCGTGAGTTTCTTGAACGACTCTCATTGCTTCTTCCGGTCCCAGGCATCTCAGCCACAGAGATTCGAATGATCTCTTATACAGAGTATCATTGACGAAGGCAAAAGACAGAGCTCGTTTCATGAGCAGATGTCTCGCGGACGCATCTTCAGGCGTTCGACGGGATTTGAAGTAGTCTATAAAGACTTCTCTCCAATCCTTAGCCTTTTCCTGATCTTTTATTTGTAAGGTTGTTTTGCTTGGTCGCTCCCTTTTCTTCGGATGACTCCGGCGATATTTCTGCCAGTGCAAGAACCCGACGACTTTGCACAACGATCCTCACGTCATCAAGGTTCTCGTCGGCCAGTTCTTTAGCGAGCTTGGCTAAAGCATCCGCTTTGCTGTTTTCGGCACGCGGTATGTTTTCCAGGGCATAGGCAGTGATTTGAGTCTGGAGTTGGTGCACTCTCTCGCCGTATTTCACCAACTCTGGTTTGCATGTTTAATAGTCGTCGTTTACTTGGCTAACGACCAGTTGGGAGTCTCCGTATATGAGGAGGTTTTCAATTCCCATGTCGACAGCGATCTCAAGACCTGCTATCAAAGCTTCATATTCGGCTTCATTGTTCGTCCTCGGCTCTGTCAAGGAAAAGGCAAAACGCATTATCCCTCCTTGTGGAGTCACGAAGATGAGACCCACCCCTGATTTGATTATGGGGGTGCTTTGTTTGCGCTTCTTCATGGAAGATGCTCCATCGAAGTAGAGTTCCCACCGGGTATCATTCTCTCTTCCCTCCCCGTTGATCGTGTCAAACGCGTGCTCGTCGGGAAATTCGCAGTTCAAAGGAGAATCGGCAGGTATCGGATGTTCAGCGAGGAAGTCGGCGATAGCTTGGCCTTTTACCGCCTTGAGAGGACGATAAATTATCGAGAACTCCATCAAGAGCAGGGCCCATTTGGCGAGCCGTCCCGTTAATATAGCCTTTGACATCAAATATTTGAGAGGATCCACTTTTGATATGAGATGGACCTTATGTGCCAAAGCATAGTGTCTGAGCTTCGTTATCGCGAAAATTAACGCCAAGCAGTGTTTTTCGATGGGGGAGCTCTCTCCTTCCCTTGGTCGTTCTCTTGTGTCCATAATACGCATAAGGAACCTTCGAGGGCAGTCGTATACAGAATGAAGGGTTTTCCCTTGACTGGAGAGATTAGCACCGGAGGATTCTGTAGGTATTGCTTGATTTCGTGCAGTACGCTTTGGCATTTGCGATCCCAGACGAACGGGGTTCCTTTCTTCATTAGATGACTGTAAGGACGGCACTTGCCTGAGAGATTGGCTATGAATCGCCGGATATACGCGAGCTTTTTTTGGAGAGATCGCAGTTGCTTGAGAGTTCTCGGCGGAGGCATTTCCATGATTGCCTTAATCTTCGACGGGTCTATCTCAATGCCTCGGTGTCGGACGATGAATCCTAGGAATTTGCCCGAGGAAACTCCAAACGCACATTTGAGAAGGTTCATCTTCAAGTTGTATTTCCGAAGACGCTGAAACACGATCATCAGATGCTCTAAATGTTCCTCGTATGATTTGCTTTTAACTACGAGATCGTCGATATAGCATTCGACGATTTCGTGTATGAGGTCATCGAAAATCTTCGTCATGACCTTCTGATAAGTGGCACCGGCGTTCTTTAGACCGAAAGGCATCACCTTGTAGCAGAATATGCCCAAAGAGGTCCGGAAAGCGGTATGCTTCTGGTCCTCGGGATGCATCTTTATCTGATTGTATCCTGATGAGCCGTCCATGAAGGAGAAAACTTCGTGAGTGGACGTATTATCTATCATCAGCTCAGTGACCGGTACTGGAAAGTCGTCCTTTGGGCAGGTTTTGTTGAGATCCGGAAAGTCCACGCATAAGCGCACCGTCCCATTTTTCTTCTGTCACCGGGACGATATTGGCGATCCAGTCAGGATATTGAACCTCTTGGATGAAGCCGGAGTCGATAGCTTCTTGATCTCGGCGTTGATGCTCATTTCAAGTTCAAGCCGCATTTATCTCGGTGCTTGCTTGATTGGCTTGACGTCTGGAGATATTGCCAGTTTGTGCACAGCAATCTCTGGATCTAATTCCGGCATCTCGAAATAGTTCCTTGCGAAGCAATCTTTATATTGTATGAGCACGTCTTTTAGCGTAGCCACCCTTTCTTCAAACAACAGCTCACTGACGAATGTCGGCTGTGGGTCGTTTGCCGACCCCAAGTCGATTTTCTTGAGCTTATCAACAATAGTATGTATTCCATCCTCCAGCTCTTTTGGCGCCGGTGGAAACTCGGAGATCACCTCGTCATCATCGTTTTCGAAACACCAGGGGAGATCAGCCATATCTTCGCATGTTCCTTCCTCTGACATCGTTATCATGTGACAGGTGCGAGATCGCTTCCAAGACCGATGTTGGTCCAGTTCTACTCTCGTGGCTTTGGGTTCATGCTTTTGCGGCGGGGCTACCCTCCAACTGCTGGATAAAGCGAACTTGCCTTGTTGATACTAGTCTTCTACCCGGTCTTTGAATGTGAAGCAGTCTTCGAGAGGATGTCCCATCGCTCGGTGATAGGAGCAATAGTCTGGATGATGAACCTCACCTGCTTGCTCGGGGTGCTTGGACTCCGGGAGCGTCATCATCTGATGTTTTATGACAAGATCGAATATCTTCTGTGTCTTGTCTTGGGGAAAAGAGTATGCTCGACCCATCTTCTTTACAAGAGACGAATCATGGCTGCTCGATTCTCGATCGCATGACTTCTTGATCTCGCTTTGTCCTTGTCGAACGCTTTTTCCATTCTTGGGTTTATTTCTGCCTCTACGTCGGGTCTTTATGACGGGCTGGCGACGAAGAGCATCGTCATTCTCCGCAAATTGCTGAAGGAGGCGCCGCGTTCTGGCTTTCTCGTAAATAGCCATTTCGCGATTATTATCATCTCGAACCTTTTGACCCGCTTCCCTTGTTGGCTTGTCCATCTGTTCTTCGAACGACGGACTTGGCACTTTCATGGAGAGACCTTTTTCTGGTTCAGGGTTAGCGTCTTCCCACAGAGCATCTCCGTCTTCGTCAAAGTCATGTATGACGTAGCAGCCACGGAATCGCTCCCGTTCCTTGGATTGAACATATCCAAAGCCCGATCGTTTCCATTCTCCCGTTGGGCAATTTTCGCCGAGTTCCGGGGACACGTTCCAGATCCTGTTGTAGAATTGAGCTTGTCGAGCAGTCTGTTTGAAAGATACGCCTTGACGCCTCAACGGTCTTTTTAATCCTTCTGTGTAGTATTTGGGCAGACGGATGAGCTGGAGCATGTCAAGCGTAGAATCGGCGCCATGCCAGATTTCTTTCTCCACTTTGGTTTCGGCGGATCGATAAAAGAGGATCGCCTTTTCATCTTTTCGCCTGGAAGGGACGTAGAAAGTCTGCAGTTCTTGCACACTGTAGGTATCAAGTGCGTCGAGCTCTTTGTAATGCTCTTGCGAAACCATGGCAATTTGCAAACTCCGATCATCGCCAGCGAAGACTTAACCAGAATAGGGTGGACAGTCCCGGCTTGTTGCATTGGGACGGCCCTGAATAAACTATTTCTTCCTCCTCGGTATCACTCCCGAAAACCAGAATAGTGGTGATAGCTTTGTTCTTCGGTTTATGGCATCTTTCCGTGTCTTCGAAATCTGGTAAGAAGAATTTCGCATCTTCGTACTTTCGGACTTCATTCACGGAGAGTGGGTTCAACGCCCCTGTCACGATATACTCGAGACCATCCTTGAAATACTTCATACACTGATGTTGTGTAGAAGGGACGATGTTGTACTCGTGTAACCAAGGCCTGCCGAGCAAAGCATTGTAACATGTTTTGGTGTCAATGACGTGAAATTTGATGTTCGTGACGAGCAGCCCAAAGTGTAACGTCAGTATCACAGACCCGAGCGTCTGTGATGATTGGGAGTCCAACCCGGAGATGGTGATTTTATCACGAGCGAGGTGCTGAACGCTTATGCAGATTTCCTTCAACACTCTTACATTGAGGAGGTTGACGGAGGACCCATTGTCAACTAGGATTTTGCATATCTTGATATCATGACAGTATCCGGAGATATAAAGGGGACGGTTATGCTCGCACGTCCCGAGGAGATCTTCATCGCCGAAAGTGATGTCAGTTGTGTGAATCTTTTCCAGCTCGTCCTTCATCTTTTCTTCGGCGAGGAAAGCTTGAAACTGGTCAGGCTCTTGTAATGCCTTGATCAGAGAATCTCTCGCCTCTTTGGATAGCAGAAGGGCGTCGAGAATGCTTAGTTGCGAGGGTATCTTCCTTAAGTGTGCCAGAACGTTGTAATCCACCTTGTTTTTCTTGGGCGGGTTCTTGGCTGTCAGCTCTTTGACTTGATCATCGAGAGCGATATCCTCAGGAACTTTTTCCTTCCCTTTATCTTTTTTATCGATCCGTTGTTCATAGGTCCGAGATTCTTTTCAGGTAGCGTACGATTGTGCGGCTGAATGTTCTTGCAGCTTTTCGTTTCTTCCTCTTTTCCTGAGGTGGATTCTTTGAAGAGAGTGCCGAGAGCCGTTTCTTCTTCAGAATCGCTCCCGAAGGTGAGAACTTGCGATCCCTTGCTATCAACCATGTGACAGTTGCCGACAGCTCTTCCTCGTTCGTCTGTCGCATTTTTCCACTGTCGACAAGCTTCACGCTTCATCCTCTTGAAGTGTTGCCTGTGAGCGACATACCCCTTACCACCAATTTTTAAAAGCGTTGCATTCTTCAGTAGGGTGTGCAATCCTCTGATGATATAAGCAGTAGCTAGGATGTATATATGCTTCATCATGAGTGTTTCCTTCAGAGGGTGGCAGCTTCATTCCCATCGATATGGCTTGGGCGAACCTTTTCCTCGTCTTGAACCTACTTTTATTTGCGACGGATGTACTTTGATCTTGGGGGGAATGTTTCAACCCTTTCGTCCAGTCGCCGGTGTTTGGCCTTTTCAAATATAGCCATCTCACGCTCTCGATGAGCTTTGCTTTTAAGAAGAACTTCGTTCAGGAATGCATCAATCATTTCGTCTGATGGTCCTAGAAGTTCCGGCTCAAGATCTGCCCCCAGTTTCACTGCGTAAGGAGCTTCTTCATCGTTTATCGACGAGTGAAAGATCACACGGCAGCTTGCCACATAATCTTCAAGCTCGTCCGACGAGTCCTCTCCATTGTCATCATCTCCGCCCTTAAGGACGTGACTGGGAAATTCTTGAAGTGTGACTGGGGTCCGCGTCTTCTGGATATATTCTTCCAAGGCGTCGATATATTTTTGCAGGTCCGTGCGCTCGTCACCAAGCTTCACGAGCTTTTTGGTCTTCTTTTTGTTTGAAGACTTCGACAGCTGGGTGTGAGCGCTTTGACTATCACCACCAATTTTTGGAGTTGGACATGGTTTCAGCATTCCCTTGATGATCTCGGGTTCCAATGGATTTTTCCACCTGATTGCCGGGCATGTTTGGAGATCTTTCAGCATCATTTTCGTCTTGGTTGAAAGAATGACCTCCCACGGAGCTTCTTCGACAAAAGAGCACGATGCCCCCGGTGTGTCTCCCCTTTTAGGAGCGTGCGGCTGAGGCGGGCTTACTTTCCAATTCTCAGACAGGGCGAATTTGCCCTGTTGATATTGATCTTCAATCCAGCCTTTAAAGACGAAGCAATCTTCAATTGGATGGCATGTCGCTTGGTGATAGGGGCAATAATTGGGATTATTAGCCACACCGGGTTGCAATGGGCATTTCGGATTCGGCAGATTGATGAGCCTGTTGCGCACCGATAGTTCAAACAATCTCCTCGTTTTGTCCCAGGGAAACGAGTAAGGGCGCTTCATTTTCTCATTATAAAAGCGCCGTCTCTCGTCAAGGCGATCAGTTAATTTTAGACCACTAGGCTGCTGTTGAGCGTTGGTGACGAAGGTCGCTTTCCCTTTCTCTTTTTCATTCCGCAGCTCCGGCTTCGAAGAGGAAGGCTTGTGGCCCATCTGGTCCATTTGAGCCAGTTTGTCAATCAGGGCTTGGAAGGTGGTGAACTTGAAAAGCATCATAAATGTGAGATGATCGCTTGAGGGTCAAGAGTGCCCACGAACATGCCCACTGTGGCGCTTATTCGATGCGCTGCTCACATTTCGACCATAAATTCCGCCATCGTATTGCGTATTGAACCCATGTTTCTCTAGGCTTCACCCTGGCATTGATCAGTGATGTTATTGGGGTGCGTTCACTAGCACTCACGAAACGCTGAGTAAATAATAGTTACATCTCTGCAAAAGTTTTGACGGAGTCGTTCGGGAGTTCAGAGTACCATTCGAACGCCGTCTCCGACAAGCTGCCGACGAACTGGAGAAGTAGCAGTTTATCGTCACCTCCAGTGTTGCCACATAGAGCCCTGAACTGGGCGACATGCTGGTGGAGATTGCCCGTCCCTTTATATACATGGAATTTAGGGATCGAATATCCTGGCGGGTACCTTATTTGGTCATACCAGCCCGGATAGGGTCATCCAGTCTTAACGATCTACCCGGCCGTTTCGCTTGCCTGATGAACTCGTATTTGCTGAGCAATGTAATCATCCAGAGCGGCCTTAGAGATAGTCTCCTCCTTGGCTGCTGAAAGAGACGGAGGAGGGTTCGATGTCTCTCCTCTGTCGTCTTCAATGATGATCGGGGGGTCTTCGGCTAGGAGTTCCGGATGTAACATCATTCCGGATATGTCTTGGAACAAAAGAGCCATTCGTTTTATGTTGGCTTCCTATTCCGTGGCCTCTTTTTCTTTCCTCTCGAGCATTCTTCGGAGGAATTCAGTATCAGTTTCTTGTTCCCGACGCTGCTCTGAGGTTTCTGGATTTTCTTTCGGCCCAGCGAGTGCGGCCATTGCAGTCAGTATCTCCTGAAGTTTTTGTTGCAGCTGCTCCTGAGCCTTTGTTACCGATCGGGTAAGCAGTCGATGACCCGTAGAAGCACGACTTTCCTCTTTTCCGGAAGCCATATAAACGGTATGTGTTACCATGCCCCCAGACTTGGGGCGTTTAGATTCAGCGTCCTTGCGATTCGCCGCGGACACCGGAATTTTCTCCAGCTTTCTCCTCTTATGAGCGGTCGAAGTTGAGGGAGCCGTTGCGGGCACCTAGACGGATGACGTCTTCTGTGATACCATGGGATGGCTCTTTTCTAGCCGAGCTTTAATCTTCTTTGGTCGGCGAGAGTAGACCTGGTCAATCACCGATTCCTGGACCTGTCGCCAGACTTTGTAAATTTTGGAGGACAGCCGCTGAGGGGCTGCTCCGGCTTCTTTTCTGTAGCATTCTCCACAGGTGGAGATCTCTTCAGCACAGCATTTGGAGAGTTTTTGTGCACCCTCCTTAGCGGTTCAAAGTTGTTCCCAGTTGGAACAGCAACATCGATTTCCACCATGGGAGATGGCGGAATCAGTCCAGAAAGGGAGCTGCCCCCAGCCTTTCTTACTCGGCGCCAATGGCGACGTCGAGCGTGTCTTGCAGATGGAGTTGGTTCAGCTATAGAGGTGACTTCCCCATGCCCCCTGTGTTGGTCAGATGGTGTCGTTGTCAGCCTCTTGAAGACCGATGTCCGTTGAGAAGCAGTGTCCAATCTGTCAAAGACAGACCTCTGGGCAGGGGGAGCAGCTTTTGAAGACTTCGCCTGGAGCAGGAGCCGGAACAGTCAGTCTTGTGAAGACGGACTTCTTGGCAGAAGAAGCCTCTCTGATGATTTCGTCCGCTTGAGCCGGGATGGCTATCCGCTTTGGGATGGTTGCTTCAGGTATCGCGGGCTTGTTGGCGTTCTGGCCCAGTCTGTTGAAAACTAAGGCATTGGCTTTAGGCAACCCGTTGAGAGGGGCCGCGGCAGTGGTAAGTCGATCAAAGACCGACTTCTTTGGGGTTTCTTGCGACAACAGTGGGGCATTGAAGCTCATCGGTAGGATCATGGTCCCAAAGAACAGCCCAGTGGTGGCCCGAGTTACTTGCTCTACCGGCATCTTGAACAGAGAAGATGCTTGGGGCCCGTAGGTTACACCTCCAGATAAGGTGGAACGAGAGTTGCAATTGCAGCTGGAGCAGTTAAAGGCCATTTCTTTTCTGTTTTCTGCACGGAGCAAGACACCAAATCTTAGTACCTCGAACCCAAGGTCAACCATATTAAACCGCGATTTGCTCGCGAACACGACACAAAATATGGAGTGGAAAGAGGAAAATGTCCCACGGGGCGTGCCAGAATTTGTTCCCCAACGAACGCGGACACACGACCGCTCGGGTCCGTCTTGCCTGAATTCGGGGCAGATGCTAAATGGTGCTATCCGTCCACCTTTTCGAAGATGCCAAGTTGATTTATGGCACCATGTATCAAACGTTTAAACGGATGCAGCTGATATAGCAGACTTCGTCAGATTCCCCCTCATTTGAGGGGTTTTTGATTATGGGGACGCTCCTCCCTGCAGGCGCAAGCCCCTGCAGATAATTACGCTACCGTATCACGATAACCACTTTCTTCTTCTCCAGATGGTCACTTCATGTCATGTGTGATTGTTTTGTTTTGGTTGCCCGTGGATTGTATACGGAGACTAATTAATGTTGTCGCCCGGAGGGCGTGAATTAGTCCAAATCCGTATTTTCTTAGATTTGGGTTTGGGGTTGGGTTTAAGGATACGTTAGTCTCATTTGAGACTAAAATCAACTTAAACTTATGTTAAGGATACGTCAGTCTAATTTTAGACTAAGATCTACTTAACGGGATCATTTAGATCCAACAAGAGAGCATTTGGGCTATATTGCTTAGTTTAGGGATATTGCGGTCAATTAGTTTAAGGACATTACGGTCCAATGTTAGTTTAAGGACATCTCGGTCCAATGTTAGTTTAAGGACATTACGGTCCAATGGGTTTAAAAGGACCCCACAGTCCGAGATTAAGGACATCAGAGTCCGTGGGTTTAAAAGGACCCCACAGTCCGAGGTTAAGGACATCATAGTCTGTGAGTTTAAGGACCCCACAGTCCAAGGTTAAGGACATCATAGTCCGTAGATTTAAAGGGACCCCACAGTCCAGTTTAAAGACGTCATAGTCTATGAAATGTATGGTTGTCGGGACCCGTCACCTCTCCGAAGACGTTAAAGGATTACGACATATATCAGAGGGGTTCAGATATGTACCCTTGAACCAATTTTGGTTGGTAGATCTATAGTCCAATTGGAACTAAGATCTGTTAAAAGATTTATGAACATATGGGCTCAATTAATCTGAATTGAAGACTTATGGCCAATCTTGGGCTAAGTCTAAGATAAAATGTTTTAACATTTATTTTGTGTTGTTGAGCATTTATTTGGGCATAGCCCCTTTTAATAATGTTGAGCATTGATTTGAGTTTTGACAGTATTTCTGTCTTTTATTGAAAGCTGAGCATTTATCATAGCTCTGGGCTTATTAAAGAACAATTTATGTTCTATCAGCGCACACGTAAAGAACACGTGGTGCGCTTGGAGCTTTGCGCCAGTCAAAGAGCGCAGTGCGCTTCTGCTAAGTAGCGCACATGTGAGGGACACGTGGTGCGCTTGGCGCTTTGCGCCAGTTAAAGAGCGCAGTGCGCTTCTCCCGAGTAGCGCATACGTGATGGACACATGGTGCGCTTGGTGCTGAGCGCCAGTCTATTAGCGCAAGACGCTACCTTATGAGCACAAGTGCTATTTGTTCAGTGGTGCACACGTGGGGACTACGTGATGCGCTTAGCGCTAAGCGCCGGTCTTATGAGCACAGTACACTAAATTTGGAGCGCCAAGGCTCTGCAGCGCTTTGCGCTAATTTTTGAGCGCTAAGACGCTTCTGCTAAGTAGCGCACACGTGAGGAACACGTGGCACGCTTGGCGCTGTGCGCCAGTCTTAAGCGCAGAGCGCTATCTTATGAGCGCATGTGCTAACTGATCAACTTTTTATCCAAAAAGAGACTGTCTTAAGATTCTAAGAACAAAATTTCTTATTTTATAGGAGATGTTTTCAATCTCTTATGTTGATAAGGCTTTGCCTTTATGGATCTACGATCCTTAAGAGAATTGGATTATTCTCTCCCCTTTTATGAGATAATCATACTCTTTTTGTAAAAGACAATTTGTCTTATAGATCTTTGATCTGTGAGAAGAATTATGTTCTTCCTTTTATTTATGATGAGATCTTTTGATCTTTTTTGTGAAAGACCTTGGTCTTGTAGATCTATAATTTTTAAATCAGGGATTTCTTCTTTTTAATTATGAGATGATTTCATCTCTCCGTTCTTTTACCTTGAAGAAAAGAAGTTCTTCTATTGAGAGCTTGGCTCTTCTTTCTGAGATTCTTTCAAAGCTTATGGGGGAGTTCCTCTCTATGCCTCTGTATCTTTGAGACTTGAAGTCTAGAGGTCTTTTTATAGGGCAAGCTGATTTGTTCAATCAGTTAAGGAGATCTTTTCTCCAATTGATTTGGGGAATTTCCCATCGTTGGATCTTTTGATCCAAGGGCTTCTGATTTACAGAAGACAATTTTCTTGTTTTTTAACAAGATTAGAAAATCTTTCCATAAAGAATTTATTCTGTATTTTGGTGATTTTTAATCACCATTGGATCATTTGATCCAACGGTGCTCTGATTTACAGAGCACAATCTTGTTGTTTGGAAAGATTTTGAGGAATCTTTCCATAAAAGAATTTAATTCTGATTAATTAATGATTTATCATTATTATTGGATCTTTAGATCTGTCGGTGGGAAATTTTTGGTTCCAGCGCGAGCGCACCCGTGCTTTGCACGTGGTGCGCTGCTTAGAGTGCAGCGCGCTTAGCGCTAGCGCACACGTGCTTTGCACGCGGCGCGCTTAGCGCTAGCGCACACGTGCTTTGCACGCGGCGCGCTTAGCGCTAGCGCACACGTGCATTGCACATGGTGCGCTGCTTAGGGCGAGGCGCATTTGGCGCTGCATCTGAAGCGTTGCTTCATTTCAAAATTTGAATTTTAAACAGAACTTTGCTCTGATTGGGGGAAACAATGTGTACAATCAAAAAGTCACGGGTCAACATCGTCACGTCGATCAAATAATAAAGAGGACTTCGGCTTGAATTTCATTTCATAAATGTCTATAGAATGAACGGTTTTCAGAACAGAATCAATGGTAGGGGCATATTTTTATGGACATGAGTTGGAGGACATTCTAAATAGACAGTATTTAAGCCCGTGTCAAGAGTAAAACACCAGGAATCAGGGTCAACAGTTATAGACAGGAGAATCAAAAGATAGGAGCATATGGAAACGGGTGTAAAAATTTAGTAGTAATAATTAGATAATAGATTCAGAAATTTCAAATTAAGATTAAAGAAATAGATTTAAATCCTAAAGAACGAGACAAGTGAAAAGGCTCGAAATAACTTTATAGCGCATTTAAAAATAAAACTAAAGGGAAATACGTGTAAAATCAAACGAGTCACGGGTTGATATATACATGTCGATCTAAAAATGAAGAGGACTTGAAATTCAATGCCTTTTGATAAAGGTCCATATGGCGACGGTTATAGGAACGGAACAAATAGATCATGAATATGTACAATCGAAAAATCATGGGTTACATGTTCATGTCAATCAAATAATGTAGAGGACTGGATTTAAATATCTATTGATTATTGTCTATAGGAGGATAGTTATAGAAAAGAATCAATAGTAGGCGCATATTGTTGTGGACACGAGTTGGAGGACATTCGAAAAAGAAATTAAGACCTTAGAAAGATTAAATTATTAAGAAATCAGGGTCAAGACTGTTATAGACAGGAAAATCAATGAGAGAAGCTACAGAATTAGATTTAGAAATTTGAAAGCAGTAATGTTTAGAAATTAGATTCCAAAATTTAAATTTAGATTAAGAAAAATTAGATTCAAGTCCCTTTTAAATTACATGACTGGTGAAAAACCTTGAAATAACTTTATGGGGCATTTTAAAATAGTGTGATTAAGGAAAAAGGTTTAGAAAATTAAAAATTAAGTATAACTTCAATTACTTTAAGTAACGAAAAAAGTGAATATTTATGGTGCCTTTGAAAGTAGTAAGATCAAGAAAATAGAATTAGAAATTTGAAACAATTGAAGTTTTTTTCCAAAATGCAGCCTTACTAATAAATACGAAAATGTTCAAATACAAAATGGGGTAAAAGTATTTGAAATCCTGAGAAATTTGCTTTAAAGGTTGAAGACGGTTTCGAATATTGTATAAACGAGACAACTGAAATGTGAAAAGGCCGGATCATAATAAAAAAATCATAGTATCATGAATAATTGATTACGTGTGCAAACTAAATTTGGCAAAAGTCATACTCATGGATGTGTGCAATCCAAAGAGTCCTAGGTTGACATATTCGGATCGATCTAGTAATGTTAAGGACTTCAACTTGAATGCCTATTGATAAATGTTCATAATAGGACGGTTATAAGAAGAGAATCAATGGTAGATGCATATTGCCGTGAACAAAAATTGGAGGACATTATGAAAAGACAATAATTAAGTTTATAGGTAGATTAAATCAGTAATAAATCATGGTAATGACAACAATTGACGAGGAATGAAGGATGGGTGCATATGGAAATGGATTCGGAAATTTGGATGTAGTAATAATATGGAAGTAGATTCGGAAATTTTAAACTTAGATTACAAAGATAAATTAGTTCCTTTCAAAAAATGACACAAGAGAACAGCTTGAAATAATTTTATAGTTCCTATAAAAATAGAAAAATTAATGGAAAATACGTGTACAAAATTGGAAAGGTCTTGAGTTGACATATTCACGTTGATCTACTAATTAACCCCATAGGGAGTAAATTACTAAGGAATCCGGGTTACAAAAGTTATAGACAGGAGAATCAATCATAGGTGCATATAGAAATGGGTTTAGAAATTTCGTAATAATAAGAAAATAGGATCAGAAATTTATAATTTAAATGGAAAAAAATATTTAAGCCCCCCAAAAGAACGCGACAAGTGAAAAAGCTTGAAATAACTTTATAGTGCATTTAAAAATAGTGAAACTAAGGGAAAATATGTGTACAATCAAAAGAGTCGAGGGTTGATATAAACAAGTCGATCAAAAAATGGAAAGGACTTAAACATGAATGCCTATTGATAAATGCCCATAGGACGACGGTTATAGGATCAGAATCAATGGATCATCAATGTGTACAATCAAAAAGCAATAAGTTGACATATTATGGACGGGGAATGAAGGATAGGTGCATATGAAAATGGATTCAGAAATTAGGAAATACCAACAATAAATGGTTTCGGAAATTTGTAATTTAGTTTTAAAAAAATAGAATTAAGTCCCTTAAAGAACGACACAAGTAAACAGCTTGATATAGTTTTATACTTTAAAAACAATGAAATTAAGGGAAAATACGTGTGCATGTGAAAGGGTCACGATTGGACACACACGCGTAGATCTAACAACGAGGACTTGAACATGAATGACTTTTGATAAATGTCCATATGTCAACGGTTATAGGAACATAATCAGTGGATCATGGATGTGTACGATCAAATAGTCAGCGATTAACATAGTCACGGCAATCAAATTATGGAAAGAACTTGATCTTGAATGTCATTTCATAAATGTCTATAATAGAAACGGTTATAGGTACAGAATCAAGGGTAGGTACATATGTTTTGTTGTCACGAGTTGGAGGACATTCTAAAAAGACAATAATTAAAGCCCGTAAAGAGATAAAATCACTAGCTTTCGTCAAAAAGGCTAGACTGGTTCCTTTTCGGCGCCCGCCGTTGATTTAGATGTTGGGGCAAGGCAAGCCCTAAGGAATCAGGCTACAACAGTTATATAAACGAGAATCAATCATAGGTGCATATAGAAATGGGTTTAGAAATTTAGAGTTATAAGGAAATAGGCTCAGAAATTTATAATTTAGATTAAAAAATATTTAAGCTCCTCTAAAGAACGAGACAAGTGAAAAGGCTTGAAATAACTTCATATTGCATTTAAAAATAGTGAAACTAAGGGAAAATACGTATGCAATCAAAAGAGTCACGGATTGACATATACAGGTCGATCTAAAATTGGAGTGGATTTGAACTTGAATGCCTATTGATAAATATCCATATGACGACGGTTATTGGAACAGAACCAATGAATCATCAATGTGTACAATCGAAAAGTCATGGGTTGACATATTCACGTCGATCAAATAGTGGTGACTTGAATTTGAATGTCTATTAATAAATATCCATAAGAGAACGGTTATAGGAACAGTATCAATGGTAGGCATATTGTTGTGGATACGAGTTGCAGGACATTTGGAAAAAGGCAATAATTAAACCTTTAGAATAATTAAATCACTAAGAAATCAGGATCAGGACGGTTATAGCCCCGGGTAGACATATTCAAGTCAATCTAATATTGGAGAGGACTAAACTTGAATGACTATTAATAAATCTCTATTATGGAACGGTTATACCAAGAGAATCAATGGTGGGTGCATATTGTCGTGGACAAAAATTGGAGGACATCATGAAAAGACTAATTAAATTTATTGGTAGATTAAATCGGTAGTGAATTAGGGTTAAAACAGTTATAGACGGGTATGAAGGATAGGTGCATATGGAAATGGATTGAGACATTTGGATTTGTAATAATAATGAATAGAAGTGTAATAATAATGAAGCAGTTTCAGAAATTTGAAATTTAGATTAAAAATAGATTTAAGTCCTCTAAAGAACTACATGAGTAAACAGCCTAAAATAATTTTATAATTCCTTTAAAAATAGTGAAATTAAGGAAAAATGCGTGTACAAACGAAAGGGTCGAGGATTGACATACACATAGATCTAATGATGGGAAGGACTTGAACTTGAATGACTTCTGATAAATGTCCATAGGACGACGGTTATTGAAATATAATCGGTGGATCATGAATGTGTACAATCAAAAAGATACGGGTTGAGAGTCACATCAATCAAATTATAAAGAGGACTTGAGCTTGAATGTCATTTCATAAATGTCTATAGAAGGAACGGTTATAAGTACAGAATCAATGTTAGGTGCATATTTTTTGTGGGCATGAGTTGGAGGACATTCTAAAAAGACAATAATTAAGCCCATAAGGAGAGTAAATTATTAAGGAACCAGGGTTACAACAGTTACAGACAGGAGAATCAATCATAGGTGCATATGGAAATAGGTTTAGAAATTTAGTAATGATAAGGAAATAGACTTAGAAATTTATGGTTTATATAAAAAATATTTAAGCCCCTCAACAGAACGGGACAAGTGAAAAAACTTGAAATAACTTTATAGTGCATTTAAATATAGAGAAACAAAGGGAAAATACGTGTAGAATCAAAAGTCACCGGTTGACATATACAAGTCGATCTAAAAAGGGAGAGAACATGAACTTGAATGCATATTGATAAACGTCCATAGGGCAACAGCTATAGGAACAAAACTAATGGATCATAAATGTGTACGATCGAAAAGTCATGGGTTGACATATTCACGTCGATCAAATAATGGAAAGGACTTGGATTTGAATGTTTATTGATAAATTTCAATAGGAGAACAGTTATAGGAATAGAATCGATGGTAGGCATATTGTTGTGGACACAAGTTGGACATTAGGAAAAAGACAATAATTAAGCTAGAAGAAAGATTAAATCACCAAGAAATCAGGGTCAACACAGTTATAGCCTCTGGTTGACGTATTCAAGTCGATATGATAATTGAGAGGGCTTCAACTTGAATGCATATTGACAAATGTCTATTATGGAACGATTATAGGAAGAGAATCAATGATAATATTGACGTGGAGAAAAAATGGACATCATGAAAAGACAATAATTAAATTTATTGGTAGATTAATTCAGTAGTCAATCAGGGTTAAGACGGTTATAAACGGGGAATGAAGAATAGGTGCATATGGAAATGGATTCAGAAATTTAGAAGTACTAATTAAGAAAGACTCAGAAATTTATAATATAGATGGAAAAATATTTAAGCCCCCGTAAAGAACGAGATAAGTGAAAAAAATTGAAATAACTTTATAGTGCATTTAAAAATAGTGAAACTAAGGAAAAATACGTGTATAATCAAAAGAGTCACGAAATGACATACAGATCTAAAAATGTAGAGGAGTTGAACTTGAATGCCTATTGAAAATGTCCATAAGGCGACGGTTATAGGAAGGGAAACAATGGATCATCAATATGTACAATCAAAAATTCATGGGTTACATATTCCCATAGATCAAATAATATAGAGGACTTGAATTTGAATGTCTATTGATAAATGTTTATAAAAGGACAGTTATAGAAACAGAATCAATAGTAGGCATATTGTTGTGGACACGAGTTGGAGAACATTAGGAAAAAAACAATAATTAAGCCCTTAGAAAGATTAAATCACTAAGAACTCATGGTCAAGACGGTTATAGCCCCGGATTGACATATTCAAGTCAATTTAATAATGGAGAGAACTTTAACTTGAATGTCTATTATGGGACGATTATAGGAAAAGAGTCAATGGTTGGTGCATATTGCCGTGGACAAGAATTGGAGGACATCATGAAAAGACAATTAAATTTATAGGTAGATTAAATCTGTAGTGAATCAGAGTTAAGACAGTTATAGATGGGGAATGAAGGATAGGTGCATATGGAAATGGATTAAGAAATTTAGAAGTAGTAATAATAAGTAGTTTCAGTAATTTGAAATTTAGATTAAAAAATAGATTCAAGTCCTTTAAAGAACGACACAAGTAAACAACTTGAAATAACTTTATGGTTCCTTTAAAAATAGTGAAATTCTGGGAAAACACGTGTACAATCGAAAGGGTCGCAGGTTGACATATACACGTAGATCTAATAATGGGAAGGACTTGAACTTGAATGGCTTTAGATAAATGTCTATAGGACGACAGTTATAGGAACATAATCAGTGGATCATGAATGTGTACGATCGAAAAGTCAGGGGTCGACGGTCGCGTCGATCAAACAATGGAGAGAGCTTGAGCTTGAATGTCATTTCATAAATGTCTATAGTAGGATCGGTTATAGGTACAGAATCAATGGTAAGTGCATATTTTTTGTGGACATAACTACTAAATGTATCACAAAGGAACAAAAAGATAAGAACCCAGGATGCCCAATAGAACCTACTTGATTGTAGCTCTATTTCTAATATATTTTAGACAAATGTCGAATTTACTCATGGAAAGTCATCGTAAAAATAATTCGATATCCAAGTTTCAATTCTATCAGTCGATATCAAAAAAGGTTGTGGTGTGATGCATTTATGGACCAAAATCTAGTAATGTGAAGGGTTGGCTCCACGAACAATTGTATTGTTAAGTTATATCAGTCATCGTATCCGATATCAGTTAATTCGTGAAAAAGATTTCGACAGTGTAAAAAGGTTGTGGTGTGTGCATTTATGGACCAAAATCTAGTAATGTGAAGGGTTGATTTGTATTGTCAAGAAATATTTGTCAACGAATCCTAATTCAGCTAATTCGTGAAAAGATTTCAACCGTGTCAAACAGGTTGTGGTGTGATGCATTATGGACCAAAACCTAGTAATGTGAATAAACGTTCCACAAACAAGGTGTAAAAATTTTACTGCATGAGAACTAGGTTGATTAAAAAAAGGTTCACCTTCGTTGTTGTTGCAGGATCTCCAGAGAAAAGTGCTTTGAGATTTGCTAACACTCCATTAACAAAAGGAAGGAGGAGCCCAGACAGCATCTTCTTCTCTCACCATGCATCTCTCATCTTTCTCACCAAATTCTAAAACTCCCCTGTTTCAAAAAACAAAATTTTCATTCTGAATACAGACTGCAGAATGCAATTAAATAATTGTTTCTTGAAGGATTAATTTTGATTACCTTCTAAGAATGGACTTGAAAATAAAAATTAAGGCCATATAGACGGGATCCAGATAGGAAATTGCTGATATGAGGCTGCCTATTGGAAAATTTGATACAATATTAATATTAATTTTTTTCAAATTCTTTTTGGATTTCAAAAGGAAAGAGATTACCTAAAATTGAGATCTTTGATGTAAGAGGAACAGAGAACAATACCAAACCCAAAAACTAAAGCAGACTTCGAGATGTCTCTCCACATTGTCAAATCAACTGAAAAAGAGAAAAAGTTGCTCAATATAAAAAAACAAATTTCATAAAATTAAGCAGCAAGTTAAAAACCCTTTACGGTTCTGCATTATGTGTGAGTCCTCTTCTACTTCAACTGAATTTTAAAAATAAAAAATAAAAAACAAAAATTAAACAATTAAATTTCTTGAAAAATAAATAGAACCAAAGTAGAAAAACTTACTTGGATGAGGCTCATATTTGTTGAGATCAATTGCATCCAAAATCTTGTCATTTTTTTTCCAAAGTTGAGTTTTTTTCTCAATAGGCAGATCAATTTCCTTGACATCAAAACTCTCGATCTCACCATCGTCAAAAACATCCTTCTTCAATTGAATTGGATTCTTCTCAAAAACCCAATTTTTGGCAACAGCAGCTTCAGGGGGCTTCAAATTCCTCCTCTTTCTTCTAATTTCGCTGCCTCAACGTCGCCTGGGGCCAAGTCATAGTCGGCGGTTCATCGGACTCCCATGGGGAAAGATGCCGCCTTTACATCGCCGGTGGCGGCGTCATCGCCGGGGGATCATCAGCTCTCATGGGGGTTTCGAGACCTGCGGGTTAAGATTTTGTGAGGAAAGATCGCCGCCGCCGCCGGCACCTGAGAATCCACGTGGGAGTTAGGGTTTCGAAGGAGAGATGAAATCGCAGCGACAGTGACCCGTTTCTTTTGAGCGAATAAAAAAGGAAACTTTAAAGAAAGACGTTAAAAGACTAGTTGCTTATATAATAAGCCAACACAACAACGGTGCCATCTAAATTAGGAATGTAATATTAATTTACATTAATATTCAACCTTTGACTTAGTTGGAGTCGGTTTCCAAATTAATATTAAATATTTATATATATATATATATAATTAATACACCATTCTGTTCCCAAATGTATATAAATTTATATACCCCTTAGATTTTTCGTACCTTTTTCCAATCACTACAACATTGTCCTCCAACGACCACCAGCTGAAACCACTAATCACAACGCTAGTCACCAACGTCGTTGGTTACCTCCATATCATCATCTAGACAAAATATTAGAGACCTACATGACAAGGATATATTAGAGACCTACATGACAAGCATAGGACGCAATGAGACACGCAATAACACGTGCATACATTTATAGAATGTGTTCAACATGCATAAGTCGTTTCCAATATGTCAAAGGGTGTTGGCAAATAGCGGTGTCCAACATGTGTCGGATACAAACACGGCATGCCGGAAGTGTTTGTGTTTCCTAACTTATAAGTTCTAACCAATATTGAAAATAATAATAGCGTAAAAGCCAGTGCTCCATCTCTGAAAACCGAAAGTATAAACTACATAGATTATTATTAATTCTTTTAATAATTATATTTATTCATACTAAATCAAAAATATAAGTAAATTAGTTTTACAAAATAAAACATAGATTAAATTGTTTTAAGAAAAAAATACAAACCATAATATCAATTAATTATCAATTTTACAAATTTAGATTGATACTTAGATATTCAAATTCAAAGTAATCGAGTTGAATTAAGTTTTTCTATTTAATTTTCAGACTATGAGAATTAAAGCTGGATGACGTGTTACATAAATATTAGGTTCATCTGATTTATTGAAGTTTAAATCCAGTTTAAAAATAAAAGTCACTATGCAAAATCTTATTTACAAATAATGCAAGCTATGCTATGCTATTGCCATCGCTATCAATGAATGAGTAGCATAGCATAAGCTATATGTAATAATAGCATACAAATAATGTAAGTTATTTTTTATTTAAGTTATTTTGTTGAGTTATATAATAAATAGGTTGAGATATGCTACAAAACACAAACTATCGAGTTATGCAGCCAATTTATTCTCGTTTACTTGCAGAGGTCTGCTTAGATGTATATGACTGTCGTACAAGTAATTTTATTATGGCATCTTCCTATCAAAGCCTTATCAAGTCTAGTTAAATGTGCATTTTAGACTATTCTTGATGCCAGAATAATGCTTGGGTCACATACCACCATCAATTGGCATATTTAGTACTCTACACCTTCCAGTATACTCATCTACTAATTCACAAATGGAATCCTTTTTATAAATAATTTATAAGAAATTGCGCAAATAACAAAATGTCCATACAAAAGTTAAACATGTAAACAACTCTTCTGAGTCCATCTCTCTTCTTTCAAGAAACTAGAATAATAAATAAATAAACAACAACATATACATATTGAGAGTAGCTTGTGAGAACTATGCCAACTGCAATTACATGTCATATACAAAATATGGGCTGGAAAAACATCCAAGAAATTAAAACCAAAAAGGACTTCTAAAGTAATTATCGCAAACAACACCCTTAATTTAGTTATCAAAACTTGGCAATAAAACACAAACACGCTGGTTGCAGTGATGGGGGCTTTGCAGAGAAAAGATTGGGTGGTTTTGTGAGAGGAGGTTAGTCCGTATCTTTTCCAAATTTACGAGCAATTTGGGTTAAAAATCAGATGATACTATATTCGCTTGAATTCTCTAGCATTTTAATTGTGCAGACAGATTCAAAATTGTGTATCAAATGAGAAGCAACAATTTGTTCCTGCATGAAAAGATCATAAAAGAAAAGGTTCTTTATATTTTGAATGAAATATTATCCTGTTCGGAACACGGGGAGTGTTATACCTTAAAAAGCTCACAAGGGAAAAAATCTGTATTTTGCCACAACCCTGAGGAAAACAAGCCTGAGTTATTTACATATCAACAAGAGAGGGGAAGATGAATTTAAGTACAACAAAAGTTGAATGAAGAATTGTTTATCTAATATACCAAGTGCACATAACCAAAAGTGGAAATTTATGTTGCAAAAAGACCCGGCATAAATTACGAATCAAATCTACACACATGCATGCAATCCGATCCTCTCTACAGAATAATATTGATGGGAGAGTCCAATGAATGAATATAAGTCAGGACGCTTCATAGAGATTACAACCAATCTAACTTATGAATTGACATATGATGAATATGTGAAACTGCAACTTAAACCACAAAGGATATCGGCCTAGCTGTTTTCCAGCCGTCATGAAAGTGGATGGCTTGATTTCATTGACTACACTCCAGTAATTATTTAGTAGAGTATATTCAAACATATATACTAGTTAGTAGGCATTCTCTTGTCCAAAATTAATAGTTCATATTGTCTCCTCCCCCTTTTAGATGAATGTTACAGCTTAGTAGCAAAATAATTGTCAAGTAATTGGCCATGACAGCACTCATAGAAGTATGTTGACGTCATCGGATAAGCCATTTTGATTACAGTGGGGTTGGCAGTGATATACCAGTCTACACTGGAATAATAGGGACTCTTATGCTATGAAAAGGGCTGCTATTAAAATTTGACAAAGGTTTACAACCAATTGATGTCCAACGCCTACCAGTTTGTGTCAAATTGTTGGCCAAGAAAACTATGGATATGAGAAGGTCTTGCCATACTCCTCAAAATTGTTTGGTGTCTCCAAATTCTCCACGACCATCGGGAAAATCTAAAAACTAGGTGGAGATTATATATTTGCTCCAAGAAATCATGTCATACTCTAAAGCACAAATAAATCCAAAAGCAAAACAAAATATATTTTGCACCAGCAGCAATATGTGAACCAGAAATAAAATATATCATTTTTCTTTAAAAAATTATCAAAAGCAATAAAGTGGTTGAGCAAAGAAAGGAAAATAATAATTGTTCCAAATTAACCATACCGGTATAGGAACTGGTCTCTCATTGTGCAAAACTTGTACAAAATATTTGTTCATGTGCTCTTCAGATGACATAATATCAGTAGAATCATTGCCATCACAGGCATACAACGTCAACATAGTCTTTGCAGCAAAAGGCGCTACAGTGCTTCCCCTCCAATTCCTTTTCTGGGGAGGTTTAGGAGGTAAATCCAATGGCTCCTCTTTGTATTTGCTCAAATTCTAGAACATAGTGGGGGGAAAAGAATAAATTTAATACGCTATTAATTACAAATTCATAATAACAAAATATAGTGCATGATAAGTGATTGTGATAGATTCATTCACCAGATCCATCAAGAAAAAGACCAAGAAGACATGTGAATGGTGCAACAGTCTCAGCATGAGCGAAACGGAGCCTTGCCTTCTCAAATGTGCCAGGGGTATGGTTTCCTGGAATTGCAATCAATTTTTTCTGAAGTACAAGTATATCAGCATGGTTTTTACTAAATTTTAGCAATTCTACACCTGTTGTGTTAGTCATGTTACTCATATCTCCCTTAATGAAAGTGTAATATCAGGTTGCGAAAAAACTTCTGATATTTCAACATCCATGGAATACATTTTATGCAAACACAAAGGGATAAATGAGAAATTAGGAAGACAGATATTGGTGCACTAGTATCATTTGGATGTTAATGGTTCTGCAAAGTTAAGAATTATCTTTGGTTATTGCTCAACGATGTAATTCTTAGTACAGGAGATGTAAATAATTGAAAATTTCTGATTCAGGAGTGGTGTATGTATATTGTGTTTATATCGTTTCATCTCTCTTTTGGAATAGGAGCGATTAGTTGAGGATCTAAGATGTATGATTGTATGGTATTTCTATGGTTCATGATTAATTAGATAGGATGGAAACCGAACGTTTGTTTCCAAAAATAAATATCTAATGAGAGTTGTCCATTATATAGGTGAAGATTCTCTGAAGATACAGGAGATTTGTAGGTATGTAGGAAACATTATGAAAGTAGCTTGGTTCCAAGATTATTCCACTAAATAATATCAGAAGCATAATATTGAAATTCCAATATGTAGTGACTATTTAGTGAAAATCCAGAAGGCAAAAGCAAATGTACATATATGGTAGGTGATTATATTATGTGCACTTCATGGCAGATTTTAGAAATTATACAATTTAACTGACAACAGACTAAGCCTACACCTTATCTAAGTGATTCCAATGTTCCAAGTCCTCGTAATCAAAAGAGGAGCTCATCACAAATGAAGCATCCCCTACCAGTGTGAGCAACCAGCAGCTATCTTCTTAGTGAAGTGATGAATGCCAAGAAGCTAAAATATAGCATTCAATATTTTTATAAAAAAAACCCCAAAAAAAATTTAAAATTTAAAAAATGGGATCATGATTAATGTACAAAAACCAAAAATATAAGAATATTTACAAGCAAATTGAAACTATATGCCATGTGACTAGTAAACACATAGTGGCCCGATATTATAATGTGGTAGCAAAAAGATACAAATAAGTAATACTATATGCAGTCATATTCGCAAAAGACACCAAACACCCAAATCCCCTGTGAAAAAAAGCTAATAACCTACAATTAACAACAGAAAGCTTTAAATTACCTTCTTTAGCCAAGATTGCTTGCTCTATTGACTGAACAACATCACGAAGCAATGGTATTCCCGTGGGATAGTTTACTGAGTTACCATAACCATTTAATAGAAACCCCTCCAAGTCATCAGTCCATTGAAGCAAAGAAACCTAGCCAAATAAAGAAACATGAGATAATAATGATATTACAAAAAAAGGTCATAGTGAAAGTAAGCCTTAAGTGCACGCAGAAATATATTGTCCAGTAAATCCTTTGTTTTGAGAGTTTTGAAATAATGTCCGAAATTAAATTACTAATAATTTGAAGCACTTATAATTATCTCAATTTATGGCCAAGCTGTGACCCACCCGCACATTTCTAATAAAAATTAACGAAAGATATGATAAACAAACATCATCATGCCCTATAAGACGCACATATCTAGTAAGTTTCATCCATAACTAAAGCAAAGAGACAGGAGACTTAAAAAGGAGTTGGTTTATGCTAGGGCGCTCTATGGGAAGTGATGTATATACACAGATGATCAGTGGATTATTTAGGGATATATTGAATGATCTTCTTGATCCAGAAAAAGAAAACCTATGATAGGTATCCTGGACTTGTGTAATGGGTTTTAGTAGAAAATAAGTGTCGCATTTATGCAATTAAAAACATGTATAATGGAGTAGAGCTTGTCTGAAAAGAATTAGGGGTTTATTTCTTAGTCTTTAGTCAATAGGCTGTCGCAGAGATTGGATGGACACGGAAGGAAAAATTAGATGCTCAGCGTCAAGATGGCACATATACAAAGAAAAAACCTGAACATCAAAATTTTCAATGTATACTAACATCATGTATAGTATACCAAATTACCAATATAAGAGGCCGAACAAGGAGGAAAAAAACTCCAGTTTGAATAAAAATAAAAAGAGTTTACCTCTGCGGAATTGAAAAGGCCACAAGCTTGATCTGTGATATCCAATAAAGATCCTGAAATATGAAAAACAGTAATTGATCCACGTGCGGGGGGGGGGGGGGGGGAGGGGGGGACAGGGCTATATCTATAACGCAGCTAGATTAAGAGGCTTCATTATACCTGCTTGCAGAGAAACCACAAAGAAGCAATATCCTGCTTAGTTAAACTTAGCTGGTATCGTCTGCCAACCTCAGAAGAAATGCTACCTAAAATAGGTTCTTTAATCGTATCAACAGAAGGCTCCTGATTTGCTATATATTTCCGGAAACATGAAATAGATTTATCATAGTTCCTGCCAAAGTTAACAGTTATGCAACTTTATAAAAGTAAAGTTGGAAATATTCCAGAGATGCCCACACTTTGCATGTATGAGATTTGTAACCATTTATTATCCAAGAAGCGCAATGTCAGACGATACAGGCAATATTTTTAGATCAACGCACATTCATCTCTGTATAAATATTTGCACACACTCGTATACACATGCGCGTGCGTGCCCACACACACGCTGACACACACACACATTTAAGGATGTTTTTGTGCGCATAACTGGTGCAGTTGGAAAAATCCATGATCATATAGAAATTTAAAAAAAATCCAGGCTATTTCTGTGAGACCACTTGACTAGAATAGATAGGATACCAATTAATCATACAAAGTGATGCATATTCTATCATGTTTTCCATTTGATAAAACATTTAAATATTATTGATCATATAAAACTCTTAAGATCCTCCAAGTCAAACTGATAAAGCTACTTTACTGACAAAAGTTGAACCTTCAAAAGCTTAGCTACAGTAATATAATATACTGTTGAAAGATCAAAGGTAGGAAAATACAGGAACTTTATTTTATAGATTGATTATGGCTAACATGAATCAATAAAAAGTAAGAAGTAACTAAATATATCGAAGGATTTTCCTTACTTTGTAAGTTTCGCGAGTATCATAAAATCGTGAACAGATATCACTTGAACGACTTTCACTTATCACAGAGAAGGCACGATGCCTCCCTGGTCCGAGGCTTCCTTTCCCAGAAAACAATCCAAGGCCAAATGCCACAGCACTGGCTGATGCTCGAGGAACCTCTATCGTTATACATAAGAATTATTTGGCTTTTAAAAACGCTGATGACTAATAATCAGATAAAGTGCAAATGAACGTTTATTTAACATTCCTTAAAACCTAGGAAGCACCAAGACTTCTATTTGCTCGGCAGGTTCCAACGCTCCATGTTCAACATGTTTGGGCTATATCGGCCTAAATTGGATGTGTCTGACTCCTCTACATAGCGTAGAGGTTGTGAAATAAGAATGAGGAATATATTTGTGGACAAATTTGATACTTTCAAGTATACAAGAATATTAAACATTTTAAATATCTCCTATGGCAGTCTAGACCTAGAACAAGTAAATATCCAAATTGATGCAAATGATGAAGTTGGATCTATGAAAATTGACACTAATTAGAAAGGGTTAATAATTTTTTTTTAACTCTTTTGGATTGTTTTCTTTTGTATGTGTGTCAAGGAAACTTATAGTTAGGGATGAAAATTGTAGCCTTGATTATATTTTTATTGCTTATAAAGTTATACTGGTTCATGTTTCTTCTCATGTTTTTTAATATTTTGTTTTAACACACACACACACATAAAATTAAAAATATAAATGAATAATATAGCTAAGTACCAGTATCCTCATTTTTACAAATTTTTCCATGTCCTTTGTCCATACTTCATAGCTTAAAGCAAGAGATACTTAATAAAACTCTTACAATTTGTTCTGTTTAAAGATGATTATGTTCAAATATAGCATTTTTATGATTTGAAAAGTTGGGACATGAATACTAGCATGGACTTTGATTGGGAAATAGGCTCACTCGTAGTTTAAGTCAAACTAGTGCGGAAATTAATTAGAAAAGAAAGGAGATTTGTTGTAGAGTTACAATGCCCAATTCACAAGATTGAGCTGGGTGGAATCAATATAGAGAAAGTTGTCATAGAAGAGATATCTAAATAAATCAGTGATATCTCCAGATACATCTTAAAGCAGTATGGTAGAAATTTCTATTTACTGGGCTTTCACTTGAAATAAATATTGTAACACGCAACTAGAGATAGTTTAAGAAATGTGCGCTGTAATTTCAACAAAATTCCATGTAGAATTAGTTCACATAACATCTTTTCTTCAATAGGTTTCATTTACAGGATTTTATCTCACTTTTTTCTGAACTTTATAACATAACTGCCAATTTACTTACTGCAATTATGGCAAGCTAATTGAAATTCTCTGATCTCAATTACCAAAATACTACGGGAAGAAAAAAATTGAAGATATCCAGCCTGTGTTGCCCTAATTGAAAAGACATCTGGGTGATATTCCTCATCAAACAATTCCGGAAACTTTTCCCTAATTCTTTTTCCTAGAAGATACAGCTCATTTTCTCCTTTGCTAATCAGCTCCCCGCCTTCCTGTCTTCCTTCCCAAGGAGATCTCCATCCCCATAACCATGCTGGTATATTTACCAAGGATAAATTGTTCTGCTTCGCATCATCTTTTGCATCATTTAAACGAACTGCCAATCTATCTAACTCTTTGATGCATTTTGTGGTAGGGGAACGCATACCATGTCTCACATGTGACAAATATTCAGAAGAATCAAAACGTTAGCAGCTCTTTTGATATAAGACAGGAGCATATGAAATTCAGTTAGGTCATTAAATAATAATGTATACTATATAAAAGAAAACTGAAGCAACTAGTGATTGTTCCATTTTTATCAGGGTAAAGAAACCATACAGGGTCCAAGTATAGCCTTCATGCAACAATCCTTCACGTCAATGATGCTCATAATACACATTTCATCTAGCTCATACACGTCAGCTTAATCAACGGAGTTTCTTTTGGATATGCAGGAGCTGTGAACAATGCTGCTAGTGGAAATCTGTTATGTGCTATGTGGGTAATCTTAAAAAAATCCTTGCATCCAAATATTGACAATTATCTGCCTCAAGGAGAAATGGACGATAAATAAAAGTTCTTGTTAATTACTACTGCAAGAAATTGTGGAAAGGCAGAAGTGGAGAAACGATTTAATTCCAAGTAAAAGGAACTTAGGATGCACAAGATTACTTAATATTTGTGTTAAGAGATGAGAATGTTTGAGAAGATATTGTTGCTTAATGCTAAGGATTAGTTCATGCTGCTGTCCTGGACAGATATCTGTTTTTGTATTCTGTAATTTGCTAACAAGGTGGTGGTCCTCCGTTATCTAATTCTTGAGGGCATGAAAATTCTTTAATTCGATTATCACTATAATGAATATAATATCAGGATTTCTCCCCCATACCAAAGAGGCAATCCCTGAAACATATCCCGATAAGATTTTCATCAAGGTAAGCAATGAGTACATACAGGTAGGATATTAACATGCCTGCGAAATTGGTGTTTCTATCATGATTTGAAAAGTCTAAACCTTACGCAAATTCGATTTTGGTTAAATGCGATTTACTCTCTTCCTATCTGCGTTCTTGGCACTCTGTGAACCTTGAACATGTGATCTGGGGTCCCTGTCCTAATCATAGTCACAAATTCGCGATTTGGGATTAATTCGGCGAGATCGAAATTTCGGATTCAGAGAACCATTCGGAAAAAATCGGCAGGTATTCCGGAAAGATTCAACAGGTATTCGGGAAATGTTCGGGAAGGATTTCGAGGAAGAAATTAATATATGAGGCGCTGGGTTTTGATGTTGCTAATTATTCGCTATTTTTGTGAATTATTCGCTGATTTTTCGAATTATCCGGAGCGCTCACCAACGGCAATTAAATCGGAGATTTAATCGGCCGATCAAAAATTCACGAATTACTCGCGAATTCGCCGAATAATGCGCCAATTATGTGACTATGGTCCCAATCCCTTGAACACAAACATAAAGTCTTTAAGAATATTCCTCATAAAAATATATCTAATATACATTTAATGAGTTATTCGGTCAGCTCATAGTCTTATAAATTTCTAAATAAGAAAAATTGAACGGCTCCCTGCTGGGTTCCGAATAGATATCACCAACACAAGTCTGCGTAAAGGACTCTAAGTGAGGGTGTTAACCAATAGCCTGGTTAACCCAAACCCACCCAAACATCAGCCGGAAATTACGGGATCTGGAGAGATTTAAAGCCAGCCCGAATAAACACAGGTGGGTTTTCATTTTTCTCCAAACCCACCCGCACCTGAACCTGAAAAAGCACACACCGAACCCAAGCTTGGCTATATATGTATGTATATGAGTGTATATAAGAATGCGGGTACGTTTAGATAATTGTCTGTATATTTGATAGCTTATCCCAAATAATTTACTCCTTAAGGGTGATACATTTAACATTTTTGTCCATTGAACGTTAATCTACTCGAAGGGTATATTTTCAAGGTTGGTTTCAGTTTAGATGATAATGACGAAGACGACGATGTAATAAAACATTAAATACTTTGTGTGCTGGTTTCGGTATGATGATGCCCCCTTGGAGCTTCATTTCTCAGTGCATAACCAAAAATATCTTCATTCCAGGTCTATAATAATGTGAAACAACCAACCCTGAAAAGCTTCCCATCTATAAAGAAGCCAAAATCAAGGCCAGTCCATAATTTTAATTTTTTACATCACAAATAGGTATCAACGATCAAGCAATTTTGACCAATTTTGGCACAAAACCTGACAAACCAGCGTCTATTGAAAGCTGTGCTGTTTAACTGCATGTATCAACTTTTACCATTCATTTGTGTAATACAATTATTTCTCGCTTCCTGTACAAGAATAATTATGCTAGCCCTTGGATTGCTTACTTGTTTTGACCCGAAACCTGACTAAACCAAAATGAGTAGCACGTCAAATTGTATTCACCCATTACCATATGCAAGTCAACTTTTTTCCTTCATATAACTAAACGTTACCATACCGAATGTTCGGACATATTTCTTTAGCTTTTAGTGGTATAGATGCATGAGTGCTTTACATCAAGCGTTAAACCACAAGATAAAACTGCTTAAATTGTGCTGCAGGTAAGTTCCAGATCCTGTATTTGTACTACTAACACTTCTATATAATTTCGTGTAAGAATTTAAGTTTCTCATAGATGTGTGTGCTCACAGAAGAACATTATGAATAAGGTGTACGCATATGTCCATATATACATGCTGGTTTGTACTATGAATAAGCATCCACGGTAAGCTACTTTGCCAGAATAAATACTTGCAAGAGGCAAAGTATATGCTTACATAGAGAAAGCTGATATACAAACAATATCCTGCCCAAAAGAAATTCTTAACACTGCACAGATTGTAACAACCAATATAAGATATAGCTGCAGCCATCAAACATCATCTCTACTGACCCTAATATAGCCTTCTCAGCCAATCATTAATTTAGTTCATGCCCAATGTCATAGCATGCCCATCACCATCTTTCTAATGTGCATGCATTATTTGCTTTTGTGGGAATGCTTCTTGCATGCATGTATTTATGCATGTATTAAGAATAAAAGGAAACAATGGGTAAAGAGAAAATTGGTTCCTAGAATCTAAGGACCCAACAGAATGCATAGCATTCATACTTCGAAGTTGGGTAATGGAAGCCAAATTTGCATGATAGTACATGTAAGCATATAAAACGGCCTTTGTTTGCTGTATAAGATACATTCATATAGGTCTAAGGTGCACAATGACCAACTGTATTCTTATAAAGAGTAGAAAATTTCAAAGATTATATTGATATACAAAACAAACGACATGCAAGAAACCCTAAGGATATATTGTCATTAGAAGTTACCATAAGATTTAGGTGAATTGCACTGCATCCATTAGGAATCATAGAAGGCACAACGGAACCCGGATTAGCATCCTTTGCTGCACCATAGCTGCAGAGTAGAATGTATAAAATGACCATGGAATGGAGGCTCAAGTTGTAAGTAGTAACTCACATAAAGGGCGCAAAGAAAGCAAAAATGCATAAGTTGTTTATATTTTGTTTACACGATAATGTACATTTATAAACCATGAACAAAGAATGTCCCTCTATATTTTGATCTTCTTAAAACTATGCTCAATTTCATAAGCCGGAGGAAGTTTTGAATGTCTAAAGGATTCCCTCGCCTTTCCTTATGTTTCCTCACTACCTAAGTCCTTCACTATATATCCTCCTCACCTCCCAAAAATGAAAGAAAGAAAGAATGAACTTATTTCCTTAAAGATGAAGAGGACTTCATACACAAATCGTTTTAATCTTTTAACTTTTTATGCAGAAATCATGTATAGAAGTGCAAACATAATGATTCATGAAGAAGATTAAGGTCCTCTAGGAGGTCACGGAAAGAGCGAGAACCAAAAGTTACGACAACACCCCCCCCCCCCAAAAAAAACAAAAATGGCCCTTGGAAAAGAACCGCCGAGGGGCAGAGGTGGAAACTTTTTATTGCAGAGGGAAATGCTTATATTATGCTCGCTACGCATACAAAAACCCGCAGAGTATGATAACTTTATATAGAAATAATGGAACTTCGGGGCGTCATTGGATCAACTTTTTGGGTTTGGATCTTACCAATCATGATTCATGAAACAACCGCATAACATAATATGCAGCTGAAGAGATTCAGCCCAAAGTCCATTCCATTTGCTTGCTATGATCTTCATAAATTGCAATCATGAATAAGGTACAGGGTGGGGGATCATGGTAAATTCACACTATGTTTCTTACAATGCATCCTCTATTCATGTGGAAAAGGGGGTTTTCTTAGGGATCTTGTGGTTTACATTCATTAAGGATTCCCACTTTTGTTCATTAAAGATCACAACAACCGCAAAACATAATATGTGGCTGAACCGATTCAGCCCAAATTCCACGTCATTTGCTCGTCGTGAATCTTGTGATCTTCAAAACTTGCAGTCAGGGGTGAGGTACAGCATGGGAAATCATAGTAAATTCCACTATGTTTCTTACAATGCATCCTCTTTTCATGTGGAAAAGGGTACCGAAGTTTTCTTAGGGCTCTCATGGGTTGCGTTCATTTAGGATTCCTGCTTTTGACTGAAAATCCATCAAAGGTTAAAGATGTTTGTTTCATTTGCTAGGTGCGTTCTTTTGGGAATGAGGTATCATGCACATCTTGAATTGGAGAAGTTTGAGGCTTGGCGAACAAGGTAAACGAGAAGTGAATATAAATTTTTTCAATCCTCTATCGATTTCTTGAGCAATACTTCTCTTCTCACGAAGATCATAATTGTCTCTATGTCTCATTCCACAACTATAATTGTGTTGATGGAGCTAGAGCTACTTGTCTTTTGGATAGAAAATGAGTACAACCGATGTATAGCTAGAGGGGGCACAGACCCCTCTGAGATTTAAAAAATAAACTAAAATAACATTGGGGTGTTGGAATTTTAAGAAAGTGTAATATATTTCTAGTCCATTGATATATTAGCAAGAGCATCTAGCCTAAGTGGTAATATTGATTGTCCCACATTAAAAAGGGGATTTTAAAATCTCACTACCCACGTAATACATTGAAATGTGCGTTGCGTCTTTTCTTGTAAAATGAGAAAGGAATCTCTATAGACAATAGGATTGATACGCTTCATTGTAAAACGGTGTGGGATATGAAGCCTTAAGGGAAAAAACGATAAACAATATAATGTTGTTTTTCGATGATAAAATTAATTCAAGATTTTGTTCTCTAGTCTATATGTGATGGTTTGGGTAAACTAATCCTTCGATTTATTAATTCAGGTATCCCCTGATTATCTGTTTAGGAAAGTACTTCGTTTTTTCCCTATTTTCTACAATTACATCATTAAACCATTCAACTTAAAAGTCTTTTTTCTTTTTAATTCATCTGTTGGCAATCAAGATCCAACTTCATGCATCACTAATCATAACAAAAACTCTAAAATGCTATAAAAATAAGGGAACAACAAGAGGCATACAATTTCAGAGAAACATTGCAAAGGGATTTTAAAATAGCAGAAATTTGATCGAATTATCTCGAGAGAGAGAGAGAGAAAATCATTGAGAAAAAAGAGGGGACCTGGTGACGGTGGCGAGATGCTGACGGACGTCGAAGGCCTCGTGTGAGAATGATGGAAACGATGACAACGTTGAGAGAAGCGCGAGAGGAAGAGGAAGAAGACGAGGGATCTCCACTGATCAAAGCTTGAAGAAAATGGGGGAAAATGGACTTTTACTATCACCGTTTTTTCACTAAAGTACCTTATACCTTGTTTATTGCACTAACCTCCCTCCTTGAGGACATTTTGAAGGGGCTGGAAGGGGGGTGTTCAAACCAAAGTTTCAGGGATTTTACCGTAATTTGAAAAAGGCATTAAGAATGCTTTAAACAGCTATAGTTAAAGGTTATTTTAGTCTAAAATTAAACTTTTTTTTGCCTGTCGATCTCGATGTATGGATATTAGGAGCAGCGTCCTTATACCCCTTAATTTAATTGTTATTCTAAAGGTCTCAGTGCTTTGAGTACGTTCCCAACGCATCTTGTTCATTGGTATTATCATTTATTTATTAAGTATATCTTTTTTTAAAGATATCATGCGGAATCGGCGAAAATATCATATTTATATATGGTAATGCCTTAATTGACTCTACTCTCTACTGTTATAATCACAAAACGTGCCTCAAATAGCGGCAGCAAGAAAATTAAATATAGAATTTTCTTTAACAGACATTTAATAAATACAATCATTAACTGAATCAGTTATAACTATACAATTATCTTTACGGACCTTAAATAACTACTAGAAGTGTTGTGATTCATTTTGAAAATAAATTAACCATTATTTTTTTGAATTCAAATTTAAGAAAATTAAACATTATTTTTATTTGAGTAGGTGAGATTATTTTTATTTGAACACGCACGTGCAAAATAATAGCGGTACACGTGCAAAATAATAGCGGTACTCCAAAATCATCGCCATGAAAGGTATCAAACTAGACCGGCTTCAAATTTTTCATTGAGTCAAACACATTAAGGTTTAAAGCTGAATTGATTTTCTTCCTATAATTATTGCAATACATCTGCAGCAAGATTTAAAAATTGTAATCAATATCTCCACTATACTGATGTCAAAGAAGAGGTTCACCTAGCATCTGCAAAAATAACCCTTTTAATTTACCGCCACCTAAGCACTGGTGGCATGTTAATTTATTATGATATGTGCAATACACATAATTAAATTAATAAGATACAGAAAAAAGAGATTTGTTACTTTTTAAAAATTTAAATCACTTTTATTTTTGTTTGAGGAATAACTTAAATACTTTTGATTAAGATAATAACGACTTTTATAATTTATTTAAGATGGGCAACTTATTGAAGTTTTAAGAAGTAAACATCTCTCGCAGCCAATGCTAAAGTTAACTGCATTGGGCAAAATTTCTTATAAAATATACAACCCAAGACGCATGGGGATACAACCCCAGTGTATAGCCCCACATCGGGAATATATTGAAGCCATTTAAATGTTTTTGTATGAAAAATCACGCCTCATTATTATCAATATGAAGCTATTGAATTTGAACGTAGACTGTTCAAAAAACCTTTGACGTGGTTCATATGCTGCACACCTTATTTTAATCAAAGTTAAACGGTGATTAATTAAATATTGTAAGAAATTTGCAATAAGCATTTTTCCTGATATTGCATCGGGTTTAACTCAAATAGATCCAAGATCAACCACAGAACATGTGATTTGTTTTCGAATAATATGTTGTGTCCATAACCTAATGCAAGAGGGATTTGAAACTAAACCTCTTGGTCGGCTGCAAGTTTGCATCACAAGACTATAGTGGTACTCGCCAAAACAATCAAACGGCGATTTTTTTATGTTTTTTTAAGAAGAAAAATAGGACAAGACACCCTGCTCGATAAAATAAATTAAAAAATAAAATATTTACAAGACAAAACATGTATGCATCGAGACAAATCAAAACCGTTTGAACTAATATCTTGTGATTTTATTTATGGGGAGACGGCGTTTTTTTTTTGTTTGAGAAGAAAACAAGCAAACAAAAGAGGTTAGGTAATATAATTGGTAATTTGGTAGTGCACCCGAGCATTATATTAACAAGAACGGCCTTTAACAAGAAAGAAGGTCCTTTAACAAGAAAGAAGGTCAATTCAGCTTCTTTCTTGTTAATTGTTGCAAGATATAACTATGATGGAGGCCTTGATCTCCTTTAGATGTTGATCTCCGTCGATCTGGCGAGGAAGATCCTGTGGCTGAGATTGATTTTGGGAGGAGTTGAGTGTGGATCTCAATGGGTTGGATTGGACGCCGAGCTACCTGCAAAGAAGTTTCGGGATGGGTGTTCACCGTAGGACCCTCCGACGATCAAGTTAGTGTCGAGGTAAAAGTGTAGAGTAGCGGCGTATTGGAATAATATTTGAGTTACCCGAGTCGTCTGAGAGAGAGGTTTATATAGTGTTCGCATGGAGCGAGCATGCGCATGATCCTCGCCGTCAGTTACGTCCCCACATTATCCTCGCCTTAAATGGCGGGATGCGCCCATTAATGATGGGATGCGTCCATTAGTGAAGGGACGCGGATCGTGGGGAAACAGACATCTCGCCCTGGCGATATACGTGGAGCCGTTGCGGGGGTGCATGGGCTCCGCGCTCTTGATTGATCGAGGTAAACCGAGGAATCCCAGTTCGTCAAAAGCTCGGAGATGAGCTGGGAGGCCGAGGAAGCTCGGCATGTTAGGAGCTCGGAGGCGAGTGGGAGGCCGAAGAAGCTCGGCATGTCAGAAGGCTCAAAGACGAGCAAGGAGACTGAAAGAGCTCGGAGACGATCTACTGGTAGTTTGCTAGGTGAAGGTGGAGAGTATTCAGGGAGGTCTCATGAAAGGTCGGATCGGTCCTCGAAGACCCGAGGACCCGAGAAATCCTCCTGATGCAACTCATTTATTTCACCTCCGTAGCCTTCGGGACACGTCATCCGCCATGTGTTGCCATCTGAGGAGATACCATTCTGGAGCATCATCATTAGTCCCCCATTCTCGTTTCGACCTATTCAAGGGTCGGGTTGAGGGTGGCCTTCTTGGTTTGGCGCCGAGAATAATAATGCGGATTGCCCGGGAACGACACAACTTTTAGCAGTTGTGTCGTTTCGATTTTCGGGGGCCCCATGTCGTCTCGTCGTGCGTATGAGTTTTCGCGCGAATCTTTGGTGGCGTCAGCGGATCAGTGACATGATTACGCTTTAAAGAGGGGGCGCCATTTCAGTCGATTCTCCAGCGGGGGTACATGCCACGTGTCGGGCGTTGGTTGGTGGAGGTGACAGGATGTCTCTGACAACAGCAGTCGAAGAGACGTCCCCAACGGTTGATTGCCATGTGGAGCCCCGTCGGCTATCGGGCGCGACGTTTCATTTTGGAAGGATTCAATCTGGACCGTTGGATGTTCCCCTTTGGGGTGTATAAATAGGAGGGGACCATCCTAGGGCCGACACTTTGCTCAAATCTTCTTCTATTGTTGAATATTGCCCGGTGCTCCTCCTTTAGATCGGATCCCCTGTTGATCATTCCTCGAATCAAGTTAGATGTCTTCATCCGAGGAGTCTGTTGAGGTAGTCATGACTACCAAAGTGTCCATCCCTTGAATCAAGTAAGATGTTTTCATCCGAGAAGTCTGTTGAGGTAGTAAGGGTAGGGTCGAACGATGAGGTTCCGGTTGCCCGGGCCGAGTCCAGTGGGTCTTCCTCCTCTTCGGCTTTAGATAGCCGAGAGGGTTCCTCTTCCTCTTCATCCTCTATGTCGGGCTCGTCCCCTAGAGTCAGGGCTGCTCGTGCTGCTCGCCGTCGGGCGGCGGCAAGGGCTCCCAAGGTGCGCATCGGTAATGCTCACGATGCGCCCTCCGTTTTGAATCACATGGTCGATCTAGCCGAGATCCGAACTCGATTCCATGTTCCCTCTGGCTATTCTTTCCGTTTAGCTAGATAGGGTGAGCGAGCAGATCAGATGCAGGGCAAGGAGATTGCTCTGTACCTGGAAGCATTCCGGGAGGGAATGCGTCTTCCCTTCTCACCCGAGATTTGTGCAGTGCTTCGTTGCTTCCAACTTGCCCGGGTCAGCTAGCGCCGAACTTGTGGAGGATCCTCTTCGGGTTTCTGGCCCGGTTAAAACTTGAACAAATTCCCTTTAGTTTGACCCTCCTTGTTTCCTTCCTCTGTTATAAAAATCACCCCGGCACCTCCAAGGGGGAGCCGAGCTAGGTATATTTCTCTTTCAAAAAACGTAAAGGTGGGATGGCCGAGTCGGGAGTAGTGGCCGTCCCTTCTTCCATCTATGAATGGAAGGAGAAATTTGTTTTCGTCGGGCCACCTGAGGGCGAGGATTGGCATGTGCCTATATAGTGGCACAGGGATGACTGCCCGAGGGTAAAGCGGTCGACATCCCCCGAGGCGAGGGCGGTGTCCCTATGGGAATCGATTTAGCGGGCGGATGTCCTGCTGTCCGAACGCGTTCTGAGCTGGGCCAAGCTTAGTCCTACGCGTTTCATGGGTAAGTTAGGGCTTTCGACGATCTTTCTAGACTTAGTTAAACTTCCTTCCCCTTTTCAGTGTCGCTAACCCCCTTTGTTTGTATGTTCTTTTTGCAAAGCTTATGGACCAAGCAAAGATCTTAGCTGCCTTGGCTGCCAAGACTCAGGGGGAAAAGGCCGGTGGCGCAAGCTCGTCCCGGCCCGGTCCGAGCTCGACCCCAATGCCAGCTCCGTCGTCTAAGCCCTTCGCCGCTCCTCGAGCTCCTGAAGAACGCCACGGGGGAAGCCATAAGCACTTGCGGGACCCGACACCTTGGGCGAGAGATGGGGAGGAGGCAAAGCCCGTCGAAGCCCCCTCAAATGACATAAGAGGATGGTCTCTCGGTCACCTTCTGCCGGGACCTCGGTGCAGGAAGGCGATTTCTGAATAGAAGTGCCATCCGGTCTCTCCGTTGCTGATAGCCTGCTTTCGGACATGGAGCGGGCGGTCGAGGTTAAAATACCCCGGGGAACCATGAAGGCCTAAGTGGCGTCCATAGCACAGGAGACAGTTCAGGTCGATACATGCTTTTCTTCAAAATTTCTATAAGTTATTTCCTCGGTTTAAGCGTTCTAACCCGTTTGCTGCTCCTCAAGTCCTCCATCATTGCACCCTCCTCGCTGCTATGGAATCCGAGGAGGTTTCCCCACCTTGAAAAAGGCGGGAGAGTCCTCTAAGGTGGAGGAGGAACTCCGCCTCCAACTACGACAGGCGGAGAAGAAGGCGGCTCTCCTTGACACTCGTCTGATCGCCGAGGGATTGACGAACTCCAAGCTGCTGGAGTCTCATCGGCTCCAAGACAAGTCCTACCGGGCTATTCAAGCCAAGCTGGAGGAGGCGACCGGCCTCTACCACTCGGTAAGGAAATCGAGGGACTCCCTCAAGAGGGGCATTCTGATGGTCTTGGACGCGGTGAAGCTCGCCTAATACCGAGCAGCGAAGGCGGTGGAGGCATACAAGGTGTCGGATCAATTTCACTCCGACCTCACCGACTCCACGGCCGTCGTGTGGCACAGCGCCTTAGACGCCGTCAAGTAGAAAATGCCGGGGTTCGATGACCGCGATCTCTGTGATCAGTACTCATGTCCGATAAGGTGCAGCAGGGGCAAGTCGCCAAAGAGGTCGGCAGGGGCGAGGTTGCCGGCGGAAGCGCCAACCCAGAGGTCGCGGCGTTGGTCCTCGATGCCGACGTCGAGCAAGGAGAGATCCCGACTGGGGGCGGCCTGAGCTTATCTTCCATGGGGATTTTCTCTTTTTTTTCTTTCAAAAATTTTGTAAGCCTCCGAGCAATTTTTGTAAGGCTGAGGAGTTCAGAATACCTTGTATTTATTTTGATTATAAATAAAGTACATCTTTTTCCTTTGCCCAAATGTTTGTTCACTGTGCAAGTGCTTTAGCTCGTATACTTCCTGTTCGAATCATCATTCCACAAGTATTTTTAGCTCATAGGTTTTTCATCTCTCCAGTGTTTAGGCCGGTGTCCACTCTTCCACGGTGACGATCGTTCGCCGAGCATGAATCCTACGACAGCAAAGTGTAGGAAGGTCGGTATCTTCCCATTCCCCGGAATCGAGGTGGCGATCGCACGTCGAGTATGAACCAACTAATAGCCAAGTGTAAGAAGGTCGATGTCTTACCATTCCCCGGAGTCAAGACGGCGATCGTGCATCGAGTATGAGTTTATTTATGGCCAAGTGTAGGAAGGTCGGTGTCTTCCTTTCTACTCAGCTGCCTCATGGTGAGGGCTTCAAATCCATAACTTTGTTGGGTAGGAGACTACCCTCTACGGATGGACCGAGTAGGAAGCTGCCCGGTGACCTCGTAAGGAGGGCTTTAGATCTACAGGTTTGTTGGGCAGGAGGCTATTGGCTGCGAATGCGCCGAGCAGGAAGCTACCCGGCGGCCTCGTGAGGAGGGCTTTAGATCCACAGCTTTATTGGATAGAAAGCTACCCGCTAGGGATGGACCAAGCAGGAAGCTGCCCGTCGGCCTCATAAGGATGGTTTTAGATCCTTAGCTTTGTTGGGTAAGAGGCTACCCGCCAGGGATGGACCGAGCAGGAAGCTACCCGGCGGCCTCATGAGGAGGGCTTCTGATCCTTAGCTTTGTTGGGTAGAAGGCTACCCGCTAATGATGGACCGAGCAGGAAGCTGTCCGGTGGTCTTGTGAGGAGGGCTTTTGATCCTTAGCTTTGTTGGGTAGGAGGCTACCCGTTAGGGATGGACCGAGAAGGAAGCTGCCTGGTGACCAGGCCTCGTGAGGAGGGTTTTAAATCCACAGGTTTGTTGGGCAGGAGGCTATTCGCTGCGGATGCACTGAGCAGGAAGCTACCCGGCGGTCTCATGATGAGGGCTTTACATCCACTGCTTTGTTGGGTAGGAGGCTACCGGCTGTGGATGCGCTGAGCAGGAGGCTACCCAGCGACCTCGTGAGGAGGGCTTTTGATTCTTAGCTTTATTGGGTAGGAGGCTATCCGCTAGGGATGGACCGAGCAGGAATCTGCCCGGTGGTCTCGTGAGGAAGGCTTTTGATCCACAGCTTTCTTGGGTAGAAAGCTACCCTCTAGGGATGGACCTACCCGCTGTGGATCCGCCGAGCAGGAAGCTACTGGCGGCCTCGTGGGGAGGGCTTTAGATCCACAACTTTGTTGGGTAGTGTAACAACCGAGTTCAATTATACCAATTTCTGTTGCCGTATGTATTGTTTGTGGTGTTTATTTCATTTACTGTGTTTGGATGTGAATGGTAGTTTACTTTACGTTCGACCCGCTTGCTTGAGCTTATTGTTTCATAGTTATAGAATACCCTAGCATCACGTATTTTGCATATAACAATTTAAGTCACGTAAAATAATTCAAAAATACATGACATGGCCTGCTTGATACCCCTAACCCTGTAGTAGCGTCCTTGCGTCGTGTTCTCGTCCCGTTCAGTGAAACGGGCGTGTTTGGATGGCTACGCGCACGTACGTGCGTCCGTTCTTGGGGGTATGCATTTCTGTTACAAAATCCTTCATTTTAATTTTTGGAACTTAAAAATAATTTTCGTATTTCAAATCCAAAATTTTGGACCCGACCCGGGCGCAATTCTAAAATATTTTGTATCCCGCCAAATTCTATATATTTTAAATTTCTTTAATCCGTTTAAAAATATTTTAACAGCGTACAAGATTTTACAGCTAACGAAATTATTCTTTAAACTATTAAATCTTTTATAAATTTTCCAAAAACCAATTTCCTAATCCCATGAGCCAATCATCTTTCTCCTTTATTTGTGCCGGGCCCACACCTCTCTCTCTATCTCCCTCCCCTTCGCTGTCTCTCTCACTCTTCTCTTTCTCTCTCGATCTCCTCTCTCTCCTCTCGATTCTCTCTCTCTCTTCCGTATCTCTCTCTTTCTCTCTCCCCTCTATATATTTCTTCATTTTTTTCTTTCAACGAAACCCATACGTAACCCTAGCTGCCGTTGTCCCCTCGCCTACCGTGACGCCGCCGACGCCACCATCGCCGATTCGTCGCCGCCTACTCATCCTCATCACTTTCACCTCCACTCTCTCCTCCCCGAGCACCCTGCACGCACAGCCCGAGCACTCTGCCGCTTGCACCACCGGAGCCGATCGCCGCCGGTGACTTATTCCCGTGTCCTGACCCCGTGCACCCCCCAGTGAGCCTTGCTCCCTCCCCTCTCCTTCTTTCTTCTTCTTTTCCTTTCTTTTTTGTTCTTGTTCAGTTTTCTTTAATCACCGAAGGCCTCTGCAGGTATCTCGCCGGAGCTCCGTCGACACCTCACGGCCATCTTCGCTAACCACATTGAGTTTCCTTCTCCCCTTCCTCTTTCCCTTCTTCTCTTCTTCATTTCTTTATACATTCTTTTCTTGTATTGCTTACTGTTTCTTGTGTTCGCCGGAATCCGGTCGCGCCGTCGACGATCCCGACGACCCAGCGAGGATATCTGACCCGTGTGATCCCATCGTGCGTTGTTTGGACTCTTTCCGTGTACCGTGCGCGCGTCGCGACTTTTCCCGCCGACGAGTGACGTTCCGTATACCGCTTCGCGATCCGTCGAAGCAAGTAAAACTTGCTACATGCTATCTATATGATTTTATAACTATTTATTTGAATATTAAACTTATAGATCGAATCTAAAGTCACATGTTCCAATTTAACAGTTCGATATTCTGTTTATATCTTTTAGATTCAGAACTTGAAACATACCCGTTGCATTTTAGTTCACTATACCTAGTAACCACATCTGTATTTTAAATCACATAATAACTATTTGCATAGTCTATGGTACTCTTTTATAGTTTTACCCTATTGGACACCCGTGTGCATCTTTAACCTGTTTTAGATACATGTGCATCCCTAGATCTTTTAACCCATAATATCGAGATTTTAACAATCCATATTTGTTTAAGTGTATGATACTTATTGTTGAAACTATCCCTTAAACCCATACTGATAACCGTGCATCCATATAGTTTAATCTGTACCTATTTGCATATCATATTACATGTTCCAGTTTATTGTGCTATTAGTACCCATGCTTGTTTTATATACCTATGCTTATGCTAGTTGATTATGAGCACCCACATGATATCTTGTACACCCTGACATGACTTGTTACACCTATTACTTGACACGACATGGTACCGTGCAACTCTTGACATGACATGACACCTTTATACATTACCTGGCTTGACCTGATGTACCATGGTCTTACCTGTTACCTGATCTTGTGTCTAATGCCAACAAACCTGACATGTTGTCCTTACGGACCGTTCCTGTTGTCTATCCAGACAAACATGTACCTGCCTGATCATATGTTGGCATTAGCTCTAGATTATTTAATATCTGACTTGAATACATATAACCTGGGGGTATGGAGAAATCAATGATGAAACCTGACTTGTAACTCGACGGTTCGTTACCTTTACCGATCAGTTTTAGAGGCTGCGCCAGCCTTGGGATGATGCTGCTGACATCATCCATCGTTATCCACTACCTTTTAGAGACCAGGCCAGCCTTGGGATGATACTGCAGACATCATTCATCATTACCCTTTTCCTTTAGTGCCTAGCGGCATGTCTCGGTTTCAGCCCGAGAATCTTCACCGTGATCCCGAGCACGCAAGGGATACTATTAAGTTGCATCGATGATTCATCAAATTTATTTCAAGGACTTGAGAGTAGTTAACCCAATAGACCAGTTTAGATTACTCACTGTACCTTTCACTGCCCTGATTTATATTGCTGTTACACCTGCTTTACCATTTATGATCATACTTGCATGTCTTGCTACTCTGTTTGTATATTATTGCTTGATGTTATGACGCGCTGATGTCTGGGTTTTGCATGGCCCAGATTCCTTACCCTTGCTGCAGTCCGAGCAGGAATACTTCAGTCAGCAGGCTGACCAGTGAGGACTCGCTAGTAGTTAGTTCATTTACTTTCAGTATTATTTCATTTCTGATGTGAGCCCGCATTATGGGACATACATTCCAGTTATTCTTGTATTGGATCTTTCGCTTCCGCATTATTTTATTCTTGACTCATTTATTTCTAGCTTATGGACATGTGTTAGATAGTTTATTATTGTTCTTGATATCTCTAAGCCGTAATGTGACTGTGGATGGATACTTCCTACCCACAGGTAGCATGGTTGGCTATGTCACGTACCCATCTTAGCGTACTCTGGGAAGCGGGGCGTGACAGGTAGGAGGCAACTCGCTGCGGATGCGCTGAGCAGGAGGCTACCCGGCAGCCTCGTGAGGAGGGCTTTAGGGACTCCCTTATGCCTTCGTGGGGCGTCGTTCAACCTTCCGTGGCCCGTATTGGCGGGAGTGATGGCGCCGTTCAACCTTCCGTGGCCGGTATTGGCGGGAGTGCCAACCGGCATGGCCGACACGTGGCAGTTCTATATCAGGAAATTAAGATATCCCGTGATCCGTGCTGCTCCGCGAGCAAATCTCGGCCGTTGGAAGATTTTCGTAGAAGTTATAAATACCGAAGGTGCACCCTTGAGGGAGTGCCGATTTCTTCTCAATCTTGCGTTCCTTCAAAGATGATCGGGCGTATTTTCCTAATCAGGGAGATCATTTCTCGCGATGACGTGTACTTTTACAGCCTCGATCGCTCCGAGGAGACGTACGAGGCGGTGATCGAGCGCGTTGAGGGTTATTTTGGAAGTTTACTTTCTCGGCGATCGCCTCTCCTCCAAGTGCTAATGTATGCGATTTGGAGGACTTCCCCGGGCCTGTACAACGTCTTGTCTCCGCAGCTGATGGATGAGACGTACGACAAGATGCACACGATCTACCATCTTGGGCTGATCTCGAAGAACAGGCGAGATCGATCGGTTGATCTTCTTCTTGAGTGCTTCAAGTCGGTGGTGGTACCCCGAGGATTCAGCGCAGTCAGAGTGGTGGCTACCCCGCTTTGGGTCTGCGTGATGGTGCGGCTTCGATTCTGCTCTATCAAATTTCTCAAATCCTTAGACAAGGCCCTTCTCAAGTGGTCCCGACGCTCGTTGTTTGCATGGTCCCGACGAGAGTGGAGGGCGCCGGTCATGCCTGGAAGCAGGCGAGCTGACCGACACCTCCTCAGGGGGAAAGAACGTGCGGCAGGTGTCGGGGCGACGACCCGGTCTTCCCTAGGATCGTGGCGTGGAGCTGTCCGGCGCCAAGTAGGTCATGGAATCAATCGCCGCGTGCGGGTCACGATGGCCAGAGTGTTAGGAATATGTATGCCCTAAAGGCAATTGTTGTATGATATAGTGTATGCTTTGACATATATATAGAGGACTTTCTTGCTCGACATGATAGTATGATATCTGGTTGCTTTTTATCTTAACATGTACACTTGTATTATTATACCGTCTCTCTGATACATGTTGATAAAGCCCTTAGGATGTTGGCTTGACTATCAGAACTATGATGCAGATCATACTAGTGGGGTTTGTGTAGTCCGAAACCACATCCTTTAACCGTTCCTAGTCGAGAGAGTATTGAGACAGGGCATCGATATTCCAGAGTAGACTAATGTGTACGTTTCTTGACCCTGTCGGGGGCGATGGTTGATCCCACATCCATTGGTGTTTGACATCAAAGATTGTACACATGTGCTCATTAGAAAATGAGTACGCCGAATAGGACTCGCCGAGAACTCCTAGTTGGTACTATACCTATTGTCAGATAGCAGTTCTTTGGTGACATTTGTACAGGTTAGTCTGTAGACCCGAGATCGTCATAGAGTCTTATATGATTTCCACTGTGCTTTGATTTCCTCCCTACCACGGCTCAAAGGAGTCATGCAAATAGATGGATTTTGGGTACAGTCCCGAGTCAAATGGAGGCAATGAGCGATATGAGGGTTTCGTCTCTCCCGGTATAAGGAGTTGATGTTGCACTATGCTCAATTGGCTATAACAGCAAGTCCCTGGTCAGGGCTGATGAGATTTACTGGTAAGTGTTATCAGTAGTTTCTCAAACGGTTATAGACCACATATCGTGTAACAACCCTAAACTTTCTGTACAATTTTTTCAAAAATACAGAAAGGGGTACTGAAGCCTGAGCACAAGTTATAAATTTGTTTTTGAATAGCAAGAAGAAGCTTGTAGCTCATTAGTAAGACCTTGCACTGCTGAGACAAAGCACCAGAGTTCAAATCCAATCAGCCGGCTGAGCGCCAACCCATGAGCGCAGTGCGCTATTTCAAGAGCGCAAAACGCTAACTGTTAATTGGCGCATGCGTGATTGACACGTGGTGCATTTGGTGCTGAGTGCCGGATGATGAGCACATTGTGCTAATATATGAGCGCATTGCGCTATTAATTCAATGGTGCCCACACGCATGACACGTGGTGCGCTTGGCGCTTTGCGCCAATCCTTGAGCGCAGTGCGCTAGTTCAAGAGCGCAAAGCGCATCTGATCAGTTTTATGATCTGGGAACAAATTTATGTTCATTTGAAAGAGACTGTCTCAAGATCTAAGAACAATTCTTATTTTTGCAGGAGATATTTTCAATCTCTTATGTTGATGAAAGGCTTTGCCTTTATAGATCCATGATTTGTGAGAAGAATTATGTTCTTCTTTATTTTATAATGAGATCTTTTGATCTCCTTTGTGAAAGACTTTTTGTCTTGTAGATCTATGATCTTTTTAAAGAAATGAATTCTTCTTTTTATGAGATGATTTCATCTCTGTGTTCATCATCATCATTTTTACCTTGAGGAAAGATCTTCTTGCAAGAGCTTGCTCTTTATCTTTGAGTTTTTTCAAAGTTTATGGGTTTTTTTTCTATCTCAGACTTGATGTCTTGGGGCCTTTATATAGGGCAAGTTGATTTGTTAAATCAGTTAAAGAGATCTTTCTCTAATTGATTTGGGGATGTTTCCCCATCATTGGATCTTTGATCCTAGAGCTTCTGTTTTACAAAAGGCAATCTTCTTGTTTTTCACAAGATTGAGAAAATCTTTCCAAACCAGAATTTTAATTCTGATTAATTAATGATTTATCATTATTATTAGATCTTTTGATCTAACGGTGGGGAATTTTATAATTCCAGCGCTGGCGCACCCGTGCTTTGCACGTGGTGCGCTGCTCAGAGCGTAGCGCACCCACGTTTGACACGTGGTGCGCTTCTCAGAGCGCAGCTCAGTTGGCGCTAGCGCACACATGCTTTGCACGTGGTGCGCTGGTCAAAGCATTTGACTCCTTAGCGTTGGCGCTGCTATGAAGCGCTGCTTCAAAATGTTTCAACTCTTGGCTTTGAGGCATTTGTTACATTTTTTGCATGTGGAGTTTTTCCCTTTATTATTATTATTATTTATTTTATTATATATATATATATATTTATTATTATTATTATTATTTTTTATTGTTATTATTTTATAAAGGAGCGGGTTTTGAGCCAAAATTTTGGTGGGAACAAATGCCCCCCACTACTTTGCCCACGTAAGTATGTACGTCGGTGAAGTAGTGCAGAGTTATGCATGGCCACAGAATTGAGGGCTTAGGAGACAAGTTTAGGGTCTTTGTAGCCTAAGACTTTCTTCGTCTTCATGAGCCGTAAGGGTCTCAAGAAGGTTTTTCTCCCTACTAGTCGAGAGGATCTCGTAGGTGCAAATTCTCCCTAGAAATCGTGAGGATTTCTAAGTGTTCATTACCTCCGTGAGTCGTAAGGATATCACTCGGATATTTTTCTTTACAAATCATGAGGACCCGTAAATAGCTTCTTTATTTCATTGGCGAATGTGGCTTTGGTAAATGTAGCCCGCAGATAGTACATGTTGATCTCCTTATAGAGCGGTGATGGCTTAGTAGACAGGGTTAGGATCTGTCACCTAAGACTTTCCAACTTTACGAGCCATGAGGGTCTCATAAAAACTTTTCTCCCTACGAGTCGAGAGGATCCCGTAGGTGTATTTTCTCCTTAGGAGTCGTGAGGACTCCTATGTGTGTGTTTTCTCTTGAGAGTCGTAAGGATCTTACAAGAGAATTTTCCCGCTTGCAAGTCGAGAGGACTCGTAAGTGGTTGTTTCCCTCCTTGTTGAGATTTGACTTTGGAGAGTGTGGTCCGTGAATAGTATGCAAGAGTCCAATTGGGACCGACTTGTAGGGCCCCAGTGCTTAGGAAACGGTTTTTTTAAAAAAAAATCCCCATTGCATAAAGCTTTGCCTTACGAGTCGAGATGAATCGAGAAGTTCTCGCAAGAATGTCCTAACGTCACAGTTAACCTCTGCTCTTTACAACAGAGGTCCGTTAGGGTCTGTGGTACTAGGGTTTTGCCCGTCGTACTGTCGCGTTGGCTGATGTATCTCTCGACAGGCAATCTTGCTGTTCGAGTAGCCTTGCGACTGTCGTGTCTCTGATACCTTCGGGGGCTGGACAAGACGTTTTCAAGCAATCTTCCTAGGAAGTTTGACCGTCGGAAGAGCAAGCGTTAGAAATTTTGCCATGCCGCTTTTTACTTGAGGTTTGGCTCATTTTGGAGAGCCCCGATGAGTCATAACTACTCCGCGCTGGTGTGGGATGATCTCCGATAGTCTTTCGGGTTTTATTTGATTTGCCGTCAAGACCCTGAAGCTAGGAATTTGGCATTTGCTTCATTTGCTGGCTTTGCGTCTGCTGTATCGAGACGAATGTCGCAGTTGTCTCTAGGTTGTTGGTGAACCGCCGAGATTTGGAACTAGGGATTTTGCCGTGGCTCCGTTGTTTGATTGTCGCGTCTGAATCCTGTTGGAGGAAGAACGTTGTAGTGACATCTCGTCTGCTGTATCGAGACGAACATCGAGGTGGTGACCACTCCATGTAAGATGATCTCCGATAGTCTTTCAGGTTTTATATGAGTTACCGTTAAGACCCTGAAGCTAGAAATTTAGCCTTCGCTTCGTTTGCTTTGGCGTGTCCGAATCCTGTTGGAGGAAGGACGCTGTAGTGACTTCTCGTCTGCTGTATCGACACGAACGTCGAGGTGGTGACCACTCCGCGCTGGTGTGGGATGATCTCCGACAGTCTTTCAGGTTTTATATGAGTTGCTGTCAAGACCCTGAAGCTAGGAATTTGGCCTTCGCTTCGTTCGTTTTGGCGTGTCCGAATTCTGTTGGAGGAAGAACGCTGTAGTGACATCTCGTCTGCTGTATCGAGACGAACGTCGAGATGGTGACCACTCCATGTGGGATGATCTCCGATAGTCTTTCAGGTTTTATATGAGTTACCGTCAAGACCTTGAAGCTAGGAATTTGGCCTTCGTTTCGTTTGCTTTGGCGTGTCCGAATCCTGTTAGAGGAAGGACGCTGTAGTGACTTCTCGTCTGCTGTATCGAGACGAACGTCGAGGTGGTGACCATTCTATGTGGGATGATCGCCGATTGTCTTTCAGGTTTTATATGAGTTGTCGTCAAGACACTGAAGCTAGGAATTTGTCCTTTGCTTCGTTTGCTTTGGCGTGTCCGAATCTCTAAGTTGTCTGTGAACCGTCGAGATTTGGAATGAGGAGGATCACCGTTGCTGATTTTTAGGCTGTAGATATTGCCGTTAAGATTTGGAACTAGGGATTATGTCGTTGCTCCGTTTCGTTGTGTCGCTCCCGTGCCTTACTGGCATAAGGAGGAACGCTGTTGTTGGTCTTATGGGATGCAGATACGACCGTCGAGACTTGGCTCTTTTTTCTGATGGAGCCTGGTGGGAAGGTATGGTTCCCTTTTTGTTTGTGTCCCTAGATTGTTTACAAGGATCGATGTGATCTCACCTGTAGGGCAAGAGTTTCATTTCATTTTTTTATTTCTTTCCGCGATGCTCTATAATTTCAGCTTTTTATACCGCGAAGGTCGCAATTGCCCAAACATTTAGGCTATTTTCGCGGTGCCAAATCATTTTGGCTATTTGTTTTGTTTTTACTCGCTGTTTTTTATTTCGAGTTACCTAACCATTTCGGCTATTTTATATGCATACATTTTTACTTGTTGATTTCGTTGCAAGTTGCCCCATCATTTCGGCTATTTCATATGCATTTTGTTTTTACTTGCTGTTTTTTATTGCGAGTGTGGAACTTGGAATTTGGTGCCAATCTCAGCATCAACATCGCTGCGACTAGAATATTGCCAGGAGCGAATCATCATTTGCCATGAAAGGACTTGGAATTTGATGCCAATATAGGCATCAGCATCGCTACAACTGGGATATTGACAGGAGCGAATCATCATTTGCCTCTGTCGATGTCGAACAAAGGTGGCTTAGCAAACAGGGTTAGGATCCCGTCGACTAAGACTTTTGACTTTATGAGCCGTAAGGGTCTCATAAAGGTGTTTCTCCCTACGAGTCGTGAGGATCTCGTAGGTGCGTTTTCTCCTTAGGAATCGTGAGGATTCCTAAGTGTGTGTTCTCTTATAAATCATAAGGATCTTACAAGAGTGTTTTCTTCTTGCAAGTCAAGAGGACATACAAGTGTTTGTTCACCGTGTGAGCATATCCCTAGTCACGGATGTGACTTTATTAGGGAAATGTTTATTCGCGCCCGTGGATTGTATACAAGGGTTAATATTGGGCCGCTTGTAGGGCAGCATTGGAGTTTGTGGTGGCCGCTTAAGAACAGGTTCAGATTCCTGTAGTTTAAGACTTTCAAATCTTATGAGCCGTGAGGGTCTCATAAGAGAGTTCTCCTTACGAGTCATGAAGATCTCGCAAGTGTAATTTCTCCTTAGGAATCGTGGGGATCCCTAAGTGTGTTGTTCCGTTGTGAGTCGTAAGGATCTCACTAAGGTGGTTTCTCCTCACAAGGTCGAGAGGACCTTGCAAGTGTCTTTTAACGAGATTGCGCCCTTTCGGGTTTTCACAAAACTCGCCGGTAGCCCTGCTGTTTTTACTCACGGAGCCCTTTCAGGTTTTCATCTGTGCCCATCTCGCTTGTGGACGTACCGTTTTTTTAATCCTCACGTCAGTCTGGGGACGGCGCGGGTTGGTAGTAGTTTAACGACGTTTCGGTCATTTGCCAGTTTTAGGACATAGTGGTCCATTGTTAGTTTAAGGACGTTTCGGTCAGTCGCCAGTTTTAGGACATAGTGGTCCATTGTTAGTTTAACGACGTTTCGGTCCGACGTTGCCGTATTTGAGGCGAATTTCTAGTTTACGGACTTCTCGGTCCATAGGGCTTTCTCTATAAATAAGCATGATACCCCCGGCATGTCTACCTTTTTAGGGGTGTGAGGTTGTGGTGGGTTCACCTTCCAATTTTCGGATAATGCGAACTTGCCTTGTTAGTATTGGTCTTCAATCAAGCCTTTGAAGACGAAGCAATCTTTGATTGGATGGCTTACTGCTTGGTGGTAAGGACAATAATTAGGATTGTTGACATCGCCTGGCTGCAATGGACATTTTGGGTCCGGCAGATTGATGAGTCTGTTGCGCATTGCCAGCTCGAACAGTCTCCTCGTTTTATCCTAGGGAAACGAGTAAGGACGTTCCAGTCTCTCCTCGAGGGATGGGCGTGGACGCACGTTGTTTTGGCGAACAACCGGCTTTAAGTTGCTCGGCTGTTGTTGAGTATTGGCGACGAAGGTCGCTTTCCCTTTTTCATTCCGAGATTCCAGCTTTGAAGGAGATGTTCTATGACCCATCTGATCCATTTGGGCTAACTTGTCAATCAAGGATTGGAACGTGGTCGGCTTGAAGAACATCATGAACTGGGAGATGGTCGCCTGAGGGTCGAGAGTACCCACAAACATGTCTACCGCAGAAAGCTTTAAATAACCTACAATTAACAACAGAAAGCTTTAAATTGCCTTCTTTAGCCATGGTTGCTTGCTCTATTGACTGAACAACATCACGAAGCAATGGTATTCCCATGCGATAGTTTACTGAGTTACCATAACCATTTAATAGAAACCCCTCAAAGTCAACATTCCATTGAAGCAAAGAAACCTAGCCAAATAAAGAAACATGAGATAATAATAATATTACACAAAAAGGTCATAGTGAAAGTAAGCCTCAAGTGCACGCAGAAATATATTGTCCAGTAAATCCTTTGTTTGGCGAGTTTTGAAATAATGTCTGAAATTAAATTACTAATAATTTGAAGCGCTTATAATTATCTCAATTTATGGCCAAGCCGTGACCCACCAGCACATTTCTAATAAAAATTAACGAAAGATATGATAAACAAACATCATCATGCCGTATAAGATGCACATATCTAGTAAGTTTCATCCATAACTAAAGCAAAGAAATAGGAGCCTTAAAAAGGAGTTGGTTTATGCTACGGCGCTCTATGGGAAGTGATGTATATACAAAGATGATCAGTGGATTATTTAGGGATATATTGAATGATCTTCTTGATCCAGAAAAAGAAAACCTATGATAGGTATCCTGGACTTGTGTAATGGGTTTTAGTAGAAAATAAGTGTCGCATTAACGCAATTAAAAACATGTATAATGGAGAAGAGCTTGTGTGAAAAGAATTAGGGGTTTATTTCTTAGTCTTTAGTCAATAGGCTGTCACGGAGATTGGATGGACACGGAAGGAAAAATTAGATGCTCAACATCAAGATGGCACATATACAACGTAAGAACCTGAACATCAAAATTTTCAATGTATACTAACTGTATAGTATACCGAATTACCAATATAAGAGGCCGAACAAGGAGAAAAAAACTCCAGTTTGAATAACAATAAAAAGAGTTTACCTCTGCAGGATTGAAAAGGCCACAAGCTTGATCCGTGATATCCAATATAGATCCTGAAATATGAAAAACAGTAATTGATCCGTGAGAGGGGGGGGGGGCAGGGCTATATCTATAATGCAGCTAGATTAAGAGGCTTCATTACAGCTGCTTGCAGAGAAACCACAAAGAAGCAATATCCTGCTTAGTTAAACTTAGCTGGTATCATCTGCCAACCTCAGAAGAAATGCTACCTAAAATGGGTTCTTTAATGGTATCAACAGCAGGCTCCTGATTTTCTATATATTTCTGGAAACATGAAATAGATTTATCATAGTTCCTGCCAAAGTTAACAGTTATGCAACTTTATAAAAGTAAAGTTGGAAATATTCCAGAAATGTTCACACTTTGCATGTATGAGATTTATAACCATTTATTATCCAAGAAGCGCAATGTCAGACGATACAGGCAATATTTTTAGATCAACCCACATTCATCTCTGTATAATTATTTGCACACACACGTATACACATGCGCGTGGATGCACACGCGCACGCTCACACACACATTTAAGGATGTTTTTGTGCGCATAACTGGTGCAGTTGGAAAAATCCATGATCATATAGAAATTTTAAAAAATCCAGGTTATTTCTGTGAGACCACTTGGACTAGAATAGATAGGATACCAATTAATCACACAAAGTGATACATATTCTATCATGTTTTCCATTTGATCAAAAACATTTAAATATGATTGATCATATAAAACTCTTAAGATCCTCCAAGTCAAACTGATAAAGCTACTTTACTAACAAAAGTTGAACCTTCAAAAGCTTAGCTACAGAAATATAATATATTGTTGAAATATCAAAGGTCGGTAAATACAGGAACTTTATTTTATAGATTGATTATGGCTAACATGAATCAATAAAAAGTAAGAAGCAACTAAATATATCAAAGGATTTTCCTTACTTTGTAAGTTTCGCGAGTGTCATAAAATCGTGAACAGATATCACTTGAACGACTTTCACTTATCACAGAGAAGGCACGATGCCTCCCTGGTCCGAGGCGTCCTTTCCCAGAAAACAATCCAAGGCCAAATGCCACAGCACTGGCTGATGCTCGAGGAACCTGTATCGTCATACACAAGAATTATTTGGCTTTTAAAAACACTGATGACTAATAATCAGATAAAATGAAAAATGAACATTTATTTAACATTCCTTAAAACCTAGGAAGCACCAAGACTTCTATTTGCTCAGCAGGTTCGTGTTCGAGCAGGTTCGTGTCCATCACGTTTCGCACACTCCAACACTCCATGTTCAACATGTTTGGCTATATCGGCCTAAATTGGATGTGTCTGACTCTTCTACATAGCGTAGAGGTTGTGAAATAAGAATGAGGAATATATTTGTGGACAAATTTGATACCTTCAAGCATACAAGAATATTAAACATTTTAAATATCTCCTATGGCAGACTAGACCTAGAACGAGTAAATATCCAAATTGATGCAAATGATGAAGTTGGATCTATGAAAATTGACACTAATTAGAAAGGCTTAATAAATTTTTTTTAACTCTTTTGGATTGTTTTTTTTTTTGTGCGTGTGTGCGCGCGCTCTCTGAAGGAAACTTATAGTTAGGGATGAAAATTGTAGCCTTGATTTTATTTTTATTGCTTATAAAGTTATACCGGTTCATGTTTCTTCTCATGGTTTTTTATATTTTATTTTATATATATAACACACACACACAAAATTAAAAATATAAATGAATAATATAGCTATGTACCCGTATACTCATTTTTACAAATTTTTCCATGTCCTGTGTCCATACTTCATAGCTTAAAGCAAGAGATACTTAATAAAACTCTTACAATTTGTTCTGTTTAAAGATGATTATGTTCAAATATAGTATTTTTATGATTTGAAAAGTAGGGATATGAATACTAGCATGGACTTTGATTGGGAAATGGGCTCACTCGTAGTTTAAGTCAAAGTAGTGCGGAAATTAATTAGAAAGGAAAGGAGATTTGTTGTGGAGATTTGTTATAGAGTTACAATGCCCAATTCACAAGATTGGGCTGGGTGGAATCAATATAGAGAAAGTTGTCATGGAAGAGATATCTAAATAAATCAGTGATATCTCCAGATATATCTTAAAGCAGTATGGTAGAAATTTCTATTTACTGGTTTTTCACTTGAAATAAATATTGTAACACACAGCTAGAGATAGTTTAAGAAATGTGCACTGTAATTTCAACAAAATTCCTTGTAGAATTAGCTCGCATAACATCTTTTCTTCAATAGGTTTGATTTACAGGATTTTATCTCACTTTTTTCTGAACTGTATAACATAACTGCCAATTTACTTACTGCAATTATGGCAAGCTAATTGAAATTCTCTGATCTCAATTACCAAAATATTACGGGAAGAAAAAAAATTGAAGTAAGAAATCCAGCCTGTGTTGCCCTAATTGAAAAGACACCTGGGTGATATTCCTCATCAAACAATTCCGGAAACTTTTCCCTAATTCTTTTTCCTAGAAGATACAGCTCATTTTGTCCTTTGCTAATCAGCTCCCCATCTTCCTGTATTCCTTCCCAAGGAGATCTCCATCCCCATAACCATGCTGGTATATTTACCAAGGACAAATTGTTCTGCTTCGCATCATCTTTTGCATCATTTAAAAGAACATGTAAACGAACTGCCAATCTATCTAACTCTTTGATGCATTTTGTGGTAGGGGAACGCATACCATGTCTCGCCTGTGACAAATATTCAGAAGAATCAAAACGTTAGCAGCTCTTTTGATATAAGACATGAGCATAGGAAATTCAGTTAGGTCATTAAATAATAATGTATACTATATAAAAGAAAACTGAAGCAACTAGTGATTGTTCCATTTTTATCAGGGTAAAGAAACCATACAGGCTCCATATATAGCTTTCATGCAACAATCCTTCACGTCAATGATGCTCATAATACACATTTCATCTAGCTCATACACGTCAGCTTACATAACGGAGTTTCTTTTGGATATGCAGGAGCTGTGAACAAAGCTGCTAGTGGAAATCTGTTATGTGCTACGTGGGTAATCTTAAAAAATCCTTGCATCAAAATATTGGCAATTATCTGCCTCAAGGAGAAACGGACAATAAACAAAAGTTCTTGTTAATTACTACTGCAAGAAAATTGTGGAAAGGCAGAAGTGGAGAAACGATTTAATTCCATGTAAAAGGAACTTGGGAGGCACGTGATTACTTAATATTTGTGTTAAGAGATAAGAATGTTTGAGAGGATATTGTTACTTAATGCTAAGGATTTGTTCATGCTGCTGTCCTGGACAGATATCTGTTTTTGTATTCTGTAATTTGCTAACAAGGTGGTGGTCCTCCGTTATCTGATTCTTGAGGGCATGAAAATCCTTTAATTCGATTATCACTATAACGAATATAATATCAGGATTTCACCCCTATACCAAAGAGGCAATCCCTGAAACATATCCCGATAAGATTTTCATCAAGGTAAGCAATGAGTACATACAGGTTGGATATTAACATCCCTGCGAAATTGGTGTTTCTATCATGATTTGAAAAGTCTAAGCCTTACACAAATTCGATTTTGGTTAAATGCAATATATTCTGTTCCTATCTGCGTTCTTGGCACTCTGTGAACCTTGAACATGTGATTTAGAGTCCCTGTCCTAATCATAGTCACAGATTCGCGATTCGGGATTAATTCGGCGAGGTCGAAAATTCAGATTCGGAGAACTATTCGGAAAAAATCGGCAGGTATTCCAGAAAAATTCAGCACGTATTCGGGAAATGTTCGGGAAGGATTTCGAGGAAGAAATTAATACATGTGGTGATGGGTTTTGATGTTGCTAATTATTCATTGTTTTTATGAATTATTCGTTGATTTTTTGAATTATCGGGAGCGTTCGCCAACGGCAATTAAATCGGAGATTTAATCAGCCGATTAAAAATTCACGAATTACTCGCGAATTCGTCGAATAATTCGCGAATTATGTGACTATGGTCCCAATCCCTGTAGGGTGTTTTTCGTCGTCCCATTGAGATGGTAATACGCGTGCGCTTATCAGGCGTACTACAGATTCCCCCTGCCTAGGGTAGGCCGGGGTTTATTGATTGTGGAAATCCGAATCTCCGGCAGCCGCGGACTAAGCTGCCGTTAATTACCCCTCGTCTTTGGAACGAGAGAACCTCCGATTGACAGGTTAAACTGGTCATGCGAACTCAATGTGCAGTGTACGTGTGTTTTGTTTTGGAGGGGGTTTGGATATATCGGGAGTCACGCAGAGTTTTTACGGGGGTCCCGCTACTCAGATAGCGGGCTGGGGGTCAAGGGGGCTAGCAGCCCCCTTGCGGGGTGCGGGACAGCGTCCCGTTAGAAATTATTTTCTAACAGGGACAGCGTCGTGGAGTATGTGTGTGTGTTTGTATATGTGTGTGTGTGTGTGTATATATATATATATATATATATATATATATATAAAGGGAAAGGGCTTCCAAAGAATGCGTGGGAAAAAACGCCAGCGCTTTGGGTGCTAGCGTTTTGAGCGGTAGCGCCCCACGTGCCAGGCACGTGGGCGCTCGGACGCTAGCGCTCTGAGCGCAAGAACGCTAGCGCTTTGAGCGCTAGAGCCCCACGTGTAAACACGTAGGCGCTCGTGCGCTAGCGTTCTGAGCGCGAGAGCTTTAAGCGCTAGCGCCTCACGTGTCAGCAGTGGGCACTCGGGCGCTAGCGCTCTGAACGCAAGAGCGCTTTGAGTGCTAGCGCCCCATGTGTCGGCACGTGGACGCTCGGACACTCGGGCGCTAGCGCTCTGAACGCAAGGGGGCTAGCGCTTTGAGCGCTAGCGCCCCACGTGTCGGCACGTGGGCGCTCGGGCGCTAGCGCTAGCGCCCCACGTGTCAGCACGTGAGCGCTCGATCAGCAAAAGGGACTTGGTCCCTATGATGGGATTTGTACTCCCAGAAATGAGCATTTATTATTTTGTATGTATATATATATATATATATATATATATGGAGTTAAACTCCTAGGCTATTTTGAAGCTGATGAACGGGGGGCTTCTCCCTTCGAGCCCTGGAGCTTCCTAAGATGGGGTTCCTGGAGATGGGTCTCCTTCTTCCTTTGTTGGCCGGATCTTGAAGATCAAGAAGTATTAGATTTTAAAAATCTCTTCTTTTTGAGATCTGATGGCAGATCTGAGTTCCCCTTTGTAGGTTTTGTGGTGAAAAACTATTTAGTTTTGGAAAAAGAAGAGTAAAACTCTTGATTTAATTCAAAAGAAAGAAGAAGGTTTATAACCTTCAGAATGGGAAAAGAGGCACAAACCCTAGATTTAGAGGGAAATGGAAAGTGTCTCTTTATTCATCATGTTGCCTTATATAGGCTTACATATTTACATATAGCCCCTTGGGCATTACAAAATGGCATTTTGCCCACCCCATGGCTCATGTGCCATTTCTTTTTTGCACATAAGCCATGGGCTTACAAAATATTGGTTTTATGCCCATTCATGCATAAAAAATTACATAAAAATTATTTATTATATGGTTTCATTTTGGCATGGGGAGGGCCAGCCGCTTCATGTTCGGACTCGACCTGGCTATGGGCCCACTTAATCTGGGCTTGGGCCCACTTGGCTTGGGGTTGACCATGACTTTGACTTGGTCAACCGGGGTGCAATTTTCGACTTCAACAAAGTGCCCCCATTAATAAATGCACACCACATATGTGAGTCGCGTGCATGAAATTGATGGATCTTCTTTTGCGTGGAGGCGACTTGCTTTGGTTTCCACTTTTTGGGATGCATTGCCCTTTTTACGACGTGGACGGTCGACGCTTGAGGCGTTTCCGAGACGGAGTGTTTGTGGTAGACGTTTCCCTGGCCCGGAGCGATTTGGTTCCCGCTTTGTAGGAAGCCTGCACTGCCCTTTTTGCGACATGGATGGTCGACGCTCTGATCCGGAGCGATCTGGTTCCCGATCTGTGGGTTCCTGCACTGCCCTTTTTGCGACATGGACGGTCGACGCTCTGATCCGGAGCGATTTGGTTTCCGATTTGTGGGAAGCCTGAACTGCCCTTTTTGCGACATGGACGGTCGACGCTATGATCCGGAGCGATTTGGTTCCCGATTTGTGGGAAGCCTGCACTGCCCCTTTTGCGACATGGATGGTCGATGCTCGACGCGTCTCCGAAACGGAGTGTCTGAGGTAGACTTTTCCCTGGCCCGGAGTGATCTGGTTCCTGCTTTATAGGAAGCATGCACTACCCTTTTTGCGACATGGATGGTCGACGCTCTGATCCGGAGCAATTTGGTTCCCGATTTGTAGGTTCATGCACTGCCCTTTTTGCAATATGGACGGCCGACGCTCTGTTTGACTTGCTCTGCTTCCTGCAGTGCCAGGGGTGAACTTGACTTGCTCCGCTTTTTGCGGTGTCGATATTGGATTCTGACTTGCTCTGTTTTCTGCGGTGTCGGAGTTGAAGTTGACTTGTTGATTGTGATTTGGTTGGTATCAGCATCGCTATACTGGAATATGGTACCAGGAGCGAATCATCATTTTCCTCTGAGAGGATTTTGGCATTGTTTTTTTTTCGGCATCTGCATTGCTGCACTGGAATAATGCCAGGAGCAACTCATCATTTGCCCCGGGAGGATCTGGGAATTGATTTTTTTTTGTCGGCATCTGCATTGCTGCACTGGAATAATGCCAGGAGCAACTCATCATTTGCCCCGGGAGGATCTGGGAATTGTTTTTTTTGTCAAAAAAAAAAATCGAAATCTAAATGGGGCCCACTTTGGTATCTTTTTGAACAAAAATGGTTGGTGGCTTAGCAGACATGTTTTCAATTTCGTAACATCCTAGTTCGATCATACGTTTCTTTTTCCATAATTTTAGAACTTTTAATCGGCAATTTTCTAAATAAATTATTAACTTACAATATTTAAATAAAATTCTAATATTTTGCCGCTTTATTAATATATCTTATAATACTTGTACATATGATGAAAACCCTAGCAACCACCACGATCACCCTCTGTAAGTTTTCCGTGATCCCTGTTTTTCCAGAAAAAAAGAATAAATAAATAAAATGAAATTGTGAGAAAACAGTGAACATTGGAAGGAAAATTTAGGATTTAAAACCCTAAGTTGATATAATTGTGCTTGATTGTGTGACTATTTATGTAGATATGTATGATTTAACCGATGAAATTTATCTAGGCGGATCGTATAACTCAGATCCCAAGTTGCACCTTAGCTGAGATCGTGCCCCGCATTTTCGTACATCGTTTTCCGTGATCGTTATCCTCAGACAAGTACTCTTGCTCTTTTCATTTTGTCGATGCAACATCGGCGATTATCTAAATTAGTTCTTAACCTATGCAAGTTTGGATATTAGAGGAAAGATGTTTCTTTCACGGTTTTATCATCTGTCCTTGTCGGAACACTTGCTGATATATCGCTGACTGTAAACTTGCAACTACAAATTTCATTATAAATTAGGTGCAATTTAGTTGTACAAAATATTACTAAATTTCCCCCCTAAAGTATGAGTGAGTATAGGCACAAAGTTATGAACTTTTTCTAAGGCTAATGGTCACATAAATTTTTCCTCATCGAGTTATACCTGAAAACCATTTCATTTGCTAATTACCAACTGCTGCTTGCTTTTTCTTTATGTGATACTATGGCATGATTATTATGCACAAGAATCTTTTTCTATGCTTTATACACATTCGAGACTCATGTTGATTTACATGTATAGAACACCTTGATTTGACATGCATATTCATGATCCATGTTATTTATATTAAATGAAATCATTAATTGGAATGCTGAACTACATGCCATGACACCACTATTCACCGGTTTTATTTCCATGCAATTACCATACCACAAGTTCCTGTCTGTTCAGCATTTGTAATTTAGTGATTTAATCTTTACCATAGTAGCTATAAATACGCGGGTGTTGGGGGTAGTTTGCGTGTGTGTTGTACAACAGGATCTCAGGAGTCCCATGCCGGCAGCTCGTACCGGGCTATATCAGTCTCATGTTTACAGCTCGTACCGTGCTATATCGGTCTCATGTTCATTCCACAGTTGGGCCCGTGTTTCCTAACCCCTGGGCACCACTCTTGGTTAGGATTACTCCTGCAGAGGTTGAAGCACACACTCGAGCTTACGATGGGATAGTTTACCTTTTAGTGATCGGTTAGGTTATGACTTAACCTCTTACATGTTTGTTTCATAGTATTCATGTATTTATTTATATATATGTTTTGCTTGCGTACACGGGCTTCACTACATTCATATATTCATGTTATCATACCACACATACACTTTATTCGTTGAATACTTGCTGGGATGTTCTGACATCCCTGAGACTTGCCATCTCAGGTTTAGAAACAGATTTTCAGGATGAGCATGATCGCAACGGCTACCAGGACTTTGCCGAAGATCGGTAACCGTAGATTTATTTTCACCCTTTTTAATTAGCTTTTAGCATGTGCGCTCTTATGGGACATTAGGACTTATGTATCTCTTTTGGATCTTATTTTATTTCCAAATCTTTTGTTTTGGATCTTTAATTGCATCAATTATCCAGTGGACTCATTTTTAGGATTTCTTGTGGTTTCATTGCAGCATGATTATCAGTATTATTTCTTTGGTATTGGATTTTATTATTGACAGGTTAATCTAGACAGCCTTATGTGACTATAGAAGGATTTTTCTTTACCGTAGGTAGCACGGCTGGCCTTTGTCGCTTTCCGTATTCCGTATTTTGGGAAGCGGGGTATGACAAATTTTATGGACCGTAAGGGTCCCACAAAAGCATTTTCTCCCTACGAGTCGAAAAGATCTCGTAGGTGTATTTTCTCCTTAGGAATCGTGGGGACTCCTAAGTGTGTTGCTCCTTTGTGAGTCGTAAGGATCTCACGCGGGAATTTTCTCCTCACAAAGTCGAGAGGACTTTGCGAGTGCATTTCATCTCTTTTTTACGAGTTTGCGCCCTTTCGGGTTTTCACAAACTCGCCGGCAGTCCTGCTGTTTTTACTCACGGAACCCTTCCAGGTTTTCATCCGTGCTCATTTTGCTTGTGGACATACCATTTTTTTTAGACTTTGAATGTAGTCTCACCAGTAGGACTTGGAGAGATTGGGATTGTTTTACGTCCGTGGATTGTATACAGTTCTGCAGGATGTGTGATCCAGACCGTAGGGCCGGAAAAATTTCGGGACTTTGTTGGCGTCTGCGTCGCTGCACTGGAATATGGTACCAGAAGCGACTCATCATTCGCCATTGGGGTATGAGATTTGGTTGGCGTCTGCATCGCTGCACTGAAATATGGTACCAGGAGCGACTCATCATTGGGATATGGGATTTGGAATTTGGTTGGCGTCTGCATCGCTGCACTGGAATATGGTACCATAAGCTACTCATCATTCGCCACTTGGGATTTGGGAAGCGATGGTTTAGGAGACAGGTTTAGATCCCTATCACCTAAGGCTTTTCAATTTTATGGGCCGTGAGGGTTCCATAAAAGCATTTTCTCCCTACGAGTCGTAAGGATCCCGCAGGTGTATTTTCTCCTTAGGAGTCGTGGGGACTCCCAAGTGTGTTTTTCCTTCGTGAGTCGTAAGGATCCCACGAAGGTTTGTTCTCCTCATGTATCGTGAGGACACATGAGTGGGTCTTCCCAACGGAGCATAATTCCAAAGGCAGAGAGCAGCCGCGTAACCGGTGATTATGATGGGGGATAGGTATGATGAGAATTATTTGAGCCCGTGGATTGTATACGGTGGTCAACTTGGGGACCAACCGTAGGGCCGAAAGAATTTTTGGAAAATTGGATTTTGGTTGGCGCCTGCATCGCTGCACTGGAATATAGTAGCAGGAGTGACTCATCATTCGCCGTTTTTTACCGCGATTGCTCTATCATTTCAGCTTTTCTTATCGCGAAGATCGCAATTGCCCCATCATTTCGGCTTTTCTTTATTTTTCTTTTATTTACACATTTTTTTGTTTATTTACATATATATATATATATATTTACATTCCCGGTTTAACGACTTAGAGGTCGACTGTTCCCAGTTTAAAGACTTAGCGATCTATCATTCCCAGTTTAACGACGTGGTGGTCCTCTTTCCTTGTTATAGCTCCTTGAATTTTGATCTTGGCGGAGCTGTATCGATGACCGTAGCTCTGTGACTTGCCGATACATCCGAGGACTGTGAGGTTTTTCCTAGCTTGTATTGGTCCTCTGCCCAATCTTTAAAAACACAGCAGTCTTCAATGGCATGACCCACCACCCTATGGTATGGGCAGTATACGGGATTGCCGATCATATTCATTTCACGTGGCCTCTTCGGAATATGCAATTGCAGACCGTTATTCAAGGCTTCCTCGAATATATTGCGGACCTCATCCCTCCTGAAGGAGTACACATTCTTCTTTCTCTCCATTAGAGTAGGTGCCCTTACCGATGCTGGTCCTTAAGACCAATCAGTCTTTGGTTCGCCCTTTTCAAATAATGGCTCATGTCTGGGAGGATTGGATTCCCGAAAGGCTTCGGTCTCCATTTGTATGAAATCGGCGATCGTAACTTGACTGTTTGCTAACACGCCTTTAGACGGTTCTATCTCTCCCGTCTCGTATTGCCTTTCGACCCAATCTTTGAAGATGAAGCAGTTCTCAATGGCATGACCTATCACCCTGTGATAGGGGCAATATTTTGGGCCGTCGGTCATATTCGCTTCTTGCGATCTTTTTGATTCTGGCAGTTGTAAACCGTTTCTTAGGACGTCCCTGAATATCTTGTGGACTTTTTCCCTTTTGAAGGAATAGACTTTTTCCAATTTCTCTTTCAGAGGCGATTCCCCCGGCGTATGTATCGGAGGGACTGGAGGCTGATTGCGGCCGTTTTTCGCGAAGGCGCTCCGCTCTTAGGTTGAAGGGGGTATCAGTTGGCTGCCTCCGGGTATCAATCCCTGGCTCATTGACCAAAATTTGATTCTGCTGTAATTGCAATCGGGCGACCTGGGTCGCGAGATCTGCCGCGACGTTTGCCAATTCGTCAACCTTGGACTATACCTTGGCTAACTTCTCGTCCCTGTCCTGAAGCTGCCTCTGAAGCCATCGAAATAATGCTTGTTCTGTAGTTCTGATTATGACAACCGGGTCATCTTTATTGCCTGAGCTCAATTCCCCAGGAACCACGGGCTCCTCTGGCTTATCGGCCTAAGCGGGCTCTTCATCACTTAGATCGAGCCGATGCTGGGCAGCGCAATCGTATCATCACCCTGGCTGTGAAGCATAGGAGGGTTCGTCTCTTCATGTCCGACCATATAGACAGTGTGGACCGCATACCCAGCCATCTCTTTATCTTTGGCGGCTGACTTCGCGGAGCGGTCCGGGCTTTAGAAATTCATATATTTTAACATGGCCAGAGCCCTAACCATTTTGTTGGCTCTGTATCTGAGTCGCTTCTGCCTCAGCTTCTCTGCCTTGAGCGCTTGGTATGCTTCTACTCTTCGGGAAGCCGCCATAGGCTGAGTGATGGGGAGGCTTGAGAAGACACCCAATCGAGCAATTGTCAGAGGCGCCGCTGGAGCTTGCCCGAGATGCCTTGTTGCTTTGTTGGTGTTAATGGCCTTGGCCCCCAGCTGGGGCCAAGGAAAGTCGTTCAAACACCGACTTGCGTTTGTGTTGGGGCGCCCTCGCGGCCATGGGATTCGGCCTTTTCCCCTTTGAGACCGGTTTGTCTGTTATCGGAGCTTGAGGAACTGGGACGGCGTTAGCTGACACGAACATAATAGAGCCAAATGGTAGCGGCTCCTCCTCCCATTATCGCCCGAGACTGGCCGGAAGGACCGTCATGGAGTCCATCTTCATCGTGTAGGAGACATGAGTTGTGTCGAGAGCTGAGATTGCCCTTGGAGACATTTTGTTGCGTCTGGAGATTGCAGTCGAAAGTCGTTAACCTGTAAACAGAAGCATGATTTTAGTACAGGCAAGAGACGTGTATATTGATTGAGTTCGCATGAAAGTCTAACCCGAAATATGGGAGGAGAGATAAGTCCCACCGGGCGTGCCAGAATCTGTAGGGTGTTTTTCGTCAGCCCGTTGAGATGGGAATACGCGCGCACTTGTCAGGCGTACTACAGATTCCCCCTGCCTAGGGTAGGCCGGGGTTTATTGATTGTAGGGATCCGAATCTCCGGCAGCCGCAGACTAAGCTGTCGTTAATTACCCCTCGTCTTTGGAGCGAGGGAACCTCCAATTGACGGGTTAAACTGGTCATGCGAACTCAATGTGCAGTGTACGTGTGTTTTGTTTTGGAGGGGGCTTGGATATATCGGGAGCCGCGCAGAGTTTTTACGGGGTCCCGCTACCCGGATAGCGGGCTGGGGTCAAGGGGGCTAGCAGCGCCCCATCAGAAAAAAATTTCTAACAGGGACAGTGTTGTGGAATGTGTGTGTGTTTGTATATGTATATATACATATATATATATAAAGGGAAAAGGCATCCAAAAATTGCATGGGAAAAAGCGCCAGCGCTTGGAGCGCAAGGGCGCTAGAGCGCTAGCGCTTTGTGCGCTAGCGCTTTGTGCGCTAGCGCCCCACGTGCCAAGCACGTGGGCGCTCGGGCACTAGCGCTTTAGGCGCTAGCGCTCTGAGCGCAAGCGCTTTGAGCGCTAGCGTCCCACGTGTCGGCACATGGGCGCTCGAGCGTTAGCATTCTGAGCGCAAGGGGGCTAGCGCTTTGAGCGCTAGCGCCCCACGTGTCGGCACGTGGACGCTCGGGCCATAGCGCTAGCGCCCGACTTGTCAGCATGTGGGCGCTCGGTCGAAAAAAGCGACTTGGTCCCTGCGATGGGAGTTGTACTCCCAGAAAGAAGCATTTATTATTTTGTGTGTGTGTGTGTATATATGAGGAGTTAAACTCCTAAGCTATTTTGAAGCTGATGAAGGGGGGCTTCTCCCTTCGAGCCCTGGAGCTTCCCCAAGATGGGGTTCCTGGAGATGGGTCTCCTTCTTCTTCCTTTGTTGGCCGGATCTTGAAGATCAAGGAATATGAGATTTTAAAAATCTCTTCTTTTTGAGATCTGATGGCAGATCGGAGTTTCGCTTTGTGGATTTTGTGGTGAAAAACTATTTAGTTTTGGAAAAGAAAGAGTAAAACTCTTGATTTAATTCAAAAGAAAGAAAAAGGTTTAGAACCTTCAGAAAGAGGAAAGAGGCACAAGCCCTAGATTTAGAGGGGAATGAAAAGTCTCTTTTATTCATCATCATGTTGCCTTATATAGGCTTACATATTTACATATAGCTCTTTGGGCTTTACAAAATGGCATTTTGCGCATCCCATGGCTCATGTGCCATTTCTTTTTTGCACATAAGCCATGGGCTTACAAAATATTGGCTTTATGCACATTCATGCATAAAAAATTACATAAAAATTATTTATTACATGATTTCATTTTGACATGGAGGAGGGCCGGCCGCTTCATGTTCAGACTCGACCTGGGCATGCGCCCACTTGATCTGGGCTTGAGCCCACTTGGCTTGGGGTTGACCATGACTTTGACTTGGTCAACCGGGGTGCAATTTTCGACTTCAACAATCCCTTGAACACAAACACAAGTCTTTAAGAATATTCCTCATAAAAATATATCTAATATACATTTAATGAGTTATTCGGTCAGCTCATAGTCTTGTAAATTTCTAAATAAGAAAAATCGAACGGCTCCCTGTTCCGAATAGAAATCACCAACACAAGTCTGCATAAAGGACTCTAAGTGAGGGTGTTAACCAATAGCCTGGATAACCCAAACCCACCCAAACATCACCCGGAAATTAAGGGCTCTGGAGAGATTTAAAGCCAGCCCGAATAAACACAGGTGGGTTTTCATTTTTCTCCAAACCCACCCGCACCTGAACCTGAAAAAGCACACACTAAACCCAAGCTTGGCTATATATGTATGTATATGAGTGTATATAAGAATGCGGGTGCGTTTAGATAATTGTCTGTATATTTGATAGCTTATCCCAAATAATTTACTCCTTAAGGGTGATGCATTTAACATTTTTGTCCATTGAATGTTAATCTACTCGAAGGGTATATTTGCAAGGTTGGTTTCAGCTTAGATGATAATGACGAAGACGACGATGTATTAAAACATTAAATACTTTGTGTGCTTAAGGTTTCAGTACGATGATACCCCCTTGGAGCTTCATTTCTCAGTGCATAACCAAAAATATCTTCATTCCAGGTCTATAATAATGCGAAACAACCAACCCTGAAAAGCTTCCCATCTATAAAGAAGCCAAAATCAAGGCCAGACCTTAATTTTAATTTTTTACATCACAAATAGGTATCAACCATCAGGCAATTTTGACCAATTTTGGCGCAAAACCTGACAAACCAGCATCTATTGAAAGGTGTGCTGTTTAACTGCATGTATCAACTTTTACCATTCATTTGTGTAATACAATTATTTCTCGCTTCTTGTATTATGCTAGCCCTTGGATTGCTTACTTGCTTTGCCCCGAAACCTTGACTAAACCAAAATGAGTAGCACGTCAAATTGTATTCACCCATTACCATATGCAAGTCAACTTTTTTCCTTCATATAACTAAACCTTACCATACCGAATGTTCGGACATATTTCTTTAGCTTTTAGTGGTATAGATGCATGAGTGCTTAACATCAAGCGTTAAACCACAAGATAAAACTGCTTAAATTGTGCTGCAGGTAAGTTCCAGATCTTGTATTTGTACTACAAACACTTCTATATAATTTCGTGTAAGAATTTAAGTTTCTCATAGATGTGTGTGCTCACAGAAGAACATTATGAAAAAGGTGTACACATATGTCCATATATACATGCTGGTTTGTACTATGAATAAGCATCCACAGTAAGCTACTTTGCCAGAATAAATACTTGCAAGAGGCAAAGTAAGTGCTTACATAGAGAAAGCTGATATACGAACAATATCCTGCCCAAAAGAAATTCTTAACACTACACAGATTGTAACAACCAATATAATATATAGCTGCAGCCATCAAACATCATCTCTACTGACCCTAATATAGCCTTCTCAGCCAATCATTAATTTAGTTCATGCCCAATGTCATAGCATGCCCATCACCGTCTTTCTAATGTGTGTGCATTATTTGCTTTTGTGGAAATGCCTCTTGCATGCATGTATTTATGCACGTATTTATGCACGTATTTATGCATGTATTAAGCATAAAAGGAAACAATGGGTAAAGAGAAAATTGGTTCCTAGAATCTAAGGACCCAACATAATGCATAGCATTCATACTTCGAGGTTGGGTAACGGAAGCCAAATTTGCATGATGATACATGTAAGCATATAAAACGGCCTTTGTTTGCTGTATAAGATACATTCATAAGGTCTAAGGTGCACAATGACCAACTGTATTCTTATAAAGAGTAGAAAATTTCAAAGATTATATTGATATACAAAACAAAAGACATGCAAGAAACCCTAAGGATATATTGTCATTAGAAGTTACCATAAGATTTAGGTGAATTGCACTGCATCCATCAGGAATAATAAAAGGCACAACGGAACCCGGATTAGCATCCTTTGCTGCACCATAGCTGCAGAGTAGAATGTATAAAATGACCATGGAATGCAGGCTCAAGTTAAGTAGTAACTCACATAAAGGGCGCAAAGAAAGCAAAAATGCATAAGTTGTTTATATTTTGTTTACACAATAATGTACATTTATAAACCATGAACAAAGAATGTCCCTCTATATTTTGATCTTCTTAAAACTATGCTCAATTTCATAAGCCGGAGGAAGTTTTGAATGTCTAAAGGATTCCCTCGCCTTTCCTTTATGTTTCCTCGCCACCGAAGTCCTTCACTATATCCTCCTCACCTCCCAAAAATGAAAGAAAGAAAGAAAGAAAGAACTTATTTCCTTAAAGATGAAGAAGACTTCATACACAAATCGTTTTAATCTTTTAACTTTTTATGCAGAAATCATGTATAGAAGTGCAAACATAATGATTCACGAAGAAGATTAAGGTCCTCTAGGAGGTCACTGAAAGAGCGAGAACCAAAAGTTACGACAACACCCCCCCCCCCCAAAAAAAAAAAAAAAAAAAAAAAAAAACCAAAAATGGCCCTCGGAAAAGAACCACCCAAGGGCAGAGGAAGAAACTTTTTATTGCAGGGGGAAATGCTTATATGATGCTCGCTACGCATACAAAAGCCCGCAGAGTATGATAACTTTATATAGAAATAATGGAACTTTGGGGTGTCATTGGATCAACTTTTTGGGTTTGGATCTTACCAATCATGATTCACGAAACAACCGCATAACATAATATGCGGCTGAAGAGATTCAGCCCAAAGTCCATGCCATTTGCTTGCTATGATCTTCATAAATTGCAATCACGAATGAGGACCAGGGTGGGGGATCATGGTAAATTCACACTATGTTTCTTACAATGCATCCTCCATTCATGTGGAAAAGGGCACCGAAGTTTTCTTAGGAATCTCGCGGTTTACGTTCATTAAGGATTCCCACTTTTGTTCATTAAAGATCACAACAACCGCAAAACATAATATGTGGCTGAACCGATTCAGCCCAAATTCTACGTCATTTGCTTGTCGTGAATCTTGTGATCTTCATAACTTGCAGCCAGGGGTGAGGTACAGCATGGGAAATAGTAGTAAATTCCACTATGTTTCTTACAATGCATCCTCTTTTCATGTGGAAAAGGGTACCGAAGTTTTCTTAGGGCTCTCATGGGTTGCGTTCATTTAGGATTCCTGCTTTTGACTGAAAATCCATCAAAGGTTAAAGATGTTTGTTTCATTCGCTAGGTGCGTTCTTTTGGGAATGAGGTATCATGCACATCTTGAATTGGAGAAGTTTGAGGCTTGGCGAACAAGGAAAATGAGAAGTGAATATAACTTTTTTCAATCCTCTATCGATTTCTTGAGCAATACTTCTCTTCTCACGAAGATCATAATTGTCTCTATGTCTCATTCCACAACTATAATCGTGTTGTTGGAGCTGGAGCTACTTGTCTTTTGGATAGAAAATGAGTACAACCGATGTATAGCTAGAGGGGGCACAGACCCCTCTGAGATTTAAAAAATAAACTAAAATAACATTGGGGTGTTGGAATTTTAAGAAAGTGTAATATATTTCTAGTCCATTGATATATTAGCAAGAGCATCTAGCCTAAGTGGTAATATTGATTGTCCCACATTAAAAAGGGGGTTTTAAAATCTCACTACCCACGTAATACATTGAAATGTGCGTTGCGTCTTTTCTTTGTAAAATGAGAAAGGAATCTCTATAGACAATAGGATTGATACGCTTCATTGTAAAACGGTGTGGGATATGAAGCCTTAAGGGAAAAAACGATAAACAATATAATGTTGTTTTTCGATGATAAAATTAATTCAAGATTTTGTTCTCTAGTCTATATGTGATGGTTTGGGTAAACTAATCCTTCGATTTATTAATTTAGGTATCCCCTGATTATCTGTTTAGGAAAGTACTTCGTTTTCCCCTATTTTCTACAATTACATCATTAAACCAATCAACTTTAAAAAAAATTCTTTTTAATTCATCTGTTGACAATCAAGATCCAACTTCATGCGTCACTAATCATAACAAAAATTCTAAAATGCTATAAAAATAAGGGAACAACAAGAGGCATACAATTTCACAGAAACATTGCAAAGGGATTTTAAAATAGCAGAAATTTGATCGAATTATCTCGAGAGAGAGAGAGAAAATCATTGAGAAAAAAGAGGGGACCTGGTGACGGTGGCGAGATGCTGACGGACGTCGAAGGCCTCGTGTGAGAATGATGGAAACGATGACAACGTTGAGAGAAGCGCGAGAGGAAGAGGAAGAAGACGAGGGATCTCCACTGATCAAAGCTTGAAGAAAATGGGGGAAATGGACTTTTACTACCACCGTTTTTTCACTAAAGTACCTTATACTTTGTTTATTGCACTAAACTCCCTCCTTGAGGACATTTCGAAGGGGCCGGAAAGAGGGTGTTCAAACCAAAGTTTCAGGGATTTTAAACAGCTATAGTTAAAGGTTATTTTAGTCTAATTTACGCAAAAATTAAACTTTTTTTTGCTTATGCCATACACATGGATGTCAATGTATGGAGGTTAGGAGCAGTGTCCTAATACCTCTTAATTTAATTGTTATTGTAAAGGTACCAGAGCTTCCAGTACGTTACCAACGCATCTTGTTCGTTGGTATTATTACTTTATTTATTAGATAGGTCTCTTTTTAAGGATATCATGCCCAATCAGGGCAAATATCATATTTATGTATAGCAATGCCCTAATTATCTCTGCTATTATAATCACTATACTTGCCTCAGATAGCGGCAGCAAAGAAATAAAATGTTGAATTTTTTTAACAGATATTTAATAAATACAATCATTAACCGAATCAGTTATAACTATACAATTATCTTTACCAATCTTAAATAACTGCTAGAATCATTGTGAATCATTTTGAAAATAAATTAACCATTATTTTTTTGAATTCAAATTTAAGAAAATTAAACATTATTTTTATTTGAGCACATGCATGGCACGTGCAAAAATACTCATGCTAAAATAATTAGAGGGGACACCTAAATCATTGCGATGAAAGGTATCAAGCTAGACGGGCTTCAAATTTTTCATTGAGTCAAACAGATTAAGGTTTAAAGCTGAATTGATTTTCTTTCCTATAATAATTGCAAGACATTTGCAGCAAGATGTAAAAACTGTAATCAATATTTCTGCTATACTAATGTCAAAAAGTGGTGTACTGAGCAACTCTTCTAATTTGCCGTCACCTAAACACCAATGACGTTTTGATTTATTATGTTATGTGCAATACACATAATTAAATTAATAAGATACAAAATAATACACATGTTACTTTTTTAAAATTTAAATCGCCTTTACTTTTGTTTGAGAAATATCTTAAATACTTTTACTTTAGATAATAACGATTTTTATAATTCATTTACGATAGGTAACTTATTAAATTTTTAAGAAATAAAACTTCAGCGAAAAACCTTTAAAGTCTATATTATTTTTTAAAAATTCTTAAATCTTTGCCATGTTAAAATATGCAAACATGCATGGTACGTGCTAAATACTGGTTTTTTTAACATTAATCTTGAGAGTAAATTTTATTACGAGGTAAATTTAATAAAACACAATCGACACTCTTCGGGATTTCGGGATCCTAGAGATAAACACTAATGGACTTTAATATTGTCATATATAAACCTCTTAAACTGGCAATTGAAATCCTTACTTTCAATAGCTCATCTAAGACAAGAGTGGATAAAATAACAAGTAGAATCAGGTTTGACCCAAAGACATCCAAGAGCAACCACCAAACATGCGATTTGTTTTTGAATAATATATATGTTGTGTCCATAACCTATGCAAGTGGGATTTGAAACTAAACCTCTTGGTCGACTGCAAGTTTGCACCATAAGACTATAGTGGTTACTCGCCAAAACAATCAAACGGCGATATTTTATGTTTTTTAAGGAGAAAAGTAGGATAAAACATCCTACTCAATAAAATAAATTAAAATTTAAAATATTTATAAGACAAAACATGCATGCCTCGAGATAAATTATGGAAAACAGAGATTTTTTATGTTTGAGAAGAAAACAAGCAAACAAAAGAGGCTAGGCAATATAATTGGTAATTTGGTAGTGCGCTCAAGCATTATATCAACAAGAATGGCATTTAACAAGAAAGAAGGTCAATTCAGCTTTTTTTATTGTTAATTGTTGCAAGATATAACAGGAATTTGGGGCAACATTTTATTCAACCTTAATTTTAAATGCAAGAATGATATTTTTTTATATCAAAATTGCAGCTATATGTGAATCTGATCGATCGGTTTCATAACTAATAGCAATCAAAGGCGGCTTTCAAAAAGACCAGATTTATTATAAGGGTAAATTTCATAAAACATAGCTGACTTTTTGGATTTTAGAGACAACACCGATGAACTTTACTAATGTCATGAAACCCTCCTAATCCAGTAATGTTGTTTGAAATCACATTCGTTAACTCATGTAAGGCACGAATGGATTGAATAGCCCTAAAGTGGTCCCAAAATAAACTGACATTTTCTTTTTTTTGTTTCTTTGATAAAAATAACATTCATTTTTGGGGAGTATGGGTTCAAGAGGTTTCTAAAGTTCAACGGTGTAGAATTCCTGAGAATTGATGATGTTTTAAAATGTGTTTCCCACTTATAATATGTCTGCGTCTATCACATTCATGAATTTGGCCATATTGGGGATTATACAAATTAATTCTTAAATTACCTGCATCCTGCCACGTTTATTAGTATGCTTATGTGTTATTCTGCCATTAGCTAGCTGATGGTGACGATGCTTTTACCAAGAGGGAAATATACAACTCCAGGCGCATGGCAAATGCTGTACAGATTCAATTTTATATATAGTCCCACATTGGAATCTGTCAAAAACATCAAATACATTTTTAACAACAAATTATTTCTAAGTGTCTGTTGAAGAAGGCATTGAATATTAACGATCCCATTTCCTCATTAATTCTTTACACCTCATTTCCGCATCCCTTTCGGAATATAATCTTATGCCCTTTATGTCCCACACAAAATTTAACAAGAAACTTTCTTAATGATACCAAGATTTCTTTCCAGTTTTTGGCCCATGCCAGGCAAGGACTTTTATAATAACACTAGTTTTTCACACATATCATGCACGTGGAAATTGATCATTTTTTTTATTAATTAAAAACATATAATTGATAATCTCACATGTTCCATGATTGATGGAGCTCTGAATCTTCTTCAGATGTTGCCTTCCGTTGATCTACAACGAGCGCTAATGGATAGCTGTGATTGGATTTGAGGGTTGCCTCTCAATACGTGTGGATCTCATTGGGCTGGATATGGTTGCGGCCGAGCTACTTGCAAGAAAGATGGTGGTGCCACCGAGGATCTTTCGACAATCAAATTAGTCGATATATTTTGGCAGAGTAACGGCCTATTGGGGTCGAGTTGGTTTACATGAGTCGTCTGAGAGAGGGATTTATATAGTGGCAGCCATAGGCTGACGGGCGCGAGATTCACGCCGGCCGTTACGCCCGCGTGAAAGGCGGGATACCCCGTTAATGACGAGATACGCTCGTTAATGGGAGAATGCGATGGCGTGGAATGCGGGATAGTGGGCGGCGGAAATCTCGCGTCTGGCGAGATTCGCGGAGCCGTGGCAGAGACGCCTGTGATCAGTGCTGTGGGTCGGTCGATGAGACCGAGAAATCTAAGCTCGGCGGGAGGCTCGGGAACGGGCGGGAGGCTCGGGAACGAGCGGGAGGCCGAGCGAGCTTGGTTCGGTGATAGCTCGGAGGAGAGCCGGCAGTTGTTTGTAAGGCGAGCATGAAAGTGGTCTGGAAGGCCACTGAAGGTTGAGAACATCGTCGGGCGAGGGTCCGGGGCACGCTTCCAATGTACCGTTCTTGATCCTTTTTCGTAGGCTTTGGGACACGTCACTTGCCACGTATCATGATCTGGGGAAATACCACTTCTGAGCATCATCATTAGCCCCCCACTCTCGTCACGACCTATTCATGGGTCAGGTCGAGAGTGGTCTGACCGATCACCCGGGGTAAGCTCTTATTTGAAAATATCGTCGGTGCGTATTTCCGGACAGTTAGTTGTATTTTCTTGATGACGTCAGCGGATCAGGGGAGAGATCTCGCATTAAAGAGGAAGCACCGATTCGTGTGTACGTTCGTCGAAGCTCCAGCCTACGATTCTGGCGCTGGTTGGCTGACGCGACAGGCCGCTGGTGTTCTCGCGCCCGATGGGACACACCCAATACGCGTGCGATTCGTGGAGCGCCGATGGCCGTTGAATGCGAAGTGTTGTTTTGGCGGGAGACGATCGGAGCCGTTGGATGTGTACGCCGGCTGCTATATAATAGAGGCGGGATCCTCTTTAGGGTCCATACCTCACCATAATTTCCTCGTCCCTTCGTGTGTTAGCTCGGCGCTCTTCTCCTTAGGTCGGATTCCTTGTGTTCTCTCCTGCGAGAACTCATCCTTTTGATCAGGTTAGATGTCTTTTACCGAGGAGTCTGTAGAAATAGTCCGGGTAGAGTCTAGGGAGTCTTCTGTAGCTTCCTTTTCTGCTTCTTCCTCTTCCTCTTCCTCGTCTGAGTCGGAGTCCCCCCGGGAAGTTAGGGTTAGTCATGCTCCCCGGGGTCGTGCGACGGGGGCGGTCCCCAGAGCGCAGGTCAGGGGCGTCCGTGACGCGTCTTCCATACTGAGTCATGCGGAGGAGCTTGCCACCATCTGGGCTCGCTTCCATATCCCTCCCGGCTACTTGCTTCGTCTGGTCGGGGAGGGGGAGAGGGCAGACCAGGTACGGGGCTAGGAGATTGCTTTGTACCTGGAAGCCTTTTGGGCCGGAATGCGCATGTCCTTCTCCTCCGAGGTGAATGCGGCGTTGAATTGTTTTCAGTTAGCCCCGGGCCAGTTAGTGCCGAACTCTTGAAGGATTCTTCTTGGGTTCCTGATCCGGTTGAAATTGCGGGTGATCCCTTTCAGTCTGAGCCTTCTTCTTTCGTCTCTCTGCTACAAAAACCACCCCGGCACTCACAAGGACGAGCCGAGCTGGGTGTACATTTCTTTTAGAAAGCGTCGGGGAGGTGCTGCCGGGTCGGGGGTCGTCGTAGTATCTTCTTCCATCCATGAATAGAAGAAGAAGTTTTTGTTTGTCGGGCCATCCGAGGGTAAGGATTGGCATGTGCCCATCCAGTGGCATATGGCCGACTGCCCGCGGCTGAGGCGGGCGAATGATCCCGACGCGGTGTCGGTGTCGGAATGGGAGCTCCTCCCCCGGGCCGATGCGCTTCTGTCCGAGCAGGCCCTTATTTGGGCTGGGCTCAGCCTCGCTCAACTTGCGGGTAAGTTGGGAGTTTTTAGGCGACCTGTTTAGACTTGGGTATTCTTCTACTTTTTCAGGCATTGCTAACTTCTTCTTTGTATTTTCGTCTTGTGCAGGTGCAACATTTCAGAAAATATAAAATATTATTTTTAGAATTTAATATTAAAATAATATATTTCGCGAAAACTACCCGACTTGCGAAATTGGGGTTTTCGTAAAATGGTATAAGTATATACCAATAATTTGTGAATTAATTGGAGATTTAAAATGATTTATTAATTTAAAAATATGTTTATCGGATTTGGCATTTTTATAATTAATTATATGCAGTTTGGATAAAACCTGATTAGTGCACTGCTAATCGTGATTAGGCCAAATCCGTGTTTATACAGTCTTCCATGGTTAGTGCACCATATCATGTTGCATTTTAGTTACGTGTTATTTTAATTATGTTTGATGTTATTTGTGGGAGGGGAAAAGAGAAGAAAAGAGAAGAAAAAAAAAGGGAAAAAGAATGAATTAATTGAGAGTGAGAATAGGAGTGAGAGTGAGGGTGAGAATAAGAGGAAGAGAGAGAGAGAGAGAGAGAGGGGGCAGCCATATCTTTTCCTCCTCATTATTTTTCATCTCCTCCTTCATCCTCAAGCTTCCCTCCACCTCCACCCCAAGAAATCACCTCAAAATCTTCATCCAAACACTATACTCCCTTCATTAAAATTGATCCCTACCTCATCCTCAACACTTTGGACCAAGAAAAGTGGGATTTTGGAGACTTTGGACTTCTAGGGTTTTTCTTGGTTGCATCCATGAGGTATATTTCCCTTCACTTAGTTAGTTTATGTTTTCCTAGCATTCTAGCTAGTTTAGAATTGGTTTAAGGTGTGGATTTGTGAACTTGGAAATTCCAATAGAAGGATTAGGGTTTGAGTTGTGTTGTGGTGATGTGTAGTGGCTGTTGTAAGACCCTTAGTGCTGTTTTTACCGGCCCAGACCCGGATTAGAAACCAAGATACGAACTTTAGATTTGTCGATATCGGGTTTTTGTGGATTTAGTGATGGTATTTAGAGATCTGGGATGACCCGAGACCATTGTAAATAAAGTTTCCTTGATAGTGAGACGTGCAGGTAACCATGAAGAACCCCTAGAAACCTGATCCCATCCCTTCACTTTCTGGTCGCAGATTTATTAGTATGGGCCGCAAATTGCAGCCATGTCGGGAGGAAATACATTGAATTTTGGTTGGTGAGCCCCTTAAGTAATATTTAGAGCAACCCTATATGCAAAATTTCCTAGTTTGGTCTAGGGTGAAATCTGGGAGCACATTGGGGTGCTTTTGGTTATGTTTTTCGTATTTTGGAATGCTTGGTTTTGATATTTGGATTTGTATTTGGCTGTTGGGCATTTTTACGTCAACAACAAGGGTTGTTTGATTATTTTGCATGCGTAGGCCATAGGTTCTAACCTATGAGCGCATTGTGTGCCGTTTTGGTTTTCCGGACTTGATGTTAATGGCGATTTCGATTGTGTATCATTGTAGGTACCCTCGCGTGGATTCCGAGGCGACGGAGCATGGCGTCATCGATTTCGGCAAGCAAGGATCAGGTGAGTAGATCTATATCTACGGGGGAAGTCGGGTGGATGTCGTATAGCACCCCCGCAAATTATAAAATGGAAACCGATCTCTAGCATACAGTCGTAGAAACCTAGATTAGGAAACTAGGAATATGGTTTAAAGGATAGTTAGAGATGATAATAGTGATATGACTTATAAGCATGTAGTTGCAATATAATAGGTATGAATTTTAGGGTAGCATGACACTTGATGTATAAGATAAATTGTATATATAAAATTGACTTGATACATTACATTAATGTAATGGAAAAGAGTTTACGTTGTGATATGACGACTTGGTGTGATATGTCTTTATATGGATACGAGTCGATATGTGATAATTGATACCTTTGCCGGTCCCATGATCTGAGATTAATACGGATGTGACCTGAGAGATAGGTATATATATGGATAATGTTGTGGATCTCGAACGATAAGCCGTACGAGATGTGAGGTCCGTACCCTCCTTGTCATATAGGTTGTTAGGATCCCAAACTGTTTAATGATGTCGTACGATGAGTTACCGTACATGATGAGTTAATTTATGTTTGATCCATACCCTTGACTAGAGGAGGCCGATTGATAGATTCACCGACTCGGTCATGTTAGATACGTACACCTTATACCTTTTAGCTGCCAATTTACTTTATGCTACGTTCATGTCATTACTATTGCATTTCATATACCTGTGCTAGTACACATACATCATTATCGATAATGCGTATGTCACACTTACACAGATTGGCCGGCTTACACACTTCATCATCGATAATTGCCATGTCACTACACAGTAGAATTGCTGCATCATGAAATGACTCTTTGCATAATTTACTTGCTAGAGTTATATCTTGTGAAACTTTCCAGTCATGTCATAAAGATAAAATGACCATAGCTCCGTTTATTGGAAACAGAGAAAGAGTTAGTGAACTCTTGGGATTGATACATGCTGATGTATGTAGGTCCCCTGTCTACAAATGCCAGGACCAGTTCTTTATACTTCATTACATTCACTGATGATCTCTCAAGATTCGGACATATGTTCATGTTGAAGCACAAATCTGAACCTTTTGAGAAATTCATATAATATAAGTTAGAAGTAGAGAACCAAAACGGGTATAAGTATTATGTCCTATGATATGATCAGGGAAGAGAATACCTGAGCACGGAATTCCTGGACTATTCTAAAGGAGAATGAGATTCTCTCTCAACATTACTCCTCCGTATACACTACAGCACGTCGGTGCATCGGGGCGGAGTAATCACACCCTATGTGATATGGTATGCTCTATGATGAGTACTACTGAGTTGCCTATTTCCTTTTGAGGGTTATGCACTTGTGAAGCTGCATACCTATTGAATAGGGTTCCAACCAAATCAGGTGCCTACCACTCCATATGTGGTATGGTATGGGAAGAGACCATTTCTTAAGGATGTTAAGATTTGGAGTTCTTCGGCCTATGTTTAAAAGCAAAATCCGGACAAGCTCGAGGCAAGGTCAGTTCTGTGGAAGTTTGTTGGATATCCCAAGCATTCGCAAGGGAATATCTTCTACCAAACTGAGGAGCAAAAGATGTTTTGTTTCTCAGCATGCCACCTTTTGGAAAGGGAATTTCTTGTGAAGAATTTAGTGGTCATGAGGTAGAACTGGAAGGAGTTCTAGCTATACAAACTACAGCTGATGATTTGGTAGAACAGGAGGATTCAATAGTTTCCAATGAAGCTCAGCCTCTCCGCTGATCTGGTAGGGTTCCTCACCCACCTGAGAGATACTTCGGTTTTCTCTGTGACAGTGAGAGCGAGGATTGCATCATGAGATGATGACTCAACTAGTTTTGTAATACCCTAGTTCATTTATACCAGTTCTATTTTGAGTATTTCTTTATTTATGGTATTTTCCTGATTTATTGTGTTTTGGGTGCGAATAGTGTATTTGACATTTGTATTTGCATCCGACCTGACCGGCTTGCTGGAAACCAATCTTGATTCCGGTTTATCATTTATCCCGGCTTGTTTTGTGGATCCGTGCATTTTTATTTTTTTATGTACTACATATTGGCATTATATCTGGCATCTGCATTTTTTAATATAACATATAAGATCAAGTAAAATATTTTAAAAATATCTAGCATGGCCTGCATCATACCCCTAACCATATCGTAGCATCCGCGCATCTTGTTCGCGTCCCGTTCAGTGTAACGAACCTGTTTGGATGGCTACGGACACGTGTGTGCATCCGTTCTTGGGGGTATGCTTTTTCGTGACCCGGATACTCTATTTTAGTTTTGGTTGACACGTATATTAACCGTATTTTCAAACCATAATTTTAGACCCGACCCGGGTATGTCTTGAACTATTTTTGTATTAGCAAAAATCTCAAAATTTAACTAATATTTTATTCTTACTAATTTAACTATTAAAAATCATATTAGCATATATTTTTTGTTTGAAATTTTCTTCAAATATTTGTTCTATTATTTTTCACCGGCCTCTCTCTCTCTCTCCTCTGCATATATATATATATATATATATATATATATATATATAAATTTTCTTAACCTTTTTTTTACCCCATGCACCGTTCCCCACGTACACTCTCTTCTTTCTCCTTTCATTTTTTTTTTCTCCCGCTTCATCGCCTCGTCCTCACCGTGCCCACGCCTACGCGTCGTGCTCGTCGCCGTCTCCTCACCGTCGGCATCCCATCTCCCCGACCTCCTCGTCCTCCTTCTCTCTCCTCCTCTTTCCCTCCTCGACCACCTTCTTTCCCCGACTGCAACCCACGTAAACCCATCGCTGCCCTCGTCGGCGTCATCCCAGCTTCGCCGTCGCCACCACCCTCATCCTCGTGACCACCTTCTCCTCCATCTCCTCTCCCTGCAAACCATCACCACCTCCTCTAACCCCTGCTAGAACCGAGTCCTAAGAACCCACTGCCTTCACCTCACCCTCGCCTTCACGCCCATGTCGTCGGAGCTCCGACCTCCGTCGTCGCCATCCCTATCACCACGACCTCCTCTCCTCCTCTTTGCACCCCGACCAGAACCCTGCACACTAAGAACCCCAGCACCCGCAGCCTCTACCCATCGCCGAAAAACCCACTGCCTTGCCGGGGACCTCGTCGTCGACGACCCATGGTCGTCATCACCCCTCGCCTCTGACCCTAGAGCACCAAACCCATAGAACCACAACCCTTTTCTTCTTCTTCTTCTCTTTTCTTGGATTCACATTTCCCGGTCATCGCTGGAGTCGTGCTCATCGCCGACAATCCGGACGACCCTGTGGACATCCCCAACCAACGTGGTCACGTTCTTGCTTCGCTTGGTCCTGTTCCTTACGCGCGCGTGTGCATTACGACGTTTACCCGACGTCGGACGTGCCGTACACACCCATCGCGAGATCCGTTCAGGCAAGTTTATCTTGCTACATGTTATAATACTTATCTTGCATCCATATTGTTGGATATGTATGCCCTAGAGGCCATTATTGTATAGTACTAGTTTGTATAATACATTTTGGAAGCTTGGGATATATACATGGGTTTGCGACAGTCTTGCTCAATATAGTTGTATGCTACTTGGTTTGTTTCTATCTTAATATGTGTGTATGTTTCTTTTGACATATCGCTAATACATATTGATGGGGCCTTTAGGATCTTTGCTTGACTACCAGCGTTGTGATGGCGATCACACTAGTGGGGGCTGGGTAGTCTATAAGCACATCTTTATACAGGTCCCTAGTCGTAGGATTATCGAGACAGGGCATCGATACTCCAGAGTAGACTGGTGCATACGCTTCTCGTCCCAGCAGGGAAGATGGTCTGTCCCACAGCCATCAGTACGTCGTACTGGAGATAGTATGCAGGTGCTCGTTAGGTTACGAGTACACTGGACAGGACTCGTTGGGGACTGCTGGTTGGTATTATACCTATCGTCAGTTAACAGTTCCCAGGTGACATGAGTACAGCTTAGTCCGTTGACTTGACACTGTAACTTCGCCTCGAGTGTGCTCCCACTGCTCTTAGATTACTACCCTACCATGGCTCTATTGAGTTATGCAAACAGGTAGTAGTTGGGTGCAGTCCTGAAGCACTTGGAGGCAGTGACGGTTAGACATGATTCGTCTCTCCCGGTATTGGGAGTTGATATCGCGCTGTGTCTAGGAGAGCCATTACACATAGTCGTCCCTGGCCAGGGCAAGCGAGATTTACTGGTAGTGTTTCCAGTAGTTTCTCAGGGTGTTCTGGGCTACACTCCGACATGACTTGTACCGCTATTAGGGGTCTGACGTTTGCCACCCCCTAGGCCCGACATGCGATACTCTTAGACGAACAGACCGGACTGTACGGAGATTGTCACGTTCAGGCTCAGTATGAGTTCGGATGGGTTCACCTCGTCGGTCTTCTTATCGGCATCTACCTGGGGACCGTTACGTACAGCTAGTACCGCTTGCGGCCTGTGGTTAAAGCCACTGCCAGCGTAGTGTCGAGCCTTTAGAGTCCCACACAGAGGGTTATTCGCCTTTGGGCAAAACAGAGTAGAGGTCGCATGGTTTTGCGACGGGGTTCGTTCACATCCGCACACTTGTGTACGTTTGGTGTCCGGGAAGTTATTACTAGTGGGATTTGGTTTAAGCCAGATCCTAGTATTTGTTTTGGAATTGGTTTTGTCTCATTGTATTCATATTCCTCGGAACACGGATGCAGGTGTGTATGCACAGTAGACAGAGGCAGAGGCAGAGGTTTCTCATTAGGGTTGTTGACCGTTGACTTTTTCCAAACCCTAATGAAAATGAGAAATATGATTAATGATATTAATTAAAGATAATTGTGCCATGGTTAGGTTGACCATTTGACTTATGTTGACAATTTGACCATCATCATTTCACATGGAAGATGCTTTTTGATTCTTGCAAAATTCATTTAATGTGAAATGATAATGGTCATTCCAAATGAACCATCGCAATTTCTTTTTAATTATTATTATCAATTCATTATTCTCTCATATGAGAGTATGGTTGCAAAATGTAGCTCATTCTCTCTTGCTCTTTCTCTCTCATGTTTGGAGCTCTCCCTCTTCCTCTCAAAGCTTAAGTGTTCCATGTGTTGGAAATCATAAGCTCTTGAGACAAAACCATCAAGACTCATCTCTACTCTTTCTAGGGTTCTTTGTCTAGCAAACCAAGCACTCTAGTTACCTCTTGGTTGAGATAGGAGCTCAAGTTCGAGGCCCTCGGGTGGATCTATCTTCGGCAAAGAGAAGACGACGAGGAGGAGCCGTCTACGCAACTACAAGGAGCAAGCAAGACGGAGTACCACAACAAGAAGAGAAGGAGTTCAAGACCTAGGTATAACCATTCTACATAGTAGCTATAACTTGTAGTAAGTATGTTAGTTTTTGTTTAGCAAAGATCCTTCATGGTTGGTCCATTTTACCTTGTGAGAAAATTTTGATTTTTACCTATTCCGCCTCCCCGAAAGAACCGGGGTGGGTAACGTGGACCTAACAGTAGTATCAGAGCCTAGCTAAATAAGAACTAACTGTTAGCAAAGTGTTTAGAACTTCAATCCGGAAAAAATCACAAAATTCATCTAAAATCATGCACCTTTTGCCGATTTTTAAAACCGCTCTAAAAATATTTCCACATACCTTAAAAATCGGTGCAGGGTTTTCTAGGAACAGGCAGCAAAAACGAGCCTACGACTCGATCAACTCGCCGCGGAACCGCGGCGAAACCACGCGTTTCGCCGCGGATCCGCAGCCGAGTTGACTCGGCAGCGACTCGGGTTTGCTGCAGTTTGGTGTTCTGTGATTTTTAAGATATTTTGTTTCTGCCCAGATTTTCCAGAGAACAATGTTATGTTTGGGGTAGTTACAAATTGGTATTTTGATCGAAGTTCTATAAACTTTAGCTATTTGGTTATATCTGTGATGTGATATATGCACTGAACGTCGACTAATCGCTATACGTCGATTAGTGGGGGTTGTGCATATCTGTGATCTGTAATGTTGTTGGATTGTGTATATGAACTTGTTGGATTATCGCGGATGAATAGCCGGGGTTTGTGAGATGAGAGTTTCTTTATCTTTCATTTGATGTAATATGTAAATTGATGTAATATTATTTTTATGGCCGCATGTTCAGTTGATAAAACTGCACATTTGTATTACAATTTTCCTACCATTTTCATATTAAAAAATGACTTTATTATAATATATTATACATATGAGGGTTTATGTGTAAAAGCACCATTTTCCATGTGTTAATATATTTTAATTAGTATTTGGTAGGAAAATGTATGCAAATAAATCTATTGACCAAATCCTAGTAGAAATAAGCCTACTAAATATTATTTGAGATTATTGTGCAGAATTTTCCAAGTTGTTATGCAGAATTTATCAAACAAATCAATTTGTTGAAGAAAACTTGCCAAATTAAGAAGCAAAACTTAGAGACCAAGTCTGAAAGCAACCGAGAGAAGATTTCTGAATTCTAAAGGTGCCTAGGATTGCCACATGTCACAAGAAGCAAGCCCAAGAATTTTGATGAAGAGATCATCACTATTGAGCGTGGATCCGCGGCCAAACCACCGCTTGGGCCGCGGATCCGGCGCAATCTTAAGGAGTTGGAAGACAAGATTTTTTGGGGTGAATCAAAGCTATATTTTACCAAGTTTTCAACAAGAAGATTCTGGCTTTGCACTATAAAATGGTTCCGAGAGCCTCTTGGAAAAGTTATCAAGCCGACGCGATCACGAAGCCCCAGACGCTTACGCATCCAGGCTGATCATCGACTGTTCGACTACCTCTTTAGGAAAGATCGAGAAGCAACTAGTTGTAATCATTTTCTATGGATTAAAAGTGTAGTTTGTTCAAGTCGATTAATAAAGGTAGTTATTTTATTTAATTGTTTTTTGCATTTTACATTATGTTTTCCTTCTCTGTCTTTTCATCTTCTTCTCCCAACATGCGCGAGTAATTCTCCGCTTGTTAGGGTTTATAGGATTAGGGTAGGCTAATGGACGATGAAAATAATTAAACCCTTTTTAAGTCCTATAAAGTTTAGGAACTTTATCAAAAGAATCATTAACATCCTAATCGGGCGCGCTAGCAATTCTTTGCTAGTTCCGACCGCGATTAAAGATTAGATTAATAATTGTTTTGGTAAAGGCTAGATATGAACGGAGTTCCGTGTCGAGATAAGGGTTAAGAGTGGGATTCTTTTTCCCTCCAGAAACCCTAATCTACACGCATCACCGTCGTTCTAGTTCTAAATCTATTAATGGATAAAAAGGGTAACTTTTAATTAATCGTCCATAACTACTAAATCCTAACGAACCCTACAAGCCTTCTTATTATATTATCTAAGTCTCTAAAATAATCTAGATCTATATTTTACATTCTTGTTTAACGTAGATCTAGAAACCATTCTATAAAATTCTTTATCTCTCCTCTCTTTCTCAACACATCTAAAGTAAAAGTAAAAGGTTCCACGTTTCCCAGAGGACGACCCGTACTCATCTCGGTCTAGCTACGCGCGACACCGTTCTGATTGCGGTTAACTACAAACAAACACTTTTCGAACCAATCAAATGGCGCCGTTGCCGGGGATACGTGCGCAATTTTTTATTTTTACTATTTATGCTGAATTCTTAGACGAGTCATATCATTATTAACAAAAACTGCAGATTGCATATTTAACGATTTGTGCGTGAATTTTTGCAAGGAGATCTGGAGTCACAGAATTAAGGAGAACAGGAACAGAGACATTTTTAGAGATCCAGAGGAGCACAGAAGGCTATAAAAAAAATTCATCAAGTGATCCCTCTGCCACGCGGCGCAACCGGGGCAAAAGCACCCCCTCTGCGGCGGAATCACGGCAGGTTGGAGGAATTAGGGCTTCAATCTTCTCTGGTATCTTTCTTAACTCCTTCTCTCTCTCCCCAAATCCAATAAAATCTATTTTCTGCAGGATTCTTTGCAAAATTGCGCCGCTCAAAAATCTTTTTGCAAAAGTTTTGTGATTGGTTTTGTTTTGCATATTTAATACGGATTTCTAAGGGGCAAAGACCAAATCAAGATTAGGTGGGGATTTCATCACCCTTCCTAAGCCCCACAAATCACAAACCGAGCATATAGATCAACTCTTCATTAATTTAAAAAATATCTAGACCAGACTTTAAGGACTGTCGCGCTCAATAAGGACAGAGGAAGGTCGTGGGTAATCTATCGTTTATCCGCATTACTTTTGTAGTGCCTAGGCAAGTGTGACAAAGGCTAGTGGTTTTTAATTAGGCCTACGACGTGGTTCCTTCCCACTTACCTGGCACTTACCTGGCTACAAGGGTAGTACGGAGGCGGTAGAGGATTGATCCTGCGGCTTGTCCTTTGGAAGTCTAGGAGCGGTCTAGAGACTGGACCTAGGTACCTTAGTTCTAGGGTTGCTTGTGCATCTTAGGGTGATTTGTCTTGAGTCCCACTTTTTCAAAAACAAGCCAAATTTAAAATCACACACACGCTGCCACTTGCACTAAACCCGCTTAGTGCATGCTCGGCTGGACATGGGATCCTAGTGCCCGTCTTGTCCGCGTTCCTGCTATCGACTCCGAAGTCGGTACTTCTTCATCTTCTTTTCCCCCACCACACACCACATCGACCGTGATGGACGGCACTCCATTTAATTATAATACCACGCTGCCACCGCCCGCAGGTGAGCAGAATCCACCGCGCATCTCTCTCCAAGAGAGATGCTATCCTATTCGTGGTCCTCTTCCTACTTGTCTATCTCTTCCACCACCTAATGGGGATAATTTCGAGATTAAACCCTACTACATCAATCTGCTGCCCAAATTTCACGGGCTTGAGTCGGAAGATGCGTACGTTTTCATCACCAAATTCGAAAACGTATGCGCAATGATGGGTACTTCACAATTGACTTTAGATGCTATGCGCTTACGTCTTCTCCCATTCACATTGTGCGACTTGGCAGAAAAATGGCTTTATAATACTGCCGCACACTCTATCACTAATTGGGATGAATTCGTCATAGCATTTCTTAAGAAGTTTTACCCAAATCATAAGACTGCCCACATTAGGAGCGAGATCAACCAGTTCACCCAGCTTTCCAATGAACCATTTTGGAAGTGCTTTGAACGTTTCAAGGATCTGCTTGTCCAATGCCCCAATCACGGAATACAAAGATGGGATTTATGTCGGATTATATATGAGGGCATTAATCCAGCGACAAAGCAGATGCTTGAAACAATGTGTCAATGCAATTTCATGTCTAAAGATGACGGTGAAGCATGGAAATATCTGGAAGACCTTGCTGAACACACGTTGCAGTGGGAAAGCGTAAGACCACCTTCAACTAAGGAAGGTATTTACCAGCTCGATGTTTCTATCGCAGTAAAAGCTGAAATGGCAGCGATACAGAAGAAACTCGATGCTATTGAGAACAAATTTTCATCATTCTCCCTAAATCAGGTCACGCTTCCTAAGACCGTTTGTGGTTGCTGTTCGGATCTTTCACACTTAACGGAAGAATGTCCTATGAATGCATCGTTTCAAGCTAATGCTGCTTTTCAGCAGCGACCTAGAAACGATCCTTATTCTTCCACATATAATCAAGGATGGAGGAATCATCCTAACTTTGCTTGGAATCAAAACCAACAAAGTAATTATCAAAGACCTCCTCCACAGCAACCACAACCACAGAATCAGCCCCCCTTTCAGTCACAGAATTTCCAAAATCCGGCCAACATTTCTACACCACAAGTGGCCGGTACTGACAACTCACTTGCACAAACTTTGGATATGTTCATGAAACAATCCATGCAATTTTCGGCTGAGATGAGGTCTTCTATTGATACCCTAACGAAAAACTCCTCCTCCCATGGTGAGAGTATTAAATCAATAGAAAACCAAATCGCACAGTTAAACGCCGCAATGAGTGCGAGAGAGAAAGGGAAACTCCCATCTCAACCCCTACCGAATTCTGGCCATTCACAAAGTCATAATGTGAATGCCATTACTACGTTGAGATCGGGGAGAGTGCTGAATAACCGAGTGGGTGAGCAATTTGATGATAGTGACACATTTGATACCCCTTCTTCTTCTTCTTCTCCTAATTCGTCTAGTCTCCCACCTTCGTCCGATCCTATTCTCCATTTTCCCCAAGGCTCAAACATTTCACCAAATCTATCTAAGTCGATTCCCACTCAAATTTTGGGATCGAATCCGTCGCCACAGTCTTCTCCACAAACGTTGGACCTAAAACTTATTGATCGAGCTCCATTTCCAAACCGATTAAGGGCCAACCGACCTAACCCGCAAATGGAGAAGATTGTGGAAATGTTTAAGCAAGTTAGCGTGAATATTCCTCTCCTAGATGCCATTCAACAAGTCCCATCTTATGCAAGAATCCTTAAAGACTTGTGCACTAGGAAGAGAAAAACTCAAGTGCCTAAAAAGGTTTTCATGACGAGTAATGTTAGCACAGCTTTTACCTAACAAATACCAAAGAAACGTAAGGACCCCGGCTGTCCTACAATCTCTATTTCTATTGGGGGTAAAAATATTAATCGTGCTTTACTCGATCTAGGCGCTAGCGTCAACTTGCTTCCTTATTCAGTTTATGAGCAGTTAGGAATTGGAGAGTTAAAACCCGCCCATTGTACTCTCCAAATGGCAGACCGATCTATCACCAAATCTCGGGGCGAACTAGAGGATGTGTTAATTAAAGTCGGGGAATTCATATTTCCCGTGGATTTTATTGTTTTAGATACACAACCTGTGGCAAACCCACGCAATCAAATCCCGGTGATACTTGGTCGACCCTTCCCAGCAACTTCTAACGCTGTAATTAATTGTCGTAACGGTTCTATGAACTTATCCTTCGGGAAAATGACAATTGAGCTTAATATTTACAAGCTAGGAAGTCAGCCATCAGAACCTTCTGCTCATTTGCTGGATGTTTGTTCCATCCACAAGATAGCTTCCGAAAGCTGCATGGATGAGGAGCTTTGCTTTGATGTTCTCGACAACATTAATGAGACATCGTTTGATCTTGCACCACTTTACAGTGAGGATATGTTCAATGAGTCCGGCCTTGAGATTGAACCCGTTGACTCGTTGCAAAAGTCTGCAGCACTTTCCGAATCAATATCTTATGCAAGTTTTGAACCTCTTCGGGAGTCCGAATATCATTCGCTTACCCCACCTTCTATTGTCTCTCCGCCAATTCTTGATCTCAAACCGCTACCTTCTCATCTTAAATATGCATATTTAGGAGAGAATGAGACTTTGCTAGTGATTATTTCCGCTTCTCTAGCCTTAGAGCAAGAGAATGCACTTTTGGCAGTGTTGAGATCGAATCGGGAAGCATTTGGTTGGACAATGGCTGACATCAAAGGGATTAGTCCCTTAATTGTTGAACATTACATACATCTGATGGATGAAGCCAAACCAACCCGAGACCCACAAAGACGGTTAATCCCGTTATGAAGGAGGCGGTAAAGAAAGAAATCGTCAAGTGCCTTGATAGTGGAATAATTTACCCCATATCTGATAGTCAATGGGTAAGTCCAATTCATGTGGTCCCTAAAAAGTCTGGCATCACGGTCATCACTAACGAGGCTAATGAGTTAATCCAAACATGCACCCAAACTGGGTGGCGCGTATGTATCGATTACAGGAAACTCAATGCCGCGACGAGGAAAGATCACTTCCCTCTACCTTTCATTGACCAGATGTTGGAACGATTAGCGGGACACGAATACTACTGTTTCTTGGACGGATACTCTGGTTATAACCAGGTCCCCATCGCCGAAAAGGATCAAGATAAAACCACTTTTACTTGTCCTTTCGGAACTTTTGCTTATAGACGCATGCCCTTTGGGTTATGCAACGCTCCCGCTACATTTCAGCGGTGCATGATGGGGATATTTTCAGATATGGCAGAAAATTTTCTAGAAATTTTTATAGACGATTTCTCCATTTTTGGGGACTCCTTTGAGGACTGCCTTCGTAATCTTGACGCGGTTCTTACCCGCTGTAAGGATAAGAACTTGACTTTGAATTGGGAAAAATGCCATTTTATGGTCCAAGAAGGTATTGTACTTGGACATATAATTTCATGAAAAGGCATTGAGGTTGACAGAGCTAAAATAGATGTCATTCATAACCTCCCTCGTCCCAACTGCGTCAAAGATATACGATCCTTCCTTGGCCATGCAGGATTTTATAGGAGATTTATTAAGGACTTTAGCAAAATTGCTAGACCCTTAACCCTTCTATTGGCCAAGGACACTACATTTCACTTCGATTCGGATTGTGAGGCTGCTTTTGAATCGCTTAAAGAATCACTCACTACAGCCCCCGTTCTATCATCTCCGGATTGGAACCACCCGTTCGAGCTTATGTGTGACGCATCAGATTTTGCTATTGGTGCTGTCTTGGGACAGCATATTGATAAGATGCCACATGTAATTTACTATGCAAGTAGGACCTTGAATGATGCACAAATAAATTACACAACTACCGAGAAAGAACTCTTGGCAGTTGTATTTGCATTAGAGAAATTCAGGCCCTACTTGATTGGCTCGCCTATTGTGGTTTACACAGATCACTCTGCCCTACGACATCTTTTATCGAAGAAGGATGCGAAGGCCAAGCTAATACGTTGGATCCTATTGTTACAAGAATTTGATCTTGTCATCAAACACAAGAGTGGATGTGAAAACGTTGTAGCCGACCATCTTTCATGCATCACTTCTTCGCCAACTGTGACTGTGCCGATAAATGACTCATTTCCCGACGAACAGCTCTTGAATGTATCCTACGAACCTTGGTTCGTGGATATCGTGAACTATCTTGCGACGGGACTTATACCTAGCGATTGGTCGAAACAAGAAAAACTTCGATTTTTATCCCAAGTAAAATATTTTTACTGGGATGAACCATATCTATTCAAGTATTGTTCCGATCAAATCATTCGCAGGTGTGTCCCTAATGATGAATTCAAGAGTGTGTTATCATTTTGTCACGATCAGGCATGCGGCGGTCACTTTGGACCTCGAAAAACGGCGGAGAAAGTTTTGCAATGTGGCTTTTATTGGCCAACATTATTTAAAGAAGCATTTGAACATTGCAAAACTTGTCCGCGATGTCAGCATTTGGGTCGGATTTCACGAAGGAATGAGATGCCGCTCCAACCTATATTGGTTGTGGAAATATTTGATGTTTGGGGTATTGATTTTATGGGCCCTTTTCCCAACTCCTTTGGGAATTTATATATCTTATTAGCGGTTGATTATGTCTCGAAGTGGGTGGAAGCTATACCGTGTCGCACTAATGACAATAAAGTTGTCATTAAGTTCCTTAAAGAAAATATCTTTTCGCGATTCGGACACCTTCGCGCTATCATTAGCGACAACGGGACACATTTCTGCAATAGGTCTTTCGAGGCCTTGATACAGAAATATTCAATCACTCACAAGCTTTCTACGCCCTATCACCCCCAAACAAGCGGGCAGGCTGAGATCTCAAATAAGCAGATCAAACAGATTTTGGAGAAGACGGTTTCTGTAACACCCGAGCCCAATAATACTATGTATATTACTAGTTGAGGGTTATTTATTGCTCTTTCCAATTTTCCTGATTTTCTGGTGTTTATTGCTAAATTTTACCCGGTTAAGTCATTTTGGCACATAATAAATTTTAACTCCGAAAACGAAAGTTAAGATGTCCATCTTGGCCTACTCGTCGCCACTAGTCGCGTGGTAGCGTCCGCGTGTCGAGATTCCGTTCCGTTTGGCTAAACAGGCAAGTTTGGACGACTACGCGCGCGTGCAAGTGTCCGACTTGGGGGCATGCATTTTAATCATTAAACACCTATTTTCAAAATTTGGAACCCGCTTAAAATCATATAATTTGAATTTGGATCATTTGGGAGCAATCCGGGCGCGATTTGGAAATGTTTCATTTCGCGCCAAAAAGGCCCATTTTAATTTAATATCTTAAACTATATATAAATTTCCTTAACTACTAAATTATCCACGAATATTTCCAATCTCTGCTAAATCCTTTCTCTCTCTGTTGGCAGCCAATCGCGTGGCTCCATTTGCTCGTGGGCCCCCCTCCTTTCCATCTCTTTCTCTGCCTCTCTCCTCTTTTCTCTCTCTCTCTCTATCTCCTCAATCTTTCTCTTCCCTCAAATCTCTCTCTGTTTCTCTCTCCAATCTCTCTCTCTCTCTCTCTCTCTTCCTCTATTAATTTGCATGCAGCCGCCCCTCACATTCCCTTCCTCGCGAGAAAACCCAACCAACCCTTGTTAGTGTATATGCCCTAGAGGCCATTACTGTATCATACTAGTATGTATATTACTTGATGGAAGCTTGGGATATTCACAGTTGTACAGACAATCTTGCTCAATATAGTAGTATGCTACTTGGTTTGTCTCTGCTTTAATGTGTACATGTGTGTTTATTTATTATATCACCTATACGCATTAGTAGAGCCCTTAGGATCTTTGCTTGATTACCGGCGTTGTGATGGCGATCACACTCGTGGGGGCTGGGTAATCTACAAGCACATCCTTATACACGTCCCTAGTCGTGGGAGTACCGAGATAGGGCATCGATACTCCGGAGTAGACTAGCGTATGCGCTTCTCATCCCAGCACGGGAGACGGTCTGTCCCACAGCCGTCGGTACGTCGTACTTGAGATAGTATGCGGGTGCTCGTTAGGTTACGAGTACACTGGACAGGACTCGTCGGGAACTGATGGTTGGTATTATACCTATCGTCAGTTATCAGTTCCCAGGTGACATGAGTACAGCTTAGTCCGCTGACTTGACACTGTCACTTCGCCTCGAGTGTGTTCCCACTGTTCTTTGATTACTACCCTACCACGGCTCTACTGAGTCGTGCAAACAGGTAGTAGTTGGGAGCAGTCCCGAAGCACTTGGAGGCAGTGACGGTTAGACAGGATTCGTCTCTCCCGGTATTGGGGGTTGACATCGCGCTGTGTCTAGGAGAGCCATTACACGAGTAGTCCCTGGCCAGGGCAAGCGAGATATACTGGTAGGTTCCAGTGTTATCTCAGGGTGTTCTGGGCTTCACTCCGACACGACTTGTACCGCTATTAGGGGTCTGACGCTTGCCGCCCCCCTAGGCCCGCCATGCGATGTATCAGACGAACAGACCGGACTGTACGGAGATTGTCACATACAGACTCAGTAGGAGTTCGGATGGGTTTACCTCATCGGCCTTCTTATCGACATCTACCCGGGGACCGTTACGTACAGCTAGTGCCGCTTGCGGTCTGTGGTTAAACCCACTGCCAGCGTAGTGTCGAGTCTTTAGAGTCCCACACAGAGAGTTTCCCTGCACTGAGCGAAACGTGTAGAGGCCGTATGGTTTTACGGCAGGGCTGCGATCACTTGCGTACACTAGTGTGCGTATGATGCTCGGGCAGGCAGTACTAGTGGGCTTTGGTTTAAGCCAGATCCTAGTATTGCACGGATGGATGTGTTTTGTCTTCTGCGCATCCGCATTCTACGGAATACGGATGCAGGTGTGTGTGCACAGTTTTCTGGAGCGATGAAGGAGGAGGTGCCTCATTAGGGTTTTGGCAGATGGTTCGGCCAAAACCGCTATGTGGCAGGCTCATTAGGTTTTTGACAGTTGATTCGGTCAAAACCATTTTGAGGCCGACTCATTAGGGTTTCGACAGTTCGTTTGGTCAAAACCATAATGAGCCGGGGACATTATTTACTAATCCTTTCCTTGATAATTTTGTTATGGCTAATTACATTGACCATTTGACCATCTTGACTTTGTTGACCATTTGACCAAAGTTGACTTGGACCTTCTTAGAAGTTCTAAAGTATTCTTTGGTTTTCTTTTTCTTTTGTTATGATAATGGTCATGTCATTTGTAGCCATCACCTTTATCTTGATGGGATTAGTAATCATGATGTTTATGCATTATTGCAACCATGGTTAGTTTTTCTTTTGGTTAAGCATTTTCATTTGCTCATTCTCATTCTCTCTCTTGAAATGAGAAGCTCCATGGTTGCTAGATAATCTCCTTCTTCTTCCTCCTCTTGATCTTCTCCTTTGATCTCATGTGTTGAGAGAAAAAGGATTCTACTTGACAAACACATCCATACATCCTCTCTACACAACCTAGGGCTTCTAGATTAGCAATCTCCTTGCCCTAGTTACCTCGGCTTGAGGTGGAGCTCGGCGTACATCTCTCGGGTGGATCGTCTTCGACTCAAGGAGGCCGCGGAGGTGACCGAAGTCCGGATCAACCTTTGAGCAAGCCATGAAAAGAACAACAAGGAGAGAAGAACATCAAAGAAGAACAACAACAAGAAGTGAAGGAGTTCAAGTTGAGGTATAACCACTTTGCCGAGTAGTTAATTCTTCTTTGCAAGTTTGCTAGTTTAGTTTAGCAAAGATCCGGCTTTTACGGTCCATGTTACAAAGTTTAGAAAAATTTTGATTTACCGTTTCCGCAACCCCGAAAGTACCGGGAGAGGTAACGTGGACCTAACAGTGGTATCAGAGCTACTAGGCATTGGATGTCGACCTATGGGGGGTTCTCACTGTGTGACAGTGTGGCGAAGCATAGGCTCTTACCCCCAGGGTGTCCCGAGACCGGAAGGTGTTCCGGTGGGTTGTAGTCCTCGCGAGGGGGCATGCGTAAAAAGTAGCGGCTGAGGGACCCGTTGGTGCCACGGTGACCCCATTGGATGGGGTGGCTGCCTGACCTAACAGTGGTATCAGAGCCAGGTTAAACTTAAACTAGCTTGGTAGTGAAGTGTAACGAAGTTCGGAACCGTAAAAAAAAACCCAAAAACCATACTTTTTCAAAACCTGAGTTTCTGTTGAAATTATTTTGGCTCAAAATGAAAAACTTTATACTTGTAAAATCGTCTCAGGGTTTTCTAAGAACACCCATGAAAAACGATCCACTGTTGAGCTCAAAGCGCCGCCCTTCCGCCGCGCGAGGTGGGCTCATGCCGCGCAACCGCCGCGCTTTGTCCTCTTCTCTGCATCGTTTTTCGTGCAGTGTGTGTAGGTGTTGGTTTTGGGATTTTTGAAATATATTATATGTGCCCAGATTTTCCAGAAAAGAAATTTCCTTTTGGGGTCCTATAATTCCGTATTTTTCTTTCCGAACTTCACTGCACTTTGACTATGATGGTTATATCTGTGATGTTTGCATGTATTGAACGTCGGCTAATCGCTATAAGACGATTAGTCGGGGTTATACATGATCTGTAATGTGCTGGAATGTGTATATGAATGTGTTGGACTGTCGCGGGTGAATAGCCGGGGTGGATGTTAGATGAGCTTTTGTTTTTCCTTTCATTCATTGTAAATGTAAATTGATGTAATAATATTATTTGTTTGGCCGCACAACCGGGTCGGGGTTGTAGCCGTCATTGTATAATTCTTTTTACTGTTTTTGCTCCTAGGATAGACCCATGGAGGGGTGCACGAACTACCGGGTATGCCGAAGTGTCGAGTGGCCTACTCATGGAGATGAGGGAGGTTGCTACGCTTCGGGTATTTGGCGGGTAGTTTGCCGCACCCGTAGGGGTCTTGGGTGGGGTATTTGGCTATTCACCGCGACCGTGTTATCCGCTTTTCGTTCCAGGCTCGAAAGAATTGCGGATTGCTAGTATATCCAATGTATTCATCTGTGATCTGTAATGTCTATCATTGCTTTCTATTTAGGCGTTGCTTATGTTTTACAGCCGCGCTAGCCCAGCCCCCGCTCTGTCGTTAGTTAAGTAACCTAACGGGTGATGACGGGGCCCCGTGGCGAATGCGAATGGCATAAGCGTACGTCATATTTTGGTTGTTTTCTGCAATGGTAGGATTAAAATGATGGGACGCATTAAAAGAACTAATGCAAGAAAATAAACCTAAAAGACGTTGTTGGAACAATTTTTCAAAAAAAAGCTGTTATTGCAAGGACGTTCATTTTTGTTTTGCATAGCGGTATTCGGTTGTGAATGCCCAGCACCTCAGTCGACGAGGCAAGGGCCGAGATCCCTTCATCGGGAGTGACCCCTTGGACAAAAGTTTGCGTCAGGGTAATAACTTCACTATAGTCGATTATTCTTGCTTTGCATCGAGGTATTCATTTGGAATATCCTGCACCTCATTCGACGAGGAAAGAGCCGAGATCCCTTCACAGGGAGTGACCTCTTTAGCAAAAAGTTTTCGCCACTATATTTTCAAAAAGGGTGCAATCATGTTCCTTCAACGATATCAAGTTCAATACGTTAACGGGTTTTTCGCCAAAAACCCAGCCGTAGCCCTCCGTCATTTCGGATTAATGTTAGTTAGTATTCGTGCTGCGTTTGTTGACCTAGTCAAGGCGTAGTGAACGGTAGCTAAATAATATTTTTCTGTGGATTGCAAAAATGATTGGTTAGGACAGTCGTGCGGCCTTGTTGACCTAGTCAAGGGCACGTACGGGTGGGTCTAATGCAATCAGGATTATGACGGGTAGAACTTGTCTAACAGTTTGTGGCTTGTTGACCTAGTCAAGGTCATGAACAGTTAGGGGCAAAAACCACATCGGGAGTTTCAAAAGAACTGAAACTTGCAGATTTAGCATACCTTCTGGAGTGTGGTGACTAGAGTGGATTCCATCTAGGTTATCACACAATGACAGTTGGATCCCGATCCCACTGATGAGTTGGTTTACTCTCGGGAGATTATTTCACTTAACGATCAATGCTATAAACCTAGTAGGTGACTAGAAAGGTGTTAGCGGGGTTACGCCCCCAGGGAAAAGAGGTTCTTTAATTAAGGAACTTCGCGAAAGCGTTGGAAAACCTCCCTCGAAGTACCGACACTAGCCTGGCTGAAAAGTTAAGCAAGTATTGTGACGTGAATTAAAACCCGGCTAGTTCTTCTTTTAAAAGGTTTTAAGAAGAATTTGAGGAAACAGTGGGAGACATCCTGGTTAGATAAATTAATAAACCAATCTAATCTTGCAAGAGCATACGCTGAGTGTTTCTTTTCTCTCTCTCCAGGCAGCAACCTTTTCACGCCCTAATCAAGATAATAAAATGTATCGCTTGACCGAACCGAATTCTTATTCGGGACTGGGGAAAGTTGGTTCAGCTCTAACTCGTGACAACAGTCATGAGTATGAGAATGGGAAAGAGGAAAGTATGGATTTCCAGGATACCCAGTTGAAGAAGAAGCATGGTTTTGCATCTACTTCAGGTGTTCTTGTAATTGAGAACTGTTTTACGGTCAGCCCTACCTCCTGGGTACTTGATACCGGATCAGGATCTCATATCTGTAATTTATTACAAGGACTGAGAAAAAGTAGGAAAGTTGCACCGGGTGATATGTCGCTCAGAGTAGCGAACGGAGCACAAGTTAATGCGGCAGCCGTCGGTGAATATCACCTAGTATTGCCGAATGGCAAGACTATGATTTTGAACGATTGCTACTATGTACCCTCCATGGTTTGCAACATCATATCAGTTTCTTTACTTTATAAAGATAGATATAAGTTTGTTCTTGAAAAGAATATCATGAACATTTACCTTGATGAGGTGATGGTTGCAGAGGGTACACTGTTTAATGGTATCTACGTTCTAAATCAGAATACAGTTCTCAATATACAAAACACACGCAAGAGGAAGAATTCGGATACGAATGAATCCTACTTGTGGCATTGTAGACTTGGTCATATCGGAGAGAAAAGACTGAGTAAGTTACATAAAGATGGACTCTTGAATGCGTTCGAGTTTTCATCTTATGGAACTTGTCAGTCTTGTCTCAAAGGGAAGATGACCAAATCTCCGTTCACTGGACATGGAGAAAGAGCAACCGAGCTCTTGGGACTCGTACATAGTGATGTATGCGGTCCGATGTCTATACATGCAAGGGGTGGGTTCTCGTACTTCATCACATTCACTGACGATCTCTCTAGGTTCGGATATGTGTATCTCATGAAACACAAATCTGAAGCTTTTGAGAAATTCAAGGAATTCAGAAACGAAGTAGAGAACCAGACAGGCAAAAGTATCAAGATCCTCCGGTCTGACAGGGGGGGGAGTACTTAAGCACGGAATTCCTAGATTACTTAAAAGAGAATGGTATTCTCTCTCAGCTTACTCCTCCTTATACACCACAGCACAACGGTGTTTCGGAGCGGAGGAATCGTACCCTACTGGATATGGTTCGCTCCATGATGAGTAATGCCGAGTTGCCTCTTTCATTTTGGGGACATGCGCTATTGACAGCAGCATACCTATTGAATGATGTTCCGTCTAAATCAGTGCCTAAGACTCCGTTCGAGATATGGAATGGAAAGAGGCCATATCTTAAAAGATCTAAGATATGGGGTTGTCCGGCTTATGTCAAAACGCATAAACCGGATAAACTAGAGGCACGGTCAGTTTTATGTAAGTTTGTGGGATATCCAAAGAATGGTTATGGATATCTATTCTACCATACCGAGGAACAGAAGGTGTTTGTTGCTCAGCATGCCGTTTTCTTAGAAACGGAGTTTCTTGCAAAAGAAATTAGTGGGAGCACGGTAGATTTGGAAGAAATTCAGCGACCACAAACTGAAACTGAGAATTTGACAGAACCTCAGGATTCAATAAACCCAGACGAACCTCAGCCACTCCGCAGATCTGGTAGGATTTCTCATCCGCCCGAGAGATACTACGGTTTTCTCATTGACGGGGATCGAGAGGATTGCATCTTGGAAGAAGATGACCCTACCAGTTTCAGGCAGGCCATTATCAGTAGGGACTCTGATAAATGGCAGGAAGCAATGCAATCTGAAATGGAGTCCATGTACGCCAATAAAGTGTGGACCTTGGATATTGCTCCACCTGGGGTAAAACCCGTTGGATGCAAATGGATCTACAAAAGGAAACTTGGTGTAGATGGGCAGGTGGAAACCTATAAAGCTAGACTCGTTGCAAAAGGTTTTCGTCAAAGACCTGGTTTGGACTATGACGAGACTTTTTCTCCGGTGGCTATGCTCAAATCCATTCGGATCCTACTTGCCATTGCTGCCTTCCATGACTATGAAATATGGCAGATGGATGTTAAGACGGCTTTCCTAAACGGTTGTTTGGAAGAGTGCGTTTATATGGATCAACCAGAAGGTTTCGTAGACAGTGGGAGCAGCGGAAGGGTGTGCAAGTTGCTTAAATCCATTTATGGATTAAAGCAGGCATCGCGGAGCTGGAACATCTGTTTTGATGAGGCAATCAAGGAATTTGATTTCATCAAGAACGAAGATGAACCCTGTGTTTATAAGAAGATTGTAGGACGAACTGTCGTGTTCCTAGTCTTGTACGTGGACGACATTCTTTTGATAGGAAATGATATTCCTATGCTACAGTCGGTCAAGCTGTTTTTGTCACAAAGGTTCTCCATGAAGGACCTGGGTGATGCCTCGTACATTCTGGGGATCAAGATCTATAGAGATAGATCCAAGAAACTGTTGGGACTTTCACAGTCCAGGTACATAGAGACCGTACTAAAGAGATTTAGTATGGAGGGTTCCAAGCGCGGCAACATACCCGCATTGCACGGAATTACCCTCTCCAAGAAGATGTCTCCTAAGACTGACGAGGAGAGGGTTCGCATGAGCACTATACCCTACGCTTCGGCGGTAGGATCTATAATGTATGCGATGCTATGTACAAGACCAGATGTAGCTCACGCGTTGAGCGCGGTGAGCCGGTATCAGTCAGACCCAGGGGAGGACCACTGGACAGCAGTGAAGAACATTCTCAAGTACCTGAGAAGGACTAAGGAGATGTTCCTGGTTTACGGTAATGGAGACCTCAGGGTCGAGTCCTTTACCGATTCAAGCTTCCAGAGTGACAAAGATGACAGCAAGTCTGTCTCGGGTTTTGTGTTTACCCTCAACGGAGGGGCGGTATGTTGGAGGAGTTCCAAGCAGGATACCGTCGCAGACTCGACGATGGAGGCTGAATACATTGCTGCAAGCGATGCCGCAAAAGAGGCGGTCTGGATAAAGAAGTTCATTAGTGAACTTCAGGTGGTTCCGTCCATTGTTGACCCAATACCTCTGTATTGCGATAACAATGGGGCTATAGCTTTAGCAAAGGAACCAAGGTCCCATCAGAAATCCAGGCACATCTTAAGGCGGTATCACCTGATCAGGGAGATCATTGATCGACAGGAGATCGAGGTGCGGAGAGTGGACACAAAGGACAACACTGCGGACCCATTCACAAAGGCTTTACCCCAGACTCAGTTCGAGCGGCTAATCGAGATGATAGGTCTTCGATACGCCAGTACATGGCCTTAGTGCAAGTGGGAGATTGTTAGTGTATATGCCCTAGAGGCCATTACTGTATCATACTAGTATGTATATTACTTGATGGAAGCTTGGGATATTCACAGTTGTACAGACAATCTTGCTCAATATAGTAGTATGCTACTTGGTTTGTCTCTGCTTTAATGTGTACATGTGTGTTTATTTATTATATCACCTATACGCATTAGTAGAGCCCTTAGGATCTTTGCTTGATTACCGGCGTTGTGATGGCGATCACACTCGTGGGGGCTGGGTAATCTACAAGCACATCCTTATACACGTCCCTAGTCGTGGGAGTACCGAAATAGGGCATCGATACTCCGGAGTAGACTAGCGTATGCGCTTCTCATCCCAGCACGGGAGACGGTCTGTCCCACAGCCGTCGGTACGTCGTACTTGAGATAGTATGCGGGTGCTCGTTAGGTTACGAGTACACTGGACAGGACTCGTCGGGAACTGATGGTTGGTATTATACCTATCGTCAGTTATCAGTTCCCAGGTGACATGAGTACAGCTTAGTCCGCTGACTTGACACTGTCACTTCACCTCGAGTGTGTTCCCACTGTTCTTTGATTACTACCCTACCACGGCTCTACTGAGTCGTGCAAACAGGTAGTAGTTGGGAGCAGTCCCGAAGCACTTGGAGGCAGTGACGGTTAGACAGGATTCGTCTCTCCCGGTATTGGGGGTTGACATCGCGCTGTGTCTAGGAGAGCCATTACACGAGTAGTCCCTGGCCAGGGCAAGCGAGATATACTGGTAGGTTCCAGTGTTATCTCAGGGTGTTCTGGGCTTCACTCCGACACGACTTGTACCGCTATTAGGGGTCTGACGCTTGCCGCCCCCCTAGGCCCGCCATGCGATGTATCAGACGAACAGACCGGACTGTACGGAGATTGTCATATACAGACTCAGTAGGAGTTCGGATGGGTTTACCTCATCGGCCTTCTTATCGACATCTACCCGGGGACCGTTACGTACAGCTAGTGCCGCTTGCGGTCTGTGGTTAAACCCACTGCCAGCGTAGTGTCGAGTCTTTAGAGTCCCACACAGAGAGTTTCCCTGCACTGAGCGAAACGTGTAGAGGCCGTATGGTTTTACGGCAGGGCTGCGATCACTTGCGTACACTAGTGTGCGTATGATGCTCGGGCAGGCAGTACTAGTGGGCTTTGGTTTAAGCCAGATCCTAGTATTGCACGGATGGATGTGTTTTGTCTTCTGCGCATCCGCATTCTACGGAATACGGATGCAGGTGTGTGTGCACAGTTTTCTGGAGCGATGAAGGAGGAGGTGCCTCATTAGGGTTTTGGCAGATGGTTCGGCCAAAACCGCTATGTGGCAGGCTCATTAGGTTTTTGACAGTTGATTCGGTCAAAACCATTTTGAGGCCGACTCATTAGGGTTTCGACAGTTCGTTTGGTCAAAACCATAATGAGCCGGGGACATTATTTACTAATCCTTTCCTTGATAATTTTGTTATGGCTAATTACATTGACCATTTGACCATCTTGACTTTGTTGACCATTTGACCAAAGTTGACTTGGACCTTCTTAGAAGTTCTAAAGTATTCTTTGGTTTTCTTTTTCTTTTGTTATGATAATGGTCATGTCATTTGTAGCCATCACCTTTATCTTGATGGGATTAGTAATCATGATGTTTATGCATTATTGCAACCATGGTTAGTTTTTCTTTTGGTTAAGCATTTTCATTTGCTCATTCTCATTCTCTCTCTTGAAATGAGAAGCTCCATGGTTGCTAGATAATCTCCTTCTTCTTCCTCCTCTTGATCTTCTCCTTTGATCTCATGTGTTGAGAGAAAAAGGATTCTACTTGACAAACACATCCATACATCCTCTCTACACAACCTAGGGCTTCTAGATTAGCAATCTCCTTGCCCTAGTTACCTCGGCTTGAGGTGGAGCTCGGCGTACATCTCTCGGGTGGATCGTCTTCGACTCAAGGAGGCCGCGGAGGTGACCGAAGTCCGGATCAACCTTTGAGCAAGCCATGAAAAGAACAACAAGGAGAGAAGAACATCAAAGAAGAACAACAACAAGAAGTGAAGGAGTTCAAGTTGAGGTATAACCACTTTGCCGAGTAGTTAATTCTTCTTTGCAAGTTTGCTAGTTTAGTTTAGCAAAGATCCGGCTTTTACGGTCCATGTTACAAAGTTTAGAAAAATTTTGATTTACCGTTTCCGCAACCCCGAAAGTACCGGGAGAGGTAACGTGGACCTAACAACCCTAACCCTAGCCTCGCGCTCGCGCAGCCACCATCGCCACCGCGACCTCGCCGTCGCCGCCAGCGATGCCTCCTCGACCGCCGCACCCACCTACCCTCTTCCTCCCGTTCTCCCGCTCCTTCCCGCGCCTGCAACCCATCTCCCCGACGCCTCCATCCCCTCGCAGACCTTGCCGTCGACGTCGCCTCCCACCGTCGAAGCCTCCCACGACTCCCTCTCACCCTCCTCGTCGAGACCTCGTCGTCGTTTCCTTCCTCCCCTCGCCGGAACAGTAAACCCGAGCCCTAACCCATCGCCTACCCCGCTGTTCGCCGGAGAAACGTGCCGGCGACCTCGTCGATGCCACCTCCGACCACCTCTCTCTCTCCCACGATCACCAGAGCCGACCACACCCTCCTCCACTCGTCGCACCCCTCTCCAGCAAGCCCAGCGGCTGTTCCAGCCTTCGCAGCCACCGTCGCGGCCTCGCCGGCATTCCAGTACCGTCGAACCCGCCGTGGTCACCCCCTGGTGTCTCCCTGTAAGTTTCCTTCTCCTTCCTTTTGGTACAACCCCCCCGCTGGTCGTTAGTTTGCGTGTATCGTATCTTGTTGCTAACTTGTTACCGATGACATTTTTGCCGGATCCGACCGTGCCGTCTGACGAACCCGACGCTCCAGCGAAGTCCCCTGGTCCGTGTGATCCCGTTGACCTCTGTTGGGACTCGATCCGTGGCCCGTGCTTTCATATCGCGTTTCTGCCGACATCGCATCCGTGTTTCGGTTCGCGGAACCGCCGAGGCAAGTATCCGAATACTTGCTTAACATGCTACAACTTAATCATCATATTATAACCACACAACTAATATAACATCGATACCTTTTATAACTTAGAATTGCTAGCCACGATTATCCGTAACTTTAAATCAATGAAATCATTGCTCGCTTTAACCGGTCTGCTATTAATTCATTCTTAACTAATCAAACCAAGTAGATCATCCCCACTTCATTTGTTAAAATCACTCATGAGACAATTATTGTGCTTAGTTCAAATTCATGTAACTCCATTACGTATATTATCGATATTGTTCGTCTTGTGGCTTTTGCACCTCAAAGGTGCGTGAACCGGATTAATAAGAGAATACGAAACATCACGGTGTTTACCTAGATAATATTTTTTATTTACTGTTTCCTGCTACTGTTCATTATTTGTTACTATACCTGTTATCATTATATACCTGATTGCATTACATATTGACCGATCTTGATACACCTGACACATGTACTGATACACCGGACACAACACCCTGTACATATCGACTCTACCTGTTGAAAGTAACCTGACCTGTTACCTGATCTCATGCTTAATGCCGACAGACCTAACCATTCCTGCTGTCGATCCAGACAGACCTACCTTTACTTGACCTGTGTTGGCATTAGTCCTCGACTACTGAATACCTGACTTGACATACATAGCTTGGGGGTATGGGGAAATCAAAGGTGAAACCGACTTGTAACTCAACAGTTCGATACATTGTTCTGATCAGTCTTACGGGCTTGGCCAGCTCCGGAGTGTTGATGCTGACATCACTCATCTATCCTACTACCCTTTACTGCTTAGCGGCACGTCTCGGATTCAGCCCCGAGGATCATGACCGTGGTCCCGGGCACGCACGGGATACTATTGAGTTACATCGACGATTCATCAATTGGTTTCAAAGACTATAGAGTAGAAAACCTGATAGGACAATTTAGTCACTACTGCACATTACCCTGTTTATTACTTCTTATTGCTGTTTTATTCATGTTCATGCTTGCATTGTTTATTACCATGTTTATGCTATATACTTGATATCATGACGCGCTGACGTCTGGGTTTTGCATGGCCCAGATTCTGTACCTTTGTCGTCGACCGAGCAGGAGTACTTCAGCCAGCAGGCTGAACTGTGAGTTCTTTAGAGTTTAGTTTATTTATGTCATTCCATTTCCAGATGTGAGCCCGCATTATGGGACATACTGTTATTTCATTGTATTGGATCATTAGCTTCCGCACTTATTGTTTATTGATTCTTGTTATTATGGATTTGGGACATGTATTAGTTTAGTTTATTTTACTGATCTTGATATCTATACAACCGTAATGTGACTGTGGACGGATGCGTCCTACCCACAGGTAGCATGGTTGGCTATGTCACGTGCCCAAATCTTGCATACTCTGGGAAGCGGGGCGTGACAGTTTCGAAAAACCGTAAAGATTGGTCAACCAAATTGACGGATGCTCTTTGGGCATTCCGCACCGCTTATAAGACTGATCTTGGTATGTCTCCATACCGCCTTGTGTTTGGGAAGGCATGCCACCTCCTTGTCGAGATTGAACATAAGGCAATGTGGGCTATTAAAGAGCTTAATTTTGATCTTGATCATGCAGGCAGCTATCGGAAGCTGCAATTGAATGAGCTAAGCGAACTCCGCGATGAAGCTTACGATAATACGGTGATAGTAAAGAATAGGACTAAAGTGTTCCACGATAAAAATCTTTTTAGAAAAACCTTCACATCGGGGCAACAAGTCCTTCTTTACGATTCCCGTCTCCATCTTCATCCGGGTAAGCTTAAATCTCGTTGGAAAGGACCTTTTGTGGTGCGGTATGTACACCCGCACGGGGCAGTTGAAGTCGAAAATTTGAAAAACGGTTCGATTTTTAAAGTGAATGGGCATAGATTAAAACCGTATTTTTCTGCTGACCCCGCGGAGGAGCTCCTGTTTTTACATGAGCCGCTTTATCAAAACTAAAATTCCTCCACCTCACCTCCATGTTTTGATAACTTTTTCACATTTTAAGAATGGAGGTGAGTGAAAAATGATTTGATTGAATATCTGTGCGTGTCAAAAAATAAGTTTGGGGAAATTTTCCATTTAACTATTATTTTACCCCTTGTATCTCTCCCTTACTATACAGGTCCATATTCTCAAAAGGCTACATCAGTGAGGACACTGCTGAAAACAAGTTTGGGGGGGGAGGTTTGTATTCACTGAATTATCTTTGACACCGGGCATTAAAATTTTTTTATAACAAAAGTGTAGAAAGTGAAAAATTACATCCAAAAGATAGGAATAATTTAATAAAGCCAAGAAAATTAGAAGTTTTCTTAAACGAACTAGTAATAAGTAGTTATGAGCTGTTGTCCCAAGGGTTAGTAAGATGAAGGAAGTCACTAATCTGAGGATAAAAATAAGTCTGAAAAATAGTTTCTATTCTGGAAGCCAAACATTTGAAAGTTGATACCCTACTATATGCACTTACACACGTCTTGAAACTCGGGATAGTAGAGGATACCTTGAAATGCTCTTGTCTAAAAGCCAAAGTATGAAGGAAATGAAAAAAAATGAAGAAAATATAAAAATGGTGAAAAGAAAAAAATGAACACTGGTTTTGTTATCGCCAAGGCAGCAATAAAAAAATATAGCGAGGGTGCCTCTTCACCTAGTGCCCTAAGGCCAACTGGTCTGGGAGTCACTGCTAAGCCTTAGGTGGTGCATGACGAGGAAAATATTATCACCTAATCAGCAAGCACATAAGTAATCGGTCGGTTAGTACCTCAAGAAGTATTAACGGTCGCATGAAAATGTGTGATCAAATCTTAATATTCATTAAATTAAAAAGTACTAAGGTAGATAGACAAGAGTATGATAGCTTGAATTGAATTCTCCGAGTGTAGGGATGTTCTTTACACACACGTAGGGTTATATGATCAATGTTTGGATGAAAGGTAGGAATGAAGAATAAATACGATGTTTTATTGAGGGATGATGTGATTTCTAACATTTTTTTTCATGACTATTAAGATAGGGCTCATGACAACTGAAAAGCTAGTATAGTTGGAAACTCTTCTTTTCAATGCCTTTCTTTTATGGTTCTTATCTTTATATGTAAATTGCACCATCTTTCTTTTGTTATAGGATTTTGTGGGTGTAATCCGCTGAAAACCCTCAGGAGACAACACTCCTCCTACTAGGGACACCTAGAGGTTTAACGGCTTGTTGCACGTGCTCAGTGCAATCGTGTTGCCTACGAAAGTGTGCTTAGTTTTCTCCTTTCTTTTTCTCCTCTTAAATAAACTAGTTTGCTCGGGACGATCAAAGATATGTTTGGGGGTATTTGTTCAGTTGATAAAACTGCACATTTGTATTACAATTTTCCTACCATTTTCATATTAAAAAAGGACTTTATTATAATATATTATACATATGAGGGTTTATGTGTAAAAGCACCATTTTCCATGTGTTAATATATTTTAATTAGTATTTGGTAGGAAAATGTATGCAAATAAATCTATTGACCAAATCCTAGTAGAAATAAGCCTACTAAATATTATTTGAGATTATTGTGCAGAATTTTCCAAGTTGTTATGCAGAATTTATCAAACAAATCAATTTGTTGAAGAAAACTTGCCAAATTAAGAAGCAAAACTTGGAGACCAAGTCTGGAAGCAACCGAGAGAAGATTTCTGAATTCTAAAGGTGCCTAGGATTGCCACATGTCACAAGAAGCAAGCCCAAGAATTTTGATGAAGAGATCCTCACCATTGAGCGCGGATCCGCGGCCAAACCACCACTTGGGCCATGGATCCGCCGCAATCTTAAGGAGTTGGAAGACAAGATTTTTTGTGGTGAATCAAAGCTATATTTTACCAAGTTTTCAATAAGAAGATTCTGGCTTTGCACTATAAAATGGCACCGAGAGCCTCTTGGAAAAGTTATCAAGCCGACGCGATCACGAAGCCCCAGACGCTCACGCATCCAGGCTGATCATCGACTGTTCGACTACCTCCTTAGGAAAGATCGAGAAGCAACTAGTTGTAATAATTTTCTATGGATTAAAAGTGTAGTTTGTTCAAGTCGATTAATAAAGGTAGTTATTTTATTTAATTGTTTTTTGCATTTTACATTATGTTTTCCTTCTCTGTCTTTTCATCTTCTTCTCCCAACATGCGCGAGTAATTCTCCGCTTGTTAGGGTTCGTAGGATTAGGGTAGGCTAATGGACGATGAAAATAATTAAACCCTTTTTAAGTCCTATAAAGTTTAGGAACTTTATCAAAAGAATCATTAACATCCTAATAGGGCGCGCTAGCAATTCTTTGCTAGTTCCGACCGCGATTAAAGATTAGATTAACGATTGTTTTGGTAAAGGCTAGATATGAACGGAGTTCCGTGTCGAGATAAGGGTTAAGAGTGGGATTCTTTTTCCCTCCAGAAACCCTAATCTACACGCATCACCGTCGTTCTAGTTCTAAATCTATTAATGGATAAAAAGGGTAACTTTTAATTAATCGTCCATAACTACTAAATCCTAACGAACCCTACAAGCCTTCTTATTATATTATCTAAGTCTCTAAAATAATCTAGATCTATATTTTACATTCTTGTTTAACGTAGATCTAGAAACCATTCTATAAATTCTTTATCCCTCCTCTCTTTCTCAACACATCTAAAGTAAAAGTAAAAGCTTCCACATTTCCCAGAGGACGACCCGTACTCATCTCGGTCTAGCTACGCGTGACACCGTTCTGATTGCGGTTAACTACAAACAAACACTTTTCGAACCAATCACCGCACATCCGGGATGAGGTTGTAGCCACCATTGTATATTATTTCTTTTTACTGTTTTTGCTCCTAGGATAGACCTAAGGTGGGGTGCACAAACTACCGGGTACTTTGAAGTGCCGAGTGGCCTACTCACGTTGTTGAGGGAGGTTGCTTCACTTCGGGTACTTGGCGGGTAGTTTGCCGCACCCGTAGGGGTCTAGGGTGGGGTTTGGCTATTCATCGCGACCGTGTAATCCGTCTTTCGTTGCAGGCTCGAACGAAACGCGGATTCCTAGCATATCCAATGTGTTCAATGTCTACCCCAATCAGAGCAAAGCAAACAGTGCTTATTTGTTTACAAATGTGTTCATTTGTTTACCCCAATCAGAGCAAAACTCTGTTCAAATTCCTAGGCGGGAGATGAAGCAACGCTTCATCTTCCCCCAATCGGAGCAAAGCTTTGCTTTGAAAATTTAAACTTTAATAAATGAAGCAACGCTTCAGATTCTTTGCGCTGCGCGCAACGTGCCACGTGTCAAAAGCTGATACATCAGCGCAGCGCCCGAGGCAGCGCACCCAATCAGAGCAAAGCTCTATTTAAAACAAAATTAAAGGAAGCAACGCTTCAGGTGCGCAAGCGCTGCGCTGCGCGACGCGTGTCTGCGCAGTGCGCAAGCACAGCTGCGCAAGCGCTGCGCTGCACGACGCGTGTCTGCGCAGTTGCGCAAGCACAGCCGCGCAAGCACAGCCGTGCAAGCATTGCGCTGCGCGACACGTGTCTGCGCAGTTGGGCAAGCACAACTGCGCAAGCGCTGCGCTGCGTGACACGTGTCAAGCGCTGGGGCGTTTACGCCAAACAGAATTAAAATTCTAATAAGATCTTTCTGTTCTTGTTAAAACAAGAAGATTTTCTTCTGTAAAACAGAAGGCCTTGGATCAAAGATCCAACGGTGGGGAAAATTCCCCAAATCACTCAGAGAAAGATCTCTTTAACAAATTTAACTAATTTATGGGCACTATAAAAAGGACCCTAGACCTCAATTCAAAGGCATCAACATTTTGTGAGAAATCAAATAGAGAGAACTCTGAAGAATTGGAGAGAATTCTTCAAGAACAAAAAAGGTAAAAACCTTTAGAAAAAGAGAAAATTCTCTTATGAACTGATCATTGATCTGAGAACAAGATCAAGGATTTCTAATGAAAAGAAAAATAAATAATAATAAGTGCTTTGCACTTTTCTATGAACCATTGGTTCCCTGAGATAAGAAAAATAAGAAGAACTTGTTTTCTTTGATCTAAATTAGATCAAGAAAACAAACAGTGCTTTGCACTTCTTTTATGAACCACTGGTTCTTTAAAAGACAAGAAAAAACTAGTTTTCTTTGATCTAAAATTGATCCAAAAGAATAAGAACAATGCCCAGCACTTGCCAAAACTGCACTATTGCGCAAGCCGCCAGGAAGCGCCACGTGTCAGCAGTGCAACAGCGCAACGCACTGACGCAGCGCACTGCGCTGTTGCGCTTGCGCTCACCAGAGAGTGACACGCGTCACCTCCGCGAGCGCTTGCGCTCGTTAATTGGCGCAAAACGCCTGACAAGCCACGTGGCACTGTCAGAGTATTTAATGCTCAGTATTATTAAGAAAAGGGACAGAGCCCAATTAAAAGGCCTAACAGGCCTAATAAAAAATGCTATGCATTTTTAAAAAAAAAGGGGCAGAGCCCAACCAAAATAAAGAAAAATAATACAGTAAATGGGCAAGGGCCTAGCACAGGTCCAATAGGCCAAAGACAAAAGAATCTTGAAACTGGACTTAGCCCAGTCATGGCCATAAGTCCTCAAATTAAATTGACTGAGCACGGATGCTCCCTAAATCAATTTATATCCGGTTCGAGGGTACATCTCCGAACTCCTCTGACACTTATCGTTGTAGTCCCTCAACGATGTCAGAGAGGTGACGGGTCCTGACGACTACACATCAATATGGACCGAAACGTCCTTTAACTAATGCTGGACCGAAACGTTCTTAAACTAATGTTGGACCGAAACGTCCTTAAACTAATGATGGACCACCACGTCCCTAAACTGGAACATGGACCACCACGTCCCTAAACTGGAATAATAGAGCCCCCAAATGCTCTTTTGTCGGATCCAAACGATCCCGTTAAGTTGATCTTAGTCTCAAATCAGACTAACGTATCCTTAACAAACGTTTAAGTCGATCTTAGCCTAAATATGGCTAACGTATCCTTAAACCAAAACACCAAACCCAAATCTAAGTAAATACGGATTTGGACTAATCCACGTCCTACGGACGACGATATCGCTTAGTCTCCGTATACAATCCACGGGCAACCACAAACAAAACAAACATACACGACATGAAGTGAAACTCTGGAGAAGGAGAAAGTTGTTACCGCGATGCGGTAGCGTAATTAACTGCAGGGGCTTGCGCCTGCAGGGAAGAGCGTCCCCACAATCAAAAACCCCTGAAGCAAGGGGGAATCTGATGAAGTCTGCTACATCGGCCGCATCCGTCTAAACCTCCGATACACGGTGCCATAAATCAACATGGCATCTTCGGAGAGGTAGACGGATAAAACCAAATAGCATCTGCCCCGAATCTCAGGCAAGACGTCCTCGCGTCGTCGGCCGCTATTCGGAGGGGAACATATTCTGGCACGCCCGGTGAGACCTTTTCCTCTTTCCACTCCACACTTCGTGTGTCGTCTTCGCGAACGAATCGCGGTTTGTTAATGGTTGCCTTTGGATTTCAAGTTTACTAAGATTTGGTCTCTTGCTTGGCGCAGAAAGAAATCAAGCATCGATGGCCTCTACCTGTTCGAAGTGCTCTAACTGCAGCTGCAGCTCGCGTCCGGCCTCAACTGGGGGCATAACCTACGGGCCCCAAGCGGCCTCTTTGTTCACCATGCCCGTGGAGCAGATTACTCAAGCCACCATGGGGTTGTTTTTCGGAACTATGCTTCCGCCAACAAGCTTTAGCACCCCCATGCCTGTACAAGAAGCTCCTAAGAAGTGGGTCTTCGATCGACTTTCAGTTACTGCGACCCCTCTCAACGGGTCGCCCAACGCCAATGCCTCGGTCTTCTCCAGACTGGGCCAAAACTCCTGCGGGCTCACAATGAAGCTTGCAGTCCCAGAAAAGATTATTCCAAAAAGGGTAGCCAAACCTGCTCCTGAAGTCGTCAAGACGGCTTCTCCTGCTAAGAGATCAGTCTTTACAAGATTGATCATCCCAATTCCCACTCCTGCTTTTGCTGCTCAAAAGATATCAGTCTTCAATAGGCTGACGCCGGCAACAGCCCTACACCTGAACAGGGGGCAAGAAGAAGTTGTTTCTGTCTCTGAACCAATACCGACGACTTGTCGCGCCCGCCGACGCCACTGGCGCCGGGTAAGGAAGACCGGGGGCAACTCCCCTTCTGGGATGACTCCGCCAGCTCCAACGGTGGAAGTCAACGCTGCTGTTCCAACCGTGAACAGCTTCAAGCTACTGAACAAAGTACGCAGAAACTCTCCAACTGCGGTGCTCAAAAGATCTCCTCCATCATTAGAGACTGTCGTGGAAACAAAAAAGTCGGAGCAGTCTCCTTAATCGCTGTCCTCCAGGATCTATAAGACATGGCGACGAGTCCGAGAATCTGTCATTGATCCTAACCCCTCTCACCAACAGAAGAAGTCGAAAGGTTGGCAAGAAGAAAATCCCCCAGTCAAGCAACGAAACGTGACGACCGCTTGGGTGCCCAAAGCAACGGCCCCCTCAACTTCTACGGCCCATAAAAGAAGAAGGCCGGAGAAAGTGCTAACGCCGACGACGAATATCAAAGGTGGTGAACCCAAACGCCCTAAGTCAGGGGGCATTATAGTTCATACCGTCTACGTGGCATCTGGTAAAGAGGACAGTCGCATATCTACGGGTCATCGACCGCTTACGCGATCAGTGACCAAAGCGCAGGAGCAGCAGGAGCAGCTCCAAGAGATGATGAACGCTATGGCCGCACTTACTGGGCCAAAAGAAAACCCTGAAACGTCCTCGGATGAACACCAAGAGGAAGAAACCGACGCCGAATTCCTTCGTCGAATATTGGAAAAGAAGGACAAAGAGGCTGCTGAACAAGCAGCCAACATATAGCGTATGGGCCTCCTGTCCCAAGACATGGTAGGGATGATGATCCAACAAGATCCTCCGGCCGAAGATCCCCCGATCGTCCTTAGAGACGATAGGGGAGAGACATCAAATCCTCCGCCAGCTCTGTCGACGGCTAAGGAGGATACAATCTCCAAAGCTGATTTGGACGAGTACATAGCCCAACAAATACAGGTTCATCATGCGGCTGAAGCAGCTGGCCAGGTTGTAAAAACGGGGCGGCCATATCCAAGTTGGTACGATCAAATCAAATACCCGCCCGGTTACACAATTCCCAAGTTTCATGTCTACAAAGGAACGTCCAATCCTCACCAGCATGTCGCCCAGTTCAGGGCACTCTGCGGCAACACCGGCGGTGATGACAAGCTTTTGCTTCGCCAGTTTGTTGGAGGTTTATCAGATACGGCGTTCGAGTGGTACTCTGAGCTCCCGAACGACTCTATCAAAACCTTCGCGGAGATGGAGCTGTTGTTTACTCAGCGTTTTGCAAGCGCCAGTGAACGCACCCCGATGACAGCACTGATTAATGCCAGGGTAAAGCCAGTCGAGACATGGGTTCAATATGCTATATGGTGGCGGAACTTATGGTTGAAGTGCGAGCAGCGCATTGAAGAAGCTCCCGCGGTGGGTATGTTCATGGGAACCCTTGATCCGCAAGCAACCATCTCATAATTTATGATGTTTTTCAAGCCGACTACCTTCCTGGCTTTGATTGACAAGCTAGCGCAAATGGATCAGATGGGCCATAAACCCCCTCTTCCAAAAACGGACTCCCGAAATGACAAGGGGAAGGGAAAAGCGATCATTGTCGCTAATGCTCAACAACAACCGAGCAACTCGAAGCTGGTTGTTCATCAAAATAATACGCGCCCGTACGTAGCCCTTGAGGAGAGGCTAGGACGTTCTTACTCGTTTCCCCGAGATAAAACGAGAAGGCTATTCGAGATGGCGTTGTGCAACCGACTCATAAGTCTGCCGGATCCAAAACGTCCGTCGCAACCAAATGATGTTAATGATCCCAACTACTGTCCTTATCATCAAGTACTGGGCCATCCGATTGAAGATTGCTACGTTTTCAAAAATTGGCTTGAAAACCAGTACCGACAGGGCAAATTCGCGTTATCTGACAAATGGAAGGTGAATCCCCCGCAGCCCCACACCTCTAAGGGGACGAATACGCCGGGGGAAACATGCTCCGTCGTTGAAGAAGCTCCTTGGGAGGTTGTATTATCAGCCAAGACAAAGAGGATGCTAAACGATATTCAGACATGTCCAGCGATTAGGTGGAAGAATCCGTTGGAACCACAGGTCATTGAAAGGATGTTGAAGCCACGTCCAACTCCAAAGACCTATGGTGGTGGCTCAAGCACTCGCAACTAGCCGTCAAAATCTTCGAAGAAGAAGAAAAAGAAATCAAAGAAGCCCGTGAAGCCTGGTGACAAGCGTACGGACTTGCAAAAACAAATTGACGCGCTGGAGGAATACAGCCAGAAGGCACGGACTCCCATTACATTCCAAGAGTTCCTCAATCATGTCTTTTAAGAGGAAGATGAGGGGGAAAGTTCATCTGATGAATCTGAAGAATATGTGGCAAGCTGTCATGTGATTTCCCATTCGTTCATGGACGATGAAAGGACTCCTTGCACTGAAAAGCTGGGGGCAGATCCTGAACCAAAAATTCTGGGGCCATCGGATGAAGTAATTGACGCATTCCTTAACGAAGCTCGATTGAAAAGTAAAGCTGATCGAGAACGCGAGGCGGTCATATTTGAAAGGGCCAAACGCCAGCGACTGTATGAAAGAGCTGAGACGCTCCCGCCGGAGCAAAATACTTCCACTACCGACAAAAGCAAATTCAAGATGAAGAAAAGGTTTGCTAAGGCCATGTCAATGGGCATGAAGCTACCATCCTCCGAAGGAAAAATTACTGGTGAAATGGAAATGCACCCCTCCTATTGCTTATATCATCGGAATGTTTCATACCCCACTCAAGAGTGCAAAGCTTTCGATAGATGGTGGCAAGGATACGTTGCTCATCGACAACATTTTAAGCGGGAGAAACGTAAAACTCGTCGAGAGCAGAAAAATATGACCGAAGGGTTAAATAGAGCTACCGTCGATTGTCGCATGGTTAATGCCGGGGGATCACATGTGCCTACATTCGGGAGCGATTCTGATGAGGAGATGGAGGTTGGCCCTCTCTTTAGAGAGTCCACCTCGGGAAAAGAAGAAGAGCCGAAGGTTTGCGAAAATATCCGGATACGTAATCGCACGCTTCCCGAAAAGAATCTCGGACCCTCAAACAGAAAAGATAAAGGGAAAGAAAAGGTCTCTGGAGATATCGTCTTAGATGACCAAGTTCTGGGGGAGCTAAGTGCCAAGGACCCGCCGAAGAAGAATAAGGTGGATTACAACGTCTTAGCGCATCTGAGGAAGCTACCTTCACAGCTCAGCATTCTTGACGCCCTTTTGCTATCAAAGGAGGCGAGAGATTCGTTAATCAAGGCATTACAAGATCCAGAACGATTCCAAGCTTTCCTGGCTGAAGAAAAGATGAAGGATGAATTGGAGGAAGTGCACACTACCGATGTCGCTTTTGGTGATGAAGACCTTCTCCTTGGGACGTGCGAACACAATCGCCCCCTCTACGTCTCAGGATACTATCACGATATAAAAATAGGCAAAATCCTGATCGATAATGGATCCTTCGTTAATCTCCTCAATGTGCGGGTGTTAAAAGAAATCTGCATGAGCGTCCAGTACCTTGCTCGGGACAAGATCACCATCTCCGGGTTCGACTCCCAGTCATCAAGAACTCTCGGGTCTGTGATACTGACGCTACGCTTTGGGCTACTCGTCATGGACATTAAGTTCTACGTCATAGATGCCAAGACATGCTACAATGCTCTGCTTGGCCGACTATGGTTACACGAGTACAACGTCATCCCTTCTACACAACATCAGTATATGAAATACGCTAAGGATGGTCTCGAGTATACCGTGGCGGGAGAACTGAATCCTTTTTCCATGAACGAAGTTCGCAAATATGAAGATGCCAAGTACTTCTTACCGGATTTCGAAGACAGGGAAAGGTGTCACAAGCCGGAAAACAAAGCTAACGCCACCATCCCTGTCTTCAGCAGTGATACTGAGGAGGAAGAGGAGATAGTTTATTCAGGTCCGCCCCAACACAACAAGCCAGGGCTATCTACTCCTACGTTAATCTTTGGTAGCGACTCGGAAGATGAAGTCCATGCTGTATTCCCTGCTGGACCTTCAATACAAACGTCCACTGACGAAGAGCAAAGTCTACAAGTCGCCATGGTGCCGCTTAAACACTGTAAGGAACTGGATGCGCTTGATATCTACAGTGTAGAAGAGCTGCGAACGTTCTATATCCCTCCCAGGCGAGAAAGCGAAAAAGCAATTCTATTCTACCGCTCTGAAGAAACCAAAGTGGAGAAAGAAATCTGGCATGGCGCGGATCCTACGCTCGACAGGCTTCAGCCTATCCGTCTTCCCAGATATTATACGGAAGGTTTGAAAAAGCTGCTGAAACGCCAGGGGATATCCTTCAAGCAGACCGTTCGAAAAGCCAAGTTCTATGACAAAGTCTGGAACGTTCCCGGGATTCAACGCAAACTGCCTAATGGGAGAATGGAGACAAAAGGACTTGGATACATCCGGTCAAAGAAATGAGAGCTACTAAACAGCTGCTATGTCATGTATGACTTCGATGAAGAAGCGGATGCTCAATGGGAGGACGCTAATCCTGAGCCAGTGAAAGTTCCAGATGCAAAAGAGCCCAGTCCGTCGTTCGAAGAACAAATGGACAAGCTTATAAAGGAAGCGGGTCAAACAGTCCAGGACGATCATAACCGCGAAATGGTCATCTACGAGAAAGCTAAAACGCAACGCCTTCTCCAACAGACCGTAAAAGATGAAAATGCCGCTCCTTGTCAACCTGTTATAAAGAAGGGCCGAAGCAGAGGCAGAAACAAGTCGAAACGCGAAAAAAGCGCTCAACAGCAACGAAGCGGGGCTAAAAGGCCACGCAAGCGGGAACCAAGAGGTTCCGATCTATCCCTCATGAGAAAAATGGGTCGAGCATACTCTTTTCCTCGGGACAGGACGAAGAAAATACTTGACCTCGCTTTAAAACATCAGATGCTTACACTTCCGGAGTCTAAACACCCCGAACAAGCAGGCGAAGTCTCTCACCCGGACTATTGCTCTTATCACCGAGTAGTAGGGCATCCCCTCGAAGACTGCTTCACCTTCAAAAATTGGGTTGAAGATCAGTACCAGCTTGGCAAGTTCGCTCTGTCCGACAATTGGAGGGTAGCGCCGCCACAGAAGCATGAACCCAAGGCCACAGAAGAAGAACCATTTCCACATTGGGATTGGAAGCGAATTCGTACTTGTCACATGATAACGATATCAAAAGAAGAGCCCGAGAACATGGATGACCTTCCCTGGTGCTTCGAAAACAGCAACGAAGAGGTAATCTCAGAATTCCCACCAGCGCTAAAAGAGCTGGAAGATGGAATCCATACCACTGCAGATAACCTTAAGAAAATTGAGTTGGGAACGACGAATGACCCGCGACCGACATTCATCAGCGAGCTGCTATCTGAAGAAAGGGTGGCTGCGTTAAAGGACGTGCTTCTACAACATAGAGATTGCTTCGCGTGGAACTATTCCGAAATGCCGAGACTAGATCCAGAAATTGCTGTGCACAGATTGGCGATATCTCCGGACGTCAAGCCGGTCAAACAGGCGCCGAGAAGAATGCGGCTCGAGCTTGAGATGAGCATCAACACCGAGGTCAAGAAGTTAATCGACTCTGGCTTTATCCAGGAGGTTCAATATCCTGAATGGATCGCTAACATCGTCCCGATGATGAAGAAAAATGGGACAGTGCGCATATGCGTGGACTTTCGGGATCTCAACAAAGCCTGCCCGAAGGATGATTTCCCGGTGCCAGTCACCGAACTGATGATAGACAATACGTCCACTCATGAGGTTTTCTCCTTCATGGATGGTTCATCAGGGTATAATCAGATAAAGATGCATCCCGAAGACCAGAAGCATACCGCTTTCCGGACCCCTTTGGGAATATTTTGTTACAAGGTGATGCCCTTCGGTCTAAAGAACGCCGGCGCCACCTATCAGAGGGCCATGATGAAGATCTTCGATGAACTTATACATGAAATCATCGAATGTTATATCGACGACCTCGTGGTCAAGAGCAAATCATACGAGGAACATCTCGAGCATCTAAAGACTGTATTTCGACGCCTTCGACAATACAACTTGAAGATAAACCCTCTTAAGTGTGCGTTCGGGGTTTCCTCGGGTAAATTCCTGGGATTCATCGTCTGACACTGAGGTATCGAAATAGATCCGTCAAAGATCAAAGCGATCATGGAAATGCCTCCGCCGAGAACTCTCAAACAGTTGCGGTCTCTCCAAGGGAAGCTCGCATACATACGGCGATTTATAGCCAATCTTTCAGGCAAGTGTCGTCCCTACAGCCACCTGATGAAGAAGGGAACCCCGTTCTTGTGGGACCAAAAATGTCAAAGCGCACTAGACGAGATCAAGCAATACCTGCAGAACCCGCCGGTGTTGGCTGCTCCGGTCAAGGGAAAGCTCCTCATTCTTTATACAACCGCTCTCGAAGGCTCCTTAGGCGCATTATGGGCATAAGAGAAGATCAAGGGAAGGAGAGAGCTCTCTATTACTTAAGCCGAGTGTTTCCTGATTTAAAATCAGGAAAGCCTACGGAAGAAGCATCATGTGCTAGCACGTGACCAGCAGTCACGTGTTGGCACGTGACAATTAAAAGCAGCGGCAAAGGCAGATTCGCTCCCTGACTAAACCAAAGAAAAGGCTCCAGAAAGGATCACGTGCTCACACGTGACCAGGGGTCACTTGTCAGCACGTGACGGCTGAACAACGGCTAGAAGACAAAGCGCAGAAAGCAGAAGAAAACTCGTTCCAAGGGGTCACGTGCCTACACGTGACCAGGGGTCACGTGGCCACACGTGACCGGCTTTCAAAGCCTATCTATTTAACAGAATTAAATTCTGAATAGCATTCAAATCTTCCCAAAGGAGAATGATTATTTGGAACCGATTGAATTAAAGATTTAAAGGTGATTAAATATCACCTATTTATGGAAAAATCTTGAACTTGGAAAGATTTCCCCTTAAAATCTAACCGAAATAACAAAGGAATATCTTTGGATTTAAAATCCAATGGTGAATAAAATTCACCTAATAATCCAAAGGTCCAAATGAATGATGAATGCAAATCAAATCTCTAACGAATGCAAATCAAATCTCTCAACGAATGATTCACTAAAACTGATTGATTCTGCTCCTTCTCCTATAAATAGGAGCCAAGAGATATACAGATGGGAGACAGAGATATATATAGAGAGAAAAATAGAGCCTTGAGACTTTGGAGGAATTTAGATCTTCTGCAAAAGAAAACCTTAGGTAAGAAAGGAGAGGCTTTTAAAAAGAGAATTTAATTCTCAAAAGAGTTTAACTCTGATATTAAAAAGAAGAACTTAGTTCTCTCTTTAGCAGAGGATCTGCAAAGTGCACATCTCCCCATGAATTGAGAATTTAATTCTCATTGGGTTGAGATCCTGCCATGCAGATCCAAAGCATAGAGAGGGAATGGAAGTTTGAGAATTTAATACTCATAGAATTATAGGAATTTAATTCCTTTGAAATAAAATTAGGGTTTAACCCTATGTTGTAGGAATTTAATTCCTTCGAAATGAACAGAACCAGGGTTTAACCATAGTTAAGAACTTAATTCTGTCAAAATAACAGGAATTTAATTTCCTAAAGAAAGAAGAAATTAGGGTTTAACTCTATGATAGAATTCAGTACCTACAGAAGAAAAGCCGGGATTTAACTCCATCTAAGAATATAATTCTTCAAAAAGAAAAGTGGGAATTTAATTCCTCTAAAGTTATAGCTGGGGTTTAACCCTATGAAGAATTTAATTCTTAAAAGATAAACAAACATGCAAAGAAGCAAGGTCACGTGTTACCACGTGACCCCTGAAAAGTTCCACAGAGAAGGGCTTTGAGGCAATGCCTCACGTGCCCCACGTGATCTTTAAAGCACGCAAAAGAAAAAGAAACAGAAAAGAGCTTTAGGGCGCCCTCACGTGTCGACACGTGACCCCTAATGAACATTCTAACAGATCAAAGCGTAAGCCCCCATCACGTGCCCACACGTGATGGCTTTCAGAATTAAAGGTGTGAAAACACTTATCTGTAGAACAAAATAAAGGGAAACAGGGCGCTATCACGTGCTACCACGTGACCCCTTGGCTGAAGCTTTAACGAACAAGCACCAAAATTCCCATCACGTGACAGCACGTGATGCTCCAAAGTATTCAATACTTTTGGCAGAATAAAATGAATTGAGGGCGCTCTCACGTGCTACCACGTGACCCCTCTTGCCTTAGTGTTTAACACTAAAGTTGAAACCTCTATATCCAGTGTTCAACACTGATTTTCTTAGTGTTTAAACACTAATTTGGAAAACTCTATTTACAGTGTTTAACACTGACTTTCTTAGTGTTGAACACCAACCTGGAAAACCCTGTTTCCAGTGTTTAACATTGATCTGCCTTAGTGTTAAACACTAATTTGAAATCTCCACCGCTAGTGTTTAACACTGATTTGTTTTAGTGTATAAACACTAATTTGAAAGCCCTGTTGCTGGTGTTTAACACTAACTATCTTTTAGTGTTAAACACTAACTTGTCAATCTCATTCTCAGTGTTCAACACTGATTGATCTTTAGTGTTTAACACAAACTTTAGCCCCACTGGTTAAGTGTCTAGAAGCAAAACCTCTCCTCTAATGGACCAACAGAAGGCCAATATCCTAAACATGATTGGACTTAGCCCAAGCTGGCCATAGTCCTCAATTCAAATTCAACTGGGCTAATGGGCTCATAACATAATTAATTGGTCTTGGTCCTAAACTGGGTCAAAGACTGTTTAATCTACCTTGGTTCAAGGGTACATCTCTTCACTCCTTTGATACTTGGCGTTGTAATTCTTCAACGTTTTCAAAGAGGTGGTGGGTCCCGATGACCATACATTGATACGGACTGTGGGGTCCTTAAACTCATGGACTATGAGGTCCTTAACCTTGACCGCAATGTCTTAAAACTAACATCGGACTGTGGGGTCCTTAAATCCACGGACTATGACGTCCTTAACCTTGACCGTGATGTCTTAAAACTAACGCCGGACTGTGGAGTCCTTAAATCCATGGACTATAAGGTCCTTAACCTTGACCGTGATGTCTTAAAACTAACGCCGGACTGTGGAGTCCTTAAATCCACGGACTATGACGTCATTAACCTTGACCGAGATGTCTTAAAACTAACTTTGGACTGTGGAGTCCTTAAATCCACGGACTATGACGTCCTTAACCTTGACCGCAACATCTTAAAACTAACATTGGACCGCAATGTCCTTAAACTACCTATTGACCGCAATGTCACTAAACTAAACAACAGGGCTACCTTAATTGCTCTATTGTTGGATCTAAATGATCCCGTTAAGTCGATCTTAGTCTAAAAACCAGGCTAACGTATCCTTAATAAACATTTAAGTTGATCTTAGTCCTCAATGAGGTTAACGTATCCTTAAATCCAAACCCCCAAACCCAAATCTAAGATAATACGGATTTGGACTAGTCCACGCCCTACGGGCGACGACATAACTCAGTCTCCGTATACAATCCACGGGCAACTAAACACAAAATAAACACACACAACACGAAGTGACCATCTGGAGAAGGAGAAAGTGGTTACCGCGATGCGGTAGCGTAATTAACTGCAGGGGCTTGCGCTTGCAGGGAAGAGCGTCCCCACAATCAAAAACCCCTCAAGCGAGGGGGAATCTGACGAAGTCTGCTACATCGGACGCATCCGTTTAAACCTTCGATGCACGGTGCCATAAATCAACTTGGCATCTTCGGAGGACGGATAGCACCAACTAGCATCTGCCCCGAATCTCAGGCGAGGCGTCCCCGTCGCGCCGTCTTTCGGAGGGGAACAGATTCTGGCACGCCCGGTGGGACCTTTTCCTCTTTCCACTCCACACTTTGTGTGTCGTGTTCGTGAACCAAACACGGTTCGCTAATGGTTGCCCTTGGGTTTCAAGGTACTAAGATTTGGCGTTTTGCTTATTGCAGAAAGCAAAGAATCAATGGCTTCCACTTGTGCGACATGCTCCAACTGCAACTGTAACCAGCGCTTCGCCTCGCCTAGAGGTATAGCCTACGGATCCCAAGCTGCTTCGCTGTTCACAATGCCCGTGGAACAGGTCACTTGAGCCACCACAGGGTTGTTTTTTGGGACCATGCTCCCGCCAAAAGCTGCACCGCTCCTGTGCTGACAACGGAAGCTCCCAAGAAGTCGGTCTTTGATCGGCTTACCCCTACCGCGGCCCCTCTCAACGAGTCGCCCAACACCAGCGCCTCGGTCTTCTCCCGATTAGGCCAGAGCTCCTGTGGATCCACGATGGGGCCTACGATCCTAGAGAAGGCTGCTCCTAAGAAAGTGGCCAGCCCTGCTCCTGAAGTCGTCAAGGCGGCTTCTCCTGCCAAAAAGTCGGTCTTTACGAGATTGACTGTTCCAGCTCCCGCTCCTGCTACCCAAAGGACATCAGTCTTTAACAGGCTGACACCTGCAGCGACCCCCCACCTACACAGGGGGAAAGATGAGGCTATCGCCATCACCGAGCCGATTCCATCAGCACGACACGCTCGACGTCGTTACTGGCGCCGAGTGAGGAAAGCCGGAGGCAACTCCCCTCCTGGGCTAACTCCTCCAGCCCCGATGGCAGAAGTTAATGCTGCTGTTCCAACTGGGAACAACTTTGAGATGCTAAATAAGGTGCGTAGGAATTCTCCTACCGCGGTGCTAAAGAGGTCTCCCCATCCGCTGCAAAGGGCTGTAGAAGTAAAGCCAGAACAGTCCCAATCTCCTCAACGGCTGTCCTCCCGAATCTATAAAGTTTGGCGGCAGACCTGAGACTCGGTGATCGATCCAAATTTCTCCCGCCAGCACAAGAAGCTGAAAATCCAACAGGAAGTCAGTCGCTAGGCTAAGCCACGAAAAGCTGTCTGGGTGCCCGCCTCAACGGCCCCCTCAACTTCCACTGCTCATAAAAAGAGGAAGCCGGAGAGGATCCCCAGGCCTGCAACGAAAGCTAAAAGCGCTGAGCCCAGATGCCCTAAGGCTGGGGGCAGGATGGTCCACACTGTATACATGGCGTCGGGGAAAGAAGACAGCCGCGCGTCCACAGGTCATAAACCGCTTACACGGTTGGTCACCAAAGCCCAGGAGCAACAGCAAAAGCTCCAGGAAATGATGATCGTAATGGCCGCGCTTACTGGACCGAAAGAAAGCCCCGAGGCATCCTCGGATCAGCAACAAGAACAGGAGACCGACGCCGAGTTCCTCCGAAGGATACTGGAAAAGAAAGATAAAGAGGCTGCGGAACAAGCGGCCAATATAAAACAAATAGCCCACTTATTTCAAGACATGGTTGGGATGATGATTCAACAAGATCCTCCTGCTGAGGACCCTCCGATCGTCCTTGAAGACGGCAGGGGAGAAACGTCAAATCCGCCATCGGCTCTCTCAACAGCCAAGGAGGAGACAATCTCTAAGGCTGACTTGGACGACTATATAGCCCAGCAAATCCGGGTTCATCATGCGACTGAGGCAGCTGGTCAAGTCGTAAAAATGGGGCGACCGTATCCGAGCTGGTACGACCAAATCAAATATCCGCCGAGTTATACAATACCAAAATTCCACGTGTATAAGGGGACCGGCAATCCCCACCAACATGTCGCCCAGTTCAGGGCCCTTTGCGGTAACACCGGCGGTGATTAAACTGTTGCTTCACCAGTTCGTGGGCAGCTTATCAGAAACAGCGTTCGAATGGTATTCGGAACTCCCGAGCGATTCTATCAAGACGTTCGCTGAAATGGAGTTGCTATTCACTCAGCGATTCGCAAGCGCCAGCGAACGCACTCCAATAACAACATTGATTAATGCTAGGGTGAAATCAGGCGAAACGTGGGTCCAGTATGCTATACGCTGGCGAAATTTTTGGTCAAAATGCGAGCAACGCATTGAGGAAGCGCCCGCGGTGGGCATGTTCGTGGGAACCCTAGACCCTCATGCAACTATCTCCCAGTTCATGATGTTCTTTAAGCCAACCATGTTCCAGGCTTTAATCGACAAGTTGGCTCAGATGGACCAGATGGGTCACAGACCGTCTCCCCCGAAGCCAGAGCCTCGAAGTGACAAGGGTAAAGAGAAGGCAACCCTCGTCGCGAATGCTCAACAGCAACCCAGTGCCTCAAAGCTGGCGGATCAGTTGGAAGAAAGACGGCGGTATTATAATGAGAAGATGAAGCGTCCTTACTCGTTCCCGCGGGACAAGACGAAACGGTTATTCGAGCTGGCGGTACGCAACAGGCTTATAAACTTGCCAAATCCGAGGCGACCGCCACAACCCACCGAGGTGAATAACCCCAATTATTTCCCTTACCATCAAACGGTAAGCCATCCGATTGAGGATTGCTTCGTTTTCAAAGGATGGATTGAATATCAATACCTCCAGGGGAAGTTTGCACTGTCCGAAAAGTGGAAGGTGAACCCGCCACAACCGCATACTCCTAAGAAAGCAGATACACTGGGGGCAATCTGTTCCTTTATTGAAGAAGCTCCATGGGAGGTCGTGCTGTCAACTAAATCCAAAAGAATGCTGAGGGACCTTCATGCGTGCCCGGCGGTCGAATGGAAGAACCCGCTTGAACCTCAAATTATCGAAGGGATGTTGAAGCTACGCCCAACTACAAAGATCGGCGGTGATGGCCCAAGTACTCACACCCAACCGTCAAAATCTTCGAAGAAAAAGAAGAAGAAATCCAAGAAGCCCGTGAAGCCGGGAGACAAGCGTACGGATTTGCAGAAACAGATTGACGCACTGGAGGAGTACAATCAAAAGGCGCGGACTCCCGTCACACTGCAAGAGTTCCTCAACCACGTCTTTTAGGAGGAAGATGATGGAGAAAGCTCGTCGGATGAATCCGAGGGATATGTGGCGAGTTGTCATGTGATTTCCCACTTGTCCACGGACGATGAGAAAACTCCTGGCACTGAGAAACTGGGGGCACAGCCTGAGCCAGAACTTGTATGGCCAACAGATGAAATGATCGACGCCTTTCTAGACAAGATTCGTTTGAAGAGTAAAGCCGATCAGGAGCGTGAGATGGCTGCATCGGAAGGAGCCAAGCGCAGGCGACTAAACGAAAGAGTCGAAGCGCTCCCGCCAGATCAAAAGATATCCGACGCGAATAAAAACGTATTCAAGACGAGGAAAAGGTTTGCCAAAGCCACGTCAATGGGGATGAAGCTACCACCCTCGGAGGAGAACACGTTCGATGGGGCGGAGAGGCACCCTAATTATTACTCATATCATCGGAAAATTTCCCACCCTACGGAGGAGTGCGACCCTTTCAGGATATGGTGGCAGGGATATGTTGCTCACCGGCAATATTTTAAGCGCATGAAACGCAAGACTCGTCTGGAACGAAGAAGTACGGCCGAAGGACACAAAAGAACTGCCGACAATTGTTACATGGTTAACGCCGGAGGGTCACAAGTTCTCACCTTTAGGAGCGACTCTGATGAAGAAATGGCTCTGGGCCCTCTCTTTAAAGAATCTGCTTTAGGGAAAGAGGAAGAACCAGAGGCCTGCGAAAACATTCAGCTGCGCAATCGCACGCTCCCGGAAAAGAATCTCGGACCCGCAAATAGAAAAGATAAGGGAAAGGAGAAGGTCGCCGAGGATATCGCCTTAGATGACCAAGTCATGAAAGAGCTGACTGCCAAGGACCCTCCCAAGAAGGGTAAGGTGGACTACAACATTCTAGCGCACCTAAGGAAGCTACCTTCTCAGCTCAGCATTCTCGACGCCCTCCTATTATCAAAAGAAGCGAGAAATTCATTAATCAAGGCGTTACAAGAACCTGAGCAATTCCAAGCCTTCCTCGCCGCAGAAAGGATGAAGGATGAACTGGAAGAAGTGCATACGGCCGACATCACTTTCGGTGACGAAGACCTTCTCCTTGGGACGTGCGACCACAACCGTCCCCTATACATCTCCGGATATTGCCATGATATCAATATAGGCAAAATCCTGGTTGATAATGGATCCTCCGTCAATCTCCTTAACGTTCGGGTATTAAAAGAAATCTGCATGAGCGTGTAGCACCTCGCTCGTGACAAAATTACCATCTTCGGTTTCGACTCCCAGTCGTCACGGACTCTCGGATCTGTAATACTAACATTACGCTTCGGACTGCTCGTCACGGACATCAAGTTTCACGTCATTGACGCCAAGATCTGCTACAACGCCTTGCTCGGCCGCCCTTGGTTACACGAGTACAACATCATCCCTTCTACATAGCATCAGTGTATGAAGTACTTTAAGGATGGTTTCGAGTATACCGTAACAGGTGAGCTGAACCCATTTTCCGTGAACGAAGTCCGCAAGTACGAAGATGCGAAGTACTTTTTGCCAGATTTCGAGGATACGGAAAGGTGTCGCAAGCCAGAAAACAAAGCCGCCGCCACCATCCCTGTTTTCGGAAGCGATACCGAAGAAGAAGAAGAGATAGTTTACGCTGGTCCGTCTCGACGCAACACCCCGGGACCATCCGCCCCCATGTTGATCTTCGGAAGTGACTCGGAAGATGAGGTTAATGTCGTGTTCTCCAGTCGGCCGTCAATACAAGCATCCCCTGGCGATGATCAGAGTCTGCAAATCACCATGGTGCCGCAGGAACACTACAAGGATCTCGACACACTTCAAGCTTACAATGTGCAGGACCTGCAGACGTTTTACGTCCCTCCCAGGCGAAAGGGTGAGAAGGTGATCCTATTCTATCGATCCTCGGAAACGAGAGTAGAGAAAGAGATCTGGCATGGCGCGGACTCTACACTCGACAGGCTCCAACCCATCCGTTTGCCCAGATATTACACAAACGGACTAAAGAGGCTATTGAAGCGCCAAGGAGTACCCTTAAAACAGACTGTTCGACAAGCTCGATTCTACAACAGGATTTGGGATGTCCCTGGAACTCAGCGCAAATTGCCCAACGGTAGAATGGAAACGCTTGGCCTTGGATACGTGAGATCCGGTAAACGGGAACGGGTCCACGGTAGCTACGCCATATTTAACTTCGATGAGGAGGAAAACGCCCTGTCGAGCGATGCTAACCCCTCATCAAAGCTGGATCCCGCAAGCGAAATGCCGAGTCCGTCATTTGAAGAACGAACGAACAAGCTTATCAGGAAAGCAGGTTAAAAGGCTCGGGAAGACCACAACCGCGAGATGGCCATTTACGAGAAGGCCAGGACGCAACGTCTGTTTCAACAGGCTGCAAAAGACGAAGATGCTCCCCCCTGTCGACCCGTTGTGCGAAAGGCCCGACGCAGAGGCAGAGGTAAGTCAAGAAGCGGAAAAAGGAGTCGACAACAACGATGCAGGATTAGAGAGTCATGTGATCGGGCATTGCGCGGTCCGGATTCGTCCCTCATGAAGAAGATGGGTCGAGTGTATTCCTTCCCCCGAGACAAGACAAAGAAGTTACTCGAGCTCGCTATAAAACATCAAATGATCGCACTTCCGGAGTCTAAGCACCCTGAGCAAGTTAACAAAGTTTCTCATCCGGGCTATTGCTCTTATCACCGAGCCATAGGACACCCTATCGAAGACTGCTTCACCTTTAAAAACTGGGTGGAAAACCAGTACCAGCAAGGCAGATTTGCTTTATCCAGCAGCTGGAGGGTAACGCCGCCACAAAAGCACGAACCCAAAGCCGCAAGAGCAGAGTCAGATCCACATCGGTCTTAGAAGCGGATTCGCACTTGTCACATGATTACAATATTAAAAGAAGAGCCCGAGAACATGGATGACCTTCCCTGGTGCTTCGAAAACAGCAATGATGAGGTGATCTCAGAATTTCCACCAGCTCCGAAAGAACTGGAAGATGGCATACATACTACTGCAGATAACCTCAAGAAGATTGAGTTGGGATCGGCAGACGATCCGCGACCGACATTCGTCAGCGAGCTGTTATCTGAAGAAAGGGTGGCTGCGTTAAAGGACGTACTTCTATAGCATAGAGATTGCTTCGGGTGGAACTATTCCGAGATGCCAGGATTAGATCTAGAGATTGCGGTGCATAAATTAGCAATATCCCCGGATATCAAGCCAGTCAAACAGGCGCCGAGACGGATGCGGCTCGAGCTTGAAATGAGCTTTAACGCCGAAGTCAAGAAACTAATCGATTTCGGGTTTATCCAAGAGGTACAGTATCCTGATTGGGTCGCCAACATCGTCCCGGTAATGAAGAAGAATGGGACAGTGCGCATATGTGTGGACTTCCGGGATCTCAATAAAGCCTGCCCGAAGGATGATTTCCCGGTACCGGTCACCGAGCTGATGATAGACAATACGTCCACTCATGAGGTTTTCATCTTTATGGATGGTTCATCAGGGTACAATCAGATAAAGATGCATCCCGAAGACCAAAAGCACACCACTTTTCGGACTCCTTTGGGTATATTCTGCTACAAAGTTATGCCTTTCGATTTAAAGAATGCCGGCGCCACCTATCAAAGGGCCATGACAAAGATCTTTGATGATCTCATACATGAAATCGTCGAGTGCTATATCGACGACCTCGTAGTAAAGAGCATGTCATATGAAGAGCATTTAGAGCATCTGAAGACCGTATTTCAACGCCTTCGGCAATATAATTTGAAGATGAATCCCCTCAAATGCGCGTTCGGAGTCTCCTCGGGTAAATTCCTGGGATTCATCGTCCGACACCGAGGTATCGAGATAGATCCATCTAAGATCAAGGTGATCATGGAAATGCCACCGCCAAGGACTCTCAAACAGCTGCGGTCTCTCCAAGAGAAACTCGCGTACATCCGGCGGTTTATCGCCAACCTGTCAGGTAAGTGTCGTCCTTACAGTCACCTGATGAAGAAGGGAACTCCGTTCGTCTGGGACCAGAAATTCCAGAGCGCGCTAGACGAGATCAAGCAATACCTACAGAACCCTCCAGTGTTGGCTGCTTCGGTTAAGGGAAAGCCTCTCATTCTTTATACAACCGCCCTAGAAGGTTCTTTAGGCGCATTATGGGCGCAAGAAAACGACCAAGGGAAGGAGAAAGCGCTCTATTATTTAAGCCGAGTTCTTCTGGGGGCAGAAAGCAATTACTCCCCGATCGAAAAACATTGCCTGGCGTTAATCTTTGCGATAACAAAACTCAGGCGCTATGCATTGGCGCATGAAGTCCGCCTTATATCAAAGGTGGACCCCCTAAAATATCTAATGTCAAAGGCTATATTGACAGGGAGACTCGCTAAATAGGCCCTGCTCCTGATGGAGTTTTCAATAACCTATCAGCCTCTTAAGGCAGTGAAAGGCCAAGCCATCGCCGACATCCTTGCTGAGCATCCAGTACCTGCCGGTTCTCCTCTAAATTGCAATTTGCCGGACGAACATGCATTTGACGCGATCGACGGTGGTGATACCCGATGGGAACTTTATTTCGATGGAGCATCCTCCATAAAGAAGCGCAAACAAAGTACCCCATTGATCAAATCGGGGGTAGGCCTCATCTTCGTAACGCCACAAGGAGGGATAATGCGCTTTGCTTTCTCCTTAACGGAACTGAGGACGAACAATGAAGCCGAATACGAAGGTTTGATAGCAGGCCTCGAGATCGCCATTGACATGGGAATTGAAAACCTCTTCATATACGGGATTCTCAATTGGTCGTTAGTCAAGTAAACGGCGACTACCAAACGTGCAAACCGGAGTTGGTGAAGTACGGTGAAAAGGTGCAATAACTGTTGACCCAAATTCCCTCCTATACTTTGGAAAGCATACCACGCGCGGAAATTAGTAAAGCGGACGCGTTAGCTAAGCTCGCTAAAGAACTGGCTGACGAGAACCTCGACAACATTAAAATCGTGGTACAAAGCCGTCGAGTGCTCGCCCCAGCAGAAATATCTCCAGAATCATCCGAAGAAAAGGGAACGACTGAGCAGACGACCCTACAAATAAAAGACCGTGAGAAGGCTGAGGACTGGAGGGAAGTCTTCATAGACTACTTTAAGTCCCACCGAATGCCCGAAGAAGCGTCCTCAAGACATCAGCTCATGAAACGAGCTCTGTCTTTCGCCTTCGTCAACGATACTCTATACAAGAGGTCATTTGACTCTCTGTGGTTGAGATGCCTGGGACCTGACGAAGCAGAAAGAGTCGTTCAGGAAGTTCATGAAGGAATCTGTGGTTCTCATCAAGCAGGCCCGAAGATGAAGTTAAAAATTAAACGGATGGGTTACTACTGGCCCACGATGATCCAGGACTGCCTCGAGTATGCGAAGCAATGCCACTCATGCCAAATCCATGGGGATTTCATCCACCAGCATCCGAATCCACTACATCCGACGGTGGCTAGCTGGCCATTCGAAATATGGGGAACTGACATAGTCGGCCCCATCGAACCGGCATCGTCTAGGGGACATCGTTTCATCCTGGCGACGACTGATTACTTCTCCAAATGGGCAGAAGCAGTACCGTTGAGGGAAGTGAAGACGGAGAATATCCTCCACTTTTTCAGGACGCGCGTCATTTATCGGTTTGGAACTCCACGGTGGATTATCTCCGATAACGGGCCAGCCTACAGAAGCCATAAGATTAGCCGCTTCGCGCAACAGCATAATATAGACTGGAGATACTCCTCAGTTTATAATCCGCGAGCTAACGGTCTGGCCAAGGCCTTCAATAAGACCTTGACAAAGATCATAAAAAAGACGGTGTCCCGAAATAAGAAGGACTGGCACGAGAGACTGCAAGAGGCTCTTTGGGCATATCGAACTACGTTCAAGACGGCCACGAACACAACGCCGTACGCGTTGGTATTCGGTACGGAAGCAGTACTCCCCCTCGAGATAGAGCTACCCTCTTTACGAGTGGCAGTCCACCATGAGTTGACAAATGAAGAAAATGCTCACCCTCGGCTTGAGGAGCTTGACGCCCTTGATGAAACCCGGCTCATAGCGCAACAAAATCTGGATGCTTACAAAGCGAAAATGACGCACTCGTATGAAAGATTGACCCGACCGAGGGCATTCCGCCAAGGCGAACTCGTGCTAGTGGTCAAAAGGCCTATGGTCCCTAATCGCGCCAAGCGGGGAAAATTCGAGCCGAACTATGAAGGCCCGTACATCATAGACAAGGTCTACCAGGGTGGAGCCTATCTACTCATGGATATGCACGGTGAAAGGCCTTTCAGGCCAATAAACGGCCGCTTCCTAAAGAAATACTATGCTTAATGAGCCACAGCCTAGGTCAATGGTAGATGACGACGACTATGTCCGCTCTCTATCTTCCTAAGCTCAAGCTCTATAAGTAGTAGCCGGCCCTCTCAACAACGGACCGAAACGTCCTTAAACTAACAACGGACCGAAACGTCTTTAAACTAACGACGGACCAAAACGTCTTTAAACTAACGACGGACCGAAACGTCCTTAAACTAACGACGGACCGAAACGTCCTTAAACTAATAGCGGACCGAAATGTCCTTAACTACTACCGCAGCATCCTTAGGCTGACGAGATAAATAAAAAAAAAGAAATAAAAAAAAATATAAAAAAATATAAAAAAAAACGGTATGTCCATAAGCAAAAAGGGCACGGATGAAAACCCGAAAGGGCTCCGTGAGTAAAAACAGCAGGGCTACCGGCGAGTGTTCGTGAAAACCCGAAAGGGCGCGACCTCGTAAAAAAAAAGAATAAAATAAAAAGAATATAAAAAGAAAACGGTATGTCCATAAGCAAAAAGGGCACGGATGAAAACCCGAAAGGTCTCCGTGAGTAAAAACAGCAGGGCTACCGGCGAGTGTTTGTGAAAACCCGAAAGGGCGCAACCTCATTAAAGGACACTTGCAGGGTCCTCACGACCTTGTAAGGAGAAACCACCCGCGTGAGATCCTTACGACTCACAAGGGAGCAACACACTTAGGGATCCTCACGACTCCTAAGGAGAAAATACACTCGCGAGATCCTCACGACTCACAAGGAGAACTCTCTTATGGGACCCTCACGGCTCATAAGACTTGAAAGTCTTAAGTTACAGAGACCTAAACCTGTGCTTAAGCAAAATCCCCCATAACCTTCGACATCGCCCTACAAGCGGCTCATACTGACCCTTGTATACAATACACGGGCATGAATAAAAGTTTCCCCAGCAAAGTCCCACCCGTGACTAGGGATACGCCCATATGATGAACAACCCTTATGAGTCCTCTCGACTTATAAGGAGAAAACCCTCTTGTAGGATCCTTACGACTTACAAAGGGACATACACTTAGGAATCCTCACGATTCCTAAGGAGAAAATACACCTACGAGATCCTCATGACTTGTAGGGAGAAATACCTTTGTGAGACCCTTACGGCTTATGAAGTCAAAAGCCTTAGTCGACAGAACCTTAACCCTGTTCGCTAAGCCACCTTTGTTTGACATCGACAGAAGCAAATGATGATTCGCTCCTGGCAATATCCCAGCTGTAGCGGTGCTAATGCCCAAATCGGTGCCTAATTTCAGGTTTATGGCAAAAAGCCAGCAAGCCACACATGCATACGAAATAGCCGAAAGGATAGGACAACTTGCAATAAAAAGCAGCAAGTAAAAATGTATGCATGAAAAATAACTGAAATGATGGGGCAACTCACAATAAAAAAAAACAGTGAGTAAAAATGAAATAAATAGACAAAATGATTGGGCACCGCGAAAAATAGCCGAAATGATAGGGCAATCGTGACCTCCGCGATATAAAAGCTGAAATGATAAAGCATCGCGGAAAAAGAAATAAAATAAAAAAGGGTTTTAATTTATGCCCTACAGGTGATGTTCCTTCACACCCTGTATATAATCCAAGGGCATAAACAAAGAAGTGAGCATACTTCCCCCCAGGTTTCATCAAAGAAAGAAGCTAAATCTCGAAGGGCCGCAGCCGACCTAGAGACATCCTAACACCCGTCTCGTAACGACGGACACAACTTCAAACAAAGCGGAGCAGTGGCAACCCCTAGTTCCATGGCTCGACGATATACATATCACCAACAGTCAAACCTCCATTCCGTGAAATGCGGATACAATCAGCAAAATTCCTGGTTACGTGGAACGCGGATAACGTCACTCTTTGACCCCGTGGAAAACGTCCAGAGCGGATCCTGGTCCTCGCAGAGCACGACAGTGAACCCGTGTGAAGCATCCAGAGCGGAGCCTAGTCCTCGCCGAACACGGCAGTGAACCCGTGTGAAGCATCTAGTGCAAAATTCCTGGTTACGTGGAACGCGGATAACATTACTCTTTGACCCCATGGAAAACGTCCAGAGCGGATCCTGGTCCTCGCGGAGCACGGCAGTGAACCCGTGTGAAGCATCCAGAGCGGAGCCTAGTCCTCGCCGAACACGGCAGTGAACCCGTGTGAAGCATCTAGTGCAAAATTTCTGGTTACGTGGAACGCGGATAACGTCACTCTTTGACCCCGTGGAAAACATCCAGAGCGGATCCTGGTCCTCGCAGAGCACGGTAGTGAACCCGTGTGAAGCATCCAGAGCGGAGCCTAGTCCTCGACGAACACGGCAGTGAACCCGTGTGAAGCATCTAGTGCAAAATTCCTGGTTATATGGAACGCGGATAATGTCACTCTTTGACCCCGCGGAAAACGCCCAGAGCGGAGCCTGGTCCTCGCCAAGCACGGCAGTGAACCTGTGTGAAGCATCCAGAGCAAACACCGGACTGTGGAGTCCTTAAAATCCACGGACTATGATGTCCTTAACCTCGACCGTAATGTCTTAAAACTAACAAGCAACCACCCTGATTCTATATTGATTCCACCTCGGTTTAGGAGTACATCTCTTCACTCCTTTGATACCTGGCGTTGTAATTCCTCAACGTCTTCAAAGAGGTGACGGGTCCCCGCAACTACACATTGGACTGTGGAGTCCTTAAATCCATGGACTATGACGTCCTTAACCTTGACCGTGATGTCTTAAAAGTAATATCGGACTGTGGAGTCCCTAAATCCACGGACTATGACGTCCTTAACCTTGACCGTGATGTCTTAAAACTAACATCGGACCGTGGAGTCCCTAAATCCACGGACTATGAGGTCCTTAACCTTGACTGTAATGTCTTAAAACTAATATCGGACTGTGGAGTCCTTAAATCCATGGACTATGACGTCCTTAACCTTGACCGTGATGTCTTAAAACTCACATCGGACTGTGGAGTCCCTAAATCCATAGACTATGAGGTCCTTAACCTTGACCGTGATGTCTTAAAACTAACATCGGACTGTGGAGTCCTTAAATCCACGGACTATGACGTCCTTAACCTCGACCGCAATGTCTTTAAACTACGATACTTTGAGCAACCCCTGACCCCGTGAAACATGGATAAGGGTGACCACATCCAGCACTTGCAGGTCCTCACGACCTGTAAGGAAGAAAACTCTCTTGTGAGATCCTTACGACTCTCAAGGGAAAACCCGCTTAAGAATCCTCACGATTCTTAAGAAGAACTTACACCTATGGAATCCTCTCGACCCATGGGGAGAAAAACTCTTTATGAGACCCTCGTGGCTCATAAAGCGCAAAAGTCTTAGGAAACAGACCTTAACCCTAAATCCTAAGCCATCGCTGCCCTGCAAAGAGATCAAGATAAATTGTCTGCAAAACACATTCAATGAAAAGAGACACGCCATTGAGAAGGAAAATGTATCTTTTATTCATAAATCAAAATGGATACAAAGTACAATTCATGAAAGAACAAAAAGAAAATACTCTCATCCATGAGTATGTACAAAAAAGAAAAGAAAAGATACAAACGTTTCAGGCCGGCGGGTGATTTAACAGTTTCGCTAGCTCATCCTGCTTTTGCTGGGCCACGGCTTCATGATTCAGGATCGCCAGAAGACGGGCCTTCGCCTGAGCCTGCTGGGCCTGGTACGAGGCGAGCCGACCTTCAAGCTCTTTCTCGGTGGCCTTGTGAGCCTCGACCCTCTCGCGAGTGAACGTGGCAGCTTTATCAAGGGTCACCACCTCCCTGATAGACTCTTGAAGAACCCGCCATAGTTCGTATGCTTTGTTGGCCTTGGCAGTAAGATTCGCCTGAAGCTCGCTCAGCGCTTTAGAAGCCAGCTCCCTCTCCGAGAATTTACGACCGAGCCTCTTCTTGCACGATGTCATGTTTGCCGAGCCCCCGCAAGTTCGCCTTTGCAGCCATGACCTCCGAGGAAAGACGGGAACATTCAAGTGCGTGCAAGCAAGCCTCCACCTGCCGACAGAACACCACCCAGACTCGCACCACCTCTTCGCTATGGTAGGTGGCAAGAAAAGAAAGAGAACCGTTAGCCTCGGTAGCAAATGCTTCAGCTGTGGTTGCACTGCCAGCACGAAGCTCCTCAATCAAAGACGACAGGGAGACAAGGCTCAATTGAGCCAAGCGTTCTGAAACTCGCAAAGCATAAGGGCCGGGCGGCATGACGACACGCGATTCCAACGCTATTGGAGCTGTCAAGGCTGTTCAGAGCTGAAAAATATTAGTAAGACTCTTAAGCAAAGGAACAAGTGAGGCTATACCGGAATGTCACTTACCTACAGTCATGCAAGTAGGAGCTGAGGGTTCCTCTGGCCCTTCGAGAACCTCGACCTCATCATCGGCCTCCAAAACTGTAGAGAACATCGATGTCAATATGCAAAATAACAACGATGCTATGAGAAGTGATGAACAACACTCACCTTGTCCAGATGAGAAGACGATGCGTTGAGGAGATATCGCCTGCGGAGCGGCCATTTCCAAAAGACGCTAGAAGGATTGCCGAGGAGACAGATCGACAATGGAGGCTGCCAGTCCACGCAATTCTGAAAAGACAAAAGAGTTCAGGTAACAGAAAGATTACTAGCTCAAAACGTGGAAGGTTACCTTCGACACTCCTCCCATTCTGATCCGGGAGGATAGCAGCTTCAACGGCCTCTGTCGTGACCTCAGGCTCCAACAAAGGGAGGGTAGTCCCGACTATCTCCATCTCAACCTCTGGGCCGCCTTCGGGTAGAGTCGTTAAGACGGCGATCACCGAGGGAACCTCTCCCAAAAGAGCGAGTACCCTGGAATCAAGAGTCGCTACCGGAGGTTCTATTGCGAGAGGAATGGCATTGTCGCCCCATCCGCATCCGGTAAAGCTGCATCGGGAATGTCAACGGGCTCTAGCTGCAGCAAGACAGTGGGGAACTCACCCATCGCCGAAGACTCTGCACAAGTCACACAAAATAAGGATACATATATACAAGCATAAGCAATCTGAAGAACTGCAAGGAAATATAAAAACATACCAATGCGCAGGGAAGCCTTCAGTATGGCTTCTTCAAGCTGATGCTCCTTCTCAACGAGGCGTGCTCGCCGGGGTTCGAAGGTAGACTCATGGCCGCCGGTCCACAAAGAAAGTGCGTCCGCTGCGTCTTCTGAAGCGGCCTACTTCAGGGCCCTTTCCCCCCATTCCTCCAAAGGACCGATAAACCGCCGCCGAATCCACGAAGGGTCTTCGTAAAAGATTACAGCAGGACAAGGCTTCTTCGGAACTCTGGCATTCTGAGACACGTCCTTGGAACGTCTTATAGCCTCAGCCAATTGTGCTGCCTCCTCGGCAGCCGAACCCGGGAAAAGAAGACCAGCGTCCGACTCTTGCACGGCCAGCTACTCATCTGGAAGTATGGGCTCCGACTCCGTTAAAGAATCAAGTAGTTTGATGGCCACCCTCTTCCGCCTCTTAGATCCAGAACCGGCCGCCGAAGACGACCGTTTCTTTCCTCGCGGAGCTTTGGTGCGGCGGCGACCCACGTCGCCTTCAACACCATCGTCCCTATTACCCTCACTTGGTGCCACAACCGAGGATGACACCGCCATTGTCGATGCCACGGGAGGCAATGCAGCCGCAGGCGGTGGTGCTGCTACTGGGGCTCGTCTACCCCACGATCGGGTACCTAGAGGCATACCAGCTGTTGGAGTAAGGTCCACCCCTGACTCCCCCGGAATGAGCGCGGTGCCAATCTCCCTCAGAGGGAAGCGGACCGGAGCCCTCGGTCGCAGCTTAGCTCCCGGAACCTGAGGAGGGGCATCATGACCAAGAAGCACCCTTCTTTCCTCAAGAATAATCAGGTTGACCCGATGGAGATACCATCCCGTAAACGCCCCCACGCATCGGGGCATGTAATCACTATCAGGGATCATAAACTGAGAACCGGTGTTCATCCTCATAAAGTGATGGGCGGCATCTCGAACAGCCCCGAGTGAAGGGAGCGGCGCAACTATGAAAGCCTCAAAGGGAACGCCCTGGTCGTATCCAAGCTGTCGAGCGAAGCGATGCGGATTGTACCGCATGAAAAGAGCCGCGCTGTCCTGGAGGAATACCAAATAGCCTGGTCTAATGGTATACAAGTGCACGGCCTCCCGGGGCCTCAGAGAGGGTGCATTGTCTTTTGACCGGTCCCAGAGTTGCTGAACTGGACCTGAAGGAGAAAACAGGACCCGATAATTAAAAACCAGCCCGCCAGCGGCGGCGTGAGGAGAAATCAGCACCCGAATAGCCCCGAATTGAGTCAGGTCGGCGGCAGAAGCATCCACCAATCGCATAAGTCATGGGAAGGGATAGGCGTCGTAAAACGCGGGCCTCTGATGCATAGCGAAAGCCCCCAGCACATGCATTTCGACCCAGGACGTGAAATAATGAAGCGAAAAGTTTACTACATCCACGCCGGGAGTAAAGGTATTAGCTGCGGTGCCCAAACCATGATAAAGGTGCGCCAAGGCCGGGATGCCGATGGCCAACCGTGTCCCCTCAGCGATACAATAAGCCGGGTAGATAACCGAAGCTCTTATAAAGCGACGATGCATGGGGATGACAAACCAACTGAGCCAGACACTAACAAACCGCACGAAGAACGTCTCCTCATCCATGCCGGGAGCAGCAATGGATTCAAAAGACGTCGGCGACATAATAGGGATGTAGTACTGTGGTAGATCCGATTCAGTGGTCGGCAGTTTCTTCGGACCAAACCCAAAGGGGTCTCTAATGTTGGCGAACTTCGGAGCTGTCTTCGACAAGACGTCCTCGCGAAGGAAACAAGCAATGAAGCTCTTGAAAGTAACACCCTGATCTTCGGATTCGGTGAACAATCGGTCGAAGATACCTAGCGCCTTGATCAAACTAGGACGCTTGTGGCGGACGACATTCTCAGCAGACAGGCCGTCAACTGGAGCAGGCTCGGGCTCAAAGATGTACTCGTCAGAGGGCAGCAACTCCTCATACAGACTACCCCTGATTAGAAACCCTGAGATGTCATAGAATTCTGCCAGAGAGATCGAGACCTCGCGGTCCCCTAAAAGGAAAGTGTTGGTGGGGAGGTTCTACTGGTTCAAGAACGCCTTAACCCACCAGACATGCGGGGATTGGTAGTGAAAGAGCGACGCGTATATCGCCTGGTAAAGCCCTACTTTCTGTAGCCGCGCATGATGGGCGGACAGGATGTAACGAGCCCAGAGAAGGTACCCCGTAGGGTGTCGAGGGGTGAGCCCTATCTTGTAGATTTGTCCCCATGGTTGGGCTTCACCCTGGCAAATACGCCGCCCCAAGATATCTATAGCCGGGATCGGATGGTTCGGGATACCGATCGTCGAAGGCTCGAGCCTCCCCGTTGGAGTCCAGTTGGGCATCTCCACAGCAAAAACCGTTCTCGGAGGGTCCATCGGCAAGAATGGGAAAGTAGGCTCTGTTGGTATTGCGCAGAGGAAACTTCGGCGACCCCGGATAATATGACTGTACCAAGTTCCCCATAGAAGCAAGTTGGTGCAGTTCGGTTCATGAGCCCGGATCATCGCCATCGCTTCCTCATCAGACGGTGATTGAGGAAAAGCGGCCTCCGAACGAGTAAAGGGAAAACACGGAGCAGAAGCCATCACACCTGAAATCGAATGAAAGAAGACCGTCAAAAGCAAAGTCAGCAATATATATCCATGCATGAACATGAAGACTAGTTGAAGAAAACAACAGTAGACTTTTTTTTGGGACCATTGGCTACAAAACACATGGGCCCCACAGAATCAAGATGACGGCTCGTTAATAATGAGACCAAGCAGTTGTAATAAGACAAAGGGGATACCCTCATTAAATAAAAATTGGGTTTCAAGTGGCCATGCACATCCCCTAGAAGACAAATCTACCTTGGACTTTACAACAAATCAAACGGGATCAAGGGAATTAAATTCTCACAGAAGATATCATTGCAAACTTCTGTTCCATTAATTGCAGAAGGACAACCTCGGGCCAAGAGACTCTAAGAAGCCTCCATGTGAAGAAACTGAATTCTTCATAGGAATTAAATTCCTTATTAGGAAAAAGGGAATTAAATTCCCAGAAACTTTTTTTGGGATGGAATTAAATTCCATAGATTTTAACCGTCACCATTATCTCCCTAAAGATCATATGAACCCTAAAAAGATCTACTGTTGAAAGTTCTATTTCATACTTTGGTTGAAAAACTTAAAGGAAAAATGGGTTCATATTAAAAGGTTGAAATCCTTGAAGTGGATTTAAAATCCAGAGAATTTCATGTATAAAAGTTCTTCGTCCACTCAAGATGATTACCTGAAGAAGAAGAATCAGTCAAACAGAGTTAAACTCTGGAAAGTTTTGAGGCAGAGAACTAAGCTCTGGAAGAAGAGAATTAAATTCTCAGGAAAAAGTTCTCAAAGGAGGAAGATAAGCAAAGTGGAGGCGTCTCTGAAATGACCCCTATATTTATAGGATGCGATGGAAACGCTTCATCTACCCGAGGCCCTAGAGGAATCCAACGGTCACAAGAGTGACAGCGTTGCACTCACGTGCAGACACGTGAGAACAACGCTGTGGGGGCATTTGTTTCCTGATTTAAAATCAGGAAAGCCTACGGAAGAAGCATCACATGCTAGCACGTGACCAGCAGTCACGTGTTGGCACGTGACAATTAAAAGCAGCGGCAAAGGCAGATTCGCTCCCTGACTAAACCAAAGAAAAGGCTCCACAAAGGGTTACGTGCTCACACGTGCCCAGGGGTCACGTGCGCACACGTGACCAGGGGTCACGTGTCGGCACGTGACTGTCACGACCCAAGTTTGGATGTGACAGGCACTTAGATTGTATCATATCTAAAGATATGCACAAATCCAAGTAAGCCAAAAACCAAGATCAAAATACCTTATTGCGGAATTATTTATGAAAATTTAGTTTTTAAGTAAAAATCTCAAGTTATGAAGTTAATTCATTAAACAATAATAAAGATTAAGTTTAGTTGTATTCCTAGTTGGAATCAACAATGTTAACAATAAACATGAATATAAACATATAGAACATCACTGAATCTCATAAAGAAGGAAGCTATGATACTGATCAACAGATCTCAACTGTACATATATATACCATCTCTCATTTCTAAGTCAAAATACAGGTTTGATGGAGACTTCTAGATACAAAATACAACATCAAAAAGGAAGGTTACTACACATGTAACCTACCTAACAAAAGATGGAATACAACTGCAAAAGTATCTCTGCCTCGCAGCTACCCGTCCACTCTATCCCTGCAAGGAACTGTGGCACAACGAGGATGAGTTGCCAACTCAGTGAATACGACTAACATATAACGGCGAATAAAGTAAATATGACAATCATGCTACTGAATATGAATCAATATGATATATGAGTATATGTGAAGTCCAACAATAAATCTCATTATACCTCGAAAATCACAACTCAAGTAAATCATTTCTCGGTGTCCATCAACGACACAAAACTTTCATTTCTTATAGGCATCATTCCCCGAATGATCCTATACCCATAATATCGGTCGTTATCCTCTAGATACACGCCGTATATTTATTACCAACTCCGGTATCGAGTAACCTCGCTAGGCTCCCCCGTCTCAATACGGCTATCCTGCCCCTCGGTCTCGACCGGGTCCACCATGTATCCAACTGTATATCTCCCCCACTCAGTATGGATAACGTAAAATCCGCGACCGTATATCTCCCCCACTCGGTCCGGAATAAAATCAAAACATGAAATCATCTCATGGTGGACATGACACATCAATCATGAAAATACTGGATTTATGTAATAGTATTCAAAACTCAAAACCATAAATCCTCAATTCTACATTTACTTCATATATAACACCAAAATACGCATAAAGTAACAGGATGTCAATGATGCAATCTACCATTACATTAGATATGTGAAATACGCTATAATCCATTTTAACAAGTATGATATTTAAGTGTATGTGACATGGCAATATCGACGAGGTGTGTGTAGCATATAAGATGTGCACGTGGCATGACTCGTCGATAATTGTGAAGTGTTCTAACAACTAAGCAATTTATAGTTATTTGTAGTGAATGCAATTTAACATTTAAGCATAACAATATAAACATCAAGTCTAGTAAAACCACGGGCGAAACACGCCATCTTTACAAAATTCCCCGGTAGATGTTTAGTCTACTCACCGGAAAAGTCGAATCTACTCCGGAATCGCTAATCCTTTCCCTTTCCTCGCGGCTTCCGTACTTCTCGTATCCGCGTCTAAATATGCAAAGTTACGTATATAAGTAAAACGGCTATTCCGATATAGCGGAAATGAAAACACACTTACCCACTCACAAGTTATATACTATTCGATTATATCAATTTATTAAACACTTAATCTTGCTGGATTTTAACCCTAATCTGTACTGGTTCAGAATTTAAAACGTGACGTGATTTAGTCGTGTCGTATTTAGTGTTTTGAATTGCCCTTTCCGATATATGTTCCCAGATTTTAACTACTGTGAAACTAATTTAATTAAACAGTACCAAAATAGTCAAAATTGTATACTGTAAACAACCCAACAGAGAAAACCCCAAAATTCCCCAACATGGCCGGCGACGCCGGCCCTTCTTGCTTGGCCGCCGGCCCAAAACCGGCCCCCTGGTGTCGTTTTCTTGTGGTTTAATCTAGTTGATTCCTACATCATTTTGACTCTGTTTAAATTATTTAATTATCTTCCAGATCAAAGCAGATTCTAGCAGACTATAAGTTTAGCTAAAATACGATTTTATGTGACATGTTCAATCAATTTTAACTAATCTACAGAGCCTAATTTACCTACTATGATTAAGAATTTTACCCTCCTATATTGCTGTAGGAATAACCCTCCAATTGGCTAAGTCCCTCCTAGCTTGATGATGAACCATCTCCATGAACAAGGTTCCATCTTCTTCTTCTTCTTGTTCTTCACTTTTCTCTGTTACTTTTCTTTTCTATTAATTCCTTTGAATTTTAATCTGATCCTTAAACTGAATAAGAGCTATATGTATGAGAGGAGGAAGGGATAGGGTTAAGAAGGTGGTGTCAAGTGTTGAAGGGTGCATGTTTCATGCAAGAAGGAGGTGGAGAGGAGGGGGTGCTCATGCAAGCATGAGGTGTTCTAGCCATTATCTTCAATTTTTGTTTTAATTTGAATTAGATTTCAGAACTGAAATGATACTATTTATTTTCACTTAAACCCTTAACAATACCCTATATTTGCATAAAACCTAAACTTTACAATTTAACCCCTCACAACTTAACTTATTATAAAACACACATTTTATTAAAATAAAGCTAAATTTATCATTAAAACCCTTATAACTTATTTAAATTACATTCAAAAATTCTAATTTAATTTGTATTACATATAACTTGTGAAGATTGACATATTTGATTTTAACCGTTTTGTGATTTATCACTTTATTCTTAATTTAATTAATTTTATTTATTTCTAACTTTTCCTAAATGTTACAATATTCCCCCCTTTAGAAAATTCGGTCCCCGAATTTAAAATAATTACTAGACGTACCTATGAAAAGATGTGGAAATTTCTTTCGCATTGCGTCCTCCGTCTCCCAAGTAATCTCCTCGCGATCCTTTCCTTGCCAGAGAACCTTTACAGATGGCAGTATCCTTGATCGTAGTTGCTTTGCCTGCCTGTCCAAAATAGTGACTGGCTGCACTGTGAAGGATAGATCTGGCTCAAGCTGTAGAGTCTGATGCTGGATCGCGTGAGATGGATCGTGAAGATATCTGCGAAGCATCGAAACGTGAAACACCAGATGTACGTCGGGAAAACCAGGTGGAAGTGCTAACCGATAAGCCACAGCGCCCACTCTCTCTAAAATCTCGTAAGGTCCAACATATCTGGGGCTGAGCTTCCCTTTCTTCCCGAAGCGCATCACACCCTTCATTGGAGATACTCGAAGGAACACATGATCTCCCACATCAAACTCGAGTTTACGTCGTCTTCGATCTGCGTATGACTTCTGTCTGCATTGAGCCGCTTTCATTCTATCTCGTATCAATTGGATCTTCTCTGTAGTTTCTTGTACTATCTGCGGTCCCAATATACAACTCTCACTAAGTTCCGTCCAACAAACGGGTGATCGACATTTTCTTCCATACAAGGCTTCAAAGGGTGCCATCTGGATCGTCTCTTGAAAACTGTTGTTATACGAGAATTCTACCAAAGGCAGGTGACGATCCCAACTACCACCGAAATCTAGGCTACAAGCCCGAAGCATATCCTCTAGTATCTGAATGGTCCGCTCCGACTGACCATCTGTCTGTGGGTGGAAAGCTGTACTAAAACTCAGTCGTGTACCAAGAGCGTCCTGAAGTTTCTGCCATAGCCTGCTCGTGAACTGGGTACCTCGATCTGATACTATGCATGTCGGCACTCCATGTAGACGTACAATCTCATCGATATAAACCTGTGCATACTGAGCAAATCCATATGTCTTCTTCACTGGAAGAAAATGAGCGGCCTTCGTCAGCCTATCTACAATCACCCAAATGGAATCATACCCTCTGCTAGTCCTGGGTAGACCCACCACAAAATCTATGGAAATCTGTTCCCATTTCCACTCTGGAATGGGTAAGGGTTGCAGCTCTCCGGCTGGCCTCTGGTGTTCTGCTTTGACTTGCTGACAAGTCAAGCATCGTGAAACATACTCAGTAACATCCTTCTTCATTCCTTCCCACCAATAATTATCTTTTAAATCACGATACATTTTGGTGGAACCAGGATGAATACTGTATACTGATCTGTGGGCATCCTCCAAAATTTCACGCCTCAATCCGTCAGAATCTGGCACACAGAGACGAGTCCTAAAACGTAATACTCCATGATCATCAATCACGAACTCCGTCTCCTTGCCCTGCCTAACATGATCCATAATCTCCATCATGCGAGTATCTGTAGGCTGCGTATCTCGAATACGATCCAATAGCTGAGGTCTGGTGCGGACATGTGCTAGCTGACCTCCTGCCGATGTGAACTCAAACTGTATACGACTATCACATAAGATCTGCCAGTCTGTAGAAGACTGTCTCTGCAAAATGCTCAAATGAGATAATTTACCTCCAGGCCTCCGACTCAAGGCATCTGCTACCACATTTGCTTTGCCTGGGTGATACAAGATCTCACAGTCGTAATCTTTCACCAGTTCCATCCATCTACGCTGCCTGAGGTTCAGATCCTTCTGCTGAAAGATATACTTTAAGCTTTTATGATCTGTGAAGATTTGACACGATTCTCCATACAAGTAATGTCTCCAAATCTTCAATGCGAATACTACAGCAGCCATCTCTAGATCATGAGTAGGGTAGTTTTGTTCATGCCTCTTTAACTGTCGAGAAGCATATGCTATAACTTTGCCGTGTTGCATCAACACACAGCCTAAGCCCACTCTAGAAGCATCGCAATACACGACGAAACCCCCTGACCCGGAAGGTAAAGATAATACAGGTGCAGTCGTCAAACGCGTCTTCAACTGTTGGAAACTCTGTTCACACGCATCTGTCCACTGAAATGGAACTTCCTTCCTAGTCAATCCTGTCAAAGGTGCCGCTATCCGTGAGAAATCCTGTACGAAGCGTCTGTAACAACCTGCCAGACCTAAGAAACTCCGAACCTCCGTAACTGACATAGGCCTGGGCCAGTGTTGTACCGCTTCAATCTTCTTTGGGTCAACACATATACCTTCTCTCGTAACTATGTGACCCAAGAACTCCACACTATCGAGCCAAAAAGCACATTTAGAAAATTTTGCATACAGCTGATGCTCCTTCAAGGTCTGCAATGTGCTACGTAAATGCTGCTCGTGCTCCGTCTGACTCCGAGAATATACAAGAATATCATCTATGAATACTATAATAAACCGATCGATAAATGGTCTAAAGATACGGTTCATCATATCCATAAAAGCTGCTGGAGCATTGGTGAGTCCGAACGACATCACCAGAAATTCATAATGCCCATATCTCGTACGAAACGCCGTCTTTGGAATATCGTCCTTCCGAACCCTCAACTGATGATACCCTGACCTCAAGTCAATCTTTGAGAAAAACCCAGCTCCTTGTAACTGATCGAGCAAGTCATCTATACGTGGTAATGGATACCTGTTTCGTACAGTGACGCGATTCAGCTGTCCGTAGTCGATGCACATTCTCATACTACCGTCTTTCTTCTTTACAAATAAGACAGGAGCTCCCCACGGTGAAACATTGGGACGAACAAGTCCCCTATCTAACAATTCTTGCAACTGGCCCTTGAGTTCTTTCAATTCCGTCGGTGCCATTCGATAGGGTGGTATAGAAATAGGCCCTGCACCCGGAATCAAGTCGATGCAAAATTCAATATCTCGATCAGGTGGCAATCCTGGTAACTCTGCAGGAAATACCTCAGGAAATTCTCGTATGATCGGGATTTGGTCCAATGGAACTTCAGCGACCCCTATGTCCTGAATAAAGGCCAAGAACCCATGACAACCCTTCTTCAAGAGCCGCCCCGCACAAAAAGCAGAAATCATGTTGACAGGGGTTAACTTGCAATCCCCCTGCACAACAAACACCGGTTCACCAGGAAAACAAAACCTAACCGCTTTTCCTCTGCAATCTACATAAGCATGACAAGCGGCTAACCAGTCCATCCCAAGAAGTATGTCAAAATCCAACATATCTAGGAGAATTAGATTAACTATCGAATCTCTACCACCAATACGCACCGAACACGATCTGAATACGTGCCGAGCTATAAAGGAATCTCCAACTGGAGTAATCACTACCAAAGGTAACTCTAATAATGACGACTCCTTTCCCAACAAAAGTGCGAATCGTGAAGATACATAAGAATGTGTAGAACCGGGATCAAATAAAACATGTGCCTCTACTGAGCATACTGTAAGAGTACCTGTCACGACTGCATTTGATGCCTGGGCATCCTGTGGAGTCAGCGCAAAAACCCGTGCCTGGCCCCTGCCCGCATCCTGTCGTCCTCTACCTCTATCTCCTCGACCTCTCTGAGCACGTCCTGCAAAGCCTCGACCTCGTGGTGCGACTGCCTGGCGTGTAGCGCCAACTGGGGGAGGAAGTAAAGCCATCGGTGTAGGAGGTGGAAGGGGTAAAACAGCCTGTGGAGCAACGGTCCCTCCCTGAGATCTACAATCCCGCGCGAAGTGTCCGGGAAGTCCACAACTATAACAAGTAGATGGTGATCTCTGATCATCAGGATAAGAACTGAACATCTGGCCCTGTGTCCAACCTCGCCCAACACTGCGGCCTGGAGTAAATCTGCCTGGATATGATCCTCTACCTCGGCTAAACTGTCTAATTGTCGGCACGACCGGTCTACTCCTCTTTGGCTCTGGAACGACTCCTGACTCGCTCAAACGCTCCTCTACTCGAATCGCCGCATCCATGGCCTGTGCATATGTATCAAAATGCTGGGAGCCTATCGCCAGATACAACTGTGTGTCCAAACTCCTTAGGAACCTTTTCACCCGAAGCTCCTCTGTAGGTACTAAGTATGTGGCATATCGCGACAGCTGGGTGAATCGTAAGTCATAGTCTGCAACTGACATACTTGCTGATTTCCTCAATGCTTCAAAACTGCTAGCTCTAGCGTCCCTCACACTCTGGGGAAGAAATCTGGCAAGAAAGACTGTAGAAAACTCAGTTCACGTCATCGGAGGAAGATTTGTAGCTCGCCCTCTTTCCATCGACTCACACCACTCCTGTGCAAGTCCCTCCAAATGAAAGCTAGTCAGCTCAACTGACCTCGCATCAGAACATCGCAATGATCTGCCAATCCTCGCCATCCTATCAAGAAAAGACTGAGGATCTTCCGCCACATCGGTCCCTGTAAATACCGAGGGTCTCAATCTCATAAACTCTGCAAGTGATACCTCCATCACTCTCGTATCTACTGGTGCTATCGTCTGTGTAGGCTGTACCTCGGACTCTGCTACGGTCGGTGCTGGATCTGATCTCAATGCTCGAGTGGTCTCAGCTAACTGTCCTACCACTCGCTGTAATCCCAACATACCCTCCTCAATCCTAGTCATGCGATCTGGAGGAGGAGGATCAACATGCTCATGCACCGCCGGAACGTCCGGTGTACCAGTCGTCATCACAGGAGGACTCGCCCTAGCTGCATCTCTGGCTGCGGCTCGCCTAGCCCGCGTAGCCATAGCAACTGGAACAAGAAACGAGAGTTGATAAGGTGTGGGAACAGAAGAAATCAATAACGGAGAATCAATGGAAGAATAACTCAAGATAAACATCCTAAGGTTAGTTAGGCTGAATACGATAACGTAAATATGCCGCGGAACATACGTACGGTACTGCATTCGTCCTAATTCACCTACTCCATCAAACCAAAGGTCATCCTAACTCTCAGACTTACATCAACCTATTGAAATCCCTTACTGAATTCCGTAAGGTTACTCCTAAGCTCTGATACCAACTTTGTCATGACCCAAGTTTGGATGTGACAGACACTTAGATTGTATCATATCTAAAGATATGCACAAATCCAAGTAAACCAAAAACCAAGATCAAAATATCTTATTGCGGAATTATTTATGAAAATTTAGTTTTTAAGTAAAAATCTCAAGTTATGAAGTTAATTCATTAAACAATAATAAAGATTAAGTTTAGTTGTATTCCTAGTTGGAATCAACAATGTTAACAATAAACATGAATATAAACATATAGAACATCACTGAATCTCATAAAGAAGGAAGCTATGATACTGATCAACAGATTTCAACTGTACATATATATACCATCTCTCATTTCTAAGTCAAAATACAGGTTTGATGGAGACTTCTAGATACAAAATACAACATCAAAAAGGAAGGTTACTACACATGTAACCTACCTAACAAAAGATGGAATACAACTGCAAAAGTATCTCTGCCTCGCAGCTACCCGTCCACTCTATCCCTGCAAGGAACTGTGGCACAACGAGGATGAGTTGCCAACTCAGTGAATACGACTAATATATAACGGCGAATAAAGTAAATATGACAATCATGCTACTGAATATGAATCAATATGATATATGAGTATATGTGAAGTCCAACAATAAATCTCATTATACCTCGAAAATCACAACTCAAGTAAATCATTTCTCGGTGTCCATCAACGACACAAAACTTTCATTTCTTATAGGCATCATTCCCCGAATGATCCTATACCCATAATATCGGTCGTTATCCTCTAGATACACGCCGTATATTTATTACCAACTCCGGTATCGAGTAACCTCGCTAGGCTCCCCCGTCTCAATACGGCTATCCTGCCCCTCGGTCTCGACCGGGTCCACCATGTATCCAACTGTATATCTCCCCCACTCAGTATGGATAACGTAAAATCCGCGACCGTATATCTCCCCCACTCGGTCCGGAATAAAATCAAAACATGAAATCATCTCATGGTGGACATGACACATCAATCATGAAAATACTGGATTTATGTAATAGTATTCAAAACTCAAAACCATAAATCCTCAATTCTACATTTACTTCATATATAACACCAAAATACGCATAAAGTAACAGGATGTCAATGATGCAATCTACCATTACATTAGATATGTGAAATACGCTATAATCCATTTTAACAAGTATGATATTTAAGTGTATGTGACATGGCAATATCGACGAGGTGTGTGTAGCATATAAGATGTGCACGTGGCATGACTCGTCGATAATTGTGAAGTGTTCTAACAACTAAGCAATTTATAGTTATTTGTAGTGAATGCAATTTAACATTTAAGCATAACAATATAAACATCAAGTCTAGTAAAACCACGGGCGAAACACGCCATCTTTACAAAATTCCCCGGTAGATGTTTAGTCTACTCACCGGAAAAGTCGAATCTACTCCGGAATCGCTAATCCTTTCCCTTTCCTCGCGGCTTCCGTACTTCTCGTATCCGCGTCTAAATATGCAAAGTTACGTATATAAGTAAAACGGCTATTCCGATATAGCGGAAATGAAAACACACTTACCCACTCACAAGTTATATACTATTCGATTATATCAATTTATTAAACACTTAATCTTGCTGGATTTTAACCCTAATCTGTACTGGTTCAGAATTTAAAACGTGACGTGATTTAGTCGTGTCGTATTTAGTGTTTTGAATTGCCCTTTCCGATATATGTTCCCAGATTTTAACTACTGTGAAACTAATTTAATTAAACAGTACCAAAATAGTCAAAATTGTATACTGTAAACAACCCAACAGAGAAAACCCCAAAATTCCCCAACATGGCCGGCGACGCCGGCCCTTCTTGCTTGGCCGCCGGCCCAAAACCGGCCCCCTGGTGTCGTTTTCTTGTGGTTTAATCTAGTTGATTCCTACATCATTTTGACTCTGTTTAAATTATTTAATTATCTTCCAGATCAAAGCAGATTCTAGCAGACTATAAGTTTAGCTAAAATACGATTTTATGTGACATGTTCAATCAATTTTAACTAATCTACAGAGCCTAATTTACCTACCATGATTAAGAATTTTACCCTCCTATATTGCTGTAGGAATAACCCTCCAATTGGCTAAGTCCCTCCTAATTTGATGATGAACCATCTCCATGAACAAGGTTCCATCTTCTTTTTCTTCTTGTTCTTCACTTTTCTCTTTTACTTTTCTTTTCTTTTAATTCCTTTGAATTTTAATCTGATCCTTTAACTGAATAAGAGCTATATGTATGAGAGGAGGAAGGGATAGGGTTAAGGAGGTGGTGTCAAGTGTTGAAGGGTGCATGTTTCATGCAAGGAGGAGGTGGAGAGGAGAGGGTGCTCATGCAAGCATGAGGTGTTCTAGCCATTATCTTCAATTTTTGTTTTAATTTGAATTAGATTTCAGAACTGAAATGATACTATTTATTTTCACTTAAACCCTTAACAATACCCTATATTTGCATAAAACCTAAACTTTACAATTTAACCCCTCACAACTTAACTTATTATAAAACACACATTTTATTAAAATAAAGCTAAATTTATCATTAAAACCCTTATAACTTATTTAAATTACATTCAAAAATTCTAATTTAATTTGTATTACATATAACTTGTGAAGATTGACATATTTGATTTTAACCGTTTTGCGATTTATCACTTTATTCTTAATTTAATTAATTTTATTTATTTTTAACTTTTCCTAAATGTTACAGTGACAGCTGAACAGCGGCTAGAAGACAAAGCGCAGAAAGCAGAAGAAAACTCGTTCCAAGGGGTCACGTGCCTACACGTGACCAGAGGCCACGTGGCCACACGTGACCAGAGGCCACGTGGCCACACGTGACCGGCTTTCAAAGCCTATCAATTTAACAGAATTAAATTCTGAACAGCATTCAAATCTTCCCAAAGGAGAATGATTATTTGGAACCGATTGAATTAAAGATTTAAAGGTGATTAAATATCACCTATTTATGGAAAAATCTTGAACTTGGAAAGATTTTCCCTTAAAATCTAACAGAAATAACAAAGGAATATCTTTGGATTTAAAATCCAATGGTGAATAAAATTCACCTAATAATTCAAAGGTCCAAATGAATGATGAATGCAAATCAAATCTCTAACGAATGCAAATCAAATCTCTCAACGAATGATTCACTAAAACTGACTGATTCTGCTCCTTCTCCTATAAATAGGAGCCAAGAGATATACAGAGGGGAGACAGAGATATATAAAGAGAGAAAAATAGAGCCTTGAGACTTTGGAGGAATTTGGATCTTCTGCAAAAGAAAACCTTAGGTAAGAAAGGAGAGGCTTTTAAAAAGAGAATTTAATTCTCAAAAGAGTTAACTCTGATATTAAAAAGAAGAACTTAGTTCTCTCTTTAGCAGAGGATCTGCAAAGTGCATATCTCCCCATGAATTGAGAATTTAATTCTCATTAGGTTGAGATCCTGCCATGCAGATCCAAAGCATAGAGAGGGAATAAAAGTTTGAGAATTTAATTCTCATAGAATTATAGGAATTTAATTCCTTTGAAATAAAATTTGGGTTTAACCCTATGTTGTAGGAATTTAATTCCTTCGAAATGAACAGAACCAGGGTTTAACCCTAGTTAAGAACTTAATTCTGTCAAAATAACAGGAATTTAATTCCCTTAAGAAAGAAGAAATTAAGGTTTAACTCTATGATAGAATTCAGTTCCTACAGAAGAAAAGCCGGGATTTAACTCCATCTAAGAATATAATTCTTCAAAAAGAAAAGTGGGAATTAAATTCCTCTAAAGTTATAGCTGGGGTTTAACCCTATGAAGAATTTAATTCTTAAAAGATAAACAAACATGCAAAGAAGCAAGGTCACGTGTTACCACGTGACCCCTGAAAAGTTCCACAGAGAAGGGCTTTAAGGCAATGCCTCACGTGCCCCACGTGATCTTTAAAGCACGCAAAAGAAAAAGAAACAGAAAAGAGCTTTAGGGCGCCCTCACGTGTCGACACGTGACCCCTAATGAACATTCTAACAGATCAAAGCGTAAGCCCCCATCACGTGCCCACACGTGATGGCTTTCAGAATTAAAGGTGTTAAAACACTTATCTGTAGAACAAAATAAAGGGAAACATGGCGCTATCACGTGCTACCACGTGACCCCTTGGCTGAAGCTTTAACGAACAAGCACCAAAATTCCCATCACGTGACAGCACATGATGCTCCAAAGTATTCAATACTTTTGGCAGAATAAAATGAATTGAGGGCGCTCTCACATGCTACCACGTGACCCCTCTTGCCTTAGTGTTTAACACTAAAGTTGAAACCTCTATATCCAGTGTTCAACACTGATTTTCTTAGTGTTTAAACACTAATTTGGAAAACTCTATTTACAGTGTTTAACACTGACTTTCTTAGTGTTGAACACCAACCTGGAAAACCCTGTTTCCAGTGTTTAACATTGATCTGCCTTAGTGTTAAACACTAATTTGAAATCTCCACTGCCAGTGTTTAACACTAATTTGTTTTAGTGTATAAACACTAATTTGAAAGCCCTGTTGCTGGTGTTTAACACTAACTATCTTTTAGTGTTAAACACTAACTTGTTAATCTCATTCTCAGTGTTCAACACTGATTGATCTTTAGTGTTTAACACACTTTAGCCCCACTGGTTAAGTGTCTAGAAGCAAAACCTCTCCTCTAATGGACCAACAGAAGGCCAATATCCTAAACATGATTGGACTTAGCCCAAGCTGGCCATAAGTCCTCAATTCAAATTCAACTGGGCTAATGGGCTCATAATATAATTAATTGGTCTTGGTCCTAAACTGGGTCAAAGACTGTTTAATCTATCTTGGTTCAAGGGTACATCTCTTCACTCCTTTGATACTTGGCGTTGTAATTCCTCAACGTTTTCAAAGAGGTGGCGGGTCCCGATGACCATACATTGATACGGACTGTGGGGTCCTTAAACTCATGGACTATGAGGTCCTTAACCTTGACCGCAATGTCTTAAAACTAACATCGGACTGTGGGGTCCTTAAATCCACGGACTATGAGGTCCTTAACCTTGACCGTGATGTCTTAAAACTAATATCGGACTGTGGAGTCCTTAAACCCATGGACTATGACGTCCTTAACCTTGACCGTGATGTCTTAAAACTAACGCCGGACTGTGGAGTCCTTAAATCCATGGACTATGAGGTCCTTAACCTTGACCGTGATGTCTTAAAACTAACGCCGGACTGTGGGGTCCTTAAATCCACGGACTATGACGTCCTTAACCTTGACCGAGATGTCTTAAAACTAACTTTGGACTGTGGAGTCCTTAAATCCACGGACTATAACGTCCTTAACCTTGACCGCAACGTCTTAAAACTAACATTGGACCGCAATGTCCTTAAACTACCTATTGACCGTAATGTCACTAAACAAAACAACAGGGCTCCCTTAATTGCTCTATTGTTGGATCTAAATGATCCCGTTAAGTCGATCTTAGTCTAAAAACCAGGCTAACGTATCCTTAACAAACGTTTAAGTTGATCTTAGTCCTCAATGAGGCTAACGTATCCTTAAACCCAAACCCCCAAACCCAAATCTAAGATAATACGGATTTGGACTAGTCCACGCCCTACGGGCGACGACATAACTGAGTCTCCGTATACAATCCACGGGCAACTAAACACAAAATAAACACACACAACACGAAGTGTAACACCCGAGCCCAATAATACTATCTCTATTACTAGTTGAGGGTTATATATTGCTCATTTCCAATTATCCTGATTGTTTGGTGCTTTTTGCAAAATTTTAACCGGTTAAGTCATTTTGGCACATAACAAATTTTAACTCCTAAAATAAAATTGAAAATATTCATCTTGGCCTACTTGACACCCCTAGCCTCGTGGTAGCGTCCGTGCATTTTGTTCTCGTCCCGTTCAGTAAAACGGGCAAGTTTGGATGGCTACGTGCACGCACGTGTGTCCGTTTTGAGAGTATGCTTTTTAATCATAAAACATTTCATTTTAAAATTTGGAACCCGCTTAAAATCCTATTATTTGAATTTCGAATTTTTGGACCCAACCCGGGCGCAATTTGGAAATGTTTCATTTGGCGCCAAAATCCCAAATTTTTTAATATTATTAAAACCATCACATATATTTTTCTAACTAACCTGATATCTTACTGTTCATTACCTATCTTTTAAATCTTTATGTTAAGCATATAATATTTTTACAATCTTTTATATCCTTCTCAATTTATTCTCTCAGCCAATCACAACCTCCCCTTTAACCCCGTGGGCCCTACTTTCTCTCTCTCTCTCCACTTTCTCCTCTCTCTCCCTCTCCCTCATATATTCTCTCGTACTTCTCTTTATCATTCTTTCTCTTCTTCCTTCATGTCTCGTTTCTCATTTTTTTGAACTGTTCTTTTGTTACCGGAATTCCGTCGTGCCGGTGACGTTTCTCGACGTTCCAGCGAGATACCCCGACCCGTGTGGTTCCTTTGTTCGTCGTTTGGGTTCATTCCGTGAACCGTGCGCCGTCGCGAGTTTTCCCCGCCGATGGTTAACGTTCCGTTTTCCCGATTCGCGACCCATCGAGGCAAGTTAATCTTGCTACATGCTATATACTTTTATAATCTTCATTTTATAATATTATACATTTGAAAATCTTATAGTTTACATATGAAATGTCGTTGAAAAATCGGATATGACAAATCTGAAATTTACTGTACACCTTATCTTATAAAATTCATTAGAAATCATAGAAAAATCATTAGTATACGTTCTTTAGTTCGTTACGAAGCTAATTCAGACTACTATAACTCTATGAAATATTTACTTGCAAAATAAATTGTTTAATTAACGTAAAATGCAAATGAACACGTCTCTAAACTGCTGTCCAGGGAAATTCCAGCAGCAAACTTTCAACTTTGAATATTCATAACTTTTTGTAGGGATAACCTGAGATTCTTATACTTATAAAACTGAAAACCTTATTGAATTATCTTTGTTTTGGTATAAGATACGTCTCTTTTGGAGAACATTTGTTATTTTTAAGCTATTTTACAAATTAAGATGACGCTAAATTTCTGAACGGAACCTTCTTGTGCATGGTTAATCAATACATCTTTTATAGTTACTAATCGCTTTGAATATGCTATCCATATTAATATTATTATATCAATATTTATATCACATATTGTTTAGTTGTAAATCCCACATTACCATTTTATAGTTTTATAACTTTTCGGATACCCGTTTGCATCCATCGCATTTAAGATACATATAATTGCATCCATAGATCACATCACTACATAATAATGTGATATTAACACTCCATGTTTAATAAATTGTATCCTAATTAATATTGGAACTATAAATGTAACCCTAATTGATAACTGTGCATCCATATCCTTGAAATTATATCTATTGGCATATCATATTACATGTTCCAGTTATTGTTCTGATAGTACTCATGCTTGTTTATTTATACACATGTTTATGTTAGTTGATTATGAGCACCCACATGACATCTTGTGCTTCCTGACATGACCTGTTACACTTCCTACTTGACATGACATGGTACCGTACACTCTTGACTTGACATGACACCTTTATACATTACCTGGTTGACCTGATGTACCATGGCTTTACCTGTTACCTGATCTCATGCCTAATGCCAACAAACCTGACCATTCCTGCTGTCTATCCAGACAGACCTACTCTTACCGGATTTTGTGTTGGCATTAGTCCTTGACTACTGAATACCTGACCCGACACTCATAACTTGGGGGTATGGGGAAATCAAAGATGAACCTGACTTGTAACTCGACAGTTCACTACCGTTCGAGTGTACACATTCCTATTCTGTGCCCAGCGGCATGTCTCGGTTTCAGCCGAGAATATTATGGCCGTGATCCCGGGTATGTACGGGGTAATACCGAGTGTACACTTTCCTATTCTGTGCCCAGCGGCATGTCTCGGTTTCAGCCAAGAATATTGTGGCCGTGATCCCGGGTATGTACGGGGTAATACCGAGTGTACACTTTCCTATTCTGTGCCCAGCGGCATGTCTCGGTTTCAGCCGAGAATATTGTGGCCGTGATCCCGGGTATGTACGGGGTAATACCGAGTGTACACTTTCCTATTCTGTGCCTAACGGCATGTCTCGGTTTCAGCCGAGAATATTGTGGCCGTGATCCTGGGTATGTACGGGGTAATACCGAGTGTACAAATTCCTATTCTGTGCCTAACGGCATGTCTCGGCTGCAGCCGAGAATATTGTGGCCGTGGTCCCGGGTATGTACGGGATACTATTGAGTTACATCGACGATTCATCAATTGGTTTCAAAGACTATAGAGTAGAAAACCTGATAGGACAGCTTAGTCACCATTGCACATTACCCTGCTCTGTTATTTCTTAGTACTGCTTTATTCATGTTCATATTTGCATTGCTTATCACCATGTTTACATTATATACTTGATGTCATGACGCGCTGACATCTGGGTTTTGCATGGCCCAGATTCTTTACCACTGTCGCCGACCGTGCAGGAGTACTTCAGCCAGCAGGCTGATTTGAGTTCTATAGTGGTTAGTTTGTTTATTGCATTTTATTTCCAGGTGCGATCCCGCATTATGGGACGTACCTTTCTATTATTATATTGGATCATTTGCTTCCGCACTTATTGTTCATTGATTTCTTGTTATTATGGATTAGGACATGTGTTAGATTAGTACTTTATCTTGTTCTTGATATCCTTACAACCGTAATGTGACTGTGGATGGATACTTCCTACCCACAGGTAGCATGGTTGGCTATGTTACGTGCCCAATCCTGCGCACTCTGGGAAGCGGGGCGTGACACGAAGTGACCACCTGGAGAAGGAGAAAGTGGTTGCCGCGATGCGGTAGCGTAATTAACTGTAGGGGCTTGCGCCTGCAGGGAAGAGCGTCCCCACAATCAAAACCCCCTCAAGCGAGGGGGAATCTGACGAAGTCTGCTACATCGGACGCATCCGTTTAAACCTTCGATGCACGGTGCCATAAATCAACTTGGCATCTTCGGAGAGGTGGACGGATAGCACCAACTAGCATCTGCCCCGAATCTCAGGAGAGGCTATTGGATATAGTGCCCTCAGAGTCAATTATTGGATCACAGGCACGTGGTTGCAATGACTGAGGGAGGACCTATGCCGGTAGGACAGTCTTACTCGAGATGATAGTATGCTATCTGGTTTATCTTTATCATCATGTACTGCTTTAGGTGACCTTACGAGTCACTATTGCACGTTGATAGAGCCCCTAGGATTCTTGCTTGACTACCAGCAGTATGAGGGCGATCATATACGTGAGAGCTGGGGTCTATAAGCAAATCCTTAAAAGGTCCCTAGTCGTGGGAGTTTCGAGACAGGGCATCGATACTCCAGAGTAGACTAGTGTATACAGTCGAGACCCCGACAAGGGGCGGTGGACGGTCTCACAAGCCACCAGTGTCAGTTGGTTCACCTAAGATGTATACAGGTGCTCATTGGGTTATGAGTACACCGGACAAGACTCGCCGGGAACCTGCTAGTTTGGATTATACCTGATGTCAGATAGCAGTTCCCTGGTGACATGTGTACAGGTTAGTTCATCGACCTGAGATCGTCATTTATCTCGTGTGAGTTCCTACTGTGCTTTGATTACTACCGTACCACGCTCAAAGGAGACGTGCAAACAGGTTTTAGTTGGGTACAGTCCCGAGCCATATGGAGGGAGTGAGCGGATCTGCAGGGGTTCGTCTCTCCCGGTATTAGGGGTGAGGTCGCGCTGTGTCTAGGAGAGCCAGAACATGAAAAGTCCTTGTCCAAGGCAGGAGATTTGCTGGTAGGTATTCCAGTAGTATCTCAGGGTGTTCTGGGCTGCACTCCGACACGACTTGTACCGCTTTTGGGGGTCTGACTTTTACCAACCCCCTAGGCCCGCCATGCGATGCTCATAGACGAACGGACCGGACTGTACGGATATTGTTACTGACAGGCTCAGTAGGGCGTCAGGATGAGTTCGCTCATCGACGTCCCTTTTGGTCAATAGCTGGTGGCCCGTCACGTATGGCTAATACCTCTGACGTGCTAGTGGTTAAATCCACAGCCATAGTATTGACGAGTCTTTAGAGTCCACCACACATAGTTACTCAGGTTTCGGGCGAAACGCTGTAGAGGACGTATGGAGATATGGCAGGGTTCGATCAGATACGTGCGGTATTGCACGGATCGTGATCGGACGGTTTTTACTAGCCGGTTTTGGCTTAAGCTGGATCCTAGTATTTGACAGTGTAGATTTTGTCTCTTGGCATTTGTGTTCAGTGGGAATACAAATGCGGGAATGTATATGCAGTAGCGGAGTTTTCCTGTAATTTATTACGGGATCAGTTTTCTGAAGTTGCCAGTTTGCATTCCGTTCCGGCCGGTTTTCCTTTGTTCTTTCGCGGCCGGACTTTCTGATGGAGGGGGTTATTTGCAAGTTTGCAAATAACTTATTGTGGAGGGGTTTCTTGCATTTGAAGCTTCATTATGATATTCTTATCATCATGAGATTAGAAAGGATTTGATTTTGATTTGATAATGTTATCATTGCCTTTTGGATGTGGTTACCCCTTTGCTTTTACTACCATCACCTCCCTTCATGGTTTGGGTTTTTCTCTCCACCATTTCCAATTAAAGGGCCGGCCACATGAGAGGGAGGATGAGAGAGTTTCATTTTTGAGTGTGTGGCATTTTTCTTCATCTCATTTCCTTGCTAAAAATTATGAGCACCATTTTCCTCCAAAGCATTTTTCTCTCATCTCCATCATGGTAACTTCTATAACCTCAAGAGACAAAGTTTTCTACACTAGTCTACAGCAAACCTTGGACGCGTCGGCTAGCCAACTTCGCGCCCGAGTTGCCTCGGTCCAGAAGTGGGAGCCCGTAAAAGAATCCGGTTACGTGGTGCCCTTTCCGACGAGGAGGTGACGGACGGAGATTCCGCGGGAGATCGGAGTGGATCGGAGTGGAGACGAAGACCGAAGGACACGGATCGCTTGGTATAGCCTTCTATCCCATCTTGTATTTTGCTAGTAGCTAGGTTAATGGCCTGATCCGGGTTAAAAGTGCGCGGTGGTGCCGGTTTGCAAGTTTCGCAAAGTTTTTCGTTTCTGCGTTTCCGGCGTCGGATCGACTGCCGGAGCGCCGCCGTGCTCTTACATTGGTATCAGAGCCTCGCCATTAACTTAGCCTAGCATGGTCTAGTGTGTTTACATCCTCGATCGAACAAAAATCCCGAAAACCCGATTTCAAGTTTATCAGTTTCTGTCGAATTTTTTTTGGCTCCAAAAATTTTTCAGGTTGTTTCAGAATACTGTGCAGAGAATTCTAAGCAATCTGTGAAAATTGGTCAAGTGATCTCACCATACCGCCGCGGAACCGCGGCCAAACCCATGCTTGGGCCGCGGTTCCGCCGCGCTTTTGACTGATCACTTGACCAAATTTTTGCAGATAGCTCCTGAGTTGAAAATGGGGATTTTGGAATATTCTTTTTGGGCCCAGATTTTCTGTAAGTGCTACAGTAGTGCTTGGGGCCCACTTGGGTAAATTTGTTTGATCGAAAATTTTAAACACGCTAGTTCACAGTATTTACATTATATCTGCGACCGTGAATGTCACTCGATCGGTAAATCCAGTCTATCTGCTATAGCCCTTTTAGACGGATTTGCGAACGTGACATTCGCGTTGATGTTCTGTGTTGTGCTGTGATGTTGCGGATTGGTCGTGGGGGATAGCCTGGATGCAATGTTAGTACAGTTTTTGTTGTATTATGTACATTTGATATTGCGGGGCGAGCGTCCGACATGTGGACTGCCGTCACTACCTGTTTGTATTATTCTTTTGGGGCACGACCAGGTCGAGGTCGATGTACCCGTTGTTAATTATATGTATGCCCTAGAGGCCATTACTGTACATTCGATGTATATTGTAGTGGATGCTAGGACATATATAGGGAGGACTTTCTTGCTCGACATGATAGTATGCTATCTGGTTGTACTTTATCTTAACATGTACTCTGATTGTCTCTAAGTTACATGTTGATAAAGCCCTTAGGATATGTACTCGACTACTGGGACTATGATGAGATCATACTAGTGGGGCCACGGTAGTCGACGAGTACATCCTATAACTGTTCCTAGTCGAGGGTGTATCGAGACAGGGCATCGATGCACCAGAGTAGACTAGCGTATACGCATCTTGACCCATATGATGGGCGATGGATGATCCCATATCCATCGGTGTTTGACATCAAGGATGGTGTACGGGTGCTCAGTGGAGACTGGGTACACTGGACGGACTCGCCGAGAACTCCCAGATGGTATTATACCTCACGTCAGATGGCAGTTCTCCAGTGACACTGGTACAGAGTAGTCTGTTGACCCGAGATCGTCATAGAGTCTTGTGTGATTCCTACTGTGCTTTGATTTCCATTATACCACGTCCAAGAGGGCGTGCAAAAAGGTGGCTTTTGGGTACAGTCCCGAATCACATGGAGGCAATGAGTGATAGGAGGGGATTCGTCTCTCCCGGTATAGGGAGTTGATGTTGTGCTGTGTTCGATTGGCTATAATCGGAAATCCCTGGCCAGGGTTGCTGAGATTTACTGGTAAGTGTTATCAGTAGTTTCTCGAACTGTTATAGACCTCATATCGACACGACTTATCGAGCTACTGGGGTCTGACGTTTACCACCCCTAGGCGAGATATGCGACATATCAGACGACTAGACCGGACTGTACGGGAGTGTTACTGTTTGGATTCACAGAAGAATGTATAGGCTTGCTTGTTGATCTTCTGAGCGCTCAATACCTGGGTAGCTGTTACGTTTAGCTGACCGCTTGCATCTTGTGGGTGTTTGATATGATCATCACCTACTGCCGGCGTATTGACGATTCTTTAGAGTCCTACACAGAGGTTTCTTGACTCAGGCAAAATGGAGTAGGGGCACGTATGTGATATGTGCGGGACCGAGGATAATGCGATATGAGATACCGTATTCTATTCTCGCGATATTTGATATCAGCCGGGTCATCGGATCAAGTGTTGATTCGATGAATCGGTACGGATAAATATTAGTCGGTTATATGCGATATAGCCGGATTGTCGGATCAAGTGTTGATTCGATAATTTAATGTATAATAATATATGTGATATATTAAATTACATTATCTAATATTTGCTCACTAAAAGATTCTTTTTCTCACTCGGGTAATACATTGATATATATGCGATATATGTTAATTGTATTATTTTATTTTGTTACGATAAATATTATATATGTGATATATAATATTGTAACATGATATGATAACTAATGCAACATATTTAGTGGAGTTTAAACATGATTAGGGTTTGGATTAGGGTTAACACTTCTAGGTGATTCTAGAAGCTTTTCTTTTGTCATGATAAAGATATTTGTGTAGATTTTTATCTATGACTCATACTTAACCTAACCCAAACCCTAGCCCTTGGTTAATTGTCTACAATGGTTTAGTCAACCATGGTTGCATTATTCATCATATTATTCTTTGCATTATTCATCACAAAAGGAATTCCATTCTTCTTCTTCATCTTCTTCCTTCTTCATGAAAAAGCTTACTAGCTTTTTTCTAAGTGATGAATAAATGTGAGAAAAAGATAAATAAAGAGAGCAAAAATCCTACTTCATCATCCTCATCTTCCCTTGCCCTTTAGATGAGAGTGTTCACTCAATTTTAGTGAGTGTTAGCTTGTGTTAATGAAACTTCAAGGTAGATTATCTTTGTATCGAAGATCGGAAGCAAGACTGCATCTTTCTCTTCGTGGAACCTCTCGAGAGTCCGGAACACGATGATCGCAGCGAAGGGACTTCAACACGGAGCTATTGAAGTGAAGGACCGGATCTACAAAGGTTGTAATCCCTCTCACTTAGTGTTAATGTGTTTAACATGCTTGTTTTCGCCTAAAGCCTAGTTTAAAGATCCGGCTTCGGGTTGTTCGGCACGGCTAATTTTTTAATCGGGCATGGTTGATGCCTCGTAGACCCTTATGGCAGTGTCTAGCAACCCTACAGTGGTATCAGAGCCAAGCTAGAGCTTTAGGCGAAGTCTAGACGAAGTTTAAAGTCCGATCGAACCTGGAAAACCCGATAAAACCCCTTCTCTGGAAATTTTTCAAAACTGTGATTTTTTTCATATTAAAAATACCCAAAAAATTCAGCAGGGTATTTTAGGAATTACTGTGAAACCCGACCCCCTAAATCGCCCAAAGCACCGTGGAACCGTGGCCAAACCTTGGTATTGGCGGCGGTTCCGCGACAAGAAGGAAGGATTGAGGGATAGGGTTTGCACAGTAACCTCCGTAGCTAATTCCTGATTCTTCTGGGGATTTTTAATTATACTCAAGTGTTGGGTTTTCTGGGGTGTATTGGGGTCTCGTTGTTTCGATCGGATATTTTAACTTTGTTTAGTTTTGTCCGGATAATTTTAGAAACTGTTAAAAAGTTCGAACGGATATCAATAACTCACTTTTTCCCCAGTCGGAAATTTTTTCAAAAGTTGGATTTTTTCTCGTGTTTAAGAACGTTCTAAGTCGTGCAAGTAACGCGGTGGACCCTCTAGAAGACAACAAACCTTAACTCGATTATGTGACTGTCTTGAACTGCCTCTAAACCTTAGGGTTTGGGGCAGTACGGCGTGCCACATGTGAGGCGTTGGCTTGACCCTTTTACGGCTGGACCATTGGTAATGTGGCATGCGATGGATGTTTTAAAACTGATTTCAAGTGTTGAGATATATTGGAGAAATCTTGGGTGTTTGATTATTCGATCGGAAAGTTTAACACTGTCTTTTTATCTGGATTGTGATACAATATTTGGAATCCACAGGTAGTTATGAGATAACTAATTTGAATGTTATAAATCTAGCAGTTCAGTCTCACATGATCGGTTGCTACGGAATTTTGATGTGATCAAAAATCCGTCGCAATCACGTAGCGTACGCGGATACTCGCCGGGTAAACTTAATAGACAGCAACACCCCATAGCCCCGACCAAGTGACTGTAGGAGAACCCCGTCGCCAAAAGCATCCGTTTGGGTGCTCGCGGCAGCGGTGTTCCGCCTTAGTGCACTTCGTCGACGGCATCCGGGGGTGCGGCCGTCTACTAAAGTTTGCGACGAGCATTCGATCAGGATATCGGGAATCTTGTTGAATTGCCCGACTTGGTATTGAAAAGAGTTTTCGATAATGAGACTAAAATGCGGGGTTTATAATTGTTAGGCATGTGATGTCTAAGGAATTCATTTGGTTAGGCATGCGATGTCTAAGGAGGTTGTGGATTCCAACTGTTGTAGTTTTACACTTTCTTTTCTATGACCGTAAGCGTAGTATGTGGTGTATCGCCGGCTTCGTTGCTATACATCAACGAAAATCGGGATACACATACTTGCTTACGTTGATGATATGAGATATTATGTGTTGCTGTGATATGTTATATTGGATCGTCGCGTTTTGAATAGCCGGGGGTTTTATGTGAGATGAGAGTTTTTTTTCTTTTTCATTCATGTAAAATTCATTTGTATGTAATATTCTTTTATTGGGGCACTTCCAGGTTGCGGATGATGTCACCGTTGTATATTATTTACATTTCCGTATTAGGTAGACCCAAGGCGGGGAGCACAAGTAACCGGGTTCTAGGGTCCAGTGGGAGACCATCTCGAGGAGTCGAGACCGGGTCTCCTAATCCTAGAATTGGCAGTGTTACTTGCCGCTCTCGTAGGGGTCTAGGGATGTGGGTTTGGCTATTCATCGCGACTGTGGAATCCGTGTTTTATACAGGCTCGTATTGAAAACACGGATGTCCTAGTATATCCAATATTGCATATATGTTCTTCTGCTGCAATGTTCTGTGATGAGATCATATTACTGCCTGTGACGAATGTTTATATTATATATATGAGATATATGTTATATTGCAGATTTCGTTTCAAAAGAGATGCTTGTGAAGCATAATAAAATGGGACTTCATTAATGAGATTAATGAAATAAAAGAAACCTAAGATGTTGTAGAAACTTGTTTAAAAACTGGTAGCTCTAGTTCTTGCTTTGCATAGCGGTGTTCCTTGTAGAACATCCAGCACCTTATTCGATAAGGAAAGAGCCGAGATCCCTTCACCGGGAGTGACCTCTTTAGTGAAACTAGCAGATGCTACAAACTCGGTTTGTCTTTTGATTGCTTCTATAGTTCTTGCTTTGCATAGTGATATTTTTGAAATATCCTGCACCTTATTCGATGAGGAAAGGGCCGACGATCCCTTCACCGGGAGTGACCCCTTTAGAAAAACTAGAAAAGCCTAAAAAACACTCCATTTAAAATCACTCGATTCTACAACGATATCAAGTTCATTACGCAAAAGGTTTTCTTAAAAACCTGTCGTAGCCCTCCGTCATTTCAGATAAGTACTAGTTAGTATTCGTGCTACGTTTGTTGACTATGTTAAGGCGTAGTGTGCGGTAGCTGATTAGTGCTTATCTGTATAAGCATATGATGCGATTGGATTAGGGTAGTCATGCGACTTTGTTGACTATGTTAAGGATCTTGCAGGTGGGTTTAATTCAATCGGGAAATGACGGGTTGAACTTGACTAGCATTTATGATTTGTTGACTATGTTAAGGTCATATAGCTGCTAGGGGCAAAATATTATTGGGAGTTTCAAGTGTTGAAATTTGCAATGAGATTGCATACCTTCTATGAGATAGTTGGATCCCGATATCCGCTGCGAGTAAGAGTTACTCCTGGGAGAGTTTTACACATTACCATTAGCAGATCAAGTAGGTGTCTAGAAAGGTGTTAACGGGGTTACGCCTCTGGGAAAACGAGGTTTACTTTAATTAGGTTCGTGCGAAAGCACGAGGGACCTCCCTCAAAGTACCGACACTGGCCTGGCTGAAAAATTGGCGAACTTGTAGCGTGTAATTAATCCCGGCTAGTCTTTCCTTTTAGGGTTTGAAGGAAGATTTGATTCAAACAGTGGGAGACATCCTGATTAGATAAATTGATAACCAATCTAATCTTGTAAAAGCGCACGCTGAGTGTTTTCTTCTCTCTCTCTCAAGGTAGCGACCATATCACGCCTTAATCAAGATAATAAAACAGATGAATTGACTGAACCCGCTTGTTATACTGAGCTGAAGAACGTTGGTCCCGCTCCAACTTATAATTGTTATAAGACAGAGCAGGAAATTGGGGAATACCAGATTTCCCGTACTGCCCAAACGAAGAAAGTGCATGTTGATGCATCATCTTCGGGTATGTTCATTATATAGAACTGTTTCTCAGTATCCTTTACGTCCTGGGTATGAGATACCGGATCAGGATCCCGCATATGTAATCTGTTACATGGGATACAGAAAGGTAGAGAACTAAGAACGGGTGATAAGTTTCATGAGACAAAAAACGGTGCAAGTGTTACAGCCAAGTCTGTTGGTCACTATCACCCTGTATTACTAGAATACATTGATTCTGAACAAATGTTATTAGATACCGAACCTGATATACAACATCATATCAGTCTCTTTATTAGTAAAGAAAGGATATAATTTTGTATTGTTGGATAATGTTTTGAACACTTCCTATATCAAGAGTTGATCGGTTCAGGCACGTTATCTAAAAGCATTGACGTTCTAAATCAAACTACAGTTCTTAGTATACAGAACACACACAAGAGGAATAGTTCAGAAATGAATGAATCCTTCTTGAGGTATTGTAGACTAGGTCATATCAATGCGACCAGACTAGCTGAAGTTACATTTAGATGTATATTTAAATTAGTTTGAATTTACATCTTGTGAAACTTGCCGGTCATGTCACAAAGATAAGATGACCATAGCTTTGTTTATTGGAAACAGAGAAAGAGTTAGTAAACTCTTGGGATTGATACATGCTGATGTATGAAAGTCTCCTGTCTACACATGCCAAGACCGGTTCTTTGTACTTCATTACATTCTCTGATGATCTCTCAAGATTCAGACATGTGTTCCTGTTGAAACATAAGTCCGAAGCTTTTGAAATATTCACAGAATATAAGTTAGAAGTAGAGAACCAAAATACGGGTATAAGTATTATGTCCTTTGATGAGATCAAGGAGGAGAATACTTAAGCACGGAGATTCCTGGACTATTCTAAAGGAGAATGAGATTCTCTCTCAGCATTACTCCTTCGTATACACCATAGCACGATGGTATATCGGGACGGAGCAACAGCACCCTATGTGATATGGTGTACTCTATGATGAGTAATACTGAGTTTCCTATTTCCTTTTGGGAGTTATGCACTTTAGAAGCTGCATACCTATTGAATAGGGTTCGAATCAAATCAGTTGCCTACCACTTCATATGTGATATGGAAAGGGAAGAGCCCATATCTTAAGTTGGTTAAGATTTGGGGTTGTCCGGCCTATGTCTAAAAGAAAAATCCGGACAAGCTCGAGGCAAGGTCTGTTATGTAGAACTGGAAATGTTCCAGCTATACAAACTGCAGCTGATGATTTGGTAGAACCAAAGGATTCAATAGTTTCCAACGAACCTCAGCCTCTCCGCCGATCTAGTAGGGTTCCTCACCCACCTGAGAGATACTTCGGTTTCTCTATGACAGTGGGAGCGAGGATTGCATCATGAGATGATGACCCAACTAGTTTCGAGCTGGCCATCAGGAGTGGGACTCTGTAAGAATGACTGGATGCTTATCGATCTGAGATGGAATCCTTATACACCAACAAAGTATGGACTTTGGTTGCTCTATCTGAAGGGTTAAATCCCCATCAGGAGCAAGTATATCTTGAGAAGATTACTAGGTGTACATGGAAAAGTTGAGACTTTTAAAGCTATGCTTAAGTCCATCCAGATCCTACTTGCCACTGCTACATACCATGACTACGATATCTGGTGGTTGGGTATCATGAATTCTTTTCTAAATGTTGATTTGGAAGAGAGCGTCTATAAGTACACAGCCAGAGGGCTTCGTATAAAGTGGGAGCAGCGGAAACGTGTGCAAGATGTTTTATGTGATAAAACAGGCATCGCGGAGTTGGAACGTCTGTTTTGATGTGGTAGTCAAATAGTTTGACTTCATCAAAATGGTAGATGAACCTTGTATATACAAAAAGGTAGCAGGGAGTATGGTGGTGATCCTCGTAGAGTACGTGGATGCCATACTCTTGATAGGGAAGGAGTTTCCCATGCTACGCTCGGTCAATCTCCGCTTATCACAAGGATTCTCCATATAGGATCAAAGTGATATCTCCTAAATCCTGGGTTTTGGATCTATGAGATAGACCTAATTGGATGTTAGGACTCTCACTAGTTGTAGTGAGATGGTATCAATCGATCCTGGGGAGAAACACTGGAAAGGTTCCAGGGTGATAAGGACGACTGAATGTCAGTCGCAGGCATTGTCTATACCCTCAGTGGAGGGACGGTATGTTGGAAGAGTTCCAAGCAAGAGACCGTGACTTACTAGACGATTAAAGGCAAGATACATCGTTACCAAAGATTCTACCAAAGAGGCAATCTGGATACATATAAGTTCATGAGATGAATTTCGTTCCTACCATTGTGAGACAATGGAGTTGTGGCTTATGCCAAGGAATGCCCGTCCCATCAGAAATCCAGATATAATTCTTAGGCAGTATCACCTGATCATGGAGATGGTTGATCTCCAGGGAGATCGAGGTTAGGAGAGTAGACACAGATGACAACAGCGCGGATCCACTCACAAAGGCATTTTTCCCAGTAGAGACATTTATGGGATGGTTGAGTATGAGATACTTCAACCGCAGCTAATTGCTGGGTATGTGATACCACAACAGATGGACCTAGTGCAAGTAGGAGATTGTTAGTTATATGTATGCCCTAGAGGCCATTACTGTACATTCGATGTATATTGTAGTGGATGCTAGGACATATATAGGGAGGACTTTCTTGCTCGACATGATAGTATGCTATCTGGTTGTACTTTATCTTAACATGTACTCTGATTGTCTCTAAGTTACATGTTGATAAAGCCCTTAGGATATGTACTCGACTACTGGGACTATGATGAGATCATACTAGTGGGGCCACGGTAGTCGACGAGTACATCCTATAACTGTTCCTAGTCGAGGGTGTATCGAGACAGGGCATCGATGCACCAGAGTAGACTAGCGTATACGCATCTTGACCCATATGATGGGCGATGGATGATCCCATATCCATCGGTGTTTGACATCAAGGATGGTGTACGGGTGCTCAGTGGAGACTGGGTACACTGGACGGACTCGCCGAGAACTCCCAGATGGTATTATACCTCACGTCAGATGGCAGTTCTCCGGTGACACTGGTATAGAGTAGTCTGTTGACCCGAGATCGTCATAGAGTCTTGTGTGATTCCCACTGTGCTTTGATTTCCATCATACCACGTCCAAGAGGGCGTGCAAAAAGGTGGCTTTTGGGTACAGTCCCGAATCACATGGAGGCAATGAGCGATAGGAGGGGATTCGTCTCTCCCGGTATAGGGAGTTGATGTTGTGCTGTTTTCGATTGGCTATAACCGGAAATCCCTGGCCAGGGTTGCTGAGATTTACTGGTAAGTGTTATCAGTAGTTTCTCGAACTGTTATAGACCTCATATCGACACGACTTATCGAGCTACTGGGGTCTGACGTTTACCACCCCTAGGCGAGATATGCGACATATCAGACGACTAGACCGGACTGTACGGGAGTGTTACTGTTTGGATTCACAGGAGAATGTACAGGCTTGCTTGTTGATCTTCTGAGCGCTCAATACCTGGGTAGCTGTTACATTTAGCTGACCGCTTGCATCTTGTGGGTGTTTGATATGATCATCACCTACTGCCGGCGTATTGACGATTCTTTAGAGTCCTATACAGAGGTTTCTTGACTCAGGCAAAACGGAGTAGGGGCACGTATGTGATATGTGCGGGACCGAGGATAATGCGATATGAGATACCGTATTCTATTCTCGCGATATTTGATATCAGCCGGGTCATCGGATCAAGTGTTGATTCGATGAATCGGTACGGATAAATATTAGTCGGTTATATGCGATATAGCCGGATTGTCGGATCAAGTGTTGATTCGATAATTTAATGTATAATAATATATGTGATATATTAAATTACATTATCTAATATTTGCTCACTAAAATATTCTTTTTCTCACTCGGGTAATACATTGATATATATGCGATATATGTTAATTGTATTATTTTATTTTGTTACGATAAATATTATATATGTGATATATAATATTGTAACATGATATGATAACTAATGCAACATATTTAGTGGAGTTTAAACATGATTAGGGTTTGGATTAGGGTTAACACTTCTAGTTGATTCTAGAAGCTTTTCTTTTGTCATGATAAAGATATTTGTGTAGATTTTTATCTATGACTCATACTTAACCCAACCCAAACCCTAGCCCTTGGTTAATTCTCTACAATGGTTTAGTCAACCATGGTTGCATTATTCATCATATTATTCTTTGCATTATTCATCACAAAAGGAATTCCATTCTTCTTCTTCATCTTCTTCCTTCTTCTTTCTTCATGAAAAAAGCTTACTTGCTTTTTTCCAAGTGATGAATAAATGTGAGAAAAAGATAAATAAAGAGAGCAAAAATCCTACTTCATCATCCTCATCTTCCCTTGCCCTTTAGATGAGAGTGTTCACTCAATTTTAGTGAGTGTTAGCTTGTGTTAATGAAACATCAAGGTAGATCATCTTTGTATCGAAGATTGGAAGCAAGACTGTATCTTTCTCTTCGTGGAACCTCTCGAGAGTCCGGAACACGATGATCGCAGCGAAGGGATTTCAACACGGAGCTATTGAAGTGAAGGACCGGATCTACAAAGGTTGTAATCCCTCTCACTTAGTGTTAATGTGTTTAACATGCTTGTTTTCGCCTAAACCCTAGTTTAAAGATCCGGCTTCGGGTTGTTCGGCACGGCTAATTTTTTAATCGGGCATGGTTGATGCCTCGTAGACCCTTGTGGCAGTGCCTAGCAACCCTACACCCGCTGTATGTATATTTTACTTTCTGTACTAGGATTACCCCGCGGAGGGGTGCACGGATAGCCGGGTTCTAGAGGGCAACGGACCCGCATCTCATGGCATTGAGACGGAGGGCGCTTTACTCTAGAATTGGCGGGCTATTCGCCGCACTCGTAGGGGGTACAGGTTGACCCAGGAGGGGTGCCCAAGTTACCCGATTCCGTGAAGTGCTAGGTGGTCCATTCACGTTGCTGAAGGGGGCTGCCTCGCTTCAGGTTTTGGCGGGTAACTTGCCGCGCCCGTAGGGGTCTAGGATTTCATTGCACAGGCTATCCACACGACCAGGGGAACGTCGGGTTTCAGTAGCGGCTCTATGAAACCCGGGGATCCCAGATATTTGTATTGTTCTGTGATGCTGTACATTTCTATGATGTTGCATTTTATCACGCCTTGAGCGAAATATTATATATTGATATATATATACTAGTAGATGTTGTATATGTTTTGCATCCGCGCTAGTCCAGTCCCCGCTCTGTCGTTAGTTAAGTAACCTAACGGGTGATGACGGGACCCAGTGGCGAATGCGGATGGCATATATGTACATCATTATTTTCGTTCTTTTGTGGTGTGATCAATTGATGGGACTGCGTTGATTCGGATCAATGCAAGCTAAACAAACCTATTCTGATGTTGTTGGAACAATTTTTCAAAAAGCTGTTATTGCAAGGACGTTCTCTTTTGTTTTGCATAGTGGTATTCAGTTGGAATATCCTGCTCCTCAGTCGACGAGGCAAGGGCCGAGATCCCTTCACCGGGAGTGACCCCTTGGACAGAAGTTTGCGTCAGGGCAATAACTTCACTATAGCCGATTACTTTTGCTTTGCATCTCGGTATTCAGTTGGAATATCCTGCACCTCATTCTACGGGGAAAGAGCCGAGATCCCTTCACCGGGAGTGACCTCTTTAGCAAAGGTTTTCGTCACTATATTTTTTCAAAGCTATCCGGTTCCTTCAACGATATCAAGTTCATTACGTTAAAAGTTTTCGTCAGAAACCATTCGTAGCCCTCCGTCGTTTCATATGGATAGTCAATAGTATTCAAGCTGTGTTTGTTGGCCATAGTCAAGGCACAGTGTTTGGTAGCTATTGGGTGTTCATATGCTGCATAGATAGATGCGTTGGTTTAGGACAGTCGTATAGCCTTGTTGGCCCTAGTCAAGGGCTTGTACGGGTGGGTTCAAATCAACCTGGACAATGACGGGTAGAACTTAACATGTGACTTATGATTTGTTGGCCTTAGTCAAGGTCATAAGAGTATGGGGCAAAAATCCACATCGGGAGTTTCTAAAGAAACTGAAACTTGCCAGATATGCGCATACCTTCTGGAGTGTGATAGCGTGAGCGGATTCCGTCACGTTATCATGCGATGATAGTTGGATCCCGATTCCCACTGATGAGTTGGTTTACTCTTCGGGTGATCCCGGCTAATTCTTCTTTCAGGTTTGGGGAAGAATTTGACGTTACAGTGGGAGGTTTCCAGATTAGATAAAGTGATAACCATTCTGATCTAGGTTAGAGTGCACGCTGAGTGTTTCTTTTCTCTCTCTCTTTGGCAGCGACCATTGACCCGACCCTAGACTATAACTCAGTGACCAAGTTGACCGAACCTTCTTAACACTGGCTTTTGGATTGTCAGAGTTGCAAACCTCATTGCCACTCCTACTTTTACCCTTTTCTCCAGGACACCCCGTATTATTATGACCGTCCACTTCCATTGGACAAAACCATCGTATGGTTATATACGAACTCGAAGGAATTCGAGGATGGTTTCCGGTTCTGGAGAAAACGAATAGGACTATTCAGTTGTTTTTTCCTTTTATCTTCTCTCAGGTTGCGAGTACTCCTTGGTTTAGGTGATAGTACACCAATTACGCAGATTGGATAGTCTTCTTCCAAACCATAGGCAGGTGCCGATCGGTAGGGAATGAAGAAAACCAATTAGCCTAACGGTGGTGTACAGAAGGTATTATGTAAAGACAAAGAAATGGATTAGTAAGAGGGCAAAGTAAATTGCGACTGATATTCACAACCAAACCAAATATTTTTTCGCCAATCCTAAATCACCTTTGTATTTCTCCAGGACACTCCGTATCACTACGAAGATCCACAGTTTATTGGATAATCCATTGTATGGTTATATACGAACTCGAAAGGAACTTGTTCCAGTTCGGGGATGGATCCTGGTTCAGGAGAAATAGGAATAAGGTTTATTCGGTTGTCTTTTATCTTCACTCTCTCTCGCATTGCGAGTGATCCTAGGATTAGGACAGTACACCCATTATGCTTATTGGATAGTCTTCTTCCAGACCTTAGGCTGATGCCGAACGGTAGGGAAGGAAGAAAACCATTTGGCCTAAAGGGGTGTGCAGAAGGTAATAACTAAAGACATATAAGGGGATTTGGAGAGATGGCAAAGAATTATACGGTTACAGTTGTGAATCTGGATAATGGAAGAGGCATTACTAGGAATACCAGGATACCCCATCGAAACATTTCAATGTTTCAGTCTCACTGTGTACTGTTGAAAGAAAACAGATTTCCCAATTAGACACTTACTCCAGGGTATGTATTTACCAGGTATGATTCTCACATCTGTATGGTTTTACAGATGATGAGTGGGAGTAAGTTATTGGGAATTAGGTGATCATCCTCATTATATCGCGATTCGTTGTAATTGGTGATATTTGAGGAAATCACCTGGGTTGTTTGCCGGTCGGCAAATATTTGGTTTTGAATATCCGTTCTTGTGCACCAATTTCAAATTGATATATCAGTACGTCTATTTTCATAGAGTGAGATGTACCCTTTTGAGATTATGTCCATGACATTTACCTATATCAGTGGATGGTTAGGTAAGGAGCATTAAGCAGCGGTGTAATTCTTCTTAACCATAAGTACAGTTTTCAACCTACGACACACAGTGAATGAGTCACTAGACTCAGGGGACTTATACAGAGCATTGTGTATTGTCTAGTGTCCATTAGGACAGAGGGGTAGGTCCTTGTACTATATTCGGTTTACTTATGACTTCTCTAGTTCTTAGACAAGTGTTTCGTAGAAACACAGGGTCCAAGTTTTGAGAAGTTATAGGTATAAGGATAAAGTAGAGAACCGGTATTGCAAGTATCGGGATTCTTCAAAGTGATCGAAGATGTAGATACTTGTATATGGTATTCAGTTGATAGTAATGGTTAAGAGAACTTGCTTCTCTTTCAGGTTACTCATAATTGGAAGTACTCCTAAGTTAAGTAACGCTGATCGACCTCCTTCCATTTAGTTGACATGCACTGGAGACAGCTGCATGATTTGAATCTGGTTCAATTAAATCAGTGCCTCTGTTTCTGTATTGGATATAGAACAGTTCATATCTTGACATTGTTAAGGTACGGGGAGTTGTCCGGCATATGCTTAAAACCAGACACTGGACAACTCAATGCACGTTTCTGTAATGGCTGTTTGTGGGTTGACCCGGGCTATGACGAGGGTTGATTTTCTACCATCTGGAAGATCAATAGTGATATTGTTCTTGACTCGCCACAGTTTTAATTAAAAATGGATTTTTTTTTCAGAAAACAGTTGTGGGAGTATGGTAGAACTGGAAGTGATTCCAGAACTGCAAACGATTACTAAAGATTTGATAAGAACCTAAAGATTCAATCTGATTTGACATTCTATTAGCCACTCCGCAGATATGGTGGGTAACCTCAGGCACCCGAGAGGTACTTCGGTATGCTCAAGGACGGTGGCAGGGAGGTTCTTGTTTACCCAGACTTTCCATTGCTGTTGTTCCAGACTGTAAGACCCGGCAGGAGAATGAGTATAGCGTCGCTCTGAACTAGCTTCAGAAGCGTACGTGTATATGACTCTGCCAGAGGGTTGTCGTAGTCAGTGGGAGCAGCGGAAGTATTGGTGGACAGGTGGCTTATGTCTATTTACAGACTAAAGCGGATACAACGGAGATAGATCATCTGTTTCTGATGTGACAGTCATAGGTTTGACTTCATCAGAATAGGGGATGGATCTGTTAAAAAGGTAGTAGGGTGTGATGTCCTGGTATTTAGATGACATACACAGAGTAGGAAGTGATATTCCTATACTACGATCGGTTATACTTTGGTTGTCACACAGTAGTTTCTCCACATAGGAATTAGATCTTATATCGTACATTCTGGTTACTAGATCTATGGTTTTAGATCTAGATTTGGGTGGTTTCCCAATCTGGGTACTTAGACAGCATTCTATGAGTATTTAGAATGGACGACTCCTGGCATGGTGGTGTACCTGCACGAATTGGAGTCACCCTCTCTAAAGGTGTCTTACAGACTAAAGGGGAGAGGGATATGCATGATTGGCAGATCACTTGCTTAGGCAATTGAGTCAATCATGAGATGTCAAGTACCACACCAGATGTTGTTCTTGCAGTAGATGCAATAAGTTGATATTGATCCAATCCTGGGAAAACATTCGGAAGCAGTTTTAGAACATAAGTTGATGTTCTAGGGATATGATAACAGCATTCTCCTTCGGGAGACAGTTATCATTCCAGGCTTTCAACGTGACATGGATGACAGAGTGACTGTCAGAGTTATAGTTTTCCCTCTGACGAGGGGCAGTATTTTGGACAGGTGGTCCAGGTGGATACTGAGGGAAGGATGGCGCAGGATACTGATTGAGTTCAGTTGACGATACAGTCTAAGAAGTTTGGATTTGGAGTTCATTTATGAGCTAGGTCCCATCAGACATCCAGACACATTCTAAGACAGGTATTGCTCATTTCGGGAGATGGCTTTCTCCGCGAACTTGAGATATAGAGAGACATAGAAAGAAACACCAGAGCGGATCCACTCACTGAGGCTATTCCTCGAACGCAATAGTTTCGCAAACGAGCTTTGTGAGACTGACTAGTAGAGGAGTTGGGTGTTCGGTATCACACGGGCTGTGAGTATGCGACATCGCAATAATTATCCTTGAGTGCAAGTGGGAGATTGTTGGATATAGTGCCCTCAGAGTCAATTATTGGATCATAGGCACGTGATTGCAATGATTGAGGGAGGACCTATGCCGGTAGGACAGTCTTACTCGAGATGATAGTATGCTATCTGGTTTATCTTTATCATCGTGTACTGCTTTAGGTGACCTTACGAGTCACTATTGCACGTTGATAGAGCCCCTAGGATTCTTGCTTGACTACCAGCAGTATGAGGGCGATCATATACATGAGAGCAGGGGTCTATAAGCAAATCCTTAAAAGGTCCCTAGTCGTGGGAGTTTCGAGACAGGGCATCGATACTCCAGAGTAGACTAGTGTATACAGTCGAGACCCCGACGAGGGGCGGTGGCCGGTCTCACAAGCCACTGGTGTCAGTTGGTTCACCTAAGATGTATACAGGTGCTCATTGGGTTATGAGTACACCGGACAGGACTCGCCGGGAACCTGCTAGTTAGGATTATACCTGATGTCAGATAGCAGTTCCCTGGTGACATGTGTACAGGTTAGTTCATCGACCTGAGATCGTCATTTGTCTCGTGTGAGTTTCCACTGTGCTTTGATTACTACCCTACCACGCTCAAAGGAGACGTGCAAACAGGTTTTAGTTGGGTACAGTCCCGAGCCACATGGAGGCAGTGAGCGGATCTGTAGGGGTTCGTCTCTCCCGGTATTGGGGGTGAGGTCGCGCTGTGTCTAGGAGAGCCAGAACATGAAAAGTCCTTAGCTAAGGCATGAGATTTGCTGGTAGGTATTCCAGTAGTATCTCAGGGTGTTCTGGGCTGCACTCCGACACGACTTGTACCGCTTTTGGGGGTCTGACTTTTACCAACCCCCTAGGCCCGCCATGCGATGCTCATAGACGAACGGACCGGACTGTACGGATATTGTCACTGACAGGCTCAGTAGGGTGTCAGGATGAGTTCGCTCATCGACGTCCCTTTTGGTCAATAGCTGGTGGCCCGTCACGTATGGCTAATACCTCTGACGTGCTAGTGGTTAAATCCACAGCCATAGTATTGACGAGTCTTTAGAGTCCACCACACACAGTTACTCAGGTTTCGGGCGAAACGCTGTAGAGGCCGTATGGAGATATGGAAGGGTTCGATCAGATACGTGCGGTATTGCACGGATCGTGATCGGACGGTTTTTACTAGCCGGCTTTGGCTTAAGCCGGATCCTAGTATTTGACAGTGTAGATTTTGTCTCTTTGCATTTGTGTTCAGTGGGAATACAAATGCGGGCATGTATATGCAGTAGCGGGGTTTTCCTGTAATTTATTACGGGATCAGTTTTCTGAAGTTGCCAGTTTGCATTTCGTTCCGGCCGGTTTTCCTTTGTTCTTTCGCGGCCGGACTTTCTGATGGAGGGGGTTATTTGCAAGTTTGCAAATAACTTATTGTGGAGGGGTTTCTTGCATTTGAAGCTTCATTATGATATTCTTATCATCATGAGATTAGAAAGGATTTGATTTTGATTTGATAATGTTATCATTGCCTTTTGGATGTGGTCACCCCTTTGCTTTTACCACCATCACCTCCCTTCATGGTTTGGGTTTTTCTCTCCACCATTTCCAATTAAGGGGCCGGCCACATGAGAGGGAGGATGAGAGAGTTTCATTTTTGAGTGTGTGGCATTTTTCTTCATCTCATTTCCTTGCTAAAAATTGTGAGCACTATTTTCCTCCAAAGCATTTTTCTCTCATCTCCATCATGGCAACTTCTATAACCTCAAGAGACAAAGTTTTCTACACTAGTCTACAGCAAACCTTGGACGCGTCGGCTAGCCAACTTCGCGCTCGAGTTGCCTCGGTCCAGAGGTGGGTGCCCGTAAAAGAATCCGGCTACGTGGTGCCCTTTTCGACGAGGAGTGACGGACGGAGATTCCACGGGAGATCGAAGTGGAGACGAAGACCGAAGGACACGGATCGCTTGGTATAGCCTTCTATCCCATCTTGTATTTTGCTAGTAGCTAGGTTAATGGCCCGATCCGGGTTAAAAGTGCGCGGTGGTGCCGGTTTGCAAGTTTCGCAAAGTTTTTCGTTTCCGTGTTTCCGGCGTCGGATCGACTGCCGGGGCGCCGCCGTGCACTTACAGAGGCGTCCCCGTCGCGCCGTCTTTCGGAGGGGAACACCGAGTTCTACTGGGAGCCGAAAGCAACTACTCCCCCATTGAAAAACACTGCCTGGCGTTGATCTTTGCGATAACAAAGCTCAGGCACTATGCGTTGGCGCATGATGTCCGTCTCATTTCGAAGGTGGACCCCCTTAAATATTTAATGTCGAAGGCCATATTGACAGGTCGGCTCGCTAAATGGGCCCTGCTATTGATGGAGTTCTCGATAACGTATCAACCTCTTAAGGCAGTGAAAGGCCAGGCCATTGCCGACTTCCTCGCTGAGCACCCGATACCTGCCGATTCTCGTCTAAATTGCGAGTTGCCAGACGAACATGCGTTTGACACTATCGATGGGAACGATACCCGATGGGAACTCTATTTTGATGGAGCGTCTTCCATGAAGAAGCGCAAACAAAGTACGCCAATAATCAAATCGGGGGTAGGCCTTATCTTCGAGACTCCACAAGGAGGGATAATGCGTTTTGCCTTCTCCCTAACAGAGCCAAGGACAAACAATGAAGCCGAATACGAAGCTCTGATAGCAGGCCTCGAGATCGCCATCGACATGGGAATTGAAAACCTCCTCATATATGGAGATTCCTAACTGGTCGTTAGTCAAGTAAACGGCGACTACCAAACGTGCAAGCCAGAGTTGGTAAAGTACGGTGAGAAGGTGCAACAATTGTTGACCCAAATTCCTTCCTACACTTTGGAGAACATACCGCGCTCGGAAAACAGCAAAGCAGACGCGTTGGCCAAGCTTGCTAAAGAATTGGCTGATGAGAACCTCGATGACGTCAGAATCGTGATACAGAGTCATCGCGTACTTGCCCCAGCAGAAATATCTCTGGAATCATCCGAAGAAAAAGGAGCGAGTGAGCAGACGACCCTGCAAATAAAAGATCGGGAAAATACCGAGAATTGGAGAGAAGTCTTTATTGACTACTTCAAATACCGCCGAATGCCCGAAGATGCGTCCTCAAGACATCGGCTTATGAAACGAGCTCTGTCTTTTGCCTTCGTCAATGATACCCTGTACAAGAGGTCGTTTGATTCTTTGTGGTTAAGATGCCTGGGACCTGATGAAGTGAAAAGAGTCGTCCAGGAAGTTCATGAAGGACTCTGCGGTTCTCACCAAGCGGGCCCGAAGATGAAGTCGAAGATTAAACGGATGGGCTACTACTGGCCCACGATGATCCAAGACTGCCTTGAGTATGCGAAGCAGTGCCACTCGTGCCAAATCCATGGAGACTTCATCCACCAATATCCAAATCCACTCCATCCAACAGTGGCTAGCTGGCCATTCGAAATGTGGGGGACTGACATAGTCGGCCCTATCGAACCAGCATCGTCCAGGGGACATCGTTTCATCCTGGCGACGACTGACTACTTCTCCAAATGGGCAGAGGCAGTACCACTGAGGGAAGTTAAGACGGAGAACATCCTCCATTTCTTCAAGACGCGCGTCCTATATCGGTTTGGAACTCCACGACGGATCATCTCCGATAACGGGCCAGCTTACAGAAGCCACAAGATCAGTCGCTTCGCACAGCAATACAATATAGACTGGAGATACTCCTCTGTTTATAATCCGCGAGCTAACGGTTTAGCCGAGGCCTTCAACAAGACCTTGACAAAGATCATGAAGAAGACGGTGTCACGAAATAAGAAGGACTGTCATGAAAGACTGCAAGAAGCTCTTTGGGCGTATCGAACTACGTTCAAGACAGCCACAAACACAACGCTATATGCGCTGGTATTCGGTACAGAAGCAGTACTCCCCCTCGAGATAAAGTTACCCTCTCTACGAGTGGCAGTCCACTACGAGCTAGCAGATGAAGAAAATTCTCACCTTCGGCTTGAGGAGCTCGATGCCCTTGATGAGATCCGGCTCATAGCGCAACTAAATCTGGAGGCCTATAAAGCAAAGATGACGCGCTCATATGAAAGATTGACCCGACCGAGGACATTCCGCCAAGGCGAACTCGTGCTAGTGGTCAAAAGGCCCATGATCCCCAATCGCGCCAAGCGGGGAAAATTCGAGCCAAACTATGAAGGCCCGTACATCATAGATAAGGTCTACCAGGATGGGGCCTATCTACTCATGTACATGCACGGTGAAAGGCATTTTAGGCCAATAAACGGTCGCTTCCTAAAGAAATACTACGCTTAATGAGCCACAGCCTAGGTCAATGATAGATGACGACGACTATGTCCGCTCGCTATCTTCCTCAGCTCAAGCTTTATAAGCAGTAGCCAGCTTTCTTAATGCCGGACCGAAACGTCCTTAAACTAATAGCGGACCGAAACGTCCTTAAACTAATACCGCAGCATCCGTAGGCTGAAAAAATAAAAAAATATAAAAAATAATATAAATAAATAAAAACGGTATGTCCATAAGCAAAAAAGGACACGGATGAAAACCCGAAAGGGCGCTGTGAGTAAAAACAGCAGGGCTACCAGCGAGTGTTCGTGAAAACCCGAAAGGGCGCGACCTCGTAAAAAAAAGAGAAGAAAATAAATAAAAAATAAAATAAAAACGGTATGTCCATAAGCAAAATGGGCACGGATGAAAACCTGAAAGGGCTCCGTGAGTAAAAACAGCAGGACTACCGGCGAGTGTTTGTGAAAACCCGAAAGGGCGCAACCTCGTTAAAAGACACTTATAAGGTCCCCTCGACCTTGTAAGGAGAAACCACCCGCATGAGATCCTTACGACTCACAAGGGAGCAGCACACTTAGGGATCCCCACGATTCCTAAGGAGAAAATACACTTGCGAGATCCTCACGACTCATAAGGAGAACTCTCTTATGGGACCCTCACGGCTCATAAAAGTTGAAAGTATTAAGTTACAGAGACCTAAACCTGTGCTTAAGCAACCCCCACAACTTCTAATATTGCCCTACAAGTGGCTCAATACTGGCTCTTGTATACAATCCACGGGCGCGAATAAACATTTCCCTAACCAAGATCCATCCGTGACTGGGGATATGTTTGCATGACCCTTGTAAGTCCTATCAATTTACAAGGAGAAAACCCTCCTGTAGGATCCTTACGACTTACAGAGAAGCAAACACTTAGGAATCCTCACGATTCCTAAGGAGAAAATACACCTACAAGATCCTCACGACTTGTAGGGAGAAATACCTTTGTGTAACCCTTACGGCTCACGAAGTCGAAAGCCTTAGTCGACAGGACCTTAACCCTGATCGCTAAGCCACCTTTGTTTGACATCGACAGAGGCAGATGATGATTCGCTCCTGGCAATATCCCAGTTGTAGCGGTGCTGATGCCGAAATCGGTGTCTAATTTCAGGTTTACGGCGGAAAGCCAGTAGGCCGCACATGCATACGAAATAGCCGAAAGGATGGGGCAACTTGCAATAAAAAGCAGCAAGTAAAATGCATGCATGCAAAATAGCCAAAATGATTGGGCAACTCGCAATAAAAAGCAGCGAGTGAAAACAAAATAAACAACCGAAATGATTGGGCACCGCGAGAAATAGCCGAAATGATTGGGCAATCGCGACCTTCGCGATATAAAAGCTGAAATGATAGAGCATCGCGGAAATAAAACAAAAAAAATGATGATAAAACTTTGGCCCTACAGTTGAGATCACATCGATCCCTGTATACAATCCAAGAGCACAAACGAAGAGGGAACCATACCTTCCCAACAGGCTCCGCCAGAAAACAAAGCCAAATCTCGACGGTTTATCCCAACTCCGAAGAAACCAGTGTCTTCGGCAAATACCTCAACTCAGGGAAATAAACAATCCTTGATGAGAGCCTCCTGATTCGCGTCGACTCGCAGAGAAACAAGTTTCTCCGTGGGAAATTCTCGATCCGTTTCAACACCAGGGAAACAAATATTCTTGGCAAATAACTCAATTCAGGGAAACAAACAATCCTTGATGAGAGCCTCATGATCCGCGTCGACTCGCAGAGCAACCAGTGTCTCCGTGGGAAATTCTCGACTCGTTTCAACACCAGGGAAACAAATAATCCTTGGCACCAGGGAAACAAATAATCCTTGGCAAATACCTCAACTCAGGGAAATAAACAATCCTTGATGAGAGCCTCCTGATCCGCGTCGACTCGCAGAGCAACCAGTGCCTCCGTGGGAAATTCTCGACTCGTTTCAACACCAGGGAAACAAATAATCCTTGGCACCAGGGAAACAAATAATCCTTGGCAAATACCTCAACTCAGGGAAACAAACAATCCTTGACGAGAGCCTCCTGATTCGCATCGACTCGCAGAGAAACCAGTGTCTCCGTGGGAAATTCTCGATTCGTTTCAACACCAGGGAAACAAATAATCCTTGGCAAATACCTCAACTCAGGGAAACAAACAATCCTTGACGAGAGCCTCCTGATTCGCATCGACTCGCAGAGAAACCGGTGTCTCCGTGGGAAATTCTCGATTCATTTCAACACCAGGGAAATAAATAATCCTTGGCAAATACCTCAACTCAAGGAAACAAACATCCTTGACGAGAGCTTCCTGATTCGCGTCGGCTCGCAGAGAAACTAGTGTCTCCGCGGGAAAATTCCTGATTCGTCTCAACTTGCAAGATGAAGCCTCAGGCAGCAGGGACTAAAGAACTTGCTTCCTGAACAATGGGACCCTGCAAGTCGATCTAAAATGGTCTCTTGCATACTATTCACGGGTCTCACTCTCCAAAGTCGAGTTTCGACAAGAAAGGAAACAACCGCTTATGGGTCCTCTCGACTCGTAAGAGGGAAAAATTCTCTTATAGGATCCTTACGACTTATAAGAGAAAACACATTTAGGAATCCTCACGATTCCTAAGGAGAAAACCCACCTACGAGATCCTCTCGATCCGTAGGGAGAAAAGTCTCTATGAGACCCTCACGGCTCATAGAGTTGAAAAGTCTTAGGCGACAGATCCGAACCTGCGGCCTAAGCCATCGCTATCTCTTAAAAAAAACTAAGTTATTTGCCAATCATGTTTACTGAGGCAGCATATGGATAATAAAAGAAAGAAGAAGCGACAGAAAGAACATCCGATTTACAAGCATTCGAGACACACTCATTTATGCATAGGCAAAAGACTCAGAACGAGAAATAAGACAGACTGAAATGGAAATTTTCTATTCATATCATAAAAAGGGGTCCTTACAATCACAGAGAAATAGATAATAACATTTACAAAGGTATAACCTCAAACCCAGGACATGGATTGAGGAACTCGAAAGTGACCCTATTTATGACTTTCCAAGCCTCGCGGACCATCCTGGTGTGCTTTCTTTCGCGAGCACAAGCGTCAGGGTCCCCCCTGATGTCTTCCACCCTCCGATAAGCAGCGAGTATGGCAGACTGTTGAAAGACCTCGTGCAAGAGATCGATAAGACTGTCTCGCCGTCTCTTCGAGATAAAGTTCATCAGGTACACCGAGTGCACCTTATCCTCGGCGGCATCCAACGCCCTAAGCGGCACACCGGAACATAATAGGGGACGTGCTTTCCAGATGGCTCCCACGATAAGCTTAAGAAGAGAGGAACGTCGGGGAAGCAGTGGACCGTTGTATGCGTCGAAGCGGCTCATGATTTCAGCACACTCCGCGTTTGTAAACTCTCGATTTTGAGAGCGGCCAATTCGGCGGATGTCCCCGTAAGAGATGATCTCGTTAAGAGCATACATGTGGGCGTCCATTGTTCCTGTGAAAGAAGATCGGCAGAATTAGCAGACTGACTGATTAAGCAAATTCTTGTTAAAAAAAAGAGCACAGATAGTTAAAACTCCTCGAGAGCAACGCTCTGCAGACAGGAGTAACACCTATCAAAATCAATAATGAAGAGAATTCGAAGAAAATTCCCTAAGAACATTGAGAGCTTTGCTCTGAAAAGATGATATAATTATAATAATAATATAAAATGCCATCTTTAACTTCCAAGATCCATGAAGAACTCTTAAGGGTTCTTCTATATGATTTGGAAGGAGCAAAGCTCCATTAATGAATCGAGAAAATCCAAGGGAAATCTTTTAAGAGAGCAGAGCTCTATTAATAGAACCCTAACAGGGTTCTCCTTAGTCCTCTTTAGACCCCTTTAGAGCAAAGCTCTGCTAAATGAAACCCTAAATGGGTCTTCTTTAGATTAGGGATCTATTAAGAGCAAGGCCCTGTCAATGAAAATTAATCTAATTTAATTTAATTTAATTCAAACTAAAATTTTTACCTAAAAGTTTTAAGAGTTTAACTCTTGAAGTTCTTGAAAATAAAAAGCAGGGCTCTGAGTTCTGAAAGTGAAATTTTAAAGATGATAATCATCTGTTGAGGACCAAAGGTCCTATTTATAGACATCAAATGACCTTTCAACTTCCAAAAGTTGCCGTAACGGTTGGAATTCTGCCACCGTTGCGCTCGCGTTTGGGGCCACGTAAGCGCAACGGTGGGAGGGCATTTGTTTACCCCAATCAGAGCAAAGCTCTGTTCAAATTCTAAGGTGGGAGATGAAGTAACGCTTCATCTTCCCCCAATCGGAGCAAAGCTTTGCTTTGAAAATTTAAATTTTAATAAATGAAGCAACGCTTCAGATTCTTTGCACTGCGCGCAACGCGCCACGTGTCAAAAGCTGATACATCAGCGCAGCGCCCGAGGCAGCGCACCCAATCAGAGCAAACCTCTATTTAAAACAAAATTAAAGGAAGCAACGCTTCAGTTGAGCAAGCGCTGCACTGCGCGACACGTGTCTGCGCAGTTGCGCAGGCATAGCTGTGCAAGCGCTACGCTGCGTGACACTTGTCTGCGCAGTTGCGCAAGTACAGTTGCGCAAGCGCTGCTGCGCAAGCGCTGCGCTGCACGACGCGTGTCTGCGCAGTTGCGCAAGCACAGCTGCGCAAGCGCTGCGCTGCACGACACGTGTCTGCGCAGTTGCGCAAGCACAGCTGCGCAAGCACAGCCGCGCAAGCATTGCGCTGCGCGATACGTGTCTGCGCAGTTGAGCAAGCGCTGCGCTGCGCGACACGTGTCAAGCGCTGGGGCGTTTACGCCAAACAGAATTAAAATTCTAATAAGATCTTTCTGTTCTTGTTAAAACAAGAATATTTTCTTCTGTAAAACAGAAGCACTTGGATCAAACATCCAACGGTGGGGAAAATTCCCCAAATCACTCAGAGAAAGATCTCTTTAACAAATTTAACTAATTTATGGGCACTATAAAAAGGACCCTAGACCTCAATTCAAAGGCATCAACATTTTGTGAGAAATCAAACAGAGAGAACTCTGAAGAATTGGAGAGAATTTCTCAAGAACAAAAAAGGTAAAAACCTTTAGAAAAAGAGAAAATTCTCTTATGAACAGATCATTGATCTGAGAACAAGATCAAGGATCTCTAATGAAAAGAAAAATAAATAATAATAAGTGCTTTGCACTTTTCTATAAACCATTGGTTCCCTGAGATAAGAAAAATAAGAAGAACTTGTTTTCTTTGATCTAAATTAGATCAAGAAAACAAACAGTGCTTTGCACTTCTTTTATGAACCACTGGTTCTTTAAAAAACAAGAAAAAACTAGTTTTCTTTGATCTAAAATTGATCCAAAAGAATAAGAACAATGCCCAGCACTTGCCAAAACTGCACTATTGCGCAAGCCGCCAGGAAGCGCCACGTGTCAGCAGTGCAACAGCGCACTGCGCTGTTGCGCTTGCGCTCACCAGAGCGTGACACGTGTCACCTCCACGAGCGCTTGCGCTCATTAATTGGCGCAAAATGCCTGACAAGCCACGTGGGGCACTGTCAGAGTATTTAATACTCTGCATTATTAAGAAAAGGGACATAGCCCAATTAAAAGGCCTAACAGGCCTAATCAAAAATGCTATGCATTTTTAAAAAAAAGGGGGCAGAGCCCAACCAAAATAAAGAAAAATAATACAGTAAACGGGCAAGGGCCTAACACATGTCCAATAGGCCAAAGACAAAAGAATATTGAAACTGGACTTAGCCCAGTTATGGCCATAAGTCCTCAAATTAAATTGACTGAGCACGGCTGCTCCCTAAATCAATTTATATCCGGTTCGAGGGTACATCTCCGAACTCCTCTGACATTTATCGTTGTAGTCCCTCAACGGTGTCAGAGAGGTGACGGGTCCCGACGACCACACATCAATATGGACCGAAACGTCCTTAAACTAATGTTGGACCGAAACGTCCTTAAACTAATGATGGACCACCACGTCCCTAAACTGGCGATGGACCACCACGTCCCTAAACTGGAACATGGACCACCACATCCCTAAACTGGCGATGGACCACCACGTCCCTAAACTGGAACATGGACCACCACGTCCCTAAACTGGCGATGGACCACCACGTCCCTAAACTGGAATATGGACCCCATGTCCCTAAACTGGAACATGGACCACTATGTCCATAAACTGGAACAATAGAGCCCCCAAATGCTCTTTTGTCGGATCCAAACGATCCCGTTAAGTTGATCTTAGTCTCAAATCAGACTAACGTATCCTTAACAAACGTTTAAGTCGATCTTAGCCTAAATACGGCTAACGTATCCTTAAACCAAAACACTAAACCAAAATCTAAGTAAATACGGATTTGGACTAATCCACGTCATACGGGCGACGATATCGCTTAGTCTCCGTATACAATCCACGGGCAACCACAAACAAAACAAACATACACGACACGAAGTGAAATTCTGGAGAAGGAGAAAGTTGTTACCGCGATGCGGTAGCGTAATTAACTGCAGGGGCTTGCGCCTGCAGGGAAGAGCGTCCCCACAATCAAAAACCCCTCAAGCGAGGGGGAATCTGACGAAGTCTGCTGCATCGGCCACATCCGTCTAAACCTCCGATACACGGTGCCATAAATCAACTTGGCATCTTCGGAGAAGTAGACGGATAAAACCAAATAGCATCTGCCCCGAATCTCAGGCAAGACGTCCTCGCGTTGTCAGCCGCCATTCGGAGGGGAACATTCATCTGTGATCTGGAATGACTATCATTGCATCTGACGAATGTATATATCTATATATATGATATCTAGTAGGCGTTGCTTATGTTTTGCATCCGCGCTAGTCCAGCCCCTGCTCTGTCGTTAGTTAAGTAACCTGACGGGTGATGACGGGGCCCCGTGGCGAATACAGATGGCATAAGTGTACGTCGTATTTTCGTTGTTTTCTGCAATGGTAAGATTAATTGATGGGACGCATTATATTATTGCAAATAAAAACAAACTTAAAAGATGTTGTTGGAACAATTTTCAAAAAACTGTTATTGCAAGGACGGTCTCTTTTGTTTTGCACAGAGGCATTCGGTTATGAATGCCCAGCACCTCATTCGACGAGGCAAGGGCCGAGATCCCTTCATCGGGAGTGACCCCTTAGACGAAAGTCAGCGTCAGGGTAATAACTTCACCATAGTCAATTATTCTTGCTTTGTATCGAGGTATTCAGTTTGGAATATCCTGCACCTCATTCGACGAGGAAAGAGACGAGATCCCTTCACAGGGAGTGACCTCTTTAGCAAAAGTTTTCGCCACTATGTTTTCAAAAAGGCAATCATGTTCCTTTAACTATATCAAGTTCATTACGTTAACGGGTTTTTCGCCAAAAATCCAGCCGTAGCCCTCCGTCATTTCGGATTGGTATTATTTAGTATTCGTGCTGCGTTTGTTGACCTAGTCAAGGCGTAGTGAACGGTAGCTAAGTGATATTTTTCTGTGCATTGCCAATGTGATTGGTTAGGACAGTCGTGCGGCCTTGTTGACCTAGTCAAGGGCACGTATGGGTGGGTTTAATGCAATCAAGATAATGACGGGTAGAACTTGACTAGCGGTTTATGGTTTGTTGACCTAGTCAAGGTCATAAACCGTTAGGGGCAAAAATCCACATCGGGGGTTTCTAAAGAAACTGAAACTTGCAGATTTAGCATACTTTCTGGAGTGTGGTGACTAGAGTGGATTACATCTAGGTCATCGCATAATGATAGTTGGATCCCGATCCCACTGATGAGTTGGATTACTCTCGGGAGATTATTTCACTTAACAATCAATGCTATAAACCAAGTAGGTGTCTAGAACGGTGTTAGCGGGGCTACGCCTCCAGGGAAAAGAGGTTATTTAATTAAGGAACTTTGCGAAAGAGTTGGAAAACCTCCCTCGAAGTACCAACACTACCCTGGCTGAAAGGTTAAGCAAGTATTGTGACGTGCGATTAATCCTGACTAGTTCTTCTTTTAGGGTTTGAAAAAAAATTTGAGGAAACAGTGGGGCCATCCTGATTAGATAAATTAATAAACCAATCTAATCTTGCAAGAGCGCACGCTGAGTGTTTCTTTTCTCTCTCTCCAGGTAGCAACCATTTCACGCCCTAATCAAGATAATAAAATGTATCGCTTGACCGATCCGAATTCTTATTAGGGGATGGGGAACGTCGGTTCGGCTCTAACTTATGACAACAGTCATAAGTATGAGCAAGGGAAAGAGGATTGTATGGATTCCAAGGATACCCGGTTGAAGAAGAAGCATAGTTTTGCATCTACTTCAGGTGTTCTTGTCATTGAGAACTGCTTTACGGTCAGCCCTACCTCCTGGGTACTTGATACCGGATCAGGATCTCACATCTGTAATTTATTGCAGGGACTAAGAAAAAGTAGGAAAGTTGCACCTGGTGATATGTCGCTCAGGGTAGCGAACGGAGCACAAGTTAATGCTGCAGTCGTCAGTGAATATCACCTAGTGTTGCCAAATAGCAATACTATGATTTTGAACGATTGCTACTATATACCTTCCATGGTTTGCAACATCATATCAGTTTCTTTACTCAATAAAGATGGATATAACTTTGTTCTTAATAGAAATATCATGAACATCTACCTTCATAAGGTACTGGTTGCAGAAGGTACACTGTGTAATGGTACCTACGTTCTAAATCAGAATACAGTTCTCAATGTACAAAACACACGCAAGAGGAAGAGTTCAGATACGAACGAATCCTACTTATGGCATTGTAGACTTGGTCATATCGGAGAGAAAAGACTAAGTAAGTTGCATAAAGATGGACTCTTGAATACGTTCGAGTTTTCATCTTATAAAACTTGTCAGTCTTGTCTCAAAGGAAAGATGACCAAATCTCCGTTCACCGGACATGGAGAAAGAGCAACAGAGCTCTTGGGACTCATACACAGTGATGTATGTGGTCCAATGTATATACATGCAAGGGGTGGTGTTCAGTTGATAAAACTGCACATTTGTTATTACATTTTTCCTACTGTTTCTATACTAGAAAAGATCTTTATTATAATATATGATACATATGAGGGTTTATCTGTAAAAAGACTATTTTTCATGTGTTGATATATTATAATTAACATTTGGTAGGAAAATGTATGCAAAAATATCATTGACCAAATCTTAATGTTGAAATTAATATCTCAATAAAAACTCTACTAATATTATTTGTGGAGTTGTTGTGCAGAATTTTCAGGGCTAAAATCAAGGGAATCAAAGTTGTTAAGAGCAAACCTGTCTAATTAAGAAAGCAAACTAAGAAATCAATTCTGGCAAAAACGAAGAAAAGATTTCCAATTTCCAGAGGTTCCAGAGATCGCCACGTGTCATAAAGAGAGAAGCCACAGAAAAATCATCAAATGATCCTCCTACTTGGCCGCGGATCCGCGGCCAAACCCCTCTATTGGCGGCGGATCCGCCGCGTTCCAGAGGCCTTGTGAGCTGCGATTTGGGTGGGAGAATCTTAACTGTTGGCTTCCAAATTTGGAAGCTAGGTTTCCGGCTTTGGGACTATAAATAAAGACCGAGAGCCTCTTGGAAAAATCATCAAGTCGACGAGATCACGAAGTCCAAGACGGCTCACGCATCCAGGCTGATCATCAACGGTTCATCTACCTCCTTAGAAGAGATCGAGAAGGAAACTAGTATTTGTAATCATTTTTTAAGGAAACAAAGTGTAATGAGTTTTGTTGATTAATAAAGGTAGTTCTTTTTCTTATTCTATTTTTCTTTGTAGTTTCATTATGAATTCTCTCTCCATCTCTTTTTCTCCCAACATGCGCGAGTAATTCTCCGCTTGTTAGGGTTCGTAGGATTAGGGTAGGTTAATGGAAGATGAAAATACTTAAACTCTTTTTACATCCTATAAAGTTTATAAACTTTACCAAAAGAATCATTAACATCCTAATCGGGCGCGCTACCAATTCATTGTTAGTCTCGACCGCGATTAGAGATTAGATTAATGATTGTTTTGGTAAAGGCTAGATATGAACGGAGTTCCGTGTCGAGACAGGGGTTAAGAGTGGGATTCTTTTTCCCTCCAGAAACCCTAATCTACATGCATCGCTGTCGTTCTAGTTTTAAATCTATTAAAGGATAGAAAGAGTAATTTTTAATTAATCATCCATAACTACTAAATCATAATGAACCCTACAAGCCATCTTCTTATATAAACTTACATCCGTAGTTAATCTAGATCTATATTTTGCATCCGTGTTTAACGTAGATCTAGATCCTACAACCATTCTACAATATTCTTTATCCCTCCTCTCTTTTTCAACACATCTAAAGTAAGATTAAAATATTCAACGTTTCCCTGAGGACGACCCGTACTCACCTCGGTATAGCTACGCGCGACACCGTTCTGATTGCGGTTATTCTACAAAAACACTTTTTTGAACCAATCAGGTGGGTTCTCGTACTTCATCACATTCACTGACGATCTCTCTAGGTTCGGATATGTGTATCTGATGAAACACAAATCTGAAGCTTTTGAGAAATTCAAGGAATTCAGAAACGAAGTAGAGAACCAGACTGGCAAAAGTATCAAGATCCTCCAGTCTGATATAGGAAGGGAGTACTGAAGCACGGAATTCCTAGATTACTTAAAAGAGAATGGTATTCTCTCTCAGCTTACTCCCCCTTATACACCACAGTACAACAGTGTATCGGAGCGGAGGAATCGTACCCTACTGGATATGGTTCGCTCCATGATGAGTAGTGCCGAGTTGCCTCTTTCATTTTGGGGACATGCGCTTTTGACAGCAGCATATCTATTGAATGATGTTCCGTCTAAATCAGTGCCTAAGACTCCATTCGAGATATGGAATGGAAAAAGGCCATATCTTAAAATATTTAAGATATGGGGTTCTCCAGATTATGTTAAAACGCATAAACCAGATAAACTAGAGGCATGGTCAGTTTTATGTAAGTTTGTGGGATATCCAAAGAATAGTTATGGATATTTGTTCTACCACACCGAGGAACAGAAGGTGTTTGTTGCTCAGCATGACATTTTCTTAGAAACAGAGTTTCTTGCAAAAGAAATTAGTAGGAGCACGATAGAATTGGAAGAAATTCAGCGACCACAAACTGAAACTGAAGATTTGACAGAACCTCAGGATTCAATAACCCCAGACGAACCTCAGCCACTCCGTAGATCTGGTAGGATTTCTCATCCGCCCGAAAGATACTACGGTTTTCTCATAGACGGGGATCGAGAGGATTGCATCTTGGAAGAAGATGACCCTACCAGTTTCAGGTAGGCCATTATCAGTAGGGACTCTGATAAGTGGCTGGATGCTATGCAATCCGAAATGGAGTCCATGTACACCAATAAAGTGTGGACCTTGGATATTGCTCCACCTGCGGTAAAAACCGTTGGATGCAAATGGATCTATAAAAGGAAACTTGGTATAGATGGGCAGGTGGAAACCTATAAGGTTAGACTCATTGCAAAATGTTTTCGTCAAAGACCTGGTGTGGACTATGACGAAACTTTTTCTCCAGTGGCTATGCTCAAATTCATTCGGATCCTACTTGCCATTGCTGTCTTCCATGACTATGAAATCTGGCAGATGGGCGTAAAAACGGCTTTTCTAAACGGCTGTTTGGAAGAGTGCGTTTACATGGATCAGCCAGAAGGTTTCATAAACAGTGGGAGCAGCGGGCAGGTGTGCAAGTTGCTTAAATCCATTTATGGATTAAAGCAGGCATCGCGGAGCTGGAACATCTGTTTTGATGAGGCATTCAAGGAATTTGATTTCATCAAGAACGAAGATGAACCTTGTATCTATAAGAAGATTGTAGGAAGAACTGTCGTGTTCCTAGTCTTGTACGTGGACGACATTATTTTGATAGGAAATGACATTCCTATGCTACAATCGGTCAAGCTATTCTTATCACAAAGGTTCTCCATGAAAGACCTGGGTGATGCCTCATACATTCTGGGGATCAAGATCTACAGAGATAGATCCGAGAGATTACTGGGACTTTCGCAGTCCAGGTACATAGAGATCGTATTAAAAAGATTTAGTATGGAAGATTCCAAGAGCGGTAATATACCCGCATTGCACGGAATCACCCTCTCCAAGAAGATGTCTCCTAAGACTGACGAGGAGAGGGTTCGCATGAGCACTATACCCTACGCTTCGGCGGTAGGATCTATAATGTATGCGATACTATATACAAGACCAGATGTAGCTTATGCACTGAGCGTGGTGAGCCGGTATCAGTCAGACCCAGGTGAGAACCACTGGACGACAGTGAAGAACATTCTCAAGTACCTAAGAAGGACTAAGGAGATGTTCCTGGTTTACGGTAATGGAGACCTCAGGGTCAAGTCCTTTACTGATTCAAGCTTCCAGAGTGACAAGGATGACAACAAGTCTGTCTCGGATTTTGTGTTTACCCTCAACGGAGGGGCGGTGTGTTGGAGGAGTTCCAAACAGGATACCATCGCAGACTCGACGATGGAGGCTGAATACATTGCTGCATGCGATGCCGCAAAAGAAGCGGTCTGGATGAAGAAATTCATTAGTGAACTTCAGGTGGTTCCATCCATTGTTAACCCAATACCATTGTATTGCGATAACAATAGGGCTATAGCTTTAGCGAAGGAACCAAGGTCCCATCAGAAATCCAGACACATCTTAAGGCGGTATCACCTGATCAGAGAGATCATTGATCGCCAGGAGATCAAGGTACGGAGAGTGGACACAAAAGACAACACGGCGGATCCATTCACAATGGCCCTCCCTCAAACACAGTTCGAGCGACTTTTTGAGCTATTGGGTATGCGGTACGCCAGCAGCTGGCCTTAGTGCAGACGTTGGGTATGCGGTACACCAATTACTGGCCTTTAGTGCAAGTGGGAGATTGTTGGATATATATGCCCTAGAGGCCATTATTGTATAGTACTAGTTTGTATAATACATTTTGGAAGCTTGGGATATATACACGGGTTTGCGACAGTCTTGCTCAATATAGTAGTATGCTACTTGGTTTGTTTCTATCTTAATATGCGTGTATGTTTCTTTTGACATATCGCTAATACATATTGATGGAGCCCTTAGGATTTTTGCTTGACTACCAGCGTTGTGATGACGATCACACTAGTGGGGGCTGGGTAGTCTATAAGCACATCCTTATACAGGTCCCTAGTCGTAGGATTATCGAGACAGGGCATCGATACTCCAGAGTAGACTGGTGAATACGCTTCTCGTCCCAGCAAGGGAGATGGTCTGTCCCACAGCCATCAGTACGTCGTACTGGAGATAGTATGCAGGTGCTCGTTAGTTACGAGTACACTGGACATGACTCGTTGGGAACTGTTGGTTGGTATTATACCTATCATCAGTTAACAGTTCCCAGGTGACATGAGTACAGCTTAGTCCGTTGACTTGACACTGTTACTTCGCCTCGAGTGTGTTCCCACTGCTCTTAGATTACTACCCTACCATGGCTCTATTGAGTCGTGCAAACAGGTAGTAGTTGGGTGCAGTCCCAAAGCACTTGGAGGCAGTGACGGTTAGACAGGATTCGTCTCTCCCGGTATTGGGAGTTGATATCGCGTTGTGTCTAGGAGAGCCATTACACATAGTCGTCCCTGGCCAGGGCAAGCGAGATTTACTGGTAGTGTTTCCAGTAGTTTCTCAGGGTGTTCTGGGCTACACTCCGGCACGACTTGTACCGCTATCAGGGGTCTGACGTTTGCCACCCCCTAGGCCCGACATGCGACACTCTCAAACGAACAGACCGGACTGTACAGAGATTGTCACGTTCAGGCTCAGTAGGAGTTCGGATGGGTTCACCTCGTCGGTCTTCTTATCGGCATCTACCTGGGGACCGTTACGTACAGCTAGTATCGCTTGCGGCCTGTGGTTAAAGCCACTGCCAGCGTAGTGTCGAGCCTTTAGAGTCCCACACAGAGGGTTATTCGCCTTTGGGCAAAACAGAGTAGAGGTCGCATGGTTTTGCGACGGGGTTCGTTCACATCCGCGCACTTATGCACGTTTGGCGTCCGGGCAGTTATTACTAGCGGGATTTGGTTTAAACCAAATCTTATTATTTGTTTTGGGATTGGTTTTGTCCCATTGTATTCATGTTCCTCGGAACACGGATGCGGGTGTGTATGCACAGTAGACAGATGCAGAGGCAGAGGTTTCTTATTAGGGTTGTTGACCGTTGACTTTTTCCAAACCCTAATGAAAATGAGAAATATGATTAATGATATTAATTAAAGATAATTGTGCCATGGTTAGCTTGACCATTTGACTTATGTTGACAATTTGACCATCATCATTTCACATGGAAGATGCTTCTTGATTCTTGCAAAATTCATTTAATGTGAAATGATAATGGTCATTCCAAATGAACCATCGCAATTTCTTTTTAATTATTATTATTAATTCATTATTCTCACATATGAAAGTATGATTGCAAAAATGTAGCTCATTCTCTCTTGCTCTTTCTTTCTCATGTTTGGAGCTCTCCCTCTTCCTTTCAAAGCTTAAGTGTTCCATGTGTTGGAAATCATAAGCTCTTGAGACAAAACCATCAAGACTCATCTCTACTCTTTCTAGGGTTCTTTGTCTAGCAAACCAAGCACTCTAATTACCTCTTGGTTGAGATAGGAGCTCAAGTTCGAGGCCCTCGGGTGGATCTATCTTCGGCAAAGAGAAAACGATAAGGAGAAGCCGTCTACGCAACTACAAGGAGCAAGCAAGAAGGAGTACCACAACAAGAAGAGAAGGAGTTCAAGACCTAGGTATAACCATTCTACATAGTAGCTAGAACTTGTAGTAAGTATGTTAGTTTTTGTTTAGCAAAGATCCTTCATGGTTGGTCCATTTTACCTTGTGAGAAAAATTTGATTTTTATCTATTCCGCCTCCCCGAAAGAACCGGGGTAGGTAACGTGGACCTAACACATATGAATACAAATATTACATGTTGAGTGCATTATACATCCATATTAAAGTTTTACTGTTTTCGGATACCCGTATGCATCCATATCATTTATTATATATGTAGCTGTATTTACAGATCACATGCATATTATTGTTACATTAGTACCCCATACTTGATAGTGTACATAGTCATGGAGCTGTAGTTGTAACCCCTGATAGATAGTTGCGCATCCATATTTTATTGTGTATCCATACCATTAATTCTACATATCTAGTTACATGCCATGTCACATTATTTCATATTATTGGTATATTAATACCCCATGCTTGATAATGTGCATCCGACATAGTCATGATGTAACCCCTGATAGATATTGTGCATCCATGCTTTTACCGTACATCCGTACTGTTACCGTGATTTGATACTTGCTACTTTTACTGTTGGGTACCCATTTGATACACTGTGCCTCCCTGACATGACCTGATATATCACTACTTGACATGTTACCTGATCCTGTTTCTAATGCCGATAATCCTGACATGTTGTCGATGGACATCCTGCTGTCTGTATAGACAAACCTGTACCTGCTTGATCCTGTATTGGCATTAGCTCCAGATTTATCAATACCTGACTTGTACACATGACTTGGGGGTAAGGGGAAATCAATGATGAAACCTGACTTATAACTCAACAGTTCGACGCTTATACTGATCAGTTTTGGGGGCTAGGCCAGTCCCACGATGATGTTGCTGACATCATTTGTCTGTACATGTTTCCTATTTGTGCTTAGCGGCACGTCTCGGATTCAGCCCCGAGAGTCTGGACCGTGGTCCCGGGTATGCACGTGATACTATTGGGTTACATCGACGATTCATTAAATTGATTTCACAGACTTGAGAGTAGTTAACCCAGTAGCTTAGTTCAGATTACTCTGTTCCCCTTCGAAAGACGCGGACGAAGACGCGATAGACGTCTTGCCTGAAATTCGGGGCAGATGCTAATTGGTGCTATCTGTCCACCTCTCCGAAGATGCCAAGTTAATTTATGGCACCATGTATCGAAGGTTTAAACGGATGCGACCGATGTAGCAGACTTCGTCAGATTCCCCCTCGCTTGAGGGGTTTTTGATTGTGGGGACGCTCTTCCCTGCAGGCGCAAGCCCCTGCAGTTAATTACGTTACCGCATCGCGGTAACAACTTTCTCTTTCTCCATATGGTCAATTCGGGTCGTGGGTGTTTGTTTTGTGTTTGATTGCCCGTGGATCGTATACGGAGACTAATTTATGTTGTCGCCTGTAGGGCGTGGACTAGTCCAAATCCGTATCTTTTCTTAGATTTGGGTTTGGGGGTATGGGTTTAAGGATACGTTAGCCTCATTTAAGACTAAGATCGACTTAAACGTTTGTTGAGGATACGTTGGTCTCATTTTAGACTAAGATCTACTTAACGGGATCGTTTAGATCCAATAAGAGAGCAATTGGGCTCTATTGTTTAGTTTAGTGACATTGCGGTCGATTAGTTTAAGGACATTACGGTCTATTGTTAGTTTAAGGACATCTCGGTCCGATGTTAGTTTAAAGAAATCACGGTCGAGGTTAAGGACATCATAGTTCGTGGGTTTAAGAACCTCATAGTCCATTGTTAGTTTAAAGACATCACGGTCGAGGTTAAGGACATCATAGTCCATGGGTTTAAGGACCCCCCAGTCCATTGTTAGTTTAAAGACATCACGGTCGAGGTTAAGGACATCATAGTCCGTGAGTTTAAAGACCTCACAGTAAGGGTTAAGGACATCATAGTTTATGAGTTTAAGGACCCCACAGTCCATAGTTTAAAGACGTCATAGTCTGTGAAATGTGTGGTTGTCGGGACCCGTCACCTCTTTGAAGACGTTGAGGAATTACAACGACAAATATCAAAGGAGTGAAGAGATGTACCCTTGAACCAAGGTGGATTAAGTGATCTGTAGTCCAATTTGGAACTAAGATCAATTGATTATATTATGAGCACAATGGCTCAGTTAAGTCTGAATTGAGGACTTATGGCCAACTTGGGCTAAGTCCAATTAGATTTAAAATGTTGGCCTTTTGTTGGACCATTAGACATTTGTCTGGGTTCAAGTCCACATTATTTAGCAATACTAAACAAGAGTTTGAGGGCTCTGGTGATATTTCTATCTTTGACTGAGCATTGAATATTATAGATCTTAGTTTTACTCAATTTTGAGATTCAGTTGAAGGGGAGGCTTTTGCCTCTGGAAAATTAGCCAATTTGGCTTAAAATAGTTTTAAAATAGTGTTAAACACTAGAGGGCAAAGAGTGTTAAACACTGGAAATAAAACTCTCAAATTAGTGTTAAACACTAGAAGACAACAGTGTTAAACACTGGAAATAAAATTCTCAAATTAGTGTTAAACACTAGAAGACAACAGTGTTAAACACTGAAAATAAAACTCTCAAATTAGTGTTAAACAATAGAGAGGAAGGGGCCACGTGGGGACACGTGAGGGTACCCAAAGGTGAGGCCAGATCTCCTTTACTTTGTTTTGCAAATAAGTGTTAAACACTTTTAATTTTCTGACCATCACGTGTTGGCACGTGATGGAGATTTGTGCGTTGATTATTAAAGAATTTATTAAGGGGTCACGTGGTAACACGTGAGAGCGCCCAACGCCAACATTGCCTTTGCTTTTATTCTCTTTATTTTGAAGGTCACGTGAGGCATTGCCTCTGGGCTGTTTCTTTCTCATTTTTGGGGGATCTATTTAGGGGTCACGTGGGGCCACGTGACCTTAGTTCTTTGCATGCATGGAGATCTTTCAAGTCTCTTTATTTTTAAGAATTAAATTCTCTGTAGGGTTAAACCCTAATTATGGTTTTAGAGAAATTAAATTCATATGTATGTGAAAGAATTAAATTCTTATGTAGGGATAAACCCTAATTTCTTTTAGGGAAATTAAATTCCCATATATGTAAAAGAATTAAATTCTTATATAGGGTGAAACCCTAATTTCGTTTTAGGAGGAATTAAATTCCTGTGAATTTTAGGAGAATTGAATTCTCATATAGGGTTAAACCCTAGCTTATCTTGAAGGAATTAAATTCCTATAAATTTGGGAGAATTAAATTCTCATATAGGGTTAAACCTTAATTTTATTTTTAAGGAATTAAATTCCTGTGAATTTGGGAAAATTAAATTCTCTAAACTCAATTCTCCCTCTAAGTTTTGGATCCGCGTGGCATAATCTCAACCCGATGAGAATTAAATTCTCAACCTATGGGGAGATTTGCTTTTGCAGATCTTCAACCAGAGAAACAACTAAGTTCTTTTGCAGAACAGTTAAACTCTTAGATTTGAGAATTAAATTCTCTTTTTTGAAGTTTTGATCCCTTTCCTCTTTCTGACCTAGGGTTTTTTTCTTAAGAATTAACTTCTCCTCACTTTTCTCTCTGCTATTTGCCTTTAGAAAGTTTCAAGATTCCAAAATTCTCCTTCCCAAAATTCTCCTACTTTCTTCTCTTCTTGGCTCCTATTTATAGGAGAAGGAAAAGAATCAATTTGTTTAGTAAATCTTTCATTGAAAGATTTTGTTTGTTTTCATAACTAATGTGATCTTTTAGATCACTCAGTGAATTTTATTCACCATTGGATTTTTAATTCAAAAGATATTCTGTTTGTTATTTTTGGTGAAATTTAGGAAAATCTTTCCTTGTTTAAAATCTTTCCATAAATTGGTGATTTTTAATCACCCTTGGATTTTTAATCCAACGGTCCTCAATAATCCTTTTTTGTTTGGAAAGATTTAGAGAAATACTTTCCCAGTTAGGGTCTTTAATTTCCCTCTTAATTAGAATTTAATTCTATTAATTTATAGATTTTTAGGAACCCATCACGTGTTGGCACGTGACCCCTTGATTAAGCATTTGACTAGAATTTAATTCTGTTGTTTTAAAAAACTCAGGAATTACCACGTGTCAGCACGTGACCCTTGGTCATGTGTTGGCACGTGATGCCCCATTGGGGTTTTTCCTTGTTATTTTATTATACCTTTAATTCTTTTCAGTGGGTTTAAAGGCCCATCACGTGTTGGCACGTGACCCCACTGATTAGTTATTTTCAATTATTTATTTTATTTAGTGCCTACAGGCTTTGCTTGTAAATGGTCACGTGTCTGCACGTGATGCCCGGTCACGTGTGGGCACGTGATGCCCGGTCACGTGTGGGCACGTGATGCCTGGTAACTTTTGATCCCGGATGAATTATGAAGCCTATAATATATCAAATCGAAGGATTTTTCGAGACGCTTTTGATACCATCAGAATTTAGCCGTTTCACATTCGGGAGTTTGTCAAAATACAGCTCGGAAAATACTAGTTCACATTTTCTTAAACGTATCGCTGCCATTAGATACTTTGGGCTCTTTTGCGCAGAAATTTTTTGGCGGGAACATATGCCCCCTACTACTTTGCCCACATAAGTATATACGTGGATGAAGTAGTGCAGAGTAATTCATAGCGTATGACCAGTTTTGGGTTGGTATATAATTTTCAGAATCTTGATTTGAGAAGATAACGAGCGGACACAAGCGTCGTCAGTTATCATTGACTCAAATCTCGACTCTTAAGGGATATAGTTCCAAACCCTCAGCTCCATGAGCCACACCCTTCTATTTCTTTATGTTTTACTTTGGCGTGAAGTAGTTTATATGCTCATGAGTAAATACTCCATTTCAGTGGCATGTAGCTTTGGCAAGTGTGACCCATAGATGGTAGATAACAGTTCATCTTGAACTCTTTATAAGGTAGCGATGGCTTAGAAAACAGGGTTAGGATCTGTTGCCTAAGACTTTCCAACTTTATGAGCCGTGAGGGTCTCACAAAGGCTTTTCTCCCTACGAATCGTGAGGATCTCGTAGGTGTCTTTTCTCCTTAGGAGTCGTGAGGACTCCTAAGTGCGTTTTCTCTTGAGAATCGTAAGGATCCCATAAGAGAATTTTCTTTATGCGTAGGGACACTAATTTCCCCGCAAGTTGAGACGAATCGAGAGATTCTCCCAAAGACACTGATTTCCTTGCGGGTCGAAACAAATTGAGAGGTTCTCGCCAAGGATGCAGATTTCCATGAATCGAGATAAGAAGAGATGGCTTAGGAAACAGGTTCAGATCTGCTGCCTAAGACTTTTCAACTTTATGAGCCGTGAGGGTCTCACAAAGGCTTTTCTCCCTGCGAATCGTGAGGATCTCGTAGGTGTCTTTTCTCCTTAGGAGTCATGAGGACTCCTAAGTGCGTTTTCTCTTGAGAGTCGTAAGGATCTTACAAGAGAATTTTCTTCCTTACAAGTTGAGAGGACTCGTAAGTGATTGATGAGTTGACCAACTCTCGAGTCAAAGCATTACTTCAACAGGGAGGTCGATGGTTGACTTTGGTTTGTCTGTGCACCGCCGAGTCATGGAACTGGGAACTTTGCCGCGGCTCCGCTTTGCTGACGTTGTATATTCTTGCAGAGACACTAATTTCTCTGCGGGTCGGCGCGAATCGAGATGTTCTCGTCAAGGACGTTGATTTTCCTGAATCGAGGTATTTGCCAAGGACACTGATTTCCTCGGAGTTGAGACGAATCGAGGTATTCCTGCAAAGACACTGATTTCCTTGCGGGTCGACGCGAATCGAGATGCTCTTGCCAAGGACGCTGATTTTCCTGAATCAAGATTTTGCCAAGGACACTGATTTCCTTGGAGTTGAAACGAATCGAGGTATTCCTGCAAAGACACTGATTTCTCTGCGGGTCGACGCGAATCAAGATGCTTTCGTCAAGGATGCTGATTTCCCTGAATCGAGGAGGTTGCCAAGGACGCTGATTTCCTCGGAGTTGAAACGAATCGTGGTATTCCTGCAAAGACGCTGATTTCTCTGCGGGTCGATGCGAATTGAGATGCTCTCGCCAAGGATGCTGATTTCCCTGAATCGAGGTTTTTCCAAGGACACTGATTTCCCTGGAGTCGAAATGAATCGAGGTATTCTTGCAAAGACACTGATTTCTTTGCGGGTCGACGCGAATCGAGGTGCTCTCATCAAGGACGCTGATTTCCCTGAATCGAGGTTTTGCCAAGGACACTTATTTCCTCGAAGTTGAAATGAATCGAGGTATTCCTGCAAAGACACTGATTTATCTGCGGGTCGATGCGAAGCGAGATGTTCTCGTCAAGGACGCTGATTTCCCTGAATCGAGGAGGTTGTCAAGGAAATTGATTTCCTCGGAGTTGAAACGAATCGAGGTATTCCTGCAAAGACGCTGATTTCTCTACGGGTCGACGCGAATCGAGATGCTCTCGTCAAGGATGCTGATTTCCCTGAATCGAGGTTTTGCCAAGGACACTGATTTTCCTGGAGTTGAAACGAATCGAGATATTCCTGCAAAGACATCGATTTCTCTGCGGGTCGACGCGAATCGAGATGCTCTCGTCAAGGACGCTGATTTCCCAGAATCGAGGAGGTTGCCAAGGACACTGATTTTCCTGGGGTTGAGATGAATCGAGGTATTCCTGCAAAGACGCTGATTTCTCTAGGGGTCGATGTGAATTGAGATGCTCTCGTCAAGGACGCTGATTTTCCTGAATCGAGGAGGTTGCCAAGGACATTGATTTTCCTGGAGTTGAAACGAATCGAGATATTCCTGCAAAGACGCTGATTTCTCTGCGGGTCGACGCGAATCGAGGTACTCTCGTTAAGGACGCTGATTTCCCTGAATCGAGGTTTTTGGCTAACTTGTTTCCGAGACGGAGCGTTGATCCGGCGGGGAGGTCATTGGTTGACTTGTTTCTGAGATGGAGCGTTGATCTGGCGGGGAGGTCATTGGTTGACTCTAGGTTGTCTGTGGACCGTAGAGTCTTGGAACTAGGGACTTTGCCGTGGTTCCATTTGATGGTGTAACATCTGTGTCTTGCTGGAATGAGGAGGCACACCGTTGTTGGTCCCCAAGCTATAGATGTGGCCATTGAGATTTGGAACTAGGGACTTTTCCATGGCTTCGTTTCGTTGCAACCCTGAGGTCGGTTGTTGACGTCACATCTGCATCAGGTTGGAGTAAGGAGAAATGCCGTTGGTGATCTCTAAGTTGTCGATGTTGACGTCGAGACCCTGGAGCTAGGGATCTTCCTTTGCTTCGTTTGTTGACATTGTGTCTGCAATATTGCGACCAATGTCGTGGTTGTCTCTAGGTTGTCTATGAACCGTCGAGATTTAGCTTCGCTTTTGGAACTAGGGACTTTGCCATGGCTTCGCTTCGTTGCGACTCTGAGGTCGGTTGTTGACATCACGTCTGCATCTGGTTGAAGTGAGGAGAAACGCCGTTGGTGATCTCTAGGCTGTCTGTGAATCGTCGAGATTTGGAACTAGGGGACTTTGCCATGGTTCCATTGTTTTGACCCTGGGGTCGTTGTTGACGCCGCATCTGCATCTTGCTGGAGTAAGGAGAAACGTCGTTTGTGATCTCTAGGCTGTCTGTGAACCGTCGAGATTTGGAACTAGGGGACTTTGCCATGGTTCCGGGGTAGTCTCTAGGCTGTCTGTGAACCGTCGAGATTTGGAACTAGGGGACTTTGCCGTGGCTCCGTTTGTTGATATGGCGTCTGCATCCGATAGGAGGGAGGAAGAACGCCGGTGTTGATCTCTAAGTTGTCGATGTTGACGTTGAGCCCCTGAAGCTAGGGATATTCCTTCGCTTCGTTTGTTGACATTGTGTTTGCAATATTCCGACGAATGTCGAGATTGTCTTTAGGTTGTCTATGAACCGTTGAGATTTGGCTTCGCTTCGACGAAGCCCGGTAGGACGATATGGTTCTCTTCATGTTTGTGCCCATGGATTGTATACAGGAGTCAATATGACCTCACCTGCAGGGCAAAAAGTTTTATTCTTTCATTCATTTTTTTTAATTCTTTCCGCGATGCTCTATCATTTCAGCTTTTATATCGCGAAGGTCGCGATTGCCCAATTATTTCGGCTATTTTTCGCAATGCCTAATCATTTCGGCTATTTTTCTTTTTTACTCGCTGCCTTTTATTGCGAGTTGCCCAATCATTTCAGCTGTTTTTGTATGCATATATTTTTGCTTGTTGATCTCGTTGCAAGTTGCCCCATCATTTCGGCTATTTCATATGCATTTTTGGCTCGCTGATTTTTTATCGCGAGTGTGGAACTTGGAATCTGGTGCCAATCTCAGCATCAGTATCGCTGTGACCGGAATATTGCTAGGAGCAAATCATCATTTGCCATGAAAGGACTTGGAATTTGATACCGATTTAGGCATCAGTATCGCTACAACTGGGATATTGTCAGGAGCGAATCATCATTTGCCTCTGTCGATGTCGAACAAAGGTGGCTTAGCAAACAGGGTTAGGATCCCGTCGACTAAGGCTTTTGACTTCATGAGCCGTAAGGGTCTCATAAAGGTGTTTCTCCCTACGAGTCGTGAGGATCTCGTAGGTGTCGTTTTCTCCTTAAGAATCGTGAGGATTCCTAAGTGCGTGTTCTCTTATAAGTCGTAAGGATCTTACAAGAGTGTTTTCTCCTTATAAGTCGAGAGGACTTACAAGGGTCGTTCACCGTGTGAGCATATCCCTAGTCGCTGGTGGGACTCTGTTAGGGAAATGTTTATTCGTGCCCATTGTAGGGTGTTTTTCGTCACCTCATTGAGATGGGAATACGCGCGCGCTTGTCAGGCGTACTACAGATTCCCCCTGCCTAGGGTAGGCCGGGGTTTAATGATTATGGGGATCCGAATCTCCGGCAGCCGCGGACTAAGCTGCCGTTAATTACCCCCCGCCTTTGGGGCGAGGGAACCTCCGATTAACGGGTTAAACTGGTTATGCGAACTCAATGTGCAGTGTACGTGTGTTTTGTTTTGGAGGGGGGGTTTAAATATATCGGGAGCCACGCAGAGTTTTTACGGGGGTCCCAGCGTCTAGGCGCTTGAGCGCAAGCGCGCCACGTGTCGGCACGTGGGCGCTTTGTGCTCGAGCGCAGAGTGTTGGAGCGCAACGCGCCACGTGTCGGCACGTGAGCGCTTTGCGCTCGAGCGCAGAGTGCTGGAGCGCAACGCACCACATGTCGGCACGTGGGCGCCTTGTGCTCGGACGCTGAGCGCTTGGGCGCAAGCGTGCCACGTGTCGGCACGTGGATGACTTGCGCTCGAGTGCTTGCGCTTGAGCGCAAGAGCGCCACGTGTCGGCACGGGGGTGACTTGCGCTCGATCGCTTGCACTGGAGCGCAAGAGCGCCACGTGTCGGCACGGGGGGCGACTTGCGCTCGAGCGCTTGCGCTTGGCGCGCCGCATGTCGGCACGTGTGCGCTTTGCGCTAGAGCACTGAGCGCTTGAGTGCAAGCGCGCCACGTGTCGGTACGCGGGCGCTCTGCGCTTGAGCGCCGGCAAGAAAAAGAGGCTTTTAGCCTAAAAAAAATTCTCGGAAGAGAAATCAGAGAGGAGTTAGACTCCTGAGTGTGTTTTTGTTTAGGGGGTTAATAGGAGGGGTTCTTCTTCTTCCTCCTCTGTTAGCTGGATCTTGAAGATCAAGAGATATGGGATTTTAAAAATCATTCCTTTTTGAGATCTAATAGAAGATCTGAGTTCCCCTTGATGGGTTTTGTGGTGAAAAACTAATTTGTTTTATAAAAAGGAGAGTAGAACTCTTGATTTAATTCAAGAGAAAGAAGAAGGTTTTGGAACCTTAAAGAAGGAGAAAGATCTCAGATCTGAAACTTTTTTTGGAGAGAGAAAAAGTTGTTGAAATGTTTCATTATCTTTGCCTTTATAGGCTGTACACTTTACATATAGCCCCTTGGGCTTCACAAAATGGCATTTTGCCTACCCCATGGCTCATGTGCCATTTTTTTTTTGCACATAAGCCATGGGCTTTACAAAAATTTGGTTTTATGCCTATTTTTCTTACATTTATCCATAAAACAAAATAAAAGAACTACAACAACTTTTAGCGACGTGGACGGTCGGTGCTGCCCTTTTAGCGACGTGGACGGTCGGTGCTGCCCTTTTTATGACTTGGACGGTCGGTGCTGCCCTTTTTGCGACGTGGACGGTCGGTTCTGCCCTTTTAGCGACGTGGACGGTCGGTGCTGCCCTTTTAGCGACTTGGACGGTCGGTACTGCCCTTTTTGCGACTTGGACGGTCGGTGCCGGATTTGACTTGCTCCGCTTCTTGCGGTGTCAGGGATGAAGTTGACTTGTTTCCGAGGTGGAATTTGATTCTGCCAGGGAGGTCATTGGTTGTTTGACTTGATATGATTTGGGTTGACATCAGCATCGCTACACTGGAATATGGTACCAGGAGTGAATCATCATTTGTCATGACAGGATTTGGGGATTTTTGGTTTTGGTTTGGCATCAGCATCGCTGCACTGGAATATGGTACCAGGAGCGAATCATCATCTGCCATGAGGAGATTTCCCTCGTTCCCAGTTTAGCGACTTAGGGATCATCTGTTCCCAGTTTAACGACTTAGGGGTCATCTGTTCCTAGTTTAAAGACTTAGGGGTCTATTGGATTGGAGTTTGGGATTTTGGGGTTAGGGTAGGCATCAGCATTGCTAACACTGAAGCACACGTGCCAGGAGCAATTAATCATTTGCCTATTCCTGTTGGGGGAGCGATGGCTTAGGAGACAGGTTTAGGTCCCTATCACCTAAGGCTTTTCAATTTTATGGGCCGTGAGGGTCCTATAAAAGCATTTTCTCCCTACGAGTCGTAAGGATCCCATAGGTGTATTTTCTCCTTAGGAGTCATGAGGACTCCTAAGTGTGTTTTTCCTTTATGAGTCGTAAGGATCCCACAAAGGTTTGTTCTCCTCATGTATCGTGAAGACACACGACTGGGTCTTCTCAATGGAGCATAATTCCAAAGGCGGAGACCAGCCGCGTAACTAGTGATTATGGTGGGGCATGGGTATGACGAGAATTATTTGAGCCCGTGGATTGTATACGGCAGTCAATTTGGGGACTGGCCGTAGGGCTGGAGAATTTTGAGAAATTGGATTTTGGTTGGCTTCTGCATCGCTACACTGGAATATGGTATCAGGAGCGACTCATCATTCGCCGTTTGGGGACTTGGAATTTGGATCTTGTTTGGCATCAGCATTGCTGCACTGGAATAATGCCAGGAGCAACTCATCATTTGCCTTGGGAGGACTTGGGATTTGGGTTTTTGGTCGGCATCAGCACCGCTAACACTGAAGCGAAACGCCATGAGCGACTCATCATTTGCCGTTGCCCGTTGGGGAACGATGTCTTAGGAGACAGGTTTGGGTCCCTATCACCTAAGGCTTTTCAATTTTATGAGCCGTGAGGGTCTCATAAAAGAACTTTCTCCCTACGAGTCGAGAGGATCTCGCAGGTGTATGTTCTCCTTAGGAATCGTGAGGATTCCTAAGTGTGTTTCTCCTTTGTGAGTCGTAAGGATCTCACGCAGGGGTTTTCTCCTCACAAGGTCGAGAGGACTTTGCAAGTGTATTCATCTCTTTTCACGAGTTTGCGCCCTTTCGGGTTTTCACAAACTCGCCGGTAGTCCTGCTGTTTTTACTCACGGAGCCCTTTCGGGTTTTCATCCGTGCCCGTTTTGCTTGTGGACATACCGTTTATTTTTTATTTTTTTATTTTTTTTAAAAAAAAATTTCCTTCTTTTCATTTCCTTTTCTTTTTGCCGCTGGTGGGACTTTAAAAGTAGTCTCACCGGCAGGATTTGGGAGAGATAGGGGTCATTTATGCCCGTGGATTGTATACGGTTTTGCAGGATGTATGATCCAGACCGTAGGGCTGATTTGCTCAATTCGCCTGCGACTTGGAGCATTTACGTGTAGTATTTCTTGAGATATCGGCCATTGATGGGTGGCATGAGCCTTTCTCCCTCGGCACTTATTAGTTGGTAGGATCCTCCGTTGAACACTTTCTCGATGACATATGGTCCTTCCCAGTTTGGCTCGAATTTTCCCTTGGCATGTCGATTGGGGATGATGGGTCTTTTGAGGACCAACACCAATTCACCTTTCTTGAAAGCGCGGAGACGGGTTATCTTGTCATAGGCCCGTGACATTTGGGCTCGGTATAGCTCTAGATTTTGCTGTACCGCGAGCCTCTTTTCTTCGAGGGAATCGAGCTCTTCAAGTCGAAGGAGCACGTTTTCCTCCTCCATCAACTCGTGCTGAACGACCATTCTTAAACTTGGAACTTCGACTTCGAGGGGGAGGACCGCCTCCACTCCGAAGAGCAATGAGTATGGAGTGGACTGTGTTGGAGTACGGTGCGTGGTACGATATACCCACAACGCCTCGTGAAGTTTGAGATTCCAGTCTCTCTTGTTGGCTGAAGCATTTTTCCTCAGGAGCTTGCATAGAGTCTTATTGAAGGCTTCGGCTAGCCCATTGGCTCTTGGATTATAGATGGAGGAATATCTCCAGTCTATCTTGTGCTGAGTAGCGAACCTTGAGACATTGAAGCTCTTGAAAGAAGGCCCATTGTCGGAAATGATTCTTCTTGGTGTACCGAAGCGGTATAGAATATTATGCTGGAAGAATATCAGAATATCTTTTGTTTTGACTTCTTTTAGCGGGACAGCTTCAGCCCATCTGGAGAAGTAGTCTGTCGCAGCCAATATGAACCGGTGGCCTTTGGATGACGGAGGATCAATTGGGCCAACAATGTCGGTGCCCCAGACTTCGAAGGGCCACGACGCCACCGTAGGATGCAACGGATTGGGATGCTTGTGAATGAAATCACCATGGATTTGGCAGATCTGACATTTCTTTGCATGCTCTCCGCAATCCCGTATCATGGTGGGCCAGTAATACCCAAGCCGTTTGCATTTTCATATTCCGTCGATTTCTCTCTACAAAGGTTGTATTCCTTTCTCTCTTTCACTTGCAAAGTGTTTGCATTTTCATATTCCGTCGATTTCTAGTTTACGATTCATGGTTAGGGTTAGCTAGAACGGCAATTTTTGAATTGGCATGGACGATACCTCCCAAAACCTTGCTACTGTCTTAGGTAACCCTGCAGTGGTATCAGAGCCATGCTAGAAATTTATACGGATTTTGTTAAGATTATGAAACCGAAACAACTCCGAAACTTGAAACTGCGAAATCCAGTTTCTGTCAATTTTAAATACTTGTCAAAAAAATTTTTAAACAAATACAGAGTGCTATATTTGATATAACATGAACACTGACAAAATTTGAGGCAATTTGGAGAAAAATTGGCCGAGCACCATACCATTGATCTCGGCCAAAATCCGAGCTCACCCCCTGATTTTTTGCCTGTGTTCAAGTGACTGGGTTTTGGTGTTTCAGGTGTTGTTTATTTTTGCTAATTTTACATGTGATGTAATCTTACACTATAAACAATTCGGAGTGTTTCATATTCGTAGTTTTAACATTGTTTCGGGTTTTTCACATATTGTCTAGGCGAAGTTAAAAAGTTCGATCGAATGTCAAAAACCCATTTTTCCAAGTTTAACGTATTCGGAAAAAATGCAAGTGATCCTATGAACCCTCTAGAAGAATGAAACCCTAACTTGACTTTTTAGATTGCGGAACCGCGATCAAACCCTAGGGTTTGCCGTAGTTCCGTGGCAACATGAGTGAGGCTTGGGTTTGCCCTTCTACGGCTGGTGCATAGGTACTGTGGCATATTCTGGGTATTATTAAAATTGTGCTCAAGTGTTGAGCTGTCGGGAAATTGTGGGACTTTGATGAATCGATCGAAAAGTTTAACGTTCGTCCGGGTATCATGTGATGGGATACAATATATGGAATCTACAAGTAGTTATGAGATAACTAGTTTGAATGTTATAAATCTAGCAGTTTAGTCTCATTTGATCGGTTGCCATGGGATTTTGATGTGATCAAAAGTCCGTCGCAATCACGTAGCATACGTGGATACTCTTCGTTAAACTTAATAGATAGCCACGCCCCATAGCCCCGACCAAGTGACTGTAGGAGAGCCTCGTTGCCAAAAGCATCCGTTCTGGTGCTCGCGGCAGCGGTGTTCCGCCTTAGTGCACTTCATCGACGGCATCGGGGGGTGCGACCGTCTACTAAAGTTTTCGACGAGCATTCGATCAGGACGTCGGGAATCTTGTTGAATTGCCCAACTAGATATTGAAATGTGTTTTCGAGATCGAGACTAAAATGCGGGATTTATAATTGTTAGGCATGCGATGTCTAAGGAATTCATTTGGTTAGGCATGAAATCCAAAGTATGAGATACGTTGGGTTTATGATGTCTAAGGTGGTTGCGGATTCCAATTGTTGTAGTTTTTCACTTTCTTTTCTGCGACCGTAAGTGTAATATGTGGCCGGTTTCGGTGCTATATGTTAACGACAATTGGGATACGCATATTTACTTACGTTGATGACATGTGATGTTATGTGTTGCTGTGATATGTTATATTGGATCGTCGTGATTGAATAGCCGGGTTTTTTTTATATGAGATGAGAGTTTTTATTTTCATTCATGTAAAATTCATTGTATGTAATATTCTTTTATTAGGGCGCTTCCGGGTTGAGGATGATATCACCATTGTATATTATTTAATTTTCCGCATTAGGATAGACCCAAGGTGGGGAGCACAAGTAACCGGGTTCTAGGGTCCAGTGGGAGACCATCTCGAGGAGTCGAGACCGGGTCAAGGGTTGCTTGCCGTTCTCGTAGGGGTCTAAGGGTGTGGGATTGGCTATTCATCACGACCGTGGAATCCGTGTTTTATACATTCTTAATTTAAAACCCGGAAATTCTAGTATATCCAATATTTCATATGTTGTTTTCTGCTGCGATATCTGTGATGTGATCATTTGATATATTGATGAGATAGATACTAGATATAGTATATGTAATATATTATATAGACGTTGCTTATGTTTTACACCCGCGCTAGCCCTGCCCCGCTCTGCCGTTAGTTACCTAACCTAACAGTGTACGAGGGGACATCGAGACGAATGCGGATGGCATAAGCGTAAGTTGTATTTATCTGTGATGTTTAGGTAACTTAAATGATAGGACTTCATTAATGAGATTAATGAAATAAAAGAAACCTAAAGATGTTGTAGAAACTTGTCTCGAAAACTAGTAGCTCTAGTTCTTGCTTTGCATAGCTGTATTCCTTGTAGAATATCCAGCACCTTATTCAATAAGGAAAGAGCCGAGATTCCTTCACCGGGAGTGACCTCTTTAGCGAAACTAGCAGATGCTACAACACTTGGTTTGTCTTTTGATTGCTTTTCTAGTTCTTGCTTTGTATAGTGGTATTTGTGAAATATCCTGCACCTTATTTGATAAGGAAAGAGCCGAGATCCCTTCACCGGGAATGACCTCTTTAGCAAAACTAGTAAAAGCCTAAAAAACACTCCATTTCAAAATCACTCGATTCTATGACGATATCAAGTTCAATACGCAAAAGGTTTTCTTAAAAACCTGTCGTAGCCCTCCGTCGTTTTAGAAAGTAGAGTACTTAGTATTCGTGCTGCGTTTGTTGACCTTAGTTAAGGCGCAGCGTGCGGTAGCTAAGTGATGTCTTCCTACATAGCATATGATGCGATTAATTAGGACAGTCATGTGACTTTGTTGATCATAATTAAGGGTCATGTGGGTGGGTCTAATTAATCACGAAATGAACGGGTAGAACTTGACTAGTGCTTATGATTTGTTGACCATAGTTAAGGTCATAAGTCACTAGGGGTAAAATATTATCGGGAATTTTAAGTGTTGAAATTTGCAATGAGATTGCATACCTCTTATGAGATAGTTGGATCCCGATACCCACTGCGAGTAAGAATTACTCCTGGAAGAGTTTTACACATTACAATTAGCCGATCAAGTAGGTCTCTAGAAAGGTGTTAACGGAGTTATGCCTTTAGGAAAATGAGGTTTATTTTAATTAGGTCCGTGCGAAAGCATGGGGAACCTCCCTCAATGTACCAGCACTGGCCTGGCTGAAAGATTGGCGAACTTGTAGGGTGTAATTAATCCGGGCTAGTCTTTCCTTTTAGGGTTTGAAGGAAGATTTGACTAAAACAGTGGGAGCCATCCTGATTAGATAAATTAATAATCAATCTAATCTTGCAAGAGCATAAGCTGAGTGTTTTCTTCTCTCTCTCCAGGTAGCGACCATGTCACGCCTTAATCAAGATAATAATACGGATATATTGACCGAACCCGCTTGTTATACTGAGCTGGGGAACGTTGGTCCCGCTCCAACTTATAATTGTTATAAGACCAAGCAGGAAATAGGGGATTACCGGAATTCCCGTGCCGCCCAAACGAAGAAAGTGCATGTTGATGCATCTTCTTCGGGTGTGTTCATTACCGAGAACTGTTTTTCAGTATCCTTTACGTCCTGGGTATGAGATACCGGATCAGGATCCCACAAATGTAATCTGTTACATGGGGCTACAAATAGGTAGAGAACTGAGAATGGGTGATAAGTTTTAAGAGTTGGAAAAGGTGCAAGTGTTGCAGCCAAGTATGTTGGCAGTTATCACCCTGTATTACCAAATACATTGATTCTGAACGAATGTTATTAGATATCGAACCTGATATTCAATATCATATCAGTCTCTTTATTTAGTAAAGAAGGATATAATTTTGTATTGTTGGATAATGTTTTGAACATTTCCTATATCAAGAGTTGATCGGTTCAGGCACGTTATCTAAAAGCATATACGTTCTAAATCAAACCACAGTTCTTGAACGTACAGAACGCACACAAAAGGTGGAGTTCAGAAATGAACGAATCCTTTTTGAGGTATTGTAGACTAGGTCATATCCATGCGACCCGACTAGCTAAGTTACATAAAGATGCATATTTATATCGGTTTGAATTTATATCTTGTGAAACTTTCCAGTCATGTCACAAAGATAAAATGACCATATCTCCGTTTATTGGAAACAGAGAAAGAGTTAGTGAACTCTTGGGATTGATACATGCTGATGTATGTAGGTCCCCTGTCTACAAATACCAGGATCGGTTCTTTATACTTCATTACATTCACTGATGATCTCTCAAGATTTGGATATATGTTCCCGTTGAAACACAAGTCTGAACCTTTTGAGAAATTCATAGAATATAAGTTAGAAGTAGAGAACCAAAATGGGTATAAGTATTATGTCCTATGATGTGATCAGGGAGGAGAATACTTGAGCACGGAATTCCTGGACTATTCTAAAGGAGAATGAGATTCTCTCTCGGCATTACTCCTCCGTATACACCACAGCACGTCGGTGCATCGGGGCGGAGCAATCACACCCTATATGATATGGTGTGCTCTATGATGAGTACTATTGAGTTGCATATTTCCTTTTGGGGGTTATGCACTTGTGAAGCTGCATACCTATTGAATAGGGTTCCAACAAAATCAGGTGCCTACCACTCCATATGTGATATGGTATGAGAAGATACCATCTCTTAAGAATGTTAAGATTTGGGGTTGTCCGGCCTATGTCTAAAAGCAAAATCCGGACAAGCTCGAGGCAAGGTCAATTCTGTGGAAGTTTGTTGGATATCCCAAGAATTTGCAAGGGAATATCTTCTACCAAACTGAGGAGCAAAAGGTGTTTTGTTTCTCAGCATGCCATCTTTTGGAAAGGGAATTTCATATGAAGAATTTAGTGGTCATGAAGTAGAACTGGAAGGAGTTCCAACTATACAAACTGCAGCTGATGATTTGGTAGAACCAGAGGATTCAATAGTTTCTAATGAACCTCAGCCTCTCCGTCGATCTGGTAGGGTTTCTTACCCACCTGAGAGATACTTCGGTTTTCTTTATGACAGTGAGAGCGAGGATTGCATCATGAGATGATGACCCAACTAGTTTCGAGCAGGCCATCATGAGTGGGGACTCTGTGAGAATGGCTGGATGCTAAGCGATCTGAGATGGAATCCATATACACCAACAAATTTCTTTATCTGAAGGGTTAAATCCCCATCAGGAGCAAGTATATCTTGAGAAGATTACTTGGTGTACATAGAAAAGTTGAGACTTTCAAAGCTAAGACTTGATGCAAAAGGTTTTCGTCATAGACCAGGTGTGGATAATGATGAAACCTTTTCTAGTCCCTATGCTTAAGTTCATCCAGATCCTACTTGCCATTGCTACATACCATGACTACGATATCTGGCGGTTGGGTGTTATGATTGCTTTTCTAAATAGTGATTTAAAAGAGAGCGTTTATAAGTACACAAATAGAGGGCTTCGTAGACAGTGGGAGTAGCGGAAACGTGTGCAAGTTGCTTTATGGGATAAAACAGGCATCGCGGAGTTGGAACATCTGTTTTGATGTGGTAGTCAAAGAGTTTGACTTCATCAAAATGGTAGATGAACCTTGTATATACAAAAAGATAGTAGGGAATATGGTGGTGATCCTCGTAGTGTACGTGGATGACATACTCTTGATAGGAAAGGAGTTTACTATGCTACGCTCGGTCAATCTCCTCTTATCACAAGGATTCTCCATATAGGATCAAGGTGATACCTCCTAAATCCAGGGTTTTGGATCTATGAGATAGATCTAATTGGATGTTAGGATTCTCACTAGGTGTAGTGAGATGGTATCAATCGATCCTGGGGAGAATCACTGGATAGCTTCCAGAGTGGTAAGGTCGACTGAATGTCAGTTACAGGCATTGTTTTTACCCTCAATGGAGGGACGGTATGCTGGAAGAGTTCCAAGCTAGATACCATGTCATACTAGACGATAAAGGCTGGATACATGGCTACCAAAGATGCTACCAAAGAAACAGTCTGGGTGTATATAAGTTCATGAGATGAACTTTGTTCCTACCATTGTGTGACAATGGAGTTGTGGCTTTGGCCTAGGTACCCCATCCCATCAGTGATCCAGACATATTCTTAGGCAGTATCATCTGATTATGGAGATGGTTGATCTCCAGAGAGATCGAGGTTAGGAGAGTAGACACATAGGAGAACAGGGCGGATCCACTCACAAATGCATTTTCCCAAAAGAGACTTTTATGAGATGGTTGAGTATGAGATATTTCAACCACTGCTGATTGTTGGGTATGAGATACTACAACAGATGGCTCTAGTGCAAGTGGGAGATTGTTAGTTATATGTATGCCCTAGAGGCCATTACTGTACATACGATGTATATTGTAGTGGATGCTTGGACATATATAGGGAGGACTTTCTTGCTCGACATGATAGTATGTTATCTGGTTGCACTTTATCTTAACATGTACTCTGTTTGTCTTTATGTTACATGTTGATAAAGCCCTTAGGATGAGTACTTGACTACCAGGATTATGATGCAGATCATACTAGTGGGGACAGTGTAGTCGATAAATACATCCTTCAAATGTTCCTAGTCGTAGGTGTAACAACCGAGTTTATTTATACCAATTCCAGTTCCCGTATTTACTTATCTGTGGTATTTTCTTGATTTATCGTGTTTGGGTGCGAATAGTATTTTTACATTTTACATTGCATTCGACCCTACCCGCTAGCTTGAACTTGTTGATTCATATTTATAAATTACCCTGACTTGTTACATAGACACGTACATCTCATGTATACTGCATACTGGCATTTCATCTAGCATCGCATATTTTACCATATAACATTTTAGGTCGTGTAAAATAAATTAAAATTGCATTTCATAGCCTGCATGATACCCCTAACCCTGTTGTAGCGTCCGCGCATCTTGTTCTCGTCTCGTTCAGTAAAACAGACGTGTTTGGATGGCTACGCGCACGTACGGGCATCCGTTCTTGGGGGTATGCATTTTCGTTATCCGAGCATTCATTTTGAATTTTGAAAGTCACACATATTTTTCGTATTTTGAATCTGAATTTTTAGACCCGACCCGGATGCGTTTTGTAATATTTTTGTATCCCGCCAAAATTCAATTTATTTAATTTTAAAATTTAATTTAAATATTTTCATACGATTTCTTTAACAAACTGAAACCTCTTATCTAAAATTTTAAATCTAAAAATCTTTTAAAATTTTAAATGTTTTCCCTAACCAATTACAGCCCACCTCCAGACTTTCTTTCTCTGGCCAGTGGCCCCACGCAATCCTCTCTCTCTTCCTTTTCTTTCTTTCCTTTCTCTCTCTCTCTTTCCCCGCTATCTCTTTCTTTCTCTTCCACTAATATCCAAATTTCTTTCTCCCTGTTGTTCACTTCTCTCTCTCTCTCACCTCTCGATCACTCTCTCTCCCCTCTCGCTTTAATTCTCTCTCTCCCATATATATTTAAAACCCAGCTCCCTCCTTCCTCTCTCATTTTCTTGAACCCACGAAACCCACGAACCCTAGCCGTCCTACCTCGCCTACCTCGTCGCCGTCGTCGTTGCCATCGCCATCTCGTCGCCGCTTCATCACCCTCATCAACACCTCCACCTTCTCTCTCCTTCCCCGAGCCCTGCACACACCCGAGAACAGACCCAAGCCCCTGCACGCCACTACACCGCCGACAAGGTTCGCCGGAGTGATCTCGTCGTCGCCCCTCGTCCCAAATCCGGTGCAACCCAGTGAGCCTAGTACCCCCTCTTCTTTCCCTTCTTCCTTCTTTCTTTCTCTTCTTTCCTTTCTTTCTCTGTAATGAAACTGTTCTCTGTCTTCGGTTGATCGCCGGAGCCGAACGTGACATCGACGATCCCGACGATCCAACGAACGTACCTGACTTGCGTGATTGCCTTTGTGCGTTGTTTGGATTCGTTTCGTATACCGTGCGCGCGTCGCGACATTTCACCGACGTGAGACGTTCCGTACACACCCGTTTCTTGATCCGTCTAGGAAAATTAATCTTGCTACATGCTATTTAAATTATTTTATACCTATTTAAATATAGATTATACCTGTAGTGTAAATCTAGTACCACATGTTTCATTTTATCACGTTTCGATGTTCCATTTGCATTCGCTTACATCATTTTAGATCTAGATCATGAAAATAATCTTGTTACATAATAGATTACATTACAATGCATCCATACCAATATTTATATCACATATTGCTTAGTTGTATATCCCACATTACCATTTGATAGTTTTTATAATGTTTCGGATACCTATTTGCACCCATCTGTCTTAGAATATAGATAATTGCATCCATAGATCATATTAAGACATAATAATATGATATTAACATTCCATGTTTGATAAAGTGTATCCTAATTAGTGTTGGAACTATAACTTTAACCCTAATCGATAACTGTGCATCTATATGTTTGAATCTATACCTATTTTGCATACCACATCACATTATTCCATTTTATTGTTACATTGGTACCCCATACTTGTTTTTGTGTACCCATGCTTATTATGGTTTGATTATGAGCACCCACGTGATACTTGGGCACCACCTGACATGATTTGATACACTACTGCTTGACACAACTTGATATTGTGCACTACTTGACATGTTTGGACCCATATACACTACCTGACTTGACCTGATGTACCATAGCTTGACCTGTTACTTGATCTTGTTACTAATGCTAACAATCTTGACTTGTTGTCCCTACGGACATTTCCTATTGCCTATTCAGACAAACCTGTACTTGCTTGATCATGTGTTGGCATTAGCTCCATATTTATCAATACCTGACTTGAACACATAACTTGGGGGTATGGGGAAATCAATGATGAAACCTGACTTGTAACTCGACAGTTCGATACCTTTACTGATCAGTCTTACGGGCTAGGCCAGCCCCGGGATGCTGCTGTTGACATCATTCGTCGTTACATACTACCTTTTACTGCCTTGCGGCACGTCTCGGATTCAGCCCGAGAGTCTTAGACCGTGGTCCCGGGCACGCACGGAGAGTTACATCGATGATTCATCAAATTGATTTCAAAGACTTTAGAGTAATTAACCTAGTAGACCAGTTTAGATTACTCACTGCACATCACATGTGCCTTACCCTTCACTGTCACTTTTTATATTACTGTTATACATGTTTTACCGTTTATACTCATACCTGCATGTCTTGCTACCCCTATTTATGTTATTGTTTGATATTATGACGCACTGACGTCTGGGTTTTGCATGGCCCAGATTCTTTACCTTTGCTGCAGGCCGAGCAGGAGTATTTCAGTAAGCAGGTCGAGCAGTGAGGACCTGTTAGCATTTAGTTTTATTTATGCATTTTCATTCCTGAAGTGAGCTCGCATTATGGGACGTACATTCCAGTTTATTCTTGTATTGGATCTTTTTGCTTCCGCATTATTTTATTCTTGACTCGTTTATTTTGGCCTATGGACATGTGTTAGATAGTTTATTATTGTTCTTAATATCTCTACAGCCGTAATGTGACTGTGGAAGGATATTTCCTATCCACAGGTAGCATGGTTGGCTCTGTCACGTGCCTATCTTAGCGTACTCTGGGAAGCGGGGCGTGACAGTAGGTGTATCGAGACAGGACATCGATATACCAGAGTAGACTAGCGTATAGCTTCTCGACCCATATAGATGGGCGATAGATGATCTCATATCCATTAGTGTTTGACATCAGAGACAGTATACGGGTGCTCAGTGGAGACTGGGTACACTGAACGGACTTGCCGAGAACTCCCAGATGGTATTATACCTCACGTCATATGGCAAATCTCTGGTGACACTGGTACAAGTTAGTCTGTAGACCCAAGATCGTCATAGAGTCTTGTGTGATTCCCACTGTGCTTTGATTTCCACCTTACCACGTTCAAGAGAACATGCAAAACGGTGGCTTTTGGGTATAGTCCCGAATCACATGGAGGCAATGAGCGATAGGAGGGGTTTCGTCTCTCCCGGTATTGGGAGTTGATGTTGCGCTGTGCTCGATTGGCTATAACAGGAAGTCCCTGGCCATGGCTGCTTTAGAGATATACTAGTAAGTGTTATCAGTAGTTTCTCGACCCGTTATGAGCCTTATATCGACACGACTTATCGAGTTACTGGGGTCTGATATTTACCACCCCTAGACGAGATATGCGACATATCAGACGAAGAGACCGGACTGTACGGTAGTGTTACTGATTGGATTCGCAGGAGTGTGAGCAGGCTTGCTTGTTGATCTTCTGGTCTCTCAATACCTGAGTGGCCGTTATGTTTAGCAGACCTCTTGCGGCTTGTGTGTGTTTGATATGATCATTACCTACTGCCGGCGTATTGACGAGTCTTTAGAGTCCTACACAGAGGTTTCCTGGCTCAAGCGAAACGGAGTAGGAGTGCATATGTGATATGTGCGGGACCGAGAATGATATAATATAAGATACCGTATTCTATTCTCGCGATTTGTGACATTGGTCGGTTATATGCGATATAGCCGGGTTATCGGATCAAGTGTTGATTCGATAAGTTGTTACACATGATATTAGTCGGTTATATGTGATATAGCCAGATTATTAAATCAAGAGTTGATTTGATAATCTAATGTATAATTATATATTTGATATATTACATTACATTAACTAGTATTAGCTCACTTATGATTTCTTTTCTCACTTAATGTGCACATTGTATATATATGATATGTATATTTATGTACATGTTATGTGTCATGCTTGATGATACATGCAAGATGGGTGTATGAGACATATACCATACTAGGGTTTATGTTTGGTTAATATTTATTATTAAGTATTTAATAAACATTTGGAATTTGTCATGGTTGATTTCTTGTACACACTTAATAACCATTGACAAAGTCCACTTGTTTGTCATTGCTTAAGATATTTGTTAACCCAACCTTAACCCTTGACCTTGGTTTCTTCTCTACATGAGTTAGGCATGAAGGCTTAACTCACCCATGGTTGCAATAATTCATTTGGATGAATTATCATATGAGATATTTTCTTCATCTTCTTCTTTTTCCTCAAAGCTTTCTAACTTCGATGGAGTTGTGAGAAAATGAGTGAGAAAATCAAATCTAATGTGAGTAAAATTCCTACTTCATCATCCTCTACTACTTGCCATTTAGTATAGGGTGTTTTCTTCACTAATTCCGTAATTAGTGAAGAGATAGCTTGGGTTAGTGTCTCCTCGACGTAGATCATTTTCGGCCTCGAAGTCTTCGAAGCAAGCATGTTCGTTTCTTCATGGGAGCCTCTCTAGAGTCTGGAGTTTACGATTGCAGCGAAGGGACTACTACACGGAGCTATTGAAGTGAAGGACCAGTCTACAAAGGTTGTATTCCTTGCTCTCTTTCACTTGCAAAGTGTTTGCATTTTCATATTCCGTCGATTTCTAGTTTACGATTCATGGTTAGGGTTAGCTAGAACGGAAATTTTTGAATTTGCCATGGACGATGCCTCCCGAAACCTTGCTGCCGTCTTAGATAACCCTGCGGTTGGATGGTATCCACATGCATTCAGGCTTTGATTATTATTTTGTTGGCACATTTACATACGGTCACCCTAGATATCATAGTATTACCTTCATGATATAGCTGACCTAGGAATCGTTATTTTATTCGATTTCTTTCTGATGATGTTTTCTACTCACGAGTTGGCAACTCAACCCCGTTATGCCACAGTTCTTGCAGGTTAACTGCTTGGATCGGTAGCGGCATAGGTGGCGCACAGCTTGCTTTTGGGAGATTTGCTTTGGTAGGTGGGACATTTGTATCGTGCCCACTCTCGTATTTATATTACATATTGTATCTAGTTAACTCTATCAATCAAAACTAGTATAAATAGTAAGACTTAGTGAGACTTGTAGTGGCGAGATTTGAGCGATGGGTTTTATGTTCGCTTATTGGGTTGATGTCTTGATTTATTCTTTATCCTTTGTGTTGATCTTCGCCGTTGGGCGCCGTATACTTGTTTTATTACTTTCGTGGTTGTGAATCCGCCGTTTGGCGAAGAGCTAGCTCCCGCTTGGGGATGCCTTTTATATTATCTTGTATTTGTGGTTTTGGATCAAAATATACAAAGGAGGTGTTGCCCAAATTTTTAAAAGACGAACATGTTTTACAACTAGTATGATAAACTTGCATTTTTCATGTTCCCTTTTTTATGCAATTAAGAAAACATTTTTCTTCATTATACCTTATTTCAAAACTTCACCTCTTTTATTTCTTTAAAAGGTTTAGATTTCTGGGTTTCAGTTTACTTGGATTACGTTACGCCTTTAGACATTGCGTGATTTAAGTGTTGGTCACGAGCTAATATTTCGGGTCGTGACAGCAGGACCCATGGACATAGCTAAATTTCGGGCGGCCCTGGTCGAACAGAAGAGGGGGAAGAAGGCCGGCGGTGCCGGTCCCTCTCGCCCGTCGCCGGCTTCACTGGCGGCCGCTCCAGCTAGGCTCTCAAGCACGCCCGGGCTCCGGAGTCCAGCCATGTACCGAGCCGTAAATGTGCTCGGGAGCAAGAGCCTCTGGTTCCCCGGCATCTCTCCTCAAGAGGTACCATAGAACGGTGCCCCGCTCCCCGGCTTCCTCGATCATCGTGGATGAAGAGGAGCTTCGCTTCGAGGTGCCCTCTGAGCTTTCCGTCGCCGACGGCCTGCTCTCAGAGATGGAAAGGTCGGCCAAGGGCAGAATCCCTCGGGGGACCCTCAGGGCCCAAATGGCGGCCATAACCCCGGAGGCCATGCAGGTCGGTGTTCGCACCTCACTCGGGTTTTCACTCAGTACTTTTTTGTTCGCAAGATTGGGTGCCCCTTTCTCTTTTTGACCCTCCTTTGTTTTCTTCAGGTCCTCCAGCACTGCGCCTTCATCATCAACATGGAGGACGAGGAAATTGCCCCGGCGATGCAGGCCGCGGGCGAGCTCTCCTCACGAGAGGAGAGCTCCAGGCTGGAGCTGCAAGCGGCGATGGAGAGGGTCACCACCCTCGAAGACCGGGCGGCGGCCAGGGATCGGGAGATCTCCAGCTGCCGAGAGGCCACCCTAGCCGCCGAGGCCAAGTTGGAAGATTCCAGGGTGCTTGTCGCCACCCTGAAGAAGGCGGCGAACGCCCTCCGGAAGGAGAACAAGACGGCAAAGGAAGGAGTGAGGCATGCCGACCTCCGAGCGTCGAAGGCGGTGGAGAATTACCAGAAGTCGGACCAGTACTACACCGACCTCGCTGGAGTTGCTACCCTCGTTTGGCACAAGGCCCTCGACGCCGTCAAGGCCCTGATGCCGGAGTTTCCTGACGGCGAGCTTCGGGGCAAGTATCCCCTTGAGGGCGAGGCACAGGGGAATGCCCTCGGGAGCGCCGCTGGGGGAAAAGGCCCCTGGTGGGAGAGTTGGGGAGAAGTTTGTCTCCCCGGCTCCCGGCGCCGAGGCTCCTGCGGTGGGTGTCGACCTTCAATACGCCATCCCGGTCGTGGTGGTGGATGTGGAGCTCGTCAAGGTTCTCCCCGTCTCCGAGGCCTGAATCTCCTCGCCTCCTTATTTTCTTTATCTCCGAGATTTTGTAAGCCTCTGGACGTTTTTGTAAGGCTAGGGAGCCCATAATACCCTTGTAAAGACTTCCGACTTTATGAATGAAATCTTTTTGCAGTGTTCTTTGCATGCATATTTTCCCTTTGTTTGTGGTAAAAATTTTATTGCGTGGTACTGCTTTCATGATGCGTTAGGTTGGAGATCGGTTTTTCATCTAGCGATCCCCCGTCGAGTTGAATTCAACCATTTGCCAAGTGCGCAAAGACCTGTGTAAGGTCGGTATCTCCATGGCCCCGAAGTCGAGATGAGGATCGCTTAGTAAAAAACGTGTAGGAAGTCACCCTCTGAGGATGGATTGAGCATGGAAGTTGCTCGATGGCCTCTAGATGAGGGCTTGGATCCTTAGCGCGGGAGGGCAAGGAGTTTCCTGCTAAGGATGGACCGAGCAGGGAAGCTGCTCGGTGGCCTCTTGATGAGGGCTTTGATCCTTGGCGTCGTGGGGTAAGAGATTACCAGCCAAGGATGGACCGAGCAGGGTTTCTTCTCGGTGGCCTCTTGATGAGGGCTTTGATCCTTAGCGCGGGAGGGTAAGGAGTTGCCTGTGAAGGATGGACCGAGCAGGGGAGCTGCTCGGTGGCCTCTTAACGAGGGCTTTGATCCTTGGCGTCGTTGGGTAAGAGATTACCAGCCAAGGATGGACCGAGCAAGGAAGTTGCTCGGTGGCCTCTTGATGAGGGCTTTGGATCCTTGGCGTCGTGGGGTAAGAGATTACCAGCAAAGGATGGACCGAGCAGGGTTGTTGTTCGGTTGCCTCTTGATGAGGGCTTGGATCCTTGGCATCGTGGGGTAAGATATTACCAGCTAAGGATGGACCGAGCAGGGAGCGGGGTAGATGTGGCCTCTTGATGAGGGCTTTGATCTTTGGCGTCGTGGGGTAAGAGAATACCAGCCAAGGATGGACCGAGCAGGGTTGCTGCTCGGTGGCCTCTTTGTAGCTGCTCGGTGGCCTCTTGTAGAGAGCTTTGATCCTTGGCGTCGGTGGGTAGTGAACTACCAGAGCCCTCATCGGCAAGGAGTGATCCGCAGCGTTGAGGGGTAGTGTCACGCCCTACCCCCAATATAGAGAGTATTGTCCGCTCTGGCCAAAACCGCACGGTTTTGTCCTTCGGGATGAATCGGACCCGACCAGGGGCCACTTCCCAGGAGGTCACCCATCCCAGAACTTCCTTGGCTCGAGCACGCTTAACTACGGAGTTCTCAAGCTCCTGTAGTGCCGGTTCACTTAAAAGACGTCTTTGTATTAAGAAGTGGTATCATTCCATTTATAGTACAGATCTGCCATCTTTCGGAATGTATTCCGAAGAGTCCCTATTGTTTTACAGTGGGTCCCACGGACTCAAGAGGTGGCCCCCACGGATTCAAGAGGCGGCCCCCACGGATTCAAGAGGCGGCCCCCGACCACTTAACATGACACTTGAGAAAGAACCGGGTCCCGACATTCTTCCCATCTTTGAATAATGGTTCGTCCTCGAACCACAGACCTACTATTGAGGGACCGGCTCTGATACCATTCTGTCACGCCCTACCCCCAATACAGAGAGTATTGTCCGCTCTGACCAAAACCGCACGGTTTTGTCCTTCGGGGCGAACCGGACCCTACCAGGGGCCACTTCCCAGGAGGTCACCATCCCAGAACTTCCCTGGCTCGAGCACGCTTAACTACGGAGTTCTCAAGCTCCTGTAGTGCCGGTTCACTTAAAAGACGCATCTGTATTGAGGAGTGGTATCATTCCATTTATAGTACAGATCTGCCCTCTTTCGGAATGTATTCCGAAAAGTCCCCATTGTTCTACAGTGGGTCCCACGGACTCAAGAGGTGGCCCCCACGGATTCAAAAGGTGGCCTCCACCCACTTAACATGACACTTGGCGTGGCACTTTGTTCCGTGTGGCACTTTGCTCTATGAGCAAGAACCGGGTCCCGACAGGTAGGAAGCTACCAGCCGCGAAAAAGCAGAAGACATTCGTCGATCATGCACGGAGTTTCAGCATGGAAGCAAAATGACGCAATTCAAATTGTAGAGAAGCAAGAATCTTTATTATTAAACAAAATACAATTAATGTAATTTAGTTTAGATTCTTCTGTATTGAGGGATTGAGATCGGCAAGTGTCCTTATTGCTCGGACTTGGGTCAGTCGATGATGACCATGATTTGTCCAATCGTCAGCTCTGCGTCATTAATTTGATCGACTTGCATCCGATCTGTTTGACGTTTGTCCCGTAGGTACTTTGCCAGGTGACCCGAGCGGATTAACTCCTCGTTGTAGTCGCGGAGCTGCTTGCAGTTCTCGGTGGGGTGGCCCTGCGACCTGTAGAAAGCGCAGTAGGGACCCCTGGTACGCTTCGCCGCCTTATGATCGACCGAGGGGAGTTTGAAGAACCTCTCGCCCTTAGCCTCCTCCAACAGTACCGTCTAGAAGACGTTGAGCGGGGTGTACTCCTGAAACTTCGGGGAGTAGGGCTTTGGCCGCTCAATCTTCTTTTTCTCCTCCCTGGCCCTTTTCTTCTGATCGGCTTGCTCTGTCCAGGGCAGGTTAGCATTCACCTCGGACTCAAGCTGGATCTTACGTTCGGTCCAGGTCTTTACCTCGGCCATGGTCTTAGGTTGCGCTAATGCAAAGGAGCGTAGTCACTCCTTGTGCCTAAGACCCGACCTAAGGGCTGTAATGACCGTCTCGTCCCGGTGTTCTGGGACCTCAAGGAGGGTGTTGTAGAAGTGGGTGACGTATCCTTTGTCCCCGCTCTTTACAGTGAAGAGATGATCAACGGTCCGCTTCTGCCGTCTGTTCTCGACGAAATGACCGAGGAACTGAGTAGCCGGCTCATCGAAGGTAGAGATTGAGCGTGGCGCGAGTCCTCGGAACCAGTCTCGTCCAGAGCAGATGAGAGTGGCGGGAAAAGCGCGGCATTGCGCGGCGTAGGAATTGTCCTGGAAACGCATCCCGGCTGTGAACGCGTCCAAATGGTCTTTCGGGTCGGACTTCCCGTCGAAGAGGGAGACCTTCGGGGGCTTGTTCCGGGAGGAGACGTGGACGGCGAGAAGCTCTTTGGTGAAGGGCTTCGTGAGCGAGTCGGCGACATATTTAGCCCCGTCGCTTGAAGGACGATTTTCCCGATGCATTCCTTCGATCTTCTTTTCGAGGGCGTCTAGTCGGCCGAGGTATCCCGACGATTCGACATACTCTGATTTATAGCCTTTGCTGCTGGCAACCTGTGCCTGACCGTGGCTCCGGTTCCGTTCGATGAGATTCCTTAGGTCCCCTGGTGAGGTCGTCTTCGAGCTACCGTGGTGAGTCCCGTCCGCGTGACCCCGTCGAGGGAGGGGGTGCCGGTCATGCCTGGGTGCAGGCGAGCTGACGAACGCCTCCTCGGGAAGGACAGGAACGCGATGGGCCTCAGGGCGGGGTGCTCTGGTGAGAGACCTCAGTGTTGAGCTGTGTGGCGCCCAACGGGTCATTGAATTGGTTGGCCCAATAATACTATGTATATTACTAGTTGAGGGTTATTTATTGCTATTTCCAATTTTCCTGATTTTCTGGCGTTTATTGCTAAATTTTACCCGGTTAAGTCATTTTGGCACATAACAAATTTTAACTCCTAAAATGAAATTTAAGATGTCCATGTTGGCCTACTCGTCGCCACTAGTCGCGTGGTAGCGTCCGCGTGTCGAGATTCCGTTCCGTTTGGCTAAACGGGCAAGTTTGGGCGACTACGCGCGCGTGCAAGTGTCCGACTTGGGGGCATGCATTTTAATCACTAAACACCTCTTTTCAAAATTTGGAACCCGCTTAAAATCTTATAATTTGAATTTGGAACATTTGGGCGCAAACCGGGCGCGATTTGGAAATGTTTCATTTCGCGCCAAAAAGGGCCCGTTTCAATTTAATATCTAAATATATATATCCTATTCAAATCTAATTTCCTTAACTAATTCCCCTCACAGATCCTACGCAATTCATTCTCAAATCTTTTTTATTCGTGATCAGCCAATCACGAGCTCTTACTTGAGCTCGTGGGCCCCGCTCCGGTTTCCTCATCTCTCTCTCTCTCTCTTCTCTCTAATCTCTCACTTTCTCTCTCCTATCCCTCTCTCCCTCCTCTATATTTAAACGCATGCAGCAGCCGCCTCCTCCCTTTAACCCACGCGACCACGAGAACCCATCACGAACCCTAGCCCTCGCGATCCCACCGCCGACTTCTCCGCGACTCCGCCGTCGCCGCCCTCGCCACCACGAGGCCGCCGCACCTTCCTCCCCTGTTCTCCGACGATCCCCGCGCCTACAACCCATCTCCCCGACGCCTCCACCTCCTCGAGGCCTCGCCGTCGACGCCGTCTCCGACCGTCGAAGCCTCCCACGACACCCTTGCACCCTCCTCGTCGAGACCTTGCCGTCACCCCCTCCTCCCTCGCCGGAAAAGCACACCCGACCCTTCACCCAACGCCTGCACCTTCCCTGTTCGCCGGAAAAACGCGCCGGAGACCCCGTCGACACCACCTCCGACCACCTCCCTCTCTCCCACGACCACCAGAGCCGACCACACTCCTCCCCCCTCGCCGCAGCCCCCTTTTCCAGCGACCCCGAGCCCTTCAGCCGACCAGCACCCTCGCCGCGCCTCCTGTTCACCGCCGGTGGGTCCATCGCCGTCGGGTCCGCCTTAGTTACCCCTGTTTCTCCTCTGTAAGCATCACTTTATTCCCTTTGATACAAACCCCGTTGATCTTGTTTATGTATCGTATTTCTAACTTGTTGCCGTTAACTTTTGCCGGAATCCGACCGTGCCGTCCGACGAACCCGACGCTCCAGCGAAGTCCCCTGGTCCGTGTGATCCCGTTGACCTCTGTTGGGACTCGATCCGTGGCCCGTGCTTCCGTATCGAAGTTTCTACCGACACCGCATCCGTGTTTCGGTTTACGGAACCGCCGAGGCAAGTATCCGAATACTTGCTTAACATGCTACAAACTTAATAATCATGGTACCTGTTATAACCGCACGACTTGATGATAATTATAATCATCCGTAACGATAAATCAATATAGTGGTTACTTGTAGTTAATCGGTATGCTATCAATTTCACACTTTAACTAATTAACCAATTGGCACATCATTGCTTAAATTGCAAGCTCATTCTTGTAACTATTATTATGCTGTAATTTAATGGTTTCATTGCTTCGTGTTAATAATACTGTTTTACCCTGGAAATTGTTGCACCCTAAAGACGATTGAACCTGTTAATAAGAGGATACAAACATCACTTCCGTTATACGGAATATTGTGATTAATTATTGTTTCATGATGCTGTCCACTATTGATCATATACCCGATTGCACCTGACACATGTTCTGACACACTGGACACAACACCCTGTACATATCGACTCTACCTGTGGAAAGTAACCTGACCTGTTACCTGATCTCATGCCTAATGCCGACAAACCTAACCATTCCTGCTGTCGACCCAGACAGACCTACGGTTACTTGACCTTGCGTCGGCATTAGTCCTCGACTACTGAATACCTGACTTGACATACATAGTTTGGGGGTATGGGGAAATCAAAGGTGAAACCGACTTGTAACTCAACAGTTCGTTACATTGTTCTGATCAGTCTTACGGGCTTGGCCGGTCCGGGAGTGATGATGCTGACATCACTCGTCTATCCTACTACACGTCTCGGACTCAGCCCCGAGGATCATGACCGTGGTCCCGGGCCCGCACGGGATACTATTGAGTTACATCGACGATTCATCAATTGGTTTCAAAGACTATAGAGTAGAAAACCTGATAGGACAGTTTAGTCACTACTGCACATTACCCGGTTCATGACTTCTTATTACTGCTTTATTCATGTTCATGCTTGCATTGTTTATTACATGTGTATGCTATATACTTGATATCATGACGCGCTGACGTCTGGGTTTTGCATGGCCCAGATTCCGTACCCTTGACGTCGACCGAGCAGGAGTACTTCAGCCAGCAGGCTGAACTGTGAGTTCTTGAGAGTTTAGTTTATTTATGTCATTTCATTTCCAGATGTGAGCCCGCATTATGGGACATACTGTTTATTCATTGTATTGGATCTTTAGCTTCCGCATTTATTGTTTATTGATTCTTGTTATTATGGATTTGGACATGTATTAGTTTAGTTTATTTTATGTTCTTGATATCTTTACAACCGTAATGTGACTGTGGATGGATACTTCCTACCCACAGGTAGCATGGTTGGCTGTGTCACGTGCCCAAATCTTGCGTACTCTGGGAAGCGGGGCGTGACATGGTTTTATGGTATCAGAGACATAGGTTAGTTGGGTTGACTCTTTGTAGTTGGGTATTGCACCCGATACACGAATCAGAATACCCTTGATTAGGAAACATGTCCTGCCACCTTGACAGTTTTACCGTTCTTGAATCATTCTTCCAGATTATGTCGACATGCAAACTTACTTTGCATTGTCAACTCGAAAGCCTAATTTCTTGTTATCTCTAGGACTTAGGCGACTTGGGTGGAGTTAAGTAATTGCGGCTATGATACCGCGGCATAGCTACAATGCAGCACTCTATTTAAGTATCTTGGAGTTCTAGCCTTGATCTATACTCGAAAACTATCATCATGCTAACGTTGGGTACTTTGATTTCCAGGAATATGGCCGATCAGAATTTGAAGATGGACCCAGGGCATGCGGTCTTAGCCGCCAGGCATAGAGTGATAAGGGGATTGCTGGAGAAACTAAAGGAACAACTCGAGCTGGAACCAGCACTTACAATGGACCCCACGTCCGTACGTAGACGCATTCCAGTGAACAGGCGCAACGTAGCACCAATGAAGAAAACCAGTATGGGTGATCGGAAGGGGAGCGTGATCTGTAGTTACTGCCACAAACCCGGACACGTGCGAAGGGAGTGTCGTTTGAGGCTGGGACTTTGTTTTAGATGTGGAGCGGCAGATCACACCGTTGATGCTTGTCCGTCGAAGCCTCGCACAAAGGATGATACACAGAGGCCTCCGCAGGGACCGTTCCAAGGACAGGAACCGCTTAATCAAGGACCACAGCAGGCTCAAGCGTTCGTGTTGACAACGGAAGAAGCTAAGATATCGGGAGAAGTGGTTTCAGGTAATTTACTCGTCCATGGTTTTCCCGCTTTGGCATTACTTAATTTCGGAGCACCCCATTGTTTATGTCATCCAAATTTATAACTACACACTCGATCACCTGCACGACCCTGTCTAGTTTCTGGGACATACACACTGGGAATGGGAAAATTATAGCTAGTAAGGAAGGTAGAGTTTGTACAGTTGTTGTTTACGGACGGGAGCTTTTTGCAGACTTCTTGGTGATAAATACGAGCAGTTATGAGGTTGTCTTGGAGATGGATTTTCTTGGCACTTTCCACGCCCGTATTGGCCGTAGGGTAAGGAAGGAAATTTCCAGATTCCCGGACATCCTAAGTTTACTTTCATTGGAGAAAGAAGTTCTGTCGGGCCAGTCGAGTTTAGGGCTAGGCCGACGAACAGTGTTCTTGCGGCTATGGTAGTGGAGAGTGATGAAGAGCCGGCAGTCGTCCGCGACATTATGGATGTGTTTGAAGACATTTCGGGCTTACCGCCGAAGCGAGATGTGGAGGTTGCGTCGACCTTACTCCTGGTGCAACGCCAGTATCAAAAGCTGACTATCCAATGGCACCAGTAAAGTTGGAGGGAGTTAAGAAACAAGTAAGTGAATTACTCGAGAAGGGATGGATTCGAAGCAGCAACTCACCGTGGGGAACTCCAGTTCTCTTAGTGGAGAGGAAGGATCGCACTGCCGACGCTGAGACAAGAGAAGATATTTGCGAAGATGAGTAAGTGGGAATCCTGGCTGGAAGAAGTGAAGTTTCTGGGGCATGTCGTGTCGGGCGATGGAATCGCCGTTGATCCCGAGAAGATTGCAGCAGTTCGAGATTGGCCTGTTCTAAAGAATGTTGCAGAGATAAGAAGTTTCCTTGGACTCGCCGGTTACTACAGAAGATTTGTGGAGAACTTCGCTCGTGTAGCTGAGCCGTTAACCAAGCTTACGCGTAAGGAGGTACCGTTTGTTTGGACAGATGGATGTGCATTGGCCTTCGAGACGTTGAAGCAGAAGTTGATAACCGCCCCTATTCTAACCGTACCGGATGATTCAGGAGGACTGGTGATTCACAGCGACGCATCTGGAAAGGGATTGGGATGTGTTCTGATGCAGAATGGGAAAGTCGTCGCTTACGCATCGAGACAGCTGAAGACTCATGAGCAGAACTATCCGACTCACGACTTGGAGCTTGCAGCCGTGATCTTCGCCCTGAAGATTTGGAGACACTACCTTCTGGGCGAGAGAGTTGAAGTCTTTACGGATCACAAGAGTTTGAAATATGTGTTCACTCAGAAGGAGTTGAACATGAGGCAACGCAGATGGTTGGAGCTGATGGCCGACTACGACCTTGATCTTAAGTACCATCCGGGAAAAGTTAACGTCGTGCCAGATGCGCTAAGTCGGTTACCAGCAATTCAGTTATTGACTGCACAGAAAGAGATCATTGAGGAGTTTCGGAGATTTGACTTGGAGGTTGTGCTACCGCGTGCTACAGGACAGTTGATGCAGTTACAAGTACAATCGTCCTTAGTTGAGAAGATTAAAGCGGCGCAATCGCAGGATCCTAGACTGCAAAAGTTTCGAGAGCAGGTTGGAGCCGGACTACGAACCGATCTACTGATCCATGAGGATGGTTCGTTGAGATATGGTAGCCGTCTTTGTGTGCCAAAAGGAGATGTGCGTGAAGAGCTTATGAAGGAGGCACACAGTTCAGCTTACTCTGTACATCCAGGAGGGACCAAGATGTACCGAGATATTCGACAGCATTTCTGGTGGGAAGGTATGAAACGGGAAATTGCTCGTTTCGTGGCTAGATGCTTGGTGTGTCAGCAAGTCAAGGCTGAACACCAAAGGGTTGCTGGTTTGTTGCAACCACTTCCGATTCCTCAATGGAAGTGGGAACATATAACCATGGATTTCGTGACGGCTTTACCGCGGAGTCCAAAGGGCAACAATGCAGTATGGGTGATTGTCGATCGGTTGACCAAGGCAGCTCACTTTATTCCGTTTCGGGTTGGTCAATCGACAGAGACTCTGGCAGAGCGGTACATGCAGGAGATTGTCAGATTGCATGGAGTGCCGGTAAGCATCATGTCCGACCGGGACACTCGGTTTCTGTCACACTTTTGGAGGAGTTTACAAGATAGTTTGGGGACTCGATTGAAGTTCAGCACAGCTTATCACCCCCAGACTGATGGACAATCAGAGAGAACGATTCAGACCCTTGAAGATATGTTGAGGGCTTGCATGTTAGACTTTAAAGGTTCTTGGGAAGATCATCTACACCTGGTGGAGTTTTCGTACAACAATAGCTTCCAAGCGACAATTCAGATGGCCCCGTTCGAAGCATTGTATGGTCGTAAGTGCCGTTCACCTGTATGTTGGGATGATGTGGGTGAACGAAGGCTGCTAGGGCCAGATTTAGTGGTACAGACAGTTGAGAAGGTGAATACAATCAGGAAGCACATGGAGGCAGCTCAAGACAGACAGAAGAGTTGGGCCGACACGTCAAGAAGACCTCTAGAGTTCGCCGTGGGCGATTTGGTATTCCTGAAGATATCACCGACTAGAGGGGTGATTCGCTTTGGAAGTCGGGAAAGCTTAGTCCCCGATTCGTTGGACCCTTCGAGATATTGGAGCGTGTCGGAGAGGTATCGTACCGGTTGGCGTTACCATCGTCATTGGCAGGAGTTCATGATGTGTTTCATGTGTCTCAACTACGGAGGTATGTTCGTGATGAGACCCATGTTTTGGATCACTCGGAGTTGACCGTTCGGGAAGACCTGACTTTTGAGGAGCGACCAGTCGAAATCAAGGATCGACGAGAAAAGGTTCTTAAGAATAAGGTTATCCCTCTTGTGCTAGTTTCTTGGGGTAACCGATCGCATGGAGAATCTACTTGGGAGCGAGAAGACGAGATCCGGCAGAAATTCCCTCATCTTTTCCAGTGATTAGTTATCTTGTATTTTGGGAATTTCGAGGACGAAATTCTTTTGTAGTTGGGTATGATGTAACACCCGAGCCCAATAATACTATGTATATTACTAGTTGAGGGTTATTTATTGCTATTTCCAATTTTCCTGATTTTCTGGCGTTTATTGCTAAATTTTACCCGGTTAAGTCATTTTGGCACATAACAAATTTTAACTCCTAAAATGAAATTTAAGATGTCCATGTTGGCCTACTCGTCGCCACTAGTCGCGTGGTAGCGTCCGCGTGTCGAGATTCCGTTCCGTTTGGCTAAACGGGCAAGTTTGGGCGACTACGCGCGCGTGCAAGTGTCCGACTTGGGGGCATGCATTTTAATCACTAAACACCTCTTTTCAAAATTTGGAACCCGCTTAAAATCTTATAATTTGAATTTGGAACATTTGGGCGCAAACCGGGCGCGATTTGGAAATGTTTCATTTCGCGCCAAAAAGGGCCCGTTTCAATTTAATATCTAAATATATATATCCTATTCAAATCTAATTTCCTTAACTAATTCCCCTCACAGATCCTACGCAATTCATTCTCAAATCTTTTTTATTCGTGATCAGCCAATCACGAGCTCTTACTTGAGCTCGTGGGCCCCGCTCCGGTTTCCTCATCTCTCTCTCTCTCTCTTCTCTCTAATCTCTCACTTTCTCTCTCCTATCCCTCTCTCCCTCCTCTATATTTAAACGCATGCAGCAGCCGCCTCCTCCCTTTAACCCACGCGACCACGAGAACCCATCACGAACCCTAGCCCTCGCGATCCCACCGCCGACTTCTCCGCGACTCCGCCGTCGCCGCCCTCGCCACCACGAGGCCGCCGCACCTTCCTCCCCTGTTCTCCGACGATCCCCGCGCCTACAACCCATCTCCCCGACGCCTCCACCTCCTCGAGGCCTCGCCGTCGACGCCGTCTCCGACCGTCGAAGCCTCCCACGACACCCTTGCACCCTCCTCGTCGAGACCTTGCCGTCACCCCCTCCTCCCTCGCCGGAAAAGCACACCCGACCCTTCACCCAACGCCTGCACCTTCCCTGTTCGCCGGAAAAACGCGCCGGAGACCCCGTCGACACCACCTCCGACCACCTCCCTCTCTCCCACGACCACCAGAGCCGACCACACTCCTCCCCCCTCGCCGCAGCCCCCTTTTCCAGCGACCCCGAGCCCTTCAGCCGACCAGCACCCTCGCCGCGCCTCCTGTTCACCGCCGGTGGGTCCATCGCCGTCGGGTCCGCCTTAGTTACCCCTGTTTCTCCTCTGTAAGCATCACTTTATTCCCTTTGATACAAACCCCGTTGATCTTGTTTATGTATCGTATTTCTAACTTGTTGCCGTTAACTTTTGCCGGAATCCGACCGTGCCGTCCGACGAACCCGACGCTCCAGCGAAGTCCCCTGGTCCGTGTGATCCCGTTGACCTCTGTTGGGACTCGATCCGTGGCCCGTGCTTCCGTATCGAAGTTTCTACCGACACCGCATCCGTGTTTCGGTTTACGGAACCGCCGAGGCAAGTATCCGAATACTTGCTTAACATGCTACAAACTTAATAATCATGGTACCTGTTATAACCGCACGACTTGATGATAATTATAATCATCCGTAACGATAAATCAATATAGTGGTTACTTGTAGTTAATCGGTATGCTATCAATTTCACACTTTAACTAATTAACCAATTGGCACATCATTGCTTAAATTGCAAGCTCATTCTTGTAACTATTATTATGCTGTAATTTAATGGTTTCATTGCTTCGTGTTAATAATACTGTTTTACCCTGGAAATTGTTGCACCCTAAAGACGATTGAACCTGTTAATAAGAGGATACAAACATCACTTCCGTTATACGGAATATTGTGATTAATTATTGTTTCATGATGCTGTCCACTATTGATCATATACCCGATTGCACCTGACACATGTTCTGACACACTGGACACAACACCCTGTACATATCGACTCTACCTGTGGAAAGTAACCTGACCTGTTACCTGATCTCATGCCTAATGCCGACAAACCTAACCATTCCTGCTGTCGACCCAGACAGACCTACGGTTACTTGACCTTGCGTCGGCATTAGTCCTCGACTACTGAATACCTGACTTGACATACATAGTTTGGGGGTATGGGGAAATCAAAGGTGAAACCGACTTGTAACTCAACAGTTCGTTACATTGTTCTGATCAGTCTTACGGGCTTGGCCGGTCCGGGAGTGATGATGCTGACATCACTCGTCTATCCTACTACACGTCTCGGACTCAGCCCCGAGGATCATGACCGTGGTCCCGGGCCCGCACGGGATACTATTGAGTTACATCGACGATTCATCAATTGGTTTCAAAGACTATAGAGTAGAAAACCTGATAGGACAGTTTAGTCACTACTGCACATTACCCGGTTCATGACTTCTTATTACTGCTTTATTCATGTTCATGCTTGCATTGTTTATTACATGTGTATGCTATATACTTGATATCATGACGCGCTGACGTCTGGGTTTTGCATGGCCCAGATTCCGTACCCTTGACGTCGACCGAGCAGGAGTACTTCAGCCAGCAGGCTGAACTGTGAGTTCTTGAGAGTTTAGTTTATTTATGTCATTTCATTTCCAGATGTGAGCCCGCATTATGGGACATACTGTTTATTCATTGTATTGGATCTTTAGCTTCCGCATTTATTGTTTATTGATTCTTGTTATTATGGATTTGGACATGTATTAGTTTAGTTTATTTTATGTTCTTGATATCTTTACAACCGTAATGTGACTGTGGATGGATACTTCCTACCCACAGGTAGCATGGTTGGCTGTGTCACGTGCCCAAATCTTGCGTACTCTGGGAAGCGGGGCGTGACAAGGGAGGTGGGACTTACGAGTTTAGAGATTAGAAAAGAGGGAGAGGGAACGGTAGGAGGCGTCGGTGCGTCGTTTCGTCGCCGGGAGCTCCTAGGGTCGTCGTCGGAATTTCCCGAGAGCTTTCACCTTTTGCTAACTTCAAATGCACACTAAATTTCTAGGGATTTTCTTGAGAGTTTTTTATCAGAATTTTGGAGTGAGGGGTGTGTGTGTTTAGGGGTTGTATTTATAGGGTAAGGCTAAGGTTTAAGGTAGGTGAAAGGTTGAATTGAAAAAATGTATTAAAATAGAGTAATTAGGGTTTTAAAGAGTTTCATGTACTGGTCTGTACATTTAAATTATACAGGAGTACAGGGGAGTCCAAGAGGCCCATCTTTTATGTTGGGGACTAGGCGGTCCGCCCGAGTCCGGCCGCCGGCGGCGGCCCGAGTCGGCCGAGTCGCCGGCCGGTTCGGCCTAGTCCGGCGGCCGTTGGCTTCTTCGACGCTCCATTTACTCCCTGGGACAGTTTGTTTATTTAGTGTAGTTGGGTTTTACGGGTTTAGCACATGTAGACTCTTGGAATTCTAAAATATTAAAAATAAAACAATATTAAAAATAATGTGAGGTATGGGATTTGAATTCTGGTGGGTTGGTTTAGCAGTGCAAGGTATTATCAATGAGGTACAAGCTCCTTCTTGCTATTAAAAAGCAAAATAAATTTATAAGTTGTGCTCAAGCAAAAATACCCCTTTCTGTATTTTTTGAAAAATTTGTACAGAAAGTTGTACAGGAAATTTAGGATTGTTATATTCAACCCTCCTTATAAAATTTTCGTCATCGAAATTTGTAAAAGGAAAGTGTAACAGATTCAGGGAAAGTTGGTGACTGGAGTACTGATAGTGTGTGAAGAATAACAAAGAGGTGCAAGGGTTTGAGAATGTGAAAGTGAATTACTAGTGTCATCTTGGTCAACTGTCTCGGCTTCTACGGCTCCTAAGGTGGAGGCTTGGCGTCTCGGCATATTTTTTCTGTGTATGCCGGTACATCGATGCCTGACTGGGTAGAGGTGGTCCAGGTGGAGGTGGTGCTGGGAGTGCAAGACGAGGTGCAGGAGTCTGGATAGCTGGCCGCTGCGGGTAGTTGGCGGGTGTGTGGGCGGAGTTGCGTCTATAGGGACAGTTTCCAATTCTATGATCGGATGTGCCACAAACTAGGAACAGGCCTTTTGCGCGCCTACAGTCCTTCCACAAGTGTCCCTTTCTCCTGCAGCAGTAGCAGAAGTCTAGACTCGACTGGTTAATTGCTTCTTTCTGTCTATTGGGTTCAGAAGGTTGTATAGGGTAGGCTCCTCTTTCCATCTGGGTGGCAGAGCGCTTTATACCGGCTGCTTCTGCTTCTGATCGGTTCACTAATATAGCAGTCTGCTGCTGCAGTCCAACCAGGAGGCTTCGGATTTCTTCAAGCAGAACCATCTGCTCGTTGAGCGGAGCAGGGACGGCAGGTGTGAGTGGTAGTGGTGGAGTGTTGTTGAAGTTGGTGCTGGTGTTGTTTGGGGAATCCATAACCTTGAAAGAAAATTTTTGGTTAGGACAGATTCAAAGTACATGATTCAAAGAATATGAAATGATAAGATTCAAGAAATATGGATTGTAAAGAATGTTTTAGTTGCCGGTTCTTGTGTTATATTGCTTAGGTTGTTCACGCAGAACAGAACTGCATGGTAGTGTTCCATACAACTCTGACCTGCATGGGCCACCAACAAAACCTGTCACACCCCGCTCCTAGTGTATGGGCAGACGGACGCGACGAGGGCGCTATGTATTTTCTCTGAAATAAATACGCTAAGCGTATCTAAGCAATATAAATGAAATGCACAAGAGACAAAGGATATAAGTGAACAACAACTTTATTTATTAACATTCTTTTTACAATATATGGAAAAGTAAATACAACTGAATGAAAGCAATGCCTAAACATTAGCATAACAGAAATGAAAAGTACTGAAATAAAAATGTGTACAATGAAGCTAGAGCTCTGGGTCGTAGGCAAGCTAGTCCAAGTCTTCACTAGTAGGTTCGATATCCTGAGTGTTCAGATCACCTGACAACATTCCAAAGAAGAAAGAGAAGGAATGTCGTCAGCGAACAATCGCTCGGTAAGTCCTAAAGATAAGGGAGAAATAGAATAGACAGAAAGAGAAAATAGCTTTTAAAGTTGTATAATATGGTTAACGCTATTGTTTGTAGTTTGGTACAGAAGGAAGCCAGTGTATATGAGAGGAGCCTCTATATGCCAGAGATTAGAGCAAACGGAAGTACAAGGAACCGTTATGCCACGGTACAACAACAGAAGAATATAGGTTAGGTGTCTTAATCTTGCAGTCTCGTGCCACTTCTAACACCTTCCGTACCAATCTACCCCTTAAACCCCGCGAAATCTTGATTGTATTATTGTATTGTTTGAATTGTATTGCAACTTGTATTGTCTTGTAATATAAATTGTATAATTGGATGACTTGCCGAAACCATGATATCAGTAAATGGATGTAACTGGAGAATCATGGATGTAACCGGAGAATTATATAAATGGAAGTATATCTGTAACAGCCCTATTTGAATGCAATAATTCAAGAGTTTATCAAGATTCTTTTCCCATAATTTTTGAATTTTTAGTTGGCCTCTAAAATATTTTAATTTAGATTTTTTTCTCTGTAAACAATTTTGATATGGAAAATATTCAGATTTTATATTATATAAATAATTTCTTAGTGACAGCAAAATAACATTTTGCGTATCTGTTACTGTTAAAATGAGAACAAGAAAATCTGCACCGAATCTTTAAAATACGACCAATTAAAGATATGCATCTTTATACATATATTTATACACAAAACAAAATCTCTCTCCATCTCTCAAACCCGCATCTCCCCCCCCCTCCGCTGCTCATTAAGTCCCTCACCCACAAAAACCCTAACCCTAGTCGTCGCCACCATCGCCGCCGCAGACCCCGACCCCTCCTCTCCTCCATCAACGCCGCGACCCTCTCCTCCCTCCTTCGCCTTCGCCCTCGCTCTCGTCCTCCTCTCGTCGACGCCGCCTCCATCCCTCGCGCGGCCACAACCCCGATCTCCTCATCTCGTCCCATCACCGTAGCCTTCGTCCCTTCGCACGCCCATCTCCGACTCCACCACAACCTCTAGCGACCTGCACAGAGCCCTCGACGTCGCCGCAGCCCTCGTCTTCGCCCCGTCGCTGCTCCCATCACCCAGATCTCTACATCTCCCTGCAACAACATCATCCCTGTCCTTCCATCGTCAGATCTGAACCCTAGCAATAGCAACTGCCACGATTTCCCCCTGTAAGCACTCCTTGATCCTTGTTTCTTTTTTGAAAAAAAGGAAATAAATAAATAAATAAATAAAATGGTAGGAAATCAGTGAACAATTTGAAAGGGGAAAATTAGTATCAAAACCTTAAATTGAGATAATTTTGTTTTGGTTGTGTGACAATTTTTATGTAGATATTTATAATTTAATCGATGAAAATTTATCTAGGTGGATCGTATAACTCAGATCCCAAGTCGCACCTTAGCTGAGTTCGTGCCCGCATTTCGTATATCTTTTTCGTGATCGTTAACCTCAGGCAAGTACTCTTGCCTTTTCTTTATGTGATGCTATGACATGATTACTATGCACAAGAATCCTTTTTTCATGCTTTATACACATTCGAGGCTCTTGTTGATTTACTTGTATAGAACACCTTGATCTGACATGCCAATTCATGAACCTTATTATTTATTTTTTTAAGTGAAATCATTAATTAGAATGCTGGACTACATGTCATGACACAATCTATACTGTTTACAAGTTTTATTTCTATACAATTACCATACCTCAAGTTCCTGTCTTTTCAGCATTCTTAATTAGTGATTTTAATCTTTACCATAGCAACTATACATACGTGGGTGTTGGGGTAGTTTGAGTGTGCGTTGTACAACAGGATCTCAGGAGTCCCATGCCGGCAGCTCGTACCGGGCTATACCGGTCACATGTTTACAGCTCGTACCGGGCTATAGCGGTCTCATGATTACAGCTCGTACCGGGCTATAGCGGTCTCATGATTACAGCTCATACCGGGCTATAGCGGTCTCATGATTATAGCTCGTACCGGGCTATAGTGGTCTCTTGTTCATTCCACAGTTGGGCCCGTGTTTCCTAGCCCCTGGGGCACTACTCTTGGGTTAGGAATACTCCTGCAAAGGTTGACGCACACACTCAAGCTTACGATAGGATATTTTACCTTTTAGTGACCAGTTAGGTTATGATCTGATCCCTTACATACATGTTTCATAGTGTTAGTGCATTTAATTATTTATATACATGTTGTTCTTGTCCACCGGGCTTCACTTTTATATATTCTTGTTATTATGCTACACACTCTTTATACGTTGAGTACTTGCTGGGATGTTCTGACATCCCTGAGATTTGCCATCTCAGGTTTAGAGATAGATCTGCAGGCTGAGCAGGATCAGAGCGGCTACCAGGACTTTGCTGAAAATTAGTAATCGTAGGTTTATTTTCCTTTACTTTTAGCTTTTAGCATGTGCGCCCTTATGGGACATTAGGACTTTTGTATCTCTTTCGGATCTTATTTTATTCCGAATCTTTTGTTTTGGATCTTTAATTGCATCAATTATCTAGTGGACCCATTTTTAGGATTTCTTGTACTTTCATTGCAGCATGATTAGGTTCAGTCAATATAGATTGAATAGATTGATTATATGGATTCATGGATTCATATTGAATTGTAGTTTGTAGATTGTACTTGAATCATATTCAAGTCAGATTATTAATATGAGACTCAGTCTGAGTCAGAACAATTAGAAAGGAAAATTTAAGTCCTGAATTAGGTTTTGATGTTATCGGTAACCGCTGCACATGGGCTGCAGGATTTATGTCTTTTTCAAAGACGATTACCGTATTGATAACACCGTTTGTTAAGTTGTCTACCTTAAAATAGGCAAGCACCCGCTTCTCCGGTTCCCCGAGGCTCAAGAGATTGGTCTCGCTTAAACCTATGTTTACTAGGGTCCTTATTGTAATTTATAAAACTCGAGGGGGTTATATGTAAAAATACTTTTGTATAATTTTCAAAATACATCTCAAGTATTTTATTTTCGTCTTTAGAGTTTTCATAAATGTAGATATTATATATGTGATATTTCTAGTGAATAAACCTATTTTTCATAATACATGGTATTTAATTGTAATATTGAACTTGTATGGATTTCATGGTATTTTAATGTAAAGTGAGTCTTGTGATTTTAGAAAAGTTGGAATATTTATAATATATCAAAAATAGATATTTTGATCATGCATATATATATATATATATATATATATATATATATATATATTTATAAAAATAATTTTAATTTATTATTTTCTAGAAATATCATTTTCTTAAGATATTTGTATTTTAAATCTCTCGAGACCGAATGCTCCTTGCGGAGGTCTGCATCTCGCACTACTAAGCCCGAGGATATGCAATAATCCGTACCATCCTGAACGGATTCCCCAAAATGGGTTGTAGCGGCGCTTTGCAAAGATTTGTATTAAATACGTATCTTGTAGAAAACGGTTTTAACAGTTAAGGGTATTAATATGTAAAGATTCGTTTTCCCGTATTCTATATTTCCGAAAGGTATTGTGCTATGTTGAATATGAGTGTGTGAGGATGTAGGTCATTACCTCGTGTTCTACTTAAAGGTATAGCAAGATTGCGACGTTTTAATGTCGAATTTAAACTACATGGTATTTTAGTGAAAAAGTAAGATAACAATTGAAATAGAAATCTTTTTGATATGGAACTTGTTCAATATGACTTGTTAATATTTAATAGTCAACATGTAAGAGTTTGGTATGATTGCATTTAAGAGAAGGTTGAATTTTTAGGAAGAACCGAATCGGAAATCAGATTAACTCTGATTCCGTCGGGTTTTATTAAAAGAAGTTTTAAGACTAGAGAATAGAAGAGGGATGTGGGACTTACGGGTTTAGAGATTAGAAGAGAGGGAGAGGGAACGGTAGGAGGCGCCGGTGCGTCGTTTCGTCGCCGGGAGCTCCTAAGGTCGTCGTCGGAATTTCGCCGGAGTTTTCGCCTTTTGCTAACTTCAAATGCACACTAAACTTCTAGGGATTTTCTTGAGAGTTTTTTATCAGAATTTTGGAGTGAGGGTGTGTGTGTTTAGGGGTTGTATTTATAAGGTAAGGCTAGGGTAGGTGAAAGGTTGAATTGAAAAAATGTATTAAAATAGAGTAATTAGGGTTTTAAAGGGTCTCAGGTACTGGTCTGTACATTTAAAGTGTACAGGAGTACAGGGGAGTCCAAGAGGCCCAACTTTTATATTGGGGACTCGGCGGTCCGGCCGGCGGCGGCGGCCCGAGTCGGCCGAGTCGCCGGCCGATTTGGCCGAGTCCGGCGGTCGTTGGGTTCTTCGACGCTCCATTCACCCCCTGGGATAGTTTGTTTATTTATTGTAGTAGGGTTTTATTGGTTTAGCATGTGTAGACTCTTGGAATTCTAAAATATTAAAAATAAAACAATATTAAAAATAATGTGGGGTATGGGATTTGAACTCTGGTGGGTTGGTTCAGTAGTACAAGGTATTACCAATGAGCTACAAGCTCCTTCTTGCTATTAAAAAGCAAAACAAATTTATAAGTTGTGCTCAGCCAAAAATACCCCTTTCTGTATTTTTTGAAAAATTTGTACAGAGTTGTACAGAAAATTTAGGGTTGTTACATTCTACCCTCCTTATAAAAATTTCGTCATCGAAATTTGTAAAAGGAAAGTGTAACAGATTCAAGGAAAGTTGATGACTGGAGAACTGATAGTGTGTGAAGAATAACAAAGTGGTGCAAGGGTTTGAGAATGTGAAAGTGAATTACTAGTGTTATCTTGGTCGACTGTCTCGGCTTCTACGGCTCCTAAGGTGGAGGCTTGGCGTCTCGGCACATTTTTTCTGTGTATGCCGGTACATCGATGCCTGACTAGGTAGAGGTGGTCCAGGTGGAGGTGGTGCTGGGAGTGCAAGACGAGGTGCAGTTTTCTGGATAGCTGGCCGCTGCGGGTAGTTGGCGGGTGTGTGGGCTAAGTTGCGTCTGTAGGGACAGTTTCCAATTCTATGATCGGATGTGCCACAAACTAGGAACAGGCCTTTTGAGCGCCTACAGTCCTTCCACAAGTGTCCCTTTCTCTTGCAGCAGTAGCAGAAGTCTGGACTCGACTGGTTAATTGCTTCTTTCTGTCTATTGGGTTCAGAAGGTTGTATAGGGTAGGCTCCTCTTTCCATCTGGGTGGCAGAGCGCTTTATACCGGCTGCTTCTGCTTCTGATCGGTTCACTAATATAGTAGTCTGCTGCTGCAGTCCAACCAGGAGGCTTCGGATTTCTTTAAGCAGAACCGTCTGCTCGTTGAGCGGAGCAGGGACGGCAGGTGTGAGTGGTAGTGGTGGAGTGTTGTTGAAGTTGGTGCTGGTGTTGTTTGGGGAACCATAACCTTGAATTAAAATTTTTGGTTAAGACAGATTCAAAGTACATGATTCAAAGAATATGAAATGATAAGATTCAAGGAATATGGATTGTAAAGAATGTTTTAGTTGCTGGTTCTTGTGTTATATTGCTTAGGTTGTTCATGCAGAAAAGAACTGCATGGTAGTGTTCCATACAACGCTGATCTTTATGGGCCACCAACAAAACCTGTCACGCCCCGCTTCCCACTGTACGGGCAGAGGGATGCGACGAGACCGCTACGTATTTACTCTGAAGTCAAGGTATTACCAATGAGCTACTACCCCGCTTCCCAGTGTACGGGCAGACAGACTTTTGGAATTCTAAAATATTAAAAATAATGTGGGTATGAGATTTGAACTCTGGTGGGTTAGTTCAGTAGTGTAAGGTATTACCAATGAGCTACAAGCTCTTTCTTGCTATTAAAAAGCAAAACAAATTTATAAGTTGTGCTCAGGCAAAAATACCACTTTATGTATTTTTTCAAAAATTTGTATAGAAAGTTGTACAGGAAATTTAGGGTTGTCAGCAGCTACCCTGCTCGGCTTTCCCTGGCTGGTAGTTCCCTACCCCGCGACGCCAGGGATCGAGGCCCTCACCAAGAGGCAGCCCAGCAGCTACCCTGCTTGGCTATCCCTGGCTGGTAGTTCCCTACCCCGCGACGCCAGGGATCGAGGCCCTCACCAAGAGGCAACCTAGCCTGGTAGTCCCTACCCCGCGACGCCAGGGATCGAGGCCCTCACCAAGAGGCAGCCCGGCAGCTACCCTGCTCGGCTATCCCTGGCTGGTAGTTCCCTACCCCGCGACGCCAGGAATCGAGGCCCTCACCAAGAGGCAGCCCGGCAGCTACCCTGCTCGGCTATCCCTGGCTGATAGTTCCCTACCCCGCGACGCCAGGGATCGAAGCCCTCACCAAGAGGCAGCCCAGCAGCTACCCTGCTCGGCTATCCCTGGCTGGTAGTTCCCTACCCCGCGACGCCAAGGATCGAAGCCCTCACCAAGAGTCAGCCCAGTAGCCGCCCTGCTCGGCTATCCCTGGCTGGTAGTTCCCTATCCCGCGACGCCAGGGATCAGAGCCCTCACCAAGAGGCAGCCCAGCAGCTGCCCTGCTCGGCTATCTCTGGCTGGTAGTTCCCTACCTCGCAACGCCAAGGATCGAAGGCCTCACCAAGAGGCAGCCTAGCAGCTACCCTGCTCGGCTATCCCTGGCTGGTAGTTCCCTAGCCCACAAGACCAGGGATCTAAGCCATCGCCAAGAGGCACCGGGCAGCAACCTTGCTCGGCCCATCCTTAAGAATCAAAAGTCTTCACAAGAGGCAACCGGGCCCGCCCTTGCTCAGTTATCCCTGGCTGGTAGCTCCTAACCCCACAACGCCAGGGATCAAAGCCCTCGCCAAGAGGCACCGGGCAGCAACCCTGCTCGGCCCGTCCTTAGTAGGCCTCTTACGGCCCCTCCCGCGCTAAGGATCAAAAGCCCTCGCAAGAGGCAACCGGGCCCGCCCTTGCTCGGTTATCCCTGGCTGGTAGCTCCTAACCCCACAACGCCAGGGATCAAAGTCCTCGCCAAGAGGCACCGGGCAGCAACCCTACTCGGCCATCCTTAAGGATCAAAAGCCCTCGCAAGAGGCAACCAGACCCGCCCTTGCTCGGTTATCCCTGGCTGGTAGCTCCCTACCCTACGATGCCAGGGATCAAAGCCTTCGCCAAGAGGCAGCCGAGCAGCTACCCTGCTCGGTCCGTCCTTAGTAGTCCTCTCACGGCCCCTCCCGCGCTAAGGATCAAAAGCCCTCGCAAGAGGTAACCGGGCCCGCCCTTGCTCGGTTATCCCTGGCTGGTAGCTCCCTACCCCACGACGCTATAGATCGAAGCCCTCACCAAGAGGCAACCGAGCAGCTACCCTGCTCGGTCATCCTTAGCGGGTAACGTCTTGCCCACCGACGCTGAGGATCTGAAGCCCTCCTCACGAGACCGCCGAGTTCCTTCTTGCTCGGCGCCTCCCCAGTGGGCAGCCTCCTGCTCATCAGACGCTGAGGATCTGAAGCCCTCATCGCGAGACCGCCGAGTTTCTTTCTGCTCGGCGCACCTCCAGCGGGCAGCCTCCTGTCCATCAGACGCTGAGGATCTGAAGCCCACATCACGAGGCCGCCGAGTTTCTTCCTGCTCGGCGCATCCCCAGCGGCCAGTCTCCCGCCCATCAGACGCTGAGGATATGAAGCCTACGTCGCGAGGCCGCCGAGTTTCTTCCTACTTGGAGCATCCTCAGCGGGCATCCTCCTGCCCATCAACGCGGTGGGTCCAAAGCCCTCCTCGCGAGGCCGCTGAGTAGCTTCCTGCTTGGCGCGTCCGCAGCGGGTAGCTTCCTACCCTACAAAGACACGGATCCAAGACCCGCCGAATAAACTCATACTCAACGCGCGATCAGCGCCTCAACTCCGGCAAAGGGAGGTTACTGACCTTCCCACATTCGTCCTTCGTTCGACTCATACTTGATGCGTGACAACAAGAACGCCGTGTCGTCCCCGAACAATCCACCACGAGAAATTATCAGCGTCAAGCCGCACAGAAAGAACCAAACAGTCCACTCACGACCCGACCCATAAATGGTCGGGACGAGAGTTGGGGGCTAATGATGATGCTCGATATCGGTGATCTTCCAGATCATGACACGTGGCAGGTGACGTGTCCCAAAGCTCACAAGAAAGGACCTACAGTGGCCGACCAGACCACTCCTATGCCCGTCCTACAAGCAAACGCCGGCTCACCTCCGAGCCCCCGTGCATAATTGACCTCCTCGGCCTCCCAGCTCGTCTCCGGGCTACCGCAGAACCAAGATACCTCGGCTCTCCCGCTCGTTCGCGAGCTCTCCCGCCGAGGTCATCTTCCCCGGTCTCATCGACCGACCAACGGCACCACTCACAGGCGCAACCGCCATCCCGCGAATCTCGCCATGCGCGAGATATCCGCCGCCACATCCCACGTTTCACGCCATCACGATCCCCCATTAACGAGCCTGTCTCGCCATTAATGCGGGATCCCGCCCATCACGCGGGCGTGACGTCGGGAGCGTAACGGCCGGCGTGATTCTTGCGCCTGCCTGCCTGCTGCCACCGCTACATAAACCCCTCCTTCAGACGGTTCAAGTAAGCCATTTTTATTCCACTAAGCCGTTACTCTGCTCGGATTTCCTCTCTAACTTGACCGTCAGAGGGTCCTCGGTGGTACAACCACCCTGGGACTTCCTCTCTAACATGACACGTGATCCTAAGCACTTCAGATCTCATATAAATACATTGAAAAATGTTTTATACTGGGAGTTTGAAAAGAGAAAATAACAAATCTAGGTGAAATTAAGCAAAGAAGATATGAACCCAGGAGAATAAAACGGAACAGTTAGGTACGAACAAAGATTACCATCTGCAGTTAGAATCTTTAGGGAGAACACGAGCAATATTTTGACTAGTTTTACCATCTTCCATATGCTGAAAACTCATTATTTTCTCAACTGAGGTTTTTGTCTCAAGAATTTAGCAATCATGCAAATATGTAAAAGTAAAAATAAAATGGGTTTCTACATGGCACCTCAAATTCTCGTGTGTTAATTTTTTTTTATAAAAGATACTCCTAGCCGTATTATTTTTAGTTTTTTCTTGTTCCCGCGAATTTTTCCTTTAATATGTTCCATCCAGCACTTAGCCCGCCAATAAGTCGACTTACGATTAATTTCTAATCATGTGAAGATTATTGCCTTCATATTCTCTATTTAATTGCCACCAAATGCAGATTTTTTCCCATTCTCAGTATATAAAAACACTAAGGTTAAAAGGAAGAAAAGTAAGATAGAATTTGAAGAGGGATATTAACAAAGATATCTAAATAATATAAGGGTGATAAGGAAGTTCTAATAATTTGAGCTAAAAAACCAAACATACCACTTGTTAGTCAATTGAGACTTTTCGATAAAAATAAAACCTTTGAAACTAAAACATTTTCGCAGGATTTTACTAGAACTAGAACCTTCTCAGAGGATTCAAGAACTAAACTAGAACTGAAAATTGAAACTATTTAGATTATTTTATTTTTGTTCGTGAAGTTTAGATTATACATTTAAGTTCAATAGAAAATATTTAATTATTTCTAAATGGTTTGCGAGATAAAAAATTAATTTATTGTTTTAATTTTAGAAAATGAGATTGGTGTATACTGATAAAACATAATTAAGCCTACCTTTCTTAGCTTGATAAAATTAGGGTTACATACATTATTAATAATTTTTATTTTTTCTGCTTAATTTTGGATGTCTTTAAATTACATGAATTTAAAAGAGATCGGAAAGTTTTGTGTTCAATCAATTGGATTTGGTCGATAAAAAAAGGGATAAAAAATATTTGAAAGCTTACGGAAAGAAAATGAAGGAGGAGGGGGAAAGGGAAAGGGAAAGGGAAAGGGAAAGGGAGGGGAGGCTAGAGTTTGATAGTTCTGATTTTTAATTTTTGTTCCATCCAAATAGGTGGGATAAGTTTTAAGGGTGGAACATTCATTTTGTATGTGAAAAAGATATAGTTAGAACATTTTTTCTTCTAGTTCCAGTTCCAGTTCCATTCATTACTAACACCAAATTTAGAACTTTAAGTTCCAGTCCTGACTAACACTAAGTAATATATTGTCCCAATATTTTTCAGCTCTGATGATGCTCAGTACTGAAAACTCCCCAGATCATGACACGTGGCAGATGACGTGTCCCAAGGCTTATGGGAAAGGAGCAAGAACGGTACATTGAAGGAATACCCCGGGCCTTCGACCCGAGGATGTTCTCGACCTTCGATGACCTCCCAGAACACTCCTGTGCTCGTCTTACAAATAACCATTGGCTCACATCCGAGCCTTCCTACACGCTGGGCCTCTTCAGCCCTCCCAGCTCGCCTCTAAGCTATCAAAGAACCAAGCTTGCTCGGCCTCCCGCTCGCCTCCGAGCCTCCCGACGAGCTCAGCTTCCTCGGTCTCATCGACCGACCCAGAGCACAGATCATAAGCGTCCCGGACATGGCTCCGAGAATCTCGCCATACGCGAAATATCCGCCACCCCACGATCCCGCGCCCACGCCATCACGTTCCCCCGTTAATAGGCGTATCTCGCCATTAATGGAGGATCCCGCCATTCGTGCAGGCGCGGCTCTAAGGGCGTAACGGCCGGCGTAAATCTCGCACCCGCCAGCCCATGGCTACCACTATATAAACCCCCTCTCAGACGACTCAGGTAAGGCAATTCCAATCTAATAGGCCGCTACTCTGCCCAAATACCTCGACTAACTTGATCGTCGGAGGGTCCACGATGGTACAACAACCTCGGGACTTCCTTGTAGGTAGCTCGGCCTCACCCCAAACCAAGCCCACTGAGATCCACACGCTTCAGGAGGCAACCCTCAAATCCAATCTCAACCATTCATCAACACCCGCGACAGATCAACGGAAGACAACATCTGAAGGAGATCCAGACCTCCATCAGTTGGCGCCGTCTGTGGAAAATTCGAAAGTTCCACTCAATGAAAGTTGATCTTTCGATCTCGAATTCACGACGAGTGATCACCACGACGATCCAAGCACTAGCCGCCGCCCTCCTCACAACTTGGGCGTGGACGGATCATCTCCTCCCCCGAATGTCGTTCATACCCTGTTTTCCCGAATCGACAAGCTCGCGTCTATTGTGGATGCCCTCATCCGTGTCCAAACGACGGGACGAGTGCCCCAGGTCGCCGCTCCCCCACCTCGGGATCGAGACCTCCACAGAGGGGGAGAAAACACTGCCCACGCTGGCACGACCGAATAACGCCTCGCTATTTCCGGCGGCCATAGATCCCCCGTGGCGACCAATTCAATGACCCGCTGGGCGTCTCAGAGCTCCACGCCGAGGTCTCATGAAAAAGCACCCTGCCCTGAGGCCCATCGCGCTCATGTCCCTCCCGAGGAGGTGTCGGTCAGCTCGCCTGCTCCCAGACATGGCCAGCGCCCTCTCCCTTGACAGGGTCATGCGAACGAGACTCACCACGGTAGCTCGAGGACAACCTCGTCAAGGGACCCGAGGAACCTCATAGAACGGAATCAGAACCGCGGTCAGGTGCAGGCCACAAGTAGGGGGGTCATCATAGTCACAAATTCGTCGTTCGGGTATAATTCAGCGAGGTCGAAAATTCGGATTCAGAGAACTATTCGGAAAAAATCGGCAGGTATTCGGGAAAGATTCGGTAAGTGTTCGGGAAATGTTCGGGAAGGATTTCGAGTAAGAAATTAATATACGAGACGCTATGTTTTGATTTTGTGAATTATTTACTGTTTTTTGAATTATTCGCTGTTTTTTGACATAATTCGGGAATAATTCGCGAATTATTCGGCCCGCCGATTAATTCGGCGATTAAGTCGGCTGATCAAAAATTCGCGAATTATTCGTGAATTCGGCGAATAATTCGCGAATTATGTGACTATGGGGGTCATCATTCCGATTGTGCCGAATCATCGGGATACCACGACCGACTCGATGCCCTCAAAAAGAGGATCGAGGGTATACATCGGGAGAGTCGCCCTTCAAGCGAGGGGGCTAGATATACCGCCGACTCGCTCATGAAGCCCTTCACAGAAGAGCTGCTCGTTGTCCGCGTCTCCTCCAGGAACAAGCCTCCAAAGGTGTCCCTCTTCGACGGAAAGCCTGACCCGAAAGACCACTTGGACGCGTTCATGGCGGGGATGAGCCTCCAGGACAACTCTGACGTCGTCCAATGTCGAGCGTTCCCTACCATTCTCATCCGCACTGGACTAGATTGGTTCCGAGGACTCACGCCTCGCTCCATCTCTACCTTCGATAAGCTGGCCGCCCAATTCCTCGGCCATTTCGTCAGGAACAGACGGCAGAAGCGGACCATCGACCACCTCTTCACTATAAAGAGCAGGGACAAGGAATCTTTCAAAGGATACATCACCCGCTTCTACAATGCTCTTCTTGAGGTCCCAGAGCACCAAGACGAGACGGTCATCACGACCCTTAGGTCGGGTCTTAGGCACAAGGAGTGGCTCCGCTCTTTTGCATTAGCACAACCTAAGACCATGGCCGAGGTAAAAGCCTGGACCGAGCGAGAGATCCAGCTTGAGTCTGAGGTAAACGCGAACCTACCCCGGACCGACCAAACCGATCAAAAGAAGATAGCCAGAGAAGAGAAAAAGAAGATTGACCGGCCAAAGCCATACTCCCCGAAATTCCAGGAGTATACCCCACTCAATATCTCCCAAACAGAGCTGTTGGAGGAGGCGAAGGGCGAGAGATCCTTCAAACTCCCCCCGGTCAACAATAGGGCGGCCAAACGGACACGGGGCCCTTACTGCGCCTTCCACAGGTCGCAAGGACACCCTACTGAGAACTGCAAACAGCTCCGAGACTACATCGAGAAGTTAATTCGCTCGGGGGCACCTGGCGAAATACTTGCGGGAAAAGCGACAAGCAGACCGAGAGCAAGAGCACCGTCCCCCTCCCGGCGAATTGACGATCATCCAAATCATGGTCGTATCAGCGGGGGGTGTGCCTGGGGTCGGCGAAACTCGACGCCTCCTGCCGATCGAAGGGAAAAGCAGCCAGCCCATGAAGAGGACCAAAGCAGCCGAGCCCATCACCTTTACCGACGAGGATCTCCACGGGATATCCTTGCCTCACAACGATCCCCTGGTGATTATAGCACGGGTCCACCACTACGAGGTTCAAAGGATACCGGTCGACTCGGGAAGTTCGGCAGACATCCTTTTCTACGACTGCTTCCTACGTATGAGGCTTAGCCCGTCAGACCTGAGGCCGACCACCCACATCCTGTCAGGGTTTACCAACCACTCCATCCCGGCGGAAGGAGTGGTCACCCTCCTACCTAACATCGGGGAGGCAGGCCGTACACGTAGCGTACCTGTGGAGTTCATCATCGCCAGAATTCCATCGGCCTACAATATCCTCCTGGGACGCCTGACGCTAAACTCCCTCTGGGCCCAGATATCGACTTACCACCTCGCAATCAAGTTTCCACTCGACCAAGGCGGAATAGGCCGGGCCTACGGGAACCAGCAAACCGCAAAGATTTGCTTCACAGCGACATCTATGCCCGAGGAGCGAAGCGTTGACCTTGAAAGCACGGAGGATTACAGGAGGTCCTTGGATACTAGGGAAGAGCAAAAAGAAATCCGAGGTGCCCCGGTGGAGCCGCTAACAGAGGTTCCCCTCGTCGAAGGGGACAATGAACGAACCGTCTAAATAGGGTCACTCTTAATAGGGGCCCGGCGCGACGACCTGGTCCGCTTCCTCATAGAGAACTCGGACGTGTTCGCTTGGGCGCCCGCCGACATGCCCGGGATCAACCCCAAAGTGATATCACACAAGCTCGGGGTCGACCCGATGGTCCGACCCGTCAGGCAGAAGAAACGAAGTTTCGCCCCGATCAAACAAAAGACAATCGAGGACGAAGTTGACAGGTTGCACGCAGCCAACTTCATTCGAAACGTGGCCTACTCTGAATGGCTGGCGAATATGGTAATGGTTAAAAAGGCGAACGGGAAGTGGCGCATGTATGTCGACTTCACCGATCTCAACAAGGCATGCCCAAAAGACAACTATCTCCTCCTTAGGATAGATCAGCTCGTCGACAGCTCGGAAAGCCACAAGTTACTCAGCTTCATGGATGCTTTCTCCGGCTACAACCAGATCCGTATGAATCCGGCAGACGAAGAACTCACCGCATTCACAACGGACCGGGAGTATATTGCTATAAAGTAATGCCCTTCGGCCTCAAAAACGCCGGGACTACATACCAACGCTTGGTCAACAGGATGTTCAAACCACAGATCGGGAGGAACATGGAGGTTTACGTTGACGACATGCTCGTTAAATCAACCTCGTCAGAGGAGCACGCCAAATATCTTGGCGAGACTTTCGACGTCCTCCGCAAATACAAAATGAAGCTGAATCTCGCCAAGTGCGCGTTCGGGGTCACTAGTGGAAAGTTCATCGGATTCATGGTTACCCACCGAGGAATCGAGGTTAACCCGGAGAAAATCAGCGTCATCCTCAACATGGTCGCGCCAAAGACCAACGTCAAAATCATGTGGTTCACGGGGAGGGTAGCCGTCCTGAGTCGTTTCATGTCAAGATCCGGGGAAAAATGCCTCCTATTCTTCAAAGCCCTGAGGAAGATCCCAAGGTTCGAATGGTCGGAGGAGTGTTAGACCGGTTTCAAACTAGAAAATGCACCTGGCGACTCCTCCACTAATCACCCGGCCGGTTGAAGGAGACGAGCTATCGCTATATCTAGTGGTGTCCGATCAAGCTGCAGGCACGATGCTCGTTCGAGAGGTCGAAGGAGTCCAGAGGCCGGTCTACTATGTAAACCACGTCTTTAAGGATGCGGAAACATGTTGCCCAGCCATAGAGAAGATTGTCCTGGCGTTTATAGTGGCCTCAAGGAAACTACGAAACTACTTCCAGACACACACCATCCTCGTTCTCACCGAGCGCCCTTTAGGGGCTATTCTCGCCTCCTCCGAGTCTTCTAGTCGTTTGGAGAAGTGGAGGTGGGAGTTGTCCCAATTCGACATCAAGTACCGCCCGAGGCAGGTTATCAAGGCACATGTCTTGGCCGATTTTATCGCCGAATGCACTATCCCCAACAAAGAGGCGGTGTCTGTGTCGGCCCCCGGATCTCAACCTTCGATCAAAGAGGGGCCCGATTCCATTCCTGACTGGGTCATTTACGTCAACGAGTCATCAACCGAGAAAGGCTGTGGTGCCGGCCTCATCATTCGGGGTCCGAATGAGACAGAGATGGAGTATTCTTAAAGCTCGGGTTCAAAGCCTCAAACAACGCCGCGGAGTACGAGGCTTCGCTCGCTGGACCGCGGATTGCCTCCGGAGTGGGGCTGAAGACAATCCGAATCCGCAGTGACTTCGCCCTGGTCGTAGGCCAAGTGATCGGCCGTTTCGAGGCGCGGGAACGTCTAATGGCTAAATATTTAGCCGAGGTAAGAAGACTACGGAAGGACTTCGACGAACTTCAAGTGGAGCAGATTTTGTTTAAGAAATAGCATTATTCATGTACCCTACATGTGTTTAAGAAAAAAAGGGGGAAAATGGATCAAACTCCTTATGACAAAAAAAGAATAGGACTAGATCCCTTGCCTTTTAAAAGTCGCTAAGAACTCCCTAATACCCAAAGTCCCTATAGTACAACCAACATATTTTTTACTTTTAATATTCTCATATTACCCTTATCAACTTCTGGCATATAACAACTACATTTAGCATGTAAACTGCTATATTTAATATGTACAATGCTAAATTAGATAAATACAACAGTTATCTATAAAGTATAGCAGTTACGTAAACTACTATATCAGATAAATATAGCAGTTATCTGCCGGTAGTTACTAAGGGTAACATAGAAATGTTAAAAAGTAAAAAGTTATTGGTTGTTGTATAGGGACTTATACCTATAACTTTCTGGATCTAGATTGTAAAGTTTTTCCTATTGTTTTTCAAGTCTCGGGAGTTGGACCCAATTTTCCCCAAAAAAAATCTATCTACAATAAGAGTCAAATAACCATGGTAAACGTAAAATGTATTGATTGGAAAACTTTTCTAAGAAGCATTTTTTTCTTATTACGCGGTACTTTACCTACACATGTGGTACGCCAGCAAAGCTACAAGGTCTCCCGTTTGATGGAAGGTGAAATATAAGTTGCAATTCTCTAGGTAATGGATATCTTGTTCAGTGTCCACACTAAAACCAATGAGAAACCTGTTAGTCAACATGGGCTCTCCAAGTCCGGCAAAAGATGCATTTTTTCTAACAATTAATCTATGGTATGATTAAGGCTGTTTATGGAAATAACAATGATATATTCTTAGTTATAGCAATTTTATCGTTCTCATGCCAGGATTTTCATGGGCATCCAAGTCTGCCACCTTCTGATCATAAAAAGATAAGAACAAATAATCTGTATACACCAACTTTTAATTATATTCTATATTGATCACAACATTACATTTATTAAATGCTCTCAGTTCCAAAAGTATGACAAATGCATATACCAGTAAAAAATTAAGCATTTTAGCTATATATGCCGCTTCTAATCGTTAAGTATTTAGCTGAAAAGGGAATTCACTCGAACAATTTCGGCTCTTCCAAATATACAAGTATAAAACTTTACAAGGAATATGAAAGGTAAACCATATGCAACATATAATCACAATATCCAAACTTGGAAAGAGGATGCATCAAAATGAACTTTAAAAAATATATTGCTCTAGAAATAAAACAGATATACAAACGGAAACATAAAATATGGCATGTAATGCGAACCGTATTAAAGCAAAGATATAAATAGCTATGAGTTGGTTGGAAGATTGAAGATTATAGTAATTATTGTTGCTATAAACAGATATACCAACTTACTCTTGTTGCTATAAACTTTTTCTTCAGAAAGTTACTGTAGAACTCTCTCATATAGTTTCAAGGAGAAATTGGAGAATATATTAGATACCCTATAATTGATATCGACATCCGCAGATCGATGTATGGGCCTGTCTGTATCCGGTTTCAAAAAATGTGTGCACACATCTGAAAAAAAGGGTAGCGAATAATGTAATGCGAAAAACGGCAAGCCTTTAGAGCTGTTTACTCTAATCACACGACAACTTAAAAGCTCATTTCCATATTGCCACTGGCAATATATAGAACTTTTGCAGCATATAGTACCAATGTAAAAATCGGAGAACATTAGTAAGAACTATGGTATGACTGGATCAAACAAACAGAAAACAAGCACATGAAATAGTGTTGCAGTTCGCCTTCAAGCTGTAAGTGATGTACATTTCCCACCACAGCTTGAATAATTAACTAAGGCAATGTGGCAAAGGAATAAATTTCATGATTATCAAAGCAAAACTCTCGATGTTTCTGTGCGAGCAAATCTAATGCAACAAAAAATCATCACAAAAGCTTATTACAGAACCTTTCTTGATATAGTTACTATGCTAAATAGAAAAGTAAGCAGCAAGCTATCATTATGAATAGCACGGAATAAAAGTTATAAATGATTATGTTAGTTTCAATTCGAAGATGTCACAGCTGGATGACAGAAGCAGGGAGGTTTATATGATTTGATATGTATATAATCTCTTCGAGATTTTCAAGCTATGGGAGGTTAATCCTGAATCTTTTCATAAATTTAAAAGTGTAGAAATACTTTATTGAGCGAAAACTTTCAATTCTTATGAAAAATTTGGTCAAAAAATTTGTATAGGTAGTTTTTTCATGGAAACGGTTTAACAAGCTATGAATTTAAAGCATTTTAAGAAACGAGGAGGGGGAAAACCATTTTGAAAAGTTCTTTATGATGCATTAAAAAGTAGCACATTAGTAACTAGCATGTATAAAAAGCTACAATATATCTTTCAAAATAAAACTTTTCAGTATAAAAGGAAATAAGCCACGGAGAATTATTTATGAGGCTACAATTTGAAAGCCCTTTTCAAGGCTTTCTACAAGTGCTCCATGATGCATTTGAAAGTAGTAACATTAGGAAAGCATGGATCTAGAAATGTAAAATGTGAAGAAAAAAGTTCAAAATTGGTTTAGGAAAGAGGGAAGTAAAATGGGTTAAATCCATAAGGCATCAAAATAGTTCGAAACCAACTTGAAAAAATCATGAATAAGGACTGCACGCAGATTGAACGTGAAACTGAAAGGCCTAATAACAAAACATAGCAAACTCCCGGAAACTCCTGGAAGGATCATAACAAAATCAAGCCAGTTGGAAGAATCATAAGAAAATCATGGTTATTAAGACTTGCAGACATTGAACCGATTGTAAGTAGAGCTATAGACACAAATTGGAGATTACGAGACTTCAAATGGATCTCTTTGAAAATCCCAAGATTCAAGATAATTTCCAAAATCTTTCATTAACTAAAAAAGTGTAGAAACGCTTTATGGTATTGAAAAGCCTTTACAATCATATGAAATTTGCTACAATATCAGAATCATTTGTAGGTTTCTAAAAGGTTCTTTATCAAAGTAGGCTTTTCATGGTATGCTTTCAAAATACAACTAAAGATCTTGCTAAATAAAACCTTTCGGCTCTCAAAGGAAGATAAGCCACCAAAAATAAATAATACGGCTGAATTCTTTTATATTTTTGATAGACCACTTTGAGAAGTACTATGCAATGCATTTGAAAGTAGTCACATTATAAAATCTGATATTTGGAAATTCAAATGTTGAGACATGTTTGTAAATCATAGTAGGAAAGATGCAAGTAAAATAAGTTGTTACATCCATAATAGTGGATAATAGTAAATAATAAAGGTATCAAGAAAGTTAAGTCATGTCCAAAGTAAAAATTTGACCAAACCATAACCGCGATTGTGTCCAATCGAAAAAGCGCAAGAATCGGTATGTTCACACATAGCTGGTTATAGATGGAACATGAAATGAAAGATCTACTAACAAATGCTTACAAATTAACAAAAAGATAAAGATAAAGCCAGTTGGAAGATCATCAGAATGAAATCCTTGTTAAAATGACCATAGGCAAAGACTCTCGATGGAAGGAGGTAGAGTTGTGGACACGAACTGTAGGATACTATGGAAACAACTTCAAAATATTGATAAATATCCAATCATATACAATTTCAAAGGGTTCAAAACCATGTTAAATATTATGAGTTTCAAAATTTTGATAGAACATTCAATCATATACGATTTCAAAGGGTTTAATATATGTTACTTTTATGTATAAATGTGTATAAATGCTTTATGTAGTAAGTTTTATTAAGATGTTAATAAATATGCTTAACCAAACTAATTATGATTTAGAAAGTTTGGTAGCTTTCTGAAAGGTCCTTTATCAAAGTGGATAGATCATGAATTGATTTCAATATACTACTAAATTTTTTTCCGAAATATTGTCTTAGTATTTAAAAAAAGCTATAGAGAATCATTTATGATCCTGAAACAATTTGGGAAACTGTTTCAAAAAGAATTTTATGATGCAATTTGCTCGAAGTAGCATATAGAAAGCACGGAGTTAGAAATTGAAGATGATGAAATAATATTTCAAAATCCTTTTAGGAAAGAGGCAAGCAAAAGGTTAGATCCATAACGGTGAATAAAGGTAACACCAAGGCATCAAGAGAATTTAATGAAATTAAATATATTAATAAAAAATATAGTTAGCCATTGTGTCCAGTCAAACATTCACAAGGGTTGTTATTTTCAGGTTTTGATGATTACAAATAGAACTTGAAAAGATGGGCCAATTAACTGACGTAACACAAATCAAGGAAACATAAGAATATCTAAAAAAACATTCCATAGCTTGCTGAAAGACCATTTATCAAAGATACGTTTTCCATGAAAATGATTTCAAAATAATAATAATAAGCTATCGAAATAAAGCCTTTCAGTTCTAAGAAATATGTTATGGGCAATTATTTATGATGCTGTACCATTTTGCTTTTTGATAAACCACTTTGAGAAGTACCTATGATGCATTTGAAAGTAGTAACATTTAAAAACATCAGAACACTCAACTCATCTTAGGAACAACACAAGTATAATGAGTTGCATCCACAGGGGTATTAAGAATGGTAGGTCGTGTGTGCGATGTGATTTTGACAAAACCATAATCGAGGTTGTGCCAGATGAAGGAGGGCACTGGTGACATGTTAGGTTAGCTGTTACGATTAGAACTTGAAATGAAAGGCCTAGTAACAAACGCCCACAAGGAAATGAAAAAAAAAAAAACAAGTCTACTGCAACATTATTGTATTGAAGTCTTGGTTAAAATGGTTACAGACAGAGACTCGATGTTAGGTAAATGGTGGTGTGAACTAAAGTCATAAAATATTAAGACACTGTATTATTTTCTTGAAAATTTTAAATAATTTGCTTAAAAAATAAGTTGCGATTCAAAAATGTTTCGCAGCTTTGAAAAAGGTCTTTTCATCAAAAATATGTTTTTCATGCAACTGGTTACAAGATGCTACTAAATTTCTTTCAAAGTACAACCATTCAATTTTTTTTAATAAAAAGCTTTATAGAATAATTTATCAGGCTAAAACAATTTTTTAGTCCACTTTGAGCAGTACTTTGTGATGAGTTTGATAGTAATGACCTTAGTAACAGAGGGATTTAGAACTTAAAAGTTGAAAATAGTTTCAAACCCTTTTAGGAAAGTGTCAAATAAAATGGCTTAAATTCATAAGGGTTACGTAAGTGTTTTGAAAGATCCGTTATTGGGCACATTTTTCATGGAATTGCTTTCAAAATGCTATAAAAAATATTTCAAAATAAAACCTATCAATTATCAGAAATAATATGCAATGAAGAATCATTTGAGGCTGAAACATTATGATAAACCACTTTGTGATGCTACTACTAGCAGATGCATTTGAAAGTAGTAAGCATAGTTCCAAAATCATTTTAGGAAAAAGGGGAGTAAAATGGATTAATGTATCGACAAGGGTGGATGATGATAAAGCATCAAGGTGTCAAGAATGGAAGGTCGCTTGTACAAAGTAAATTCGACAAAATCACAATCATGGTTGTATCCAATTGAAGAAGCACAAGAGTTAATATGTGTTCAGATATAGCTGGTTATAATTAGAATCGGAAATGGCCTACTAAAAGATGTTCACAAAGAAAAGAGCAGATAAAGCCAGTTGGAAGACTATTAGAATGAAATCAAGTTAGGTAAAGACCCGATGGTAGGAACGCAGAGTCCTCGACACAAATTGTCGGATAATATGACATATCTACGGAATTTGATAAAAGTTCCTGTAAATTTTAAAATTAAATGCATACAAAAGATTTATGTAGTAATTTTTTTGAAGAAAATCTTAAGAAATTTGCTATATATATATTTTTTGTTCTGATTCAAAAAGAAAGCTTTTAAAAATGGTCCTTTAACATAGGCAAGTTTTCCATGAAAATGGTCTCAAAATACTACTATGTTTTTCGAAATAATTTTTTTTGAGTATTAAAAATAAACGTTATAAAGAATCATTTACGAGGCCAAGACAATTTTAAAAACCATCTCAAGATTTACTTTATGATGCATTTAATAGCAGTAACATTAGGAAAGACCACTTTAAAATAATTTATAATACATCTGACAAAGTACCATAAGAAATCAGATTTTTAGAAATTGTAAAGTTCGGAAGGTTATCTTTACAAAATGCAAGTAAGGTAGGTTGTCGAATCCATAAGAGAGGATGAGAATATAAAACCATGATACAAAGGACGGTAGGTTGACCGTGCAAAGTACACTTGCGAAAACCATAATCCCAATTGAAGCCACTTGAAGGAGAGCAATGTTTGATTTGTTCAGGTTCGGCTAGTATAAATAGAACTTGAAATGAATGGACTCACAAATGTATCACAAAGAAACGAAAGATAAGAATCACTAGAAAGTCGGTGTTTTAACAAGTTTTAGCCAGTTAGAAGATTTCAATTCAAACGAAATCATGGTTAAGCGAGAAGAATCGATATAACATATAAGTAGAGTTATGGACGCAATGCAGGATATTCTAACAATACTTAATTTTGATAACATCCAATTGTGAACTTGAAGTGTATAATTCTTAAAACTTCCAAGTTACGAGTTTTTTCCCCCTAAAATGACGAAGAAACAAGGCATTAAGAATGGTAGCATGAGCATGCAAAGTAGATTTGACAAAACAATAATCTCAATCGTGTGCATTCGAAGGAGAGTGAGGGTTGACGTTTCAGGTTTAGCTGGTTATGGATAAAACTAAATTTGAAAATCCTGCCAACAAATTTATAATAAGCAAAAATATAAAGATGAAGCTGGTTTGAAGATTGAATCAAAAGGAAATCATGGTTAAGTCGGTTATGGGTAGAGAATCGCTCGTAGGGAAGAACAGTTGAGGACACATAGTAGAATATCATGACACAACCTCATCTGTTTTCTGCACGGAGCAAGACACCAAATCTTAGTACCTCGAAGCCAAGGTCAACCATATTAAACCGCGATTTGCTCGTGAACACGACACACGAAGTGTGGAGTGGAAAGAGGAAAAGGTCCCACGGGGCGTGCCAGAATCTGTTCCCCTCCGAACGCGGACACGCGACCGCTCGGGTCCGTCTTGCCTGAATTCGGGGCAGATGCTAAATGCTGCTATCCGTCCACCTCTTCGAAGATGCCAAGTTGATTTATGGCACCATGTATCGAACGTTTAAACGGATGCGGCTGATATAGCAGACTTCGTCATATTCCCCCTCATTTGAGGGGTTTTTGATTATGGGGACGCTCTTCCCTGCAGGCGCAAGCCCCTGCAGTTAATTACGCTACCGCATCGCGGTAACCACTTTCTTCTTCTCCAGATGGTCACTTCATGTCGTGTGTGATTGTTTTGTTTTGGTTGCCCGCGGATTGTATACGGAGACTAATTTATGTTGTCGTCCGGAGGGCGTGAATTAGTCCAAATCCATATTTTCTTAGATTTGGGTTTGGGGTTGGGTTTAAGGATACGTTAGTCTCATTTGAGACTAAAATCAACTTAAACTTATGTTAAGGATACGTCAGTCTAATTTTAGACTAAGATCTACTTAACGGGATCATTTAGATCCAACAAGAGAGCATTTGGGTTATATTGCTTAGTTTAGGGACATTGCGGTCAATTAGTTTAAGGACATTACGGTCCAATGTTAGTTTAAGGACATCTCGGTCCAATGTTAGTTTAAGGACATTACGGTCCAATGGGTTTAAAAGGACCCCACAGTCCGAGGTTAAGGACATCATAGTCCGTGGATTTAAAGGGACCCCACAGTCCGAGGTTAAGAACATGATAGTCTGTGAGTTTAAGGACCCCACAGTCCAAGGTTAAGGACATCATAGTCCGTGGATTTAAAGGGACCCCACAGTCCGAGGTTAAGGACATCATAGTCCGTGGATTTAAAGGTACCCCACAGTCCGAGGTTAAGGACATCATAGTCTGTGAGTTTAAGGACTGCCCCACAGTCCAAAGTTAAGGACATCATAGTCCGTAGGTTTAAAGGGACCCCACAGTCCAGTTTAAAGACGTCATAGACTATGAAATGTATGGTTGTCAGGACCCGTCACCTCTCCGAAGACGTTGAAGGATTACGACATATATCAGAGGGGTTCAGATATGTACCCTTGAACCAATTTTGGTTGGTAGATCTGTAGTCCAATTGGAACTAAGATCTGTTAAAAGATTTATGAACATATGGGCTCAATTAATCTGAATTGAGGACTTATGGCCAATCTTGGGCTAAGTCTAATTAAGATAAAATGTTTTAACATTTATTTTGTGTTGTTGAGCATTTATTTGGGCTTGGCCCCTTTTAATAATGTTGAGTATTGATTTGAGTTTTGACAGTATTTCTGTCTTTTATTGAAAGCTGAGCATTTATCATAGCTCTGGGCTTATTAAAGAACAATTTATGTTCTATCAGCGCACACGTGAGGAGCACGTGGTGCGCTTGGAGCTTTGCGCCAGTCAAAGAGCGCAGTGCGTTTCTGCTGAGTAGCGCACATGTGAGGGACACGTGGTGCGCTTGGCGCTTTGCGCCAGTTAAAGAGCGCAGTGCGCTTCTGCCGAGTAGCACATACGTGATGGACACATGGTGCGCTTGGCGCTAAGCGTCAGTCTATTAGCGCAAGACGCTACCTTATGAGCACAAGCGCTATTTGTTCAGTGGCGCACACGTGGGAAGTACGTGATGCGCTTAGCGCTAAGCGCCGGTCTTATGAGCACAGTACACTAAATTTGGAGCGCCAACGCTCTGCAGCGCTTTGCGCTAATCTTTAAGCGCTAAGGCGCTTCTGCTAAGTAGCGCACACATGAGGAGCACGTGGCACGCTTGGCGCTGTGCACCAGTCTTGAGCACAGAGCGCTATCTTATGAGCGCAAGCGCTAACTGATCAACTTTTTATCCAAAAAGAGACTGTCTTAAGATTCTAAGAACAAAAATTCTTATTTTATAGGAGATGTTTTCAATCTCTTATGTTGATGAAAGGCTTTGCCTTTATGGATCTACGATCCTTAAGAGAATTGGATTATTCTCTCCCCCTTTATGAGATGTTCATACTCTCTTTTTGTAAAAGACAATTTGTCTTATAGATCTTTGATCTGTGAGAAGAATTATGTTCTTCCTTTTATTTATGATGAGATCTTTTGATCTTTTTTATGAAAGACCTTGGTCTTGTAGATCTATAATTTTTAAAGAAGTGATTTCTTCTTTTTAATTATGAGATGATTTCATCTCTCCGTTCTTTTACCTTGAAGAAAAGAAGTTCTTTTATTGAGAGCTTGGCTCTTCTTTCTGAGATTCTCTCAAAAGCTTATGGGGGAGTTCCTCTATATGCCTCTGTATCTCTGAGACTTGAAGTCTAAAGGCCTTTTTATAGAGCAAACCGATTTGTTCAATCAGTTAAGGAGATCTTTTCTCCAATTGATTTGGGAAATTTCCCATCGTTGGATCTTTTGATCCAAGGGCTTCTGATTTACAGAAGACAATTTTCTTGTTTTTTAACAAGATTAGAAAATCTTTCCATACAGAATTTATTCTGTATTTTGGTGATTTTTAATCACTATTGGATCATTGATCCAACAGTGCTCTTATTTACAGAGCACAATCTTGTTGTTTGGAAAGATTTTGAGGAATCTTTCCATAAAAGAATTTAATTCTGATTAATTAATGATTTATCATTATTATTGGATCTTAGATCTGTAGGTGGGAAATTTTTGGTTCCAGCGCTTGCGCACCCATGCTTTGCACGTGGTGCGCTGCTTAGAGTGCAGCGCTTAGCGCTAGCACACACGTGCTTTGCACGTGGTGCGCTGCTTAAGTGCAGCGCTCTTAATGCTAGCGCACACGTGCTTTGCACATGGTGCGCTACTTAGGGCGCAGCGCATTTGGCGCTGCATCTGAAGCGTTGCTTCATTTCAAAATTTGAATTTTAAACAGAGCTTTGCTCTGATTGGGGGAAACAATGTGTACAATCAAAAAGTCACGGGTCGACATCGTCGCGTCGATCAAATAATAAAGAGGACTTCGGCTTGAATTTCATTTCATAAATGTCTATAGAATGAACGGTTTTCAGAACAGAATTAATGGTAGGGGCATATTTTTATGGACATAAGTTGGAGGACATTCTAAATAGACAGTATTTAAGCCCGTGTCAAGAGTATATCACCAGGAATCAGGGTCAACAGTTATAGACAGGAGAATCAAAAGATAGGAGCATATAGAAACGGGTGTAAAAATTTAGTAGTAATAATTAGATAATAGATTCAGAAATTTCAAATTAAGATTAAAGAAATAGATTTAAATCCTAAAAAACGAGACAAGTGAAAAGGCTCGAAATAACTTTATAGCGCATTTAAAAATAAAACTAAAGGGAAATACGTGTAAAATCCAACGAGTCACGGGTTGATATATACATGTCGATCTAAAAATGAAGAGGACTTGAAATTCAATGCCTTTTGATAAAGGTCCATATGGCGACGGTTATAGGAACGGAACCAATAGATCATGAATATGTACAATCGAAAAGTCATGGGTTTAAATAATGTAGAGGACTGGATTTAAATATCTATTGATTATTGTCTATAGGAGGATAGTTATAGAAAAGAATCAATAGTAGACGCATAATGTTGTGGACACGAGTTGGAGGACATTCAAAAAAGAAATTAAGACCTTAGAAAGATTAAATTATTAAGAAATCAGGGTCAAGACTGTTATAGACAGGAAAATCAATGAAAGAAGCTACAGAATTAGATTTAGAAATTTGAAAGTAGTAATGTTTAGAAATTAGATTCCAAAATTTAAATTTAGATTAAGAAAAATTAGATTCAAGTCCCTTTTAAATTACATGACTAGTGAAAAACCTTGAAATAACTTTATGGCGCATTTTAAAATAGTGTGATTAAGGAAAAAGGTTTAGAAAATTAAAAATTAAGTATAACTTCAATTATTTTAAGTAACGAAAAAAGTGAATATTTATGGTGCCTTTGAAAGTAGTAAGGTCAAGAAAATAGAATTAGAAATTTGAAACAATTGAAGTTTTTTCCAAAATGCAGCCTTACTAATAAATACCAAAATGCTCAAATACAAAATGGGGTAAAAGTATTTGAAATCCTGAGAAATTTGCTTTAAAGGTTGAAGACGGTTTCGAATATTGTATAAACGAGACAACTGAAATGTGAAAAGGCCGGATCATAATAAAAAAATCATAGTATCATGAATAATTGATTACGTGTGCAAACTAAATTTGGCAAAAGTCATACTCATGGATGTGTGCAATCCAAAGAGTCCTAGATTGACATATTCGGATCGATCTAGTAATGTTAAGGACTTCGACTTGAATGCCTATTGATAAATGTTCATAATAGGACGGTTATAAGAAGAGAATCAATGGTAGATGCATATTGCCGTGAACAAAAATTGGAGGACATTATGAAAAGACAATAATTAAGTTTATAGGTAGATTAAATCAGTAATAAATCATGGTAATGACAACAATTGACGAGGAATGAAGGATGGGTGCAAATGGAAATGGATTTGGAAATTTGGATGTAGTAATAATATGGAAGTAGATTCGGAAATTTTAAACTTAGATTACAAAGATAAATTAGTTCCTTTCAAAAAACGACACAAGAGAACAGCTTGAAATAATTTTATAATTCCTATAAAAATAGAAAAATTAATGGAAAATACGTGTACAAAATTGGAAAGGTCTTGAGTTGACATATACACGTTGATCTACTAATTAACCCCGTAGGGAGTAAATTACTAAGGAATCCAGGTTACAAAAGTTAAAGACAGGAGAATCAATCATAGGTGCATATAGAAATGGGTTTAGAAATTTCGTAATAATAAGAAAATAGGATCAGAAATTTATAATTTAAATGGAAAAAAAAATATTTAAGCCCCCCAAAAGAACGCGACAAGTGAAAAAGCTTGAAATAACTTTATAGTGCATTTAAAAATAGTGAAACTAAGGGAAAATATGTGTACAATCAAAAGAGTCAAGGGTTGATATAAACAAGTCGATCAAAAAATGGAAAGGACTTAAACATGAATGCCTATTGATAAATGTCCATAGGACGACGGTTATAGGAACAGAATCAATGGATCATCAATGTGTACAATCAAAAAGCCATAGGTTGACATATTATGGACGGGGAATGAAGGATAGGTGCATATGAAAATGGATTCAGAAATTAGGAAATACTAACAATAAATGGTTTCGGAAATTTGTAATTTAGTTTTTAAAAAATAGAATTAAGTCCCTTAAAGAACGACACAAGTAAACAACTTGATATAGTTTTATACTTTAAAAACAATGAAATTAAGGGAAAATACGTGTGCATGTGAAAGGGTCACGATTGGACATACACACGTAAATCTAATAACGAGGACTTGAACATGAATGACTTCTGATAAATGTCCATATGTCAACGGTTATAGGAACATAATCAGTGGATCATGGATGTGTACGATCAAATAGTCAGCGATTAACATAGTCACGGCAATCAAATTATGGAAAGAAATTGATCTTGAATGTCATTTCATAAATGTCTATAATAGAAACGGTTATAGATACAGAATCAAGGGTAGGTACATATGTTTTGTTGTCACGAGTTGGAGGACATTCTAAAAAGACAATAATTAAGCCCGTAAGGAGATAAAATCACTAGCTTTCATCGAAAAGGCTAGACTGGTTCCTTTTCGGCGCCCGCCGTTGATTTAGATGTTGGGGCAAGGCAAGCCCTAAGGAATCAGGCTACATCAGTTATAGAGACGAGAATCAATCATAGGTGCATATAGAAATGGGTTTAGAAATTTAGAGTTATAAGGAAATAGGCTCAGAAATTTATAATTTAGATAAAAAAAATATTTAAGCTCCTCTAAAGAACGAGACAAGTGAAAAGGCTTGAAATAACTTCATATTGCATTTAAAAATAGTGAAACTAAGGGAAAATACGTATGCAATCAAAAGAGTCACGGATTGACATATACAGGTCGATCTAAAATTGGAGTGGATTTGAACTTGAATGCCTATTGATAAATATCCATATGACGACGGTTATTGGAACAGAACCAATGAATCATCAATGTGTACAGTCGAAAAGTCATGGGTTGACATATTCACTCGGATGTTGTCCTCCGTCGATCCTGTAATGGCGGTTTATGACGGTTGAGATTTATTTTGAGAGTTGTTAGGTGTGGATCTCAATAGATTGGTGTTTGGCGCCGAGCTACCTGCAAAAGAAGTCCCAGGGTGGGTGACCACCGTAGAACCCTCCGACGATCAAGTTAGTGCCGAGGTATAGGTGCAGAGTATCGACGTATTAGAAATGAGTTCGAGATACCTGAGTCGTCTGAGAGAGGGGTTTATATAGGGGTCGCGTGGAGCGAGCAGGCGCGGGATCTTTGCCGTCAGTTACGCCCATTCTCGCCTTGAATTCCAGGAAGCGCCCATTAATGGGGGGATACGCTCATTAATGGAGGGATGCGTTAGCGTGGGACGCGGATCGTGGGGAGGCGGATATCTCGCCCTGGCGATATATACGGAGCCGTTGTAGGACGCATAGGATCCACGCTCTTGGTTGATCGGAGGAGGTCGGGGAAGCTCGGCACGTCATGAGCTCGGAGACGAGCCGGGAGGCCAAGGAAGCTCGACACGTCAGACGGCTCGGAGACGAACATAGAGACTGAGAAAGCTCGGAGACGAGCTGCTGTTAGTTTCCTAGGTGAAGGTGGAATGTATTCAGGGAGGTCTCCTGAAAAGTCGGATACGTTCCTCGAGACGAAGTCCCTAGGAATCCTCCTAATACAACTCATTTATTCTACATCCGTAACCTTCGGGACACGCCACCCCCCACGTGTTGTTATCTGAGGAAATAGCACTTGTAAGCATTATCATTAGCCCCCACTCTCATTCCGACCTATTCATGGGTTGGGTCGAGAATGGCCTGCTCGGTTTTTTCTTCTGGTTTTTTTGGCGCCGAGACTCGGAATGTGGATCGTCCGGGAACAACAAGGCGTTGGGGGTTGCGTCGTTTCGATCTTTAGGCCTACGTGTCGCCTCGTCGTACGCCTGAATTTTCGCGCATATCCCCGATGGCGTCAGCGGATCAATGAAATGATCGTGCTTTAAAGAGGGGGCGCCGTTTCAGTCGATCGCCAGTTGGGATACGGGCCACGTGTCGCACGTCGGTTGGCGGAAGTGGCAGGCTGTCTCTGACTCCTACAGTCGAAAAGACAACCCCAATGACCGATCGCCACGTAGAGCCCCGCCGGTCGCTGGGCGCGACGTTTCGTTTTAATGGGAATCAATCGGGGCCGTAGGATGTTCTTCTTTGGGATGTATAAATAGGAGGGGAGCATCCTAGGGCTGACATTTTACTCAAATTCTCTTTCATTGTTGAAGATTGCCCGGTGCTCCTTCCTTTAGATCGGATCCTCTGTTAATTTTCCTCGGTGAGTCCCTTTCTTTGAATCAGATTTGATATCCCGCATAGGCGGGAGTGACGACCGGCATGGCCGACATGTGGCAGTTCTATATCGGGAAATTGAGACATCCCGCGATTCGTGTCGTTGCACGGGTAAATTTCGGCTGTTGGAAGATTTTTGTTGAGGCTATAAATAGTGTAGGCATGTTGATTTCTTTCTAGCTTTGTGTTTCTGAAGATGGTCGGGCACATTTACACCATCAGGGAGATATCTCTCATGATGATGTGTACCTTTATAGCCTCGATCGCTCTAAGCAGACGTACGAGGCGGTGATAGACCGCGTGGAGGGCCACTTTGGACGCTTATTTCCTCGGTGATCTCATATCCTCCAAATGCCTATTTACGCGATCTGGAGGATGTCCCCGGGTCTGTACAACGCCCTGTCTCCGCAACTGATGGACGAGGCGTTTGACAAGATGCACACGATCTACCATCTTGGCCTGATCTCGAAGAGCATGAGGGGATGATCAGGGAATCTTCTTCTGGAGTGTTTCTAGAAAAGGCTGATCGTTGCTTCTTGTCCGGCGGATAGGGTCCCGGCGATTCCGTGGCTTCCAGGGTCCACGGGCACTGTCAGAGAGAGTGGGCTGAGGAGGCTCGGGCTCGGCTGCACGAGATTTCCTCGGAGTACCATCAACAGTGCTTCCTTGATCTTCACCCTCCTGTTGTAATTATTGCAAGGATGGGGAGCCCATAGTACCCCTTAATTAATAAATAAATCATGTTTTTGGCAGTCGTGTGTTGTCTTTTTTTCTTCTCTTCATGCATTCTATGGACTTAACTAAACGCCAACATGAATTACATTATTTCAAAAGAAGATACATTTTTACTTATACAACTTGAGCTTTTCAGCGTTGTAAGGCTGGGGAAAATTATGCCCTCTGGCGTCTTGCAGGCGGTACGCTCCACCGGGCAAAACCTCTATAACGAGGAATGGTCTGTCCCACTTCGGGAAGAATTTATGTAATCTCCCTTGGTCCACGAACTCGTTTCTTCGTAAGCCCAAATCTCCCGTCTTGAAGGCTCGATATTTAACTCGGGCATTGTAGTAGCGAGCGGTTTGTTGTTGATAGACAGCTGCTCTGATTTGTGCTCGGTCCCTCTTTTCTAATAAGATGTCCAAGTTGCTTCGGAGTGCAGAGGTGTTGGCTTTATCGTCGAAGTGTTCGACCCTGTAACCAGGCAGTCAAATCTCCACGGGGATCATTGCCTCGGTGCCGTAGAAAAGGCTGAAGGGGGTTTCTCCCGTGGTGTCTTCTTCGATGTTCGTAGTGCCCATAGCACTCGTGGCAGTTCTTCGACCCAGCCGCCCTGCCTTCCTTCCAGGTAGGATCTGAGACCGCGGATGACACCTCGGTTCACTAGCTTGACCTTCCCGTTGCATTGAGGATGCACGACTGCGGCAAACTTCATTAGTATGTGGTGGTCGCTGCAGAACTCTTTGACTTTATCGTTTTCGAAGTTGGTCCCGTGATCGGTAACTATACACCTCGGGATCCCCAGTCGAGAAATTATGTTGTTCTGCAGGAACTTTATCGTAGTGGTGGCGTTCGGTTTTCTGATGGGTACTGCCTCTATCCATTTCGTGAAGTAGTCCATAGCGACGAGGATAAACCTATGTCTGCCTGTGCCGGCGGGAAGTTGATCGACCATGTCCATCCCTTATTATGCAAACGGCCAGGGGGACCTGAGTGGCGTTAGTTCAGTGGCGGGAAGATGAGGTATGTTGTCGAAGAGTTGGCAGTTCTTGCATCTTCTGACCAACTTCTCGGCGTCCTGGTGTAACTTTGGCCAGTAGTACCCTTGGAGCAGCGTTTTTTGGACTAAGGTGTGGGCTCCTTGATGCACTCCCCCGACCCCTTCATGAATTTCTCGTAGAACGTAGTCGGCCTCGTAGGGGTCGATGCATCAGAGCAGAGGCTGAGTGTACGACTTTTTGTATAGGTTTCCGTTGCTCTAGATGAAATGGCGTGCTTTGGCCCGTAGCCGACAAGCTTCTCCTCGGTCTTCAGGGAGTATACCATCTTTCAAGAACACCACAAGGGGTTTTCTCCAATCTTGGCCTTCTTCTTGGGTTGCGTAGATCTGGAGCGTTACATCTCTTTTTCCACGCTGGGTTATGGCAAGACTTCGAAGAGAATGTTTCTTTTATGGATGGCCGAGTAGGAGGAAGTGAGCTTACTCAAAGCGTCGGTCCGGGTGTTCAAGTTCCTGGGAATTTGCTCCACTTGGACTTCATCGAAATTTTTCCGAAATCTTTTTACCTCGGCTAGGTACTTTATCATGAGCGGTTCCCAAGCTTCGAAGCGCCCGTTTACTTGGCCGACGACCAACGCGGAGTCGATACGAATTCTGATGGTCTCCAGTCCTACCCCTAAAGCGATTCGCAGTCCTGCCAACAAGGCCTCGTATTCCGCGGCGTTATTCGGCTCTGAACCTGACCTTTAAGGAGATTCCATTTCTGCTTCGTTCGGCCCGCGGATGATCAGGCCAGCCCCGCTCCCTTCCTCGGTAGAGGATCCGTCCACGTAGAGCACCCAATCCGGAATGGGGTTTAGCACCTCCTCGACCGAAGGACGAGGTTTAGGGCCCCGCGTCGGCTCTCCTTCCTTAGTGGGGATGGTGCATTCGACAAAAAAATCCGCCAAGACATGTGCTTTGATGGCTTGTCGGGGCGGTACTTGTATCGAATTGGGACAGTTCCCACCTCCATTTCTCCAGATGCCCTGATGACTCGGGGGAGGCAAGAATCGTCCCTAAAGGGTGCTCGGTGAGGACGAGGATCGTGTGCGCTTGAAAATAGTGTCAAAATTTTCTGGAGGCGACAACAAGTGCCGGGACTATTTTTTTCTATGGCCAGATATCTCGTTTCTGCGTCCTTGAAGACATGGCTCACGTAATAGACCAGCCTCTGTATGCCTTTGCATTCTCTGACAAGCACTGAGCCTGCGTTTCTGCGTCCTTGAAGACATGGCTCACGTAATAGACCAGCCTCTGTATGCCTTTGCATTCTCTGACAAGCACCGAGCCTGCTGCTTGGTTAAAGACAGCCAGATATAGCAACAATTCGTCACCTTCGACTGGTCAGGTGAGTAGCAGTGGGGTCGGTAGATGCGCCTTGAGTTGATCGAAAGCATTCTGGCACTCCTCCAACCATTCAAACTTAGGGATCTTCCTTACAGCCTTGAAAAACGGAAGGCACTTCTATCTAGACATGGACATAAAGCGACTCAGGGCAGCGACCCTTCCCGTGAGCCGCATGATTTCGACATTGCTCTTGGGCGTTTCCATGTCGAGGATGGCGTTGATCTTTTCAGGGTTTGCTTCAATTCCTCGGTGGATTACCACGTACCCGAGGAACTTCCCGCTGGTGACTCCAAACGCGCACTTAGCTGGATTCAGCTTCATTTTGTACTTGCGCAAGACGTCGAATGTCTCCCCGAGGTCTTTAGTGTGCCCTGCTAATGGGATGGATTTTACGAGCATGTCGTCGGCGTAGACTTTCATGTTTTTGTAGATCTGAGGTTTGAACAGCTTGTTAACTAGTCGTTGATATGTAGCTTCAGCGTTCTTGAGTCCGAAGGGCACCACTTTGTAGCACTATACCCCCGGTCAGTGGTGAAAGCGGTAAGTTTTTCGTCAGCCAGGTTCATGATCTGATTGTAACCTGAGAAGGCGTCCATGAAGCTCAATAGTTCACAGCCGGCAGAGCTGTCTACCAGCTGGTCTATCCGAAAGAGGAGATAGTTATCTTTGGGGCAGGCCTTGTTCAAATCCGTGAAATCAAAGCACATGCGCCATTTCACGTTTGCCTTCTTAACCATAAACGCGTTCGTCAGCCAATCTGAGTAGTCTGGGTTTCTGATAAAGTTAGCGGCGAGCAGTTGATCCACTTCGTCTTCTATCGCCTTTTGCTTTGCCGGCGCAAAACTTCTCTTCTTTTGTCGGACGGGTTTTGCTTTCGGGTCGACCCCGAGCTTGTGGGAGATCACTCTAGGGTCAATTCCGGGCATGCCCACCGATGTCCAAACGAATACGTCCGAGTTATCTCGGAGGAACCGGATCAGGTCCTCGCGGTGATCCCCAGTTAGGAGTGAGCCGATCTGTACTGTTCGGCCATCGACCCCTTCTTCGATGGGAACTGCCGACAATGCTTCCATCGGGGCATCTCTAACCTCCCTTTGGTCGTCGCGGGAGTCTAAAGACCCTTGGAAGTCAGGCGTGCCCTCAAAATCGTCATCCTACTCTCCGGTGGTGGACGTCAAGGCAAGGAAAACCTTAACGGTTTGCCGGTCTTCATAGGCTCGGCCTATTCCCTCTTGATCCAAAGGGAATTTGAGCGCCAGGTAATAAGTCGAGATCTGGACCCGGAGAGCGTTCAAGGTAGGACGCCCTAGGAGAATGTTGTCGGACAAAGGGACCTTGGCGACGAGAAAGTCCACTGAAATGGTCTGCGTATTGCCCGCTTCTCTGATGTTGAGGAGGAGGGTGACCAATCCCTCGGCAGGGACGGAATGGTTGGTGAACCCAGAGAGGACATGGAAGGTAGGTCGGAGGTCGGACGGCCCTAGCTTTATACACTGAAAACAATCGTGGAACAAGATATCCGCCGAGCTCCCTGAGTCAGCCAATATCCTCTGGACTTCGTAACGGTGGACTCTGGCCGTTATCATGAAAGGGTCATTGTTGGGGAGCGATATGCCATGTAGGTCTTCATATATGAAAGTGATCGGCCCGTCCCTCCTGCACCTCTTGGGTGGCATACCGCTTGTACCCTCGATTAGGAGGATGTGGCGGTTCCCCTCGCTTTCTCGAGCTGGATCCGAGGTAACGACCATGATCTGCCCGATCGTTAATTCCCCGAGAGGGGTTTGGTCATTTTGTTCCCGCTCCGCCTGCCGCTTTTCCCGCAGGTACTTCGCCAGGTGGCCTGAGCGGATCAACTCCTCGATATAGTCACGGAGTTGTTTGCAGTTCTCAGTCGGGTGATGTTCATATCATAATATTGCATTTTGCAATCCTCATTCTTATGCATTTTACAATGAAAGCAGGTGCTTTTGACCCATGTCTGCTACATGTTACAGGTTACAGGTTCTTGGAGCGAAAACAGTGAAAACGATGTAAAGACGATGAAAAAGTGGACTTTGACCAACAAACAGAAGACTCTTGATCAAGCCTACATCGAAGAACAGTTCACAATCAACAAGGCAACATGAGTTTCAAAATGTCAAGGCAAACGGTTAAAAGATCACTATAAGTTTTCACTGAAAGATCTGGAGAAGACTCAGAAGTCAAAGAACTAAATAAATAAAAAGCCCAAAGAACCCTGAAACAGCCCAGAAAATATTATCATCTGAACTCATTAATGGGCCGCGGAACCGCGGCCCAAGCCCACCAATGCCGCGGTTCCGCGGCCACATGAAGCCCAAAGGAAAATAATATTTTACCAAAATGTGGGTTCTGCGCCGACTAGTCAACCTAAGGGCTATTTTTGTAATTACAGGCATGCGAGTCATTGTAACCCTAGGGTTTCCTATTCTTTATAAATAGGAACTCTAATCATTGTAATTTCTTATGCCTCCTTTTAATAATAAATTCAGAATTCTTTATGGAGAGCATCGGTGTTTCTTTTCAATTCATGAATTAAGATCTGACAACCCTGCGTTGATGATTGGAGAGATGCATCTGTAAGTAAATTTAATTTCTTGCTCTAGTTTAGATTTCAATTCGTGCCCTAGGTAATTTTTATTCTCTGCCCTAGATAAATGTTCTTCAATTCCCTAATGAGTGAGTAGTCTCCTCGCTTGTTAGGGTTAGATCTGGGGAAGGTTTGAGAGACGAAGATCTCTCATCCTCTTTCTTGCCCGTCATATATTTTCATAGGACTCCATGCATACCTTCTTATTCCGCTCCTTACGGCACTCTACCCACGAGGTAGTGGTGATACCGTAGTCTAAAGGCCCGGATTTTAAGGTTTTCCATGGAGGTTAGGGTAAAGATTAAGAAAGGAAGGATAAGGATCTAGAGGAAGAACAATCTTCCCAATCATCCTAATCACTTTTATTAATATTTACCATAACACCTAATTAGATCTTCATATGGGTATAGAAAGCGGTGAGATTTATAGACATTCCAAACTTAACCTAGACCTAACCCTAGCAAGACTTAGATATAGATTAATTTAGTTTTTTAGATTTAATAATCTGTCTGACCACAATCGGAATTAACCCGTTAGCGCGATTAGGAAATTCACATCCCTGTGGACCGACCCGTACTCACCGGCTAGCTTCATGCGACGCCGTTCTTGATTGCGGTAATAGATAGTTTTTTAGACCAATCAAATGGCGTCGTTGCCGGGGATGGCGTGTTATTTCCTTTTTGCAATTTCGGGTTAATCTAAATTAAAAAATCATAAAAATCTAAAAAAATCCAAAACTTATAAAAATATATCAATTGTTATTTTTTGGAAGGGATACTTGATACTTTGTTGTTTGAATTTTGCAGGATATACAAAATCGGATCTGGAAATTTCCAGAAAACGAAACAGAAATCAGGAGATCAGAACAGAGAAGGATTTTCAAAACAGAACAGTGGAATTTTTCCCGCACCCTGAAGCCTCCACCACACCGCGATTCCGCCGCGCATACTCATCTTAGACCGCGGAAACGCGGCCTTCTAGTCAGATCAGAGCGTCAGAAAAATTCTAGGATCTCGCGCCGACTACCTGACCGCGAAACCGCGGTGTAACCCCACATTATACCGCGGAAACGCGTCTATCTTGTGTCTACAGATCGTGAAAAAAGCTCTGTAAGCTTCTCTGTTCCTCCTCTGCAAAAATTTCCATATATTTTCTGAAAATTTCCTGCAAGATTTTGTGCGCTATAAAAATATTTCCCCTTCCAAATAACAATCTTGTGCAGGATTTGTGCGCCTCATTTAAAATAGAAATTGATTGCAAGTAATCTTTTTTGTTGCATATCTTTTCTCGAATATCTTTTTGCAACAATTTTTTCCAAATAAAGATTCTTGTGATATGCTTAAAATAATAACCGTTTGCAAGTAATATTTTTCTGTTGCATATCTTTTATTAAAAATCTTTTTGCAACAATTTTCAAATAAGGAAAAAGAAAAAGGAAAATTAATATTAGAAAACTTGCAAACTTTTGCCGCAAATAAATCCTTGCACCAACCTTCTTTCTTTCACCCTTTCTTCTAACATGGGTACCCCACATAATAAATCACTTGCCGAACCTAATTTTGCGTCGTTCGTCAATTTGTTCAGTCAATTTAAAGACGATCCTTTCATGCCTAAAATATCTTTGAAAGATCAAATAGAGGCGTCTAGGAGAAACAATTCGACTTTCCAACCCACTTTGTGTCAACCAAGTCAACCTTTACCACCTCCATATGTTGATACCACTTTTTCAAGTCCTTCTGTCACTCCTAGGCCGATGTCCATTGCTGAGCATATTGCTCAATCTCGCAGCCGATCTTTCACCCCTCTCTACTCATCTAGTTCTAGGGATTCGCACGATTATTCACCGTTTTATCCACATGTTGACCCTACACCTGCCTAACCACTCACTTCCTACCAGTCCTACCCGACCTTCCCACCTTCACTAGACTCTGCTTCTACACAGCCTTTTAGGAGTTTCACATATCCAAACAATTTCGAATCTTTTGCCGAAACCCCCTTACCACCGAAGTCTAGTTTGGAAGAGGCGTTGGAGGCGTATATCGCAGCAACAAACAAAATGGTTAGGAATGTGGAAGCGTCCATGGCCACCCTTATGCAACCTAGTGAACCGGTTAGTTAGTTTCCAACTAGCTCCAAATTTTCCAATGTATGAGGAGGCGGTTGGACAGAGTGCGATTTTGAGAGGATTTCCAAATCAAACCTACACATACCCAATTCCAGCCCACAACTCCGGTTTTCCATCGATTGTCCAAAATAGTTCACCAGTTGAAAATAAAAACGAGTTGTGCGACTTTGTAGTGTTTGATTTGCCAAATTGTGAAGAACCCCTTTCGAGTGAAACCACACTTAATCCTTTCGATCTTTACACCTCCACTCTAGAACCTAAATCGATAAATATCCATGCTTTTGATAAGGTGTCAGAAAAAATTGATTTTCACTTGATTGAGGATATAGACGCCGGGAATATTTCGGATGATGAACCCGTCGATTTAATTGAAATTTTATGTCCAATTCATCATCCCGAGTCATTAACTGTTTCTCCCGAACTTCATATGCATCTAGATTTTGATGATATTGGCATGGATAAGCAAATTTTTGAGGAAAATATTGAGAAGAATTATGAGGATAGTATTGAGGATAATATTGAGGTTGAACCATTTTCGTTTGATGTGTCGAATTTTCCAATACACCTTCTTGAATCCTTAACTGATACCCTTCCTCACTCACTTCCTTCCATCCTTCCTATTGTTCTGACTGTGCAAGTGATCGTTACGCTTTCATCTCCTATACCAAGTTTGGCGTACCCATGTTTTCTTGCGAATCTTGAGGGATTTGACCCCATTGCACAACGAGTTGATAGATTAGCACAATCAGTTTTCACACTTCGGTCATCCCAAATTGAGCTAATTTATTCACTCGATTTACACCCTCAAGATCGTGCTACCCTTCTTTCTCCTTTCCGCCATTCTTCTCCTACACCGACCATATTCTACCCTTCTTCCCACCCGGTCTCGCGTGTTTCTCATTTCTTTCTTCTACACCCCATTCTTTCACCAACTTGACCATTACCACGATAAGATTTTTGAATGGTTGGTGCTAATCTTTGGCTTGTGTAAGGCCAAGCCTAAGTTTGGAGGGAACCTTTGTATATATGTATATATATTTTTGTTTTCTTTTTCTATAAAATAAAAAAATAAAAAAATTCAAAACAAAAAAAATTAAAAAAAATTATAAATAAATAAACAGGGGAGTACCGGCATTTTTGACCCTCTTGGTTTAGCATGACAGTGAGGACACTGTCAAGTTCAAGTTTGGGGGTATGCTCGGTACGTCTTCTTCCTTCGCATTCATTTGTACATATTTTTGCATTTGCATACTTATTTGAAAACCCATAAAAATTGAAAATTTTCAAAAATTATTGTATTTAATTTCGGCTTATTTGACTAGAGTTTGACAGATAGGTTAACCAGCTAGGAACAACTAGATCTTAGACTTAGTAAATTAAAAACCCTAAAAATAACCTTCCTTAAAGTTTAACAATAGAGAGTATGTTTTTGTAGTTTATTTAGAAATAGGCAAATTTTGGGTTCACTTCTTGGGCTAAGTCGAAACGAAGGAAAAGTATTGATGTTCTTATTAGAGTATAAGTTTGAAAAATAGTTCCTACCTTAAGTCTAGATTCTGAAAATGTATACCCTACAATTTGCACTATCACGCATCTTGAAATTTGGAATAATAGAAGAGACCTTGAAATGCTTTTGTCTAAAGTCCATAGTACAATGAAAGAAAAAAAAAAAGTGAATAAAGAAAAAAAGAAATGAACACTGGTTTTTGTGATTACTTAAGGCTGTAAAAATAGAAAAATATTTAGCGAGGGTGCTTCATCACCTAGTGCCTTAGACCAACTGGTTTGGGAGTCACTGCTAAAGCCTTGGGTGTTGCAAGACTAGAAATTACGCTGTAATGTGCAAACACATCTTGTAATCGGTTGTTGGTACCTCAAGAAGTATTAACAGTCGCATGAAGGATGTGTAAGCCAAATTCAGTTAAAAATTCACCTACTAATAAGTACTTTGGACAACGGACAAGGGTATGATTGCTTGATTTGAATTTCCAAGTGTAGGGGTGATTTATACACACACGTGGGGATATATGATTGGAGTTTAGATGAAAGAAAGGAATGAAGAATAGAACTTGTATTTTTAGTAGAGTTGATAAAAATTCCTAAGTGGAGATGGAACCCTAGAAGGAAAACTTAAGAAATGCCGAAAGGTAAGTAGGTCTGCAGAACATATATAATCTTAAGTTAGATGATGAGGAAGTGTGAAAAATATGGGTGGATAATTTGCAAGTCGAAGATAATAGATTTCCTTGTTAGAAGACCTAATTGGAAAACAAAAGTCGAAAAGCCAAATTGGTAGAATTTTGTGGGTAGTATCCGCTGAAAACCCTCAGGAGACAACACTACTCCTACTAGGGACACCTAGAGGTTTAACGGCTTGTTGCACGTGCTCAGTGCAATCGCGTTTCCCTGCGAAAGTGCGGCCAGGTTAGATTTTTATCGAGAATAAAAAAAAATAAGTTTGCTCGAGGACGAGCAAAAGATAAGTTTGGGGGTATTTGTTCATATCATAATATTGCATTTTGCAATCCCCATTCTTATGCATTTTACAATGAAAACATGTGCTTTTGACCCATGTCTGCTACATGTTACAGGTTACAGGTTCTTGGAGCGAAAACAGTGAAAACGATGTAAAAACGATGAAAAAGTGGACTTTGACCAACAAACAGAAGACTCTTGATCAAGCCTACATCGAAGAACAGTTCACAATCAACAAGGCAACGCAAGGTCCAAAATGTCAAGGCAAACGGTTAAAAGATCACTACAAGTTTTCACTGAAAGATCTGGAGAAGACTCAGAAGTCAAATGGAGAAAAGAACTAAATAAATAAAAAGCCCAAAGAACCCTGAAGCAGCCCAGAAAATATTATCATCTGAACTCATTAATGGGCCGCGGAACCGCGGCCCAAGCCCACCAATGCCGCGGTTCCACGGCCGCATGAAGCCCAAAGGAAAATAATATTTTACCAAAATGTGGGTTCTGCGCTGACTAGTCAACCTAAAGGCTATTTTTGTAATTACAGGCATGCGAGTCATTGTAACCCTAGGGTTTCCTATTCTTTAGAAATAGGAACTCTAGTCATTGTAATTTCTTATGCCTCCTTTTAATAATAAATTCAGAATTCTTTATGGAGAGCATCGGTGTTTCTTTTCAATTCATGAATTCAGATCTGACAACCCTGCGTTGATGATTGGAGAGATGCATCTGTAAGTAGATTTAATCCTTGCTCTAGTTTAGATTTCAATTCGTGTCCTAGGTAATTTTTATTCTCTGCCCTAGATAAATGTTCTTCAATTCCCTAACGAGTGAGTAGTCTCCTCGCTTGTTAGGGTTTGATCTGGGGAAGGTTTGAGAGACGAAGATCTCTCATCCTCTTTCTTGCCCGTCATATATTTTCACAGGACTCCATGCATACCTTCTTATTCCGCTCCCTACGGCACTCTACCCACGAGGTAGCGGTGATACCGTAGTCTAAAGGCCCGGATTTTAAGGTTTTCCATGGAGGTTAGGGTAAAGATTAAGAAAGGAAGGACAAGGATCTAGAGGAAGAACAATCTTCCCAATCATCCTAATCCCTTTTATTAATATTTACCATAACACCTAATTAGATCTTCATATGGGTATAGAAAGCGGTGAGATTTATAGACATTCCAAACTTAACCTAGACCTAACCCTAGCAAGACTTAGATATAGATTAATTTAGTTTTTTAGATTTAATAATCTGTCCGACCACAATCGGAATTAACTCGTTAGCGCGATTAGGAAATTCACATCCCTGTGGACCGACCCGTACTCACCGCCTAGCTTCATGCGACGCCGTTCTTGATTGCGGTAATAGATAGTTTTTGAGACCAATCAGGTGATCCTGCGACCTGTGGAAGGCGCGGTATGGGCCGCGGAGTCACTTGCCTGCCCTTTGGGTGACTGGCGGGAGCTTGAAGAACCTCACCCTTAGCTTCCCTCAACAGCTCGGTCTGCGAGATGTTTAGGGGAATGTACTCCTGAGACCTCGAAGAGAAAGGCTTCGGACGATCGACCTTCTTTTTCTCCTCTATGTCCCTTTTCTTTCTGTCCGTCTGGTCGACTCGGGGCAGGTTTAAGTTTACCTCGGACTCGAGTTGGAGTTCTCACTCGGTCCAGACTTTTACTTCGGCCATGGTCTTAGGTTGCGTTAATGCAAAAGAGCGGAGCCACTCTTTGTGCCTAAGACCCGACCTCAGCGCGGTGATGACTGTTTCATCACGGTGTTCGGGGACCTCGAAGAGGGCATTGTAGAAACGGGTGATATATCCTTTGATGGATTCTTTGTCTCCGCTCTTGACGGTGAACAGACAGTCGACCGTCCTTTTCTGTCGTCGATTCCCGACGAAGTGACCGAGGAATTGGGTGACCAGCTCATCGAAGGTAGAGATGGAGCGTGGCGTGAGTCCTCGGAACCAATTCCGGCCAGCCCGGATGAGGGTGGTTGGGAAAGCTCGGTATTGGGCCGCGTCGGAGTTATCCTAGAAGCCCATACCCGCCATAAATGCATCTAGGTGGTCCTTTGGGTTGGATTTCCCGTCGAAGAGGGCCACTTTTTGCGGCTTGTTCCTGGATGAGACGTACTCGGCTAGCAGCTCCTCTGTGAAGGGCTTCATTAGTGAGTCGGCGGAGTACGTGGCCCCTTCACCGGACGTGTGGCCATCCCTTCGTATGCTTTCGATCTTCTCGAGGGCTTCAAGCCGGTGGTGGTACCTCGAGGATTCTGCACAGTCGGGCAACCCCCGCTCCGGGTCTGCGATGGTGCGGCTTCGATTTCGCTCTATCAAGTGTCTCAAATCCTCGGACGAGGCCCTTCTCAAGTAATCCCTGCGCTCGTCATTCACGCGGCCCCTGCGAGAGTGGGGGCGTCAGTTATGCCTGGAAGCAGACGAGCTGAAAGACACCTCCTCAGGGGGAAAGAACGTGTAGCGGGCATTAGAGCGACGACCCAGTCTTCCATGGGACGTGGTGTGGAGCTGTCCGGCGCCCAGCGGGTCATGGAATCAATTGCCGTATGCGAGTCATGGTGGCCGGAGTCGGCCCGCTGGCGCTCGGTGGTGCTGGGATGAGGGTGAGTGAGCTCGAGGGCTTGAGTGTGCCCATCCGTCCTTCTGCGGACGTCATTATCCCGGGGAAGGGTAGCTGTGGTCTGGTGGGTAGGGCCCGCCGCTTGAATGCGGACAAGAGCATCCACCGGCGATATGAGCCTGTCTATCAGGACGGATAAGGCGTTGATGGCGTTGGGAGGGGGAGATGAGCCGCTGCCGCCTTCGTTGTGGCGGCTCGTATTTGGACCGTCGCGGTTGTCGCTCGCCATCGGGTCGAGGGCGGAAGATCAACTTTAGGAATGGAGAATTTTCTGAAACGTTCCCACAGACGGCGCCTGCTGACGGAGCTTAGGATTTCCTTCAGATACTTTCCTCCGTCGATCCTGTGATGGCGGTCTTTGACGGCTGAGATTTGTTTTGAGAGTTGTTAGGTATGGATCTCAATGGGTTGGTGTTTGGTGCCGAGCTACCTGCAAATATTCACTTCCGTTAAGCTGCGAGGTCCTTTCTAAAAGGTATGTTTCACCTAAAAATTCTTTCAACAAAATATTAAAAATAGTCCTAAATAAAGCCTTTCAATTCTAAAAAAATGCGGTGAAAAAGTCTTTCACTCAAGACACTGAAACATTCTCACAAACAACTTTGAAGAATACTTTGTGATGCGCTAGAAAGTAGTTCATGAAATTATAAGTTATTAACCAAGTGAAATGTTGAGATATAGTTACAAATCTTTGTAGGAAAGAGACAAGTAAAATGGGTTTTCAAAACTGTAAGGGTGGATGATGATAAAGAATGAATACTTCATGATGTTAGGTCGACCGTGCAAAGTGAATTGACAAAATCATAGTCATGAGATCATTAACATGTTTATACACGTAGACCTAATAATGGAAAGGACTTGAACTTGAAAGACTTTTGATAAATATCCATAGGACAACGGTTATGGAACATAATCGGTGGATCATGAACAAAAAAGTCACGGGTTGACATATTCACGTCGATCTAATTATGGAGAGGGCTTGAGTTTGAATATCATTTCATAAACGACTATAGTAGGAACAGTTATAGGTACAGAATCAATGGTAGATGCATATTTTTTATGGACACGAGTTGGAAAACATTCTAAAAAGGCAATAATTAAGCCCGTAGGGAGAGAGTTGACATATACACATAGACCTAATAATGGAAAGGACTTGAACTTGAATGACTTTTGATAAATATCCATAGGACAACGGTTATGGAACATAATCAGTGGATCATGAATGTGTAAGATCAAAAAGTCACGGGTTGACATAGTCGCGTCGATCTAATTATGGAAAGCTTGAGTTTGAATATCATTTCATAAACGTCTATAGTATGAACAGTTATAGGTACAGAATCAATGGTGGATGCATATTTTTTGTGGCCACGAGTTAGAAAACGTTCTAAAGACAATAATTAAGCCCGTAGGGTGAGTAAATCATTAAGGAATCAGGATTACAACAGTTATAAAAAGAAGAATCAATCGTAGGCGCATATGGAAATGGGTTAAAAAATTTAGTAGTAATAATCAAAAATTTATAATTTGGATATAAAAAATATCTCGGCCCTTCTAAAGAACGAAACAAGTGAAAAATCTTGAAATAACTTCATAGTACATTTAATAATAGTGAGATTAAGGAAAAATACATGTACAATCAAAAGTGTCACGGGTTTACATATACAAGTCGATCTAAAGATGGAAAGGACTTGAACTTGAATGCATGATGATAAATATCCATAGGGCGACGGTTATGAAACAGAACCAATGAATCATCAATGTGTACAATCGAAAAGCCTTGAATTGACATATTCACGTCGATCAAATAATGTAGAGGACTTGGATTTGAATGTATATTGATAAATGTCTATAAGAGGATGGTTATATGAACAGAATCAATGGAAGGCATATTGGTGTGGACACGAATTAGAAGACATTAGGAAAAAGGCAATAATTAAGCCCGTAGAAAAATTAAATCACTAAGAAATCAGGGTCAAGATAGTTATAGCCCCGCGTAGACATTCAAGTCGATCAAATAATGGAGAGAACACATGAAATTCCTATTGACAAATGTCTGCTATGGGACGATTATAGTTAGAGAATCAATGGTAGGTGCATATTGCCGTGGACAAAAATTGGAAGGCATTATGAAAAGACACCAATTAAATTTATAGGCAGATTAAATCAGTAGTGAATAAGGGTTAAGATAGTTATAGACGGAGAATGAAGGATAGGTGCATATGGGAATGGATTCAGAAATTTGGAAGTAGTAATAATAAGTAGTTTCGGAAATTTGAAATTTAGATTGAATCAAGGTTAAGAAATTTAGATTGAAATTTGAAATTCGAAAAGTCAAGAATTGACATATTCACGTCGATCAAATAATGGAAGGACTTAAATTTGATTGTCTATTGATAAATGTCTATAAGAGAACGGTTATAAGAACAAAATTAATGGTAGACATATTGTTGTGGACACGAGTTGGAGGACATTAGGAAAAAGACAATAATTAAGCTCGTAGAAAGAATAAATCACTAAGAAATCAGAGTCAAGAAAGTTATAGCCTCAGGTAGACATATTCATGTTGATCTAATATTGGAGGGGACTCAACTTGAATGCCTATTAACAAATGTCTACTGTAGGACGGTTATGGTTAGAGAATCAATGGTAGGTGCATATTGCCGTGGAGAAATATCGGAGGACATCATGAGAAGACAATAATTGAAATTATAGGTAGATTAAATCAAGGTTAAGACAGTTATAGACGGGGAATGAAGGATAGGTGCATATGGAAATGGATTCAGAAATTTGGAAATAGTAATAACAAGGAAGTATTTCGGAAATTTGAAATTTAGATTAAAAAATAGATTTAAGTCCTTTAAAAAACGACACTAGTAATTGGCTTGAAATAATTTTATAACTCATTTAAAAATAGTGAAATTAAGGGAAAATATGTGTACAATCGAAAGGGTCACGGGTTGTGATATATACACGTAGATCAAATAATGGGAAGGACTTGAACTTGAATAACTTTTGATAAATGTCCATAGGACGATAGTTGCAGGAACATAATCGGTGGATCAAGTATGTGTACGATCGAAAAGTAACGGGTTGACATAGTCACGTCGATCAAATTATAGAGAGGGCTTAAGCTTGAATGTTTTTTCTTGAATGTCTCTAGTAGGAACGATTATACGTACAGAATCAAATGGTAGGTGCATATTTTTTGTGGACACAAGTAAAAGGGGATTCTAAGAAAACAATAATTAAGCCCGTTAAGAGAGTAAATCACTAAGGAATCCTGATTACAACAGTTATAGACCGGAGAATCAATCATAATTATGGAAATGGGTTTAGAAATTTAGAAAAAGCTTTCAATAACTTCATATTGCATTTAAAAATAGTGAAACTAAGAGAAAATACGTGTAATCAAAAGAATCACGGGTTGACATATACATGTCGATGTAAAAACGGAGAGGACTTGAACTTGAATGTCTATTGATAAATGTCCATAGAGCGACGGTTATTGGAACAGAACCAATGGATCGTCAATGTGTACAATCGAAAAGTCATGGATTGACATATTCACGTCGATCAAATAATGGATAGGACTTAGATTTGAATGTCTATTGATAAATATCTATAAGAGGACAGTTATAGGAACAGTATCAATGGTGGGCATATTGTTGTGGACACAAGTTGGAGGACATTGGAAAAAACACAATAATTAAGCCCGTTGAGAGATCAAAACACTAAGAAATCAGGGTCAAGACAGTTATAGACCCGAGTAGACATATTCAAGTCGATCTAATATTGGAGAGGACTCAACTTGAATGCTTATTGACAAATTTCAATTATGGGATGGTTATAGTTTGAGAATCAACGGTAGGTGCACATTGTCGTGGACAAAAATTGGAGGACGTCATGAAAAGACAATGATTAAATTTATAGGTAGATTAAATCAGTAATAAATCACAGTTAAGACAGTTATAGACGGGCAATGAAAGGTGCATATAGAAATGGATTCAAAATTTTGGAAGAAGTAATAATAAGTAGTTTCCGAAATTTGAAATTTAGATTGAAAAAATATATTTAAGTCCTTTAAAGAACGACACAAGTAAACGGCTTGAAATATTTTTATAGTTCCTTTAAAAATTGTGAAATTAAGGGAAAATGCATGTACAATCGAAAGAATCGCGGGTTGACATATACACCTAGATCTAATAATGGGAAAGACTTGAACTTGAATGACTTTTGATAAATGCCCATTGGACGACGATTATAGTAACATAATCAGTGGATCCTGAATGTGTATGATCGAAAAGTCACGGGTTGACATAGTCACGTCGATCAAATTATAGAGACTTGATGTTGAATGCCAGTTAATAAATGTCCATAGGGCGACAGTTATAGGAACAGAACTAATAGATCATCAATGTGTACAATCGAAAAGTCATGGGTTGACATAAATAATGAAGAGAACTTGGATTTGAATATCTATTGTTAGATGCCTACAAGAGGACGATTATAGGAACATAATCAATGGTGGGCATATTGTTGTAGACACGAGTTAGAGGACATTATACAAAGACAATAATTAAGCCCGTAGAATGATTAAATCACTAAGAAATCAGGATCAAGACAGTTATAGCCCCGGGTTAACATATTCAAGTCGATCTAACGATATAGAGGACTTCAACTTGAATGCCTATTGACAAATGTCTATTATTAGACAGTTATTGAAGAGAATCAATGATAGGTGCATATTGTCGTGGACAAAAATTGGAGGACCGCATGAAAAGACAATTAAATTTATAGATAGATTAAATCAGTATTGAATCATGAATCAGGATTCAAACAGTTATATACGAGGAATGAAGGATAGGTGCATATGGAAATGGATTCATAAATTTGGAAGTAGTAATAATAAGGTAGTTTCAGAAATTTGAAATTTACATTAAAAATATATTTAAGTAATTTAAAGAATGATACAAGTAAATAGGTTGTAATAATTTTATAGTTCCTTTAAAAATAGTGAAATTAAAGGAAAATACGAGTACAATCGAAGGGTCGCAAGTTTGACATATACACGTAGATCTAATAATAAGGACTTAAATTGAATGACTTCATATAAATATCCATAAGACGACGGTTATAGGAACATAATCAGTAGATCATGAATGTGTACGATCGAAAATTCATGGGTTGACATAGTCATGTCGATCAAATTATGGAGAAAACGATTATAAGTACAGAATCAATAATAGGTGCATATTTTTTTGGACACGAGTTAGAGAACATTCTAAAAAGACCATAATTAAGCCCGTAAAAAGAGTAAATCGCTAAGAAATGAAGGTTACAACAGTTATAGACAGAAGAATCAATCATCGGTGCATATAGAAATGGGTTTAGAAATTTAGTTGTAATAATAATGAAAGACTCGGAAATTTATAATTTAGATAAAAAAATATTTAAGCTACTCTACAGAACGAGACAAGTGAAATGGCTGAAATATCTTTATAGTGCATTTCAAAATAGTGAAACTAAGGGGAAATACATGTACAATCAAAAGAGCCACGGGTTGACATATACAAGTTGATCTAAAAATTGAGAGTACTTGAACTTAAATGCCTATTGATAAATGTCCATAGGGCGACGTTTAAAAGAACTGAACCAATGGATCATCAATGTGTACAAAAGTCATAGGTTGACATATTAACGTCGATCAAATAATGGAGAGGGCTGATATTTAAATGTCTATTGATAAATGTTTATAGAAGGACGGTTATAGGAATAAAATCAATGGCAGGCATATTGTTGTGGACATGAGTTTAACATAGTCACGTCGATCAAATTATGGAAAGGACTTGAGCTTGAATGTCATTTTATAAATGTCTACAGTATGAACGGTTATAGGTACATAATCAATGGTAGGTGTATATTTTTTGTGGAGACGAGTTGGAGAACATTATAAAAAGACAAAAATTAAGCCCGTAGAGAGAGTAAACCACTAAGGAATCAAGATTACAACAGTTCTAGAGATGGGGATCAATCATAATATGGAAATGGGTTTAGAAATTTAGTCATAATAAAGAAATAGACTTGGAAATTTATAATTTAGATAAAAAGAATATTTAAGCACCTCTAAAGAAATATACAAGTGAAAAAGCTTGAAATAATTTTATAGTGCGTTTAAAAATAGTGAAATTAAGAGAAAATATGTGTACAATCAAAAGAGTCACGGGTTGACATATACATGTCGATCTAAAAATGGAGAGGGCTTGAGCTTGAATGCTTATTGATAAATGTCCATAGGGCGACGGTTATACGAACAGAAACAATGGATCATCAATGTGTGCAATCGAAATGACATTGGTTGACATATTCACGTCGATCAAATAATGGAGAGAACTTGGAATTGAATGTCTATTGATAAATATCTTTAAGAGAACGGTTTTAGGAAAACAATCGATGGTAGGCAAATTGTTGTGCACACGAGTGGCAGGACATTAAGAAAAAGACAATAATTATGCCCAAAGAATGATTAAATCACTAAAAAATCAAAGTCAAGACAGTTATAGCCCCGAAATAAAATATTCAAGTCGATCTTAATAATGAAGAGGACTTCAGCTTGAATGCATATTGACAAATGTTTATTATTGGGTGGTTATTGAAGAGAATCAATGGTAGGTGCATATTGCCGTGGACAAAAATTGGAGAACGTCATAAAAAGACGATAATTAAATTTATAGGTAGATTAAATGAATGGTGAATCAGAGTTAAGGCAGTTCTAGACGGGGAATAAAGAATAGTGCATACGGAAATGGATTCAGAAATTTAGAACTAATAATAATAAGTAGTTTCGGAAATTTGAAATTTAGATTAAAAAATAGATTTAATTCCTTTAAAAAATGACACAATTAAACGGGTTGAAATAATTTTATAGTTCCATTAAAAATAATGAAATTAAGGGGAAATACGTGTACAATCAAAGGGTCGCGGGTTGACATATACATGTAGATCTAATAACAAGGACTTGAACTTGAATGACTTTAGATAAATGTCCATAGGACGACGGTTATAGGAACATAATCAGTGGATTATGAATGTGTACGATCGAAAAGTCATGGGTTGACATAGTCGCGTCGATCAAATTATGGAGAGAACGGTTATAGATACAGAATCAATGGTAGGTGCATACTTTTTGTGGACACAAGTTAGAGAACATTCTAAAAAGATAATAATTAAGCCCGGTAGGGATAGTAAATCACTAAGGAATCAAGATTACAACAATTATAAACACGAGAATCAAATATAGGTGCATATGGAAAGGGGTTTAGAAATTTAGTTGTAATAATAAAAGAAAGACTCTGAAATTTATAATTTAGATAAAAAAATATTTAAGCCCCTCTACAGAACAATACAAGTCAAAAAGCTTGAAATATTTTTATAGTGCATTTAAAAATAGTGAAATTAAGGGGAAATACATGTACAATCAAAAGAGTCACGGGTTAACATATACAGGTCGATCTAAAAATAGAGAGGCCTTGAACATGAATGCATGTTGATAAATGTCCATAGGGCGACGGTTAAATGAACTGAACCAATGGATCATCAATGTGTACAATCGAAAAGTCATAGGTTGGCATATTCATGTCGATCAAATAATGGAGAGAACTTGAATTTGAATGTCTATTGATAAATGTCTATAGAATGACGGTTATAAGAACAGAATCAATAGTAAGCATATTGTTGTGGACACGGGTTGGAGGACATTAGGAAAGAGACAATAATTAAACCAGTAAAAAGATTAAATCAGAAAGAAATCAGGGTCAACACAATTACAGCCCTGGGTTATCATATTCAAGTCGATCTAATAATTGAGAGGACTTCAACTTGAATGTCTATTGACAAATGTCAATTATGGGACGGTTATAGAAAAAGAATCAACGGTGGGTGTCTATTGTCGTGAACAAAAATTAGAGTATATCATGAAAAGACGACAATTAAATTTATAGTAGATTAAATCAGTAGTGAATCAAGGTTAAGACAGTTATAGACGGGAAATGAAGGATGCGTGCATATGGAAATAGATTATGGAAATGGATTCAGAAATTTGGAAGTAGTAATAATAAGGAAGTAGTTTCGGAAATTTGAAGTTCAAACTAAAAAAAATAGATTTAAGTCCTTTAAAGAACACAAGTAAACAGCTTGAAATATTTTTATAGTTCCTTTAACAATAGTGAAAATAAGGGAAAATATGTGTATAATCGAAAGGGTCGCGGGTTGACATATACACGTAGATCTAATAATGCGAAAGACTTGAACTTGAATGACTTCCGATAAATGACCATAGGACGATAGTTATATGAACATTCTCAACGGATCATGAATGTGTACGATCAAAAAGTCACAGGTTGACATAACCACGTCGATCAAATTATGGAGAGGGCTTGAGCTTAAATGTTATTTAATAAATGTATAAAGTAGGAACGGTTTAAAGATATAGAATCATGGTAGGTGCGTATTTTTTGTGGACACGAGTTAGAGGACATTCTAAAAAGGCAATAATTAAGCCTGTATGGAGCGTAAATCATTCCGAAACGGAGTTACAACAGTTATAGGTTGGAGACTCAATCATAGGTACATGTGGAAGTAGGTTTAGAAATTTATAGTGATAATAAGAAATAGACTCGAAATTTATAATTTAGATTAAAAAAATTATTTAAGCCCCTCTAAAGGATTTGACACGTGAAAAAAGCTTGAAATAACTTCATAGTGCATTTAAAAATAGTGAAACTATGAGAAAATACATGTACAATAAAAACCCACTTCCTACAATCTGGCATGAACCTTTGGGTAGGCTCCGCAAGATCAACAACCATAGCTGCACAGAGTACGGTAGAAGAGTCACAGGTAGACATATACAGGTCGGTCTAAAAATGGATAAGACTTGAAATTGAATGTTAGTTGATAAATGTCCTTAGGACGACGGTTATTGAAACAGAACCAATAGATTATCACTGTGTACAATCGAAAAATCATGGGATGATATATTCGTCGATCAAAAAATGGAGAGGACTTGGATTTGAATATCTATTGTTAAATGTCTATAAGAGAACGGTTACAGGAACAGAATCAATGGTAGGCATATTGTTGTGGACATGAGTTAGAGTACATTAGAAAAAAGACAATAATTAAGCCCGTAGAACAATTAAATCACTAAGAAATCTGGGTCAAGACAGTTATAGCCCCAGGTTGACATATTCAAGTTGATCTAATAATGGAGAGGACTTCAACTTAAATGCATATTGACAAATTTCTATTATGGGACGATTATAGGACGAGAATCAATGATACATATTGTCGTGGACAAAAATTCGAGGATATTATGAAAGGACAATAACTAAATTTATAGGTAGATTAAATAGATAGTGAATAAGGGTTAAGACGGTTAAAGACAGGGAATGAAGGATGGGTGCATATGGAAATGGATTCAAAACTTAGGAAGTAATAATAATTCGTTTCGGAAATTTGAAATTTAGATATAAAAAAATTGATTTAAGTAATTTAAAGAATGACACAAGTAAACAACTTGAAATAACTTTATAGGTCCTTTAAAATAGTGAAATTAAGGGAAAATACGTATATAATCGAAAGGTTGCGGGTTGACATATACACGAAGATCTAATAGTAGGACGGACTTGAGCTTGAATGACTTTAGATAAAAGTTCATAGGACGACAGTTAAAGGAACATAATACGTGGATCATGAATGTGTACGATCGAAAAGTCACGGGTTGAATGCCATTTCAAAAATGCCTATATTAGGATCGGTTATAGGTGCAGAATCAATGGCAGGTGCATATTTTTTGTGGACACAATTTGAGGACATTCTAAAAAGACAATAATTAAGCATGTAACGAAAGTAAATCACTAAGAAATGGAAGGATTTGAACCTGAATGACTATTGATAAATGTCCACAGGACGACGGTTATAGAAACAGAACCAATGGTAGGTATATTGTTGTAGACACGAGTTGGAGGACATTAGAAAAAAGACAATAATTAAGCCTGTAGAAAGATTAAATAACTAAGAATAAAAGGTCTAGACAGGTATAACCCCTGGTTGATATATTCAAATCGATCTAATAATGGATAGGACTTTAGCTTGAATGCCTATTGACAAATGTCAATTATGGAACGATTATATGAATAGAATTAACGATAGGTGCATATTACCGTGAACAAAAATTGGACATCATGAAAAGACGATAATTAAATTTATAAGTAGATTAAATCAATACTGAATCATGTGCATATAGATATGGATTCAGAAATTTGGAAGTGGTAATGACAAGAAAGTAGTTTCGGAAGTTTGAAATTTAGATTTAAAAATAGATTTAAGTCCTTTAAAAAACAACACATGTAAACAGCTTGAAATAATTTTATAGTCCTTTAAAAATAGTGAAATTAAGAGAAAACACGTGTACAACGAAAGGGCCGTGGGTTGACATATACACGTAGATCTAATGATGGGAAGGACTTGAACTTGAAGACTTTTGATAAATGTCTGTAGGATGACGGTTATAGGAAAATAATCAGTGGATCATGAATGTGTACGATCGAAAAGTCGCGGGTTGACATAGTCACATCGATATAGGACTGGAGCTCGAATATCATTTCAAAAATGTCTATAGTAGGAACGGTTATATATAAAGAATCAATGGTAAGCGCATATTTTTTGTGGATACGAGTTGAAAGACATTCAAAAAAGACAATAATTAAGCCCGTAAGGAGAGTAAATCACTAAGGAATCGAGATTACTACAGCTATAGACAGAAGATTCAATCACAGGTGCATATGGAAATGAGTTTAGAAATTTAGTAGTAATAATAAGGAAATAGACTCATAAATTTATAATTTAAATAAAAAAATATTTAACCCCCTCTAAAGAACGGGACAGGTTGAAAAGTTTGAAATAACTTCATAGTGCATTTAAAAATAATGAAACTAAGAGAAAATACGTGTACAATCAAAAGAGTCATGAGTTAACATATACAGGTCGATCTAAAAATGGAGAGGACTCAAACTTGTATGCTTGTTGATAAATGTCCATAGGGCATTAGGAAATGGATTTGAATATCTATATTTAAATGTCCACAAGAGGACGGTTATAGAAACAAAATCAATGGTAGACATTGTTGTGGCCACGAGTTGGAGGACATTAGGAAAAAGACAATAATTAAGCCCGTAGAAAGATTAAATCACTACAAAATCAGGGTCAAGACAGTTGTTGCCCCGGGCTGAAATATTCAAGTTGATCTAATAATGGACAAGACTCAACATGAATGCCTATTGACAAATGTCTATTATGGGACGGGTATAGTTAGAGAATCAATGGTGGGTGCATATTGTCATGAACAAAAATTGGAGGACATCATGAAAAGACATTAATTAACTTTATAGGTAGATTAAATCAGTAGACAATCAAGGTTTGACCGTTATGGACGTGGAATGAAGGATAGGTGCATATGAAAATGAGTTCAGAACTTAGGAAATGCTAATAATAAATAGTTTCGGAAATTCGTAATTTAGTTTTAAAAAAAATAGAATTAAGTTCCTTAAAGAACGACATAAGTAGACAGCTTGGAATAATTTTATACTAAAAATAGTGAAATTAAGGGGAAATACGTGTGCATATGAAAGGGTCGCTGGTTGACATATATTAATAACGGGAAGGACTTGAACTTGAATGACTTTTGATAAATGTCCACAGGTCGTCGGTTATAGGAACATAATCAGTGGATTATGGATGTGTACGATCGAAAAGTCACCTATAACATAGTCACGGCGATCAAGTTATGGAGAGAACTTGAGCTTGAATGCCATATCTAAAATGTCTATAGTAGAAACGGTAATAGGTACAGAATCAAAGGTAGGTACATATGTTTTGTGGTCACAAGTTAGAGGAAATTCTAAAAAGACAATAATTAAGCTCGTAGGGAGAGTAAATCGCTAAAGAATCAGGGTTACAACAGTTATAGACAGTCATAGGTGCTTATGAAAATGGGTTTAGAAATTTAGAGTAATACTAAGGAAATAGACTCAGAAATTTATAATTTAGATTAAAAAAATATTTAAGCTCCTCTAAAGATCGAGACAAGTGAAAATTCTTGAAATAACTTCATATTGCATTTAAAAATAGTGAAACTAAGGGAAAATATGTGTACAATCAAAAGAGTCACGTGTTAACATATACAGGTCAATCTAAAAATGGAGAGGACTTGAACTTGAATGCCTATTGATAAATGCCCATAGGTCGACGATTATAGGAACAAAACCAATGGATCATCAATGTATACAATCGAAAAGTCATGAGTTGACATATTCACGTCGATCAAATAATTGAGAAGACTTGTAATTGAATGTTTATTGATAAATATCTATAAGAGGACGGTTATAGGAACAGTATGAAGGTAGGCATATTGTTGTGGACACGAGTTAGAGGACATTGGGGGAAAGACAATAATTAAGCCCGTAGAATGATTAAATCATTAAGAAATCAGGATTAAGACGGTGATAGCCCCGGGTAGACATATTCAAGTCGACCTAATATTGGAGAGGACTCAACTTGAATGCCTATTGACAAATGTATATTATGGGGCGGTTATAGATAGAGAATCAATGGTAGGTGAATATTGTCGCGGACAATATTTGGAGGACATCATGAAAAGACATTAATTTAATTTATTTGTAGATTAAATCGTAGTGAATCAGGGTTAAGACAGTTGTAGACGAGGTATGAAGGACAGATGCATACGGAAATTGATTCAGACATTTGAAAGTAGTAATAATAAGGAAGTAGTTTCGGAAATTTGAAATTTAGATTAAAAAAATAGATTTAAGTCTTTTAAAGAGCTACAGAAGTAAACAGCTTGAAATATTTTTATACTTCCTTTAAAATAGTGAAATTAAGGGAAAATACATGTGCAATCGAAAGGATCGCGGGTTGACATCTACTCGTAGATCTAATAATGGGGAGGGCTTGAACTTGAACGGCCATTGATAAATGTCCATAGGACGACGGTTATAGGAACATAATCAATGGATCATGAATCTGTACGATTGAATACTCACGGGTCGACAGTCACATCGATCAAATTACAGAGAGGATTTGGGCTTGAATGTCATTTCATAAACATCTATAGTAGAAACGATTATAGGTACAGAATCAATGGTAGGTCCATATTTTTTGTGGACACGAGTAAAAGGACATTCTAAGAAGACAATAATTAAGCCCGTTGGTAAAGTAAATCACTAAGAAATCAGGGCTACAAAAGATATAGACAGGAGAATCAATGATAGGTGCGTGCGTATAGAAATGGGGTCAGAAATTTGGAAGTGGTAATAATAATTAGACTCGGAAATTTAAAACTTAGATTAAAAAATTTCAAGTCCTAAAGAACGAGATAGATGAAAAAGTTTAGAATAAGTTTATTGTGCATTTCAAAATAATGGAACTATGGGAAAATATGTGTACAATCAAAATAGTCAAGGGTTGATATAAACAGGTCGATCAAAAAAATGGAAAGGAATTGAAGTTGAATGTCTATTGATGAATGTCGATAAGGCGACGGTAATAGGAATAGAACCAATGTATAATCAATGTTTACAATCGAAAAGTCATAGGGTGACATATTATGGACGGGGAATGAAGGATAGGTGCAAATGGAAATGGATTCAGAAATTAGGAAATACTAAGGTAGTTTCGGAAATTTTTAATTTAGTATTAAAAAAATAAAATTAAGTCCCTTAAAGAACGACACAAGTAAACAGATTGAAATAATTTTATACATTAAAAATAGTGAAATTAAGGGAAAATACGTGTGCATGTGAAAGGGTCGCGGGTTAACATATACACGTAGATCTAATAACGGGGAGGACTTAAACTTGGATGACTTTTGATAAATGTCTATAGGTCGGTAGTTATAGGAACATAATCAGTGGATCATGGATGTATACGATCGATTAGCATAGTCACGACGAACAAATTATAGAGAGAGCTTGAGCTTGAATGTCATTTCATAAATGTCTATAGTAGGAAAGGTTGTAGGTACAAAATCAAGGGTAGGTGCATAACTTTTGGGGTCACGAGTTAGAAGACATTCTAAAAAGACAATAATTAAGCCTGTAGTGAGAGTAAATCGCTAAGGAATCAGGGTTACAACAGTTATAGACAGAAGAATCAATCATAAGTGCATATGGAATTGGTTTAGAAATTTATAATAATAAGGTAATAGACTCGGAAATTTATAATTTAGACAAAATATTTAAGCTCCTCTAAAGAACAAGACAAGTGAAAAAGCTTGAAATAACTTCATATTGCATTTAAAAATAGTGAAACTAAGGGAAAATGTATACAATCAAAAGAGTCACGAGTTGACATATACATGTCGATCTAAAAATGGATAGGACTTGAACTTGAATACCTCTTGACAAATGTCCATAGGGCGACGGTTATAAGAACAGAACCAATGGATCATCAATGTGTACAATCTAAAAGTCATGGGTTGACATATTCACGTCGATCAAATAATGAAGAGGACTTGGATTTGAAAGTCTATTGATAAATATCTATAAGAGAACGGTTATAAGAACAGTATCGATGGTAGGCATATTGTTGGGGACACGGGTTGGAGGACATTGAGAAAAAGACAATAATTAAGCATGTAGAATGATTAATTCACTACGAAATCAGGATCAAGACAGTTATAGCCCCGGGTAGACATATTCAAGTCGATCTAATATTAAAGAGGACTCAACTTGAATGCTTATTGACAAATGTCCATTATGGGACGGTTATAGCTAGAGAATCGATGGTAGGTGCATATTACCGTGGACAAAATTGGAGGACTTCATGAAAAGACAATAATTAAATTTATTGTTAGATTAAATCGGTTGTGAATCAGGATCAAGACAGTTATAGACCGGGAATGAAGGATAGATGGATACATAATGGATTCAGACATTTGAAGGTGGTAATAATAAGTTTTTTCGGAAATTTGAAATTTAGATTAAAAAATGGATTTAAGTCCTTTAAAGAACGACACAAGTAACAGCTTGAAATAATTTTATAGTTCCTTCAAAAGTAGTGAAATTACGGGAAAATACGTGTACAATCGAAATGGTCGAAGGCTGAAATATACACGTAGATCTAATGATAGGAAGGACTTGAACTTGAATGACTTTTGATAAATGTCCATAAGTCCTTCAAAGAACGACACAAGTAAACACCTTGAAATAATTTTGTAGTTTAAAAATAGTGAAATTAAAGGAAAATACATGTACATGTGCATGTGAAAGTGTCACGGTTGACATATACACGTAGATCTAATAGCGGGGAAGACTTGAACTTGAATGACTTTTGATCAATGTCCATAGATCGGCGGTTATAGGAACATAATCAGTGGATCATGGATGTGTACGATCAAAAAGTCCCCGGTTAACATAGTCACGGCGATCAAATTATGGAGAAAACTTGAGCTTGGATGTCATTTCATGAATGTATATAGTAGGAATGGTTATAGGTACAGAATCAATGGTAGGTACATATGTTTTGTGATCACGAGTTGGAAGACATTCTAAAAGGACAATAATTAAGTCCGTAAGGCGAGTAAATCACTAAGGAATCAGGGTTATAACAGAGTTATAGACAGGAGAATCAATCATAGGTGCATATGGAAATGGGTTTAGAAATTTAGAGTAATAACAAGGAAAGACTCATAAATTTTTAATTTAGATAATAAAAAAATATTTAAACTCCACTAAAGAACGAGACAAGTGAAAAAGCTTTAAATAACTTCATATTGCATTAAAAAATAGCGAAACTAAGAGAAAATACGTGTGCAATCAAAAGTGTAACGGGTTGACATATACATGTTGATCTAAAAATGGAGAGGACTTGAACTTGAATGTCTATTGATAAATGTCCATAGGGCGACGGTTATAGGAACAGAACCAATGGACCATCAATGTGTACAATCGAAAAGTCATGAGCTGACATATTCACGCCGATCAAATAATGGATAGGACTTAGATTTGAATGTCTATTGATAAATATCTATAAAAGGACGGTTATAAGAACGGTATCAATGGTAGGCATATTGTTGTAGACACGAGTTAGAGGACATGGGAAAAAGACCATAATTAAGCCCGTACAATGATGCCCGTAGAATGATTAAATCACTAAGAAATCAAGATCAAGACAATTATAGCTTCGGGTAGACATATTCACGTCGATCTAATATTGGAGAGGACTCAACTTGAATGCCTATTGACAAATGTCTATTATGGGCTGGTTATAGCTAGAGAATCAATGGTAGGTGCATATTGCCATGGGCAAAAATTTGAGGACATCATGAAAAGACAATAATTAAATTTATTGGTAGAAAAAATGGATAGTGAATCAGGGTTAAGACAATTATAGACGGGAAATGAAGGATAATAAGGTAGCTACGAAAATTTAAAATCCTTTAAAGAGCGACGGTTATAGACGGGAAATGAAGGATAGGTCCATACGGAAATGGATTGAGACATTTGGAAGTGGTAATAATAAGGTAGTTTCGAAATTTTAAAATTTAGATTAAGAAATAGATTTAAATCCTTTAAAGAACACGACACAAGTAAACAGCTTGAAATATATTTATACTTCCTTTAAAAATAGTGAAATTAAAGGGAAATACGTGTACAATCGAAAGGGTCGCAGGTTGACATATACACATAGATCTAATGATGGGGAGGACTTGAACTTGAATGACCATTGAGAAATGTCCATAAGACGATGGTTATAGGAACATAATCAATGGATCATAAATGTGTACGATCGAAAAGTCACGGGTTGACATAGTCAGATCAATCAAATTATAGAGGACTTGAGCTTGAATGTCATTTTATAAATGTCTATAGTAAGAACGATTATAAGTACAAAATCAATGGTGGGTACGTTTTTTGTGGCCACGAGTAAAAGGATATTGTAATAAGACAATAATTAAGCCCGTTGATAAAGTAAATCACTAAGAAATCAGGGCTACAACACTTCCAAACAGGAGAATCAATGATAGGTGCACATGAAAATGGGTTCAGAAATTTGGAAGTGGTAATAATAAGGAGATAGACTCAGAAATTTAAAATTTAGATTAAAAAAATTTAAGTCTAAAAAGACAAGATAGGTGAAAAAAAACTTGGAATGCTTTTATAGTGCATTTAAAAATAATGAAACTATGAGAAAATACGTGTACAATCAAAAGAGTCATGGGATGACATATACGTGTCGATCTAAAAATGGAGAGGACTTGAATTTGAATGCCTTTTGATAAATGTCTATAAGAGGACGGTTATATGAAAGTAATCAGTAGATCATTAATGTGTACAATCAAAAAGTCACGGGTTGACATTGTCACGTTGATCAAATAATAGAGAGGACTTCGGCTTAAATTTCATTTCATAAATGTCTATAGTATGAACGGGTGTCAGTACAGAATCAATGGTAGGCGCATATTTTTGTGGACCTGAATTGAAGGACATTCTAAATAGACAGTAATTAAGCCCGTGTGGAGAGTAAATCACCGAGGAATCAGGGTCAACAGTTATAGACAGGAGAATCAAAAGATAGGTATATGGAAACGGGTGTAAAAATTTAGTGGTACTAATTAGATAATAGATTTGGAAATTTCAAATTAAGATTAAAGAAATAGCTTCAAGTCCTAAAGAACGAGACAAGTGAAAAAGCTTGAAATAACTTTATAGCGCATTTAAAAATGAACTAAGGGGAAATACGTGTAAAATCAAACGAGTTACGGGTTGATATATACATGTCGATCTAAAAATGGAAAAGACTTGAACTTCAATGCCTTTTGATAAAGGTCCATATGACGACGGTTATAGGAACAGAACCAAAAGATCATAAATGTATACAATCGAAAAGTCATGGGTTAACGTGTTCGTGTCGATCAAATAATGTAGAGGACTGGATTTAAATGTCTATTGATTAATGCCTATAGGAAGATGGTTATAGAAACAGAATCAATGGTAGACGTATATTGTTGTGGACACGGGTTGGAGGACATTGGAAAAAGAAATTAAGCCTTTAGAAAGATTAAATTATTCAGAAATCAGGGTCAAGACTGTTATAGACAGGATGAGCAATGATAGAAGCTACAGGATTAGATTTAGAAAGTTGAAAGTAGTAATGTTTAAAAATTAGATTCAAAAATTTAAATTTAGATTAAAAAAATGAGATTCGAGTCCCTTATAAAGTACAGGACAAGTGAAAAAACCTTGAAATAACTTTACGGCGGATTTTAAAATAGAGTAATTAAGGAAAAAAGTTTAGAAAATTAAAAATTAAGTATAACTTCAATTACTTAAAGTAACGAAAAAAATGAATATTTATGGTGCCTTTGAAAGTAGTAAGGTGAAGAAAATAAAATTAGAAATCTGAAACAATTGATGTTTTTTCCAAATTACAGCCTTTCTAATAAATACAAAAATGCTCAAATACAAATGGGGTAAAAGTAACTGAAATCCTGAGAAATTTGCTTTAAAAGTTGGGGACGGTTTCGAATATTGTATAAACGAGACAACTGAAATGCGAAAAGGCCGAACCATAATAAAAATCATAGTATCATGAATAATCTATTACATGTACAAAGTAAATTTGGCGAAAGTCACACTCATGGATGTGTGCAATCCAAAGAGTCCTAGGTTGATATATTCTGGTCGATCTAATAATGTTGAGGACTTCAACTTGAATGCCTATTGATATATGTCCATAACGGGACGGTTATAAGAAGAGAATCAATGGTAGATGGATAATGCCGTGGACAAAAATTGGAGGACATTATGAAAAGATAATAATTAAGTTTATAGGTAAATTAAATCAGTAATAAATCATGGTTATGACAACGATTGACGAGGAATGAAGGATATGCATATGGAAATGGATTCGGTAATTTGGATGTAGGAATAATATGGAAATAGATTTGGAAATTTGAAATTTTGTAAAATGATAAATTAGGTCCTTTAAAAAAAACGACACAAGAGAACAGCTTGAAATAATTTTATACTTCCTATAAAAATAGTGAAATTAATGGAAAATAAGTGTACAAAATTGGAAAGGTCTTGAGTTGACATATACACGTTAATCTAATATTTAACTCCGTAGGGGGAGTGAATTGCTAAGAAATCCAGGTTACAACAGTTATAGACAAGAGAATCAATCATAGGTGCATATGGAAATGGGTTTAAAAATTTAGTAATAATAAGGAAATAGGATCAGAAATTTATAATTTAGATGAAAAAAATATTTAAGCCCCTCAAAAAAACGAGACAAGTGAAAAAGCATGAAATAACTCTATAATGCATTTAAAAATAGTGAAACTAAGGGAAAATACATATACAATCAAAAGAGTCGAGAGTTGATATAAACAGGTCGATCAAAAAATGGAATGGACTTAAACTTGAATGTCTATTGATAAATGTCCAAGGGGCGACGGTTATAGGAATAGAATCAATGGATCATCAATGTGTACAATCAAAAAGTCATAGGTTGACATATTATGGACGGGGAATGAAGGATAGATGCATATGAAAATGGATTTAGAAATTAGGAAATACTAATGATAAGTAGTTTCGGAAATTTGTAATTTAGTTTTACAAAAATAGAACTAAGTCCCTTAAATAACGACACAGGTACACAGCTTGAAATAGTTTCACACTTTAAAAATAGTGAAATTAAGGGAAAATACGTGTGCATGTGAAAGCGTCACGGTTAGACATACACACATAGATCTAACAATGGGGAGGACTTGAACATGAATGACTTTTGATAAATGAACATAGGTCAACGGTTATAGGAACATAATGATCATGTATGCGTACGATCAAAAAGTCAACGAATAACATAGTCGGTGCGATCAAATTATGGAAAGAACTTGAGCATGAACGCCATTTCATAAATATCTATAATAGGAACGGTTATAGATACAGAATCAAGGGTAGGTACATATGTTTTGTTGTCACAAGTTAGAGAACATTCTAAAATGACAATAATTAAGGAATCAGGTTACAACAGTTATAGAGAGGAGAATCAATCATACGTGTATATAGAAATGGGTTTAGAAATTTAGAGTAATAACAAGGAAATAAACTCAGAAATTTATAATTTAGATAAAAAAAATATTTAAACACCACTACAGAACGAGACAAGTGAAAAGGCCTGAAATAATTTCATATTGCATTTAAAAATAGTGAAACTAAGGGAAAATGCGTATGCAATCAAAAGAGTCATGGATTGACATATACAGATCGATCTAAAAATGGAGTGGGCTTGAACTTGAATGCCTATTGATAAATGTCCATAGGGCGACGGTTATTGGAACATAAGCAATGGATCATCAATGTGTACAGCCGAAAAGTCATGGGTTGACATATTCATGTCGATCAAATAATGGGCAGGACTTGAATTTGAATGTTACTAATAAATATTCATAAGAGGACGGTTATAGAAACAGTATCTATGGTAGGCATATTGTTGTGGACACGAGTTGGAGGACATTGGGAAAAAGGCAATAATTAAGCCTGTAGAATAATTAAATCACTAAGACATCAGGATCAGGACAGTTATAGCCCTGGATAGACATATTCAAGTCAGTCTAATATTGGAGAGGACTAAACTTGAATGCCTATTGACAAATCTCTATTATAGGACGCTTATAGCAAGAGAATTAATGGTAGGTGCATATTGTCGTGGATAAAAATTGGAGGACGCCATGAAAAGACTAATTAAATTTATTGGTAGATTAAATCAATAGTGAATCGGGGTTAAGACAGTTATAGACGGGAATGAAGGATAGGTGCATACGGAAATGGATTCAGACATCTGGAAGTGGTGATAATAAGGAAGTAGTTTCGGAAATTTGAAATTTAGATTAAAAACTAGATTTAAGTCCTTTAAAGAACGACTCAGGTAGACAGCCTGAAATAATTTTAGACAGCCTGAAATAATTTTATAGTTCCTTTAAAAATAGTGAAATTAAGGGAAATACGTGTATAATCGAAAGGGTCGAGGGTTACATATACACATAGATCTAATGATGGAAAGGACTTGAACTTGAATGATTTTTGATAAATATCCATAGGATGACGGTTATTGGAATATAATCGGTGGATCATGAATGTGTACGATCAAAAAGTCACCGGTTGACATAGTCATGTCAATTAAATTATAGGACTTGAGCTAGAATGTCATTTAATAAATGTCTATAGAAAGAACGGTTATAGGCACAGAATCAATGTTAGGTCCATATTTTTTATGGGCATGAATTAGAGGACATTCTAAAATTAAGCCCATAGGAAGAGTAAATCATTAAGGAATCAGGGTTACAACAGTTACACACAGAAGAATCAATTATAGGTGAATATGGAAATAGGTATAGAAATTTAGTAATAATAAGGAAATAGACTCAGAAATTTATAATTTAAATAAAAATATTTAAGCCCCTCAACAAAACGGGACGGGTGAAAAAACTTGAAATAACTTTATAGTGCATTTAAAAATTGAGAAACAAAGGGAAAATACGTGTAGAATCAAAAGAATCACCGGATAACATATACAAGTCGATCTAAAAAGGGAGAGAACATGAACTTGAATGCATATTTGATAAATGTCCATAGAGCGACGACTATGGGAACAGAAACAATGGATCATAAATGTGTGCGGTCAAAAGGTCATGGATTGACATATTCACATCAATCAAATAATAGAGGACTTGGATTTGAATGTTTATTGATAAATTTCAATAGGTGGACGGTTATAGGAATAGAATCGATGGTAGGCATATTGTTGTGGACACGAGTTGGACATTAGGAAAAAGACAATAATTAAGCTAGAAGAAAGATAAATCACCAAGAAATCGGGGTCAAGGCGGTTATAGCCTCTGGTTGACGTATTCAAGTCGATTTAATAATTAAGAGGGCTTCAACTTAAATGCTTATTGACAATGTCTATTATGGGACGATTATAGGAAGAGAATCAATGGTAATGCACATTGAGGTGGACAAAAAATAGACATCCTGGAAAAACAACAATTAAATTAATAGGTAAATTAAATTAAAGTTGGTGTAGCACCTGTGGAGGAGAAGATGCGGGAAAATCGGCTAAGATGGTTTGGTCATGTGCGACGCAGACCTATGGAAGCACCGGTTCGATGAATAGATACTCTCGATATGGGCAAGGGCAAAAGGGCAAAAGGGAGACCGAAGAAAACATGGATGGAGGTGATATGAAACGATATGGTTGCCAAAGGACTCAATGAAAGTATATTGTTCGATAGGAGTGAGTGGAGGCGGAGGATTCGTGTACTGGACCCGGCGTGATTCTCATGTTGGTTCATGTAGCCTACCCCATATGCTTGGGATAAAAGGCTCAGTTGTTGTTGTTGTATTAAATCAGTAGTCAATCAGGGTTAAGACGGTTATAGACGGGGAATGAAGAATAGGTGCATATGAAAATGGATTCAGAAATTTAGAAGTACTAATTAAGAAATAGACTCAAAAGTTTATAATATAGATGAAAAAATATTTAAGCCTCTAAAGAACGAGATTAGTGAAAAAGATTGAAATAACTTTATTGTGTATTTAAATATAGTGAAACTAAAGGAAAATACGTGTATAATCAAAAGAGTCACGGAATGACATATACAGGTCAATCTAAAAATGTAGAGCGCTTGAACTTGAATGCCTATTGAAAATGTCCATAGGGCGACTATTATACGAACGAAAACAATGGATTATAAATGTGTACAATCAAAAAGTCATGGGTTGACATATTCCCATTGATCAAATTATAGAGAGGACTTGGATTCGAATGTCTATAAGACGACGGTTATAGGAAAAGAACCAATAGTAGGCATATTGTTGTGGACATGAGTTGGAGAACATTAGGAAAAAGACAATAATCAAGCCCTTAGAAAAATTAAATCACTAGAACTCATGGTCAAGACGGTTATAGCCCCGGGTTGACATATTCAAGTCAATCTAATAATGGAGAGGACTTCAACTTGAATGTCTATTATGGGACGGTTATAGGAAGAGAGTCAATGATAGGATATTGCCGTGGACAAGAATTGAAGACATCAAGAAAAGACAATAATTAAATTTATAAGTCGATTAAATGAGTAGTGAATCGGAGTTAAGACGGTTATAGATGGGGAATGAAGGATAGATGCATATGGAAATGGATTAAGAAATTTGGAAGTAGTAATAATAAGGAAGCAGTTCCAGTAATTTGAAATTTAGATTAAAAAATAGATTTAAGTCTTTTAAAGAACAACACAAGTAAACAGGTTGAAATAACTTTATAGTTCCTTTAAAAGGTGAAATTATGGGAAAACACGTGTATAATCGAAAGATCACAGGTTGCCATATACACGTAGATCTAATAACTTTATAGTTCCTTTAAAAGGTGAAATTATGGGAAAACACGTGTATAATCGAAAGATCACAGGTTGCCATATACACGTAGATCTAATAATGGGAAGAACTTGAACTTGAATGACTTTTGATAAATGTCCATAGGACAACAGTTAGAGGAACATAATCAGTGGATCATGAATGTATACGATCGAAAAGTCAGGGGTCGACATAGTCACGTCGATCAAACAATGGAGAAGGCTTGAGCTTGAATGTCATTTCATAAATGTCTATAGTAAGAACGGTTATAGGTACAGAATCAATGGTAAGTGCATATTTTTTGTGGACATAACTACTAAATGTATCACAAAGGAACAAAAAGATGAGAACCCATGGTGCCCAATAGAACCTACTTGATTGTAGCTCTATTTCTAATATATTTTAGACACATGTCAAATTTACTCGTGGAATGTGATCTTAAAAATAATTCGATATCCAAATTTTAAGTCTATCGGTCGATATCAAAAAAGGTTGTGGTGTGATGCATTTATGGACCAAAATCTAGTAATGTGAAGGGTTGGTTCCATGAACGATTGTATTGTTAAGTTATATTAGTCATCGTATCCAATATCAGTTAATTCATGAAAAAGATTTCAACAGTGTAAAAAAGGTTGTGGTGTGATGCATTTATGGACCAAAATCTAATAATGTGAAGGGTTGGTTTGTATTGTCAAGATATATTAGTCAATGAATCCTAATTCAGCTAATTTGTGAAAAGATTTCAACCGTGTCAAACAGGTTGTGGTGTGATGCATTTATGGACCAAAACCTAGTAATGTGAATAAACGTTCCACAAACAAGGTACAAAAATTTTACTGCATGAGAACTAGGTTGATTAAAAAAAAAGGTTCACCTTCGTTGTTGTTGCAGGATCTCCAGAGAAAAATGCTTTGAGATTTGCCAACACTCCATTAACAAAAGGAAGGAGGAGCCCAGACAACATCTTCTCTAACCATGCATGTCTCATCTTTCTCGCCAAATTCTAAAACTCCCCTGTTTCAAAAAACAAAATTTTCATTCTGAATGCATACTGCAGAATGCAATTAAATAATTGCTTCTTGAAGGATTAATTTTGATTACCTTCTAAAAATGGACTTGAAAATAAAAATTAAGGCCATATAGACGAGACCCAGATAGGAAATTGCTGATATGGAAGCTGCCTATTGGAAAATTTGATACAATATTAATATTAATTTTTTCAAATTCTTTTTAGATTTCAAAAGGAAAGAGATTACCTAAAATTGAGATCTTTGGTGTAAGAGGAACAGAGAACAAAGATGTCTCTCCACATTATCAAATCAACTGACAAAGAGAAAAAATTGCTCGATAAAAAAAACAAATTTCATAAAATTAAGCAGTAAATTAAAAACCTTTTCCGATTCTGCATTATGTGTGAGTCCTCTTCTACTTCAACTGAATTTTAAAAATAAAAAATAAAAAACAAAATTAAACAATTAAATTTCTTGAAAAATAAATTGAACCGAAGTAGAAAAACTTACTTGGATGAGGCTCATTTTTGTTGAGATCAATTGCATCCAAAATCTTCTCATTTTTTTTCCAAAGTTGAGTTTTTTATCAATAGGCAGATCAATTTCCTTGACATCAAAACTCTCAATCTCACCATCATCAAAAACATCCTTCTTCAATTGAATTGGGTTATTCTCAAAAACCCAATTTTTCGCAACAGCAGCTTCAGGGGGCTTCAAATTCCTCCTCTTTCTTCTAATTTCTCTGCCTCAACGTCGCCTGGGGCCAAGTCATAGTCGGCGGTTCATCGGACTCCCATGGGGAAAGATGCCGCCTTTACATCGCCGGTGGCTGCGTCATCGCCGGCGGTTCAGCTCTCATGGGGGTTTCAAAGCCTGCGGGTTAAGATTTTGTGGGGAAAGATCGCCGCCGCCTCCGGCTCCACGTGGGAGTTAGGGTTTCGAAGGAGAGATGAAATCGCAGCGACAGTGACCCGTTTCTTTTGAGCGAATAAAAAAGGAAACATTAAAGAAAGACGTTAAAAGACTAGTTGCTTATATAATAAGCCAACACAACAACGGCAGCCATCTAAATTAGGAATGTAATATTAATTTATATTAATATTCAACCTTTGACTTAGTTGTAGTCGGTTTCCAAATTAATATTAAATATTTATATATATATATATATATATATATATATATAATTAATACACCATTCTGTTCCCAAATGTATATAAATTTATATAACCCTTAGATTTTACGTACCCTTTTGTCAATCGCTATTGAACACCGTCCTCCAACGACCACCGGCTGAAACCACTAATCGAACAGTGCTAGTCACCAACGTCCTCCTTCAGACGTTGGTTATCTCCATGTCACCATCAAGACAAAATATTAGAGACCTAAATGACAAGCATAGGACGCAATGAGACACGCAATAACACGTGCATACATGTCACGACCCGCAGGGTACGGAACGTGACTGGCACTTAAGTTTACGAAACGTCTCAAGGCGACCGTAAAATAAGTAAGCCAAAGCCCAGAAACCAAAACCAAATAAGCAAAAGAGTGAAGAGAACCCAATCAATTGAAAACGAGTTTATCAATAAGTCACATAAAAACCTTTTTTAAAAACAATGCAAATTTTTCCGAAAATTTCGGCAGAGTCTCCTTTGTAAATACTGGCCCCCAAAATGGGTACAACAAGAATATAAATGAATCCAACAAATAAGGCATCCCCAAACGGGAGCTAGCTCTTCGCCACAAGGCGGTTACAAATCTCACGCAATTTAAAACAACAACATGCAAAATAATAATAAAGGAGCATGAGAAAACAGCACGTCGACTCAAGTGAGCTCGACCCCAAAATACAGCATAATGGTCCACAAACCTCACAGTCTCATCTCTAGGTCAATATACAACAATACTGATAGAAACAGTAGATGGAGTACACTAGATACAAAGAATATACAAGGTGGTACAAAAATAGTGATATAACCCACCTAAGAGCAAAACCTCGAGTCCAGGCAAAAGAAGCAAGTGCGCCCGCCGCTACTGTACTGGCGGAGCGGACCTGAAAAAGGCTGTGGCACAACGGGGGTGAGTTGCCAACTCGTGAGTAATAAATAACATCTACACAGGCTATCGAATGCATGTACACAAGCATCCTAGCATCTATAATACAGGTATGGCAGGACATAATGGCAGGTAGGTATGCAATATGAATATACTAGCAGGTATGAATGCAATGCGAATCAATTCGTGATCTGAATGTGTAAGTATAAGAAATCATGTTTTTCCCTTTAAGAATCTCTTTTGAAATAGCAGCACAATACCAATAGAATCAACAAGAACCTGTGTCCAGCAACGACACCTCAAAACTATCACAAATCTCATATATCCAAGTCATAGTGTCTCTGGCCTCAGCCATCCGGCTGACCCAGCTCAAAATCAAAATCTCATCATCTCGCAGCCACGGTCGGTATCCTCTGGATATCCGCCGTGCCAAACAGTCACCGGTAGGTAATCCGTCCCCTGCCAGGCTCAACGTCAACACCACATTCATCTTGCCCCGGGGTACCATACCGGGCCCACCATGTACCCGTGACGGTTCCTCCACTCCTCGACATGGATCTCGAAAACCACAGCAAACTCATGGTGGACGACACTTTACATCACTAGAAAACCGCAATTATATATTTTAAAAACATAATAAGTTTAGAAATTTTGCGGCTTTCCCCCGAAATCCAGAAATATCATAAAATCTCAAGAAATCCTCATAAGTGCATATGTCAATGATAATGAATGCATATGATATCAATAATCAAGTTGCGATGCGTGATTAATAGACTAAGCATGAACAAATAATATGATGAGGTACATGCACATGAATAGCAATCCTACGATTTCATTTTAAGGAATTATAGAAATAGCGCGAGTTTAAGTATCAATTATAGTAAAAGGTTTCAATTTAAAGGTTATCTAGTGTGGTGGCATGACAATTACCAGGGTGTGTGTGTAAGCATGAATAGTGCTCGTGCTGCATATAAAAACCTGGCAATGGTGCAGGTGTCCTATAAAATGGTTTCGTATATGTATGTCAATATAGGGCATGAATGTGGCAAATAATCATACAAGTATTACATCCCTAATTACTAACATCACTAAGAATCTTTTAAGTTACTAATACTATCGGGCGGCTTGTGCCATCCAACGATAGTCCCCCGTAGATGTTACATCTACTCACAGAAATCCCTAGCTAGTCACGTCCGATCACCGCTTTCCCCTTTCGAGCCGCGTCTGACGTCTCCGCGACCGAATCTGGAATTTACATCAATACCAAACATAAGGTTACATATCAAGAACGACGCAAAACCCAAACGAAAATACTAACGTTCACAAGCTAGGTACAACATGCACAAGGTGCGCGGAACACACGCGAAAATCGTAAAAACTGCAAAAATCGCCGATTTGGTCACCCGGCAAAACTAAAACCCGATTACTCAAAAATCCGCACTCACGCATCCTAAATGTCATAGGATACGCCAACAATATCATCAAGATATCGCAATTAATTCGCCACAATAATATAATAAAAACCTAGTAAGTTAGAAGTTTGCAAATTTGGTGCAAACATCGACAATTAGCGACAAAATTAACACAATCCAACACAACAATCCAAACTAACCCACTAGCTAGCCATTACACTAATTTTAAACCATTAGCAATGCTTAAAAACCTAATTTCCATAAACAAAACCTTTCTTGAATTTTGGTAATTAGCAAACTTAAACCAAACTATACATGAAAAACCTTAATTTAACACTAGATTTTAGCCCAATTAGCAAGTTAACCACTTAGATTAAGCTAACAAAATAAATAGATAACAAAATAGCTTAATTAATCTCTTAATGGTGTTCTAAATCCTAAATTAATTTCAAACCACAAACTTTACAAAAAAACTAGTATGCAAATAGCACTAAAATTAACACTAAAACAACTAAATTAAAGGAATTAACCAAATGAATTTAATTAGGAAGAATTTATACCTCAACTAGAGATCTAGCAAGAACAATTTGCCTCCAAAGATGCCACCTTTCTCCTTGATTTGAACCAAATTAGGTTGGAGAAGAGATGGAATATGGTTTTGTGTTGAATTTGTGAAGGAAATTGTGGATTTTGTTGAATTTTTTAGATGAAAATGAAGCAAAAGAGAAGAAGAAATGGGGAAAATATTTGGGCTGTTGGTGCAGGATTTCTGAGCTGAGGAGGGAGTGGGGAGGTGGTGTGGGGTGTGGGAAAGTCATGGTCAACCCACACCAAACAAGTAAAGACCCAAACCTAATAAAAAAATCCAAAATCCTTAAAAAAACACCTCTTTTCTACACAAAAATGAAGTCAAAGAGGCAAGCACTTTTTTTTTCTTGGGTTGCAGGAAATGGGCCGGCCTAGGGCTGAGGGAAGAGAGGGAGGGGTTTCACAAAAGAATTTTTATGCAAAAAGACCCCCTACAAGTCAAAAATTGCAAGTTTAAGCTTAAATTCAATAAATTTCGTTTTCTATAATAAAAATTAGTTAAAAATCAAAATAAATTACTAAAAATTTATGTTACAAATAGATTTTAATTATCATTATTTTAGAGCTTAAATTTAGCCCATTTAAATTTGTATTTATCGCTAATTTAATGTATTTTCTTACCGGCTTAAAATAATATTAAAAATTGAAAAATTAGGGAAAATTTTTAAACGACCAGAATTTTATAAGTAACTCATTAGCTACTAAAAACAAGCAATTACCTATCCATTTTAGGTATAATTAGTCCTAAACTGCAAAATCACAAAAAAGACGGTTTTCGGAAAAATACCGAATTTTCACCGATTTTCAGGAAAACACCAAAACGACTTTTCAAGGCGTTACAATCTTCCCCCCTTAAAGAAATTCGGTCCCCGAATTTAAAAATATAACTACGCGTACCTTCAAAGAGATGGGGATATTTCTTCCTCATCTCGCTCTCGGTCTCCCAGGTAACCTCCGCACTGCTCGGCCCACGCCAAAGGACCTTGACGGTCGGTATAACTTTCGATCTCAACTTCTTCACCTACCGATCCAGGATGGCCACCGGCTGCTCTGCAAAAGAAAGGTCGCGCTCTAGCTGGACTGTCGGGTGCTGAATCGCATGCGAAGGGTCGTGAAGGTACTTGCGGAGCATCGAAACATGGAAGACGGGATGAACATCGGGAAAGCTGGGTGGAAGAGCCAAACGATATGCAACAACGCCGACACACTCGAGGATCTCGAAGGGACCTACGAATCTAGGGCTAAGCTTCCCCTTTCGCCCAAAACGCATCACGCCCTTCATCGGAGAGACTTTCAGAAAAACATGGTCGCCAACTGCGAACTCTAATCTGCGACGGCGCCTGTCTGTATAGGATTTCTGTCTGCTCTGAGCTGCTCTCATCCGGTCTCGGATAAACTGTATCTTCGCTGTCGTCTCCTCAACAAGCTGCGGCCCAGTATACTGCTCTCGCTGAGCTCTGTCCAACAAACAGGCGATCTGCATCTCCTCCCATACAATGCCTCAAACGGTGCCATCTGAATAGTATCCTGGAAGCTGTTGTTGTAGGAGAACTCCACTAACGGTAAATGACGATCCCAGCTATCGCCGAAGTCTAAAACGCACACTCTGAGCATGTCCTCGAGAGTCTGAATGGTCCGCTCTGACTGTCCGTCGGTTTGCGGATGAAACTCTGTGCTGAAGCTCAAACGAGTGCCCAAAGCCTCCTGAAGTCTCTGCCAAAGTCGGCTGGTGAACTGGGTGCCTCGATCTGACACGATACAAGTCGGTACGCCATGTAGTCGCACGATCTCGTCAATGTAGAGCTGAGCATACTGAGCGAAGCTGAAAGTGGTCTTCACTGGTAGGAAGTGAGTCGCTTTCGTCAATCGATCTACGATCACCCAGATGGAGTCATACCCTCGACTGGTCCTGGGTAGACCCACAACGAAATCCATCGAAATCTGCTCCCATTTCCACTCCGGAATGGGTAACGGCTGTAGCTCTCCTGCGGGCCTCCGGTGCTCGGCCTTGACTTGCTGACAAGTCAATCATCTCGATACAAACTCCGCAATGTCCCTCTTCATCCCGTCCCACCAGTAGGTCTCTCTCATATCATGGTGCATCTTGGTGGAACCGGGGTGGACACTATACACTGATCGGTGTGCCTCTTCAAGAATGTCGCACCGCGATCCATCAGCATCTGGTACGCACAGTCTAGATCCATAGCGTAAAATCCCCTGATCGTCAATCACGAACTCGGAAAATCTGCCCTGTCCCATCTGTGCCATGATCTCTGAGCAACGGTCGTCACTGCGCTGTGCCTCATATATATGGTCAAGCAACTGTGGGCGTGCACGAACATGCGCGAGCTGTCCCCCTGTCTGAGTGAACTCGAACTCAACTCGGTTGTCGCATAACATCTGCCAATCTGCTGACAACTGCCTCTGCACTGCGCGCAAACACGATAGACTACCCCCGGGCCTCCTGCTCAAAGCATCTGCCACCACATTCGCCTTGCCTGGGTGATATAAGATCTCACAGTCGTAGTCTTTCACCAACTCCATCCAACGACGCTGTCTGAGGTTCAGGTCTCGCTGTTGAAATATGTATTTTAAGCTCTTGTGGTCTGTTAATATTTGGCACGACTCGCCATATAGGTAATGTCGCCAAATCTTCAATGCAAAGACTACTGCAGCCATCTCCAAATCGTGAGTGGGGTAGTTATGTTCATGCTTCTTCAACTGCCGAGAAGCATATGCGATCACCCGGCCATGCTGAATCAATACGCATCCTAATCCCACTCGCGAAGCATCACAGTAGACCACAAATCCGCCTGATCCCGAAGGCAAAGATAATACAGGCGCCGTAGTCAAACATGTCCGCAGCTGCTGAAAACTGCGCTCGCACTCCTCTGTCCAAACGAAAGGAACTCCCTTCCGGGTCAAACCGGTCAAAGGTGAAGCTATACGGGAGAAGTCCTGAACAAAACGCCTGTAGTAGCCCGCCAGGCCTAGAAAACTACGGATCTCAGTAACCGATGTAGGTCGGGGCCACTGCTGAACAGCCTCAATCTTCTTCGGGTCCACAAATATGCCGTCTCTCGTAACCACGTGACCCAAGAATCCGACGCTGTCTAGCCAGAATGCACACTTGGAGAACTTTGCGAACAGCTGGTGCTCCCTTAGAGTCTGTAACGTAATCCGCAAGTGCTGCTCGTGCTCCTCTCTGCTCCGGGAGTACACCAAGATATCGTCGATAAACACGATGATGAACAAGTCAAGATACGGCCTGAATGTACGGTTCATCAAATCCATGAATGCTGCTGGGGCGTTGGTGAATCCGAACGACATCACCAAAAACTCGTAGTGGCCGTAGCGCGTGCGGAAAGCTGTCCTCGGTATATCCTCCTGTCGAACTCGCAGCTGATGGTATCCTGATCGTAAGTCGATCCTCGAAAAATACCCTGCACCCTGAAGCTGGTCGAACAAATCATCAATGCGTGGCAACGGATACCTGTTCCGAACGGTAACTTTGTTCAGCTGGCGGTAGTCGATGCATAAGCGCAACTTCCATCCTTCTTCTTGACAAACAGGACCGGAGCACCCCACGGAGAAACACTAGGTCGAATAAGCCCCTTATCTAACAATTCCTGCAACTGATCCTTCAGTTCTCGAAACTCTGCCGAGGCCATCCGATAAGACGGTATAGAAATAGGCCCCGAGCCGGGAATCAAATCGATGCAGAACTCAACGTCGTGCTCAGGTGGTAGCCCAGGTAGCTCATCAGGGAAAACATCAGGGAACTCACAAACAACCGGGACCCGGTCCAACGGAACCTCTGCAGCTCGAGTATCATAAATAAACGCTAAGAATCCCTGACATCCCTTCCGCAAGAGCTGACCAGCGAGAAGAGACGAAATCAAACTGGGAAGGGTGACGCTGCGGTCTCCCTAAATAACAAGGACTGGCTCTCCCGGAAAGCTAAATCTGACTGCCTTCTCACGGCAGTCCACCGAAGCATAACAAGTGGCTAGCCAATCCATGCCCAGAAGCACATCAAAGTCCAACATATCGAGGAGAATCAAATCAACCGATGACTCCCTCTCCCCGATACGAACGGAACACAATCGAAAAACAAAACGAGCGACAAACGACTCGCCTACCGGGGTAACAACAACAAGCGGATGATCTAACGACGACGACTCACGGCCCAACATCGGTGCAAAGTGTGTAGAGACGTACGAATGTGTGGAACCTGGGTCAAATAATACCCGTGCGTCGAAAGAACAAACTGGCAAGGTACCTGTCACAACGGCATTGGATGCCTGCGCATCCTGCGGTGTCAAAGCAAATACTCGGGCCTGTCCTCCACCGATAGTGGGCTGACCTCGACCCCGGCCTCTGCCTCCTCGTCCTTTCTGAACAGGACCGCCGCGTCCACGGCCTCTGGGTGCACCTAACTGGCGTGGAGCATTGCCAGTGATAGGAAGTAGGGCTCTCTGAGGAGGGGGTGGTGATGGTGGTAGGGTCACATGCGGAACTGTCGCTGCTCCCTGTCGTCTCGCCGGACAGTCTCTAACAAGATGGTGCGGACTCCCGCACCCAAAACACCCTGGCGACGGCTGCTGCCCCTGGGGATAAGAACCATATAACTGTCCCCGCCCAAATCCTCTGCCAGGCCTATCTCTCGGAAAGTGTAACACCCGAGCCCAATAATGCTATTTATATTACTAGTTAAGGGTTATTTATTGCTCATTCCAATTTTCCTGATTTTCTGGGTTTATTGCTAAATTTTACCCGGTTAAGTCATTTTGGCACATAACAAATTTTAACTCCGAAAATGAAATTTAAGATGTCCATGTTAGCCTACTCGTCGCCACTAGTCGCGTGGTAGCGTCCGCGTGTCGAGATTCCGTTCCGTTTGGCTGAACGGGCAAGTTTGGGCGACTACGCGCGCGTGCAAGTGTCCGACTTGGGGGCATGCATTTTAATCATTAAACACCTATTTTCAAAATTTGGAACCCGCTTAAAATCCTAAAATTTGAATTTGGAACGTTTGGGCGCAACCCGGGCGCGATTTGGAAATGTTTCAGTTCGCGCCAAAATGGCCCATTTAAATTTAATATCGAATATAAATTTATACATCCTAATCTATATTTCCTAACTGCTGATCCCTCAAAATCCTACTAAATCCTTCTCATAATTTTTCCCCCGGCCAATCACGAGCTCCTATTGAGCTCGTGGGCCCCCTCCTTCTATCTCTCTCTCTCTCTCTATCTCATCAATCTGTTTCTTTCTTTCTCCTATCTCTCTCTCTCTCCTCTATATATATATTACGAACACGCAGCCGCCTCCCTCACCATCCTCCTCCATCGCGATCACGAAACCCTAACCCTAGCTCACCGCAATCTCACCGCCGGCTTCCTCGCGATCTCGCCGTCGCCGCCCTCACCACCACGACCTCCACTGCACCCACCTACCCTCTTTCCCCGTTCTCCCGCTCCTCCCCGCGCCTGCAACCCATTCCCGACCTCGCCTCCACCCGCGCAAACCTCGCCGTCGACGCCACCCATCGTCGTCGACGACCCCACGACTCCCTCTCACCCTCCTCGTCGAGACCTCGACATCACCCCCTCCTCTCCTCGCCGGACCACCTTCAGACCCGAGCCCAACACCTGCACCATCTCCAGGTCGCCGGAAATCGCGCCGACGACCCTCGTCGACGTCTCCCGCGCCACCTCCTTCCCCCCCCTCGATCACCTGAGCCGACCACCACCCTCCTCCACTCGTCGCACCCCTCTCCAGCAAGCCCAGCGGCTGTTCCAGCCTTCACAGCCACCGTCGCGGCCTCGCCGGCGTTCCAGTGCCGTCGAACCCGCCGTGGTCACCCCCTGGTGTCTCCCTGTAAGTTTCCTTCTCCTTCCTTTTGGTACAACCCCCCGCTGGTCGTTATTTTGCGTGTATCGTATCTTGTTGCTAACTTGTTACCGATGACATTTTGCCGGAATCCGACCGTGCCGTCTGACGAACCCGACGCTCCAGCGAAGCCCCCTGGTCCGTGTGATCCCGTTGACCTCTGTTGGGACTCGATCCGTGGCCCGTGCTTTCATATCGTGGTTTCTACCGACATCGCATCCGTGTTTCGGTTTGCGGAACCGCCGAGGCAAGTATCCGAATACTTGCTTTAACATGCTACAACTTAATCATCATATTATAACCACACAACTAGTATAACATCGATACCTTTTATAACTTAGAATTGCTAGTCACAATTATCCGTAACTTTAAATCAATGAAATCATTGCTCGCGTCTGCTATTAATTCATACTTAACTAATCAAACCAAGTAGATCATCCCCACTTCATTTGTTAAGATCACTCATGAGACAATTATTGTGCTTAGTTCAAATTCATGTAACTCCATTACGTATATTATCGATATTGTTTCGTCTTGTGGCTATTGCACCTCAAAGGTGCGTGAACCGGATTAATAAGAGAATACGAAATATCACTGTGTTTACCTAGATTAATATTGTTATTTACTGTTTCCTGCTACTGTTCATTATTGATTGCATACCTGTTGCGAGCACACACCTGATTGCATTACATATTGACCGATCTTGATACACATGACACATGTACTGATACACCGGACATGACACCCTGTGCATATCGTCTCGACCTGTTGAAGGTAACCTGACCTGTTACCTGATTTCATGCCTAGTGCCGACAAACCTAACCATTCCTGCTGTCGATCCAGACAGACCTACTTTTACTCGACCTTGTGTTGGCATTAGTCCTTGACTACTGAACACCTGACCTGACATACATAGCTTGGGGGTATGGGGAAATCAAAGGTGAAACCGACTTGTAACTCAACAGTTCGATACATTGTTCTGATCAGTCTTACGGGCTTGGCCAGCTCCGGAGTGTTGATGCTGACATCACTCATCTATCCTACTACCCTTTTACTGCTTAGCGGCACGTCTCGGATTCAGCCCCGAGGATCATGACCGTGGTCCCGGGCACGCACGGGATACTATTGAGTTACATCGACGATTCATCAATTGGTTTCAAAGACTATAGAGTAGAAAACCTGATAGGACAGTTTAGTCACTACTGCACATTACTCTGTCTATTACTCCTTATTGCTGCTTATTCATGTTCATGCTTGCATTGTTTATTACCATGTTTATGCTATATACTTGATATCATGACGCGCTGACGTCTGGGTTTTGCATGGCCCAGATTCCGTACCTTTGTCGTCGACCGAGCAGGAGTACTTCAGCCAGCAGGCTGAATTGTGAGTTCTTTAGAGTTTAGTTCATTTATGTCATTTCATTTCCAGATGTGAGCCCGCATTATGGGACATACTGTTTATTCATTGTATTGGATCATTAGCTTCCGCACTTATTGTTTATTGATTCTTGTTATTATGGAGTTGGACATGTATTAGATTAGCGTATTATCTTGTTCTTGATATCTTTACAACCGTAATGTGACTGTGGATGGATACTTCCTACCCACAGGTAGCATGGTTGGCTATGTCACGTGCCCAAATCTTGCGTACTCTGGGAAGCGGGGCGTGACATGGTTTTATGGTATCAGAGCATAGGTTAATTGGGTTGATTCTTTGTAGTTGGGTATCGCACCCGATACACGAATCAGAATACCCGTGATTAGGAGACATGTCCTGCCACCTTGACCGTTTTACCGTCCTTGAATCATTCTTCCAGATCATGTCGACATGCAAACTTATTTTGCATTGTCAACTCGAAACCTAACTTCTTGTTATCTCTAGGACTTAGGCGACTTGGGTGGAGTTAAGTAATTGCGGCTATGATACCGCGGCATAGCCACAATGCAGCACTCTATTTAAGTATCTTGGAGTTCTAGCCTTGATCTATACTTGAAAACTATCATCATGCTAATGTTGGGTACTTTGATTTCCAGGAATATGGCCGATCAGAATTTGGAGATGGACCCAGGGCATGCGGTCTTAGCCGCCAGGCAAAGAGTGATAAGGGGATTGCTGGAGAAACTAAAGGAACAACTCGAGCTGGAACCAGCATTTGCAATGGACCCCACGTCCGTACGTAGAAGTATTCCAGTGAACAGGCGCAGCGTGGCACCAATGAAGAAAACAAGTATGGGTGATCGGAAGGGGAGAGTGATCTGTAGGTACTGCCATAAACCCGGACATGTGCGAAAGAAGTGTCGTATGAGGTTGGGACTCTGTTTTAGATGTGGAGCGGCAGATCACACCGTTGATGCTTGTCCGTCGAGGCCTCGCACAAAGGATGATACACAGAAGCCTCCGCAGAGACCGTTCCAAGGACAGGAATCGCTTACTCAAGGACCACAGCAGGCTCGAGCGTTTGTGTTGACAACGGAAGAAGCTAAGGCATCGGAAGAAGTGGTTTCGGGTAATTTACTCGTTCATGGTTTTCCCGCTTTGGCATTACTTAATTTCGGAGCATCCCATTGTTTATGTCATCCAATTTATAACTACACACTCGATCACCTGCACGACCTTGTCTAGTTTCTGGGATATACACACTTGGAATGGGAAAATCATAGCTAGTAAGGATGGTAGAGATCGTACAGTTGTTGTTTGCGGACGGGAGCTTTTTGCAGACTTCTTGGTGGTAGATGCGGGCAGTTATGAGGTTGTCTTGGGGATGGATTTTTCCTGGCACTTTCCACGCCCACATTGGCTGTAGGGCAAGGAAGGTAATTTCCAGACTCCCGGACATCCTAAGTTTACTTTCATTGGAGAAAGAAATTCCGTCGGGCCAGTCGAGTTTAGGGCTAGGCCGACGAACAGTGTTCTTGCGGCTATGGTAGTGGAGAGTGATGAAGAGCTGGCAGTTGTCCGCGACCTTATGGATGTGTTTGAAGACATTTCGGGCTTACCACCGAAGCGAGATGTGGAGTTTGCGTTTGACCTTACTCCTGGTGCAACGCCAGTATCAAAAGCTGACTATCCAATGGCACCAGTAGAGTTGGAGGGAGTTAAGAAACAAGTGAGTGAATTACTCGAGAAGGGATGGATTCGAAGCAGCAACTCACCTTGGGGAGCTCCAGTTCTTTTAGTGAAGAAGAAGGATCGCACTGCCGACGCTGAGACAAGAGAAACTATTCGCGAAGACGAGTAAGTGGGAATTCTGGCTGGAAGAAGTGAAATTTCTGGGGCATGTCGTGTCGGGCGATGGAATCGCCGTTGATCCCGAGAAGATTGCAGCATTTCGAGATTGGCCTGTTCCAAAGAATGTTGCAGAGATAAGAAGTTTTCTTGGACTCGCCGGTTACTACAGAAGATTTGTGGAGAACTTCGCTCGTTTAGCTGAGCCGTTAACCAAGCTTACGCGTAAGGAGGTACCGTTTGTTTGGACAGATGGATGTGCATTGGCCTTCGAGACGTTGAAGCAGAAGTTGATAACCGCCCCTATCCTAACCGTACCGGATGATTCAGGAGGACTGGTGATTCACAGCGACGCATCTGGAAAAGGATTGGGATGTGTTTTGATGCAGAACGGGAAAGTCGTCGCTTACGCATCGAGACAGCTGAAGACTCATGACCAGAACTATCCGACTCACGACTTGGAGCTTGCAGCCGTGATCTTCGCCCTGAAGATTTGGAGACACTACCTTCTGGGCGAGAGAGTTGAAGTCTTTACGGATCACAAGAGTTTGAAATATGTGTTCACTCAGAAGGAGTTGAACATGAGGCAACGCAGATGGTTGGAGCTGATGGCCGACTACGACCTTGATCTTAAGTATCATCCGGGAAAAGTTAATGTCGTGCCAGATGCACTAAGTCGGTTACCAGCAATTCAGTTATTGACGGCACAGAGAGAGATCATTGAGGAGTTTCGGAGATTTGACTTAGAGGTTGTGCTACCACGTGCTACAGGACAGTTGATGCAGTTGCAAGTACAATCGTCCTTAGTTGAGAAGATTAAAGTGGCGCAATCGCAGGATCCTAGACTGCAAAAGTTTCGAGAGCAGGTTGGAGCCGGACTACGAACCAATTTACTGATCCATGAAGACGGTTCGTTGAGATATGGTAGCCGTGTGTGTGTGCCAAAAGGAGATGTGCGTGAAGAGCTTATGAAGGAGGCACACAGTTCAGCTTACTCTGTACATCCAGGAGGGACAAAGATGTACCGAGATATTCGACAGCATTTCTGGTGGGAAGGTATGAAACGGGAAATCGCTCGCTTCGTGGCTAAGTGCTTGGTGTGTCAGCAAGTCAAGGCTGAACACCAAAGGGTTGCTGGTTTGTTGCAACCACTTCCGATTCCTCAATGGAAGTGGGAACATATAACCATGGATTTCGTGACGGCTTTACCGCGGAGTCCAAAGGGCAACAATGCTGTATGGGTGATTGTCGATCGGTTGACCAAGGCAGCTCACTTTATTCCTTTTCGGGTTGGTCAATCTACGGAGACTTTGGCAGAGCGGTACATGCAGGAGATTGTCAGATTGCATGGAGTACCGGTAAGCATCGTGTCCGATCGGGACACTCGGTTCTTGTCACACTTTTGGAGGAGTTTACAAGAAAGCTTGGGGACTCGATTGAAGTTCAGCACAGCTTATCATCCTCAGACTGACGGACAATCAGAGAGAACGATCCAGACCCTTGAAGATATGTTGAGGGCTTGCATGTTAGACTTCAAAGGTTCTTGGGAGGATCATCTACACCTGGTGGAGTTTTCGTACAACAATAGCTTCCAAGCGACAATTCAGATGGCTCCGTTTGAGGCGCTGTATGGTCGTAAGTGCCGTTCTCCTGTTTGTTGGGATGATGTTGGTGAACGAAGGTTATTGGGACCAGATTTGGTGGTACAGACAGTCGAGAAGGTGAATACAATCAGGAAGCATATGAAGGCAGCTCAAGACAGACAGAAGAGTTGGGCCGACACGTCAAGAAGACCTCTAGAGTTCGCCGTGGGCGATTTGGTATTCCTGAAGATATCACCGACTAGAGGGGTGATTCGCTTTGGAAGTCGGGGAAAGCTTAGTCCCCGATTCGTTGGACCCTTCGAGATATTGGAGCGTGTCGGAGAGGTATCGTACCGGTTGACGTTACCATTGTCATTAGCAGGAGTTCACGATGTGTTTCATGTGTCTCAACTACGGAGGTATGTTCGTGATGAGACTCATGTCTTGGATCATTCGGAGTTGACCGTTCGGGAGGACCTGACTTTTGAGGAGCGACCAGTCGAGATCAAGGATCGAAGAGAAAAGGTTCTTAAGAACAAGGTTATCCCTCTTGTGCTAGTTTCTTGGGGTAACCGATCGCATGGAGAATCTACTTGGGAGCGAGAAGACGAGATCCGGCAGAAATTCCCTCATCTTTTCCAGTAGTTAGTTATCTTGTATTCTTGGAATTTCGAGGACGAAATTCTTTTGTAGTTGGGTATGATGTAACACCCGAGCCCAATAATGCTATTTATATTACTAGTTGAGGGTTATTTATTGCTCATTCCAATTTTCCTGATTTTCTGGGTTTATTGCTAAATTTTACCCGGTTAAGTCATTTTGGCACATAACAAATTTTAACTCCGAAAATGGAATTTAAGATGTCCATGTTAGCCTACTCGTCGCCACTAGTCGCGTGGTAGCGTCCGCGTGTCGAGATTCCGTTCCGTTTGGCTGAACGGGCAAGTTTGGGCGACTACGCGCGCGTGCAAGTGTCCGACTTGGGGGCATGCATTTTAATCATTAAACACCTATTTTCAAAATTTGGAACCCGCTTAAAATCCTAAAATTTGAATTTGGAACGTTTGGGCGCAACCCGGGCGCGATTTGGAAATGTTTCAGTTCGCGCCAAAATGGCCCATTTAAATTTAATATCGAATATAAATTTATACATCCTAATCTATATTTCCTAACTGCTGATCCCTCAAAATCCTACTAAATCCTTCTCATAATTTTTCCCCCGGCCAATCACGAGCTCCTATTGAGCTCGTGGGCCCCCTCCTTCTATCTCTCTCTCTCTCTCTATCTCATCAATCTGTTTCTTTCTTTCTCCTATCTCTCTCTCTCTCCTCTATATATATATTACGAACACGCAGCCGCCTCCCTCACCATCCTCCTCCATCGCGATCACGAAACCTTAACCCTAGCTCACCGCAATCTCACCGCCGGCTTCCTCGCGATCTCGCCGTCGCCGCCCTCACCACCACGACCTCCACTGCACCCACCTACCCTCTTTCCCCGTTCTCCCGCTCCTCCCCGCGCTTGCAACCCATTCCCGATCTCGCCTCCACCCGCGCAAACCTCGCCGTCGACGACCCCACGACTCCCTCTCACCCTCCTCGTCGAGACCTCGACATCACCCCCTCCTCTCCTCGCCGGACCACCTTCAGACCCGAGCCCAACACCTGCACCATCTCCAGGTCGCCGGAAATCGCGCCGACGACCCTCGTCGACGTCTCCCGCGCCACCTCCTTCCCCCCCTCGATCACCTGAGCCGACCACCACCCTCCTCCACTCGTCGCACCCCTCTCCAGCAAGCCCAGCGGCTGTTCCAGCCTTCACAGCCACCGTCGCGGCCTCGCCGGCGTTCCAGTGCCGTCGAACCCGCCGTGGTCACCCCCTGGTGTCTCCCTGTAAGTTTCCTTCTCCTTCCTTTTGGTACAACCCCCCGCTGGTTGTTATTTTGCGTGTATCGTATCTTGTTGCTAACTTGTTACCGATGACATTTTGCCGGAATCCGACCGTGCCGTCTGACGAACCCGACGCTCCAGCGAAGCCCCCTGGTCCGTGTGATCCCGTTGACCTCTGTTGGGACTCGATCCGTGGCCCGTGCTTTCATATCGTGGTTTCTACCGACATCGCATCCGTGTTTCGGTTTGCGGAACCGCCGAGGCAAGTATCCGAATACTTGCTTTAACATGCTACAACTTAATCATCATATTATAACCACACAACTAGTATAACATCGATACCTTTTATAACTTAGAATTGCTAGTCACAATTATCCGTAACTTTAAATCAATGAAATCATTGCTCGCGTCTGCTATTAATTCATACTTAACTAATCAAACCAAGTAGATCATCCCCACTTCATTTGTTAAGATCACTCATGAGACAATTATTGTGCTTAGTTCAAATTCATGTAACTCCATTACGTATATTATCGATATTGTTTCGTCTTGTGGCTATTGCACCTCAAAGGTGCGTGAACCGGATTAATAAGAGAATACGAAACATCACTGTGTTTACCTAGATTAATATTGTTATTTACTGTTTCCTGCTACTGTTCATTATTGATTGCATACCTGTTGCGAGCACACACCTGATTGCATTACATATTGACCGATCTTGATACACATGACACATGTACTGATACACCGGACATGACACCCTGTGCATATCGTCTCGACCTGTTGAAGGTAACCTGACCTGTTACCTGATTTCATGCCTAGTGCCGACAAACCTAACCATTCCTGCTGTCGATCCAGACAGACCTACTTTTACTCGACCTTGTGTTGGCATTAGTCCTTGACTACTGAACACCTGACCTGACATACATAGCTTGGGGGTATGGGGAAATCAAAGGTGAAACCGACTTGTAACTCAACAGTTCGATACATTGTTCTGATCAGTCTTACGGGCTTGGCCAGCTCCGGAGTGTTGATGCTGACATCACTCATCTATCCTACTACCCTTTTACTGCTTAGCGGCACGTCTCGGATTCAGCCCCGAGGATCATGACCGTGGTCCCGGGCACGCACGGGATACTATTGAGTTACATCGACGATTCATCAATTGGTTTCAAAGACTATAGAGTAGAAAACCTGATAGGACAGTTTAGTCACTACTGCACATTACTCTGTCTATTACTCCTTATTGCTGCTTATTCATGTTCATGCTTGCATTGTTTATTACCATGTTTATGCTATATACTTGATATCATGACGCGCTGACGTCTGGGTTTTGCATGGCCCAGATTCCGTACCTTTGTCGTCGACCGAGCAGGAGTACTTCAGCCAGCAGGCTGAATTGTGAGTTCTTTAGAGTTTAGTTCATTTATGTCATTTCATTTCTAGATGTGAGCCCGCATTATGGGACATACTGTTTATTCATTGTATTGGATCATTAGCTTCCGCACTTATTGTTTATTGATTCTTGTTATTATGGAGTTGGACATGTATTAGATTAGCGTATTATCTTGTTCTTGATATCTTTACAACCGTAATGTGACTGTGGATGGATACTTCCTACCCACAGATAGCATGGTTGGCTATGTCACGTGCCCAAATCTTGCGTACTCTGGGAAGCGGGGCGTGACAGAAAGAATCTGGCGCGCTACCTCTGAGACGGTACATCGGTGCGAATCCTCTTCGGCCCAAAAACGGCCGAAGTCTGTGATATGCATGCCTCCATCCGCAATGCCGTATCCATAGCAGCTGAATAAGTGTCGTAGTGCTGGGCGCCAATGGCAAGATATAGCTGGGCATCAAGTCCCTGTACAAACCTCTTCACTATCTTCTCTTCGGTATCCACCAAATACTGAGCATATCAGGATAACTGTGTAAACTGGATGTCATACTCAGACACCGTCATCTCAGGTGTCTTGACTAAGGCCTCGAAGCTACGAGCTCTGGCATCACGAACGCTCTCTAGAAGGAAACGAGCTAGAAAGACCGCTGTAAACTCGGCCCACGTCATAGGCGGTAGACCTGCAGCTCGACCTCTCAAGACTGACTCCCACCATGTCTGCGCGAGACCCTCTAGTCGGAAACTCACAAGCTCTACCCATCGATCATCCGAACATCTCAGCGAACGGCAGATCCGGGCTAAACTGTCAAGGAACGTCTGTGGGTCCTCCGCTGCCTCGGTGCCGGTGAATACTGGAGGTCTCAGCCTCATGAAATCCTGTAGCGAAATCGGAATGGCCACGGTGGTGGTAGTTATAGGAGCAGGTATCATGGTCGTCTGTGATGTAGTAGGTGCGTCATCCGGCCTCGGTGTACGACTGGCTGCAACTAGGGATCCTACCATCTGACGTAGCTCCTGCATACTCCCCATCATCTGTCGCAACTCCTCCATACCAGTCTCGAGCCTATCCATAGGGCCTGGGGAAGGTGGATCGGTCTGTCCCTGCGGCGTAGGCATACCACCCTGCTCAGTCCTAGTCTCGGACGAGCCAGCATGAATCTCCTCTCGGGCGGCAGCCCTCTGTGCCCTCGTAGCCTTCGGCGGCATAGTGGCTATTACAGGAAAACTGATAGTAAGAGCAGTGCAATAGGATCATAGGATACACGGAATTGAAGAAGGAATTTTCAAGCAAGTATATCCTAAAGTCACTTAGGCGGAGTACCGTATCGCAAGTATGCCGCGGACATACGCACGCTACGTTACCCTGCTTAAGTCACTTACTCCATCTACCAAGGGTCATTCTACACTCAAAAAGGTAAAACCTATCGCTCTGATACCAACTTTGTCACGACCCGCAGGGTACGGAACGTGACTGGCACTTAAGTTTACGAAACGTCTCAAGGCGTCCGTAAAATAAGTAAGCCAAAGCCCAGAAACCAAAACCAAATAAGCAAAAGAGTGAAGAGAACCCAATCAATTGAAAACGAGTTTATCAATAAGTCACATAAAAACCTTTTTTAAAAACAATGCAAATTTTTCCGAAAATTTCGGCAGAGTCTCCTTTGTAAATACTGGCCCCCAAAATGGGTACAACAAGAATATAAATGAATCCAACAAATAAGGCATCCCCAAGCGGGAGCTAGCTCTTCGCCACAAGGCGGTCACAAATCCCACGCAATTTAAAACAACAACATGCAAAATAATAATAAAGGAGCATGAGAAAACAGCACGTCGACTCAAGTGAGCTCGACCTCAAAATACAGCATAAAAGTCCACAAACCTCACAGTCTCATCTCTAGGTTAATATACAACAATACTGATAGAAACAGTAGATGGAGTACACTAGATACAAAGAATATACAATGTGGTACAAAAATAATGATATAACCCACCTAAGAGCAAAACCTCGAGTCCAGGCAAAAGAAGCAAGTGCGCCCGCCGCTACTGTACTGACGGAGCGGACTTGAAAAAGGTTGTGGCACAACGGGGGTGAGTTGCCAACTCGTGAGTAATAAATAACATCTACACAGGCTATCGAATGCATGCACACAAGCATCCTAGCATCTATAATACAGGTATGGCAGGACATAATGGCAGGTAGGTATGCAATATGAATATACTAGCAGGTATGAATGCAATGTGAATCAACTCGTGATCTGAATGTGTAAGTATAAGAAATCATGTTTTTCCCTTTAAGAATCTCTTTTGAAATAGCAGCACAATACCAATAGAATCAACAAGAACCTGTGTCCAGCAACGACACCTCAAAACTATCACAAATCTCATATATCCAAGTCATAGTGTCTCTGGCCTCAGCCATCCGGCTGACCCAGCTCAAAATCAAAATCTCATCATCTCGCAGCCACGGTCGGTATCCTCTGGATATCCGCCGTGCCAAACAGTCACCGGTAGGTAATCCGTCCCCTGCCAGGCTCAACGTCAACACCACATTCATCTTGCCCCGGGGTACCATACCGGGCCCACCATATACCCGTGACGGTTCCTCCACTCCTCGACACGGATCTCGAAAACCACAGCAAACTCATGGTGGACGACACTTTACATCACTAGAAAACCGCAATTATATATTTTAAAAACATAATAAGTTTAGAAATTTTGCGGCTTTCCCCCGAAATCCAGAAATATCATAAAATCTCAAGAAATCCTCATAAGTGCATATGCCAATGATAATGAATGCATATGATATCAATAATCAAGTTGCGATACGTGATTAATAGACTAAGCATGAACAAATAATATGATGAGGTACATGCACATGAATAGCAATCCTACGATTTCATTTTAAGGAATTAAAGAAATAGCGCGAGTTTAAGTATTAATTATAGTAAAAGGTTTCAATTTAAAGGTTATCTAGTGTGGTGGCATGGCAATTACCAGGGTGTGTGTGTAAGCATGAATAGTGCTCGTGCTGCATATAAAAACCCTGACAATGGTGCAGGTGTCCTATAAAATGGTTTCGTATATGTATGTCAATATAGGGCATGAATGTGGCAAATAATCATACAAGTATTACACCCCTAATTACTAACATCACTAAGAATCTTTTAAGTTACTAAAACTATCAGGCGGCTTGTGCCATCCAACGATAGTCCCCCGTAGATGTTACATCTACTCACAGAAATCCCTAGCTAGTCACGTCCGATCACCGCTTTCCCCTTTCGAGCCGCGTCTGACGTCTCCGCGACCGAACCTGGAATTTACATCAATACCAAACATAAGGTTACATATCAAGAACGACGCAAAACCCAAACGAAAATACTAACGTTCACAAGCTAGGTACAACGTGTACAAGGTGCGCGGAACACACGCGAAAATCGCAAAAACTGCAAAAATCGCCGATTTGGTCGCCCGGCAAAACTAAAACCCGATTACTCAAAAATTTGCACTCACGCATCCTAAATGTCATAGGATACCCCAACAATATCATCAAGATATCGCAATTAATTCGCCACAATAATATAATAAAAACCTAGTAAGCTAGAAGTTTGCAAATTTGGTGCAAATATCGACAATTAGCGACAAAATTAACACAATCCAACACAACAATCCAAACTAACCCACTAGCTAGCCATTACACTAATTTTAAACCATTAGCAATGCTTAAAAACCTAATTTCCATAATCAAAACCTTTCTTGAATTTTGGTAATTAGCAAACTTAAACCAAACTATACATGAAAAACCTTAATTTAACACTAGATTTTAGCCCAATTAGCAAGTTAACCACTTAGATTAAGCTAACAAAATAACTAGATAACAAAATAGCTTAATTAATCTCTTAATGGTGTTCTAAACCCTAAATTAATTTCAAACCACAAACTTTACAAAAAAACTAGTACGCAAATAGCACTAAAATTAACACTAAAACAACTAAATTAAAGGAATTAACCAAATGAATTTAATTAGGAAGAATTTATACCTCAACTAGAGATCTAGCAAGAACAATTTGCCTCCAAAGATGCCACCTTTCTTCTTGATTTGAACCAAATTAGGTTGGAGAAGAGATGGAATATGGTTTTGTGTTGAATTTGTGAAGGAAATTGTGAATTTTGTTGAATTTTTTAGATAAAAATGAAGCAAAAGAGAAGAAGAAATGGGGAAAATATTTGGGCTGTTGGTGCAGGATTTCTGAGCTGAGGAGGGAGTGGGGAAGTGGTGTGGGGTGTGGGAAAGTCATGGTCAACCCACACCAAACAAGTAAAGACCCAAACCTAATAAAAAAATCCAAAATCCTTAAAAAAAACACCTCTTTTCTACACAAAAATGAAGTCAAAGAGGCAAGCACTTTTTTTTTTCTTGGGTTGCAGGAAATGGGCCGGCCTAGTGCTGTGGGAAGAGAGGGAGGGGTTTTACAAAAGAATTTTTATGCAAAAAGACCCCCTACAAGTCAAAAATTGCAAGTTTAAGCTTAAATTCAATAAATTTCGTTTTCTATAATAAAAATTAGTTAAAAATCAAAATAAATTACTAAAAATTTATGTTACAACTAGATTTTAATTATCATTATTTTAGAGCTTAAATTTAGCCCATTTAAATTTGTATTTATCGCTAATTTAATGTATTTTCTTACCGGCTTAAAATAATATTAAAAATTGAAAAATTAGGGAAAATTTTTAAACGACCAGAATTTTATAAGTAACTCATTAGCTAATAAAAACAAGCAATTACCTATCCATTTTAGGTATAATTAGTCCTAAACTGCAAAATAACAAAAAAGACGGTTTTTGGAAAAATACCGAATTTTCACCGATTTTCAGGAAAACACCAAAACGACTTTTCAAGGCGTTACAATACATTTATAGAATGCGTTCAACATGCATACGTCATTTGCAATATGTCTAAGATAGGTGTTGGCAAATAGCGGTGTCCAACATGTGTCGGATACAAACACGGCATGCCGGAAGTGTTTGTGTTTCCTAACTTATAAGTTCTAACCAATATTGAAAATAATAATAGTGTAAAAGCCAGTGCTCCGTCTCTGAAAACAAAAAGTATAAACTACATAGATTATTATTAATTCTTTTAATAATTATATTTATTCATACTAAATCAAAAATATAAGTAAATTAGTTTTACAGAATAAAACATAGATTAAATTGTTTTAAGAAAATAATACAAAACATAATAGCAATTAATTTTCAATTTTACAAATTTAGATTCATATTCAAATTCAAAGCAATCCAGTTGAATTAACTTTTTCTATTTAATTTTTAGACTATGAGAACGTGTTGCATAAATATTAGGTTCACCTGATTTGTAACAACCCTAATTTTCCTATACACTTTTCTATATAATTTTTTTTTCAAAATCTATAAAAGAGTATTTTAACCTGAGCACAATATATAAGTAATTATTTTGTTTTTAAATAACTCCATTTTTTATTGTACATAAAATTGTTTTAAAATTAAAGTATACTTGGGGTATTTAATGTTGCTGTTACCGCTTTAAGTATTTATTTTCCCACAATAATTACAAGAAGGAGCTTGTAGCTCATTGGTAACACCTTGCACTGCTGAACCAAGCCACCAGAGTTCAAATCCCCTCCCACATTATTTTTAGATTATTTTTGTTTTAAATTTTTTGGAAGCCCAATAGTCCACAGACCATAACTCCCAAAAGTTGAACTGTACCTGAAAATCTAAAAATACCAAAGCCTACCCCACGAGACCCCCCACCCATCGACCCCGTGACTCGGCCGGGATCGGCTAAGCCGGCTGGACCGCCGAGTCACCTGAATGAAAAATGTGGCTTTTCACCTTCTCAACTCCCTTGTACACACCATTTATTTGGATCGGTACCCGAATCTTAAATACACCCCATTTACTACAATTTTTAATGATTTTTCTATAATTTTTACATTTTTTTTAATTAAAAAGCTTTCACCTACCCTACCATAGCCTACTCTATAAATACACCCCATACCCTCTACCCTCTCATCCCAAAACCCCAAGCTTACCCTCTCAAAAATTTCCAAGAGTGTAATTTGAAAACGAGTGCACGTCAAACCTCCGGCGAAATTCCGGCGGGAATTCCGGCGACGTTTTTAGGAACAACTGGCGACAAAGCAACGCCTCGGCAACCCCTTTAGTCCCCCCTCACTCCTTAGTATAGATTGAAACTAGTAAGTCCCAATCTATCCCCCTTTCTATTTCTCTAAAATACGAAATTACAAAACCCGACGGAATAGGAACAAATCCGATTTCCGATTCGGTTTTCTATAAAACTTCACTTCTAACCAATACATTCATGCCTAAACATCTTTATCTTGACTATTAAACTTTTAAAAATCAATTTGAATAAGTTTCGTCACATGAAATGATAACCTTTCCAATTTATTGTATTTTTCGCTTTAATACCATCATGTTTCGATTTCACATTTAACCCCTTAACTTTGCTATACATTTAAAGTAGAGCACGAGATAATGACCTACCTCCACACACACGCAAATACAACCTTAAACGACATCATCAAAAACTTAGAATACGATAAAACAATACTTTCATTTAAATACCATATTCTTAATAAAATCATTTCTAGAAGTTTAAGCTTTGACACACTTTTAAATAAATACCTCTTATTAGGAAAACACGATAAGTTGTAGATATCGATCGTTTATCTAAACCTGACTTTATGGTGTCTAGGCTAGGCAAGTGAGCTTAGGTAACTTTAAAAGGCCCGTCTCACGATTCGTGAGCGGATCCCTCCTTCCTCACTTGTACTTACCTGGCCACAATTGGCGGTGAAGAGGCGATTTGAGGCTTCTAACGACTTGTCGTTTAGACCATTTAGAAATAGGCTAGTTGGCTTAGGAAACCCTAGAACCTAAAATACGGAAAATTACACTTTGCAAATAAATACCTTTTACTTTATAAAACCGTTTTTTAAAGGATTAGTATTTTACAATCTTTGCAAAGCGCCGCTACAACCCATCTTTGGGGAACCCGTTCGGGATCGTGCGGTTTATCGCGCACCCTCGGGCTAGTAGTGCGAGATTCAGACCTCCGCAAGGAGCATTCGGTCTCGAAAGGTTTAAAATACGACATCTTAAAAAAATGAGATTTTTGGAATATAAAATATTTATTAAAAATTATTTTTGTATAAACATATATATATATATCATTTAAATATCTATTATATTATAATATAAATTTTCCACCTTTTTCTAAAAATCACAATAATAAATTTTACACTAAAATACCATGAACTTCAAATAAATCAATATTACAGATAAATACCCTTATTTATAAAACTAGGATATTTTCATTAGAAATGTTACAACATAAAATCCACCCTCATTACAACTCTAAAGACGAACAATAAATACTTGAGGTGTATTTTGAAAAGTATATAAAAGTATTTTTACACAAAACCCCCTCAAGTTTTATAAATTACCCTAAGGACCCTAGAAATTATAAGACTTTGATTCACATTTCTGATTGTCTGACTCGGCTTTGAGTCTGATTAATCTGACTTGAATATGATTCAAATCAATCTACAATCTACAAGATTCCAATTCAATATGAACACATGAATCCATGAATTCAATTATCAATTTATACAACTTGACTGAACCGAACCATGGATATATACTCCTTTTACATGATTCTCAGTATTCCATTTACATGACTCTACGGTTACAACCGTTTCCTGATATCATGGTTTCGGTCAGTCAGTCAATCAAACTTACAATCAATACAATTTACAAGATAACAATACAAACAAGACATCGCGGGGTTTAAGGGGTAGATTGGTACGGAAGATGTTAAAAGTGGCACGAGACGGTCAGATTTAAGACACCTAACATGAATCCAATTGCCGTTGTTCCGGGCCTTTTAACGGAGCCTTGTACTCTATATTCCGTTTGCCCTGGTCTCTAGTATATAGAGACCCCTCTCGTATACACTGGCATTCTTCTGTACCAAGCTACAAACAACAGTGTTAATACAACATTACAACAATACAATACAACATTAAAAGCTACTCTCTCTCTCCTACTCTTTGTTTATTTCTCTCCTATCTTTGGGACTTTCCGAGCGATCTGTTCGCTGACGACATTCTATTTCTTTCTTCTTCTTTGAATGTCGTCAGGTGGTTTGGACCCGGCGGAGATCGAGCCATCCCAAGAAGACTTGGAGCAGTTTGCCGAAGACTCTGCACTTTAGTTTCATTGTACACTTTTCCTTTCTGTATTTTCATTTCCTGTTATGCCACTGCTTAGGAATGTCGGGACCCGGTTCTTGCTCACGGAGCAAAGTGCCACACGGAACAAAGTACCACACCAAGTGTCATGTTAAGTGGGCGGGGGCCACCCCTTGAATCCGTGGGGGCCACCTCTTGAGTCCGTGGGACCCACTGTAGAACAATGGGGAATCTTCGGAATACATTCCGAAAGGGGACAGATCTGTACTATAAATGGAATGATACCACTCTTCAAATCATAGGCGCCTTTTAAGTGAACCGGCACTACAGGAGTTTGAGAACTCCGTAGTTAAGCGTGCTCGGGTCAGGGAAGTCCTGGGATGGGTGACCTCCTGGGAAGTGGGCTCTGGTCGGGTCCGGTTCGCTCCGAAGGACAAAACCGTGCGGTTTCGGCCAGAACGGACAATACTCTCTGTATTGGTGGTGGGGCGTGACAGAATGGTATCAGAGCTGGTTCCTCAAAAGTAGGTCTGTGGTTCGAGGACGAACCATTGTTCAAAGGTAGGGAGAATGTCGGGACCCGGTTCTTGCTCACGGAGCAAAGTGCCACACGGAACAAAGTGCCACGCCAAGTGTCATGTTAAGTGGGCGGGGGCCACCTCTTGAATCCGTGGGGGCCACCTCTTGAGTCCGTGGGACCCACTGTAGAACAATGGGGAATCTTCGGAATACATTCCGAAAGGGGACAGATCTGTACTATAAATGGAATGATACCACTCTTCAATACAAAGGCGCCTTTTAAGTGAACCGGCACTACAAGAGTTTGAGAACTCCGTAGTTAAGCGTGCTCGGGTCAGGGAAGTCCTGGGATGGGTGGCCTCCTGGGAAGTGGCCTCTGGTCGGGTCCGGTTCGCTCCGAAGGAAAAAACCGTGCGGCTTCGGCCAGAGCGGACAATACTCTTATCGATACATTATCCTAAAATGTTTTGAACCGGCACTACAAGAGTTTGAGAACTCCGTAGTTAAGTGTGCTCGGGTCAAGGAAGTCCTGGGATGGGTGGCCTCCTGGGAAGTGGCCTCTGGTCGGGTCCGGTTTGCTCCGAAGGAAAAAACCGTGCGGCTTCGGCCAGAGCGGACAATACTCTTATCGATACATTATCCTAAAATATTTTAACCTACTGTCACGCCCCGCTTCCCAGAGTACGCAAGATTGGGCACGTGACATAGCCAACCATGCTACCTGTGGGTAGGAAGTATTCATCCACAGTCACATTACGGCTGTAGAGATATCAAGAACAAGATAAATAAACTAATCTAACACATGTCCAAATCCAGAATAACAAGAGTCAACGAAAAATGAGTGCGGAAGCAAATGATCCAATACAATAAATAGAAAAGTACGTCCCATAACGCGGGCTCACATCTGGAAATGAAATGCAATAAATAAACTAATCACTACAGAACTCACAAATCAGCCTGCTGGCTGAAGTACTCCTGCTCGGTCGGCGACAGTGGTAAAGAATCTGGGCCATGCAAAACCCAGACGTCAGCGCGTCATGTCAACCAATAATATAATATGAACATGGTAATAAGCAATGCAGGGTTAAACATGAATAAAGCAATAATATGAAACAACAGTGCAGGGTAATGTGCAGTGGGCAACTAAGCTGTTCTATCAGGTTTTCTATTCTAAAGTCTTTGAAATCAATTGATGACTCGTCGATGTAACTCAATAGTATCCCGTGCGTGCCCGGGACCACGGTCAAGACTCTCGGGCTGAATCCGAGACGTGCCGCAAGGCAGTAACAAGTAGCAGGATGGGCGAGTGATGTCAGCATCATCACTCCGGGGCTGGCCAAGCCCGTAAGACTGATCAGAACAGGTATCGAACTGTTGAGTTACAAGTCGGTTTCACCTTTGATTTCCCCATACCCCAAGTTATGTATGTCGAGTCAGGTATTCAGTAATCAAGGACTAATGCCAACACAGGATCAGGTAACAGGTCAGGTTTGTCTGGATAGACAACAGGAATGGTCCATGAGGACTCCATGTCAGGTTTGTTGGCATTAGGCATGTGATCAGGCAACAAGTCAGGTCATGGTACAACAGGTTGAGTTGGTAGTAAAGGGTACCATGTCCGGTGCATCGGTATATATATATGTCATGTGTAGCAAGGTCAGGTCAAGATGTAACACAATCGAGGGTGTGCTCACAACGGGTATATAGTCGAACTAGGATTAACAGCAGAAAGTAAGCAATAAAGTGAAACTACAATAAGCAGTTCATTCAATCACAATAGTGCATTAATATAGTGCAGCCGTTTTATTGTATTAACAGGTTTTGGTTGAAAAAATACCCAAGAGTGTAGAAATGTTCATATACTGAAAAGGTAGTGTAATTACCAAATATAACCACATAGCACTATTAAAATGGAGTGGAAAAAGATGGAGAATGCACACACATAACAATATTGAAAGTAAACATCAAAGATACATCTAACGGTTCACCTCATCTTTCCACCCAAAATTTATTTATTTATTTATTATTTTTTTTTTTTTTTATTATTATTTTTTTTTTAAATCTAATTCGGCCTTAGCCCAATAATCTTTGCTCAATATGGTTATCATGCCCATGGTTAGCATTCATGCTGACCTAAGCCACCAGGCTCGATAAAATAAAGCTGATATTCTATTGCATAAATCAAGGAGAATAAATTAATAAAAGTGGGGAATCATGTTTGTCCCATTAGATTGTGAATGGGCTGTGAGCGATGTATGTGAGATGGTAAAAGAGGTTGATGAGAGGACATATATAGAGAGAACCTGATTTAATATTAACTTATATTATATTATACTGCAATTAAATGAGAAAATCACTATACCGAGTTAAGTTTTGCAGGTTTAATGAGTCAAAATATATATAATTGTAGGGTATAGCATGTAGCAAGTGATACTTGCCTCGACGGTTTCGCGAACCGGGAAAACGGTCGTACGTCGGCGGAAAACACGCGACGGATGCACGGGTCACGGATCGAGTCCAAACAACGAACAGCGGAACCACGCGGACCGGGGTACCATGCTGGAAAGTCGGGTCAAGTCGTCGGCACGGCCGGATTCCGGCGAAATGTCAAAACAGTGACGACGGTTAGCAAACTACGTACGGACAAAAACGACCAGCGAAGGGAAAAAGGGAAGGGGAGAGGTCTTGATAAACTTACTAGGATATCAAGGACGGCGACCGTGATGGGTCGACGGCGATGGCCTCCGGCGGTGAACAGTGAATGCGGCGAGGGCTTGGAGGTGGCTGAATCGAGATGCAGCGAGTAGGGGAGAGGCAAGGGCCTGGTCTGGGCTGCAGGAGGAAGATGGGAGATTATAAGAAGAAAGAGAGAGAGATTATAAGAAGAGAGAGAGAGAGATTAGCGGAAGATTGGAGAGAGATTAGCGGAAGATTGGAGAGAGAGAGATTAGTGGAAGATTGGAGAGAGAGAGATTAGTGGGAGAAAAAAATAGAGAGAGAGTGTAAGGCGGGGCCCACGAGGGATTGATTGGCTGGGGAGGAATCTCGTGATAAATTTTAAAGGATTGAAGGATTTAAACATCACACAGTAGCAGAATATATATACTATAGTTTTAGATTATTAAATTAAATGGGTATTTTGGCGCTAAATGAAACATTTCCAAATCGCGCCCGGGTTGCGCCCAAATGTTTCAAATTCAAATTATAGGATTTTAAGCGAGTTCCAAATTTTGAAAAGAGGTGTTTAATGATTAAAATGCATGCCCCCAAGTCGGACACTTACACGCGCGCGTAGTCGTCCAAACTTGCCCGTTTCACCGAACGGGATGAAGTCTCGACGCGCGGACGCTACCACGCGACTAGTGGCGACGAGTAGGCCAATATGGATATTTTTAATTTCATTTTAGGTGTTAAAATTTTTTATATGCAAAAATGACTTAGCCGGTTAAAATTTAGCAACAAGCACCAAACAAGCAAGACAAATGAAATGAGCAATGTCAACCACTCAACCAGTAATATAAATAGTATTATTGGGCTCGGGTGTTACATCATACCCAACTACAAAAAGAATTTCGTCCTCGAAATTCCAAGAATACAAAGTAGATAACTACAGGAAAAGGTGAGGAAACTTCTGCCGGATCTCGTCTTCTCGCTCCCAAGTGGATTCTCCATGCGATCGATTACCCCAAGAGACTAGTACAAGAGGGATAACCTTGTTCCTAAGAACCTTTTCTCTTCGATCCTTGATTTCAACCGGTCGCTCCTCAAAAGTTAGGTCCTCCCGTACAGTCAACTCCGAATGATCCAAAACGTGGGTTTTATCTCGAACATACCTCCGTAGTTGAGATACATGAAACACATCGTGCACACCTGCCAAGGACTGTGGTAACGCCAAACGGTACGCTACCTCTCCAACACGCTCCAATATCTCGAAGGGTCCAACGAATCGAGGACTAAGCTTTCCCCGACTCCCAAAGCGAATCACTCCTCTAGTCGGTGATATCTTCAAGAATACCAAATCACCCACGGTGAACTCTAGAGGTCTTCTTGACGTGTCAGCCCAACTTTTCTGTCTATCTTGAGCTGCCTTCATATGCTTTCTGATAGTGTTAACCTTCTCAACTGTCTGTACCACCAAATCTGGTCCCAGTAATCTTCGTTCATCAATATCATCCCAACAAACGGGTGAACGACACTTACGACCATACAAAGCTTCAAACGGAGCCATCTGGATAGTTGCTTGGAAACTATTGTTGTAAGAAAACTCCACCAAGTGTAGGTGATCCTCCCATGAACCCTTGAAGTCCAACATGCACGCTCTCAACATGTCTTCAAGAGTTTGGATCATTCTCTCCGACTGGCCATCAGTTTGAGGATGATAAGCTGTGCTAAACTTCAATCGAGTCCCCAAACTTTCCTGTAAGCTCCTCCAGAAGTGTGATAAGAACCGAGTGTCCCGATCGGACACGATGCTCACCGGTACGCCATGCAATCTTACAATCTCCTGTATGTACCGTTCTGCCAAAGTCTCCGTCGATTGACCAACCCGAAAAGGAATAAAGTGAGCTGCCTTGGTCAACCGATCGACAATCACCCATACTGCATTGTTGCCCTTTGGACTCCGTGGTAAAGCTGTCACGAAATTCATGGTTATATGTTCCCACTTCCACTGAGGAATCGGAAGTGGTTGCAACAAACCAGCAACCCTTTGGTGTTCAGCCTTGACTTGCTGACATACCAAGCACTTAGCCATGAAGCGAGCGATCTCTCGTTTCATACCTTCCCACCAGAAGTGCTGTCGAATATCTCGGTACATTTTTGTACCCCCCGGATGTACAGAGTAAGCTGAACTGTGTGCCTCCTTCATAAGCTCTTCACGAATGTCTCCTTTCGGCATACACAAACGACTACCATATCGCAACGAACCATCTTCATGAATCAACAAGTCCGTCCGGAGTCCCGCTTCAACTTACTCTCGAAACTTCTGAAATCTTGGATCTTGCGATTGCGCTGCCTTAATATTATCAATCAATGACGACTGTACTTGCAGCTGCATCAACTGTCCCGAAGAGTGTGGTAGCAGGATCTCCAACTCGAATCTCCGAAAATCATCGATAAGCTCTTTCTGTGCGGTCAACATCGAATTGCTGGCAATCGGCTAAGCGCATCCGGCACTACATTAACTTTCCCCGGATGGTATTTTAGATCAAGATCATAGTCAGCCATCATCTCCAACCACCTACGCTGCCTCATATTGAGCTCTTTTGTGTGAACACATACTTTAGGCTTTTGTGATCGGTGAATACTTCTACCCGTTCGCCCAACAAGTAGTGTCTCCAAATTTTCAGAGCGAATATTACAGCTGCTAGCTCCAAGTCGTGAGTTGGGTAATTCTTCTCATGGGTCTTCAATTGTCTTGATGCGTATGCTATGACCTTCCCATGCTGCATAAGAACACACCTAAACCTTTCCCAGATGCGTCACTGTGAATAACCAATCCTCCGGAACCATCTGGTACGGTCAGAATAGGAGCGGTTATCAATTTTTGCTTCAACGCCTCAAAAGCTGACGCACAACTATTCGTCCATACGAATGGTACCTCCTTCCGTGTAAGCTTGGTCAAAGGCTCAGCTAACCGAGCAAAATTCTCTACGAACCTTCTGTAGTATCCGGCAAGTCCAAGAAAACTTCTGATCTCTGCTACGTTCTTCGAAATCGGCCAATCTTGAACTGCTACAATCTTTTCAGGATCAACAGCGATTCCCTCTCCGGATACGACGTGCCCCAAAAACTTCACTTCTTCGAGCCAAAATTCGCACTTGCTCATCTTGGCATACAAATTTTCTTGTCTCAACGTTTGCAGTGCGATCTTCAAGTGTTCGGCATGCTCTTCCTGGCTCCTTGAATACACCAGAATATCATCGATAAACACCACTATAAACTGGTCCAACAATGGTGAAAAGATTCGGTTCATCAAGTCCATAAATATCGCTGGTGCATTCGTGACTCCGAATGGCATCACTAAATACTCGTAATGCCCATATCGAGTTCGGAATGCAGTTTTGCAAATATCCTCTGATTTAACTCGAACTTGATGATAACCGGATCGCAAATCCAGCTTCGAGAATACCCTCGCGCCACTGAGTTGCTCGAATAACTCGTTAATGCGAGGGATTGGGTACTTGTTCTTAATAGTCACCCGGTTTAATTCTCGATAATCGATGCACATCCTCCTTGTGCCATCTTTCTTCTTGACTAGAAGAACTGGAGCTCCCAAGGTGAATTGCTGCTACGAATCCAACCTTTCTCTAACAATTCAGTAACCTGCTTCTTTACTTCTTCAACTCCATTGGTGCCATCGGATAGTACGCCTTTGAGACTGGCGCTGCACCAGGAACAAGATCAATCGCGAACTCCACACCTCGTTTTGGCGGTAAACCCGAGATGTCTTCGAATACGTCCATGAACTCTCGAACTACAACTGGCGCTTCCTCCTTATCAACTTCCATCGACGAAAGAACATTATTTGTCGGCCTAGCCCTAAACTCGACTGGCCCGACAGAACAGCTTCCTCCAGCAAACAAACTCCGGATGTCCGGGAATCTAGAGAATCACTTTCCTTTCCTTACAATCAATATGAGCGTGGAAAGTGCCGCGAAAATCCATTCCCAAGACAACAACAAACAAAGGGATGCGCCAGAATTGAGTAATTCTAATGCGAGGAAAACATGAACAAGTAAGATACCAAGATGATTTTATCCGAAATCAAGATACTGAAGAGGGTAAAGCACGGTAAATATGATTCAAGCTGGCGATGAAACAATAACTGGTAAGCAAGACAATTTAACGACCATGGGGCAAGGAAATAAATCAAGACTAGAACTCTAAGTTACTTAAATAGAGTACCGCATTGTAACCATGCTGCAGTTCATAGTTACAATCACATAACTTAGTTCAAGTCGCCAAATTCTAGTATCCGAATCAAGGAACATGGAGAAACAATAGGGAACCAAAAGGTTTCAAGCCGAGATGCAAAGTTGTTTGCATATCGTCAAGACGAAGGATAAAAGAAAGATATGATTCAAGAATCACGATAACAAGGTGGCAGGACATGTTCCTAAATACGAGTATTCTGATTCGTGTATTGGGTCCAATACCCAACTACAAAAGAATCAAACTCGATTAACCTATAACCTATGGCTCTGATACCAAAAGAACCATGTCACCGCCCCGCTTCCCAGAGTACGCAAGATTGGGCACGTGACATAGCCAACCATGCTACCTGTGGGTAGGAAGTATCCATCCACAGTCACATTACGGCTTGTAGAGATAGATATCAAGAACAAGATAAATAAACTAATCTAACACATGTCCAAATCCAGAATAACAAGAGTCAACGAAAAATGAGTGCGGAAGCAAATGATCCAATACAATAAATAGAAAAGTACGTCCCATAACGCGGGCCCACATCTGGAAATGAAATGCAATAAATAAACTAATCACTACAGAACTCACAAATCAGCCTGCTGGCTGAAGTACTCCTGCTCGGTCGGCGACAGTGGTAAAGAATCTGGGCCATGCAAAACCCAGACGTCAGCGCGTCATGTCAACCAATAATATAATATGAACATGGTAATAAGCAATGCAGGGTTAAACATGAATAAAGCAATAATATGAAACAACAGTGCAGGGTAATGTGCAGTGGGCAACTAAGCTGTTCTATCAGGTTTTCTATTCTAAAGTCTTTGAAATCAACTGATGACTCGTCGATGTAACTCAATAGTATCCCGTGCGTGCCCGGGACCACGGTCAAGACTCTCGGGCTGAATCCGAGACGTGCCGCAAGGCAGTAACAAGTAGCAGGATGGGCGAGTGATGTCAGCATCATCACTCCGGGGCTGGCCTAGCCCGTAAGACTGATCAGAACAGGTATCGAACTGTTGAGTTACAAGTCGGTTTCACCTTTGATTTCCCCATACCCCAAGTTATGTATGTCGAGTCAGGTATTCAGTAATCAAGGACTAATGCCAACACAGGATCAGGTAACAGGTCAGGTTTGTCTGGATAGACAACAGGAATGGTCCATGAGGACTCCATGTCAGGTTTGTTGGCATTAGGCATGTGATCAGGCAACAAGTCAGGTCATGGTACAACAGGTTGAGTTGGTAGTAAAGGGTACCATGTCCGGTGCATCGGTATATATATATGTCATGTGTAGCAAGTTCAGGTCAAGATGTAACACAATCGAGGGTGTGCTCACAACGGGTATATAGTCGAACTAGGATTAACAGCAGAAAGTAAGCAATAAAGTGAAACTACAATAAGCAGTTCATTCAATCACAATAGTGCATTAATATAGTGCAGCCGTTTTATTGTATTAACAGGTTTTGGTTGAAAAAATACCCAAGAGTGTAGAAATGTTCATATACTGAAAAGGTAGTGTAATTACCAAATATAACCACATAGCACTATTAAAATGGAGTGGAAAAAGATGGAGAATGCACACACATAACAATATTGAAAGTAAACATCAAAGATACATCTAACGGTTCACCTAATCTTTCCTCCCAAAATTTATTTATTTATTTATTATTATTTTTTTTTTTTTTTATTTTTTATTATTTTATTATTATTATTATTATTATTTTTTTTTAAATCTAATTCGGCCTTAGCCCAATAATCTTTGCTCAATATGGTTATCATGCCCATGGTTAGCATTCATGCTGACCTAAGCCACCAGGCTCGATAAAATAAAGCTGATATTCTATTGCATAAATCAAGGAGAATAAATTAATAAAAGTGGGGAATCATGTTTGTCCCATTAGATTGTGAATGGGCTGTGAGCGATGTATGTGAGATGGTAAAAGAGGTTGATGAGAGGACATATATAGAGAGAACCTGATTTAATATTAACTTATATTATATTATACTGCAATTAAATGAGAAAATCACTATACCGAGTTAAGTTTTGCAGGTTTAATGAGTCAAAATATATATAATTGTAGGGTATAGCATGTAGCAAGTGATACTTGCCTCGACGGTTTCGCGAACCGGGAAAACGGTCGTACGTCGGCGGAAAACACGCGACGGATGCACGGGTCACGGATCGAGTCCAAACAACGAACAGCGGAACCACGCGGACCGGGGTACCATGCTGGAAAGTCGGGTCAAGTCGTCGGCACGGCCGGATTCCGGCGAAATGTCAAAACAGTGACGACGGTTAGCAAACTACGTACGGACAAAAACGACCAGCGAAGGGAAAAAGGGAAGGGGAGAGGTCTTGATAAACTTACTAGGATATCAAGGATGGCGACCGTGATGGGTCGACGGCGATGGCCTCCGGCGGTGAACAGTGAATGCGGCGAGGGCTTGGAGGTGGCTGAATCGAGATGCAGCGAGTAGGGGAGAGGCAAGGGCCTGGTCTGGGCTGCAGGAGGAAGAGGGGAGATTATAAGAAGAAAGAGAGAGAGATTATAAGAAGAGAGAGAGAGAGAGATTAGCGGAAGATTGGAGAGAGATTAGCGGAAGATTGGAGAGAGAGAGATTAGCGGAAGATTGGAGAGAGAGAGATTAGTGGGAGAAAAAAATAGAGAGAGAGTGTAAGGCGGGGCCCACGAGGGATTGATTGGCTGGGGAGGAATCTCGTGATAAATTTTAAAGGATTGAAGGATTTAAACATCACACAGTAGCAGAATATATATACTATAGTTTTAGATTATTAAATTAAATGGGTATTTTGGCGCTAAATGAAACATTTCCAAATCGCGCCCGGGTTGCGCCCAAATGTTTCAAATTCAAATTATATGATTTTAAGCGAGTTCCAAATTTTGAAAAGAGGTGTTTAATGATTAAAATGCATGCCCCCAAGTCGGACACTTGCACGCGCGCGTAGTCGTCCAAACTTGCCCGTTTCACCGAACGGGATGAAATCTCGACGCGCGGACGCTACCACGCGACTAGTGGGGACGAGTAGGCCAATATGGATATTTTTAATTTCATTTTAGGTGTTAAAATTTTTTATATGCAAAAATGACTTAGCCGGTTAAAATTTAGCAACAAGCACCAAACAAGCAAGACAAATGAAATGAGCAATGTCAACCACTCAACCAGTAATATAAATAGTATTATTGGGCTCGGGTGTTACACCTACCGACTAATTTTCACTACTTTATTGTCGTTACTTCATTTTCGGGTTTGTGCCTATGATTACTATTATAAATGGTTGAGCCTTATACTTATTATTTCTGCTTGCTTTTGATAGGCTTAGATGTGCACATATTTGGGTTTCGACTTTTATCGAACACGCCTTGATTATTATTATTCGTTATTGTTACCTATATTCTCATATACTTATAGTTGCCCTTATAGTGTTCTTGCATTATACTTATTAGACCTATCTTTTGTAGGTGGTTCTTATATATATATGTACCTTCAAAATTTTGTCTACCCGTTTTAAGTAAATCAACATGTATTAGTGTTCGATATGATAACTCTTCGCTTAATATTTTATAGCTTGTTGTTTCTTTTAAATTTCGAGGACGAAATTTTTTGTAAGGGTGGTATGATGTAATACCCAGCCCCTTTTATACCAAAATCTGTATTTTGTTACTTTATAATTCTATTTATTTTACTTATAATTTTATTTATCTTATTTATAAAATTATTTATCCTAAACCAAAAATCCCAAGCCCATTCCTTTATCTTTTTTTCATAAACTCAATTCCTTTTTAATCCCCCGGCCCACTTATTTTTCCCACAATTAATTTATTTTAATTTCCTCAGCCCATCTCAGCCGGCCCACTCCATTCATATTTTTCCCAATTCATTTCCTATTAAATTATCGAGCCCAGCACCATTTTCCTAAGCCCGGCCCCATCCTTTTTTTCATTTATTTTCTGATTTTTCATTCAAATCCCCGGCCCACACTTTCTCCAGCCCACGAGATCAAAAGGAAATTCTTTTATTTTTTCGGCCGGCCCAGCCCACCTTGTCCAAGCCCACGCCTCCTCAGCGACCCGACCCGACCCGACCGCTCCTACAGTGCATCTTCCTCTAACGGCTCTCTCCGCTTTTCCCGCGCGCCTGAGCCACTTCCGTCGCCTCCGCCCAAGCTCCGCCCACGTCGCTCGCGCGCGTTACTCCCACAACACGCACTCCTCATTCTCCCTCACACCCTCGAGCTCACCATTTTTCGCTCCCTCTCTCAAAACTCATCTGCATTTCCCCCACCAACCTCTCCACACCGCCGGCGAACTCCCAACACCATTTTCGCCTCCGACTACCATCACCAAACTCCCCCACTTCCTTCTCCTCTCCTTCACTCACTTCCTCTCTCTCCCTTGCACCCATTAACCGATCCCTGCACTCCGATTCCCTCACTCGCTTCCCTCGTCGACGGCAGCCACCATCATCACCGACCACCTCACCTCTTCCACATCCACCTCGTCGACACTTTCACCCTCAGCATCATCATCGCCATCATTCACGACCGTTCTCCTCTCTTCCCCTGCTTCTCTCTCCTCCTGCTTCACCCTTTCTCTCTTTCTCAGCTCTCTCTCTCTCCCCTTCTCTGTTCCTCTCTCTCTCTCTATCTGTTCTCTGTTCCTCTCTCTCTCTCCCTCTACCACTCTCTCAAGCTCCCTCTCTCTCTCTCACTGATCCCTCTCTCTCTAACTCTTCCTCTCTCTCAATATCTCCCTCCCTCTGCAATCCCTCCCCATCGGCCGCACAGCACCATCATCTCTCCAGTCTCACGAGCCCTACCCGTTGCCAAGACGGAACCCCATAGCCGAGCCCAAGCTTGTGGTCATCGTGTCGCGTTCGTGACGTTACCATCACCGTACATCCCCGAGACGTGTCCAGGCAAGTTCTCTACTTGCTACATGCTAAGTTATGCTTGTTACAGATTAAAATCGTTTAGATTCTATAGTTACTTTTCTGAATAAATTATACTACACACATGTTCGATGCATGATCCCTATGAGAATACTTATCACATTTGACGGAACTGGATGGTTTACATTGGCCCTTGTAGTGATGAATATCTTATGCAAATTTCGCTGGAAAATGTGACCGTTAACGACTAAAACGACTACCCTCAAGTTTACTCGTAAAACTGGAATTTTCTTGCACCTGAAAACCGTTAAAATCGCCATAAATTGTATACACACTGGAATGATGCGTTCGAGGGCTCAAATCGAAGCCGACTCGACGAACTATAACCCCATGCTAGTTTCCAAATAATTCTGTACTCAGACTGTGTCAATATTTGGATTGGAGTGCGACTCTGGACTGCAGTCCAGAGCGACTCCAGTTGTTGTTTACTGTCCCGTAATGAACACCACCCTGTTTTCTTAACTCGTAGGTTGCGGAACTTCGTTTTTTATTATAGGTGAATCTGTTAGCTAGACAACGCAAGTGGTTTCATCCTATTTCGTTATCGTTTGTTAATTAATCTGTAATTTAAAAGATGGGGACGTATAACAGTCTCAGCAGAATCAGAACTGACATATTGGTATTGAATAGTGTATAACTCCTAACGTACAGACGCGATAGAAGATCCGTCTGTTGCGTTGAAAACCTTACTGAAAACCCTAGATTTCATTCGACTATAGCGTCGCTAAAATATGATCCCAATTGGGATTAAAATGCGTTGCGACACGGACTTCCGATTCTGAAACCGGATTTCCAGCCGCGAACGCTTAAAATGAAATGGCTATAATTAATGATCCTGGAATCCGATTGGCATGAAACTAAATTCGGTGGATAGATAACTGAACATACTAATTATTACATGTTTATCGTTTCGCTAAACTGTAACCGTAGGATTTATGATACATTATTCAAGTGGTAGATTACTAATTCATGACATCCTAAACATGCTTTATATACTGTTCACGCATCATATCATACACATGTCATTGCATCGATAACCCAGTGATAACGTGCATTACCCAGTGTTAGGTATTAGTGATGATTGTGGCAAGTACGTTAGTGTTCGTGTATAAGTGATTAAGTGAAAGTGATATGTACTTGTACACAATCAGTGAACCTTATTATTCTATTGCATTGTCGACGTCTGTGGGATGCGTGTATGTGTGACTATAAGTGGTATGGGACACTTATGGAAGCTCTTGCACGGGTGTCACAGATAAGGCACCAGACCCTGCCATTTATCTTAGGTATTAGTCGGGACGTGCTTGATGGAGGTCCTGTCTCCAGTTCTCGCGCAGACTTGTCACGGACCGATTAGTATTTAGGGTTATGGTTAGCGTTTGATGTAGACCACGGGGTGTTGGGTAGTTTAAGTGTGAGTTCAACAGAATCTCGGAAGTCCCATGCCGGCTTATATATTTAGGGAGATATATGGAGATTTACAGGGTATGTGATTATTACCGTGATATACATGTTGGGCCCGTGGTCCCTTGCCCTTGGGTTCTACCCTTGGGTGGAGGACACTCGCGAGTGGTTGACTCTCACACTTGGACTGACGATAGGCTTAGTGACATGTACAGTGAGACTTAGAGACTGATAGGGATACTGGCATTGATATACCTTACATACTGTGTTGACATACGTGGCATATCATTCTACTGCTTTTACTGTTCCGCTGCATTGATTACTGCATGTTCATACCCATACTGCCATTGATCTACTGTTATATATATCTATTATCACTGTTAAAATTGTCACATGATTTTATATATATTATATTGCTATTGTGTCGCTCTGACGACCTGAGTATGCATGCTCAGTGTGAGGAGAAGATTTAGTCTGGACCAGGACTAGACGTACATCACGGACATCTTGTTTAGGTATCCAGAGTTATATCTCTTGTTTCCCCTCAGGTCAGGTCATTTTACTGTTTTGTTCCAGTTACTGCATTTCTCATTACCTGCGCATTATTTACTGATTACCATGTAAAGCTAGAAGCCGAAGTGTGACTACGGCAGGATGTTTCCTTGACCGTAGGAGCATGGCTGGCCTTGTCAACCTCTCGTATTCCGTATTTTGGGAAGCGGGGCGTGACAAGGCATCTTTTTATTTCAGTTGTATTTCTTTTTCATGCATTGTACAAAAGAATGTTAATAAATAAAAGTTGCTGTTCTTTTTATATCTTGTCTCTTGTGTATTTATTTTATATTGCTTAGATACGCTTAGCGTATGTACTTCTGAGTATATACGTAGCGGACCAGTCGCATCCCCTTCGCCGTATACTGGGAAGCGGGGCGTGACATGATTTATTGAAGTTTAAATCCAGTTTAATAATAAAAGTCACTATGCAAAATCGTATTTACAAATAACGTATGCTATGCTATGCTATTGCTATCAATGAGTAGCATAGCGTAAGCTATTTGTAATAATAGCATAAAAATAATATAAGTTAATTTTTATCTAAGTTATTTTGTTGGGTTATATAATAAATAGGTTGAGATACGCTTCAGAACACAAACTATCGAGTTATGTAGCCAACTTATTCTCGTTTACTTGCAAAGGTCTGCTTAGATATATATGACTGTCGTACAAGTAATTTTATTACGGTATCTTCCTATCGGAGTCTTATCAAGTCTTGTTAAATGTGCATTTTAGACTATTCTTGATGCCAGAATAATGCTTGGGTCACGTACCACCATCAATTGGCATATTTAGTACTTACACCTTCGAAAATACTCATCTACTCATTCCCAAATGGAATCTTTTTTATAAATAATTTATAAGAAATTGCGCAAATAACAAAATGTCCATACAAAAGTTAAACATGTAAACCACTCTTCCGAGTCTATCTCTCTTCTTTCAAGAAACTAGAATAATAAATAAATAAACAACAACATATACATATTGAAAGTAGCTTGTGAGAACTATGCCAACTGCAATTACATGTCATATACAAATATGGGTTGGAAAAACATCCAAAAAATAAAAACCAAAAAGGACTTCTAAAGTAATTATCGCAAACACCACCCTTAATTTAGTTATCAAAACTTGGCAATAAAACACAAAAACGCTGGTTGCAGTGATGGGGGCTTGCAGAGAAAAGATTGGGGTGGTTTTGTGAGAGGTTAGTCCGTATCTTTTCCAAATTTACGAGCAATTTGGGTTAAAAATCAGATGATACTATATTCGCTTGAATTCTCTAGCATTTTAATTGTGCAGATTCAAAATTGTGTATCAAAAGAGAAGCAACAATTTGTTCCTGCATGAAAAGATCATAAAAGAAAAGGTTCGTTATATTTTGAATGAAATATTATCCTGTTCGGAACACGGGGAGTGTTATACCTTAAAAGCCTCACAAGGGCAAAAATCTGTATTTTGCTACAACCCTGAGGAAAACAAGCCTGAGTTATTTACATATCAACAAGAGAGGGGAAGATGAACTTAAGTACGACAAAAGTTGAATGAAGAATTGTTCATCTAATATACCAAGTGCACATAACCAAAAGTGGAAATTTATGCTGCAAAAAGACCCAGCATAAATTACGAATCTACACACACGCATGCAATCCGATCCTCTCCACTGAATAATATTGATGGGAGAGTCCAAAGAATGAATATAACTCAGGACAGTTCATAGAGATTACAGTCAATCTAACTTATGAATTGACATATGATGAATATGTGAAACTGCAACTTAAACCACAAAGGATATCGGTCTAGCTGTTTTCCAGCCGTCATGAAAGTGGATGGCTTGATTTCATTGACTACACTCCAGTAATTATTTAGTAGAGTATATTCAAACATATATACTAGTTAGTAGGCATTCTCTCGTCCAAAATTAATAGTTCATATTGTCTCCTCCCCCTTTAAAATGAATGTTACAGTTCAGTAGCAAAATAATTGTTAAGTAATTGGCCATGACAGCACTCATAGAAGTATGTTGACGTCATCGTATAAGCCATTTTGATTACAATGGGGTTGGCCGTGATAATCCGGTCTACACTGGAATAATAGGGACTCTTATGCTATGAAAAAGGTTGCTGTTAAAATTTGACAAGGGTTTACAACCAATTGATGTCCAACGCCTATCAGATTGTGTCAAATTGTTGGCCAAGAAAACTATGGATATGAGGAGGGCTTGCCATACTCCTCAAAGATTAGTTTGGTGTCTCCGAATTCTCCACGACCATGGGGAAAATCTAAAACTAGGTGGAGGTTATATATTTGCTCCAAGAAATCATGTCATACTCTAAAGCACAAATAAATCCAAAAGCAAAACAAAATATATTTTGCACCAGCAGCAATATGTGAACCAGAAATTAAATATATTATTTTTATTTAAAAATTTATCAAAAGCAATAAGGTGGTTGAGCAAAGAAAGGAAAACAATAATTGTTCCAGATTAACCATACCGGAACTGGTCTCTCATTGTGCAAAACTTGTCCAAAATATCAGTAGAATCATTGCCATCACAGGCATACAACAACCAACATAATCTTTGCAGCAAAAGGCGCTACAGTACTTCCCCTCCAATTCCTTTTCTGGGGAGGTTTAGGAGGTAAATCCAATGGTTCTTCTCTTTGTATTTGCTCAAATTCTAGAACATAGTGGGGGAACAAAGAATAAATTTAATAGGCTATTAATTACAAATTCATAATAACAAAAATATAGTGCATGATAAGTGATTGTGATAGATTCATTCACCAGATCCATCAAGAAAAGACCAAGAAGGCAGGTGAATGGTGCAACAGTCTCAGCATGAGCGAAACGTAGCCTTGCCTTCTCAAATGTGCCAGGGGTATGGTTTCCTGGAATTGCAATCAATTTTTTCTAAAGTACAAGTATATCAGCATGGTTTTTACTAAATTTAAGCAATTCTACACCTGTTGTGTTAGTCATACTCATATCTCCCTTAATGAAAGTGTAATATCAGGTTGCGAAAAAAACTTCTGATATTTCAACATCCACGGAAAACATTTTATGCAAACACAAAGGGATAAATGAGAAATTAGGTCGACAGATATTGGTGCAATAAGATCATTTGGATGTTAATGGTTCTGCAAAGTTAAGAATTATCTTTGGTTATTGCTCAACAATGTAATTCTTAGTACAGAAGATGTAAATAATTGAAAATTTCTGATTCAGGAGTGGTGTTTGTATATCGTGTTTATATTCATTTCGTATCTCTTTTGGAATAGGAGCGATTAGTTGAGGATCTAAGATGTATGGTTGTATGGTATTTCTATGGTTCATGATTAATTAGATAGGATGGAAACCAATAGTTTGTTTCCAAAAATAAATATCTAAAGAGAGTTGTCCATTATATAGGTGAAGATTCTCTAAAGATACAGGAGATTTGTAGGTATGTAGGAAACATTATGAAAGTTGCTTGGTTCCAAGATTATCCCACTAAATAATATCACAAGCATAATATTGAAATCCCAATATGTAGTGACTAGTTAGTGAAAATCCAGAAGGCAAAGCAAATATACATATATGGTAGGTGATTATATTATGTGCACTTCATGGCGGATTTTAGAAATTATACAATTTAACTGACAACAGACTAAGCCTATACCATATCTAAGTGATTCCTATGTTCCAAGTCCTCGTATCAAAAGAGGAGCTTATCACAAATGAAGCATCCTCTACCAGTGTGAGCACCCAGCAGCTATCTTCTTAGTGAAGCGATGCATGCCAAGAAGCCAAAATATAGCATTCAATATTTTTAAACCCCCCCCCCCCCCCCCTCCACCCCAACAAAAAAAATTTAAAAATTTAAAAAATGGGATCATGATCAATGTACAAAAACCAAAAATATAAGAATATTTACAAGCAAATTGAAACTATACGCCATATGACTAGTAAACACATAGTGGCCCGATATTATAATGTGGTAGCAAAAAGATACAAATAAGTAATACTATATGCAGTCATATTCGCAAAAGACACCAAAGACCCAAAGACCCTGTGAAAAAAAAGCTAATAACCTACAATTAACAACAGAAAGCTTTAAATTGCCTTCTTTAGCCATGGTTGCTTGCTCTATTGACTGAACAACATCACCAAGCAATGGTATTCCCATGCGATAGTTTACTGAGTTACCATAACCATTTAATAGAAACCCCTCAAAGTCATCATTCCATTGAAGCAAAGAAACCTAGCCAAATAAAGAAACATGAGATAATAACGATATTACACAAAAAGGTCATAGTGAAAGTAAGCCTTAAGTGCACGCAGAAATATATTGTCCAGTAAATCCTTTGTTTGGCGAGTTTTGAAATAATGTCTGAAATTAAATTACTAATAATTTGAAGCACTTATAATTATCTCAATTTATGGCCAAGCTGTGACCCACCAGCACATTTCTAATAAAAATTAGCGAAAGATATGCCGTATAAGATGCACATATCTAGTAAGTTTCATCCATAACTAAAGCAAAGAAATAGGAGCCTTAAAAAGGAGTTGGTTTATGCTACGGCGCTCTATGGGAAGTGATGTATATACAAAGATGATCAGTGGATTATTTAGGGATATATTGAATGATCTTCTTGATCCAGAAAAAGAAAACCTATGATAGGTATCCTGGACTTGTGTAATGGGTTTTAGTAGAAAATAAGTGTCGCATTAACGCAATTAAAAACATGTATAATGGAGTAGAGCTTGTGTGAAAAGAATTAGGGGTTTATTTCTTAGTCTTTAGTCAATAGGCTGTCGCGGAGATTGGATGGACATGGAAGGAAAAATTAGATGCTCAACATCAAGATGGCACATATACAACGTAAGAACCTGAACATCAAAATTTTCAATGTATACTAACTGTATAGTATACCGAATTACCAATATAAGAGGCCGAACAAGGAGAAAAAAACTCCAGTTTGAATAACAATAAAAAGAGTTTACGTCTGCAGGATTGAAAAGGCCACAAGCTTGATCCGTGATATCCAATAAAGATCCTGAAATATGAAAAACAGTAATTGATCGGTGAGGGGGGGGGGGGGGGGGCTATATCTTTAATGCAGCTAGATTAAGAGGCTTCATTACGGCTGCTTGCAGAGAAACCACAAAGAAGCAATATCCTGCTTAGTTAAACTTAGCTGGTATCATCTGCCAACCTCAGAAGAAATGCTACCTAAAATGGGTTCTTTAATGGTATCAACAGCAGGCTCCTGATTTTCTATATATTTCTGGAAACATGAAATAGATTTATCATAGTTCCTGCCAAAGTTAACAGTTATGCAACTTTATAAAAGTAAAGTTGGAAATATTCCAGAAATGTTCACACTTTGCATGTATGAGATTTATAACCATTTATTATCCAAGAAGCGCAATGTCAGACGATACAGGCAATATTTTTAGATCAACCCACATTCATCTCTGTATAATTATTTGCACACACACGTATACACATGCGCGTGCGTGCACACGCGCACGCTCACACACACACATTTAAGGATGTTTTTGTGCGCATAACTGGTGCAGTTGGAAAAATCCATGATCATATAGAAATTTAAAAAAATCCAGGTTATTTCTGTGAGACCACTTGACTAGAATAGATAGGATACCAATTAATCACACAAAGTGATACATATTCTATCATGTTTTCCATTTGATCAAAAACATTTAAATATGATTGATCATATAAAACTCTTAAGATCCTCCAAGTCAAACTGATAAAGCTACTTTACTAACAAAAGTTGAACCTTCAAAAGCTTAGCTACAGAAATATAATATATTGTTGAAATATCAAAGGTAGGTAAATACAGGAACTTTATTTTATAGATTGATTATGGCTAACATGAATCAATAAAAAGTAAGAAGCAACTAAATATATCAAAGGATTTTACTTTGTAAGTTTCGCGAGTATCATAAAATCGTGAACAGATATCACTTGAACGACTTTCACTTATCACAGAGAAGGCACGATGCCTCCCTGGTCCGAGGCGTCCTTTCCCAGAAAACAATCCAAGGCCAAATGCCACAGCACTGGCTGATGCTCGAGGAACCTGTATCGTCATACACAAGAATTATTTGGCTTTTAAAAACACTGATGACTAATAATCAGATAAAATGAAAAATGAACATTTATTTAACATTCCTTAAAACCTAGGAAGCACCAAGACTTCTATTTGCTCGGCAGGTTCGTGTCCATCACGTTTCGCACACTCCAACACTCCATGTTCAACATGTTTGGGCTATATCGGCCTAAATTGGAAGTGTCTGACTCTTCTACATAGCGTAGAGGTTGTGAAATAAGAATGAGGAATATATTTGTGGACAAATTTGATACCTTCAAGTATACAAGAATATTAAACATTTTAAATATCTCCTATGGCAGACTAGACCTAGAACGAGTAAATATCCAAATTGATGCAAATGATGAAGTTGGATCTATGAAAATTGACACTAATTAGAAATGCTTATTAATTTTTTTTAACTCTTTTGGATTGTTTTTTTTTGTGCGTGTGTGCGCGCTCTCTGAAGGAAATGGTAGCCTTGATTTTATTTTTATTGCTTATAAAGTTATACCGGTTCATGTTTCTTCTCATGGTTTTTTATATTTTATTTTATATAACACACACACACACACAAAATTAAAAATATAAATGAATAATATAGCTATGTACCCGTATACTCATTTTTACAAATTTTTCCTTGTCCTGTGTCCATACTTCATAGCTTAAAGCAAGAGATACTTAATAAAACTCTTACAATTTGTTCTGTTTAAAGATGATTATGTTCAAATATAGTATTTTTATGATTTGAAAAGTAGGGATATGAATACTAGCATGGACTTTGATTGGGAAATGGGCTCACTCGTAGTTTAAGTCAAACTAGTGCGGAAATTAATTAGAAAGGAAAGGAGATTTGTTGTAGAGTTACAATGCCCAATTCACAAGATTGGGCTGGGTGGAATCAATATAGAGAAAGTTGTCATGGAAGAGATATCTAAATAAATCAGTGATATCTCCAGATATATCTTAAAGCAGTATGGTAGAAATTTCTATTTACTGGTTTTTCACTTGAAATAAATATTGCAACACACAGCTAGAGATAGTTTAAGAAATGTGCACTGTAATTTCAACAAAATTCCTTGTAGAATTAGCTTGCATAACATCTTTTCTTCAATAGGTTTGATTTACAGGATTTTATCTCACTTTTTTCTGAACTGTATAACATAACTGCCAATTTACTTACTGCAATTATGGCAAGCTAATTGAAATTCTCTGATCTCAATTACCAAAATATTACGGGAAGAAAAAAATTGAAGTAAGAAATCCAGCCTGTGTTGCCCTAATTGAAAAGACACCTGGGTGATATTCCTCATCAAACAATTCCGGAAACTTTTCCCTAATTCTTTTTCCTAGAAGATACAGCTCATTTTGTCCTTTGCTAATCAGCTCCCCGCCTTCCTGTATTCCTTCCCAAGGAGATCTCCATCCCCATAACCATGCTGGTATATTTACCAAGGACAAATTGTTCTGCTTCGCATCATCTTTTGCATCATTTAAAAGAACACTTAAACGAGCTGCCAATCTATCTAACTCTTTGATGCATTTTGTGGTAGGGGAACGCATACCATGTCTCGCCTGTGACAAATATTCAGAAGAATCAAAACGTTAGCAGCTCTTTTGATATAAGACACGCGCATATGAAATTCAGTTAGGTCATTAAATAATAATGTATACTATATAAAAGAAAACTGAAGCAACTAGTGATTGTTCCATTTTTATCAGGGTAAAGAAACCATACAGGGTCCAAATATAGCTTTCATGCAACAATCCTTCACGTCAATGATGCTCATAATACACATTTCATCTAGCTCATACATGTCAGCTTACATAACGGAGTTTCTTTTGGATATGCAGGAGCTGTGAACAAAGCTGCTAGTGGAAATCTGTTATGTGCTATGTGGGTAATCTTAAAAAATCCTTGCATCAAAATATTGACAATTATCTGCCTCAAGGAGAAAAGGACAATAAACAAAAGTTCTTGTTAATTACTACTGCAAGAAAATTGTGGAAAGGCAGAAGTGGAGAAACGATTTAATTCCATGTAAAAGGAACTTGGGAGGCACGTGATTACTTAATATTTGTGTTAAGAGATGAGAATGTTTGGGAGGATATTGTTACTTAATGCTAAGGATTTGTTCATGCTGCTGTCCTGGACAGATATCTGTTTTTGTATTCTGTAATTTGCTAACAAGGTGGTGGTCCTCCGTTATCTGATTCTTGAGGGCATGAAAATCCTTTAATTCGATTATCACTATAACGAATATAATATCAGGATTTCTCCCCTATACCAAAGAGGCAATCCCTGAAACATATCCCGATAAGATTTTCATCAAGGTAAGCAATGAGTACATACAGGTTGGATATTAACATGCCTGCGAAATTGGTGTTTCTATCATGATTTGAAAAGTCTAAGCCTTACACAAATTCGATTTTGGTTAAATGCAATATATTCTATTCCTATCTGCGTTCTTGGCACTCTGTGAACCTTGAACATGTGATTTGGAGTCCCTGTCCCAATCATAGTCACAGATTCGCGATTCGGGATTAATTCGGCGAGGTCGAAAATTCAGATTCGGAGAACTATTCGGAAAAAATCGGCAGGTATTCCAGAAAGATTCAGCACGTATTCGGGAAATGTTCGGGAAGGATTTCGAGAAGAAATTAATACATGAGGTGATGGGTTTTGATGTTGCTAATTATTCGTTGTTTTTGTGAATTATTCGCTGATTTTTCGAATTATCGGGAGCGTTCGCCAACGGCAATTAAATCGGAGATTTAATCAGCAGATCAAAAATTCGCGAATTACTCGCGAATTCGTCGAATAATTCGCGAATTATGTGACTATGGTCCCAATCCCTGTAGGGTGTTTTTCGTCGCCCCATTGAGATGGGAATACGCGCGCGCTTATCAGGCGTACTACAGATTCCCCCTGCCTAGGATAAGCCGGGGTTTATTGATTGTGGGAATCCAAATCTTCAGCAGCCGCGGACTAAGCTGCCGTTAATTACCCCTCGCCTTTGGAACGAGAGAACCTCCGATTGACGGGTTAAACTGGTCATGCGAACTCAATGTGCAGTGTACGTGTGTTTTGTTTTGGAGGGGGTTTGGATATATCGGGAGCCACGCAGAGTTTTTATGGGGGTCCCGCTACTCGGATAGCGGGCTGGGGGTCAAGAGGGCTAGCAGCCCCCTTGCGGGGTGCGGGGCAGCGCCCCGTTAGAAATTATTTTCTAACAGGGACAGCGTCGTGGAGTATGTGTGTGTGTTTGTTTGTGTGTGTGTGTGTGTGTGTATATATATATATATATATATATATATATATATAAAGGGAAAGGGCATCCAAAGAATGCGTGGGAAAAAGCGCCAGAGCTTTGGGTGCTAGCGTTTTGAGCGCTAGCGCCCCACGTGCCAGGCACGTGGGCGCTAACGCTCTGAGCGGAAGAGCGCTAGCGCCCCACGTGTCAGCACGTAGGCGCTCGGGCGCTAGCGCTCTGAGCGCGAGAGCGATAGCGCTTTAAGCGCTAGCGCCTCACGTGTCAGCACTCGGGCGCTAGCCTCTGAACGCAAGAGAGCTAGCGCCCCATGTGTCGGCACGTGGGCGCTCGGACGCTCGGGCGCTAGCGCTCTGAGCGCAAGGGGGCTAGCGCTTTGAGCGCTAGCGCCCCACGTGTTGGCACGTGCGCGCTAGCGCCCCACGTGTCAGCACGTGGGCGCTCGGTCAGCAAAAGGACTTGGTCCCTACGATGGGATTTGTACTCCCAGTAATGAGCATTTATTATTTTGTATGTATATATATATATATATATATGGAGTTAAACTCCTAGGCTATTTTGAAGCTGATGAAGGGGGGCTTCTCCCCTCAAGCCCTGGAGCTTCCTAAGATGGGATTCCTGGAGATGGGTCTCCTTCTTCTTCCCTTGTTGGCCGGATCTTGAAGATCAAGAAATATTAGATTTTAAAAATCTCTTCTTTTTGAGATCTGATGGCAGATCTGAGTTCCCCTTTGTAGGTTTTGTAGTGAAAAACTATTTAGTTTTGGAAAAAGAAGAGAAAAACTCTTGATTTAATTCAAAAAAGAAGAAGAAGGTTTATAACCTTCAGAATGGAAAAAGAGGCACAAACCCTAGATTTAGAGGGAAATGAAAAGTGTCTCTTTTATTCATCATGTTGCCTTATATAGGCTTACATATTTACATATAGCCCCTTGAGCTTTACAAAATGGCATTTTTCCCACCCCATGGCCCATGTGCCATTTCTTTTTTGCACATAAGCCACGGGCTTACAAAATATTGGCTTTATGCCCATTCATACATAAAAAATTACATAAAAAATTATTTATTATATGATTTCATTTTGGCATTGGGGAGGGCCGGCCGCTTCATGTTCGGACTCGACCTGGGTATAGGCCCACTTGATCTGGGCTTGGGCCCACTTGGCTTGGGGTTGACCATGACTTTGACTTGGTCAACCGGGGTGCAATTTTCGACTTCAACAAAGTGCCCCCATTAATAAATGCACACAACATATGTAAGTCGCGTGCATGAAATTGATGGATATTCTTTTGCGTGGAGGCGACTTGCTTTGGTTCCCACTTTTTGGGATGCACTGCCCTTTTTACGACGTGGACGGTCGACGCTTGAGGCATTTCCGAGACAGAGTGTCTGTGGTAGACGTTTCCCTGGCCCGGAGTGATTTGGTTCCCGCTTTGTAGGAAGCCTGCACTGCCCTTTTTGCGACATGGACGGTCGACGCTCTGATCCGGAGCGATCTGGTTCCCGATCTGTGGGTTCCTGCACTGCCCTTTTTGCGACATGGACGGTCGACGCTCTGATCCGAAGCGATTTGGTTCCCGATTTGTGGGAAGCCTGCACTGCCCTTTTTGCGACATGGACGGTCGACGCTCTAATCCGGAGAGATTTGGTTCCCGATTTGTAGGAAGCCTGCACTGCCCCTTTTGCGACATGGACGGTCGATGCTCGACGCGTCTCCGAGACGAAGTGTCTGAGGTAGACTTTTCCCTGGCTCGGAGTGATCTGGTTCCTGCTTTGTAGGAAGCATGCACTACCCTTTTTGCGACATGGATGGTCGACGCTCTGATCCAGAGCAATTTGGTTCCCGATTTATAGGTTCATGCACTGCCCTTTTTGCGATATAGACGGTCGACGCTCTATTTGACTTGCTCTGCTTCCTGCAGTGTCAGGGGTGAACTTGACTTGCTCCGCTTCTTGAGGTGTCGATATTGGATTCTGACTTGCTCCGCTTTCTGCGGTGTCGGAGTTGAAGTTGACTTGTTGATTGTGATTTGGGTTGGTATCAGCATCGCTATACTGGAATATGGTACCAGGAGCGAATCATCATTTGTCTTTGAGAGGATTTTGGCATTGTTTTTTTTCGGCATCTGCATTGCTGCACTGGAATAATGCCAGGAGCAACTCATCATTTGCCCCGGGAGGATCTGGAAATTGATTTTTTTTTTGTCGGCATCTGCATTGCTGCACTGGAATAATACCAGGAGCAACTCATCATTTGCCCCGGGAGGATTTGAAAATTGGTGGCTTAGCAGACAGGTTTTCAATTTTGTAACATCCTAGTTCGATCATACGTTTCTTTTTCTATAATTTTAGAACCTTTAATCGGCAATTCTCTAAATAAATTATTAACTTACAATATTTAAATAAAATTATAATATTTTGCCGCTTTATTAATATATCTTATAATACTTGTACATATGATGAAAACCCTAGCAACTACCACGATCACACTCTGTAAGTTTTCCGTGATCCCTGTTTTTCCCAAAAAAAAAAGAATAAATAAATAAATAAAATGAAATGGTGAGAAAACAGTGAACATTGGAAGGGAAATTTAGGATTTAAAACCCTAAGTTGATATAATTGTGCTTGATTGTGTGACAATATTTATGTAGATATTTATGATTTAACCGATGAAATTTATCTAGGCGGATCGTATAACTCAGATCCCAAATCATAAATATCTAAAGTATGAGTGAGTATAGGCACAAAGTTATGAACTTTTTCTAAGGCTAACGGTCACATAAAGTTTTCCTCATCGAGTTATACCTGAAAACCATTTCATTTGCTAATTACCAACTGCTGCTTGCTTTTTCTTTATATGATACTATGACATGATTACTATGCACAAGAATCCTTTTCTATGCTTTATACACATTCGAGACTCATGTTGATTTACATGTATAGAACACCTTGATTTGACATGCCTATTCATGATCCATGTTATTTATATTAAATGAAATCATTAATTGGAATGCTGAACTACATGCCATGACACCACTATTCACCGGTTTTATTTCCATACAATTACCATACCACAAGTTCCTGTCTGTTCAGCATTTGTAATTTAGTGATTTAATCTTTACCATAGTAGCTATAAATACGCGGGTGTTGGGGTAGTTTGAGTGTGTGTTGTACAACAGGATCTCAGGAGTCCCATGCCGGCAGCTCGTACCGGGCTATATCAGTCTCATGTTTACAGCTCGTACCGGGCTATATCGGTCTTATGTTTACAGCTCGTACCGGGCTATATCGGTTTCATGTTTACAGCTTGTACGTGCTATATCGGTCTCATGTTCATTCCACAGTTGGGCCCGTGTTTCCTAACCCCTGGGGCACCACTCTTGGGTTAGGATTACTCCTGCAGAGGTTGACGCACACACTCGAGCTTACGATGAGATAGTTTACCTTTTAGTGACCAGTTAGGTTATGACTTGACCTCTTACATGTTTGTTTCATAGTATCCATGTATTTATTTATATATATGTTTTGCTTGCGTACACGGGCTTCACTACATTCATATATTCATGTTATCATACCACACATACACTTTATTCGTTGAGTACTTGCTGGGATGTTCTGACATCCCTAAGATTTGTCATCTCAGGTTTAGAAACAGATTTTCAGGATGGGTAGGATCGCAGCGGCTACCAGGACTTTGCCGAAGATCGATAACCGTAGGTTTATTTTCACCCTTTTTAATTAGCTTTTAGCATGTGCGCCCTTATGGGACATTAGGACTTATGTATCTCTTTTGGATCTTATTTTATTTCCGAATCTTTTGTTTTGGATCTTTAATTGCATCAATTATCCAGTGGACTCATTTTTAGGATTTCTTGTGGTTTCATTGCAGCATGATCATCGGTATTATTTCTTTGGTATTGGATTTTATTGTTGACAGGTTAATCTAGACAGCCTTATGTGACTATAGAAGGATTTTTCCTTACCGTAGGTAGCACGGCTGGCCTTTGTCGCTTTTCGTATTCTGTATTTTGGGAAGCGGGGCGTGACAAATTTTATGTGCCGTAAGAGTCCCACAAAAGCATTTTCTCCCTACGAGTCGAAAAGATCTCGTAGGTGTATTTTCTCCTTAGGAGTCGTGTGGACTCCTAAATGTGTTGCTCCTTTGTGAGTCGTAAGGATCTCACGCGGGAATTTTCTCCTCACAAAGTCGAGCGGGCTTTGCGAGTGCATTTCATCTCTTTTTTACGAGTTTGCGCCCTTTCAGGTTTTCACAAACTCGCAGGCAGTCCTGCTGTTTTTACTCACGGAACCCTTTCAGGTTTTCATCCGTGCTCATTTTGCTTGTGGACATAGCATTTTTTTTGGACTTTGAATGTGGTCTCACCAGTAGGACTTGGGAGAGATTGGGATTGTTTTACGTCCGTGGATTGTATACAGTTCTGCAGGATGTGTGATCCAGACCGTAGGACCGGAAAAATTTCGGGACTTTGTTGGCGTCTGCATCGCTGCACTGGAATATGGTACCAGGAGCGACTCATCATTCGCCATTGGGGTATGGAATTTGGTTGGCGTCTGCATCGCTGCACTGGAATATGGTACCAGGAGCGACTCATCATTCGCCATTGGGATATGGGATTTGGAATTTGGTTGGCGTCTGCATCGCTGCACTGGAATATGGTACCAGGAGCTACTCATCGTTCGCCACTTGGGATTTGGGAAGCGATGGTTTAGGAGACAGGTTTAGATCCCTATCACCTAAGGCTTTTAATTTTATGGGCCGTGAGGGTCCTATAAAAGCATTTTCTCCATTCGAGTCGTAAGGATCCCGCAGGTGTATTTTCTCCTTAGGAGTCGTGGGGGCTCCCAAGTGTGTTTTTCCTTCGTGAGTCGTAAGGATCCCACGAAGGTTTGTTCTCCTCATGTATCGTGAGGACACATGAGTGGGTCTTCCCAGCGGAGCATAATTCCGAGGGCGGAGACCAGCCGCGTAACCGGTGATTACGATGGGGGATGGTATGATGAGAATTATTTGAGCCCGTGAATTGTATACGGTGGTCAACTTGGGGACCAACCGTACGGCCGAAAGAATTTTTGGAAAATTGGATTTTGGTTGGCGCCTGCATCGCTGCACTGGAATATAGTAGCAGGAGTGACTCATCATTCGCCGTTTTTTTACCGCGATTGCTCTATCATTTCAGCTTTTCTTATCGCGAAGATCGCGATTGCCCCATCATTTCGGCTTTTATTCGCGGTTGCCCCATCATTTCGGCTTTTCTTTATTTTTCTTTTATTTACACATTTTTTTGTTTATTTACATATATATATATATTTACATTCCCGGTTTAACGACTTAGAGGTCGACTGTTCCCAGTTTAAAGACTTAGCGATCTATCATTCCCAGTCTAACGACGTGGTGGTCCTCTTTGCTTGTCGCAGCTCCTTGAATTTTGATCTTGACGGAGCTGTATCGATGACCGTAGCTCTATGACTTGCCGATACATCCGAGGACTGTGAGGTTTTTCCAAGCTTGTATTGATCCTCTGCCCAATCTTTAAAAACACAGCAGTCTTCAATGGCATGACTCACCACCCTATGGTATGGGCAGTATACGGGATTGCCGATCATATTCATTTCATGTGGCATCTTTGGAATATGCAATTGCAGACCGTTATTCAAGGCTTCCTCGAATATATTGCGGACTTCATCCCTCCTGAAGGAGTACACATTCTTCTTTCTCTCCATTAGAGTAGGTGCCCTTACCGATGCTGGTCCTTGAGACCGATCAGTCTTTGGTTCGCCCTTTTCAAATAATGGCACATGGCTAGGAGGATTGGATTCCCGAAAGGCTTCGGTCTCCATTTGTATGAAATCGGCGGTCGTAGCTTGACTGTTTGCTAACACGTCTTTAGACGGTTCTATCTCTCCCGTCTCGTATTGCCTTTCGACCCAATCTTTGAAGATGAAGCAGTTCTCAATGGCATGACCTATCATCCTGTGATAGGGGCAATATTTTGGGTCGTCGGTCATATTCGCTTCTTGCGGTCTTTTTGATTCTGGCAGTTGTAGACCGTTTCTTAGGACGTCCCTGAATATCTTGTGGACTTTTTCCCTTTTGAAGGAATAGAATTTTTCCAATTTCTCTTTCAGAGGCAATTCCCCCGACGTATGTATCGGAGGGACTGGAGGCTGATTGCGGCCGTTTTTCGCGAAGGCGCTCCGCTCTTAGGTTGAAGGGGGTATCAGTTGGCTGCCTCCGGGTATCAATCCCTGGCTCATTGACCAAAATTTGATTCTGCTGTAATTGCAATCGGGCGACTTGGGTTGCGAGATCTGCCGCGACGTTTGCCAATTCGTCGACCTTGGACTATATCTTGGCTAACTTCTCGTCCCTGTCCTGAAGCTGCCTCTGAAGCCATCGGAATAATGCTTGTTCTGTAGTTCCGATTATGACAACCAGGTCATCTTTATTGCCTGAGCTCAATTCCGCAGGAACCACGGGCTCCTCTGGCTTATCGGCCTGAGCGGGCTCTTCATCACTTAGATCGAGCCGATGCTGGGTAGCGTCAATCGTATCATCACCCTGGCTGTGAAGCATAGGAGGGTTCGTCTCTTCATGTCCGACCATGTAGACAGTGTGGACCGCATACCCAGCCATCTCTTTATCTTTGGCGGCTGACTTCGCGGAACGGTCCGGGCTTTAGAAATTCATAAATTTTAACATGGCCAGAGCCCTAACCATTTTGTTGGCTCTGTATCTGAGTCACTTCTGCCTCAGCTTCTCTGCCTTGAGTGCTTGGCATGCTTCTGCTCTTCGGGAAGCCGCCATAGGCCGAGTGATGGGGAGGCTTGAGAAGACACCCAATCGAGCAATTGTCGGAGGCGCCGCTGGAGCTTGCCCGAGATGCCTTGTTGCTTTGTTGGTGTTAATGGCCTTGCCCCCCAGCTGGGGCCAAGGAAAGTCGTTCAAACACCGACTTGCGTTTGTGTTGGGGCGCCCTCGCGATCATGACATTCGGCCTTTTCCTCTTTGAGACCGGTTTGTCTGTTACCGGAGCTTGAGGAACTGGGACGGCGTTAGCTGACACGAACATAATAGAGCCAAATGGTAGCGGTTTCTCCTCCCATTATCGCCCGAGACTGGCCGGAAGGACCGTCCTGGAGTCCATCTTCATCGTGTAGGAGACATGAGTTGTGTCGAGAGCTGAGATTGTCCTTGGAGACATTTTGTTGCGTCTGGAGATTGCAGTCGAAAGTCGTTAACCTGCAAACAGAAGCATGATTTCAGTACAGGCAAGCGACATGTATATTGATTGAGTTCGCATGAAAGTCTAACCCGAAATATGGGAGGAGAGATAAGTCCCACCGGACGTGCCAGAATCTGTAGGGTGTTTTTCGTCACCCCATTGAGATGGGAATACACGCGCACTTGTCAGGCGTACTACAGATTCCCCCTGCCTAGGGTAGGTCGGGGTTTATTGATTACGGGGATCCGAATCTCCGGCAGCCGCGGACTAAGCTGTCGTTAATTACCTCTCGCCTTTGGAGCGAGGGAACCTCCGATTGACGGGTTAAACTGGTCATGCGAACTCAATGTGCAGTGTACGTGTGTTTTGTTTTGGAGGGGGCTTGGATATATCGGGAGCCGCGTAGAGATTTTCCAGGGTCCCGCTACCCGGATAGCGGGCTGGGGGTCAAAGGGGCTAGCAGCGTCCCATTAGAAAATTTTTTCTAACAGGGACAGTGTTGTGGAGTATGTGTGTGTGTGTGTTTGTATATGTATATATACATATATATATAAAGGGAAAGGGCATCCAAAAATTGCGTGGGAAAAAGCGCCAGCGCTTGGAGCTTTTGTGCGCTAGCGCTCGGGCACTAGCGCTTTAGGCGCTAGTGCTCTGAGCGCAAGCGCTAGCGTCCCACGTGTCGGCACATGGGCGCTCGGGCGTTAGCGCTTTGGGCGCTAGCGCTTTGGGCGCTAGCGTCCCACGTGTCGGCACGTGGGCGCTCGGGCGCTAGCGCCCGACTTGTCAGCACGTGGGCGCTCGGTCGAAAAAAGCGACTTGGTCCCTGCGATGGGAGTTGTACTCCCAGAAAGAAGCACTTATTATTTTGTATATATATATATATATATGAGGAGTTAAACTCCTAAGCTATTTTGAAGCTGATGAAGGGGGGCTTCTCCCCTCGAGCCCTGGAGCTTCCCCAAGATGGGGTTCCTGGAGATGGGTCTCCTTCTTCTTCCTTTGTTGGCCGGATCTTGAAGATCAAGGAGTATGAGATTTTAAAAATCTCTTCTTTTTGAGATCTGATGGCAGATCCGAGTTCCGCTTTGTGGGTTTTGCGGTGAAAAACTATTTAGTTTTGGAAAAGGAAGAGTAAAACTTTTGATTTAATTCAAAAGAAAGAAGAAGGTTTAGAACCTTCAGAAAGAGGAAAGAGGCACAAGCCCTAGATTTAGAGGGGAATGAAAAGTCTCTTTTATTCATTATCATGTTGCCTTATATAAGCTTACATATTTACATATAGCCCCTTGGGCTTTACAAAATGGCATTTTACGCACCCCATGGCTCATGTGCCATTTCTTTTTTGCATATAAGCCATGGGCTTACAAAATATTGGCTTTATGCACATTCATGCATAAAATATTACATAAAAATTATTTATTACATGATTTCATTTTGACATGGGGGAGGGCCGGCCGCTTCATATTCGGACTCGACTTGGGCATGGGCCCACTTGATCTGGGCTTGAGGCCACTTGGCTTGGGGTTGACCATGACTTTGAGTTGGTCAACCGGGGTGCAATTTTCGACTTCAACAATCCCTTGAACACAAACACAAGTCTTTAAGAATATTCCTCATAAAAATATATCTAATATACATTTAATGAGTTATTCGGTCAGCTCATAGTCTTGTAAATTTCTAAATAAGAAAAATTGAACGGCTCCCTGTTCCGAATAGATATCACCAACACAAGTCTGCATAAAGGACTCTAAGTGAGGGTGTTAACCAATAGCCTGGTTAACCCAAACCCACCCAAACATCACCCGGAAATTAAGGGATCTGGAGAGATTTAAAGCCAGCCCGAATAAACACAGGTGGGTTTTCATTTTTCTCCAAACCCACCCGCACCTGAACCTGAAAAAGCGCACACTAAACCCAAGCTTAGCTATATATGTATGTATATGAGTGTATATAAGAATGCGGGTGCGTTTAGATAATTGTCTGTATATTTGATAGCTTATCCCAAATAATTTACTCCTTAAGGGTGATGCATTTAACATTTTTGTCCATTGAATGTTAATCTACTCGAAGGGTATATTTGCAAGGTTGGTTTCAGCTTAGATGATAATGACGAAGACGACGATGTATTAAAACATTAAATACTTTGTGTGCTTAAGGTTTCAGTAAGATGATACCCCCTTGGAGCATCATTTCTCAGTGCATAACCAAAAATATCTTCATTCCAGGTCTACAATAATGCGAAACAACCAACCCTGAAAAGCTTCCCATCTATAAAGAAGCCAAAATCAAGGCCAGACCTTAATTTTAATTTTTTACATCACAAATAGGTATCAACCATCAGGCAATTTTGACCAATTTTGGCGCAAAACCTGACAAACCAGCATCTATTGAAAGGTGTGCTGTTTAACTGCATGTATCAACTTTTACCATTCATTTGTGTAATACAATTATTTCTCGCTTCTTGTATTATGCTAGCCCTTGGATTGCTTACTTGCTTTGCCCCGAAACCTTGACTAAACCAAAATGAGTAGCACGTCAAATTGTATTCACCCATTACCATATGCAAGTCAACTTTTTTCCTTCATATAACTAAACCTTACCATACCGAATGTTCGGACATATTTCTTTAGCTTTTAGTGGTATAGAGCATGAGTGCTTTACATCAAGCGTTAAACCACAAGATAAAACTGCTTAAATTGTGCTGCAGGTAAGTTCCAGATCTTGTATTTGTACTACTAACACTTCTATATAATTTCGTGTAAGAATTTAAGTTTCTCATAGATGTGTGTGCTCACAGAAGAACATTATGAAAAAGGTGTACACATATGTCCATATATACATGCTGGTTTGTACTATGAATAAGCATCCACAGTAAGCTACTTTGCCAGAATAAATACTTGCAAGAGGCAAAGTAAGTGCTTACATAGAGAAAGCTGATATACGAACAATATCCTGCCCAAAAGAAATTCTTAACACTACACAGATTGTAACAACCAATATAATATATAGCTGCAGCCATCAAACACCATCTCTACTGACCCTAATATAGCCTTCTCAGCCAATCATTAATTTAGTTCATGCCCAATGTCATAGCATGCCCATCACCGTCTTTCTAATGTGTGTGCATTATTTGCTTTTGTGGGAATGCCTCTTGCATGCATGTATTTATGCACGTATTTATGCATGTATTAAGCATAAAAGGAAACAATGGGTAAAGAGAAAATTGGTTCCTAGAATCTAAGGACCCAACAGAATGCATAGCATTCATACTTCGAGGTTGGGTAACGGAAGCCAAATTTGCATGATAATACATGTAAGCATATAAAACGGCCTTTGTTTGCTGTATAAGATACATTCATATAGGTCTAAGGTGCACAATGACCAACTGTATTCTTATAAAGAGTAGAAAATTTCAAAGATTATATTGATATACAAAACAAAAGACATGCAAGAAACCCTAAGGATATATTGTCATTAGAAGTTACCATAAGATTTAGGTGAATTGCACTGCATCCATCAGGAATAATAAAAGGCACAACGGAACCCGGATTAGCATCCTTTGCTGCACCATAGCTGCAGAGTAGAATGTATAAAATGACCATGGAATGCAGGCTCAAGTTAAGTAGTAACTCACATAAAGGGCGCAAAGAAAGCAAAAATGCATAAGTTGTTTATATTTTGTTTACACAATAATGTACATTTATAAACCATGAACAAAGAATGTCCCTCTATATTTTGATCTTCTTAAAACTATGCTCAATTTCATAAGCCGGAGGAAGTTTTGAATGTCTAAAGGATTCCCTCGCCTTTCCTTTATGTTTCCTCGCCACCGAAGTCCTTCACTATATCCTCCTCACCTCCCAAAAATGAAAGAAAGAAAGAAAGAAAGAACTTATTTCCTTAAAGATGAAGAAGACTTCATACACAAATCGTTTTAATCTTTTAACTTTTTATGCAGAAATCATGTATAGAAGTGCAAACATAATGATTCACGAAGAAGATTAAGGTCCTCTTGGAGGTCACTGAAAGAGCGAGAACCAAAAGTTACGACAACACCCCCCCCCCAAAAAAAAAAAAAAAAAAACCAAAAATGGCCCTCGGAAAAGAACCACCCAAGGGCAGAGGAAGAAACTTTTTATTGCAGGGGGAAATGCTTATATGATGCTCGCTACGCATACAAAAGCCCGCAGAGTATGATAACTTTATATAGAAATAATGGAACTTTGGGGTGTCATTGGATCAACTTTTTGGGTTTGGATCTTACCAATCATGATTCACGAAACAACCGCATAACATAATATGCGGCTGAAGAGATTCAGCCCAAAGTCCATGCCATTTGCTTGCTATGATCTTCATAAATTGCAATCACGAATGAGGACCAGGGTGGGGGATCATGGTAAATTCACACTATGTTTCTTACAATGCATCCTCCATTCATGTGGAAAAGGGCACCGAAGTTTTCTTAGGAATCTCGCGGTTTACGTTCATTAAGGATTCCCACTTTTGTTCATTAAAGATCACAACAACCGCAAAACATAATATGTGGCTGAACCGATTCAGCCCAAATTCTACGTCATTTGCTTGTCGTGAATCTTGTGATCTTCATAACTTGCAGCCAGGGGTGAGGTACAGCATGGGAAATAGTAGTAAATTCCACTATGTTTCTTACAATGCATCCTCTTTTCATGTGGAAAAGGGTACCGAAGTTTTCTTAGGGCTCTCATGGGTTGCGTTCATTTAGGATTCCTGCTTTTGACTGAAAATCCATCAAAGGTTAAAGATGTTTGTTTCATTCGCTAGGTGCGTTCTTTTGGGAATGAGGTATCATGCACATCTTGAATTGGAGAAGTTTGAGGCTTGGCGAACAAGGAAAATGAGAAGTGAATATAACTTTTTTCAATCCTCTATCGATTTCTTGAGCAATACTTCTCTTCTCACGAAGATCATAATTGTCTCTATGTCTCATTCCACAACTATAATCGTGTTGTTGGAGCTGGAGCTACTTGTCTTTTGGATAGAAAATGAGTACAACCGATGTATAGCTAGAGGGGGCACAGACCCCTCTGAGATTTAAAAAATAAACTAAAATAACATTGGGGTGTTGGAATTTTAAGAAAGTGTAATATATTTCTAGTCCATTGATATATTAGCAAGAGCATCTAGCCTAAGTGGTAATATTGATTGTCCCACATTAAAAAGGGGGTTTTAAAATCTCACTACCCACGTAATACATTGAAATGTGCGTTGCGTCTTTTCTTTGTAAAATGAGAAAGGAATCTCTATAGACAATAGGATTGATACGCTTCATTGTAAAACGGTGTGGGATATGAAGCCTTAAGGAAAAAAACGATAAACAATATAATGTTGTTTTTCGATGATAAAATTAATTCAAGATTTTGTTCTCTAGTCTATATGTGATGGTTTGGGTAAACTAATCCTTCGATTTATTAATTTAGGTATCCCCTGATTATCTGTTTAGGAAAGTACTTCGTTTTCCCCTATTTTCTACAATTACATCATTAAACCAATCAACTTTAAAAAAAATTCTTTTTAATTCATCTGTTGACAATCAAGATCCAACTTCATGCGTCACTAATCATAACAAAAATTCTAAAATGCTATAAAAATAAGGGAACAACAAGAGGCATACAATTTCACAGAAACATTGCAAAGGGATTTTAAAATAGCAGAAATTTGATCGAATTATCTCGAGAGAGAGAGAGAAAATCATTGAGAAAAAAGAGGGGACCTGGTGACGGTGGCGAGATGCTGACGGACGTCGAAGGCCTCGTGTGAGAATGATGGAAACGATGACAACGTTGAGAGAAGCGCGAGAGGAAGAGGAAGAAGACGAGGGATCTCCACTGATCAAAGCTTGAAGAAAATGGGGGAAATGGACTTTTACTACCACCGTTTTTTCACTAAAGTACCTTATACTTTGTTTATTGCACTAAACTCTCTCCTTGAGGACATTTCGAAGGGGCCGGAAAGAGGGTGTTCAAACCAAAGTTTCAGGGATTTTAAGCAGCTATAGTTAAAGGTTATTTTAGTCTAATTTACCCAAAAATTAAACTTTTTTTTGCTTGTGCCATACACATGGATGTCAATGTATGGAGGTTAGGAGCAGTGTCCTAATACCCCTTAATTTAATTGTTATTGTAAAGGTACCAGAGCTTTCAGTACGTTACCAACGCATCTTGTTCGTTGGTATTATTATTTATTTATTAGATAGGTCTCTTTTTAAGGATATCATGCCCAATCAGGGCAAATATCATATTTATGTATAGCAATGCCCTAATTATCTCTGCTATTATAATCACTATACTTGCCTCAGATAGCGGCAGCAAAGAAATAAAATGTTGAATTTTTTTAACAGATATTTAATAAATACAATCATTAACCGAATCAGTTATAACTATACAATTATCTTTACCAATCTTAAATAACTGCTAGAATCATTGTGAATCATTTTGAAAATAAATTAACCATTATTTTTTTGAATTCAAATTTAAGAAAATTAAACATTATTTTTATTTGAGCACATGCATGGCACGTGCAAAAATACTCATGCTAAAATAATTAGAGGGGACACCTAAATCATTGCGATGAAAGGTATCAAGCTAGACGGGCTTCAAATTTTTCATTGAGTCAAACAGATTAAGGTTTAAAGCTGAATTGATTTTCTTTCCTATAATAATTGCAAGACATTTGCAGCAAGATGTAAAAACTGTAATCAATATTTCTGCTATACTAATGTCAAAAAGTGGTGTACTGAGCAACTCTTCTAATTTGCCGTCACCTAAACACCAATGACGTTTTGATTTATTATGTTATGTGCAATACACATAATTAAATTAATAAGATACAAAATAATACACATGTTACTTTTTTAAAATTTAAATCGCCTTTACTTTTGTTTGAGAAATATCTTAAATACTTTTACTTTAGATAATAACGATTTTTATAATTCATTTAAGATAGGTAACTTATTAAATTTTTAAGAAATAAAACTTCAGCGAAAAACCTTTAAAGTCTATATTATTTTTTAAAAATTCTTAAATCTTTGCCATGTTAAAATATGCAAACATGCATGGTACGTGCTAAATACTGGTTTTTTTAACATTAATCTTGAGAGTAAATTTTATTACGAGGTAAATTTAATAAAACACAATCGACACTCTTCGGGATTTCGGGATCCTAGAGATAAACACTAATGGACTTTAATATTGTCATATATAAACCTCTTAAACTGGCAATTGAAATCCTTACTTTCAATAGCTCATCTAAGACAAGAGTGGATAAAATAGCAAGTAGAATCAGGTTTGACCCAAAGACATCCAAGAGCAACCACCAAACATGCGATTTGTTTTTGAATAATATATATGTTGTGTCCATAACCTATGCAAGTGGGATTTGAAACTAAACCTCTTGGTCGACTGCAAGTTTGCACCATAAGACTATAGTGGTTACTCGCCAAAACAATCAAACGGCGATATTTTATGTTTTTTAAGGAGAAAAGTAGGATAAAACATCCTACTCAATAAAATAAATTAAAATTTAAAATATTTATAAGACAAAACATGCATGCCTCGAGATAAATTATGGAAAACAGAGATTTTTTATGTTTGAGAAGAAAACAAGCAAACAAAAGAGGCTAGGCAATATAATTGGTAATTTGGTAGTGCGCTCAAGCATTATATCAACAAGAATGGCATTTAACAAGAAAGAAGGTCAATTCAGCTTTTTTTATTGTTAATTGTTGCAAGATATAACAGGAATTTGGGGCAACATTTTATTCAACCTTAATTTTAAATGCAAGAATGATATTTTTTTATATCAAAATTGCAGCTATATGTGAATCTGATCGATCGGTTTCATAACTAATAGCAATCAAAGGCGGCTTTCAAAAAGACCAGATTTATTATAAGGGTAAATTTCATAAAACATAGCTGACTTTTTGGATTTTAGAGACAACACCGATGAACTTTACTAATGTCATGAAACCCTCCTAATCCAGTAATGTTGTTTGAAATCACATTCGTTAACTCATGTAAGGCACGAATGGATTGAATAGCCCTAAAGTGGTCCCAAAATAAACTGACATTTTCTTTTTTTTGTTTCTTTGATAAAAATAACATTCATTTTTGGGGAGTATGGGTTCAAGAGGTTTCTAAAGTTCAACGGTGTAGAATTCCTGAGAATTGATGATGTTTTAAAATGTGTTTCCCACTTATAATATGTCTGCGTCTATCACATTCATGAATTTGGCCATATTGGGGATTATACAAATTAATTCTTAAATTACCTGCATCCTGCCACGTTTATTAGTATGCTTATGTGTTATTCTGCCATTAGCTAGCTGATGGTGACGATGCTTTTACCAAGAGGGAAATATACAACTCCAGGCGCATGGCAAATGCTGTACAGATTCAATTTTATATATAGTCCCACATTGGAATCTGTCAAAAACATCAAATACATTTTTAACAACAAATTATTTCTAAGTGTCTGTTGAAGAAGGCATTGAATATTAACGATCCCATTTCCTCATTAATTCTTTACACCTCATTTCCGCATCCCTTTCGGAATATAATCTTATGCCCTTTATGTCCCACACAAAATTTAACAAGAAACTTTCTTAATGATACCAAGATTTCTTTCCAGTTTTTGGCCCATGCCAGGCAAGGACTTTTATAATAACACTAGTTTTTCACACATATCATGCACGTGGAAATTGATCATTTTTTTTATTAATTAAAAACATATAATTGATAATCTCACATGTTCCATGATTGATGGAGCTCTGAATCTTCTTCAGATGTTGCCTTCCGTTGATCTACAACGAGCGCTAATGGATAGCTGTGATTGGATTTGAGGGTTGCCTCTCAATACGTGTGGATCTCATTGGGCTGGATATGGTTGCGGCCGAGCTACTTGCAAGAAAGATGGTGGTGCCACCGAAGATCTTTCGACAATCAAATTAGTCGATATATTTTGGCAGAGTAACGGCCTATTGGGGTCGAGTTGGTTTACATGAGTCGTCTGAGAGAGGGATTTATATAGTGGCAGCCATAGGCTGACGGGCGCGAGATTCACGCCGGCCGTTACGCCCCTGACGTTACGCCCGCGTGAAAGGCGGGATACCCCGTTAATGACGAGATACGCTCGTTAATGGGAGAACGCGATGGCGTGGAATGCGGGATAGTGGGCGGCGGAAATCTCGCGTCTGGCGAGATTCGCGGAGCCGTGGCAGAGACGCCTGTGATCAGTGCTGTGGGTCGGTCGATGAGACCGAGAAATCTAAGCTCGGCGGGAGGCTCGGGAACGGGCGGGAGGCTCGGGAACGAGCGGGAGGCCGAGCGAGCTTGGTTCGGTGATAGCTCGGAGGCGAGCTAGGGGGTTGAGGGAACTCAGCGTGTGGGGAGGCTCGGAGGAGAGCCGGCAGTTGTTTGTAAGGCGAGCATGAGAGTGGTCTGGAAGGCCACTGAAGGTTGAGAACATCGTCGGGCGAGGGCCCGGGGCACGCTTCCAATGTACCGTTCTTGATCCTTTTTCGTAGGCTTTGGGACACGTCACTTGCCACGTATCATGATCTGGGGAAATACCACTTCTGAGCATCATCATTAGCCCCCTACTCTCGTCCCGACCTATTCATGGGTCAGGTCGAGAGTGGTCTGACCGATCACCCGGGGTAAACTCTTATTTGAAGATATCGTCGGTGCGTATTTCCGGACAGTTAGTTGTATTTTCTTGATGACGTCAGCGGATCAGGGAAGAGATCTCGCATTAAAGAGGAAGCACCGATTCGTGTGTACGTTCGTCGAAGCTCCAGCCTACGATTCTGGCGCTGGTTGGCTGACGCGACAGGCCGCTGGTGTTCTCGCGCCCGATGGGACACACCCAATACGCGTGCGATTCGTGGAGCGCCGATGGCCGTTGAATGCGAAGTGTTGTTTTGGCGGGAGACGATCGGAGCCGTTGGATGTGTACGCCGGCTGCTATATAATAGAGGCGGGATCCTCTTTAGGGTCCATACCTCACCATAATTTCCTCGTCCCTTCGCGTGTTAGCTCGGCGCTCTTCTCCTTAGGTCGGATTCCTTGCGTTCTCTCCTGCGAGAACTCATCCTTTTGATCAGGTTAGATGTCTTCTACCGAGGAGTCTGTAGAAATAGTCCGGGTAGAGTCTAGGGAGTCTTTTGTAGCTTCCTCTTCTGCTTCTTCCTCTTCCTCGTCTGAGTCGGAATCCCCCCGGGAAGTTAGGGTTAGTCATGCTCCCCGGGGTCGTGCGACGGGGGCGGTCCCCAGAGCGCAGGTCAGGGGCGTCCGTGACGCGTCTTCCATACCGAGTCATGCGGAGGAGCTTGCCACCATCTGGGCTCGCTTCCATATCCCTCCCGGCTACTTGCTTCGTATGGTCGGGGAGGGGGAGAGGGCAGACCAGGTACGGGGCTAGGAGATTGCCTTGTACCTGGAAGCCTTTTGGGCCGGAATGCGCATGTCCTTCTCCTCCGAGGTGAATGTGGCGTTGAATTGTTTTCAGTTAGCCCCGGGCCAGTTAGTGCCGAACTCTTGAAGGATTCTTCTTGGGTTCCTGATCCGGTTGAAATTGCGGGCGATCCCTTTCAGTCTGAGCCTTCTTCTTTCGTCTCTCTGCTACAAAAACCACCCCGGCACTCATAAGGACGAGCCGAGCTGGGTGTACATTTCTTTTAGAAAGCGTCGGGGAGGTGCTGCCGGGTCGGGGGTCGTCGTAATATCTTCTTCCATCCATGAATAGAAGAAGAAGTTTTTGTTTGTCGGGCCACCCGAGGGTAAGGATTGGCATGTGCCCATCTAGTGGCATATGGCCGACTGCCCGCGGCTGAGGCGGGCGAATGATCCCGACGCGGTGTCGGTGTCGGAATGGGAGCTCCTCCCCCGGGCCGATGCGCTTCTATCCGAGCAGGCCCTTATTTGGGCTGGGCTCAGCCTCGCTCAACTTGCGGGTAAGTTGGGAGTTTTTAGGCGACCTGTTTAGACTTGGGTATTCTTCTACTTTTTCAGGCATTGCTAACTTCTTCTTTGTATTTTCGTCTTGTGTAGGTGCAACATTTCAGAAAATATAAAATATTATTTTTAGAATTTAATATTAAAATAATATATTTCGCGAAAACTACCCGACTTGCGAAATTGGGGTTTTCGTAAAATGGTATAAGTATATACCAATAATTTGTGAATTAATTGGAGATTTAAAATGATTTATTAATTTAAAAATATGTTTATCGGATTTGTCATTTTTATAATTAATTATATGCAGTTTGGATAAAACCTGATTAGTGCACTGCTAATCGTGATTAGGCCAAATCCGTGTTTATACAGTCTTCCATGGTTAGTGCACCATATCATGTTGCATTTTAGTTACGTGTTGTTTTAATTGTGTTTAATGTTATTTGTGGGAGGGGAAAAGAGAAGAAAAGAGAAGAAAAAAAGGGAAAAAGAATGAATTAATTGAGAGTGAGAATAGGAGTGAGAGTGAGGGTAAGAATAAGAGGAAGAGAGAGAGAGAGAGAGGGCAGCCATATCTTTTCCTCCTCATTATTTTTCATCTCCTCCTTCATCCTCAAGCTTCCCTCCACCTCCACCCCAAGAAATCACCTCAAAATCTTCATCCAAACACTATACTCCCTTCATTAAAATTGATCCCTACCTCATCCTCAACACTTTGGACCAAGAAAAGTGGGATTTTGGAGACTTTGGACTTCTAGGGTTTTTCTTGGTTGCATCCATGAGGTATATTTCCCTTCACTTAGTTAGTTTATGTTTTCCTAGCATTCTAGCTAGTTTAGAATTGGTTTAAGGTGTGGATTTGTGAACTTGGAAATTCCAATAGAAGGATTAGGGTTTGAGTTGTGTTGTGGTGATGTGTAGTGGCTGTTGTAAGACCCTTAGTGCTGTTTTTACTGGCCCAGACCCGGATTAGAAACCAAGATACGAACTTTAGATTTGTCGATATCGGGTTTTTGTGGATTTAGTGATGGTATTTAGAGATCTGGGATGACCCGAGACCATTGTAAATAAAGTTTCCTTGATAGTGAGACGTGCAGGTAACCATGAAGAACCCCTAGAAACCTGAGCCCATCCCCTCACTTTCTGGTCGCAGATTTATTAGTATGGGCCGCAAATTGCAGCCATGTCGGGAAGAAATACATTGAATTTTGGTTGGTGAGCCCCTTAAGTAATATCTAGAGCAACCCTATATGCAAAATTTCCTAGTTTGGTCTAGGGTGAAATCTGGGAGCACATTGGGGTGCTTTTGGTTATGTTTTTCGTATTTTGGAATGCTTGGTTTTGATATTTGGATTTGTATTTGGTTGTTGGGCATTTTTACGTCAACAACAAGGGTTGTTTGATTATTTTGCATGCGTAGGCCATAGGTTCTAACCTATGAGCGCACTGTGTGCCGTTTTGGTTTTCCGGACTTGATGTTAATGGCGATTTCGATTGTGTATCATTGTAGGTACCCTCGCGTGGATTCCGAGGCGACGGAGCATGGCGTCATCGATTTCGGCGAGCAAGGATCAGGTGAGTAGATCTATATCTACGGGGGAAGTCGGGTGGATGTCGTATAGCACCCCCGCAAATTATAAAATGGAAACCGATCTCTAGCATACAGTCTTAGAAACCTAGATTAGGAAACTAGGAATATGGTTTAAAGGATAGTTAGAGATGATATTAGTGATATGACATATAAGCATGTAGTTGCAATATAATAGGTATGAATTTTATGGTAGCATGACACTTGATGTATAAGATAAATTGTATATATAAAATTGACTTGATACATTACATTAATGTAATGGAAAAGAGTTTACGTTGTGATATGACAACTTGGTGTGATATGTCTTTATATGGATACGAGTCGATATGTGATAATTGATACCTTTGCCGGTCCCATGATCTGAGATTAATACGGATGTGACCTGAGAGATAGGTATATATATGGATAATGTTGTGAATCTTGAATGATAAGCCGTACGAGATGTGAGGTCCGTATCCTCCTTGTCATATAGGTTGTTAGGATCCCAAATTGTTTAATGACGTCGTACGATGAGTTACCGTACATGATGAGTTAATTTATGTTTGATCCATACCCTTGACTAGAGGAGGCCGATTGATAGATTCACCGACTCGGTCATGTTAGATACGTACACCTTATACCTTTTAGCTGCCAATTTACTTTATGCTACGTTCATGTCATTACTATTGCATTTCATATACCTGTGCTAGTACACATACATCATTATCGATAATGCGTATGTCATACTTACACAGATTGGCCGGCTTACACACTTCATCATCGATAATTGCCATGTCACTACACAGTAGAATTGCTGCATCATGAAATGACTCTTTGCATAATTTACTTGCTATAGTTATATCTTGTGAAACTTTCCAGTCATGTCATAAAGATAAAATGACCATAGCTCCGTTTATTGGAAACAGAGAAAGAGTTAGTGAACTCTTGGGATTGATACATGCTGATGTATGTAGGTCTCCTGTCTACAAATGCCAGGACCAGTTCTTTATACTTCATTACATTCACTGATGATCTCTCAAGATTCGGACATATGTTCATGTTGAAACACAAATCTGAACCTTTTGAGAAATTCATATAATATAAGTTAGAAGTAGAGAACCAAAATGGGTATAAGTATTATGTCCTATGATATGATCAGGGAGGAGAATACCTGAGCACGGAATTCCTGGACTATTCTAAAGGAGAATGAGATTCTCTCTCAACATTACTCCTCCGTATACACTACAGCACGTCGGTGCATCGGGGCGGAGTAATCACACCCTATGTGATATGGTATGTTCTATGATGAGTACTACTGAGTTGCCTATTTCCTTTTGAGGGTTATGCACTTGTGAAGCTGCATACCTATTGAATAGGGTTCCAACCAAATCAGGTGTCTACCACTCCATATGTGGTATGGTATGGGAAGAGACCATCTCTTAAGGATGTTAAGATTTGGGGTTCTTCGGCCTATGTTTAAAAGCAAAATCCGGACAAGCTCGAGGCAAGGTCAGTTCTGTGGAAGTTTGTTGGATATCCCAAGCATTCGCAAGGGAATATCTTCTACCAAACTGAGGAGCAAAAGATGTTTTGTTTCTCAGCATGCCACCTTTTGGAAAGGGAATTTCTTGTGAAGAATTTAGTGGTCATGAGGTAGAACTGGAAGGAGTTCTAGCTATACAAACTGCAGCTGATGATTTGGTAGAACCGGAGGATTCAATAGTTTCCAATGAAGCTCAGCCTTTCCGCCGATCTGGTAGGGTTCCTAACCCACCTGAGAGATACTTCGGTTTTCTCTGTGACAGTGAGAGCGAGGATTGCATCATGAGATGATGACTCAACTAGTTTTGTAATACCCTAGTTCATTTATACCAGTTCTATTTTGAGTATTTCTTTATTTATGGTATTTTCCTGATTTATTATGTTTTGGGTGTGTAATACCCGGTTTCCTTTTTACGCCTATATCCGTATTGTTATAAATTATCACTTACAGATTGTTAGTTTATATTTAATATTATTTTAGTTAATTTAAAAACCCTAATATTTCCATATCCTTGTTCATTTCCAACCCCTTTTAATTTTCCATTTCATTTTTCTAAACCCCTCGGCCCATTCTTTATTCTATCCAAAATTTTTCCATATATTTTCTCTAGCCATCAGCCCAGCCCAACTCCTTCTCAACATTTAATCCTTTCTTATTAATTCCCCAGCCCACTACTCTTTAATTTAAATCCAATCCCTTTAAATTCTGCCTGAGCCCACTCTATTCCCTCAACCATTTTCCCTATTCTTTTCCCACAATTTTTCTTAGCCCGGCCCGCTTCCTTATTTCCCCTCAATTAATTTATTTTCCTTCATTCTCTGGCCCGGCCCACGCTTCTCCCCAGCCCAGCTCGCCTCCGCGCCCACATTTCGAACCCGACCCGACTACTGTTTCTCTCCTTCAATTTCCCAACGGCTCCTTTCCCCAACTCCCGCTCGCGACCACGTTTCTCGCCGCCTCCTCCGCCCCCGCTCGCGCGCCGTTACTCCCCACGACGCGCACGTTTTCCCTCACACCCCCATCTCTCTTCTCTGCCTCTTGAGAAAACCCTCATTCCTCTTCCCCATCTCACTCTTCCCCTCACTGCCTCACCATTGAAACTCCCTGCAACCATTTTTACTACACCGTCGCCGCCGTCACCCCCGACCACCTCCTCACGTCATCACCGCACTCGTTCGCTCACCACATCCCCCTCACTTCTCGACCACCATCACCCACAGCCCCGACCAATCGTTCCGGCACCCCATCACCCACCGAGCTCGACCACTGGTTGCCATCGACGCCGGTGAATTTTTCCCGCCCAATCGTCGTCGTCGCAATCATCTCTCACTCTCCCAACCTTCACCTCTGGCCCCCTCACCCGACCTTCTCTCTCCCTCTGTTTTCTTTCACTCTCTGTCTCTCTCTCCCTCTCTCTTTCACTCTCTGTTCCTCTCTCTCTCTCTCTCTCTGTGTTTCCTCTCTCTAACTCACAGCCCTCTCTCTCACTCTATTTCTCTCTCACTCTCACTCACTATCCCTCTCTCTGTATCTTCTCTCTCTCACTGTCTCTCTCTCTCTCTAACTTTCTCTCTCTCTCTCTCTCTAACACCCTCACCATTGTCATCATCACCCATCATCGAACCCTTGACGCAAAAGGGCCAAGCTTCACAGCCGAGCCCCGACCACCAAGCTGCGAGCCGTCGTTGCCGAGACTCGAGTTCGAGCCAAATCTAGTTGCCGTGCCGCGCGTGTGTCGCGCGTTCGTGACGTCACTGTCACCGTACGTCCCCGGGACGCCTCCAGGCAAGTTTTTACTTGCTTTCATGCTATTATCTATATGTTACAAGTCAATATTATATATATATCCCATGTTTGCCTTATGTTGAATATTGCAACACGACTGTTCGATACTTGTTCTCTAAGGAAATCTTTCCCTAATTTGGCAGAGCTAAACGGTATTGGTTGGCCCGTATAACTGTGAACTTAGTGTATGAATTTTGCTCTATGATTTGATCGTTAAAGGTTAAAACAACAGCCCCCAAGTTTAACCGTAAAACTGTAATTCTGTTGCACCTGAAAATCGTTAAATTCACCATAAATCATATACATATTAGAATGGTGCGTTCGAGGGCTCAAATCGAAGATAACTCGACGAACCTTAAGACTATGCTAGTTTCCAGACATTCCTGTACTTAAATCGTGATGATAATTGTATCGGAGTGCGACTCTGGACTGCAGTCCAGAGCAACTCCAGTTATGACTTTCTGATCCGTATTGGATACCACAGGTGTTCCTTAACTAGTAGGTTGCGGAACTCCGCTGTTTATTGTAGATAAATCTATTAGCTAGACAACACAATTGAATTCATCCTGTTTCGTTACTGTTTGATATTTAATCTGTAATTTAGAAGATCGGGACACATAACAGTCCCAGCAGAATCAGAATTGACATGTTGATATTAAACAGATTATAACTCCTAACGTACAAACGTGATTGAAGATCCGTTTGTTGAGTTGAAAACCTTACTGAAAACCCTAGAATTCATTCAACTGTAGTGTCGCTAAATTATGATCCCAACTGGGGTTAAAATGCGTTGCGAAATGGATTCCTGATTCTGAAACCGGATTTTCAGCCGCGTGCGCTTAAAATGAAATAGTTATAACTAATGATTCTGAAACCCGATTGGCTCGAAACCAAATTAGATGGATAGCTAACTGAACATATTAATTACCACCTGTTTATCTTTTCGCTAAATTATATACATAAGTTTCATGATAAATCGTGCAAGTGATAGACTGTTGTTTTATGTATGATACCTTAGTTGTGCTTCTTATACTGTTCATGCATCATATCATACCTATATCATTGTAGTGATAACCTAGTGACATCGTGCTTTTACCCAGTGTTAGATTTTAGTGGTGATTGTGGCAAGTACGTCAGTGTTCGTGTATCCGTGATTAAGTGAAAGTGATACGTACTTGTACACAATCAGTGTCCCTTTTATTCTATTGCATTGTCGACGTCTGTGGGATGCGTGTACGTGTGACTATAAGTGGTATGGGACACTTATGGAAGCGCTTGCACGGATGTCACAGATAAGGCATCCGACACTGCCATTTATCTTAGGTATTAGTCGGGACGTGCTTGATGGAGGTCCTGCCTCCAGTTCTCGCGCAGACTTGTCACGGATCGATTAGTATTTAGGGTTATGGTTAGCGTATGATGTAGACCATGGGGTGTGGGGTAGTTTAAGTGTCAGTTCAACAGAATCTCGGGAGTCCCATGCCGGCTTATATATTTAGGGAGTTATATGGAGATTTACAGGGTATGTGCTATATACACCGTGATACACTCGTTACATGCTGGGCCCGTGGTCCCTTGCCCTTGGGTTCTACCCTTGGGTGGAGGACACTTGCGAGTGGTTGACTCTCACACTTGGACTGACGATAGGCTTAGTGACCTGTACAGTGAGACTTAGAGACTGATAGGGATCCTGGCATTTATATTACTTTTATACCGTGTTGACATACGTGACATATCGTTATACTGCTTTACTGTTCCGCTGCGTTGATTACTGCACATGCATATTCATGATGTTATTTATTTACTGCTTCACATACCTATTATCACTGTTAGAACTGTCACTTGATTTTATACATATTATATTGCTATTGTGTCGCTCTGACGACCTGAGTATGCATGCTCAGTGTGAGGAGAAGATCTAGCTTGGATCAGTACTAGACGTGCATCACAGACTTTCTGACTCGCTACTCCGAGTTACTTTCGTTCATTTCTACTTCAGGTCAGTTTATATTATTGTATCTTTCAGTTACTGCATTTCTCTTTACCTGCGCATCGTTTACTGTTTACCATGATAAACTAGAAGCCGAAGTGTGACTACGGCAGGACTTTTCCTTGACCGTAGGAGCATGGCTGGCCTTGTCTACCCCTCGTATTCCGTATTTTGGGAAGCGGGGCGTGACATGGTTTAGTTGGTATCAGAGCCAGGTTTTGCATCGATTGGGATTGCAGTTTTCCGTGTAGGGTTTGGCAATCTAAGACATCACTCGGTCTAGATTGTAAACTTGTCATTCCTGATCTATATTCATATCGTGTGTTCAGCTATCCATTCGTTATGGTTTCGGGTGACTTGACAAGGGTATGTGGTGGCAATTGCACTACCGTACTCTATTCAAGTGACTTAAAGTGATACCGTTGATTCCCCACTTGTAATGATATACATCATCTTTGATATTCTTGAATCCTTGTTCTATCCATATCATATTTTGATTCATTTAGCGTGTGACTCATATCATTCTCGAATTTGTTGTTTCAGGATCATGTCTTCCAACGACTCTTCATCTTTATCCGCTCCCCAGAATCAGACTGTTGAGATTCTGAGTGTACTGCAAGGTTTAAAGGAAGCCCAGGAGCGAACAAACGACTTATTAGCTGAAGGACTGAGAAGACAGGCGAATCAGGCACCAGCGGGAGTCTCCTATCATAAAGGGATCTCTATTGGACGAGGAAAGGAAAAGAAGATGAAGCGTCAACAGAAGCATCAGAAGAACCCTTGCTGTGGATATTGTAAGAGGCCAGGACATCTTCAGAAGGATTGTCGCCGTGCCCAGGGGAAATGTCTGATATGCGGTTCCGACAAACATCTTATCAACGGTTGCCCAGAAAGGAAGGAGCTAAAAGGAGGAGATTCATCCACACTCTCCACTGATGCCAAGTGAGGATTACTGCGTAGTTCGAATTTCGAGAATAAAGCGGACCCAACATAGGTTTCAACTCGCATGACGATGATGCAGCGTTCTGGCAATCGAAGAAGAATTTTTATGTTTTCCAATTTCAGTATTATGTTGTCATCTTATTATAAACATTTCTTTCGTTTGAACCTTTGTATCCATTTACTTTTAGTTGAATGAAATAAAATTTGAATCGTAATATATGCATCTTCCTCTTGTCATTTCCCTTGTTCATATTATTCATTAGCACAACATTCTAATCTTGATTCTTTTAAAATTCCTGCAACCGCATATCTTCATATGCTTCGTACATTGAGCTTTTTCCTTGGTGTATTCCACTGTCTAGTCATGACTTCTCTTTTCAGGCCATGGCCCACCCTGGAGCAGCGCCGCATCTAGATGAGGATACACAGTCATGCGTTTCCTTAGATCACACACTGATGAGTTCTGATGATGAGGTCAATGGTCCCCAGGTCGACTTTGGAAACAACGATTCAGAGGACGAAGGAGCAGCCGCCCTAGAGTTCGACATGATAGCTGATTCTGACGAAGAGGAAGAAGATCCCGAAGAGAACCCTGTAGAGGAAGACCAGATAGAAGAAGATTCCGATGAGGAGCCGGTAGAAGAAAATCCAGTTGAGGAAAATCCCATCGAAGAGAATGCAGAAGAAGAAAACCACATGGGATCGGACCTCGATGAAGAAGTTCTATCCGAGGATGAAGGACCAGAAGATCAAGACCCTGCCATGGAAGGACTTCCTTTAGCGATACCTGCGAGGCACTATGGAAATGGACGCCCCTACCTGAGTGCGCGAGCCTACCGCAACCTGCTGAATCTCCACAACCGCGACTGACGGAATTCTTTGATGTTGTCCTTCTGGCCAAATAAAATGTGTATAGTTTAGGGCCACTTTTCGTCTTTGGGAATGTCCTGTTTCAGATTTTCTTGAATTAAATAAATCTTCTGTATTCGTAAACCTTTTGATTATTGGTTCGTTTGATACTAGTTATTGCCCCTATCCATTTATCTTTCTGTTGAGATCTCTGACTTTCCACCTCTACTTGTTGTAAAGTTTTTCACCCTCGTTCCAATTGGAAAGTACCGCACTCTGATCCTTGGAATGAGCCACCATTTATCTTTCGTCTGTGCCTCGATTGAGATCCTTCTGGGAGGAGAAGTTCATAGTGAAACCCTTGAGTTAGCTAACCCTTCAAATTCTTGATTCATACGATGTACCGAAAGTTATCCTCCCCATACTGTTTCCCTTGTAGCCCTTTGTGGCTCACCTTTACTTTTGTGTTGACCCGATTCCAATTTCCTTGATCTTCAGCCTAAAGCCGTCATCCTTCGACCTTTTGTGTCAGCCACATCCCGTTGTAATCTCTACCCTACCTAAGCTTGGACACACTTATGCTTTTCCGTGTTACCCCAACTAGATATAGGGGCACCATTATTTTAAAATGTAGTTTTAGTATTTTGCATTTGTCAAAGAGTACGTGATATTGACTATCCTGTTTTACGTATTTTAAGTGCATTATTATTATTCTTTTAGTAGCGCAACCTTAAACCGCGCACATTTTGTTCCATGTTTCTTATTTTCACTATATGAGTTTTCTAAGCTATTTTGAAACTATTTGACCGATGCATTATCCTAAAATGTTTTAACCTACCGACTAGATTTCCACTACTTTATTCTTGCTATTTTATTTTCGAGTTTTGTGCCTATGGTTACTATTATAAATGATTGTACCTTATATTTATTTTTCTGTCATGTTACCTTTAATATACTTGTATGTACACCAGTTTGGGTTTCGTTTTTATTAAATACGCCTTGATTATTTTGTTCACCATCGTTATCCATAATCTCGTGTATTTGTAGATTGCTCTTATAGTTATTCCTACCTTATACCTATTTTAGACTTATCTTCTGTATGCTGTTCTTACATGTTTATACCTTCAAGTTTATTCGTCCCCGGATTCCTAATAAACCCTTATATGTTAGTTGCAATTATGATAGCTTCCGCTTATATTTTTATAACTTATAGTTTATTTAAATTTCGAGGACGAAATTTTTTTGTAAGGGTGGTATGATGTAATACCCGGTTTCCTTTTTACGCCTATATCCGTATTGTTATAAATTATCACTTACAGATTGTTAGTTTATATTTAATATTATTTTAGTTAATTTAAAAACCCTAATATTTCCATATCCTTGTTCATTTCCAACCCCTTTTAATTTTCCATTTCATTTTTCTAAACCCCTCGGCCCATTCTTTATTCTATCCAAAATTTTTCCATATATTTTCTCTAGCCATCAGCCCAGCCCAACTCCTTCTCAACATTTAATCCTTTCTTATTAATTCCCCAGCCCACTACTCTTTAATTTAAATCCAATCCCTTTAAATTCTGCCTAAGCCCACTCTATTCCCTCAACCATTTTCCCTATTCTTTTCCCACAATTTTTCTTAGCCCGGCCCGCTTCCTTATTTCCCCTCAATTAATTTATTTTCCTTCATTCTCTGGCCCGGCCCACGCTTCTCCCCAGCCCAGCTCGCCTCCGCGCCCACGTTTCGAACCCGACCCGACTACTGTTTCTCTCCTTCAATTTCCCAACGGCTCCTTTCCCCAACTCCCGCTCGCGACCACGTTTCTCGCCGCCTCCTCCGCCCCCGCTCGCGAGCAGTTACTTCCCACGACGCGCGCGTTTTCCCTCACACCCCCATCTCTCTTCTCTGCCTCTTGAGAAAACCCTCATTCCTCTTCCCCATCTCACTCTTCCCCTCACTGCCTCACCATTGAAACTCCCTGCAACCATTTTTCCTACACCATCGCCGCCGTCACCCCCGACCACCTCCTCACGTCATCACCGCACTCGTTCGCTCACCACATCCCCCTCACTTCTCGACCACCATCACCCACAGCCCCGACCAATCGTTCCGGCACCCCATCACCCACCGAGCTCGACCACTGGTTGCCATCGACGCCGGAGAATTTTTCCCGCCCAATCGTCGTCGTCGCAATCATCTCTCACTCTCCCAACCTTCACCTCTGGCCCCCTCACCCGACCTTCTCTCTCCCTCTGTTTTCTTTCACTCTCTGTCTCTGTCTCTCTCTCTCTCTTTCACTCTCTGTTCCTCTCTCTCTCTCTCTGTGTTTCCTCTCTCTAACTCACAGCCCTCTCTCTCACTCTATTTCTCTCTCACTCTCACTCACTATCCCTCTCTCTGTATCTTCTCTCTCTCACTCTATCTCTCTCTCACTGTCTCTCACTCTCTCTAACTTTCTCTCTCTCTCTCTCTAACACCCTCACCATTATCATCATCACCCATCATCGAACCCTTGACGCACAAGGGCCAAGCTTCACAGTCGAGCCCCGACCACCAAGCTGCGAGCCGTCGTTGCCGAGACTTGAGTTCGAGCCAAATCTAGTTGCCGTGCCGCGCGTGTGTCGTGCGTTCGTGACGTCACTGTCACCGTACGTCCCCGGGACGCCTCCAGGCAAGTTTTTACTTGCTTTCATGCTATTCTCTATATGTTACAAGTCAATATTATATATATATCCCATGTTTGCCTTATGTTGAATATTGCAACACGACTGTTCGATACTTGTTCTCTAAGGAAATCTTTCCCTAATTTGGCGGAGCTAAACGGTATTGGTTGGCCCGTATAACTGTGAACTTAGTGTATGAATTTTGCTCTATGATTTGATCGTTAAAGGTTAAAACAACTGCCCCCAAGTTTAACCGTAAAACTGTAATTCTGTTGCACCTGAAAATCGTTAAATTCACCATAAATCATATACATATTAGAATGGTGCGTTCGAGGGCTCAAATCGAAGATAACTCGACGAACCTTAAGACTATGCTAGTTTCCAGACATTCCTGTACTTAAATCATGATGATAATTGTATCGGAGTACGACTCTGGACTGCAGTCCAGAGCAACTCCAGTTATGACTTTCTGATCCGTATTGGATACCACAGGTGTTCCTTAACTAGTAGGTTGTGGAACTCCACTGTTTATTGTAGATAAATCTATTAGCTAGACAACACAATTGAATTCATCCTGTTTCGTTACTGTTTGATATTTAATCTGTAATTTAGAAGATCGGGACACATAACAGTCCCAGCAGAATCAGAATTGACATGTTGATATTAAACAGATTATAACTCCTAACGTACAGACGTGATTGAAGATCCGTTTGTTGAGTTGAAAACCTTACTGAAAACCATAGAATTCATTCAACTGTAGTGTCGCTAAATTATGATCCCAACTGGGGTTAAAATGCGTTGCGAAATGGATTCCTGATTCTGAAACCGGATTTTCAGCCGCGTGCGCTTAAAATGAAATAGTTATAACTAATGATTCTGAAACCCGATTGGCTCGAAACCAAATTAGATGGATAGCTAACTGAACATATTAATTACCACCTGTTTATCTTTTCGCTAAATTATATACATAAGTTTCATGATAAATCGTGCAAGTGATAGACTGTTGTTTTATGTATGATACCTTAGTTGTGCTTCTTATACTGTTCATGCATCATATCATACCTATATCATTGTAGTGATAACCTAGTGACATCGTGCTTTTACCCAGTGTTAGATTTTAGTGGTGATTGTGGCAAGTACGTCAGTGTTCGTGTATCCGTGATTAAGTGAAAGTGATACGTACTTGTACACAATCAGTGTCCCTTTTATTCTATTGCATTGTCGACGTCTGTGGGATGCGTGTACGTGTGACTATAAGTGGTATGGGACACTTATGGAAGCGCTTGCACGGATGTCACAGATAAGGAATCCGACACTGCCATTTATCTTAGGTATTAGTCGGGACGTGCTTGATGGAGGTCCTACCTCCAGTTCTCGCGCAGACTTGTCACGGATCGATTAGTATTTAGGGTTATGGTTAGCGTATGATGTAGACCACGGGGTATGGGGTAGTTTAAGTGTGAGTTCAACAGAATCTCGGGAGTCCCATGCCGGCTTATATATTTAGGGAGTTATATGGAGATTTACAGGGTATGTGCTATATACACCGTGATACACTCGTTACATGCTGGGCCCGTGGTCCCTTGCCCTTGGGTTCTACCCTTGGGTGGAGGACACTCGCGAGTGGTTGACTCTCACACTTGGACTGACGATAGGCTTAGTGACCTGTACAGTGAGACTTAGAGACTGATAGGGATGCTGGCATTTATATTACTTTTATACCGTGTTGACATACGTGACATATCGTTATACTGCTTTACTGTTCCGCTGCGTTGATTACTGCACATGCATATTCATGATGTTATTTATTTACTGCTTCACATACCTATTATCACTGTTAGAACTGTCACTTGATTTTATACATATTATATTGCTATTGTGTCGCTCTGACGACCTGAGTATGCATGCTCAGTGTGAGGAGAAGATCTAGCTTGGATCAGTACTAGACGTGCATCACAGACTTTCTGACTCGCTACTCCGAGTTACTTTCGTTCATTTCCACTTCAGGTCAGTTTATATTATTGTATCTTTCAGTTACTGCATTTCTCTTTACCTGCGCATCGTTTACTGTTTACCATGATAAACTAGAAGCCGAAGTGTGACTACGGCAGGACTTTTCCTTGACCGTAGGAGCATGGCTGGCCTTGTCTACCCCTCGTATTCCGTATTTTGGGAAGCGGGGCGTGACAGGGTGCGAATAGTGTATTTGACATTTGTATTTGCATCCGACCTGACCGGCTTGCTGGAAACCAATCTTGATTCCGGTTTATCATTTATCCCGGCTTGTTTTGTGGATCCGTGCATTTTTATTTTTTTATGTACTACATATTGGCATTATATCTGGCATCTGCATTTTTTAATATAACATATAAGATCAAGTAAAATATTTTAAAAATATCTAGCATGACCTGTATCATACCCCTAACCATATCGTAGCATCCGCGCATCTTGTTCGCGTCCCGTTCAGTGTAACGAACCTGTTTGGATGGCTACGGACACGTGTGTGCATCCGTTCTTGGGGGTATTCTTTTTCGTGACCCGGATACTCTATTTTAGTTTTGGTTGACACGTATATTAACCGTATTTTCAAACCATAATTTTAGACCCGACCCGGGTATGTCTTGAACTATTTTTGTATTAGCAAAAATCTCAAAATTTAACTAATATTTTATTCTTACTAATTTAACTATTAAAAATCATATTAGCATATATTTTTTGTTTGAAATTTTCTTCAAATATTTGTTCTGTTATTTTTCACCGGCCTCTCTCTCTCTCTCCTCTGCATATATATATATATATATATTAATTTTCTTAACCTTTTTTTTACCCCATGCACCGTTCCCCACGTACACTCTCTTCTTTCTCCTTTCATTTTTTTCTCCCGCCTCATCGCCTCGTCCTCGCCGCGCCCACGCCTACGCATCGTGCTCGTCGCCGTCTCCTTACCGTCGGCATCCCATCTCCCCGACCTCCTCGTCCTCCTTCTCTCTCCTCCTCTTTCCCTCCTCGACCACCTTCTTTCCCCGACTGCAACCCACGTAAACCCATCGCTGCCCTCTTCGGTGTCATCCCAGCTTCGCCGTCGCTACCGCCCTCATCCTCATGACCACCTTCTCCTCCATCTCCTCTCCCTGCAAACCATCACCACCTCCTCTAACCCCTGCTAGAACCGAGTCCTAAGAACCCACTGCCTTCACCTCACCCTCGCCTTCACGCCCATGTCGCCGGAGCTCCGACCTCCGTCGTTGCCATCCCTATCACCACGACCTCCTCTCCTCCTCTTTGCACCCCGACCAGAACCCTGCACACCAAGAACCCCAGCACCCGCAGCCTCTACCCATCGCCGGAAAACCCACCGCCTTGTTGGGGATCTCGTCGTCGACGACCCATGGTCGTCATCACCCCTCGCCTCTGACCCTAGAGCACCAAACCCATAGAACCACAACCCTTTTCTTCTTCTTCTTCTCTTTTCTTGGATTCACATTTCCCGGTCATCGCTGGAGTCGTGCTCATCGCCGACAATCCGGACGACCCTGTGGACATCCCCAACCAACGTGGTCACGTTCTTGCTTCGCCTGGTCCTGTTCCTTACGCGCGCTTGTGCATTGCGACGTTTACCCGACGTCGGACGTGCCGTACACACCCATCGCGAGATCCGTTCAGGCAAGTTTATCTTGCTACATGTTATAATACTTATCTTGCATCCATATTGTTGGATATGTATGCCCTAGAGGCCATTATTGTATAGTACTAGTTTGTATAATACATTTTGGAAGCTTGGGATATATACATGGGTTTGCGACAGTCTTGCTCAATATAGTTGTATGCTACTTGGTTTGTTTCTATCTTAATATGTGTGTATGTTTCTTTTGACATATCGCTAATACATATTGATGGAGCCTTTAGGATCTTTGCTTGACTACCAGCGTTGTGATGGCGATCACACTAGTGGGGGCTGGGTAGTCTATAAGCACATCCTTATACAGGTCCCTAGTCGTAGGATTATCGAGACAGGGCATCGATACTCCAGAGTAGACTGGTGCATACGCTTCTCGTCCCAGCAGGGGAGATGGTCTGTCCCACAGCCATCAGTACGTCGTACTGGAGATAGTATGCAGGTGCTCGTTAGGTTACGAGTACACTGGACAGGACTCGTTGGGGACTGTTGGTTGGTATTATACCTATCGTCAGTTAACAGTTCCCAGATGACATGAGTACAGCTTAGTCCGTTGACTTGACACTGTAACTTCGCCTCGAGTGTGTTCCCACTGCTCTTAGATTACTACCCTACCACGACTCTATTGAGTTATGCAAACGGGTAGTAGTTGGGTGCAGTCCTGAAGCACTTGGAGGCAGTGACGGTTAGACAGGATTCGTCTCTCCCGGTATTGGGAGTTGATATCGCGCTGTGTCTAGGAGAGCCATTACACATAGTCGTCCCTGGCCAGGGCAAGCGAGATTTACTGGTAGTGTTTCTAGTAGTTTCTCAGGGTGTTCTGGGCTACACTCCGACATGACTTGTACCGCTATTAGGGGTCTGACGTTTGCCACCCCCTAGGCCCGACATGCGATACTCTTAGACGAACAGACCGGACTGTACGGAGATTGTCACGTTCAGGCTCAGTATGAGTTCGGATGGGTTCACCTCATCGGTCTTCTTATCGGCATCTACCTGGGGACCATTATGTACAGCTAGTACCGCTTGCGGCCTGTGGTTAAAGCCACTGCCAGCGTAGTGTCGAGCCTTTAGAGTCCCACACAGAGGGTTATTCGCCTTTGGGCAAAACAGAGTAGAGGTCGCATGGTTTTGCGACGGGGTTCGTCCACATCCGCACACTTGTGTACGTTTGGTGTCCGGGCAGTTATTACTAGCGGGATTTGGTTTAATCCAGATCCTAGTATTTGTTTTGGAATTGGTTTTGTCTCATTGTATTCATGTTCCTCGGAACACGGATGCAGGTGTGTATGCACAGTAGACAGAGGCAGAGGCAGAGGTTTCTCATTAGGGTTGTTGACCGTTGACTTTTTCCAAACCCTAATGAAAATGAGAAATATGATTAATGATATTAATTAAAGATAATTGTGCCATGGTTAGGTTGACCATTTGACTTATGTTGACAATTTGACCATCATCATTTCACATGGAAGATGCTTTTTGATTCTTGCAAAATTCATTTAATGTGAAATGATAATGGTCATTCCAAATGAACCATCGCAATTTCATTTTAATTATTATTATCAATTCATTATTCTCTCATATGAGAGTATGGTTGCAAAATGTAGCTCATTCTCTCTTGCTCTTTCTCTCTCATGTTTGGAGCTCTCCCTCTTCTTCTCAAAGCTTAAGTGTTCCATGTGTTGGAAATCATAAGCTCTTGAGACAAAACCATCAAGACTCATCTCTACTCTTTCTAGGGTTCTTTGTCTAGCAAACCAAGCACTCTAGTTACCTCTTGGTTGAGATAGGAGCTCAAGTTCGAGGCCCTCGGGTGGATCTATCTTCGGCAAAGAGAAGACGACGAGGAGGAGCCGTCTACGCAACTACAAGGAGCAAGCAAGACGGAGTACCACAACAAGAAGAGAAGGAGTTCAAGACCTAGGTATAACCATTCTATATAGTAGCAATAACTTGTAGTAAGTATGTTAGTTTTTGTTTAGCAAAGATCCTTCATGGTTGGTCCATTTTACCTTGTGAGAAAAATTTGATTTTTACCTATTCCGCCTCCCCGAAAGAACCGGGGTGGGTAACGTGGACCTAACAGTGGTATCAGAGCCCAGCTAAACAACAACTAACTGTTAGCAAAGTGTTTAGAACTTCAATCCGGAAAAAATCACAAAATTCATTTAAAATCATGCATTTTTTGCCGATTTTTAAAACTGCTCTAAAAATATTTCCACATACCTTAAAAATCGGTGCAGGGTTTTCTAGGAACAGGCAGCAAAAACGAGCCTACGACTCGATCAACTCGCCGCGGATCCGCAGCCGAGTTGACTCGGCAGCGACTCGGGTTTGCTGCAGTTTGGTGTTCTGTGATTTTTAAGATATTTTGTTTCTGCCCAGATTTTCCAGAGAACAATGTTATGTTTGGGGTAGTTACAAATTGGTATTTTGATCGAAGTTCTATAAACTTTAGCTATTTGGTTATATCTGTGATGTGATATATGCACTGAACGTCGACTAATCGCTATACGTCGATTAGTGGGGGTTGTGCATATCTGTGATCTGTAATGTTGTTGGATTGTGTATATGAACTTGTTGGATTATCACGGATGAATAGCCGGGGTTTGTAAGATGAGAGTTTCTTTATCTTTCATTTGATGTAATATGTAAATTGATGTAATATTATTTTTATGGCCGCATGTTCAGTTGATAAAACTGCACATTTGTATTACAATTTTCCTACCATTTTCATATTAAAAAAGGACTTTATTATAATATATTATACATATGAGGGTTTATGTGTAAAAGCACCATTTCCATGTGTTAATATATTTTAATTAGTATTTGGTAGGAAAATGTATGCAAATAAATCTATTGACCAAATTCTAGTAGAAATAAGCCTACTAAATATTATTTGAGATTATTGTGCAGAATTTTCCAAGTTGTTATGCAGAATTTATCAAACAAATCAATTTGTTGAAGAAAACTTGCCAAATTAAGAAGCAAAACTTGGAGACCAAGTCTGGAAGCAACCGAGAGAAGATTTCTGAATTCTAAAGGTGCCTAGGATTGCCACATGTCACAAGAAGCAAGCCCAAGAATTTTGATGAAGAGATCCTCACCATTGAGCGCGGATCCGCGGCCAAACCACCACTTGGGCCGCGGATCCGCCGCAATCTTAAGGAGTTGGAAGACAAGATTTTTTGGGGTGAATCAAAGCTATATTTTACCAAGTTTTCAACAAGAAGATTCTGGCTTTGCACTATAAAATGGCACCGAGAGCCTCTTGGAAAAGTTATCAAGCCGACGCGATCACGAAGCCCCAGATGCTCACGCATCCAAGCTGATCATCGACTGTTCGACTACCTCTTTAGGAAAGATCGAGAAGCAACTAGTTGTAATCATTTTCTATGGATTAAAAGTGTAGTTTGTTCAAGTCGATTAATAAAGGTAGTTATTTTATTTAATTGTTTTTTGCATTTTACATTATGTTTTCCTTCTCTGTCTTTTCATCTTCTTCTCCCAACATGCGCGAGTAATTCTCCGCTTGTTAGGGTTCATAGGATTAGGGTAGGCTAATGGACGATGAAAATAATTAAACCCTTTTTAAGTCCTATAAAGTTTAGGAACCTTATCAAAAGAATCATTAACATCCTAATCGGGCGCGCTAGCAATTCTTTGCTAGTTCCGACCGTGATTAAAGATTAGATTAATAATTGTTTTGGTAAAGGCTAGATATGAACGGAGTTCCGTGTCGAGATAAGGGTTAAGAGTGGGATTCTTTTTCCCTCCAGAAACCCTAATCTACACGCATCACCATCGTTCTAGTTCTAAATCTATTAATGGATAAAAATGGTAACTTTTAATTAATCGTCCATAACTACTAAATCCTAACGAACCCTACAAGCCTTCTTATTATATTATCTAAGTCTCTAAAATAATCTAGATCTATATTTTACATTCTTGTTTAACGTAGATCTAGAAACCATTCTATAAAATTCTTTATCCCTCCTCTCTTTCTCAACACATCTAAAGTAAAAGTAAAAGGTTCCACGTTTCCCAGAGGACGACCCGTACTCATCTCGGTCTAGCTATGCGCGACACCGTTCTGATTGCGGTTAACTACAAACAAACACTTTTCGAACCAATCAAATGGCGCCGTTGCCGGGGATACGTGCGTAATTTTTTATTTTTACTATTTATGCTGAATTCTTAGACGAGTCATATCATTATTAACACAAAACTGCAAATTGCATATTTAACGATTTGTGCGTGAATTTTTGCAAGGAGATCTGGAGTCACAGAATTAAGGAGAACAGGAACAAAGACATTTTTAGAGATCCAGAGGAGCACAGAAGGCTATACAAAAAATTCATCAAGTGATCCCTCTGCCACGCGGCGCAACCGTGGCAAAAGCACCCCTTCTGCGGCGGAATCACGGCAGGTTGGAGGAATTAGGGCTTCAATCTTCTCTGGTATCTTTCTTAACTCCTTCTCTCTCTCCCCAAATCCAATAAAATCTATTTTCTGCAGGATTCTTTGCAAAATTGCGCCGCTCAAAAATCTTTTTGCAAAAGTTTTGTGATTGGTTTTGTTTTGCATATTTAATACGGATTTCTAAGGGGCAAAGACCAAATCAAGATTAGGTGGGGATTTCATCACCCTTCCTAAGCCCCACAAACCACAAACCGAGCATATAGATCAACCCTTCATTAATTTAAAAAATATCTAGACCAGACTTTAAGGACTGTCGCGCTCAATAAGAACAGAGGAAGGTCGTGGGTAATCTATCGTTTATCCGCATTACTTTTGTAGTGCCTAGGCAAGTTTGACAAAGGCTAGTGGTTTTTAATTAGGCCCACGACGTGGTTCCTTCCCACTTACCTGGCACTTACCTGGCTATAAGGGTAGTACGGAGGCGGTAGAGGATTGATCCTGCGGCTTGTTCTTTGGAAGTCTAGGAGCGGTCTAGAGACTGGACCTAGGTGACCTTAGTTCTAGGGTTGCTTGTGCATCTTAGGGTGATTTGTCTTGAGTCCCACTTTTTCAAAAACAAGCCAAATTTAAAATCACACACACGCTGCCACTTGCACTAAACCCGCTTAGTGCATGCTCGGCTGGACACGGGATCCTAGTGCCCGTCTTGTCCGCGTTCCTGCTATCGACGCCGAAGTCGGTACTTCTTCATCTTCTTTTCCCCCACCACACACCACATCGACCGTGATGGACGGCACTCCATCTAATTATAATACCACGCTGCCACCGCCGGCAGGTGAGCAGAATCCACCGCGCATCTCTCTCCAAGAGAGATGCTATCCTATTCGTGGTCCTCTTCCTACTTGTCTATCTCTTCCACCACCTAATGGGGATAATTTTGAGATTAAACCCTACTACATCAATCTGCTGCCCAAATTTCACGGGCTTGAGTCGGAAGACGCGTACGTTTTCATCACCAAATTCGAAAACGTATGCGCAATGATGGGTACTTCACAATTGACTTTAGATGCTATGCGCTTACGTCTTCTCCCATTCACATTGTGCGACTTGGCAGAAAAATGGCTTTATAATACTGCCGCACACTCTATCACTAATTGGGATGAATTCGTCATAGCATTTCTTAAGAAGTTTTACCCAAATCATAAGACTGCCCACATTAGGAGCGAGATCAACCAGTTCACCCAGCTTTCCAATGAACCATTTTGGAAGTGCTTTGAACGTTTCAAGGATCTTCTTGTCCAATGCCCCCATCACGGAATACAAAGATGGGATTTACGTCGGATTATATATGAGGGCATTAATCCAGCGACAAAGCAGATGCTTGAAACAATGTGTCAATGCAATTTCATGTCTAAAGATGACGCTGAAGCGTGGAAATATCTGGAAGACCTTGCTGAACACACGTTGCAGTGGGAAAGCGTAAGACCACCTTCAACTAAAGGAGGTATTTACCAGCTCGATGTTTCTATCGCAGTAAAAGCTGAAATGGCAGCGATACAGAAGAAACTCGATGCTATTGAGAACAAATTTTCATCATTCTCCCTATATCAGGTCACGCTTCCTAAGACCGTTTGTGGTTGCTGTTCGGATCTTTCACACTTAACGGAAGAATGTCCTATGAATGCATCGTTTCAAGCTAATGCTGCTTTTCAGCAGCGACCTAGAAACGATCCTTATTCTTCCACATATAATCAAGGATGGAGGAATCATCCTAACTTTGCTTGGAATCAAAACCAACAAAGTAATTATCAAAGACCTCCTCCACAGCAACCACAACCACAGAATCGGCCCCCCTTTCAGTCACAGAATTTCCAAAATCCGGCCAACATTTCTACACCACAAGTGGCCGGTACTGACAACTCACTTGCACAAACTTTGGATATGTTCATGAAACAATCCATGCAATTTTCGGCTGAGATGAAGTCTTCTATTGATACCCTAACGAAAAACTCCTCCTCCCATGGTGAGAGTATTAAATCAATAGAAAACCAAATCGCACAGTTAAACGCCGCAATGAGTGCGAGAGAGAAAGGGAAACTCCCATCTCAACCCCTACCGAATCCTGGCCATTCACAAAGTCATAATATGAATGCCATTACTACGTTGAGATCGGGAAGAGTGCTGAATAACCGAGTGGATGAGCAATTTGATGATAGTGACACATTTGATACCCCTTCTTCTTTTTCTTCTTTCCCTAATTCGTCTAGTCTCCCACCTTCGTCCGAGCCTATTCTCCATTTTCCCCAAGGCTCAAACATTTCACCAAATCTATCTAAGTCGATTCCCACTCAAATTTTGGGATCAAATCTGTCGCCACAGTCTTCTCCACAAACGTTGGACCTAAAACTTATTGATCGAGCTCCATTTCCAAACCGATTAAGGGCCAACCGACCTAACCCGCAAATGGAGAAGATTGTGGAAATGTTTAAGCAAGTTAGCGTGAATATTCCTCTCCTAGATGCCTTCAACAAGTCCCATCTTATGCAAGAATCCTTAAAGACTTGTGCACTAGGAAGAGAAAAACTCAAGTGCCTAAAAAGGTTTTCATGACGAGTAATGTTAGCACAGCTTTTACCCAATAAATACCAAAGAAACGTAAGGACCCCGGCTGTCCTACAATCTCTATTTCTATTGGGGGTAAAAATATTAATCGTGCTTTACTCGATCTAGGCGCTAGCGTCAACTTGCTTCCTTATTCAGTTTATGAGCAGTTAGGAATTGGAGAGTTAAAACCCGCCCATTGTACTCTCCAAATGGCAGACCGATCTATCATCAAATCTCGGGGCGAACTAGAGGATGTGTTAATTAAAGTCGGGGAATTCATATTTCCCGTGGATTTTATTGTTTTAGATACACAACCTGTGGCAAACCCACGCAATCAAATCCCGGTGATACTTGGTCGACCCTTCCTAGCAACTTCTAACGCTGTAATTAATTGTCGTAACGGTTCTATGAACTTATCCTTCGGGAAAATGACAATTGAGCTTAATATTTACAAGCTAGGAAGTCAGCCATCAGAACCTTCTGCTCATTTGCTGGATGTTTGTTCCATCCACAAGATAGCTTCCGAAAGCTGCATGGATGAGGAGCTTTGCTTTGATGTTCTCGACAACATTAATGAGACATCGTTTGATCTTGCACCACTTTACAGTGAGGATATGTTCAATGAGTCCGGCCTTGAGATTGAACCCGTTGACTCGTTGCAAAAGTCTGCAGTACTTTCCGAATCAATATCTTATGCAAGTTTTGAACCTCTTCGGGAGTCCGAATATCATTCGCTTACCCCACCTTCTATTGTCTCTCCGTCAATTCTTGATCTCAAACCGCTACCTTCTCATCTTAAATATGCATATTTAGGAGAGAATGAGACTTTGCCAGTGATTATTTTCGCTTCTCTAGCCTTAGAGCAAGAGAATGCACTTTTGGCAGTGTTGAGATCGAATCGGGAAGCATTTGGTTGGACAATGGCTGACATCAAAGGGATTAGTCCCTTAATTGTTGAACATTACATACATCTGATGGATGAAGCCAAACCAACCCGAGACCCACAAAGACGGTTAATCCCGTTATGAAGGAGGCGGTAAAGAAAGAAATCGTCAAGTGCCTTGATAGTGGAATAATTTACCCCATATCTGATAGTCAATGGGTAAGTCCAATTCATGTGGTCCATAAAAAGTCTGGCATCACGGTCATCACTAACAAGGATAATGAGTTAATCCAAACACGCACCCAAACTGGGTGGCGCGTATGTATCGATTACAGGAAGCTCAATGCCGCGACGAGGAAAGATCACTTCCCTCTACCTTTCATTGACCAGATGTTGGAACGATTAGCGGGACACGAATACTACTGTTTCTTGGACGGATACTCTGGTTATAACCAGGTCCCCATCGTCGAAAAGGATCAAGATAAAACCACTTTTACTTGTCCTTTCGAAACTTTTGCTTATAGACGCATGCCCTTTGGGTTATGCAACGCTCCCGCTACATTTCAGCGGTGCATGATGGGGATATTTTCAGATATGGCATAAAATTTTCTAGAAATTTTTATGGACGATTTCTCCATTTTTGGGGACTCCTTTGAGGACTGCCTTCGTAATCTTGACGCGGTTCTTACCCGCTGTAAGGATAAGAACTTGACTTTGAATTGGGAAAAATGCCATTTTATGGTCCAAGAAGGTATTGTACTTAGACATATAATTTCATGAAAAGGCATTGAGGTTGACAGAGCTAAAATAGATGTCATTCATAACCTCCCTCGTCCCAACTGCGTCAAAGATATACGATCCTTCCTTGGCCATGCAGGATTTTATAGGAGATTTATTAAGGACTTTAGCAAAATTGCTAGACCCTTAACCCTTCTATTGGCCAAGGACACTACATTTCACTTCGATTCGGATTGTGAGGCTGCTTTCGAATCGCTTAAAGAATCACTCACTACAGCCCCCGTTCTATCATCTCCGGATTGGAACCACCCGTTCGAGCTTATGTGTGACGCATCAGATTTTGCTATTGGTGCTGTCTTGGGACAACATATTGATAAGATGCCACATGTAATTTACTATGCAAGTAGGACCTTTAATGATGCACAAATAAATTACACAACTACCGAGAAAGAACTCTTGGCAGTTGTATTTGCATTAGAGAAATTCAGGCCCTACTTGATTGGCTCGCCTATTGTGGTTTACACAGATCACTCCGCCCTACGACATCTTTTATCGAAGAAGGATGCGAAGGCCAAGCTAATACGTTGGATCCTATTGTTACAAGAATTTGATCTTGTCATCAAAGACAAGAGTGGATGTGAAAACGTTGTAGCCGACCATCTTTCACGCATCACTTCTTCGCCAACTGTGACCGTGCCGATAAATGACTCATTTCCCGACGAACAGCTCCTGAATGTATCCTACGAACCTTGGTTCGTGGATATCGTGAACTATCTTGCGACGGGACTTATACCTAGCGATTGGTCGAAACAAGAAAAACTTCGATTTTTATCCCAAGTAAAATATTTTTACTGGGATGAACCATATCTATTCAAGTATTGTTCCGATCAAATCATTCGCAGGTGTGTCCCTAACGATGAATTCAAGAGTGTGTTATCATTTTGTCACGATCAGGCATGCGGCGGTCACTTTGGACCTCGAAAAACGGCGTAGAAAGTTTTGCAATGTGGCTTTTATTGGCCAACATTATTTAAAGAAGCATTTGAACATTGCAAAACTTATCCGCGATGTCAGCATTTGGGTCGGATTTCACGAAGGAATGAGATGCCGCTCCAACCTATATTGGTTGTGGAAATATTTGATGTTTGGGATATTGATTTTATGGGCCCTTTTCCCAACCCCTTTGGGAATTTATATATCTTATTAGCGGTTGATTATGTCTCGAAGTGGGTGGAAGCTATACCGTGTCGCACTAATGACAACAAAGTTGTCATTAAGTTCCTTAAAGAAAATATCTTTTCGCGATTCGGACACCTTCGCGCTATCATTAGCGACAACGGGACACATTTCTGCAATAGGTCTTTCGAGGCCTTGATACGGAAATATTCAATCACTCACAAGCTTTCTACGCCCTATCACCCCCAAACAAGCGGGCAGGCTGAGATCTCAAATAAGCAGATCAAACAGATTTTGGAGAAGACGGTTTCGAAAAACCGTAAAGATTGGTCAACCAAATTGACGGATGCTCTTTGGGCATTCCGCACCGCTTATAAGACCGATCTTGGTATGTCTCCATACCGCCTTGTGTTTGGGAAGGCATGCCACCTCCCTGTCAAGATTGAACATAAGGCAATGTGGGCTATTAAAGAGCTTAATTTTGATCTTGATCATGCAGGCAGCTATCGGAAGCTGCAATTGAATGAGCTAAGCGAACTCCGCGATGAAGCTTACGATAATACGGTGATAGTAAAGAATAGGACTAAAGTGTTCCACGATAAAAATCTTTTTAGAAAAACCTTCACATCGGGGCAACAAGTCCTTCTTTACGATTCCCGTCTCCATCTTCATCCGGGTAAGCTTAAATCTCGTTGGAAAGGACCTTTTGTGGTGCGGTATGTACACCCGCACGGGGCAGTTGAAGTCGAAAATTTGAAAAACGGTTCGATTTTTAAAGTGAATGGGCATAGATTAAAACCGTATTTTTCTGCTGACCCCGCGGAGGAGCTCCTGTTTTTACAGGAGACGCTTTATCAAAACTAAAATTCCTCCACCTCACCTCCATGTTTTGATAACTTTTTCACATTTTAAGAATGGAGGTGAGTGAAAAATGATTTGATTGAATATCTGTGCGTGTCAAAAAATAAGTTTGGGGAAATTTTCCATTTAACTATTATTTTACCCCTTGTATCTCTCCCTTAGTATACAGGTCCATATTCTCAAAAGGCTACATCAGTGAGGACACTGCTGAAAACAGGTTTGGGGGGGAGGTTTGTATTCACTGAATTATCTTTGACACCGGGCATTAAAATTTTTTTATAACAAAAGAGTAGAAAGTGAAAAATTACATCCAAAAGATAGGAATAATTTAAGAAAACCAAGAAAATTAGAAGTTTTCTTAAACGAACTAGTAATAAGTAGTTATGAGCTGTTGTCCCAAGGGTTAATAAGATGAAGGAAGTCACTAATCTGAGGATAAAAATAAGTCTGAAAAATAGTTTCTATTCTGGAAGCCAAACATTTGAAAGTTGATACCCTACTATATGCACTTACACACGTCTTGAAACTCGGGATAGTAGAGGATACCTTGAAATGCTCTTGTCTAAAAGCCAAAGTATGAAGGAAATGAAAAAAAAAATGAAGAAAATATAAAAATGGTGAAAAGAAAAAAATGAACACTGGTTTTGTTATCGCCAAGGCAGCAATAAAAAAATATAGCGAGGGTGCCTCTTCACCTAGTGCCCTAAGGCCAACTGGTCTGGGAGTCACTGCTAAGCCTTAGGTGGTGCATGACGAGGAAAATATTATCACCTAATCAGCAAGCACATAAGTAATCGGTCGGTTAGTACCTCAAGAAGTATTAACGGTCGCATGAAAATGTGTGATCAAATCTTAATATTCATTAAATTAAAAAGTACTAAGGTAGATGGACAAGAGTATGATAGCTTGAATTGAATTCTCCGAGTGTAGGGATGTTCTTTACACACACGTAGGGTTATATGATCAATGTTTGGATGAAAGGTAGGAATGAAGAATAAAGACGATGTTTTATTGAGGGATGATGTGATTTCTAACATTTTTTTTCATGACTATTAAGATAGGGCTCATGACAACTGAAAAGCTAGTATAGTTGGAAACTCTTCTTTTCAAGGCCTTTCTTTTATGGTTCTTATCTTTATATGTAAATTGCACCATCTTTCTTTTGTTATAGGATTTTGTGGGTGTAATCCGCTGAAAACCCTCAGGAGACAACACTCCTCCTACTAGGGACACCTAGAGGTTTAACGGCTTGTTGCACGTGCTCAGTGCAATCGTGTTGCCTACGAAAGTGTGCTTAGTTTTCTCCTTTCTCCTCTTAAATAAACTAGTTTGCTCGGGACGATCAAAGATAAGTTTGGGGGTATTTGTCCAGTTGATAAAACTGCACATTTGTATTACAATTTTCCTACCATTTTCATATTAAAAAAGGACTTTATTATAATATATTATACATATGAGGGTTTATGTGTAAAAGCACCATTTTCCATGTGTTAATATATTTTAGTTAGTATTTGGTAGGAAAATGTATGCAAATAAATCTATTGACCAAATCCTAGTAGAAATAAGCCTACTAAATATTATTTGAGATTATTGTGCAGAATTTTCCAAGTTGTTATGCAGAATTTATCAAACAAATCAATTTGTTGAAGAAAACTTGCCAAATTAAGAAGCAAAACTTGGAGACCAAGTCTGGAAGCAACCGAGAGAAGATTTCTGAATTCTAAAGGTGCCTAAGATTGCCACATGTCACAAGAAGCAAGCCCAAGAATTTTGATGCCAAACCACCACTTGGGCCGCGGATCCGCCGCAATCTTAAGGAGTTGGAAGACAAGATTTTTTGGGGTGAATCAAAGCTATATTTTACCAAGTTTTCAACAAGAAGATTCTGGCTTTGCACTATGAAATGGCACCGAGAGCCTCTTGGAAAAGTTATCAAGCCGACGCGATCACGAAGCCCCAGACGCTCACGCATCCAGGCCGATCATCGACTGTTCGACTACCTCCTTAGGAAAGATCGAGAAGCAACTAGTTGTAATCATTTTCTATGGATTAAAAGTGTAGTTTGTTCAAGTCGATTAATAAAGGTAGTTATTTATTTAATTGTTTTTTGCATTTTACATTATGTTTTCCTTCTCTGTCTTTTCATCTTCTTCTCCCAACATGCGCGAGTAATTCTCCGCTTGTTAGGGTTCGTAGGATTAAGGTAGGCTAATGGACGATGAAAATAATTAAACCCTTTTTAAGTCCTATAAAGTTTAGGAACTTTATCAAAAGAATCATTAACATCCTAATAGGGCGCGCTAGCAATTCTTTGCTAGTTCCGACCGCGATTAAAGATTAGATTAATGATTGTTTTGGTAAAGGCTAGATATGAACGGAGTTCCGTGTCGAGATAAGGGTTAAGAGTGGGATTCTTTTTCCCTCCAGAAACCCTAATCTACACGCATCACCGTCGTTCTAGTTCTAAATCTATTAATGGATAAAAAGGGTAACTTTTAATTAATCGTCCATAACTACTAAATCCTAACGAACCCTACAAGCCTTCTTATTATATTATCTAAGTCTCTAAAATAATCTAGATCTATATTTTACATTCTTGTTTAACGTAGATCTAGAAACCATTCTATAAATTCTTTATCCCTCCTCTCTTTCTCAACACATCTAAAGTAAAAGTAAAAGGTTCCACATTTCCCAGAGGACGACCCGTACTCATCTCGGTCTAGCTACGCGCGACACCGTTCTGATTGCGGTTAACTACAAACAAACACTTTTCGAACCAATCACCGCACATCCGGGATGAGGTTGTAGCTACCATTGAATATTATTTCTTTTTACTGTTTTTGCTCCTAGGATAGACCTAAGGTGGGGTGCATAAACTACCGGGTACTTTGAAGTGCCGAGTGGCCTACTCACGTTGTTGAGGGAGGTTGCTTCACTTCGGGTACTTGGCGGGTAGTTTGCCGCACCCGTAGGGGTCTAGGGTGGGGTTTGGCTATTCATCACGACCGTGTAATCCGTCTTTCGTTGCAGGCTCGAACGAAACGCGGATTCCTATCATATCCAATGTGTTCATTGTTTACCCCAATCAGAGCAAAGCAAACAGTGCTTATTTGTTTACAAATGTGTTCATTTGTTTACCCCAATCAGAGCAAAACTCTGTTCAAATTCCAAGGCGGGAGATGAAGCAATGCTTCATCTTCCCCTAATCGGAGCAAAGCTTTGCTTTGAAAATTTAAACTTTAATAAATGAAGCAACGCTTCAGATTCTTTGCGTTGCGCGCAACGCGTCACGTGTCAAAAGCTGATACATCAGCGCAGCGCCCGAGGCAGCGCACCCAATCAGAGCAAAGCTCTATTTAAAACAAAATTAAAGGAAGCAACGCTTCAGGTGCGCAAGCGCTGCGCGACGCGTGTCTGCGCAGTTGCGCAGGCACAGCTGCGCAAGCGCTGCGTTGCAAGCGCTGCGCTGCACGACGCGTGTCTGCGCAGTTGCGCAAGCACAGCCGTGCAAGCACAGCCGTGCAAGCACAGCGCTGCGCGACACGTGTCTGCGCAGTTGCGCAAGCACAACTGCACAAGCGCTGCGCTGCGTGACACGTGTCAAGCGCTGGGGCGTTTACTCCAAACAGAATTAAAATTCTAATAAGATCTTTCTGTTCTTGTTAAAACAAGAAGATTTTCTTCTGTAAAACAGAAGCCCTTAGATCAAAGATCCAACGGTGGGGAAAATTCCCCAAATCACTCAGAGAAAGATCTTTTTAACAAATTTAACTAATTTATGGGCACTATAAAAAGGACCCTAGACCTCAATTCAAAGGCATCAACATTTTGTGAGAAATCAAATAGAGAGAACTCTGAAGAATTGGAGAGAATTCTTCAAGAACAAAAAAGGTAAAAACCTTTAGAAAAAGAGAAAATTCTCTTATGAACTGATCATTGATCTGAGAACAAGATCAAGGATCTCTAATGAAAGGAAAAATAAATAATAATAAGTGCTTTGCACTTTTCTATGAACCATTGGTTCCCTGAGATAAGAAAAATAAGAAGAACTTGTTTTCTTTGATATAAATTAGATCAAGAAAACAAACAGTGCTTTGCACTTCTTTTATGAACCACTGGTTCTTTAAAAAACAAGAAAAAACTTGTTTTCTTTGATCTAAAATTGATCCAAAAGAATAAGAACAGTGCCCGGCACTTGCCAAAACTGCACTATTGCGCAAGCCGCCAGGAAGCGCCACGTGTCAGCAGTGCAACAGCGCAGCGCACTGACGCAGCGCACTGCGCTGTTGCGCTTGCGCTCACCAGAGAGTGACACGCGTCATCTCCACGAGCGCTTGCGCTCGTTAATTGGCGCAAAACGCCTGATAAGCCACGTGGGGCACTGTCAGAGTATTTAATGCTCTGCATTATTAAGAAAAGGGACAGAGCCCAATTAAAAGGCCTAACAGGCCTAATCAAAAATACTATGAATTTTTAAAAAAAAGGGGGCAGAGCCCAACCAAAATAAAGAAAAATAATACAGTAAATGGGCAAGGGCCTAGCACAGGTCCAATAGGCCAAAGACAAAAGAATCTTGAAACTGGACTTAGCCCAGTCATGGCCATAAGTCCTCAAATTAAATTGACTGAGCACGGCTGCTCCCTAAATCAATTTATATCCGGTTCGAGGGTACATCTCCGAACTCCTCTGACACTTATCGTTGTAGTCCCTCAACGATGTCAGAGAGGTGACGGGTCCTGACGACTACACATCAATATGGACCGAAACGTCCTCTAACTAATGCTGGACCGAAACGTTCTTAAACTAATGTTGGACCGAAACGTCCTTAAACTAATGATGGACCGAAACGTCCCTAAACTGGCAATGGATCACCACGTCCCTAAACTGGAACATGGACCACCACGTCCCTAAACTGGAACATGGACCACTATGTCCCTAAACTGGAACAATAGAGCCCCCAAATGCTCTTTTGTCGGATCCAAACGATCCCGTTAAGTTGATCTTAGTCTCAAATCAGACTAACGTATCCTTAACAAACGTTTAAGTCGATCTTAGCCTAAATATGGCTAACGTATCCTTAAACCAAAACACCAAACCTAAATCTAAGTAAATACGGATTTGGACTAATCCACGTCCTACGGGCGACGATATCGCTTAGTCTCCGTATACAATCCACGGGCAACCAAAAAAAAAACAAACATACACGACACGAAGTGAAACTCTGGAGAAGGAGAAAGTTGTTACCGCGATGCGGTAGCGTAATTAACTGCAGGGGCTTGCGCCTGCAGGGAAGAGCGTCCCCACAATCAAAAACCCCTCAAGCAAGGGGGAATCTGATGAAGTCTGCTACATCGGCCGCATCTGTCTAAACCTCCGATACACGGTGCCATAAATCAACATGGCATCTTCGGAGAGGTAGACGGATAAAACCAAATAGCATCTGCCCCGAATCTCAGGCAAGACGTCCTCGCGTCGTCGGCCGCTATTCGGAGGGGAACATATTCTGGCACGCCCGGTGAGACCTTTTCCTCTTTCCACTCCACACTTCGTGTGTCGTCTTCGCGAATGAATCGCGGTTTGTTAATGGTTGCCTTTGGATTTCAAGTTTACTAAGATTTGGTCTCTTGCTTGGCGCAAAAAGAAATCAAGCATCGATGGCCTCTACCTGTTCGAAGTGCTCTAACTGCAGCTGCAGCTCGCGTCCGGCCTCAACTAGGGGCATAACCTACGGGCCCCAAGCGGCCTCTTTGTTCACCATGCCCGTGGAGCAGATTACTCAAGCCACCACGGGGTTGTTTTTCGGAACTATGCTTCCGCCAACAAGCTTTAGCACCCCCATGCCTGTACAAGAAGCTCCTAAGAAGTGGGTCTTCGATCAACTTTCAGTTACTGCGACCCCTCTCAACGGGTCGCCCAACGCCAATGCCTCGGTCTTCTCCAGACTGGGCCAAAACTCCTGCGGGCTCACAATGAAGCTTGCAGTCCCAGAAAAGGTTATTCCAAAAAGGGTAGCCAAACCTGCTCCTGAAGTCGTCAAGGCGGCTTCTCCTGCTAAGAGATCAGTCTTTACAAGATTGATCATCCCAATTCCCACTCCTGCTTTTGCTGCTCAAAAGATATCAGTCTTCAATAGGCTGACGCCGGCAACAGCCTCACACCTGAACAGGGGGCAAGAAGAAGTTGTCTCTGTCTCTGAACCAATACCGACGACTCGTCGCGCCCGCAGACGCCACTAGCGCCGGGTAAGAAAGACCGGGGGCAACTCCCCTTCTGGGATGACTCCGCCAGCTCCAACGGTGGAAGTCAACGTTGCTGTTCCAACCGGGAACAGCTTCGAGCTACTGAACAAAGTACGCAGAAACTCGCCAACTGCGGTGCTCAAAAGATCTCCTCCATCATTAGAGACTGTCGTGGAAACAAAAAAGTCGGAGCAGTCTCCTTAATCGCTGTCCTCCAGGATCTATAAGACATGGCGACGAGTCCGAGAATCTGTCATTGATCCTAACCCCTATCGCCAACAGAAGAAGTCGAAAGGTTGGCAAGAAGAAAATCCCCCAGTCAAGCAACGAAACGTGACGACCGCTTGGGTGCCCAAAGCAACGGCCCCCTCAACTTCTACGGCCCATAAAAGAAGAAGGCCGGAGAAAGTGCCAATGCCGACGACGAATATCAAAGGTGGTGAACCCAAACGCCCTAAGTCAGGGGGAATTAGAGTTTATACCGTCTACGTGGCATCTGGTAAAGAGGACAGTCGCATATCTACGGGTCATCGACCGCTTACGCTATCAGTGACCAAAGCGCAGGAGCAGCAGGAGCAGCTCCAAGAGATGATGAACGCTATGGCCGCACTTACTGGGCCAAAAGAAAACCCTGAAACGTCCTCGGATGAACGCCAAGAGAAAGAAATCGACGCCGAATTCCTTCGTCGAATATTGGAAAAGAAGGACAAAGAGGCTGCTGAACAAGCAGCCAACATACAGCGTATGGGCCTCCTGTTCCAAGACATGGTGGGGATGATGATCCAACAAGATCCTCCGGCCGAAGATCCCCCGATCGTCCTTGGAGACGATAGGGGAGAGACATCAAATCCTCCGCCAGCTCTGTCGACGGCTAAGGAGAATACAATCTCCAAAGCTGATTTGGACGAGTATATAGCCCAACAAATACAGGTTCATCATGCGGCTGAAGCAGCTGGCCAGGTTGTAAAAACGGGGCGGCCATATCCAAGTTGGTACGATCAAATCAAGTATCCGCCCGGTTACACAATTCCTAAGTTTCATGTCTACAAAGGGACGGCCAATCCTCACCAGCATGTCGCCCAGTTCAGGGCACTCTGCGGCAACACCGGCGGTGATGACAAGCTTTTGCTTCACCAGTTTGTTGGAAGTTTATCAGATACGGCGTTCGAGTGGTACTCTGAGCTCCCGAACGACTCTATCAAAACCTTCGCGGAGATGGAGCTGTTGTTTACTCAGCGTTTTGCAAGCGCCAGTGAACGCACCCCGATGACAGCACTGATTAACGCCAGGGTAAAGCCAGTCGAGACATGGGTTCAATATGCTATACGGTGGCGGAACTTATGGTTGAAGTGCGAGCAGCGCATTGAAGAAGCTCCCGCGGTGGGTATGTTCATGGGAACCCTTGATCCGCAAGCAACCATCTCACAATTTATGATGTTTTTCAAGCCGACTACCTTCCAGGCTTTGATTGACAAGCTAGCGCAAATGGATCAGATGGGCCATAAACCCCCTCTTCCAAAAACGGACTCCCGAAATGACAAGGGGAAGGGAAAAGCGATCATTGTCGCTAATGCTCAACAACAAACGAGCAACTCGAAGCCGGTTGTTCATAAAAATAATACGCGCCCGTACGTAGCCCTTGAGGAGAGGCTAGGACGTTCTTACTCGTTTCCCCGAGATAAAACGAGAAGGCTATTCGAGATGGCGTTGCGCAACCGACTCATAAGTCTGCCGGATCCAAAACGCCCGTCGCAACCAAATGATGTTAATGATCCCAACTACTGTCCTTATCATCAAGTACTGGGCCATCCGATCGAAGATTGCTACGTTTTCAAAAATTGGCTTGAAAACCAGTACCGACAGGGCAAATTCGCGTTATCTGACAAATGGAAGGTGAATCCCCCGCAGCCCCACACCTCTAAGGGGACGAATACGCCGGGGGAAACATGCTCCGTCGTTGAAGAAGCTCCTTGGGAGGTTGTATTATCAGCCAAGACAAAGAGGATGCTAAACGATATTCAGACATATCCAGCGATTAGGTGGAAGAATCCGTTGGAACCGCAGGTCATTGAAAGGATGTTGAAGCCACGTCCAACTCCAAAGACCTATGGTGGTGGCTCAAGCACTCGCAACCAGCCGTCAAAATCTTCGAAGAAGAAGAAAAAGAAATCAAAGAAGCCCGTGAAGCCTGGTGACAAGCGCACGGACTTGCAAAAACAAATTGACGCGCTGGAGGAATACAGCCAGAAGGCACGGACTCCCATTACATTCCAAGAGTTCCTCAATCATGTCTTTCAAGAGGAAGATGAGGGGGAAAGTTCATCTGATGAATCTGAAGAATATGTGGCAAGCTGTCATGTGATTTCCCATTCGTTCATGGACGATGAAGAGACTCCTTGCACTGAAAAGCTGGGGGTAGATTCTGAACCAAAAATTCTGGGGCCATCGGATGAAGTAATTGACGCATTCCTTAACGAAGCTCGATTGAAAAGTAAAGCTGATCGAGAACGCGAGGCGGTCATATTTGAAAGGGCCAAACGCCAGCGACTGTATGAAAGAGCTGAGACGCTCCCGCCGGAGCAAAATACTTCCACTACCGACAAAAGAAAATTCAAGATGAAGAAAAGGTTTGCTAAGGCCATGTCAATGGGCATGAAGCTACCATCCTCCGAAGGAAAAATTACTGGTAAAATGGAAATGCACCCCTCCTATTGCTTATATCATCAGAAGGTTTCATACCCCACTCAAGAGTGCAAAGCTTTCGATAGATGGTGGCAAGGATACGTTGCTCATCGACAACATTTTAAGCGGGAGAAACGTAAAACTCGTCGAGAGCAGAAAAATATGACCGAAGGGTTAAATAAAGCTACCGTCGATTGTCGCATGGTTAATGCCGGGGGATCACAGGTGCCTACATTCGGGAGTGATTCTGATGAGGAGATGGAGGTTGGCCCTCTCTTTAGAGAGTCCACCTCGGGAAAAGAAGAAGAGCCGAAGGTTTGCGAAAATATCCGGATACGTAATCGCACGCTTCCCGAAAAGAATCTTGGACCCTCAAACAGAAAAGATAAAGGGAAAGAAAAGGTCTCTGGAGATATCGTCTTAGATGACCAAGTTCTGGGGGAGCTAAGCGCCAAGGACCCGGCGAAGAAAAATAAGGTGGATTACAACGTCTTAGCGCATCTGAGGAAGCTACCTTCACAGCTCAGCATTCTTGACGCCCTTTTGCTATCAAAGGAGGCGAGAGATTCGTTAATTAAGGCATTACAAGATCCGGAACGATTCCAAGCTTTCCTGGCTGAAGAAAAGATGAAGGATGAATTGGAGGAAGTGCACACTACCGATGTCGCTTTTGGTGATGAAGACCTTCTCCTTGGGACGTGCGAACACAATCGCCCCCTCTACGTCTCAGGATACTATCACGATATAAAAATAGCCAAAATCCTGATCGATAATGGATCCTCCGTTAATCTCCTCAATGTGCGGGTGTTAAAAGAAATCTGCATGAGCGTCCAGTACCTTGCTCGGGACAAGATCACCATCTCCGGGTTCGACTCCCAGTCATCAAGAACTCTCGGGTCTGTGATACTGACGCTACGCTTTGGGCTACTCGTCATGGACATTAAGTTCTACGTCATAGATGCCAAGACATGCTACAATGCTCTGCTTGGCCGACCATGGTTACACGAGTACAACGTCATCCCTTCTACACAACATCAGTGTATGAAATACGCTAAGGATGGTCTCGAGTATACCGTGGCGGGAGAACTGAATCCGTTTTCCGTGAACGAAGTTCGCAAATATGAAGATGCCAAGTACTTCTTACCGGATTTCGAAGACAGGGAAAGGTGTCACAAGCCGGAAAACAAAGCTAACGCCACCATCCCTGTCTTCGGCAGTGATACTGAGGAGGAAGAGGAGATAGCTTATTCAGGTCCGCCCCAACATAACAAGCCAGGGCTATCTACTCCTACGTTAATCTTTGGTAGCGACTCGGAAGATGAAGTCCATGCTGTATTCCCTGCTGGACCTTCAATACAAACGTCCACTGACGAAGAGCAAAGTCTACAAGTCGCCATGGTGCCGCTTAAACACTGTAAGGAACTGGATGCGCTTGATATCTACAGTGTAGAAGAGCTGCGAACGTTCTATATCCCTCCCAGGAGAGAAAGCGAAAAAGCAATTCTATTCTACTGCTCTGAAGAAACCAAAGTGGAGAAAGAAATCTGGCATGGCGCAGATCCTACGCTCGACAGGCTTCAGCCTATCCGTCTTCCCAGATATTATACGGAAGGTTTGAAAAAGCTGCTGAAACGCCATGGGATATCCTTCAAGAAGACCGTTCGAAAAGCCAAGTTCTATGACAAAGTCTGGAACGTTCCCGGGACTCAACGCAAACTGCCTAATGGGAGAATGGAGACAAAAGGACTTGGATACATCCGGTCAAAGAAACGAGAGCTACTAAACAGCTGCTATGTCATGTATGACTTCGATGAAGAAGCGGATGCTCAATGGGAGGACGCTAATCCTGAGCCAGTGAAAGTTCCAGATGCAAAAGAGCCCAGTCCGTCGTTCGAAGAACAAATGGACAAGCTTATAAAGGAAGCGGGTCAAAAAGTCCGGGACGATCATAACCGTGAAATGGTCATCTACGAGAAAGCTAAAACGCAACCCCTTCTCCAACAGACCGTGAAAGATGAAAATGCCGCTCCTTGTCAACCTGTTATAAAGAAGGGCCGAAGCAGAGGCAGAAACAAGTCGAAACGTGAAAAAGGCTCTCAACAGCAACGAAGCGGGGCTAAAAGGCCACGCAAGCGGGAACCAAGAGGTTCCGATCTATCCCTCATGAGAAAAATGGGTCGAGCATACTCTTTTCCTCGGGACAAGACGAAGAAAATACTTGACCTCACTTTAAAACATCAGATGCTTACACTTCCGGAGTCTAAACACCCCGAACAAGCAGGCGAAGTCTCTCACCCGGACTATTGCTCTTATCACCGAGTGGTAGGGCATCCCCTCGAAGACTGCTTCACCTTCAAAAATTGGGTTGAAGATCAGTACCAGCTTGGCAAGTTCGCTCTGTCCGACAATTAGAGGGTAGCGCCGCCACAGAAGCATGAACCCAAGGCCACGGAAGAAGAACCATTTCCACATTGGGATTGGAAGCGAATTCGTACTTGTCACGTGATAACGATATCAAAAGAAGAGCCCGAGAACATGGATGACCTTCCCTGGTGCTTCGAAAACAGCAACGAAGAGGTAATCTCAGAATTCCCACCAGCGCTAAAAGAGCTGGAAGATGGAATCCATACCACTGCAGATAACCTTAAGAAAATTGAGTTGGGAAAGGCGAATGACCCGCGACCGACATTCATCAGCGAGCTGCTATCTGAAGAAAGGGTGGCTGCGTTAAAGGACGTGCTTCTACAGCATAAAGATTGCTTCGCGTGGAACTATTCCGAAATGCCGGGACTAGATCCAGAAATTGCTGTGCACATATTGGCGATATCTCCGGACGTCAAGCCGGTCAAACAGGCGCCGAGAAGAATGCGGCTCGAGCTTGAGATGAGCATCAACACCGAGGTCAAGAAGTTAATCGACTCTGGCTTTATCCAGGAGGTTCAATATCCTAAATGGATCGCTGACATCGTCCTGGTGATGAAGAAAAACGGGACAGTGCGCATATGCGTGGACTTTCGGGATCTCAACAAAGCCTGCCCGAAGGATGATTTCCCGGTGCCAGTCACCGAACTGATGATAGACAATACGTCCACTCATGAGGTTTTCTCCTTCATGGATGGTTCATCAGGGTATAATCAGATAAAGATGCATCCCGAAGACCAGAAGCATACCGCTTTCCGGACCCCTTTGGGAATATTTTGTTACAAGGTGATGCCCTTCGGTCTAAAGAACGCCGGCGCCACCTATCAGAGGGCCATGACGAAGATCTTCGATGAACTTATACATGAAATCGTCGAATGTTATATCGACGACCTCGTGGTCAAGAGCAAATCATACGAGGAACATCTCGAGCATCTAAAGACTGTATTTCGACGCCTTCGACAATACAACTTGAAGATAAACCCTCTTAAGTGTGCGTTCGGGGTTTCCTCGGGTAAATTCCTGGGATTCATCGTCCGACACTGAGGTATTGAAATAGATCCGTCAAAGATCAAAGCGATCATGGAAATGCCTCCGCCGAGAACTCTCAAACAGTTGCGGTCTCTCCAAGGGAAGCTCGCATACATACGGCGATTTATAGCCAATCTTTCAGGCAAGTGTCGTCCCTACAGCCACCTGATGAAGAAGGGAACCCCGTTCTTGTGGGACCAAAAATGCCAAAGCGCACTAGACGAGATCAAGCAATACCTGCAGAACCCGCCGGTGTTGGCTGCTCCGGTCAAGGGAAAGCTCCTCATTCTTTATACAACCGCTCTCGAAGGCTCCTTAGGCGCATTATGGGCATAAGAGAATGATCAAGGGAAGGAGAGAGCTCTCTATTACTTAAGCCGAGTGTTTCCTGATTTAAAATCAGGAAAGCCTACGGAAGAAGCATCATGTGCTAGCACGTGACCAGCAGTCACGTGTTGGCACGTGACAATTAAAAGCAGCGGCAAAGGCAGATTCGCTCCCTGACTAAACCAAAGAAAAGGCTCCAGAAAGGGTCACGTGCTCACACGTAACCAGGGGTCACTTGTCGGCACGTGACGACTGAACAACGGCTAGAAGAAAAAGCGCAGAAAGCAGAAGAAAACTCGTTCCAAGGGGTCACGTGTCTACACGTGACCAGGGGTCACGTGGCCACACGTGACCGGCTTTCAAAGCCTATCTATTTAACAGAATTAAATTCTGAACAGCATTCAAATCTTCCCAAAGGAGAATGATTATTTGGAATCGATTGAATTAAAGATTTAAAGGTGATTAAATATCACCTATTTATGGAAAATCTTGAACTTGGAAAGATTTCCCCTTAAAATCTAACCGAAATAACAAAGGAATATCTTTGGATTTAAAATCCAATGGTGAATAAAATTCACCTAATAATCCAAAGGTCCAAATGAATGATGAATGCAAATCAAATCTCTAACGAATGCAAATCAAATCCCTCAACGAATGATTCACTAAAACTGATTGATTCTGCTCCTTCTCCTATAAATAGGAGCCAAGAGATATACAGAGGGGAGACAGAGATATATATAGAGAGAAAAATAGAGCCTTGAGACTTTGGAGGAATTTAGATCTTCTGCAAAAGAAAACCTTAGGTAAGAAAGGAGAGGCTTTTAAAAAGAGAATTTAATTCTCAAAAGAGTTTAACTCTGATATTAAAAAGAAGAACTTAGTTCTCTCTTTAGCAGAGGATCTGCAAAGTGCACATCTCCCCATGAATTGAGAATTTAATTCTCATTGGGTTGAGATCCTGCCATGCAGATCCAAAGCATAGAGAGGGAATGGAAGTTTGAGAATTTAATTCTCATAGAATTATAGGAATTTAATTCCTTTGAAATAAAATTAGGGTTTAACCCTATGTTGTAGGAATTTAATTCCTTCGAAATGAACAGAACCAGGGTTTAACCCTAGTTAAGAACTTAATTCTGTCAAAATAACAGGAATTTAATTTCCTTAAGAAAGAAGAAATTAGGGTTTAACTCTATGATAGAATTCAGTTCCTACAGAAGAAAAGCCGGGATTTAACTCCATCTAAGAATATAATTCTTCAAAAAGAAAAGTGGGAATTTAATTCCTCTAAAGTTATAGCTGGGGTTTAACCCTATGAAGAATTTAATTCTTAAAAGATAAACAAACATGCAAAGAAGCAAGGTCACGTGTTACCACGTGACCCCTGAAAAGTTCCACAGAGAAGGGCTTTGAGGCAATGCCTCACGTGCCCCACGTGATCTTTAAAGCACGCAAAAGAAAAAGAAACAGAAAAGAGCTTTAGGGCGCCCTCACGTGTCGACACGTGACCCCTAATGAACATTCTAACAGATCAAAGCGTAAGCCCCCATCACGTGCCCACACGTGATGGCTTTCAGAATTAAAGGTGTTAAAACACTTATCTGTAGAACAAAATAAAGGGAAACAGGGCGCTATCACGTGCTACCACATGACCCCTTGGCTGAAGCTTTAACGAACAAGCACCAAAATTCCTATCACGTGACAGCACGTGATGCTCCAAAGTATTCAATACTTTTGGCAGAATAAAATGAATTGAGGGTGCTCTCACGTGCTACCACGTGACCCCTCTTGCCTTAGTGTTTAACACTAAAGTTGAAACCTCTATATCCAGTGTTCAACACTGATTGTCTTAGTGTTTAAACACTAATTTGGAAAACTCTATTTACAGTGTTTAACACTGACTTTCTTAGTGTTGAACACCAACCTGGAAAACCCTGTTTCCAGTGTTTAACATTGATCTGCCTTAGTGTTAAACACTAATTTGAAATCTCCACCGCCAGTGTTTAACACTGATTTGTTTTAGTGTATAAACACTAATTTGAAAGTCCTGTTGCTGGTGTTTAACACTAACTATCTTTTAGTGTTAAACACTAACTTGTCAATCTCATTCTCAGTGTTTAACACTGATTGATCTTTAGTGTTTAACACAAACTTTAGCCCCATTGGTTAAGTGTCTAGAAGCAAAACCTCTCCTCTAATGGACCAACAGAAGGCCAATATCCTAAACATGATTGGACTTAGCCCAAGCTGGCCATAAGTCCTCAATTCAAATTCAACTGGGCTAATGGGCTCATAACATAATTAATTGGTCTTGGTCCTAAACTGGGTCAAAGACTGTTTAATCTACCTTGGTTCAAGGGTACATCTCTTCACTCCTTTGATACTTGGCGTTGTAATTCTTCAACGTTTTCAAAGAGGTGGCGGGTCCCGATGACCATACATTGATACGGACTGTGGGGTCCTTAAACTCATGGACTATGAGGTCCTTAACCTTGACCGCAATGTCTTAAAACTAACATCGGACTGTGGGGTCCTTAAATCCACGGACTATGAGGTCCTTAACCTTGACCGTGATGTCTTAAAACTAATATCGGACTGTGGAGTCCTTAAACCCATGGACTATGACGTCCTTAACCTTGACCGTGATGTCTTAAAACTAACGCCGGACTGTAGAGTCCTTAAATCCATGGACTATAAGGTCCTTAACCTTGACCGTGATGTCTTAAAACTAACGCCGGACTGTGGAGTCCTTAAATCCACGGACTATGACGTCCTTAACCTTGACCGAGATGTCTTAAAACTAACTTTGGACTGTGGAGTCCTTAAATCCACGGACTATGACGTCCTTAACCTTGACCGCAACGTCTTAAAACTAACATTGGACCGCAATGTCCTTAAACTACCTATTGACCTCAATGTCACTAAACTAAACAACATGGCTCCCTTAATTGCTCTATTGTTGGATCTAAATGATCCCGTTAAGTCGATCTTAGTCTAAAAACCAGGTTAACGTATCCTTAACAAACGTTTAAGTTGATCTTAGTCCTCAATGAGGTTAACGTATCCTTAAATCTAAACCCCCAAACCCAAATCTAAGATAATACGGATTTGGACTAGTCCACGCCCTACGGGCGACGACATAACTCAGTCTCCGTATACAATCCACGGGCAACTAAACACAAAATAAACACACACAACACGAAGTGACCATCTGGAGAAGGAGAAAGTGGTTACCGCGATGCGGTAGCGTAATTAACTGCAGGGGCTTGCGCCTGCAGGGAAGAGCGTCCCCACAATCAAAAACCCCTCAAGCGAGGGGGAATCTGACGAAGTCTGCTACATCGGACGCATCCGTTTAAACCTTCGATGCACGGTGCCATAAATCAACTTGGCATCTTCGGAGGACGGATAGCACCAACTAGCATCTGCCCCGAATCTCAGGCGAGGCGTCCCCGTCGCGCCGTCTTTCGGAGGGGAACAGATTCTAGCACGCCCGGTGGGACCTTTTCCTCTTTCCACTCCACACTTTGTGTGTCGTGTTCGCGAACCAAACACGGTTCGCTAATGGTTGCCCTTGGGTTTCAAGGTACTAAGATTTGGCGTTTTGCTTATTGCAGAAAGCAAAGAATCAATGGCTTCCACTTGTGCGACATGCTCCAACTGCAATTGCAACCAGCGCTTCGCCTCGCCTAGAGGTATAGCCTACGGATCCCAAGCTACTTCGCTGTTCACAATGCCCGTGGAACAGGTCACTCGAGCCACCACAGGGTTGTTTTTTGGGACCATGCTCCCGCCAAAAGCTGCACCGCTCCTGTGCTGACAACGGAAGCTCCCAAGAAGTCGGTCTTTGATCGGCTTACCCCTACCGCGGCCCCTCTCAACGAGTCGCCCAACACCAGCGCCTCGGTCTTCTCCCGATTAGGCCAGAGCTCCTGTGGATCCGCGATGGGGCCTACGATCCTAGAGAAGGCTGCTCCTAAGAAAGTGGCCAGCCCTGCTCCTGAAGTCGTCAAGGCGTCTTCTCCTGCCAAAAAGTCGGTCTTTACGAGATTGACTGTTCCAGCTCCCGCTCCTGCTACCCAAAGGACATCAGTCTTTAACAGGCTGACACCTGCAGCGACCCCCCACCTACACAGGGGGAAAGATGAGGCTATCGCCATCACCGAGCCGATTCCATCAGCACGACACGCTCGACGTCGTTACTGGCGCCGAGTGAGGAAAGACGGAGGCAACTCCCCTCCTGGGCTAACTCCTCCAGCCCCGATGGCAGAAGTTAATGCTGCTGTTCCAACTGGGAACAGCTTCGAGATGCTAAATAAGGTGCGTAGGAATTCTCCTACCGCGGTGCTAAAGAGGTCTCCCCATCTGCTGAAAAGAGCTGTAGAAGTAAAGCCAGAACAGTCCCAATCTCCTCAACGGCTGTCCTCCCGAATCTATAAAGTTTGGCGGCAGACCCGAGACTCGGTGATCGATCCAAATTTCTCCTGCCAGCATAAGAAGCTGAAAATCCAACAGGAAGTCAGTCGCTAGGCTAAGCCACGAAAAGCTGTCTGGGTGCCCGCCTCAACGACCCCCTCAACTTCCACCGCTTATAAAAAGAGGAAGCCGGAGAGGATCCCCAGGCCTGCAACGAAAGCTAAAAGCGCTGAGCCCAGATGCCCTAAGGCTAGGGGCAGGATGGTCCACACTGTATACATGGCGTCAGGGAAAGAAGACAGCCGCGCGTCCACAGGTCATAAACCGCTTACACGGTTGGTCACCAAAGCCCAGGAGCAACAGCAAAAGCTCCAGGAAATGATGATCGTAATGGCCGCGCTTACTGGACCGAAAGAAAGCCCCGAGGCATCCTCGGATCAGCAACAAGAACAGGAGACCGACGCCGAGTTCCTCCGAAGGATACTGGAAAAGAAAGATAAAGAGGCTGCGGAACAAGCGGCCAATATAAAACAAATAGCCCACTTATTTCAAGACATGGTTGGGATGATGATTCAACAAGATCCTCCTGCTGAGGACCCTCCGATCATCCTTGAAGACGACAGGGGAGAAATGTCAAATCCGCCACCGGCTCTCTCAACAGCCAAGGAGGAGACAATCTCTAAGGCTGACTTGGACGACTATATAGCCCAGCAAATCCGGGTTCATCATGCGACTGAGGCAGCTGGTCAAGTCATAAAAACGGGGCGACCGTATCCGAGCTGGTACGACCAAATCAAATATCCGCCGAGTTATACAATACCAAAATTCCACGTGTATAAGGGGACCGGCAATCCCCACCAACATGTCGCCCAGTTCAGGGCCCTTTGCGGTAACACCGGCGGTGATTAAACTGTTGCTTCGCCAGTTCGTGGGCAGCTTATCAGAAACAGCGTTCGAATGGTATTCGGAACTCCCGAACGATTCTATCAAGACGTTCGCTGAAATGGAGTTGCTATTCACTCAGCGATTCGCAAGCGCCAGCGAACGCACTCCAATAACAACATTGATTAATGCCAGGGTGAAATCAGGCGAAACGTGGGTCCAGTATGCTATACGCTGGCGAAATTTGTGGTCGAAATGCGAGCAACGCATTGAGGAAGCGCCCGCGGTGGGCATGTTCGTGGGAACCCTAGACCCTCATGCAACTATCTCCCAGTTCATGATGTTCTTTAAGCCAACCATGTTCCAGGCTTTAATCGACAAGTTGGCTCAGATGGACCAGATGGGTCACAGACCGTCTCCCCCGAAGCCAGAGCCTCGGAGTGACAAGGGTAAAGAGAAGGCAACCTTCGTAGCGAATGCTCAACAGCAACCCAGTGCCTCAAAGCTGGCGGATCAGTTGGAAGAAAGACGGCGGTATTATAATGAGAAGATGAAGCGTCCTTACTCGTTCCCGCGGGACAAGACAAAACGGTTATTCGAGCTGGCGGTACGCAACAGGCTTATAAACTTGCCAAATCCGAGGCGACCGCCACAACCCACCGAGGTGAATAACCCCAATTATTGCCCTTACCATCAAACGGTAAGTCATCCGATTGAGGATTGCTTCGTTTTCAAAGGATGGATTGAATATCAATACCTCCAGGGGAAGTTTGCACTGTCCGAAAAGTGGAAGGTGAACCCGCCACAGCCGCATACTCCTAAGAAAGCAGATACACCGGGGGCAATCTGTTCCTTTATTGAAGAAGCTCCATGGGAGGTCGTGCTGTCAACTAAATCCAAAAGAATGCTGAGGGACCTTCATGCGTGCCCGGCGGTCGAATGGAAGAACCCGCTTGAACCTCAAATTATCGAAGGGATGTTGAAGCCGCACCCAACTATAAAGATCGGCGGTGATGGCCCAAGTACTCACACCCAACCGTCAAAATCTTCGAAGAAAAAGAAGAAGAAATCCAAGAAGCCTGTGAAGCCTGGAGACAAGCGCACGGATTTGCAGAAACAGATTGACGCACTGGAGGAGTACAATCAAAAGGCGCGGACTCCCGTCACACTGCAAGAGTTCCTCAACCACGTCTTTTAGGAGGAAGATGATGGAGAAAGCTCGTCGGATGAATCCGAGGGATATGTGGCGAGTTGTCATGTGATTTCCCACTTGTCTACGGACAATGAGAAAACTCCTGGCACTGAGAAACTGGGGGCACAGCCTGAGCCAGAACTTGTATGGCCAACAGATGAAATGATCGACGCCTTTCTAGACGAGATTCGTTTGAAGAGTAAAGCCGATCAGGAGCGTGAGATGGCTGCATCGGAAGGAGCCAAGCGCAGGCGACTAAACGAAAGAGTCGAAGCGCTCCCGCCAGATCAAAAGATATCCAATGCGAATAAAAACATATTCAAGACGAGGAAAAGGTTTGCCAAAGCCACGTCAATGGGGATGAAGCTACCACCCTCGGAGGAGAACACGTTCGATGGGGCGGAGAGGCACCCTAATTATTACTCATATCATCGGAAAATTTCCCACCCTACGGAGGAGTGCGACGCTTTCAGGATATGGTGGCAGGGATATGTTGCTCACCGGCAACATTTTAAGCGCATGAAACGCAAGACTCGTCTGGAACGAAGAAGTACGGCCGAAGGACACAAAAGAACTGCCGACAATTGTTACATGGTTAACGCCGGAGGGTCACAAGTTCTCACCTTTAGGAGCGACTCTGATGAAGAAATGGCTCTGGGCCCTCTCTTTAAAGAATCCGCTTTAGGGAAAGAGGAAGAACCAGAGGCCTGCGAAAACATTCAACTGCGCAATCGCACGCTCCCGGAAAAGAATCTCGGACCCGCAAATAGAAAAGATAAGGGAAAGGAGAAGGTCGCCGAGGATATCGCCTTAGATGACCAAGTCATGAAAGAGCTGACTGCCAAGGACCCTCCCAAGAAGGGTAAGGTGGACTACAACATCCTAACATCCTAGCGCACCTAAGGAAGCTACCTTCTCAGCTCAGCATTCTCGACGCCCTCCTATTATCAAAAGAAGCGAGAAATTCATTAATCAAGGCGTTACAAGAACCTGAGCAATTCCAAGCCTTCCTCGCCGCAGAAAGGAGGAAGGATGAACTGGAAGAAGTGCACACGGCCGACATCACTTTCGGTGACGAAGACCTTCTCCTTGGGACGTGCGACCACAACCGTCTCCTATACGTCTCCGGATATTGCCATGATATCAAGATAGGCAAAATCCTGGTTGATAATGGATCCTCCGTCAATCTCCTTAACGTTCGGGTATTAAAGGAAATCTGCATGAGCGTGTAGCACCTCGCTCGTGACAAAATTACCATCTCCGGTTTCGACTCCCAGTCGTCACGGACTCTCGGATCTGTAATACTAACATTACGCTTCGGACTGCTCGTCACGGACATCAAGTTTCACGTCATTGACGCCAAGACCTGCTACAACGCCTTGCTCGGCCGCCCTTGGTTACACGAGTACAACATCATCCCTTCTACATAGCATCAGTGTATGAAGTACTTTAAGGATGGTTTCGAGTATACCGTAACAGGTGAGCCGAACCCATTTTCCGTGAACGAAGTCCGCAAGTACGAAGATGCGAAGTACTTTTTGCCAGATTTCGAGGATACAGAAAGGTGTCGCAAGCCGGAAAACAAATCCGCCGCCACCATCCCTGTTTTCGGAAGCGATACCGAAGAAGAAGAAGAGATAGTTTACGCTGGTCCGTCTCGACGCAACACCCCGGGACCATCTGCCCCCATGTTGATCTTCGGAAGTGACTCGGAAGATGAGGTTAATGTCGTGTTCTCCAGTCGGCCGTTAATACAAGCATCCCCTGGCGATGATCAGAGTCTGCAAATCACCATGGTGCCGCAGGAACACTACAAGGATCTCGACACACTTCAAGCTTACAATGTGCAGGACCTGCAGACGTTTTACGTCCCTCCCAGGCGAAAGGGTGAGAAGGTGATCCTATTCTATCGATCCTCGGAAACGAGAGTAGAGAAAGAGATCTGGCATGGTGCAGACTCTACACTCGACAGGCTCCAACCCATCCGTTTGCCCAGATATTACACAATCGGACTAAAGAGGCTATTGAAGCGCCAAGGAGTATCCTTAAAACAGACTGTTCGACAAGCTCGATTCTACAACAGGATTTGGGATGTCCCTGGAACTCAGCGCAAATTGCCCAACGGTAGAATGGAAATGCTTAGCCTTGGATACGTGAGATCCGGTAAACGGGAACGGGTCCACGGTAGCTACGCCATATTTAACTTCGATGAGGAGGAAAACGCCCTGTCGAGCGATGCTAACCCCTCATCAAAGCTGGATCCCGCAAGCGAAATGCCGAGTCCGTCATTTGAAGAACGAACGAACAAGCTTATCAGGAAAGCAGGTCAAAAGGCTCGGGAAGACCACAACCGCGAGATGGCCATCTACGAGAAGGCCAGGACGCAACGTCTGTTTCAACAGGCTACAAAAGACGAAGATGCTCCCCCCTGTCGACCCGTTGTGCGAAAGGCCCGACGCAGAGGCAGAGGTAAGTCAAGAAGTGGAAAAAGGAGTCGACAACAACGACGCAGGATTAGAGAGTCATGTGATCGGGCATTGCGCGGTCCGGATTCGTCCCTCATGGAAAAGATGGGTCGAGCGTATTCCTTCCCCCGAGACAAGACGAAGAAGTTACTCGAGCTCGCTATAAAACATCAAATGATCGCACTTCCGGAGTCTAAGCACCCTGAGCAAGTTAACAAAGTTTCTTATCCGGGCTATTGCTCTTATCACCGAGCCATAGGACACCCTATCGAAGACTGCTTCACCTTTAAAAACTGGGTGGAAGACCAGTACCAGCAAGGCAGATTTGCTTTATCCAGCAGCTGGAGGGTAACGCCGCCACAAAAGCACGAACCCAAAGCCGCAAGAGCAGAGCCAGATCCGCATCGGTCTTGGAAGCGGATTCGCACTTGTCACATGATTACAATATTAAAAGAAGAGCCCGAGAACATGGACGACCTTCCCTGGTGCTTCGAAAACAGCAATGATGAGGTGATCTCAGAATTTCCACCAGCTCCGAAAGAACTGGAAGATGGCATACATACTACTGCAGATAACCTCAAGAAGATTGAGTTGGGATCGGCAGACGATCCGCGACCGACATTCGTCAGCGAGCTGTTATCTGAAGAAAGGGTGGCTGCGTTAAAGGACGTACTTCTACAGCATAGAGATTGCTTCGCGTGGAACTATTCTGAGATGCCAGGATTAGATCTAGAGATTGCGGTGCATAAATTAGCAATATCCCCGGATATCAATCCAGTCAAACAGGCGCCGAGACGGATGCGGCTCGAGCTTGAAATGAGCATTAACGCCGAAGTCAAGAAACTAATCGATTCCGGGTTTATCCAGGAGGTACAGTATCCTGATTGGGTCGCCAACATCGTCCCGGTAATGAAGAAGAATGGGACAGTGCGCATATGTGTGGACTTCCGGGATCTCAATAAATCCTGCCCGAAGGACGATTTCCCGGTACCGGTCACCGAGCTGATGATAGACAATACGTCCACTCATGAGGTTTTCATCTTTATGGACGGTTCATCAGGGTACAATCAGATAAAGATGCATCCCGAAGACCAGAAGCACACCGCTTTTCGGACTCCTTTGGGTATATTCTGCTACAAAGTTATGCCTTTCGGTTTAAAGAATGCCGGCACCACCTATCAAAGGGCCATGACAAAGATCTTTGATGATCTCATACATGAAATCGTCGAGTGCTATATCGACGACCTCGTAGTAAAGAGCATGTTATATGAAGAGCATTTAGAGCATCTGAAGACCGTATTTCAACGCCTTCGGCAATATAATTTGAAGATGAATCCCCTCAAATGCGCGTTCGGAGTCTCCTCGGGTAAATTCCTGGCATTCATCGTCCGACACCGAGGTATCGAGATAGATCCATCTAAGATCAAGGTGATCATGGAAATGCCACCGCCAAGGACTCTCAAACAGCCGCGGTCTCTCCAAGAGAAACTCGCGTACATCCGGCGGTTTATCGCCAACCTGTCAGGTAAGTGCCGTCCTTACAGTCACCTGATGAAGAAGGGAACTCCGTTCGTCTGGGATCAGAAATGCCAGAGCGCGCTAGACGAGATCAAGCAATACCTACAGAACCCTCCAGTGTTGGCTGCTCCGGTTAAGGGAAAGCCTCTCATTCTTTATACAACCGCCCTAGAAGGTTCTTTAGGCGCATTATGGGCGCAAGAAAACGACCAAGGGAAGGAGAGAGCGCTCTACTATTTAAGCCGAGTTCTTCTGGGGGCAGAAAGCAATTACTCCCCGATCGAAAAACATTGCCTGGCGTTAATCTTTGCGATAACAAAACTCAGGCGCTATGCATTGGCGCATGAAGTCCGCCTTATATCAAAGGTGGACCCCCTAAAATATCTAATGTCAAAGGCCATATTGACAGGGAGACTCGCTAAATGGGCCCTGCTCCTGATGGAGTTTTCAATAACCTATCAGCCTCTTAAGGCAGTGAAAGGCCAAGCCATCGCCGACTTCCTTGCTGAGCATCCAGTACCTGCCGGTTCTCCTCTAAATTGCGATTTGCCGGACGAACATGCATTTGATGCGATCGACGGTGGTCGATAGAGCATCCTCCGTAAAGAAGCGCAAACAAAGTACCCCATTGATCAAATCGGGGGTAGGCCTCATCTTCGTAACGCCACAAGGAGGGATAATGCGCTTTGCTTTCTCCTTAACGGAACTGAGGACGAACAATGAAGCCGAATACAAAGCTTTGATAGCAGGCCTCGAGATCGCCATTGACATGGGAATTGAAAACCTCTTCATATACGGGATTCTCAACTGGTCGTTAGTCAAGTAAACGACGACTACCAAACGTGCAAACCGGAGTTGGTGAAGTACGGTGAAAAGGTGCAATAACTGTTGACCCAAATTCCCTCCTATACTTTGGAAAGCATACCACGCGCGGAAATTAGTAAAGCGGACGCGTTAGCTAAGCTCGCTAAAGAACTGGCTGACGAGAACCTCGATAACATTAAAATCGTGGTACAAAGCCGTCGAGTGCTCGCCCCAGCAGAAATATCTCCAGAATCATCCGAAGAAAAGGGAGCGACTGAGCAGACGACCCTACAAATAAAAGACCGTGAGAAGGCTGAGGACTGGAGGGAAGTCTTCATAGACTACTTTAAGTCCCACCGAATGCCCGAAGAAGCATCCTCAAGACATCAGCTCATGAAACGAGCTCTGTCTTTCGCCTTCGTCAACGATACTCTATACAAGAGGTCATTTGACTCTCTGTGGTTGATATGCCTGGGACTTGACGAAGTAGAAAGAGTCGTTCAGGAAGTTCATGACGGAATCTGTGGTTCTTATCAAGCAGGCCCGAAGATGAAGTTAAAAATTAAACGGATGGGTTACTACTGGCCCACGATGATCCAGGACTGCCTCGAGTATGCGAAGCAATGCCACTCATGCCAAATCCATGGGGATTTCATCCACCAGCATCCGAATCCACTACATCCGACGGTGGCTAGCTGGCCATTCGAAATATGGGGAACTGACATAGTCGGCCCCATCGAACCGGCATCGTCTAGGGGACATCGTTTCATCCTGGCGACGACTGATTACTTCTCCAAATGGGCAGAAGCAGTACCGTTGAGGGAAGTGAAGACGGAGAATATCCTCCACTTTTTCAGGACGCGCGTCATTTATCGGTTTGGAACTCCACGGTGGATTATCTCCGATAACGGGCCAGCCTACAGAAGCCATAAGATTAGCCGCTTCGCGCAACAGCATAATATAGACTGGAGATACTCCTCAGTTTATAATCCGCGAGCTAACGGTCTGGCCGAGGCCTTCAATAAGACCTTGACAAAGATCATAAAAAAGACGGTGTCCCGAAATAAGAAGGACTGGCACGAGAGACTGCAAGAGGCTCTTTGGGCATATCGAATTACGTTCAAGACGGCCACGAACACAATGCCGTACGTGTTGGTATTCGGTACGGAAGCAGTACTCCCCCTCGAGATAGAGCTACCCTCTTTACGAGTGGCAGTCCACCATGAGTTGACAAATGAAGAAAATGCTCACCCTCGGCTTGAGGAGCTTGACGCCCTTGATGAAACCCGGCTCATAGCGCAACAAAATCTGGAGGCTTACAAAGCGAAAATGACGCGCTCGTATGAAAGATTGACCCGACCGAGGGCATTCCGCCAAGGCGAACTCATGCTAGTGGTCAAAAGGCCTATGGTCCATAATCGCGCCAAGCGGGGAAAATTCGAGCCGAACTATGAAGGCCCGTACATCATAGACAAGGTCTACCAGGGTGGAGCCTATCTACTCATGGATATGCACGGTGAAAGGCCTTCCAGGCCAATAAACGGCCGCTTCCTAAAGAAATACTATGCTTAATGAGCCACAGCCTAGGTCAATGGTAGATGACGACGACTATGTCCGCTCGCTATCTTCCTAAGCTCAAGCTCTATAAGTAGTAGCCGGCCCTCTCAACAACGGACGAAACGTCCTTAAACTAACAACGGACCGAAACGTCTTTAAACTAACGACGGACCGAAATGTCCTTAAACTAACGACGGACCGAAACGTCCTTAAACTAACGACGGACCGAAACGTCCTTAAACTAATAGCGGACCGAAATGTCCTTAACTACTACCGCAACATCCTTAGGCTGACGAGATAAATAAAAAAAAAGAAATAAAAAAATATAAAAAAAACGGTATGTCCATAAGCAAAAAGGGCAGGGATGAAAACCCGAAAGGGCTCCGTGAGTAAAAACAGCAGGGCTACGGCGAGTGTTCGTGAAAACCCGAAAGGGCGCGACCTCGTAAAAAAAAAGAATAAAATAAAAAGAATATAAAAAGAAAACGGTATGTCCATAAGCAAAAAGGGCACGGATGAAAACCCGAAAGGTCTCCGTGAGTAAAAACAGCAGGGCTACCGGCGAGTGTTTGTGAAAACCCGAAAGGGCGCAACCTCATTAAAGGACACTTGTAGGGTTCTCACGACCTTGTAAGGAGAAACCACCCGCATGAGATCCTTACGACTCACAAGGGAGCAACACACTTAGGGATCCTCACGACTCCTAAGGAGAAAATACACTCGCGAGATCCTCACGACTCCTAAGGAGAAAATACACTCGCGAGATCCTCACGACTCGCAAGGAGAACTCTCTTATGGGACTCTCACGGCTCATAAGACTTGAAAGTCTTAAGTTACCGAGACCTAAACCTGTGCTTAAGCAAAATCCCCCATAACCTTCGACATCGCCCTACAAGCGGCTCATACTGACCCTTGTATACAATACACGGGCACGAATAAAAGTTTCCCCAGCAAAGTCCCACCCGTGACTAGGGATACGCCCATATGATGAACAACCCTTATGAGTCCTCTCGACTTATAAGGAGAAAACCCTCTTGTAGGATCCTTACGACTTACAAAGGGACATACACTTAGGAATCCTCACGATTCCTAAGGAGAAAATACACCTACGAGATCCTCATGACTTGTAGGGAGAAATACCTTTGTGAGACCCTTACGGCTCATGAAGTCAAAAGCCTTAGTCGACAGAACCTTAACCCTGTTCGCTAAGCCGCCTTTGTTTGATATCGACATAGGCAAATAATGATTCGCTCCTGGCAATATCCCAGCTGTAGCAGTGCTAATGCCGAAATCGGTGCCTAATTTCAGGTTTATGGCAAAAAGCCAGCAAGCCACACATGCATACGAAATAGCCGAAAGGATAGGACAACTTGCAATAAAAAGCAGCAAGTAAAAATGTATGCATGAAAAATAGCTGAAATGATGGGGCAACTCGCAATAAAAAAAACAGCGAGTAAAAATGAAATAAATAGCCAAAATGATTGGGCACCGCGAAAAATAGCCGAAATGATAGGGCAATCGTGACCTCCGCGATATAAAGGCTGAAATGATAAAGCATCGCGGAAAAAGAAATAAAATAAAAAAAAGGGTTTTAATTTATGCCCTACAGGTGATGTTCCATCACACCCTGTATATAATCCAAGGGCGTAAACAAAGAAGTGAGCATACTTCCCCCCAGGTTTCATCAAAGAAAGAAGCTAAATCTCGACGGGCCGCAGCCGACCTAGAGATCATCCTAACACCCGTCTCGTAACGACGGACACAACTTCAAACAAAGCGGAGCAGTGGCAACCCCTAGTTCCATGGCTCGGCGATATACATATCACCAACAGTCAAACCTCCATTCCGTGAAATGCGGATACAATCAGCAAAATTCCTGGTTACGTGGAACGCGGATAACGTCACTCTTTGACCCCGTGGAAAACGTCCAGAGCGGATCCTGGTCTTCGCAGAGCACGGCAGTGAACCCGTGTGAAGCATCCAGAGCGGAGCCTAGTCCTCGCCGAACACGGCAGTGAACCCGTGTGAAGCATCTAGTGCAAAATTCCTGGTTACGTGGAACGCGGATAACATCACTCTTTGACCCCGTGGAAAACGTCCAGAGCGGATCCTGGTCCTCACGGAGCACGGCAGTGAACCCGTGTGAAGCATCCAGAGCGGAGCCTAGTCCTCGCCGAACACGGCAGTGAACCCGTGTGAAGCATCTAGTGCAAAATTCCTGGTTACGTGGAACGCGGATAACGTCACTCTTTGACCCCGTGGAAAACATCTAGAGCGGATCCTGGTCCTCGCAGAGCACGGTAGTGAACCCGTGTGAAGCATCCAGAGCGGAGCCTAGTCCTCGACGAACACGGCAGTGAACCCGTGTGAAGCATCTAGTGCAAAATTCCTGGTTACGTGGAACGCGGATAATGTCACTCTTTGACCCCGCAGAAAATGCCCAGAGCGGAGCCTGGTCCTCGCCAAGCACGGCAGTGAACCTGTGTGAAGCATCCAGAGCAAACACCGGACTGTGGAGTCCTTAAAATCCACGGACTATGATGTCCTTAACCTCGACCGTAATGTCTTAAAACTAACAAGCAACCACCCTGATTCTATATTGATTCCACCTCGGTTTAGGAGTACATCTCTTCACTCCTTTGATACCTGGCGTTGTAATTCCTCAACGTCTTCAAAGAGGTGACGGGTCCTCGCAACCACACATTGGACTGTGGAGTCCTTAAATCCACGGACTATGACGTCCTTAACCTTGACCGTGATGTCTTAAAAGTAATATCGGACTGTGGAGTCCCTAAATCCACGCACTATGACGTCCTTAACCGACCGTGATGTCTTAAAACTAACATCGGACTGTGGAGTCCCTAAATCCACGGACTATGAGGTCCTTAACCTTGACCGTAATGTCTTAAAACTAATATCGGACTGTGGAGTCCTTAAATCCATGGACTATGACGTCCTTAACCTTGACCGTGATGTCTTAAAACTCACATCGGACTGTGGAGTCCCTAAATCCATGGACTATGAGGTCCTTAACCTTGACCGTGATGTCTTAAAACTAACATCGGACTGTGGAGTCCTTAATTCCACGGACTATGACGTCCTTAATCTCGACCGCAATGTCTTTAAACTACGATACTTTGAGCAACCCCTGACCCCGTGAAACATGGATAAGGGTGACCATATCCAGCACTTGCAGGTCCTCACGACCTGTAAGGAAGAAAACTCTCTTGTGAGATCCTTACGACTCTCAAGGGAAAACCCGCTTAAGAATCCTCACGATTCTTAAGAAGAACTTACACCTATGGAATCCTCTTGACCCATGGGGAGAAAAACTCTTTATGAGACCCCCGTGGCTCATAAAGCGCAAAAGTCTTAGGAAACAGACCTTAACCCTAAATCCTAAGCCATCGCTGCCCTGCAAAGAGATCAAGATAAATTGTCTGCAAAACACATTCAATGAAAAGAGACACACCATTGAGAAGGAAAATGTATCTTTTATTCATAAATCAAAATGGATACAAAGTACAATTCATGAAAGAACAAAAAGAAAATACTCTCATCCATGAGTATGTACAAAAAAGAAAAGAAAAGATACAAACGTTTCAGGCCGGTGGGTGATTTAACAGTTTCGCTAGCTCATCCTGCTTTTGCTGGGCCACGGCTTCATGATTCAGGATCGCCAGAAGACGGGCCTCCGCCTGAGCCTGCTGGGCCTGGTACGAGGCGAGCCGACCTTCAAGCTCTTTCTCGGTTGCCTTGTGAGCCTCGACCCTCTCGCGAGTGAACGTGGCAGCTTTATCAAGGGTCACCACCTCCCTGATAGACTCTTGAAGAACCCGCCATAGTTCGTATGCTTTGTTGGCCTTGGCATTAAGATTCGCCTGAAGCTCGCTCGGCGCTTTAGAAGCCAGCTCCCTCTCCGAGAATTTACGGCCGAGCCTCTTCTTGCACGATGTCATGTTTGCCGAGCCCCCGCAAGTTCGCCTTTGCAGCCATGACCTTCGAGGAAAGACGGGAACATTCAAGTGCATGCAAGCAAGCCTCCACCTGCCGACAGAACACCACCCAGACTCGCACCACCTCTTCGCTATGGTAGGTGGCAAGAAAAGAAAGAGAACCGTTAGCTTCGGTAGCAAATGCTTCAGCTGTGGTTGCACTGCCAGCACGAAGCTCCTCGATCAAAGACGACAGGGAGACAAGGCTCAATTGAGCCAAGCGTTCTGAAGCTCGCAAAGCATAAGGGCCGGGCGGCATGACGACACGCGATTCCAACGCTATTGGAGCTGTCAAGGCTGTTCAGAGCTGAAAAATATTAGTAAGACTCTTAAGCAAAGGAACAAGTGAGGCTATACCGGAATGTCACTTACCTACAGTCATGCAAGTAAGAGCTGAGGGTTCCTCTGGCCCTTCGAGAACCTCGACCTCATCATCGGCCTCCAAAACTGTAGAGAACATCGATGTCAATATGCAAAATAACAACGATGCTATGAGAAGTGATGAACAACACTCACCTTGTCCAGATGAGAGGACGATGCGTTGAGGAGATATCGCCTGCGGAGCGGCCATTTCCAAAAGACGCTAGAAGGATTGCCGAGGAGACAGATCGAGAATGGAGGCCGCCAGTCCACGCAATTCTGAAAAGACAAAAGAGTTCAGGTAACAGAAAGATTACTAGCTTAAAACGTGGAAGGTTACCTTCGACACTCCTCCCATTCTGATCCGGGAGGATAGCAGCTTCAACGGCCTCTGTTGTGACCTTAGGCTCCAACAAAGGGAGGGTAGTCCCGACTATCTCCATCTCAACCTCTGGGCCGCCTTCGGGTAGAGTCGTTAAGACGGCGATCACCGAGGGAACCTCTCCCAAAAGAGCGAGTACCCTGGAATCAAGAGTCGCTACCGGAGGTTCTATTGCGAGAGGAATGGCATTGTCGGCCCCATCCGCATCCGGTAAAGCTGCATCGGGAATGTCAACGGGCTCTAGCTGCAGCAAGCCAGTGGGGATCTCACCCATCGCCGAAGACTCTGCACAAGTCGCACAAAATAAGGATACATATATACAAGCATAAGCAATCTGAAGAACTGCAAGGAAATATAAAAACATACCAATGCGCAGGGAAACCTTCAGTATGGCTTCTTCAAGCTGATGCTCCTTCTCAACGAGGCGTGCTCGCCGGAGTTCGAAGGTAGACTCATGGCCGCCGGTCCACAAAGAAAGTGCGTCCGCTGCGTCTTCTGAAGCGGCCTGCTTCAGGGCCCTTTCCCCCCATTCCTCCAAAGGACCGATAAACCGCCGCCGAATCCACGAAGAGTCTTCGTAAAAGATTACAGCAGGACAAGGCTTCTTCGGAACTCTGGCATTCTGAGACGCGTCCTTGGAACGTCTTATAGCCTCAGCCAATTGTGCGGCCTCCTCGGCAGCCGAACCCGGGAAAAGAAGACCAGCGTCCGACTCTTGCACGGCCAGCGACTCATCTGGAAGTATGGGCTCGGACTCCGTTAAAGAATCAAGTAGTTTGATGGCCACCCTCTTCCGCCTCTTAGATCCAGAACCGGCCGCCGAAGATGACCGTTTCTTTCCTCCCGGAGCTTTGGTGCGGCAGCGACCCACGTCGCCTTCAACACCATCGTCCCTATTACCCTCACTTGGTGCCACAACCGAGGATGACACCGCCATTGTCGATGCTACGGGAGGCAATGCTGCCGCAGGCGGTGGTGCTGCTACTGGGGCCCGTCTACCGCGCGATCGGGTACCTAGAGGCATACCAGCTGTTGGAGTAAGGTCCACCCCTGACTCCCCCGGAATGAGCGCGGTGCCAATCTCCCTCAGAGGGAAGCGGACCGGAGCCCTCGGTCGCAGCTTAGCTCCCGGAACCTGAGGAGGGGCATCATGACCAAGAAGCACCCTTCTTTCCTCAAGAATAATCGAGTTGACCCAATGGAGATACCATCCCGTAAACGCCCCCACGCATCGGGGCATGTAATCACTATTAGGGATCATAAACTGAGAACCGGTGTTCAGCCTCATAAAGTGATGGGCGACATCTCGAACAGCCCCGAGTGAAGGGAGCGGCGCAACTATGAAAGCCTCAAAGGGAACGCCCTGGTCGTATCCAAGCTGTCGAGTGAAGCGATGCGGATTGTACCGCATGAAAAGAGCCGCACTGTCCTGAAGGAATACCAAATAGCCTGGTCTAATGGTATACAAGTGCACGGCCTCCCGGGGCCTCAGAGAGGGTGCATAGTCTTTTGACCGGTCCCAGAGTTGCTGAACTGGACCTGAAGGAGAAAACAGGACCCGATCATTAAAAACCAGCCCGCCAGTGGCGGCTTGAGGAGAAATCAGCACCCGAATAGCCCCGAATTGAGTCGGGTCGGCGGCAGAAGCATCCACCAATCGCATAAGTCGCGGGAAGGGATAGGCGTCGTAAAACGCGGGCCTCTGATGCATAGCGAAAGCCCCCAGCACATGCATTTCGACCCAGGACGTGAAATAATGAAGCGAAAAGTTTATTACATCCACGCCGGGAGTAGAGGTATTAGCTGCGGTGCCCAACCCATGATAAAGGTGCGCCAAGGCCAGGATGCCGATGGCCAACCGTGTCCCCTCAGCGATACAATAAGCCGGGTAGATAACCGAAGCTCTTATAAAGCGACGATGCATGGGGATGACAAACCAACTGAGCCAGACACTAACAAACCGCACGAAGAACGTCTCCTCATCCATGCTGGGAGCAGCAATGGATTCAAAAGACGTCGGCGACATAATAGGGATGTAGTACTGTGGTAGATCCGATTCAGTGGTCGGCAGTTTCTTCGGACCAAACCCAAAGGGGTCTCTAATGTTGGCGAACTTCGGAGCTGTCTTCGACAAGACGTCCTCGCGAAGGAAACAAGCAATGAAGCTCTTGAAAGTAACACCCTGCTCTTTGGATTCGGTGAACAATCGGTCGAAGATACCTAGCGCCTTGATCAAACTAGGACGCTTGTAGCGGACGACATTCTCAGCAGACAGGCCGTCAACTGGAGCAGGCTCGGGCTCAAAGATGTACTCGTCAGAGGGCAGCAACTCCTCATATAGACTACCCCTGATTGGAAACCCTGAGATGTCATAGAATTCTGCCAGAGAGATCGAGACCTCGCGGTCCCCTAAAAGGAAAGTGTTGGTGGGGAGGTTCTACTGGTTCAAGAACGCCTTAACCCACCAGACATGCGGGGATTGGTAGTGAAAGAGCGACGCGTATATCGCCTGGTAAAGCCCTACTTTCTGTAGCCGCGCATGATGGGCGGACAGGATGTAACGAGCCCAGAGAAGGTACCCCGTAGGGTGTCGAGGGGTGAGCCCTATCTTGTAGATTTGTCCCCATGGTTGGGCCTCACCCTGGCAAATACGCCGCCCCAAGATATCTATAGCCGGGATCGGATGGTTCGGGATACCGGTCGTCGAAGGCTCGAGCCTCCCCGTTGGAGTCCAGTTGGGCATCTCCACAGCAAAAATCGTTCTCGGAGGGTCCATCTGCAAGAATGGGAAAGTAGGCTCTGTTGGTATTGCGCAGAGGAAACTTCGGCGACCCCGGATAATATGACTGTACCAAGTTCCCCATAGAAGCAAGTTGGTGCAGTTCGGGTCATGAGCCCGGATCATCGCCATCGCTTCCTCATCAGACGGTGATTGAGGAAAAGCGGCCTCCGAACGAGTAAAGGGAAAACACGGAGCAGAAGCCATCACACCTGAAATCGAATGAAAGAAGACCGTCAAAAGCAAAGTCAGCAATATATATCCATGCATGAACATGAAGACTAGTTGAAGAAAACAACAATAGACTTTTTTTTGGGACCATTGGCTACAAAACACATGGGCCCCACAGAATCAAGATGACGGCTCGTTAATAATGAGACCAAGCAGTTGTAATAAGACAAAGGGGATACCCTCATTAAATAAAAAGTGGGTTTCAAGTGGCCCTGCACATCCCCTAGAAGACAAATCTACCTTGGACTCTACAACAAATCAAACGGGATCAAGGGAATTAAATTCTCACAGAAGATATCATTGCAAACTTCTGTTCCATTAATTGCAGAAGGACAACCTCGGGCCAAGAGACCCTAAGAAGCCTCCATGTGAAGAAACTGAATTCTTCATAGGAATTAAATTCCTTATTAAGAAAAAGGGAATTAAATTCCCAGAAACTTTTTTTGGGATGGAATTAAATTCCATAGATTTTAACCGTCACCATTATCTCCCTAAAGATCATATGAACCCTAAAAAGATCTACTGTTGAAAGTTCTATTTCATACTTTGGTTGAAAAACTTAAAGGAAAAATGGGTTCATATTAAAAGGTTGAAATCCTTGAAGTGGATTTAAAATCCAGAGAATTTCATGTATAAAAGTTCTTCGTCCACTCAAGATGATTACCTGAAGAAGAAGAATCGGTCAAACAGAGTTAAACTCTGGAAAGTTTTGAGGCAGAGAACTAAGCTCTGGAAGAAGAGAATTAAATTCTCAGGAAAAAGTTCTCAAAGGAGGAAGATAAGCAAAGTGGAGGCGTCTCTGAAATGACCCCTATATTTATAGGATGCGATGGAAACGTTTCATCTACCCGAGGCCCTAGAGGAATCCAACGGTCACAAGAGTGACAGCGTTGCACTCACGTGCAGACACGTGAGAACAACGCTGTGGGGGCATTTGTTTCCTGATTTAAAATCAGGAAAGCCTACGGAAGAAGCATCACATGCTAGCACGTGACCAGCAGTCACGTGTTGGCACGTGACAATTAAAAGCAGCGGCAAAGGCAGATTCGCTCCCTGACTAAACCAAAGAACAGGCTCCAGAAAGGGTCACGTGCTCACACGTGACCAGGGGTCACGTGTCGGCACGTGACGGCTGAACAGCGGCTAGAAGACAAAGCGCAGAAAGCAGAAGAAAACTTGTTCCAAGGGGTCACGTGCCTACACGTGACCAGGGGCCACGTGGCCACACGTGACCGGCTTTCAAAGCCTATCAATGTAACAGAATTAAATTCTGAACAACATTCAAATCAACCCAAAAGAGAAAGATTATTTGGAACCGATTGAATTAAAGATTTAAAGGTGATTAAATATCACCTATTTATGGAAAAATCTTGAACTTGGAAAGATTTTCCCTTAAAATCTAACCGAAATAACAAAGGAATATCTTTGGATTTAAAATCCAATGGTGAATAAAATTCACCTAATAATTCAAAGGTCCAAATGAATGATGAATGCAAATCAAATCTCTAACGAATACAAATCAAATCTCTCAACGAATGATTCACTAAATCTGACTGATTCTGCTCCTTCTCCTATAAATAGGAGCCAAGAGATATACAGAGGGGAGACAGAGATATATATAGAGAGAAAAATAGAGCCTTGAGACTTTGGAGGAATTTGGATCTTCTGCAAAAGAAAACCTTAGGTAAGAAAGGAGAGGCTTTTAAAAAGAGAATTTAATTCTCAAAAGAGTTTAACTCTGATATTAAAAAGAAGAACTTAGTTCTCTCTTTAGCAGAGGATCTGCAAAGTGCACATCTCCTCATGAATTGAGAATTTAATTCTCAATAGGTTGAGATCCTGCCATGCAGATCCAAAGCATAGAGAGGGAATGGAAGTTTGAGAATTTAATTCTCATAGAATTATAGGAATTTAATTCCTTTGAAATAAAATTTGGGTTTAACCCTATGTTGTAGGAATTTAATTCCTTCGAAATGAACAGAACCAGGGTTTAACCCTAGTTAAGAACTTAATTCTGTCAAAATAACAGGAATTTAATTCCCTTAAGAAAGAAGAAATTAAGGTTTAACTCTATGATAGAATTCAGTTCCTACAGAAGAAAAGCCGGGATTTAACTCCATCTAAGAATATAATTCTTCGAAAAGAAAAGTGGGAATTTAATTCCTCTAAAGTTATAGCTAGGGTTTAACCCTATGAAGAATTTAATTCTTAAAAGATAAACAAACATGCAAAGAAGCAAGGTCACGTGTTACCACGCGACCCCCGAAAAGTTCCACAGAGAAGGGCTTTGAGGCAATGCCTCACGTGCCCCACGTGATCTTTAAAGCACACAAAAGAAAAAGAAACAGAAAAGAGCTTTAGGGCGCCCTCACGTGTCGACACGTGACCCCTAATGAACATTCTAACAGATCAAAGCGTAAGCCCCCATCACGTGCCCACACGTGATGGCTTTCAGAATTAAAGGTGTTAAAACACTTATCTGTAGAACAAAATAAAGGGAAACATGGCGCTATCACGTGCTACCACGTGACCCCTTGGCTGAAACTTTAACGAACAAGCACCAAAATTCCCATCACGTGACAGCACGTGATGCTCCAAAGTATTCAATACTTTTGGCAGAATAAAATGAATTGAGGGCGCTCTCACATGCTACCACGTGACCCCTCTTGCCTTAGTGTTTAACACTAAAGTTGAAACCTCTATATCAAGTGTTCAACACTGATTTTCTTAGTGTTTAAACACTAATTTGGAAAATTCTATTTACAGTGTTTAACACTGACTTTCTTAGTGTTGAACACCAACCTGGAAAACCCTGTTTCCAGTGTTTAACATTGATCTGCCTTAGTGTTAAACACTAATTTGAAATCTCCACTGCCAGTGTTTAACACTGAATTGTTTTAGTGTATAAACACTAATTTGAAAGCCCTGTTGCTGGTGTTTAACACTAACTATCTTTTAGTGTTAAACACTAACTTGTCAATCTCATTCTCAGTGTTCAACACTGATTGATCTTTAGTGTTTAACACAAACTTTAGCCCCATTGGTTAAGTGTCTAGAAGCAAAACCTCTCCTCTAATGGACCAACAGAAGGCCAATATCCTAAACATGATTGGACTTAGCCCAAGCTGGCCATAAGTCCTCAATTCAAATTCAACTGGGCTAATGGGCTCATAACATAATTAATTGGTCTTGGTCCTAAACTGGGTCAAAGACTGTTTAATCTACCTTGGTTCAATGGTACATCTCTTCACTCCTTTGATACTTGGCGTTGTAATTCCTCAACGTTTTCAAAGAGGTGGCGGGTCCCGATGACCATACATTGATACGGACTGTGGGGTCCTTAAACTCATGGATTATGAGGTCCTTAACCTTGACCGCAATGTCTTAAAACTAACATCGGACTGTGGGGTCCTTAAATCCACGGACTATGAGGTCCTTAACCTTGACCGTGATGTCTTAAAACTAATATCGGACTGTGGAGTCCTTAAACCCATGGACTATGACGTCCTTAACCTTGACCGTGATGTCTTAAAACTAACGCCGGACTGTGGAGTCCTTAAATCCAAGGACTATGAGGTCCTTAACCTTGACCGTGATGTCTTAAAACTAACTTTGGACTGTGGAGTCCTTAAATCCACGGACTATGACGTCCTTAACCTTGACCGAGATGTCTTAAAACTAACTTTGGACTGTGGAGTCCTTAAATCCACGGACTATGACGTCCTTAACCTTGACCGCAACGTCTTAAAACTAACATTGGACCGCAATGTTCTTAAACTACCTATTGACCGCAATGTCACTAAACTAAACAACATGGCTCCCTTAATTGCTCTATTGTTGGATCTAAATGATCCCGTTAAGTCGATCTTAGTCTAAAAACCAGGCTAACATATCCTTAACAAACGTTTAAGTTGATCTTAGTCCTCAATGAGGCTAACATATCCTTAAACCCAAACCCCCAAACCCAAATCTAAGATAATACGGATTTGGACTAGTCCACGCCCTATAGGAGACAACATAACCGAGTCTCCGTATACAATCCACGGGCAACTAAACACAAAATAAACACACACAACACGAAGTGACCATCTGGAGAAGGAGAAAGTGGTTGCCGCGATGCGGTAGCGTAATTAACTGCAGGGGCTTGCGCCTGCAGTGAAGAGCGTCCCCACAATCAAAACCCCCTCAAGCGAGGGGGAATCTGATGAAGTCTGCTACATCGGACGCATCCGTTTAAACCTTCGATGCACGGTGCCATAAATCAACTTGGCATCTTCGGAGAGGTGGACGGATAGCACCAACTAGCATCTGCCCCGAATCTCAGGAGAGGCTATTGGATATAGTGCCCTCAGAGTCAATTATTGGATCACAGGCACGTGATTGCAATGATTGAGGGAGGACCTATGCCGGTAGGACAGTCTTACTCGAGATGATAGTATGCTATCTGGTTTATCTTTATCATCGTGTACTGCTTTAGGTGACCTTACCAGTCACTATTGCACGTTGATAGAGCCCCTAGGATTCTTGCTTGACTACCAGCAGTATGAGGGCGATCATATACGTGAGAGCTGGGGTCTATAACCAAATCCTTAAAAGGTCCCTAGTCGTGGGAGTTTCGAGACAGGGCATCGATACTCCAGAGTAGACTAGTGTATACAGTCGAGACCCCGACGAGGGGCGGTGGACGATCTCATAAGCCACCGGTGTCAGTTGGTTCACCTAAGATGTATACAGGTGCTCATTGGGTTATGAGTACACCGGACAGGACTCGCCGGGAACCTGCTAGTTGGGATTATACCTGATGTCAGATAGCAGTTCCCTGGTGACATGTGTACAGGTTAGTTCATCGACCTGAGATCGTCATTTGTCTCATGTGAGTTCCTACTGTGCTTTGATTACTACCCTACCACGCTCAAAGGAGACGTGCAAACAGGTTTTAGTTGGGTACAGTCCCGAGCCATATGGAGGGAGTGAGCGGATCTGCAGGGGTTCGTCTCTCCCGGTATTAGGGGTGAGGTCGCGCTGTGTCTAGGAGAGCCAGAACATGAAAAGTCCTTGGCCAAGGCAGGAGATTTGCTGGTAGGTATTCCAGTAGTATCTCAGGGTGTTCTGGGCTGCACTCCGACACGACTTGTACCGCTTTTGGGGGTCTGACTTTTACCAACCCCCTAGGCCCGCCATGCGATGCTCATAGACAAACGGACCGGACTGTACGGATATTGTTACTGACAGGCTCAGTAGGGTGTCAGGATGAGTTCGCTCATCGACGTCCCTTTTGGTCAATAGCTGGTGGCCCATCACGTATGGCTAATACCTCTGACGTGCTAGTGGTTAAATCCACAGCCATAGTATTGACGAGTCTTTAGAGTCCACCACACATAGTTACTCAGGTTTCGGGCGAAACGCTGTAGAGGCCGTATGGAGATATGGCAGGGTTCGATCAGATACGTGCGGTATTGCACGGATCGTGATCGGACGGTTTTTACTAGCCGGCTTTGGCTTAAGCTGGATCCTAGTATTTGACAGTGTAGATTTTGTCTCTTGGTATTTGTGTTCAGTGGGAATACAAATGCGGGCATGTATATGCAGTAGCGGGGTTTTCCTGTAATTTATTACGGGATCAGTTTTCTGAAGTTGCCAGTTTGCATTCCGTTCCGGCCGGTTTTCCTTTGTTCTTTCGCGGCCGGACTTTCTGATGGAGGGGGTTATTTGCAAGTTTGCAAATAACTTATTGTGGAGGGGTTTCTTGCATTTGAAGCTTCATTATGATATTCTTATCATCATGAGATTAGAAAGGATTTGATTTTGATTTGATAATGTTATCATTGCCTTTTGGATGTGGTCACCCCTTTGCTTTTACTACCATCACCTCCCTTCATGGTTTGGGTTTTTCTCTCCACCATTTCCAATTAAAGGGCCGGCCAAATGAGAGGGAGGATGAGAGAGTTTCATTTTTGAGTGTGTAGCATTTTTCTTCATCTCATTTCCTTGCTAAAAATTATGAGCACCATTTTCCCCCAAAGCATTTTTCTCTCATCTCCATCATGACAACTTCTATAACCTCAAGAGACAAAGTTTTCTACACTAGTCTACAGCAAACCTTGGATGCGTCGGCTAGCCAACTTCGCACCCGAGTTGCCTCGGTCCAAAGGTGGGAGCCCGTAAAAGAATCCGGTTACGTGGTGCCCTTTCCGACGAGGAGGTGACGGACGGAGATTCCGCTGGAGATCGGAGTGGATCGGAGTGGAGACGAAGACCGAAGGACACGGATCGCTTGGTATAGCCTTCTATCCCATCTTGTATTTTGCTAGTAGCTAGGTTAATGGCCCGATCCGGGTTAAAAGTGCGCGGTGGTGCCGGTTTGCAAGTTTCGCAAAGTTTTTCGTTTCCGCGTTTCCGGCGTCGGATCGACTGCCGGGGCGCCGCCGTGCACTTACATTGGCATCAGAGCCTCGCCATTAACTTAGCCTAGCATGGTCTAGTGTGTTTACATCCTCGATCGAACAAAAATCCCGAAAACCCGATTTCAAGTTTATCAGCATCTGTCGAATTTTTTTTGGCTCCAAAAATTTTTCAGGTTGTTTCAGAATACTGTGCAGAGAATTCTAAGCAATCTGTGAAAAATTGGTCAAGTGATCTTACCATACCATTGCGGAACCGCGGCCAAACCCATGATTGGGCCGCGGTTCCGCCGCGCTTTTGACTGATCACTTGACCAAATTTTTGCAGATAGCTCCTGAGTTGAAAATGGGGTTTTTGGAATATTCTTTTTGGGCCCAGATTTTCTGTAAGTGCTACAGTAGTGCTTGGGGCCCACTTGGGTAAATTTGTTCGATCGGAAATTTTAAACACGCTAGTTCACAGTATTTACATTATATCTGCGACCGTGAATGTCACTCGATCGGTAAATCCAGTCTATCTGCTATAGCCCTTTTAGACGGATTTGCGAACGTGACATTCGCGTTGATATTCTGTGTTGTGCTGTGATGTTGCGGCTTGGTCGTGGGGGATAGCCTGGATGCAATGTTAGTACAGTTTTTGTTGTATTATGTACATTTGATATTGCGGGGCGAGCGTCCGACATGTGGACTGCCGTCACTGCCTGTTTGTATTATTCTTTTGGGGCACGACCAGGTCGAGGTCGATGTACCCGTTGTTAGTTATATGTATGCCCTAGAGGCCATTACTGTACATTCGATGTATATTGTAGTGGATGCTAGGACATATATAGGGAGGACTTTCTTGCTCGACATGATAGTATGCTATCTGGTTGTACTTTATCTTAACATGTACTCTGATTGTCTCTAAGTTACATGTTGATAAAGCCCTTAGGATATGTACTCGACTACTGGGACTATGATGAGATCATACTAGTGGGGCCACGGTAGTCGACGAGTACATCCTATAACTGTTCCTAGTCGAGGGTGTATCGAGACAGGGCATCGATGCACCAGAGTAGACTAGCGTATACGCATCTTGACCCATATGATGGGCGATGGATGATCCCATATCCATCGGTGTTTGACATCAAGGATGGTGTACGGGTGCTCAGTGGAGACTGGGTACACTGGACGGACTCGCCGAGAACTCCCAGATGGTATTATACCTCACGTCAGATGGCAGTTCTCCGGTGACACTGGTACAGAGTAGTCTGTTGACCCGAGATCGTCATAGAGTCTTGTGTGATTCCCACTGTGCTTTGATTTCCATCATACCACGTCCAAGAGGGCGTTCAAAAAGGTGGCTTTTGGGTACAGTCCCGAATCACATGGAGGCAATGAACGATAGGAGGGGATTCGTCTCTCCCGGTATAGGGAGTTGATGTTGTGCTGTGTTCGATTGGCTATAACCGGAAATCCCTGGCCAGGGTTGCTGAGATTTACTGGTAAGTGTTATCAATAGTTTCTCGAACTGTTATAGGCCTCATATCGACACGACTTATCGAGCTACTGGGGTCTGACGTTTACCACCCCTAGGCGAGATATGTGACATATCAGACGACTAGACCGGACTGTACGGGAGTGTTACTGTTTGGATTCATAGGAGAATGTACATGCTTGCTTGTTGATCTTCTGAGCGCTCAATACCTAGGTAGCTGTTACGTTTAGCTGACCGCTTGCAGCTTGTGGGTGTTTGATATGATCATCACCTACTGCCGGCGTATTGACGATTCTTTAGAGTCCTACACAGAGGTTTCTTGACTCAGGCAAAACGGAGTAGGGGCACGTATGTGATATGTGCGGGACCGAGGATAATGCGATATGAGATACCATATTCTATTCTCGCGATATGAGATATCAGCCGGGTCATCGGATCAAGTGTTGATTCGATGAATCGGTACGGATAAATATTAGTCGGTTATATGCGATATAGCCGGATTGTCGGATCAAGTGTTGATTCGATAATTTAATGTATAATAATATATGTGATATATTAAATTACATTATCTAATATTTGCTCACTAAAAGATTCTTTTTCTCACTCGGGTAATACATTGATATATATGCGATATATGTTAATTGTATTATTTTATTTTGTTACGATAAATATTATATATGTGATATATAATATTGTAACATGATATGATAACAAATGCAACATATTTAGTGGAGTTTAAACATGATTAGGGTTTGGATTAGGGTTAACACTTCTAGTTGATTCTAGAAGCTTTTCTTTTGTAATGATAAAGATATTTGTGTAGATTTTTATCTATGACTCATACTTAACCCAACCCAAACCCCAGCCCTTGGTTAATTCTCTACAATGGTTTAGTCAACCATGGTTGCATTATTCATCATATTATTCTTTGCATTATTCATCACAAAAGGAATTCCATTCTTCTTCTTCATCTTCTTCCTTCTTCTTTCTTCATGAAAAAGCTTACTAGCTTTTTTCCAAGTGATGAATAAATGTGAGAAAAAGATAAATAAAGAGAGAAAAAATCCTACTTCATCATCCTCATCTTCCCTTGCCTTTTAGATGAGAGTGTTCACTCAATTTTAGTGAGTGTTAGCTTGTGTTAATGAAACTTCAAGGTAGATCATCTTTGTATCGAAGATCGGAAGCAAGACTGCATCTTTCTCTTCGTGGAATCTCTCGAGAGTCCGGAACACGATGATCGCAACGAAGGGACTTCAACACGGAGCTATTGAAGTGAAGGACCGGATCTACAAAGGTTGTAATCCCTCTCACTTAGTGTTAATGTGTTTAACATGCTTGTTTTCGCCTAAACCCTAGTTTAAAGATCCGGCTTCGGGTTGTTCGGCACGGCTAATTTTTTAATCGGGCATGGTTGATGCCTCGTAGTCCCTTGTGGCAGTGTCTAGCAACCCTACAGTGGTATCAGAGCCAAGCTAGAGCTTTAGGCGAAGTCTAGACGAAGTTTAAAGTCCGATCGAACCCGGAAAACCCGATAAAACCCCTTCTCTGGAAATTTTTCAAAACTGTGATTTTTTTCATATTAAAAATACCCAAAAAATTCAGCAGGGTATTTTAGGAATTACTGTGAAACCCGACCCCCTAAATCGCCCAAAGCACCGTGGAACCGTGGCCAAACCTTGGTATTGGCGGCGGTTCCGCGACAAGAAGGAAGGATTGAGGGATAGGGTTTGCACAGTAACCTCCGTAGCTAATTCCTGATTCTTCTGGGGATTTTTAATTATAATCAAGTGTTGGGTTTTCTGGGGTGTATTGGGGTCTCGTTGTTTCGATCGGATATTTTAACTTTGTTTAGTTTTGTCCGGATAATTTTAGAAACTGTTAAAAAGTTCGAACGGATATCAATAACTCACTTTTTCCCCAGTCGGAATTTTTTTCAAAAGTTGGATTTTTTCTCGTGTTTAAGAACGTTCTAAGTCGTGCAAGTAACGCGGTGGACCCTCTAGAAGACGACAAACCTTAACTCGATTATGTGACTGTCTTGAACTGCCTCTAAACCTTAGGGTTTGGGGCAGTACGGCGTGCCACATGTAAGGCGTTGGCTTGACCCTTCTACGGCTGGACCATTGGTAATGTGGCATGTGATGGATGTTTTTAAACTGATTTCAAGTGTTGAGATATATTGGGGAAATCTTGGGTGTTTGATTATTCGATCGGAAAGTTTAACACTGTCTTTTTATCTGGATTGTGATACAATATTTGGAATCCACAGGTAGTTATGAGATAACTAATTTGAATGTTATAAATCTAGCAGGTCAGTCTCACATGATCGGTTGCTACGGAATTTTGATGTGATCAAAAGTCCGTCGCAATCACGTAGCGTACGCGGATACTCGCCGGGTAAACTTAATAGACAGCAACGCCCTGTTGGAGATAGTGCCCTCAGAGTCAATTATTGGATCACAGGCACGTGATTGCAATGATTGAGGGAGGACCTATCCCGGTAGGACAGTCATACTCGAGATGATAGTATGCTATCTGGTTTATCTTTATCATCGTGTACTGCTTTAGGTGACCTGACATGTCGCTATTACACGTTGATAGAGCCCCTAGGATTCTTGCTTGGCCACCAGCAGTATGATGGCGATCATATACGTGGGAGCTGGTAGTCTATAAGCACATCCTTAAAAGGTCCCTAGTCGTAGGAGTTTCGAGACAGGGCATCGATACTCCATTAGTAGACTAGTGTATAAGTCGAGACCCCGACGAGGGGCGGTGGCCGGTCTCACAAGCCACTGGTGTCAGTTGGTTCACCTAAGATGTATACTGGTGCTCATTAGGTTATGAGTACACCGGACAGGACTCGCCGGGAACCTGCTAGTTGGTCTTATACCAGACGTCAGATAGCAGTTCCCTGGTGACATGTGTACAGGTTAGTTCATCGACCTGAGATCGTCATTTGTCTCGTGTGAGTTCCCACTGTGCTTTGATTACTACCCTACCACGGCTCAAAGGAGTCGTGCAAACAGGTTTTAGTTGGGTACAGTCCCGAGCCACATGGAGGCAGTGAGCGGATCTGCAGGAGTTCGTCTCTCCCGGTATTGGGGGTGAGGTCGCGCTGTGTCTAGGAGAGCCATTACGCAAAGCCCTCGGCCGAGGCAGGAGATTTACTGGTAGGTATTCCAGTAGTATCTCAGGGCGTTCTGGGCTACACTCCGACACGACTTGTACCGCTTTTGGGGGTCTGACTTTTACCAACCCCCTAGGCCCGACATGCGATGCTCATAGACGAATGGACCGGACTGTACGGATATTGTCACTGACAGGCTCAGTAGGGTGTCAGGATGAGTTTGCTCATCGACGTCCCTTTTGGTCAATAGCTGGTGGCCCGTCACGTATTGGCTAATACCTCTGACGTGCTATTGGTTTAATCCACAGCCATTGTATTGACGAGTCTTTAGAGTCCACCACACTTTCAGTTACTCAAGCTTTCGGGCGAAACGCTATAGAGGCCGTATGGAGATATGGCAGGGTCCGATCAGATATGTGCGGTATTGCACGAATCAGGATCAGACAGTTTTGTACTAGTGGCCGTATAGTTATATGGCAAGGTTCGATCTGATACGTGCGGTATTGCACGGATTAGGATCGAACGGATATTACTAGCCGGCTTTGGCTTAAGCCGGATCCTAGTTTAGTACAGTGTAGATTTTGTCTCATTGCATTTGTATCCGGACGGAATACAGATGCGGGTGTGTGCACAGTTTGGGGGTTTTCCTGTAATTTATTACGGGACCAGTTTTCTGGAGTTGCCAGTTTGCATTCCGTTCCGGCCGGTTTTCCTTTGTTCTTTCCCGGCCGGACTTTTCCGATGGAGGGTGTTATTTGCAAGTTTGCAAATAACACATTGTGGAGGTTTTTCTTGCAAATGTATTTATTATGAAAGCATCTTTTTTATTCCTTTCTTTTCTATCATCATTTCTTGTAAAAGGTGATTAGGATTGATTTTGTGCTTGATGTGAGATTGTGATGATGGTGTTTAGGATATGGTCACCTCTTGCCTTTTCCTACACTCACCTCCCTCTTGTATTTTGCATTCCTTCCTCCACCATTCTCATATGGAAAATGGTTGAACACATTTTTGAGAGAAGAAGAAGAGAGAGTTTCATTTTGAGCTTGAGGGATTTTTCTTGATCTCATTTCATGCTAGGAAAAATGCAAGCACCATTTTTCCTTATCTAGTTTCCTCCATCATCTTCAAATGGCAACATAACCCCAAATGAGATATAGCCTCTACACTACACATTCTACAGCAGTTTTTGGGCATGTCGACTTGCCGGCTTCATGCCCGAGTTGCCTCGGTATTGAGGCGGGAGCCCGTAAAAGACGCAGGCGATGTGGTGCCCTTTCCGGCGAGGAGGCGATGATATGGAGACAAGACTTTCCGCGGGAGATCGGGATGATGAAGAGAAGACCGGAGGACTCGGATCACTTGGTATACTTCTCTTCCCATCTCTTGTTAGCTAGCATTAGGTTAATGGTTATGATCCGGGTTTTATTGTCCGCGGTAGCGCCAGTTTCCAAGTAAGGAAAATTTTTGATTCCGCATTTTGGCCTCGGTAAGACGGCCGGGGCGCTTCCGTGGCGCAACATGGTATCAGAGCCACGCCATTAACCTTGCCTAGCTTGTTCTAATGTGTTTTGCATTTCCGATCGACCAAAATTCCAAAAATCTACATTTTTCCTCACATCAGTTTTCTGTTGAATTTTTTCTTACTCAAAAATTTTTCAGGTTGTAGAAAACTGACGTACAAGAAATTCTAAGAATACTGGAAAAGTTCGACACAGTGACTCGACCACTGAAGCGCGGAACCGCGACCAAACCCCCCTTAGGCCGCGGTTCCGCCGCACATTGGTGTCCTCACTGCATCCAATTTTTCCAGTGGGCTTGTGGGCTGATTTTGGGGGGTTTTGGAATATTAAATTTGGGCCCAGAATCTCTGTGAGTGCTACAGTATTGCTTGGGGGCCCACTTGTTAATTGTTTGATCGATCGGATATTTTAAACACATTATTTCACAGTATTTACATTATATCTGCGACCGTGAATGTCACTTGATCGGTAAATCCCGTCTAACTGCTATAGCCCGGTTAGACGGATTTGCGAACGTGACTTTCACGTTGATGTTCTATGTTTATGCTGTGTTGTTGCGGATCGGTCGTGGGGGATAGCCTGGATGCAATGCTAGTACAGTTTTGTTGTTTTATGTACATTTGATATTGCGGGGCGAGCGTCCGACATGTGGACTGCCGTCACTGCCTGTTTGTATTATTCTTTTGGGGCACCACCTGGTTGCGGTCGATGTTCCCGTTGTATGTATATTTTACTTTCTGTACTAGGATTACCCCGCGGAGGGGTGCACGGGTAGCCGGGTTCTAGAGGGCAACGAGCCCGCATCTCATGGCATTGAGACGGAGGGGGCTTCACTCTAGGATTGGCGGGCTATTCGCCGCACTCGTAAGGGGTACAGGTTGACCCAGGAGGGGTGCCCAAGTTACCGGATTTCATGAAGTGCTGGGTGGTCCATTCACGGTGCTGAAGGGGGCTGCCTCGCTTCAGGTTTTGGCGGGTGACTTGCCGCGCCCATAGGGGTCTAGGATTTCATTGCTCAGGCTATCCACACGACCAGGGGAACGTCGGGTTTCAGCAGCGGCTCTGTGAAACCCGGGGATCCCAGATATCTGTATTGTTCTGTGATGCTGTACATTTCTGTGATGTTGCTTTTTATCACGCCTTGAGCGAATATAATATATTGGTATATATATTAGTAGATGTTGTATATGTTTTGCATCCACGCTAGTCCAGTCCCCGCTCTGTCGTTAGTTAAGTAACCTAACGGGTGATGACGGGACCCAGTGGCGAATGCGGATGGCATATACGTACATCAGTATATTTTCGTTCTTTGTGGTGTGATCAATTGATGGGACTGCGTTGATTCGGATCAATGCAAGATAAACAAACCTATTCTGATGTTGTTGGAACATTTTTCAAAAGCTGTTACTGCAAGGACGTTCACTTTTGTTTTGCATCGTGGTATTCATTTGGAATATCCTGCTCCTCAGTCGACGAGGAAAGGGCCGAGATCCCTTCACCGGGAGTGACCCCTTGGACAGAAGTTTGCGTCAGGGCATTAACTTCACTATAGCCGATTACTTTTGCTTTGCATCGTGGTATTCAGTTGGAATATCCTGCACCTCATTCTACGGGGAAAGAGCCGAGATCCCTTCACCGGGAGTGACCTCTTTAGCAAAGGTTTTCGTCACTATTTTTTTATAAAAAGTTATCCTGTTCCTTCAACGATATCAAGTTCATTACGGTAAAAGGTTTTTCGCCAAAAACCATCCGTAGCCCTCCGTCATTTCAGATTAGTATTGCTTAGTATTCGTGCTACGTATGTCGTGCATTGCCGAGGCGTAGTGTTCGGTAGCTGTGTAATATTTTTCTGTCGCTTGGATAAGTGGATTGGTTAGGACAGTCGTACGGTTATGTTGGCATTGTCAAGGACTCGTACGGGTGGGTTTAACGCAATCAAGATAATGACGGGTTGAACTTGACTAGGACTCTTTGATATGTTGGCATTGTCAAGGTCACTTGGGTCCTAGGGGTAAAAATCACATCGGGAGTTTCAAAAGAACTGAAACTTGCCAGGCATGCGCATACCTTCTGGAGTGTGGTGACTTTAGTGGATTCCGTCAAGTTATCATGCGATGATAGTTGGATCCCGATTCCCACTGATGAGTTGGTTTACTCCTCGGGTGATCCCGACTAATTCTTCTTTCAGGTTTGGAGGAGAATTTGACGGTACAGTGGGAGGTTTCCAGATTAGATAAAGTGATAACCATTCTGATCTAGGTTAGAGTGCACGCTGAGTGTTTCTTTTCTCTCTCTCTTTGGCAGCGACCATTGACCCGACCCTGGACTATGACTCAGTGACCAAGTTGACCGAACTTTTTTAACACTGGCTTTTGGATTGTCAGAGTTGCAAACCTCATTGCCACTCCTACTTTTACCCTTTTCTCCAGGACACCCCATATTACTACGAACGTCCACTTCCATTGGACAAAACCATCATATGGTTAGATACGAACTCGAAGGAATTCGAGGATGGTTTCCGGTTCTGGAGAAAATGGATAGGATTATTCAGTTGTCTTTTCCCTTTTACCTTCTCTCAAGTTGTGAGTACTCCTTGGTTTAGGAGATAGTACACCTATTACGCAAATTGGATAGTCTTCTTCCAAACCTTAGGCTGGTGCCGACCGGTAGGGAATGAAGAAAACCAATTAGCCTAAACGGTGTGCAGAAGGTATTAAGATTAAGACAAAGCAAGGGATTAGTAGGAGGGAAAAGTAAAATGCGACTGATATTGACGACCAAACCAAGTATTTCTTCGCCAATCCCAAATCACCTTTGTATTTCTCTAGGACACTCCGTATCACTACGAAGATCCACAGTTTATTGGATACTCCATCGTATGGTTATATACGAACTCGAAAGGAACTTGTTCCAGTTCGGGGATGGACTCTGGTCCAGGAGAAATAGGAATAAGGTTTATTCGGTTGTCTATTATCTTCACCTTCTCTCGCATTGCGAGTGCTCCTAGGACTAGGACAGTACACCCATTATGCTTATTGGATAGTCCTCTTCCAAACCATAGGCTGGTGCCGAACGGTAGGGAAGGAAGAAAACCAATTGGCCTAAAAGGGTGTGCAGAAGGTAATGACTAAAGACATATAAAGGGATTTGGAGAGGTGGCAAAGAATTATACGGTTATAGTTGTGAATCTGGATAATGGTAGAGGCATTACTAGGAATACCAGGATACCCCACCGAAACATTTCAATGTTTCAGTTTCACTGTGTACTGTTAAAGGAAAACTGATTTCCCGATTAGACACTTACTCCAGGGTATGTATTTACCAGGTATGATTCTCACATCTGTATGGTTTTACAGATGATGAGTGGGAGTAAGTTATTGGGAATAGGGTGATTATCCTCATTATATCGGGATTCGTTGTAATCGGTGATATTTGAGGAGATCATCTGGGCTGTTTGCTGGTCGGCAAATATTTGGTTTTGAATATCCGCTGTTGTGCACCAATTTCAAATTGATATATCTGTACGTCTATTTTCATAGAGTGAGATATACCTTTTGATATTATGTCGATGACATTTACCTATATCAGTGGATGGTTAGGTAAGGAGCATTAAACAGCGGTGTAATTCTTCTTAACCATAAGTACAGTTTTCAACCTACGACGCACAGTGAAAGAGTTGTTAGACTCAGCGGACTCATACAGAGTATTGTATGTTGTCCAGTGTCCATTAAGACAGAGGGGTTGGTCCTCATACTATATTCTGTTTACTTTTAACTTCTCTAGTTCTTAGACATGTGTTTCGTAGGAACACATGGTCTAAGTTTTGAGGAGTTATAGGTATTTGAATAGAGTAGAGAACCAGGTATAGCAAGTATCGGGATTCTTCAAAGTGATCGAAGATGTAGATACTTGTGTATGGTATTCAGTTGATAGTAATGATAAAGAGAAATTGCTTCTCTTTCAGGTTACTCATAATTGGAAGCATTCCTAAGTTGAGTAACGCTGATCGGCCTCCTTCCATTTATTTTACATGCACTGGAGATAGCTGCATGATTTGAATCTGGTTCAATTGAATCAGTGCCTCTGGTTCTATATTGGATATAGAACAGTTCATATCTTAACGATGTTAAGGTACGGGGAGTTGTCCGGCTTATGCTTAAAACCAGACACTGGACAACTCAAGGCACGTTTCTGTAATGGCTGTTTGCGGGTTGACCCAGGCTATGACGAGGGTTGACTTTCTACCATCTGGAAGATCAATAGAGATATTGTTCTTGACTCGCCACATTTTTACAAGAAATGGATTTTTAGAAAACAGTAGTGGGAGTATGGTAGAACTGGAAGTGATTCCAGAACCGCAAACGATTACTGAAGATTTGATAAGAACCTAAAGATTCAATCTTGTTTGACATTCCATTGGCCACTCCGCAGATACGGTGGGTAACTTCAGGCACCCGAGAGGTACTCTGGTAGCCTCAAGGACGGTGACAGGGAAGTTCTTGTTTACCCACACTTGCCATTGCTGTTGTTCCAGGCCGCGAGACCCGGCAGAAGGATGAGTATAGCGTCGTTCTGAACTAGCTTCAGAAGTGTACGTGTATATGACTCTGCCAGAGGGTTGTCGTAGTCAGTGGGAGCAGCAGAAGCATTGGTGGACAGGTGGCTTATGTCTATTTATAGACTAAAGCAGATATAGCGGAGATAGATCATCTATTTCTGACATGACAGTCATAGGTTTGACGTCATCAGAATAGGGGATGGATCTGTCGAGAAGGTAGTAGGGTGTGATGTCATGGTATTTGGATGACATACACAGAGTAGGAAGTGATATTCCTATACTACGATCGGTTACGCTTTGGTCGTCACACAGTGGTTTCTCCACACAGGACTTGGATATTATATCAGACATTCTGGTTACTAGATCTATGGTTTTAGATCTAGATTTGGGTGGTTTCCTAATCTGGGTACTTAGACAGCATTCTAAGAGTATTTAGAATGGACGACTCCTGGCATGGTCGTGTACCTGCAGGTAATGGAGTCACCCTCTCTAATGGTGTCTTACAGACTAAAGGGGAGAGGGATGTGCATGATTGGCAGATCACTTGCTTAGGCAATTGAGTCAATCATGAGATGTCAAATACCACACCAGCTGTTGTTCTTGCACTAGATGCAATAAGTTGACATTGATCCAATCCTGGAGAAACAGTCGGAAGCAGTTTTAGAGCATAAGTGGATGTTCTAGGGATATGATAACGACAGCCTCATTTGGGAGACAGTTATCATTCCAGGCTTCCAAGGTGACATGGACGACAAGGAAGTTGTCAGAGTTATAGTTTTTCCTTCTGACGAGGGGCAGTATTTTGGACGGGTGGTCCAAGGCAATACTGAGGGAGGCATGGCGCAGGATACTGATTAAGTTCAGTTGATGATACAGTCTAAGAAGTTTGGATTTGGAGTTCATTTATGAGCTAGGTCCCATCAGACATCCAGACATATTCTAAGACAGGTATTGCTCATTTCGGGAGATGGCTTTCTCTACGAACTTGAGATATAGAGAGACATAGAAAGAAACTTCACTGCGGATCCACTCACTGAGGCTATTCCTCGAACGCAATAGTTTCGCAAACGGGTTTTGTGAGACTGACTTGTAGAGGAGTTGGGTGTTCGGTATCACACGGGCTGTGAGTATGCGACATCGCAATAATTAGCCTTGAGTGCAAGTGGGAGATTGTTGGAGATAGTGCCCTCAGAGTCAATTATTGGATCACAGGCACGTGATTGCAATGATTGAGGGAGGACCTATCCCGGTAGGACAGTCATACTCGAGATGATAGTATGCTATCTGGTTTATCTTTATCATCGTGTACTGCTTTAGGTGACCTGACATGTCGCTATTACACGTTGATAGAGCCCTTAGGATTCTTGCTTGGCCACCAGCAGTATGATGGCGATCATATACGTGGGAGCTGGTAGTCTATAAGCACATCCTTAAAAGGTCCCTAGTCGTAGGAGTTTCGAGACAGGGCATCGATACTCCATTAGTAGACTAGTGTATACAGTCGAGACCCCGACGAGGGGCGGTGGCCGGTCTCACAAGCCACTGGTGTCAGTTGGTTCACCTAAGATGTATACTGGTGCTCATTGGGTTATGAGTACACCGGACAGGACTCGCCGGGAACCTGCTAGTTGGTCTTATACCAGACGTCAGATAGCAGTTCCCTGGTGACATGTGTACAGGTTAGTTCATCGACCTGAGATCGTCATTTGTCTCGTGTGAGTTCCCACTGTGCTTTGATTACTACCCTACCACGGCTCAAAGGAGTCGTGCAAACAGGTTTTAGTTGGGTACAGTCCCGAGCCACATGGAGGCAGTGAGCGGATCTGCAGGGGTTCGTCTCTCCCGGTATTGGGGGTGAGGTCGCGCTGTGTCTAGGAGAGCCATTACGCAAAGCCCTCGGCCGAGGCAGGAGATTTACTGGTAGGTATTCCAGTAGTATCTCAGGGCGTTCTGGGCTACACTCCGACACGACTTGTACCGCTTTTGGGGGTCTGACTTTTACCAACCCCCTAGGCCGGACATGCGATGCTCATAGACGAACGGACCGGACTGTACGGATATTGTCACTGACAGGCTCAGTAGGGTGTCAGGATGAGTTTGCTCATCGACGTCCCTTTTGGTCAATAGCTGGTGGCCCGTCACGTATTGGCTAATACCTCTGACGTGCTAGTGGTTTAATCCACAGCCATTGTATTGACGAGTCTTTAGAGTCCACCACACTTTCAGTTACTCAAGCTTTCGGGCGAAACGCTGTAGAGGCCGTATGGAGATATGGTAGGGTCCGATCAGATATGTGCGGTATTGCACGAATCAGGATCGGACAGTTTTGTACTAGTGGCCGTATAGTTATATGGCAAGGTTCGATCTGATACGTGCGGTATTGCACGGATTAGGATCGAACGGATATTACTAGCCGGCTTTGGCTTAAGCCGGATCCTAGTTTAGTACAGTGTAGATTTTGTCTCATTGCATTTGTATCCGGACGGAATACAGATGCGGGTGTGTATGCACAGTTTGGGGGTTTTCCTGTAATTTATTACGGGACCAGTTTTCTGGAGTTGCCAGTTTGCATTCCGTTCCGGCCGGTTTTCCTTTGTTCTTTCCCGGCCGGACTTTTCCGATGGAGGGTGTTATTTGCAAGTTTGCAAATAACACATTGTGGAGGTTTTTCTTGCAAATGTATTTATTATGAAAGCATCTTTTTTATTCCTTTCTTTTCTATCATCATTTCTTGTAAAAGGTGATTAGGATTGATTTTGTGCTTGATGTGAGATTGTGATGATGGTGTTTAGGATATGGTCACCTCTTGCCTTTTCCTACACTCACCTCCCTCTTGTATTTTGCATTCCTTCCTCCACCATTCTCATATGGAAAATGGTTGAACACATTTTTGAGAGAAGAAGAAGAGAGAGTTTCATTTTGAGCTTGAGGGATTTTTCTTGATCTCATTTCATGCTAGGAAAAATGCAAGCACCATTTTTCCTTATCTAGTTTCCTCCATCATCTTCAAATGGCAACATAACCCCAAATGAGATATAGCCTCTACACTACACATTCTACAGCATTTTTTGGGCATGTCGACTTGCCGGCTTCATGCCCGAGTTGCCTCGGTATTGAGGCGGGAGCCCGTAAAAGACGCAGGCGATGTGGTGCCCTTTCCGGCGAGGAGGCGATGATATGGAGACAAGACTTTCCGCGGGAGATCGGGATGATGAAGAGAAGACCGGAGGACTCAGATCACTTGGTATACTTCTCTTCCCATCTCTTGTTAGCTAGCATTAGGTTAATGGTTACGATCCGGGTTTTATTGTCCGCGGTAGCGCCAGTTTCCAAGTAAGGAAAATTTTTGATTCCGCATTTTGCCCTCGGTAAGACGGCCGGGGCGCTGCCGTGGCGCAACACGCCCCATAGCCCCGACCAAGTGACTGTAGGAGAACCCCGTCGCCAAAAGCATCCGTTCGGGTGCTCGCGGCAGCGGTGTTCCGCCTTAGTGCACTTCGTCGACGGCATCCGGGGGTGCGGCCGTCTACTAAAGTTTGCGACGAGCATTCGATCAGGATGTCGGGAATCTTGTTGAATTGCCCGACTTGGTATTGAAAAGAGTTTTCGATAATGAGACTAAAATGCGGGGTTTATAATTGTTAGGCATGCGATGTCTAAGGAATTCATTTGGTTAGGCATGCGATGTCTAAGGAGGTTGTGGATTCCAACTGTTGTAGTTTTACACTTTCTTATCTGTGACCGTAAGCGTAGTATGTGGTGTATCGCCGGCTTCGTTGCTATACATCAACGACAATAGGGATACGCATACTTGCTTACGTTGATGATATGAGATATTATGTGTTGCTGTGATATGTTATATTGGATCGTCGCGTTTTGAATAGCCGGGGGTTTTATGTGAGATGAGAGTTTTTTTTCTTTTTCATTCATGTAAAATTCATTTGTATGTAATATTCTTTTATTGGGGCACTTCCAGGTTGCGGATGATGTCACCGTTGTATATTATTTACTTTTCCGCATTAGGTAGACCCAAGGCGGGGAGCACAAGTAACCGGGTTCTAGGGTCCAGTTGGAGACCATCTCGAGGAGTCGAGACCGGGTCTCCTAACCCTAGAATTGGCAGTGTTACTTGCCGCTCTCGTAGGGGTCTAGGGATGTGGGTTTGGCTATTCATCGCGACTGTGGAATCCGTGTTTTATACAGGCTCGTATTGAAAACACGGATGTCCTAGTATATCCAATATTTCATATATGTTCTTCTGCTGCAATGTTCTGTGATGAGATCATATTACTGCCTGTGACGAATGTTTATATTATATATATGAGATATATGTTATATTGCAGATTTCGTTTCAAAAGAGATGCTTGTGAAGCATAATAAAATGGGACTTCATTAATGAGATTAATGAAATAAAAGAAACCTAAGATGTTGTAGAAACTTGTTTAAAAACTGGTAGCTCTAGTTCTTGCTTTGCATAGCGGTGTTCCTTATAGAACTTCCAGCACCTTATTCGATAAGGAAAGAGCCGAGATCCCTTCACCGGGAGTGACCTCTTTAGTGAAACTAGCAGATGCTACAAACTCGGTTTGTCTTTTGATTGCTTCTATAGTTCTTTCTTTGCATAGTGACATTTTTGAAATATCCTGCACCTTATTCGATGAGGAAAGGGCCGACGATCCCTTCACCGGGAGTGACCCCTTTAGAAAAACTAGAAAAGCCTAAAAAACACTCCATTTAAAATCACTCGATTCTACAACGATATCAAGTTCATTACGCAAAAGGTTTTCTTAAAAACCTGTCGTAGCCCTCCGTCATTTCAGATAAGTAATAGTTAGTATTCGTGTTACGTTTGTTGACTATGTTAAGGCGTAGTGTGCGGTAGCTGATTAGTGCTTATCTGTATAAGCATATGATGCGATTGGATTAGGGTAGTCATGCGACTTTGTTGACTATGTTAAGGATCTTGCGGGTGGGTTTAATTCAATTGGGAAATGACGGGTTGAACTTGACTAGCACTTATGATTTGTTGACTATGTTAAGGTCATATAGCTGCTAGGGGCAAAATATTATTGGGAGTTTCAAGTGTTGAAATTTGCAATGAGATTGCATACCTTCTATGAGATAGTTGGATCCTGATACCCGCTGCGAGTTAGAGTTACTCCTGGGTGAGTTTTACACATTACACTTAGCAGATCAAGTAGGTGTCTAGAAAGGTGTTAACGGGGTTACGCCTCTGGGAAAACGAGGTTTACTTTAATTAGGTTCGTGTGAAAGCACGAGAGACCTCCCTCAAAGTACCGACACTGGCTTGGCTGAAAAATTGGCGAACTTGTAGCGTGTAATTAATCTCGGCTAGTCTTTCTTTTTAGGGTTTGAAGGAAGATTTGATTAAAACAGTGGGAGACATCCTGATTAGATAAATTGATAACCAATCTAATCTTGTAAAAGCGCACGCTGAGTGTTTTCTTCTCTCTCTCTCAAGGCAGCGACCATATCACGCCTTAATCAAGATAATAAAACGGATGAATTGACTGAACCCGCTTGTTATACTGAGCTGGGGAACGTTGGTCCCGCTCCAACTTATAATTGTTATAAGACAGAGCAGGAAATTAGGGAATACCAGATTTCCCGTACTGCCCAAACGAAGAAAGTGCATGTTGATGCATCATCTTCGGGTATGTTCATTATATAGAACCGTTTCTCAGTATCCTTTACGTCCTGGGTATGAGATACCGGATCAGGATCCCGCATATGTAATCTGTTACATGGGATACAGAAAGGTAGAGAACTGAGAACGGGTGATAAGTTTCATGAGACAGAAAACGGTGCAAGTGTTGCAGCCAAGTCTGTTGGTCACTATCACTCTGTATTACCAGAATACATTGATTCTGAACAAATGTTATTAGATACCGAACCTGATATACAACATCATATCGGTCTCTTTATTAGTAAAGAAAGGATATAATTTTGTATTGTTGGATAATGTTTTGAACATTTCCTATATCAAGAGTTGATCGGTTCAGGCACGTTATCTAAAAGCATTGACGTTCTAAATCAAACTACAGTTCTTAGTATACAGAACACACACAAGAGGAATAGTTCAGAAATGAATGAATCCTTCTTGAGGTATTGTAGACTAGGTCATATCAATGCGACCAGACTAGCTGAAGTTACATTTAGATGTATATTTAAATTAGTTTGAATTTACATCTTGTGAAACTTGCCGGTCATGTCACAAAGATAAGATGACCATAGCTCTGTTTATTGGAAACAGAGAAAGAGTTAGTGAACTCTTGGGATTGATACATGCTGATGTATGAAAGTCTCCTGTCTACACATGCCAAGACCGGTTCTTTGTACTTCATTACATTCTCTGATGATCTCTCAAGATTCAGACATGTGTTCTGTTGAAACATAAGTCCGAAGCTTTTGAAATATTCACAGAATATAAGTTAGAAGTAGAGAACCAAAATACGGGTATAAGTATTATGTCCTTTGATGAGATCAAGGAGGAGAATACTTAAGCACGGAGATTCCTGTACTATTCTAAAGGAGAATGAGATTCTCTCTCAGCATTACTCCTTCGTATACACCATAGCACGATGGTATATCGGGATGGAGCAACCGCACCCTATGTGATATGGTGTACTCTATGATGAGTAATACTGAGTTTCCTATTTCCTTTTGGGAGTTATGCACTTGAGAAGCTGCATACCTATTGAATAGGGTTCGAATCAAATCAGTTGCCTACCACTTCATATGTGATATGGAAAGGGAAGAGCCCATATCTTAAGTTGGTTAAGATTTGGGGTTGTCCGGCCTATGTCTAAAAGAAAAATCCGGACAAGCTCGAGGCAAGGTCTGTTATGTAGAACTGAAAATGTTCCAGCTATACAAACTGCAGCTGATGATTTGGTAGAACCAAAGGATTCAATAGTTTCCAACGAACCTCAGCCTCTCCGCCGATCTAGTAGGGTTCCTCACCCACCTGAGAGATACTTCGGTTTCTCTATGACAGTGGGAGCGAGGATTGCATCATGAGATGATGACCCAACTAGTTTCGAGCTGGCCATCAGGAGTGGGACTCTGTAAGAATGGCTGGATGCTTATCGATCTGAGATGGAATCCTTATACACCAACAAAGTATGAACTTTGGTTGCTCTATCTGAAGGGTTAAATCCCCATCAGGAGCAAGTATATCTTGAGAAGATTACTAGGTGTACATGGAAAAGTTGAGACTTTCAAAGTTATGCTTAAGTCCATCCAGATCCTACTTGCCACTGCTACATACCATGACTACGATATCTGGTGGTTGGGTATCATGAATGCTTTTCTAAATGTTGATTTGGAAGAGAGCGTCTATAAGTACACAGCCAGAGGGCTTCGTATAAAGTGGGAGCAGCGGAAACGTGTGCAAGATGTTTTATGTGATAAAATAGGCATCGCGGAGTTGGAACGTCTGTTTTGATGTGGTAGTCAAATAGTTTGACTTCATCAAAATGGTAGATGAACCTTGTATATACAAAAAGGTAGTAGGGAGTATGGTGGTGATCCTCGTAGAGTACGTGGATACCATACTCTTGATAGGGAAGGAGTTTCCCATGCTACGCTCGGTCAATCTCCGCTTATCACAAGGATTCTCCATATAGGATCAAAGTGATACCTCCTAAATCCTGGGTTTTGGATCTATGAGATAGACCTAATTGGATGTTAGGACTCTCACTAGTTGTAGTGAGATGGTATCAATCGATCCTGGGGAGAAACACTGGAAAGGTTCCAGGGTGATAAGGACGACTGAATGTCAGTCGCAGGCATTGTCTATACCCTCAGTGGAGGGACGGTATGTTGGAAGAGTTCCAAGCAAGAGACCGTGACTTACTAGAAGATTAAAGGCAAGATACATCGTTACCAAAGATTCTACCAAAGAGGCAATCTGGATACATATAAGTTCATGAGATGAATTTCGTTCCTACCATTGTGAGACAATGGAGTTGTGGCTTATGCCAAGGAACGCCCGTCCCATCAGAAATCCAGATATAATTCTTAGACAGTATCACCTGATCATGGAGATGGTTGATCTCCAGGGAGATCGAGGTTAGGAGAGTAGACACAGAGGACAACAGCGCGGATCCACTCACAAAGGCATTTTTCCCAGTAGAGACATTTATGGGATGGTTGAGTATGAGATACTTCAACCGCAGCTAATTGTTGGGTATGTGATACCACAACAGATGGCCCTAGTGCAAGTGGGAGATTGTTAGTTATATGTATGCCCTAGAGGCCATTACTGTACATTCGATGTATATTGTAGTGGATGCTAGGACATATATAGGGAGGACTTTCTTGCTCGACATGATAGTATGCTATCTGGTTGTACTTTATCTTAACATGTACTCTGATTGTCTCTAAGTTACATGTTGATAAAGCCCTTAGGATATGTACTCGACTACTGGGACTATGATGAGATCATACTAGTGGGGCCACGGTAGTCGACGAGTACATCCTATAACTGTTCCTAGTCGAGGGTGTATCGAGACAGGGCATCGATGCACCAGAGTAGACTAGTGTATACGCATCTTGACCCATATGATGGGCGATGGATGATCCCATATCCATCGGTGTTTGACATCAAGGATGGTGTACGGGTGCTCAGTGGAGACTGGGTACACTGGACGGACTCGCCGAGAACTCCCAGATGGTATTATACCTCACGTCAGATGGCAGTTTTCCGGTGACACTGGTACAGAGTAGTCTGTTGACCCGAGATCGTCATAGAGTCTTGTATGATTCCTACTGTGCTTTGATTTCCATCATACCACATCCAAGAGGGCGTGCAAAAAGGTGGCTTTTGGGTACAGTCCCGAATCACATGGAGGCAATGAGCGATAGGAAGGGATTCGTCTCTCCCGGTATAGGGAGTTGATGTTGTGCTGTGTTCGATTGGCTATAACCAGAAATCCCTGGCCAGGGTTGCTGAGATTTACTGGTAAGTGTTATCAGTAGTTTCTCGAACTGTTATAGACCTCATATCGACACGACTTATCGAGCTACTGGGGTCTGATGTTTACCACCCCTAGGCGAGATATGCGACATATCAGACGACGAGACCGGACTGTACGGGAGTGTTACTGTTTGGATTCACAGGAGAATGTACAGGCTTGCTTGTTGATCTTCTGAGCGCTCAATACCTGGGTAGCTGTTATGTTTAGCTGACCGCTTGCAGCTTGTGGGTGTTCGATATGATCATCACCTACTGCCGGCGTATTGACGATTCTTTAGAGTCCTACACAGAGGTTTCTTGACTCAGGAAAAACGGAGTAGGGGCACGTATGTGATATGTTCGGGACCGAGGATAATGCGATATGAGATACCGTATTCTATTCTCGCGATATTTGATATCAGCCGGGTCATCGGATCAAGTGTTGATTCGATGAATCAGTACGGATAAATATTAGTCGGTTATATGCGATATAGCCGGATTGTCGGATCAAGTGTTGATTCGATAATTTAATGTATAATAATATATGTGATATATTAAATTACATTATCTAATATTTGCTCACTAAAAGATTCTTTTTCTCACTCGGGTAATACATTGATATATATGCGATATATGTTAATTGTATTATTTTATTTTGTTACGATAAATATTATATATGTGATATATAATATTGTAACATGATATGATAACTAATGCAACATATTTAGTAGAGTTTAAACATGATTAGGGTTTGGATTAGGGTTAACACTTCTAGTTGATTCTAGAAGCTTTTCTTTTGTCATGATAAAGATATTTGTGTAGATTTTTATCTATGACTCATACTTAACCCAACCCAAACCCTAGCCCTTGGTTAATTCTCTACAATGGTTTAGTCAACCATGGTTGCATTATTCATCATATTATTCTTTGCATTATTCATCACAAAAGGAATTCCATTCTTCTTCTTCATCTTCTTCCTTCTTCTTTCTTCATGAAAAAAGCTTACTTGCTTTTTTCCAAGTGATGAATAAATGTGAGAAAAAGATAAATAAAGAGAGCAAAAATCCTACTTCATCATCCTCATCTTCCCTTGCCCTTTAGATGAGAGTGTTCACTCAATTTTAGTGAGTGTTAGCTTGTGTTAATGAAACTTCAAGGTAGATCATCTTTGTATCGAAGATTGGAAACAAGACTGGATCTTTCTCTTCGTGGAACCTCTCGAGAGTCCGGAACACGATGACCGCAGCGAAGGGACTTCAACACGGAGCTATTGAAGTGAAGGACCGGATCTACAAAGGTTGTAATCCCTCTCACTTAGTGTTAATGTGTTTAACATGCTTGTTTTCGCCTAAACCCTAGTTTAAAGATCCGGCTTCGGGTTGTTCGGCACGGCTAATTTTTTAATCGGGCATGGTTGATGCCTCGTAGACCCTTGTGGCAGTGCCTAGCAACCCTACACCCGCTGTATATATATTTTACTTTCTGTACTAGGATTACCCCGCGGAGGGGTGCACGGATAGCCGGGTTCTAGAGGGCAACGGGCCCGCATCTCATGGCATTGAGACGGAGGGGGCTTTACTCTAGAATTGGCGGGCTATTCGCCGCACTCGTAGGGGGTACAGGTTGACCCAGGAGGGGAGCCCAAGTTACCGGATTCTGTGAAGTGCTAGGTGGTCCATTCACGTTGCTGAAGGGGGCTGTCTCGCTTCAGGTTTTGGCGGGTAACTTGCCGCGCCCGTAGGGGTCTAGGATTTCATTGCACAGGCTATCCACACGACCAGGGGAACGTCGGGTTTCAGTAGTGGCTCTATGAAACCCGGGGATCCCAGATATCTGTATTGTTCTGTGATGCTGTACATTTCTGTGATGTTGCATTTTATCACGCTTTGAGCGAAATATTATATATTGATATATATATACTGGTAGATGTTGTATATGTTTTGCATCCGCGCTAGTCCAGTCCCCGCTCTGTCGTTAGTTAAGTAACCTAACGGGTGATGACGGAACCCAGTGGCGAATGCGGATGGCATATACGTACATCATTATTTTCGTTCTTTTGTGGTGTGATCAATTGATGGGACTGCGTTGATTCGGATCAATGCAAGCTAAACAAACCTATTCTGATGTTGTTGGAACGATTTTTCAAAAAGCTGTTATTGCAAGGACGTTCTCTTTTGTTTTGCATAGTGGTATTCAGTTGGAATATCCTGCTCCTCAGTCGACGAGGCAAGGGCCGAGATCCCTTCACCGGGAGTGACCCCTTGGACAGAAGTTTGCGTCAGGGCAATAACTTCACTATAGCCGATTACTTTTGCTTTGCATCTCGGTATTCAGTTGGAATATCCTGCACCTCATTCTACGGGGAAAGAGCCGAGATCCCTTCACCGGGAGTGACCTCTTTAGCAAAGGTTTTCGTCACTATATTTTTTCAAAGCTATCCGGTTCCTTCAACGATATCAAGTTCATTACGTTAAGGGTTTTCGCCAGAAACCATTCGTAGCCCTCCGTCGTTTCATATGGATAGTCAATTGTATTCAAGCTGTGTTTGTTGGCCATAGTCAAGGCACAGTGTTTGGTAGCTATTGGGTGTTCATATGCTGCATAGATAGATGCGTTGGTTTGGGACAGTCGTATAGCCTTGTTGGCCCTAGCCAAGGGCTTGTACGGGTGGGTTCAAATCAACCTGGACAATGACGGGTAGAACTTGACATGTGATTTATGATTTGTTGGCCTTAGTCAAGGTCATAAGAGCATGGGGCAAAAATCCACATCGGGAGTTTCTAAAGAAACTGAAACTTGCCAGATATGCGCATACCTTCTGGAGTGTGATAGCGTGAGCGGATTCCGTCACGTTATCATGTGATGATAGTTGGACCCCGATTCCCACTGATGAGTTGGTTTACTCTTCGGGTGATCCCGGCTAATTCTTCTTTCAGGTTTGGGGAAGAATTTGACGTTACAGTAGGAGGTTTCCAGATTAGATAAAGTGATAACCATTCTGATCTAGGTTAGAGTGCACGCTGAGTGTTTCTTTTCTCTCTCTCTTTGGCAGCGACCATTGACCCGACCCTAGACTATGACTCAGTGACCAAGTTGACCGAACCTTCTTAACACTGGCTTTTGGATTGTCAGAGTTGCAAACCTCATTGCCACTCCTACTTTTACCCTTTTCTCCAGGACACCCCGTATTATTATGACCGTCCACTTCCATTGGACAAAACCATCGTATGGTTATATACGAACTCGAAGGAATTCGATGATGGTTTCCGGTTCTGGAGAAAACGAATAGGACTATTCAGTTGTCTTTTCCTTTTACCTTCTCTCAGGTTGCGAGTACTCCTTGGTTTAGGTGATAGTACACCTATTACGCAAATTGGATAGTCTTCTTCCAAACCATAGGCAGGTGCCGATCGGTAGGGAATGAAGAAAACCAATTAGCCTAACGGTAGTGTACAGAAGGTATTATGTAAAGACAAAGAAAGGGATTAGTAAGAGGGCAAAGTAAATTGCGACTGATATTCACAACCAAACCAAATATTTCTTCGCCAATCCTAAATCACCTTTGTATTTCTCCAGGACACTCCGTATCACTACGAAGATCCACAGTTTATTGGATAATCCATTGTATGGTTATATACGAACTCGAAAGGAACTTGTTCCAGTTCGGGGATGGATCCTGGTTCGGGAGAAATAGGAATAAGGTTTATTCGGTTGTCTTTTATCTTCACCCTCTCTCGCATTGCGAGTGATCCTAGGATTAGGACAGTACACCCATTATGCTTATTGGATAGTCTTCTTCCAGACCTTAGGCTGGTGCCGAACGGTAGGGAAGGAAGAAAACCATTTGGCCTAAAGGGGTGTGCAGAAGGTAATGACTAAAGACATATAAAGGGATTTGGAGAGATGGCAAAGAATTATACGGTTATAGTTGTGAATCTGGATAATGGAAGAGACATTACTAGGAATACCAGGATACCCCATCGAAATATTTCAGTCTCACTGTGTACTGTTGAAAGAAAACTGATTTCCCAATTAGACACCTACTCCATGGTATGTATTTACCAGGTATGATTCTCACATCTGTATGGTTTTACAGATGATGAGTGGGAGTAAGTTATTGGGAATTAGGTGATCATCCTCATTATATCGCGATTCGTTGTAATTGGTGATATTTGAGGAAATCACCTGGGTTGTTTGCCGGTCGGCAAATATTTGGTTTTGAATATCCGTTCTTGTGCACCAATTTCAAATTGATATATCTGTACGTCTATTTTCATAGAGTGAGATGTACCCTTTTGAGATTATGTCCATGACATTTACCTATATCAGTGGATGGTTAGGTAAGGAGCACTAAGCAGCGGTGTAATTCTTCTTAACCATAAGTACAGTTTTCAACCTACGACACACAGTGAATGAGTTACTAGACTCAGGGGACTTATACAGAGCATTGTGTATTGTCTAGTGTCCATTAGGACAGAGGGGTAGGTTCTCGTACTATATTCGGTTTAGTTATGACTTCTCTGGTTCTTAGACAAGTGTTTCGTAGAAACACAGGGTCCAAGTTTTAAGAAGTTATAGGTATAAGGATAAAGTAGAGAACCAGGTATTGCAAGTATCGGGATTCTTCAAAGTGATCGAAGATGTAGATACTTGTATATGGTATTCAGTTGATAGTAATGGTTAAGAGAACTTGCTTCTCTTTCAGGTTACTCAAAATTGGAAGTACTCCTAAGTTAAGTAACGCTGATCGACCTCCTTCCATTTAGTTGACATGCACTGGAGACAGCTGCATGATTTGAATCTGGTTTAATTAAATCAGTGCCTCTGTTTCTGTATTGGATATAGAACAGTTCATATCTTGACATTGTTAAGGTACGGGGAGTTGTCCGGCATATGCTTAAAACCAGATACTGGACAACTCAAGGCACGTTTCTGTAATGGCTGTTTGTGGGTTGACCCGGGCTATGACGAGGGTTGATTTTCTACCATCTGGAAGATCAATAGTGATATTGTTCTTGACTTGCCACAGTTTTAATTAAAAATGGATTTTTTTTCAGAAAACAGTTGTGGGAGTATGGTAGAACTGGAAGTGATTCCAGAACTGCAAACGATTACTGAAGATTTGATAAGAACCTAAAGATTCAATCTGATTTGACATTCTATTAGCCACTCCGCAGATATGGTGGGTAACCTCAGGCACCCGAGAGGTACTTCGATATGCTCAAGGACGGTGGCAGGGAGGTTCTTGTTTACCCAGACTTTCCATTGCTGTTGTTCCAGACTGTAAGACCCGGCAGGAGAATGAGTATAGCGTCGCTCTGAACTAGCTTCAGAAGCGTACGTGTATATGACTCTGCCAGAGGGTTGTCGTAGTCAGTGGGAGCAGCGGAAGCATTGGTGGACAGGTGGCTTATGTCTATTTACAGACTAAAGCGGATACAACGGAGATAGATCATCTGTTTCTGATGTGACAGTCATAGGTTTGACTTCATCAGAATAGGGGATGGATCTGTTAAGAAGGTAGTAGGGTGTGATGTCCTGGTATTTAGATGACATACACAGAGTAGGAAGTGATATTCCTATACTACGATCGGTTATACTTTGGTTGTCACACAGTAGTTTCTCCACATAGGAATTGGATCTTATATCGTACATTCTGGTTACTAGATCTATGGTTTTAGATCTAGATTTGAGTGGTTTCCCAATCTGGGTACTTAGACAGCATTCTATGAGTATTTAGAATGGACGACTCCTGGCATGGTGGTGTACCTGCAGGAATTGGAGTCACCCTCTCTAAAGGTGTCTTACAGACTAAAGGGGAGAGGGATATGCATGATTGGCAGATCACTTGCTTAGGCAATTGAGTCAATCATGAGATGTCAAGTACCACACCAGATGTTGTTCTTGCAGTAGATGCAATAAGTTGATATTGATCCAATCCTGGGAAAACATTCGGAAGAAGTTTTAGAACATAAGTTGATGTTCTAGGGATATGATAACAGCATTCTCCTTCGGGAGACAGTTATCATTCCAGGCTTTCAAGGTGACATGGATGACAGAGTGACTGTCAGAGTTATAGTTTTCCCTCTGACGAGGGGCAGTATTTTGGACAGGTGGTCCAGGTGGATACTGAGGGAAGGATGGCGCAGGATACTGATTGAGTTCAGTTGACGATACAGTCTAAGAAGTTTGGATTTGGAGTTCATTTATGAGCTAGGTCCCATCAGACATCCAGACACATTCTAAGACAGGTATTGCTCATTTCGGGAGATGGCTTTCTCCGCGGACTTGAGATATAGGGAGACATAGAAAGAAACACCAGAGTGGATCCACTCACTGAGGCTATTCCTCGAACGCAATAGTTTCGCAAACGAGCTTTGTGAGACTGACTAGTAAAGGAGTTGGGTGTTCGGTATCACACGGGCTGTGAGTATGCGACATCGCAATAATTAGCCTTGAGTGCAAGTGGGAGATTGTTGGATATAGTGCCCTCAGAGTCAATTATTGGATCATAGGCACGTGATTGCAATGATTGAGGGAGGACTTATGCCGGTAGGACAGTCTTACTCGAGATGATAGTATGCTATCTGGTTTATCTTTATCATCGTGTACTACTTTAGGTGACCTTACGAGTCACTATTGCACGTTGATAGAGCCCCTAGGATTCTTGCTTGACTACCAGCAGTATGAGGGCGATCATATACATGAGAGCAGGGGTCTATAAGCAAATCCTTAAAAGGTCCCTAGTCGTGGGAGTTTCGAGACAGGGCATCGATACTCCAGAGTAGACTAGTGTATACAGTCGAGACCCCGACGAGGGGCGATGGCCGGTCTCACAAGCCACTGGTGTCAGTTGGTTCACCTAAGATGTATACAGGTGCTCATTGGGTTATGAGTACACCGGACAGGACTCGCCGGGAACCTGCTAGTTGGGATTATACCTGATGTCAGATAGCAGTTCCCTGGTGACATGTGTACAGGTTAGTTCATCGACCTGAGATCGTCATTTGTCTCGTGTGAGTTCCCACTGTGCTTTGATTACTACTCTACCGTGCTCAAAGGAGACGTGCAAACAGGTTTTAGTTGGGTACAACCCCGAGCCACATGGAGGCAGTGAGCGGATCTGTAGGGGTTCGTCTCTCCCGGTATTGGGGGTGAGGTCGCGCTGTGTCTGGGAGAGCCAGAACATGAAAAGTCCTTGGCCAAGGCAGGAGATTTGCTGGTAGGTATTCCAGTAGTATCTCAGGGTGTTCTGGGCTGCACTCCGACACGACTTGTACCGCTTTTGGGGGTCTGACTTTTACCAACCCCCTAGGCCCGCCATGCGATGCTCATAGACGAACGGACTGGACTGTACGGATATTGTCACTGACAGGCTCAGTAGGGTGTCAGGATGAGTTCGCTCATCGACGTCCCTTTTGGTCAATAGCTGGTGGCCCGTCACGTATGGCTAATACCTCTGACGTGCTAGTGGTTAAATCCACAGCCATAGTATTGACGAGTCTTTAGAGTCCACTACACACAGTTACTCAGGTTTCGGATGAAATGCTGTAGAGGCCGTATGGAGATATGGCAGGGTTCGATCAGATACGTGCGGTATTGCACGGATCGTGATCGGACGGTTTTTACTAGCCGGTTTTGGCTTAAGCCGGATCCTAGTATTTGACAGTGTAGATTTTGTCTCTTTGCATTTGTGTTCAGTGGGAATACAAATGCGGGCATGTATATGCAGTAGCGGGGTTTTCCTGTAATTTATTACGGGATCGGTTTTCTGAAGTTGCCAGTTTGCATTCCGTTCCGGCCGGTTTTCCTTTGTTCTTTCGCGGCCGGACTTTCTGATGGAGGGGGTTATTTGCAAGTTTGCAAATAACTTATTATGTAGGGGTTTCTTGCATTTGAAGCTTCATTATGATATTCTTATCATTATGAGATTAGAAAGGATTTGATTTTGATTTGATAATGTTATCATTGCCTTTTGGATGTGGTCACCCCTTTGCTTTTACTACCATCACCTCCCTTCATGGTTTGGGTTTTTCTCTCCACCATTTCCAATTAAGGGGCCGGCCACATGAGAGGGAGGATGAGAGAGTTTCATTTTTGAGTGTGTGGCATTTTTCTTCATCTCATTTCCTTGCTAAAAATTGTGAGCACTATTTTCCTCCAAAGCATTTTTCTCTCATCTCCATCATGGCAACTTCTATAACCTCAAGAGACAGTTTTCTACACTAGTATACAGCAAACCTTGGACGCGTCGGCTAGCCAACTTCGCGCTCGAGTTGCCTCGGTCCAGAGGTGGGAGCCCATAAAAGAATCCGGCTACGTGGTGCCCTTTTCGACGAGGAGTGACGGACGGAGATTCCACGGGAGATCGGAGTGGAGACGAAGACCGAAGGACACGGATCGCTTGGTATAGCCTTCTATCCCATCTTGTATTTTGCTAGTAGCTAGGTTAATGGCCCGATCCGGGTTAAAAGTGCGCGGTGGTGCCGGTTTGCATGTTTCGCAAAGTTTTTCGTTTCCGTGTTTCCGGCGTCGGATCGACTGCCGGGGCGCCGCCGTGCACTTACAGAGGCGTCCCCGTTGCGCCGTCTTTCGGAGGGGAACACCGAGTTCTACTGGGGGCCGAAAGCAACTACTCCCCCATTGCAAAACACTGCCTGGCGTTGATCTTTACGATAACAAAGCTCAGGCACTATGCGTTGGCGCATGAAGTCCGTCTCATTTCGAAGGTGGACCCCCTTAAATATTTAATGTCGAAGGCCATATTGACAGGTCGGCTCGCTAAATGGGCCCTGCTATTTATGGAGTTCTTGATAACGTATCAACCTCTTAAGGCAGTGAAAGGCCAGGCCATTGCCGACTTCCTCGCTGAGCACCCGATACTTGTCGATTCTCCTCTAAATTGCGAGTTGCCAGACGAACATGCGTTTGACACTATCGATGGGAACGATACCCGATGGGAACTCTATTTTGATGGAGCGTCTTCCATGAAGAAGCGCAAACAAAGTACGCCAATAATCAAATCGGGGGTAGGCCTTATCTTCGAGACTCCACAAGGAGGGATAATGCGTTTTGCCTTCTCCCTAACAGAGCCAAGGACAAACAATGAAGCCGAATACGAAGCTCTGATAGCAGGCCTCGAGATCGCCATCGACATGGGAATTGAAAACCTCCTCATATATGGAGATTCCCAACTGGTCGTTAGTCAAGTAAACGGCGACTACCAAACGTGCAAGCCAGAGTTGGTAAAGTACGGTAAGAAGGTGCAACAATTGTTGACCCAAATTCCTTCCTACACTTTGGAGAACATACCGCGCTCGGAAAACAGCAAAGCAGATGCGTTGGCCAAGCTCGCTAAAGAATTGGCTGATGAGAACCTCGATGACGTCAGAATCGTGGTACAGAGCCGTCGCGTACTTGCCCCAGCAGAAATATCTCCGGAATCATCCGAAGAAAAAGGAGCGAGTGAGCAGACGACCCTGCAAATAAAAGATCGGGAAAATACCGAGAATTGGAGAGAAGTCTTTATTGACTACTTCAAATACCGCCGAATGCCCGAAGATGCGTCCTCAAGACATCAGCTTATGAAACGAGCTCTGTCTTTCGCCTTCGTCAATGATACCCTGTACAAGAGGTCGTTTGATTCTTTGTGGTTAAGATGCCTGGGACCTGATGAAGCGAAAAGAGTCGTCCAGGAAGTTCATGACGGACTCTGCGGTTCTCACCAAGCGGGCCCGAAGATGAAGTTGAAGATTAAACGGATGGGCTACTACTGGCCCACGATGATCCAAGACTGCCTTGAGTATGCGAAGCAGTGCCACTCGTGCCAAATCCATGGAGACTTCATCCACCAACATCCAAATCCACTCCATCCAACAGTGGCTAGCTGGCCATTCGAAATGTGGGGGACTGACATAGTCGGCCCCATCGAACCAGCATCGTCCAGGGGACATCGTTTCATCCTGGCGACGACTGACTACTTCTCCAAATGGGCAGAGGCAGTACCACCGAGGGAAGTTAAGATGGAGAACATCCTCCATTTCTTCAAGACGCGCGTCCTATAACGGGCCAGCTTACAGAAGCCACAAGATCAGTCGTTTCGCACAGCAACACAAAATAGACTGGAGATACTCCTCTGTTTATAATTCGCGAGCTAACGGTCTAGCCGAGGCCTTCAACAAGACCTTGACAAAGATCATGAAGAAGACGGTGTCATGAAATAAGAAGGACTGGCATGAAAGACTGCAAGAAGCTCTTTGGGCATATCGAACTACGTTCAAGACAGCCACAAACACAACGCTATATGCGCTGGTATTCGGTACAGAAGCAGTACTCCCCCTCGAGATAAAGTTACCCTCTCTACGAGTGGCAGTCCACTACGAGCTAGCAGATGAAGAAAATGCTCACCTTCGGCTTGAGGAGCTCGATGCCCTTGATGAGATCCGGCTCATAGCGCAACTAAATCTGGAGGCCTATAAAGCAAAGATGACGCGCTCATATGAAAGATTGACCCGACCGAGGACATTCCGCCAAGGCGAACTCGTGCTAGTGGTCAAAAGGCCCATGATCCCCAATAGCGCCAAGCGGGAAAAATTCGAGCCAAACTATGAAGGCCCGTACATCATAGATAAGGTCTACCAGGGTAGGGCCTATCTACTCATGTACATGCACGGTGAAAGGCCTTTTAGGCCAATAAACAGTCGCTTCCTAAAGAAATACTACGCTTAATGAGCCACAGCCTAGGTCAATGATAGATGACGACGACTATGTCCGCTCGCTATCTTCCTCAGCTCAAGCTTTATAAGCAGTAGCCAGCTTTCTTAATGCCGGACCGAAACGTCCTTAAACTAATAGCGGACCGAAACATCCTTAAACTAATACCGCAGCATCCGTAGGCTGACAAAATAAAAAAAATATAAAAAATAATATAAATAAATAAAAACGGTATGTCCATAAGTAAAAAAGGGCACGGATGAAAACCCGAAAGGGCGCCGTGAGTAAAACAGCAGGGCTACCGACGAGTGTTCGTGAAAACCCGAAAGGGCGCGACCTCGTAAAAAAAGAGAAGAAGAAAATAAATAAAAAATAAAATAAAAACGGTATGTCCATAAGCAAAATGGGCACGGATGAAAACCCAAAAGGGCTCCGTGAGTAAAAACAGCAGGACTACCGGCGAGTGTTTGTGAAAATCCGAAAGGGCGCAACCTCGTTAAAAGACACTTATAAGGTCCCCTCGACCTTGTAAGGAGAAACCACCCGCATGAGATCCTTACGACTCACAAGGGAGCAGCACACTTAGGGATCCCCACGATTCCTAAGGAGAAAATATACTTGCGAGATCCTCACGACTCATAAGGAGAACTCTCTTATGGGACCCTCACGGCTCATAAGAGTTGAAAGTCTTAAGTTACAGAGACCTAAACCCGTGCTTAAGCAACCCCTACAACTTCCAATATTGCCCTACAAGTGGCTCAATACTGGCTCTTGTATACAATCCACGGGCGCGAATAAACATTTCCCTAACCAAGATCCATCCGTGACTGGGGATATGTTCGCATGACCCTTGTAAGTCCTATCGATTTACAAGGAGAAAACCCTCCTGTAGGATCCTTACGACTTACAAAGAAGAAAACACTTAGGAATCCTCACGATTCCTAAGGAGAAAATACACCTACAAGATCCTCACGACTTGTAGGGAGAAATACCTTTGTGTAACCCTTACGGCTCACGAAGTCGAAAGCCTTAGTCGACAGGACCTTAACCCTGATCGCTAAGCCACCTTTGTTTGACATCGACAGAGGCAGATGATGATTCGCTCCTGGCAATATCCCAGTTGTAGCGGTGCTGATGCCGAAATCGGTATCTAATTTCAGGTTTACGGCGGAAAGCCAGTAGGCCGCACATGCATACGAAATAGCCGAAAGGATGGGGCAACTTGCAATAAAAAGCAGCAAGTAAAATGTATGCATGCAAAATAGTCGAAATGATTGGGCAACTCGCAATAAAAAGCAGCGAGTGAAAACAAAATAAACAGCCGAAATGATTGGGCACCGCGAGAAATAGCCGAAATGATTGGGCAATCGCGACCTTCGCGATATAAAAGCTGAAATGATAGAGCATCGCGGAAATAAAACAAAAAAAAATGATGATAAAACTTTGGCCCTACAGTTGAGATCACATCGATCCCTGTATACAATCCAACAGCGCAAACGAAGAGGGAACCATACCTTCCCAACAGGCTCCGCCAGAAAACAAAGCCAAATCTCGACAGTTTATCCCAACTCCGAAGAAACCAGTGTCTTCGGCAAATACCTCAACTCAGGGAAATAAACAATCCTTGATGAGAGCCTTCTGATTCGCGTCGACTCGCAGAGAAACAAGTGTCTTCGTGGGAAATTCTCGATCCGTTTCAACACCAGGGAAACAAATATCCTTGGCAAATACCTCAATTCATGGAAACAAACAATCTTTGATGAGAGCCTCCTGATCCGCGTCGACTCGCAGAGCAACCAGTGTCTCCGTGGGAAATTCTCGACTCGTTTCAACACCAGGAAAACAAATAATCCTTGGCACCAGGGAAACAAATAATCCTTGGAAAATACCTCAACTCAGGGAAACAAACAATCCTTGATGAGAGCCTCCTGATCCGCGTCGACTCGCAGAGCAACCAGTTCCTCCGTGGGAAATTCTCGACTCGTTTCAACACCAGGGAAACAAATAATCCTTGGCACCAGGGAAACAAATAATCCTTGGCAAATACCTCAACTCAGGGAAACAAACAATCCTTGACGAGAGCCTCCTGATTCGCATCGACTCGCAGAGAAACCAGTGTCTCCGTGGGAAATTCTCGATTCGTTTCAACACCAGGGAAACAAATAATCCTTGGAAAATATCTCAACTCAGGGAAACAAACAATCCTTGACGAGAGCCTCCTGATTCGCATCGACTCGCAGAGAAACCAGTGTCTCCTTGGGAAATTCTCGATTCGTTTCAACACCAGGGAAATAAATAATCCTTGGCAAATACCTCAACTCAGGGAAACAAACATCCTTGATGAGAGCCTCCTGATTCACGTCGGCTCGCAGAGAAACTAGTGTCTCCGCGGGAAAATTCCTGATTCGTCTCAACTTGCAAGATGAAACCTCAGGCAGCAGGGACTAAAGAACTTGCTTCCTGAACAATGGGACCCTGTAAGTCGATCTAAAATGGTCTCTTGCATACTATTCACGGGTCTCACTCTCCAAAGTCGAGTTTCGACAAGAAAGGAAACAACCGCTTATGGGTCCTCTCGACTCGTAAGAGGGAAAAATTCTCTTATAGGATCCTTACGACTTACAAGAGAAAACACATTTAGGAATCCTCACGATTCCTAAGGAGAAAACCCACCTACGAGATCCTCTCGATCCGTAGGGAGAAAAGTCTCTATTAGACCCTCACGGCTCATAGAGTTGAAAAGTCTTAGGCGGCAGATCCGAACCTGCGGCCTAAGCCATCGCTATCTTTTAAAAAAAACTAAGTTATTTGCCAATCATGTTTACTGAGGCAGCATATGGATAATAAAAGAAAGAAGAAGCGACAGAAAGAACATCCGATTTACAAGCATTCGAGACACACTCATTTATGCATAGGCAAAAGACTCAGAACGAGAAATAAGACAGACTGAAATGGAAATTTTCTATTCATATCATAAAAAGGGGTCCTTACAATCACAGAGAAATAGATAATAACATTTACAAAGGTATAACCTCAAACCCAGGACATGGATTGAGGAACTCGAAAGTGACCCTATCTATGACTTTCCAAGTTTCGCGGACCATCCTGGTGTGCTTTCTATCGCGAGCACAAGCGTCAGGGTCCCCCCTGATGTCTTCCACCCTCCGATAAGCAGCGAGTATGGCAGACTGTTGAAAGACCTCGTGCAAGAGATCGATAAGACTGTCTCGCCGTCTCTTCGAGATAAAGTTCATCAGGTACACCGAGTGTACCTTATCCTCGGCGGCATCCAACGCCCTAAGCGGCACACCGGAACAGAATAGGGGAAGCGCTTTCCAGATGGCTCCCACGATAAGCTTAAGAAGATAGGAACGTCGGGGAAGCAGTGGACCGTTGTATGCGTCGAAGCGGCTCATGATTTCAGCACACTCCGCGTTTGTAAACTCTCGATTTTGAGAGCGGCCAATTCGGCGGATGTCCCCGTAAGAGATGATCTCGTTAAGAGCATACATGTGGGCGTCTATTGTTCCTGTGAAAGAAGATCGACAGAATTAGCAGACTGACTGATTAAGCAAATTCTTGTTAAAAAAAAAGAGCACAGGTAGTTAAAACTCCTCGAGAGCAACGCTCTGCAGACAGGAGTAACACCTATCAAAATCAATAATGATGAGAATTCGAAGAAAATCCCCTAAGAACATTGAGAGCTTTGCTCTGAAAAGATGATATAATTATAATAATAATATAAAATGCCATCTTTAACTTCCAAGATCCATGAAGAACTCTTAAGGGTTCTTCTATATGATTTGGAAGGAGCAAAGCTCCATTAATGAATCGAGAAAATCCAAGGGAAATCTTTTAAGAGAGCAGAGCTCTATTAATGGAACCCTAACAGGGTTCTCCTTAGTCCTCTTTAGACCCCTTTAGAGCAAAGCTCTGCTAAATGAAACCCTAAATGGGTCTTCTTTAGATTAGGGATCTATTGAGAGCAAGGCTCTTTCAATGAAAATTAATCTAATTTAATTTAATTCAAACTAAAATTTTTACCTAAAAGTTTTAAGAGTTTAACTCTTGAAGTTCTTGAAAATAAAGAGCAGGGCTCTGAGTTCTGAAAGTGAAATTTTAAAGATGATAATCATCTGTTGAGGACCAAAGGTCCTATTTATAGACATCAAATGACCTTTCAACTTCCAAAAGTTGCCGTAACGGTTGGAATTCTGCCACCGTTGCGCTCGCGTTTGGGGCCACGTAAGCGCAACGGTGGGGGGGGCATTTGTTTACCCCAATCAGAGCAAAGCTTTGTTCAAATTCTAAGGTGGGAGATGAAGCAACGCTTCATCTTCCCCCAATCGGAGCAAAGCTTTGCTTTGAAAATTTAAATTTTAATAAATGAAGCAACGCTTCAGATTCTTTGCACTGCGCGCAACGCGCCACGTATCAAAAGCTGATACATCAGCGCAGCGCCCGAGGCAGCGCACCCAATCAGAGCAAACCTCTATTTAAAACAAAATTAAAGGAAGCAACGCTTCAGTTGAGCAAGCGCTGCACTGCGCGACACGTGTCTGCGCAGTTGCGCAGGCATAGCTGTGCAAGCGCTGCGCTGCGTGACACTTGTCTGCGCAGTTGCGCAAGTACAGTTGCGCAAGCACAGCTGCGCAAGCGCTGCGCTGCACGACGCGTGTCTGCACAGTTGCGCAAGCATAGCTGCGCAAGCACAGCCACGCAAGCATTGCGCTGCGCGACACGTGTCTGCGCAGTTGCGCAAGCGCTGCGCGACACGTGTCTGCGCAGTTGCGCAAGCGCTGCGCGACACGTGTCAAGCGCTGGGGCGTTTACGCCAAACAGAATTAAAATTCTAATAAGATCTTTCTGTTCTTGTTAAAACAAGAATATTTTCTTCTGTAAAACAGAAGCACTTGGATCAAAGATCCAACGGTGGGGAAAATTCCCCAAATCACTCAGAGAAAGATCTCTTTAACAAATTTAACTAATTTATGGGCACTATAAAAAGGACCCTAGACCTCAATTCAAAGGCATCAACATTTTGTGAGAAATCAAACAGAGAGAACTCTGAAGAATTGGAGAGAATTCCTCAAGAACAAAAAAGATAAAAACCTTTAGAAAAAGAGAAAATTCTCTTATGAACAGATCATTGATCTGAAAACAAGATCAAGGATCTCTAATGAAAAGAAAAATAAATAATAATAAGTGCTTTGCACTTTTCTATAAACCATTGGTTCCCTGAGATAAGAAAAATAAGAAGAACTTGTTTTCTTTGATCTAAATTAGATCAAGAAAACAAACAGTGCTTTGCACTTCTTTTATGAACCACTGGTTCTTTAAAAAACAAGAAAAAACTAGTTTTCTTTGATCTAAAATTGATCCAAAAGAATAAGAACAGTGCCCAGCACTTGCCAAAACTGCACTATTGCGCAAGCCGCCAGGAAGCGCCACGTGTCAGCAGTGCAACAGCGCACTGCGCTATTGCGCTTGCGCTCACCAGAGCGTGACACGTGTCACCTCCACGAGCGCTTGCACTCATTAATTGGCGCAAAACGCCTGACAAGCCACGTGGGGCACTGTCAGAGTATTTAATGCTCTGCATTATTAAGAAAAGGGACATAGCCCAATTAAAAGGCCTAACAGGCCTAATCAAAAATGCTATGCATTTTTAAAAAAAAGGGGGCAGAGCCCAACCAAAATAAAGAAAAATAATACAGTAAACGGGCAAGGGCCTAGCACATGTCCAATAGGCCAAAGACAAAAGAATCTTGAAACTGGACTTAGCCCAGTTATGGCCATAAGTCCTCAAATTAAATTGACTGAGCACGGCTGCTCCCTAAATCAATTTATATCCGGTTCGAGGGTACATCTCCGAACTCCTCTGACACTTATCGTTGTAGTCCCTCAACGATGTCAGAGAGGTGACGGGTCCCGACGACCACACATCAATATGGACCGAAACGTCCTTAAACTAATGTTGGACCGAAACGTCCTTAAACTAATGATGGACCACCACGTCCCTAAACTGGCGATGGACCATCATGTCCCTAAACTGGAACATGGACCACCACGTCCCTAAACTGGCGATGGACCACCACGTCCCTAAACTGGAATATGGACCCCATGTCCCTAAACTGGAACATGGACCACTATGTCCATAAACTGGAACAATAGAGCCCCCAAATGCTCTTTTGTCGGATCCAAACGATTCCGTTAAGTTGATCTTAGTCTCAAATCAGACTAACGTATCCTTAACAAACGTTTAAGTCGATCTTAGCCTAAATACGGCTAACGTATCCTTAAACCAAAACACTAAACCAAAATCTAAGTAAATACGGATTTGGACTAATCCACGTCATACGGGCGACGATATCGCTTAGTCTCCGTATACACTCCACGGGAAACCACAAACAAAACAAACATACACGACACGAAGTGAAATTCTGGAGAAGGAGAAAGTTGTTACCGCGATGTGGTAGCGTAATTAACTGCAGGGGCTTGCGCCTGCAGGGAAGAGCGTCCCCACAATCAAAAACCCCTCAAGCGAGGGGGAATCTGACGAAGTCTGCTGCATCGGCCACATCCGTCTAAACCTCCGATACACGGTGCCATAAATCAACTTGGCATCTTCGGAGAGGTAGACGGATAAAACCAAATAGCATCTGCCCCGAATCTCAGGCAAGACGTCCTCGCGTCGTCAGCCGCCATTCGGAGGGGAACATTCATCTGTGATCTGGAATGACTATCATTGCATCTGACGAATGTATATATCTATATATATGATATCTAGTAGGCGTTGCTTATGTTTTGCATCCGCGCTAGTCCAGCCCCAGCTCTGTCGTTAGTTAAGTAACCTAACGGGTGATGACGGGGCCCCGTGGCGAATACAGATGGCATAAGCGTACGTCGTATTTTCGTTGTTTTCTGCAATGGTAGGATTAATTGATAGGACACATTATATTATTGCAAATAAAAACAAACCTAAATGATGTTGTTGGAACAATTTTCAAAAAGCTGTTATTGCAAGGACGTTCTCTTTTGTTTTGCACAGAGGCATTCGGTTATGAATGCCCAGCACCTCATTCGACGAGGCAAGGGCCGAGATCCCTTCATCGGGAGTGACCCTTAGACGAAAGTTAGCGTCAGGGTAATAACTTCACCATAGTCGATTATTCTTGCTTTGCATCGAGGTATTCAGTTTGGAATATCTTGCACCTCATTCGACGAGGAAAGAGACGAGATCTCTTCACAGGGAGTGACCTCTTTAGCAAAAGTTTTCGCCACTATGTTTTCAAAAAGGCAATCATGTTCCTTCAACTATATCAAGTTCATTACGTTAACGGGTTTTTCGCCAAAAACCCAGCCGTAGCCCTCCGTCATTTCGGATTGGTATTATTTAGTATTCGTGCTGCGTTTGTTGACCTAGTCAAGGCGTAGTGAACGGTAGCTAAGTGATATTTTTCTGTGCATTGCCAATCTGATTGGTTAGGACAGTCGTGCGGCCTTGTTGACCTAGTCAAGGGCACGTATGGGTGGGTTTAATGCAATCAAGATAATGACGGGTAGAACTTGACTAGCGGTTTATGGTTTGTTGACCTAGTCAAGGTCATAAACCGTTAGGGGCAAAAATCCACATCGGGGGTTTCTAAAGAAACTGAAACTTGCAGATTTAGCATATTTTCTGGAGTGTGGTGACTAGAGTGAATTACATCTAGGTCATCGCACAATGATAGTTGGATCCCGATCCCACTGATGAGTTGGATTACTCTCGGGAGATTATTTCACTTAACAATCAATGCTATAAACCAAGTAGGTGTCTAGAACGGTGTTAGCGGGGCTACGCCTCCAGGGAAAAGAGGTTATTTAATTAAGGAACTTTGCGAAGCGTTGGAAAACCTCCCTCGAAGTACCAACACTAGCCTGGCTGAAAGGTTAAGCAAGTATTGTGACGTGCGATTAATCCTGACTAGTTCTTCTTTTAGGGTTTGAAGAAAAATTTGAGGAAACAGTGGGGCCATCCTGATTAGATAAATTAATAAACCAATCTAATCTTGCAAGAACGCACGCTGAGTGTTTCTTTTCTCTCTCTCCAGGTAGCAACCATTTCACGCCCTAATCAAGATAATAAAATGTATCGCTTGACCGATCCGAATTCTTATTAGGGGATGGGGAACGTCGGTTCGGCTCTAACTTATGACAACAGTCATAAGTATGAGTAAGGGAAAGAGGATTGTATGGATTCCAAGGATACCCAGTTGAAGAAGAAGCATAGTTTTGCATCTACTTCAGGTGTTCTTGTCATTGAGAACTGCTTTACGGTCAGCCCTACCTCCTGGGTACTTGATACCGGATCAGGATCTCACATCTGTAATTTATTGCAGGGACTGAGAAAAAGTAGGAAAGTTGCACCTGGTGATATGTCGCTCAAGGTAGCGAACGGAGCACAAGTTAATGCTGCAGTCGTCGGTGAATATCACCTAGTGTTGCCAAATAGCAATAGTATGATTTTGAACGATTGCTACTATATACCTTCCATGGTTTGCAACATCATATCAGTTTCTTTACTCAATAAAGATGGATATAACTTTGTTCTTAATAGAAATATCATGAACATCTACTTTCATAAGGTACTGGTTGCAGAAGGTACACTGTGTAATGGTATCTACGTTCTAAATCAGAATACAGTTCTCAATGTACAAAACACACGCAAGAGGAAGAGTTCAGATACAAACGAATCCTACTTATGGCATTGTAGACTTGGTCATATCGGAGAGAAAAGACTAAGTAAGTTGCATAAAGATGGACTCTTGAATACGTTCGAGTTTTCATCTTATAAAACTTGTCAGTCTTGTCTCAAAGGAAAGATGACCAAATCTCCGTTCACCGGACATGGAGAAAGAGCAACAGAGCTCTTGGGACTCATACACAGTGATGTATGTGGTCCAATGTATATACATGCAAGGGGTGGTGTTCAGTTGATAAAACTGCACATTTGTTATTACATTTTTCCTACTGTTTCTATACTAGAAAAGATGTTTATTATAATCTATGATACATATGAGGGTTTATCTGTAAAAAGACTATTTTTCATGTGTTGATATATTATAATTAACATTTGGTAGGAAAATGTATGCAAAAATATCATTGACCAAATCTTAATGTTGAAATTAATATCTCAATAAAAACTCTACTAATATTATTTGTGGAGTTGTTGTGCAGAATTTTCAGGGCTAAAATCAAGGGAATCAAAGTTGTTAAGAGCAAACCTGTCTAATTAAGAAAGCAAACTAAGAAATCAATTCTGGCAAAAACAAAGAAAAGATTTCCAATTTCCAGAGGTTCCAGAGATCGCCACGTGTCATAAAGAGAGAAGCCACAGAAAAATCATCAAATGATCCTCCTACTTGGCCGCAGATCCGCGGCCAAACCCCTCTATTGGCCGCGGATCCGCCGCGTTCCAGAGGCCTTGTGAGCTGCGATTTGGGTGGGAGAATCTTAATTGTTGGCTTCCAAATTTGGAAGCTAGGTTTCCGGCTTTGGGACTATAAATAAAGACCGAGAGCCTCTTGGAAAAATCATCAAGTCGACGAGATCACGAAGTCCAAGACGGCTCATGCATCCAGGCTGATCCTCAACGGTTCATCTACCTCCTTAGAAGAGATCGAGAAGCAAACTAGTATTTGTAATCATTTTTTAAGGAAACAAAGTGTAATGAGTTTTGTTGATTAATAAAGGTAGTTCTTTTTCTTATTCTATTTTTCTTTGTAGTTTCATTATGAATTCTCTCTCCATCTCTTTTTCTCCCAACATGCGCGAGTAATTCTCCGCTTGTTAGGGTTCGTAGGATTAGGGTAGGTTAATGGAAGATGAAAATACTTAAACTCTTTTTACGTCCTATAAAGTTTATAAACTTTACCAAAAGAATCATTAACATCCTAATCGGGCGCGCTACCAATTCATTGTTAGTCTCGACCGCGATTAGAGATTAGATTAATGATTGTTTTGGTAAAGGCTAGATATGAACGGAGTTCCGTGTCGAGACAGGGGTTAAGAGTGGGATTCTTTTTCCCTCCAGAAACCCTAATCTACATGCATCACTGTCGTTCTAGTTTTAAATCTATTAAAGGATAGAAAGAGTAATTTTTAATTAATCATCCATAACTACTAAATCATAATGAACCCTACAAGCCATCTTCTTATATAAACTTACATCCGTAGTTAATCTAGATCTATATTTTGCATCCGTGTTTAACGTAGATCTAGATCCTACAACCATTCTACAATATTCTTTATCCCTCCTCTCTTTTTCAACACATCTAAAGTAAGATTAAAAGATTCAACGTTTCCCTGAGGAGGACCCGTACTCACCTCGGTATAGCTACGCGCGACACCGTTCTGATTGCGGTTATTCTACAAAAACACTTTTTCGAACCAATCAGGTGGGTTCTCGTACTTCATCACATTCACTGACGATCTCTCTAGGTTCGGATATGTGTATCTGATGAAACACAAATCTGAAGCTTTTGAGAAATTCAAGGAATTCAGAAACGAAGTAGAGAACCAGACTGGCAAAAGTATCAAGATCCTCCAGTCTGATATAGGAGGGGAGTACTTAAGCACGGAATTCCTAGATTACTTAAAAGAGAATGGTATTCTCTCTCAGCTTACTCCCCCTTATACACCACAGTACAACGGTGTATCGGAGCGGAGGAATCGTACCCTACTGGATATGGTTCGCTCCATGATGAGTAATGCCGAGTTGCCTCTTTCATTTTGGGGACATGCGCTTTTGACAGCAGCATATCTATTGAATGATGTTCCGTCTAAATCAGTGCCTAAGACTCCATTCGAGATATGGAATGGAAAAAGGCCATATCTTAAAAGATTTAAGATATGGGGTTGTCCAGCTTATGTTAAAATGCATAAACCAGATAAACTAGAGGCATGGTCAGTTTTATGTAAGTTTGTGGGATATCCAAAGAATAGTTATGGATATTTGTTCTACCACACCGAGGAACAGAAGGTGTTTGTTGCTCAGCATGACGTTTTCTTAGAAACAGAGTTTCTTGCAAAAGAAATTAGTAGGAGCACGATAGAATTGGAAGAAATTCAGCGACCACAAACTGAAACTGAAGATTTGACAGAACCTCAGGATTCAATAACCCCAGACGAACCTCAGCCACTCCGTAGATCTGGTAGGATTTCTCATCCGCCCGAGAGATACTACGGTTTTCTCATAGACGGGGATCGAGAGGATTGCATCTTGGAAGAAGATGACCCTACCAGTTTCAGGTAGGCCATTATCAGTAGGGACTCTGATAAGTGGCCGGATGCTATGCAATCCGAAATGGAGTCCATGTACACCAATAAAGTGTGGACCTTGGATATTGCTCCACCTGCGGTAAAAACCGTTGGATGCAAATGGATCTACAAAAGGAAACTTGGTATAGATGGGTAGGTGGAAACCTATAAGGCTAGACTCATTGCAAAATGTTTTCGTCAAAGACCTGGTGTGGACTATGACGAAACTTTTTCTCCAGTGGCTATGCTCAAATTCATTCGGATCCTACTTGCCATTGCTGTCTTCCATGACTATGAAATCTGGCAGATGGGCGTAAAAACGGCTTTTCTAAACGGCTGTTTGGAAGAGTGCGTTTACATGGATCAGCCAGAAGGTTTCATAGACAGTGGGAGCAGCGGGCAGGTGTGCAAGTTGCTTAAATCCATTTATGGATTAAAGCAGGCATCGCGGAGCTGGAACATCTGTTTTGATGAGGCATTCAAGGAATTTGATTTCATCAAGAACGAAGATGAACCTTGTATCTATAAGAAGATTGTAGGAAGAACTGTCGTGTTCCTAGTCTTGTACGTGGACGACATTCTTTTGATAGGAAATGACATTCCTATGCTACAATCGGTCAAGCTATTCTTATCACAAAGGTTCTCCATGAAAGACCTGGGTGATGCCTCATACATTCTGGGGATCAAGATCTACAGAGATAGATCCAAGAGATTACTGGGACTTTCGCAGTCCAGGTACATAGAAACCGTATTAAAGAGATTTAGTATGGAAGATTCCAAGCACGGTAATATACCCGCATTGCACGGAATCACCCTCTCCAAGAAGATGTCTCCTAAGACTGACGAGGAGAGGGTTCGCATGAGCACTATACCCTACGCTTCGGCGGTAGGATCTATAATGTATGTGATACTATATACAAGACCAGATGTAGCTTATGCACTGAGCGTGGTGAGCCGGTATCAGTCAGACCCAGGTGAGAACCACTGGACGACAGTGAAGAACATTCTCAAGTACCTAAGAAGGACTAAGGAGATGTTCCTGGTTTACGGTAATGGAGACCTCAGGGTCAAGTCCTTTACCGATTCAAGCTTCCAGAGTGACAAGGATGACAACAAGTCTGTCTCGGATTTTGTGTTTACCCTCAACGGAGGGGCGGTGTGTTGGAGGAGTTCCAAACAGGATACCATCGCAGACTCGACGATGGAGGCTGAATACATTGCTGCATGCGATGCCGCAAAAGAAGCGGTCTGGATGAAGAAATTCATTAGTGAACTTCAGGTGGTTCCATCCATTGTTGACCCAATACCATTGTATTGCGATAACAATAGGGCTATAGCTTTAGCGAAGGAACCAAGGTCCCATCAGAAATCCAGACACATCTTAAGGCGGTATCACCTGATCAGGGAGATCATTGATCGCCAGGAGATCAAGGTACGGAGAGTGGACACAAAAGACAACACGGCAGATCCATTCACAATGGCCCTCCCTCAAACACAGTTCGAGCGACTTTTTGAGCTATTGGGTATGCGGTACGCCAGCAGCTGGCCTTAGTGCAGACGTTGGGTATGCGGTACACCAATTACTGGCCTTTAGTGCAAGTGGGAGATTGTTGGATATGTATGCCCTAGAGGCCATTATTGTATAGTACTAGTTTGTATAATACATTTTGGAAGCTTGGGATATATACACGGGTTTGCGACAGTCTTGCTCAATATAGTAGTATGCTACTTGGTTTGTTTCTATCTTAATATGCGTGTATGTTTCTTTTGACATATCGCTAATACATATTGATGGAGCCCTTAGGATTTTTGCTTGACTACCAGCGTTGTGATGACGATCATACTAGTGGGGCTGGGTAGTCTATAAGCACATCCTTATACAGGTCCCTAGTCGTAGGATTATCGAGACAGGGCATCGATACTCCAGAGCAGACTGGTGAATACGCTTCTCGTCCCAGCAAGGGAGATGGTCTGTCCCACAGCCATCAGTACGTCGTACTGGAGATAGTATGCAGGTGCTCGTTAGTTATGAGTACACTGGACATGACTCGTTGGGAACTGTTGGTTGGTATTATACCTATCATCAGTTAACAGTTCCCAGGTGACATGAGTACAGCTTAGTCCGTTGACTTGACACTGTCACTTCGCCTCGAGTGTGTTCCCATTGTTCTTAGATTACTACCCTACCATGGCTCTATTGAGTCGTGCAAACAGGTAGTAGTTGGGTGCAGTCCCAAAGCGCTTGGAGGCAGTGACGGTTAGACAGGATACGTCTCTCCCGGTATTGGGAGTTGATATTGCGCTGTATCTAGGAGAGCCATTACACATAGTCGTCCATGGCCAGGGCAAGCGAGATTTACTGGTAGTGTTTCCAGTAGTTTCTCAGGGTGTTCTGGGCTACACTCCAGCACGACTTGTAGCGCTATCAGGGGTCTGACGTTTGCCACCCCCTAGGCCCGACATGCGACACTCTTAGACGAACAGACCGGACTGTACAGAGATTGTCACGTTCAGGCTCAGTAGGAGTTCGGATGGGTTCACCTCGTCGGTCTTCTTATCGGCATCTACCTGGGGATCGTTACGTACAGCTAGTATCGCTTGCGACCTGTGGTTAAAGCCACTGCCAGCGTAGTGTCGAGCCTTTAGAGTCCCATACAGAGGGTTATTCGCCTTTGGGCAAAACAGAGTAGAGGTCGCATGGTTTTGCGACGGGGTTCGTTCACATCCGCGCACTTATGCACGTTTGGCGTCCGGGCAGTTATTACTAGCGGGATTTGGTTTAAACCAAATCCTATTATTTGTTTTGGGATTGGTTTTGTCCCATTGTATTCATGTTCCTCGGAATACGGATGCGGGTGTGTATGCACAGTAGACAGAGGCAGAGGCAGATGTTTCTTATTAGGGTTGTTGACCGTTGACTTTTTCCAAACCCTAATGAAAATGAGAAATATGATTAATGATATTAATTAAAGATAATTGTGCCATGGTTAGCTTGACCATTTGACTTATGTTGACAATTTGACCATCATCATTTCACATGGAAGATGATTCTTGATTCTTGCAAAATTCATTTAATGTGAAATGATAATGGTCATTCCAAATGAACCATCGCAATTTCTTTTTAATTATTATTATTAATTCATTATTCTCACTTATGAGAGTATGGTTGCAAAATGTAGCTCATTCTCTCTTGCTCTTTCTTTCTCATGTTTGGAGCTCTCCCTTTCAAAGCTTAAGTGTTCCATGTGTTGGACATCATAAGCTCTTGAGACAAAACCATCAAGACTCATCTCTACTCTTTCTAGGGTTCTTTGTCTAGCAAACCAAGCACTCTAGTTACCTCTTGGTTGAGATAAGAGCTCAAGTTCGAGGCCCTCGGGTGGATCTATCTTCGGCAAAGAGAAGACGATGAGGAGGAGCCGTCTACGCAACTACAAGGAGCAAGCAAGAAGGAGTACCACAACAAGAAGAGAAGGAGTTCAAGACCTAGGTATAACCATTCTACATAGTAGCTAGAAGTTGTAGTAAGTATGTTAGTTTTTGTTTAGCAAAGATCCTTCATGGTTGGTCCATTTTACCTTGTGAGAAAATTTTGATTTTTATCTATTCCGCCTTCCCGAAAGAACCGGGGTAGGTAACGTGGACCTAACACATATGAATACAAATATTACATGTTGAGTGCATTATACATCCATATTAAAGTTTTACTGTTTTCGGATACCCGTATGCATCCATATCATTTATTATATATGTAGCTGTATTTACAGATCACATGCATATTATTGTTACATTAGTACCCCATACTTGACAGTGTGCATTCTACATAGTCATGGAGCTGTAGTTGTAACCCCTGATAGATAGTTGCGCATCCATATTTTATTGTGTATCCATACCATTAATTCTACATATCTAGTTACATGCCATGTCACATTATTTCATATTATTGGTATATTAATACCCCATGCTTGATAATGTGCATCCGACATAGTCATGATGTAACCCCTGATAGATATTGTGCATCCATGCTTTTACCGTACATCCGTACTGTTACCGTGATTTGATACTTGCTACTTTTACTGTTGGGTACCCATTTGATACACTGTGCCTCCCTGACATGACCTGATATATCACTACTTGACATGTTACCTGATCCTGTTTCTAATGCCGATAATCCTGACATGTTGTCCCGATGGACATCCTGCTGTCTGTATAGACAAACCTGTACCTGCTTGATCCTGTATTGGCATTAGCTCCAGATTTATCAATACCTGACTTGTACACATGACTTGGGGGTAAGGGGAAATCAATGATGAAACTTGACTTATAACTCAACAGTTCGACGCTTATACTGATCAGTTTTGGGGGCTAGGCTAGTCCAACGATGATGTTGCTGACATCATTTGTCTGTACATGTTTCCTATTTGTGCTTAGCGGCACGTCTCGGATTCAGCCCCGAGAGTCTGGACCGTGGTCCCGGGTATGCACGGGATACTATTGAGTTACATCAACGATTCATTAAATTGATTTCACAGACTTGAGAGTAGTTAACCCAGTAGCTTAGTTCAGATTACTTTGTTCCCCTCCGAAAGACGCGGACGAAGACGCGATAGACGTCTTGCCTGAAATTCAGGACAGATGCTAATTGGTGCTATCTGTCCACCTCTCCGAAGATGCCAAGTTGATTTATGGCACCATGTATCGAAGGTTTAAACGGATGTGACCGATGTAGCAGACTTCGTCAGATTCCCCCTCGCTTGAGGGGTTTTTGATTGTGGGGACGCTCTTCCCTGCAGGCGCAAGCCCCTGCAGTTAATTACGTTACCGCATCGCGGTAACAACTTTCTCTTTCTCCATATGGTCACTTCGGGTCGTGGGTGTTTGTTTTGTGTTTGGTTGCCCGTGGATCGTATACGGAGACTAATTTATGTTGTCGCCTGTAGGGCGTGGACTAGTCCAAATCCGTATCTTTTCTTAGATTTGGGTTTGGGGGTATGGGTTTAAGGATACGTTAGCCTCATTTAAGACTAAGATCGACTTAAACGTTTGTTGAGGATACATTGGTCTCATTTTAGACTAAGATCTACTTAACGGGATCGTTTAGATCCAATAAGAGAGCAATTGGGCTCTATTGTTTAGTTTAGTGATATTGCGGTCGATTAGTTTAAGGACATTACGGTCCATTGTTAGTATAAGGACATCTCGGTCTGATGTTAGTTTAAAGAAATCACGGTTGAGGTTAAGGACATCATAGTCCGTGGGTTTAAGGACCCCATAGTCCATTGTTAGTTTAAAGACATCACGGTCGAGGTTAAGGACATCATAGTCCATGGGTTTAAGGACCCCACAGTCCATTGTTAGTTTAAAGACATCACGGTCGAGGTTAAGGACATCATAGTCCGTGAGTTTAAAGACCTCACAGTAAGGGTTAAGGACATCATAGTCTATGAGTTTAAGGACCCCACAGTCCATAGTTTAAAGACGTCATAGTCTGTGAAATGTGTGGTTGTCGGGACCCGTCACCTCTTTGAAAACGTTGAGGAATTACAACGACAAATATCAAAGGAGTGAAGAGATGTACCCTTGAACCAAGGTGGATTAAGTGATCTGTAGTCCAATTTGGAACTAAGATCAATTGATTATATTATGAGCACAATGGCTCAGTTAAGTCTGAATTGAGGACTTATGGACAACTTGGGCTAAGTCCAATTAGATTTAAAATGTTGGCCTTTTGTTGGACCATTAGACATTTGTCTAGGTTCAAGTCCACATTATTTAGCAATACTAAACAAGAGTTTTAGGGCTCTGGTGATATTTCTATCTTTGACTGAGCATTGAATATTATAGATCTTAGTTTTACTCAATTTTGAGATTCAGTTGAAGGGGAGGCTTTTGCCTCTGGAAAATTAGCCAATTTGGCTTAAAATAGTTTTAAAATAGTGTTAAACACTAGAGGGCAAAGAGTGTTAAACACTGGAAATAAAACTCTCAAATTAGTGTTAAACACTAGAAGACAACAGTGTTAAACACTGGAAATAAAATTCTCAAATTAGTGTTAAACACTAGAAATAAAATTCTCAAATTAGTGTTAAACACTAGAAGACAACAGTGTTAAACACTGAAAATAAAACTCTCAAATTAGTGTTAAACAATAGAGAGGAAGGGGTCACGTGAGGGTACCCAAAGGTGAGGCCAGATCTCCTTTACTTTGTTTTGCAAATAAGTGTTAAACACTTTTAATTTTCTGACCATCACGTGTTGGCACGTGATGGAGATTTGTGCGTTGATTATTAAAGCATATATTAAGGGGTCACGTGGTAACACGTGAGAGCGCCCAACGCCAACATTACCTTTGCTTTTATTCTCTTTATTTTGAAGGTCACGTGGGAGCATGTGAGGCATTGCATCTAGGCTGTTTCTTTCTCATTTTTGGGGGATCTGTTTAGGGGTCACGTGGGGCCACGTGACCTTAGTTCTTTGCATGCATGGAGATCTTTCAAGTCTCTTTATTTTTAAGAATTAAATTCTCTGTAGGGTTAAACCCTAATTATGGTTTTAGAGAAATTAAATTCATATGTATGTGAAAGAATTAAATTCTTATGTAGGGATAAACCCTAATTTCTTTTAGGGAAATTAAATTCCCATATATGTAAAAGAATTAAATTCTTATATAGGGTGAAACCCTAATTTCGTTTTAGGAGGAATTAAATTCCTGTGAATTTTAGGAGAATTGAATTCTCATATAGGGTTAAACCCTAGCTTATCTTGAAGGAATTAAATTCCTATAAATTTGGGAGAATTAAATTCTCATATAGGGTTAAACCTTAATTTTATTTTTGAGGAATTAAATTCCTGTGAATTTGGGAAAATTAAATTCTCTAAACTCAATTCTCTCTCTAAGTTTTGGATCCGCGTGGCCTAATCTCAACACGATGAGAATTAAATTCTCAACCTATGGGAAGATTTGCTTTTGCAGATCTTCAACCAGAGAAACAACTAAGTTCTTTTGCAGAAGAGTTAAACTCTTAGATTTGAGAATTAAATTCTCTTTTTTGAAGTTTTGATCCCTTTCCTCTTTCTGACCTAGGGTTTTTTCTTGAGAATTAACTTCTCCTCTCTTTTCTCTCTGCTATTTGCCTTTAGAAAGTTTCAAGATCCCAAAATTCTCCTTCCCAAAATTCTCCTACTTTCTTCTCCTCTTGGCTCCTATTTATAGGAGAAGGAAAATAATCAATTTGTTTAGTAAATCTTTCATTGAAAGATTTTGTTTGTTTTCATAACTAATGTGATCTTTTAGATCACTCAGTGAATTTTATTCACCATTGGATTTTTAATTCAAAAGATATTCTGTTTGTTATTTTTGGTGAAATTTAGGAAAATCTTTCCTTGTTTAAAATCTTTCCATAAATTGGTGATTTTTAATCACCCTTGGATTTTTAATCCAACGGTCCTCAATAATCCTTTTTTGTTTGGAAAGATTTAGAGAAATACTTTCCCAGTTAGGGTCTTTAATTTCCCTCTTAATTAGAATTTAATTCTATTAATTCATAGATTTTTAGGAACCCATCACGTGTTGGCACGTGACCCCTTGATTAAGCATTTGACTAGAATTTAATTCTGTTGTTTTAAAGAACTCAGAAATTACCACGTGTCAGCACGTGACCCTTGGTCACGTGTTGGCACGTGATGCCCCATTGGGGTTTTTCCTTGTTATTTTATTATACCTTTAATTCTTTTCAGTGGGTTTAAAGGCCCATCACTTGTTGGCACGTGACCCCACTGATTAGTTATTTTCAATTATTTATTTTATTTAGTGCCTACAGTCTTTGCCTGTAAATGGTCACGTGTCTGCACGTGATGCCCGGTCACGTGTGGGCACGTGATGCCCGGTCACGTGTGAGCACGTGATACCTCATAACTTTTGATCCCGGATGAATTATGAAGCCTATAATATATCAAATCGAAGGATTTTTCGAGACGCTTTCGATACCATCAGAATTTAGCCGTTTCACATTCGGGAGTTTGTCAAAATACAGCCCAAAAAATACTAGTTCACATTTTCTTAAACGTATCGCTGCCATTAGATACTTTGGGCTCTTTTGTGCAGAAATTTTTTGGCGGGAACATATGCCCCCTACTACTTTGCCCACATAAGTATATACATGGATGAAGTAGTGCAGAGTAATTCATAGCGTATGACCAGTTTTGGGTTGGTATATAATTTTCAGAATCTTGATTTGAGAAGATAACGAGCGGACACAAGCGTCGTCAGTTATCATTGACTCAAATCTCGACTCATAAGGGATATAGTTCCAAACCCTCAGCTCCATGAGCCACACCCTTCTATTTCTTTATGTTTTACTTTGGCGTGAAGTAGTTTATATGCTCATGAGTAAATACTCCATTTCAGTAGCATGTATCTTTGGCAAGTGTGACCAATAGATGGTAGATAACAGTTCATCTTGAACTCTTTATAAGATAGCGATGGCTTAGAAAACAGGGTTAGGATTTGTTGCGTAAGACTTTCCAATTTTATGAGCCGTGAGGGTCTCACAAAGGCTTTTCTCCCTACGAATCGTGAGGATCTCGTAGGTGTCTTTTCTCCTTAGGAGTCGTGAGGACTCCAAAGTGCGTTTTCTCTTGAGAATCGTAAGGATCCCATAAGAGAATTTTCTTTATGCGTAGGGACACTAATTTCCCCGCAAGTTGAGACGAATCGAGAGATTCTCCCAAAGACACTGATTTCCTTGCGGGTCGAAACAAATTGAGAGGTTCTCGCCAAGGATGCAGATTTCCATGAATCGAGATAAGAAGCGATGGCTTAGGAAACAGGTTCAGATCTGCTGCCTAAGACTTTTCAACTTTATGAGCCGTGAGGGTCTCACAAAGGCTTTTCTCCTTGCGAATCGTGAGGATCTCGTAGGTGTCTTTTCTCCTTAGGAGTCATGAGGACTCCTAAGTGCGTTTTCTCTTGAGAGTCGTAAGGATCTTACAAGAGAATTTTCTTCCTTATAAGTTGAGAGGACTCGTAAGTGATTGATGAGTTGACCAACTCTCGAGTCAAAGCATTGCTTCAACAGGGAGGTCGATGGTTGACTTTGGTTTGTCTGTGCACCGCCGAGTCATGGAACTGGGAACTTTGCCGCGGCTCCGCTTTGCTGACGTTGTATATTCTTGCAGAGACACTAATTTCTCTGAGGGTCGGCGCGAATCGAGATGTTCTCGTCAAGGACGTTGATTTTCCTGAATCGAGGTATTTGCCAAGGACACTGATTTCCTCGGAGTTGAGACGAATCGAGGTATTCCTGCAAAGACACTGATTTCCTTGCGGGTCGACGCGAATCGAGATGCTCTCGCCAAGGACGCTGATTTTCCTGAATCAAGATTTTGCCAAGGACACTGATTTCCTTGGAGTTGAAACGAATCGAGGTATTCCTGCAAAGACACTGATTTCTCTGCGGGTCGACGCGAATCGAGATGCTCTCATCAAGGACGCTGATTTCCCTGAATCGAGGAGGTTGCTAAGGACGCTGATTTCCTCGGAGTTGAAACGAATCGAGGTATTCCTGCAAAGACGCTGATTTCTCTGCGGGTCGATGCGAATTGAGATGCTCTCGCCAAGGACGCTGATTTCCCTGAATCGAGGTTTTTCTAAGGACACTGATTTCCCTGGAGTCGAAACGAATCGAGGTATTCTTGCAAAGACACTGATTTCTTTGCGGGTCGACGTGAATCGAGGTGCTCTCATCAAGGACGCTGATTTCCCTGAATCGAGGTTTTGCCAAGGACACTGATTTCCTCGAAGTTGAAACGAATCTAGGTATTCCTGCAAAGACACTGATTTATCTGCGGGTCGATGCGAAGCGAGATGTTCTCATCAAGGACGCTGATTTCCCTGAATCGAGGAGGTTGTCAAGGACACTGATTTCCTCGGAGTTGAAACGAATCGAGGTATTCCTGCAAAGACGCTGATTTCTCTACGGGTCGACGCGAATCGAGATGCTCTCGTCAAGGATGCTGATTTCCCTGAATCGAGGTTTTGCCAAGGACACTGATTTCCCTGGAGTTGAAACGAATCGAGATATTCCTACAAAGACACCGATTTCTCTGCGGGTCGACGCGAATCGAGATGCTCTCGTCAAGGACGCTGATTTCCCAGAATTGAGGAGGTTGCCAAGGACACTGATTTCCCTGGGGTTGAGACGAATCGAGGTATTCCTGCAAAGACGCTGATTTCTCTGGGGGTCGATGTGAATTGAGATGCTCTCGTCAAGGACGCTGATTTCCCTGAATCGAGGAGGTTGCTAAGGACACTGATTTCCCTGGAGTTGAAACGAATCGAGATATTCCTGCAAATACGCTGATTTCTCTGCGGGTCGACGCGAATCGAGGTACTCTCGTTATGGACGCTAATTTCCCTGAATCGAGGTTTTTGGCTAACTTGTTTCCGAGACGGAGCGTTGATCCGGCGGGGAGGTCATTGGTTGACTTGTTTCTAAGATGGAGCGTTGATCCGGCGGGGAAGTCATTGGTTGACTCTAGGTTGTCTGTGGACCGTAGAGTCTTGGAACTAGGGACTTTGCCATGGTTCCATTTGATGGTGTAACATCTGTGTCCTGCTGGAATGAGGAGGCACACCGTTGTTGGTCTCCAAGCTGTAGATGTGGCCATTGAGATTTGGAACTAGGGACTTTGCCATGGCTTCGTTTCGTTGCAACCCTGAGGTCGGTTGTTGACGTCACATCTGCATCAGGTTGGAGTAAGGAGAAATGCCGTTGGTGATCTCTAAGTTGTCGATGTTGACGTCGAGACCCTGGAGCTAGGGATCTTCCTTTGCTTCGTTTGTTGACATTGTGTCTGCAATATTGCGACCAATGTCGTGGTTGTCTCTAGGTTGTCTATGAACCGTCGAGATTTAGCTTCGCTTTTGGAACTAGGGACTTTGCCATGGCTTCGCTTCGTTGCGACTCTGAAGTCGGTTGTTGACATCACGTCTGCATCTGGTTGAAGTGAGGAGAAACGCCGTTGGTGATCTCTAGGCTGTCTGTGAACCGTCGAGATTTGGAACTAGGGGACTTTGCCATGGTTCCATTGTTTTGACCCTGGGGTCGTTGTTGACGCCGCATCTGCATCTTGCTGGAGTAAGGAGAAACGCCGTTTGTGATCTCTAGGCTGTCTGTGAACCGTCGAGATTTGGAACTAGGGGACTTTGCCATGGTTCCGGGGTAGTCTCTAGGCTGTCTGTGAACCGTCGAGATTTGGAACTAGGGGACTTTGCCGTGGCTCCGTTTGTTGATATGGCGTCTGCATCCGATAGGAGGGAGGAAGAACGCCGGTGTTGATCTCTAAGTTGTCGATGTTGACGTTGAGCCCCTGAAGCTAGGGATATTCCTTCGCTTCGTTTGTTGACATTGTGTTTGCAATATTCCGACGAATGTCGAGATTGTCTTTAGGTTGTCTATGAACCGTTGAGATTTGGCTTCGCTTCGACGAAGCCCGATAGGACGATATGGTTCTCTTCATGTTTGTGCCCATGGATTGTATACAGGAGTCAATGTGACCTCACCTGCAGGGGAAAATTTTTTATTCTTTCATTCATTTTTTTAAATTCTTTCCGCGATGCTCTATCATTTCAGCTTTTATATCGCGAAGGTCGCGATTGCCCAATCATTTCGGCTATTTTTCGCAATGCCTAATCATTTCGGCTATTTTTCTTTTTTACTCGCTGCCTTTTATTGCGAGTTGCCCAATCATTTCGGCTGTTTTTGTATGCATATATTTTTGCTTGTTGATCTCATTGCAAGTTGCCCCATCATTTCGGCTATTTCATATGCATTTTTGGCTCGCTGATTTTTTATCGCGAGTGTGGAACTTGGAATCTGGTGCCAATCTCAGCATCAGCATCGCTGTGACTGGAATATTGCTAGGAGCAAATCATCATTTGCCATGAAAGGACTTGGAATTTGATACCGATTTAGGCATCAGTATCGCTACAACTGGGATATTGTCAGGAGCGAATCATCATTTACCTCTGTCGATGTCAAACAAAGGTGGCTTAGCAAACAGGGTTAGGATCCCGTCGACTAAGGCTTTTGACTTCATGAGCCGTAAGGGTCTCATAAAGGTGTTTCTCCCTACGAGTCGTGAGGATCTCGTAGGTGTCGTTTTCTCCTTAAGAATCGTGAGGATTCCTAAGTGCGTGTTCTCTTATAAGTCGTAAGGATCTTACAAGAGTGTTTTCTCCTTATAAGTCGAGAGGACTTACAAGGATCGTTCACCGTGTGAGCATATCCCTAGTCGCTGGTGGGACTCTGTTAGGGAAATGTTTATTCGTGTCCGTTGTAGGGTGTTTTTCTTCACCCCATTGAGATGGGAATACGCGCGCGCTTGTCAGGCGTACTACAGATTCCCCCTGCCTAGGGTAGGCGGGGGTTTAATGATTATGGGGATCCGAATCTCCGGCAGCCGCGGACTAAGCTGCCGTTAATTACCCCCCGCCTTTGGGGCGAGAGAACCTCCGATTAACGGGTTAAACTGGTCATGCGAACTCAATGTGCAGTGTACGTGTGTTTTGTTTTGGAGGGGGGTTTAAATATATCGGGAGCCACGCAGAGTTTTTACGGGGGTCCCGCTACCCGGATAGCGGGCTGGGGGTCAAGGGGGCTAGCAGCCCCCTTGCGGGGTGTGGGGAAGCGCCCCGTTAGAAAATTTTTTATAACAGGGACAGTGTCGTGGAGTATATGTGTATGTACATATGTATACATATGTATATATATACATGTATATATAAATAAAGGGGAAAAAGACATCCAAAGGATGCGTGGGGCCAGCGTCTAGGCGCTTGAGCGCAAACGCGCCACGTGTCGGCACGTGGGCGCTTTGTGCTCGAGCGCAGAGTGTTGGAGCGCAACGCGCCACGTGTTGGCACGTGAGCGCTTTGCGCTCGAGCGCAGAGTACTGGAGCGCAACGCGCCACATGTCGGCACGTGGGCGCTTTACGCTCGGACGCTGAGCGCTTGGGCGCAAGCGTGCCACGTGCCGGCACGTGGACGACTTGCGCTCGAGCGCTTGCGCTTGAGCGCAAGAGCGCCATGTGTCGGCACGGGGGTGACTTGCGCTCGATCGCTTGCGCTGGAGCACAAGAGCGCCACGTGTCGGCACGGGGGGCGACTTGCGCTCGAGCGCTTGCGCTTGGCTCGCCGCGTGTCGGCACGTGTGCGCTTTGTGCTGGAGCGCTGAGCGCTTGAGTGCAAGCGCGCCACGTGTCGGCACGCGGGCGCTCTGCGCTTGAGCGCCGGCGAGAAAAAGAGGTTTTTAGCCTAAAAAAATTATCGGAAGAGAAATCAGAGAGGAGTTGGACTCCTGAGTGTGTTTTTTTGGGGAGGGGGTTAATAGGAGGGGTTCTTCTTCTTCCTCCTCTGTTAGCTGGATCTTGAAGATCAAGAGATATGGGATTTTAAAAATCACTCCTTTTTGAGATCTAATGGAAGATCTGAGTTCCCCTTGATGGGTTTTGTGGTGAAAAACTAATTTGTTTTATAAAAAGGAGAGTAGAACTCTTGATTTAATTCAAGACGTTTTGGAACCTTAAAGAAGGAGAAAGATCTCAGATCTGAAACTTCTTTTAGAGAGAGAAAAAGTTGTTGAAATGTTTCATTATCTTTGCCTTTATAGGCTGTACACTTTACACATAGCCCCTTGGGCTTCACAAAATGGCATTTTGCCTATCCCATGGCTCATGTGCCATTTTTTTTTTGCACATAAGCCATGGGCTTTACAAAAATTTGGTTTTATGCCTATTTTTCTTACATTTATCCATAAAACAAAATAAAAGAACTACAACAAAATTATTTATTACAAAATTTTATCTTGGCATGGGGGAAGGCCGGCCGCTTCAGGTTCGGGCTCGCCCCGGGCATGGGCCCACTGGATCTGGGCTTAAGCCCACTTGGTCTGGGGTTGACTTTGATTTTGACTTGGTCAACCGGGGTGTAAATTTTTACCCCAACAAATTGCCCCCCATCAATAAATGCATACCACATATGTGGGTCGTGTGCATGAAATTGATGGATCTTCTTTCACGTGGAGGCGACTTGATTCGGTTCCCACCTTTTGGGAAGCTGGCACTGCCCTTTTTACGACATGGACGGTCGATGCTGCCCTTTTTGTGACTTGGACGGTCGGTTCTGCCTTTTTGGCTACGTGGACGGTCGATGCTGCCCTTTTAGCGACGTGGACGGTCGGTGCTGCCATTTTTGGGACTTGGACGGTCGATTCTGCCCTTTTTGCGACTTGGACGGTCGATGCTGCCCTTTTAGCGACGTGGACGGTCGGTGCTGCCATTTTTGCGACTTGGACGGGCGGTTCTTCCCTTTTGGCGACTTGGACGGTCGATGCTACCCTTTTAACGACGTGGATGGTCGGTGCTGCCATTTTTACGACTTGGAAGGTCGATGCTGCCCTTTTTGCGACTTGGACGGTCGGTCCTGCCCTTTTTGCGACTTGGACGGTCGTTGCTGCCCTTTTAGCGATGTGGACGGTCGATACTGCCCTTTTAGCGACGTGGACGGCCGGTACTGTGCTGCCCTTTTAGCGACTTGGACGGTTGGTGCTGCCCTTTTAGCGACGTGGACGGTCGGTTCTGCCCTTTTTACGACTTGGACGGTCGGTGCTGCCCTTTTAGCGACGTGGACGGTCGGTTCTGCCCTTTTTGCTACTTGGACGGTCGGTGCTGCCCTTTTAGCGACGTGGACGGTCGGTGCTGCCCTTTTAGCGACGTGGACGGTCGGTACTGCCCTTTTTGTGACTTGGACGGTCGGTGCTGCCCTTTTTGCGACGTGGACGGTCGGTTCTACCCTTTTAGCGACGTGGACGGTCGGTGCTGCCCTTTTAGCGACTTGGACGGTCGGTACTGCCCTTTTTGCGACTTGGACGGTCGGTGCTGGATTTGACTTGCTCCGCTTCTTGCGGTGTCAGGGATGAAGTTGACTTGTTTCCGAGGTGGAATTTGATTCTGCCAGGGAGGTCATTGGTTGTTTGACTTGATATGATTTGGGTTGACATCAGCATCGCTACACTGGAATATGGTACCAGGAGTGAATCATCATTTGTCATGACAGGATTTGGGGATTTTTGGTTTTGGTTTGGCATCAACATCGCTGCGCTGGAATATGGTACCAGGAGCGAATCATCATCTGCCATGAGGAGATTTCCCTCGTTCCCAGTTTAGCGACTTAGGGGTCATCTGTTCCCAGTTTAACGACTTAGGGGTCATCTGTTCCTAGTTTAAAGACTTAGGGGTCTATTGGATTGGAGTTTGGGATTTTGGGGTTAGGGTAGGCATCAGCATTGCTAACACTGAAGCACACGTGCCAGGAGCAATTAATCATTTGCCTATTCCTGTTGGGGGAGCGATGGCTTAGGAGACAGGTTTAGGTCCCTATCACCTAAGGCTTTTCAATTTTATGGGCCGTGAGGGTCCCATAAAAGCATTTTCTCCCTACGAGTCGTAAGGATCCCGTAGGTTTATTTTCTCCTTAGGAGTCATGAGGACTCCTAAGTGTGTTTTTCCTTTATGAGTCGTAAGGATCCCACAAAGGTTTGTTCTCCTCATGTATCATGAAGACACACGAGTGGGTCTTCTCAATGGAGCATAATTCCAAAGGAGGAGACCAGCCGCGTAACTGGTGATTATGGTGGGGCATGGGTATGACGAGAATTATTTGAGCCCGTGGATTGTATACGGCAGTCAATTTGGGGACTGGCCGTAGGGCTGGAGAATTTTAAGAAATTGGATTTTGGTTGGCGTCTGCATCGCCACACTGGAATATGGTATCAGGAGCGACTCATCATTCGCCGTTTGGGGACTTAGAATTTGGATCTTGTTTGGCATCAGCATTGCTGCACTGGAATAATGCCAGGAGCAACTCATCATTTGCCTTGGGAGGACTTGGGATTTGGGTTTTTGGTCGGCATCAGCACCGCTAACACTGAAGCGAAACGCCATGAGCGACTCATCATTTGCCGTTGCCCGTTGGGGAACGATGTCTTAGGAGACAGGTTTGGGTCCCTATCACCTAAGGCTTTTCAATTTTATGAGCCGTAAGGGTCTCATAAAAGAACTTTCTCCCTACGAGTCGAGAGGATCTCGCAAGTGTATGTTCTCCTTTGGAATCGTGAGGATTCCTAAGTGTGTTGCTCCTTTGTGAGTCGTAAGGATCTCACGCAGGGGTTTTCTCCTCACAAGGTCGAGAGGACTTTGCGAGTGTATTCATCTCTTTTCACGAGTTTGCGCCCTTTCGGGTTTTCACAAACTCGCCGGTAGTCCTGCTGTTTTTACTCACGGAGCCCTTTCGGGTTTTCATCCGTGCCCGTTTTGCTTGTGGACATACCGTTTATTTTTTTATTTTTTTTTAAATTTTTTTTCCTTCTTTTCTTTTCTTTTTCTTTTTGCCGCTGGTGGGACTTTAAAAGTAGTCTCACCGGCAGGATTTGGGAGAGATAGGGGTCATTTATGCCCGTGGATTGTATACGGTTTTGCAGGATGTATGATCCAGACCGTAGGGATGATTTGCTCAATTCGCCTGCTACTTGGAGCATTTACGTGTAGTATTTCTTGAGATATCGGCCATTGATGGGTGGCATGGGCCTTTCTCCCTCGGCACTTATTAGTTGGTAGGATCCTCCGTCGAACACTTTCTCGATGACATATGGTCCTTCCCAGTTTGGCTCGAATTTTCCCTTGGCATGTCGATTGGGGATGATGGGTCTTTTGAGGACCAACACCAATTCACCTTTCTTGAAAGCGCGGAGACGGGTTATCTTGCCATAGGCCCGTGACATTTGGGCTCGGTATAGCTCTATATTTTGCTGTACCGTGAGCCTCTTTTCTTCGAGGGAATCGAGCTCTTCAAGTCGAAGGAGCACGTTTTCCTCCTCCGTCAACTCGTGCTGAACGGCCATTCTTAAACTTGGAACTTCGACTTCGAGGGGGAGGACCGCCTCCACTCCGAAGAGCAATGAGTATGGAGTGGACTGTGTTAGAGTACGGTGCGTGGTACGATATACCCACAACGCCTCGTGAAGTTTGAGATTCCAGTCTCTCTTGTTGGCTGAAGCATTTTTCCTCAGGAGCTTGCATAGAGTCTTATTGAAGGCTTCGGCTAGCCCACTGGCTCTTGGATTATAGATGGAGGAATATCTCCAGTCTATCTTGTACTGAGTAGCGAACCTTGAGACATTGAAGCTCTTGAAAAAAGGCCCATTGTCGGAAATGATTCTTCTTGGTGTACCGAAGCGGTATAGAATATTATGCTGGAAGAATATCAGAATATCTTTTGTTTTGACTTCTTTTAGCGGGACAGCTTCAGCCCATCTGGAGAAGTAGTCTGTCGCAGCCAATATGAACCGGTGGCCTTTGGATGACGGAGGATCAATTGGGCCAACAATGTCGGTGCCCCAGACTTCGAAGGGCCACGACGCCACCGTAGGATGCAACGGATTGGGATGCTTGTGAATGAAATCACCATGGATTTGGCAGATCTGACATTTCTTTGCATGCTCTCCGCAATCCCGTATCATGGTGGGCCAGTAATACCCAAGCCGTTTGATTTGAAGTCGCATCTTGGGGCCAGATTGGTGAGCACCGCAAACGCCCGAGTGAACATCTTTCATGACCTTTTGGGCTTCGGCCAATGACAGACACCTGAGCCAGAGTTGGTCATATGACCTATGGTATAATGTGTCATTTACAAACACGTATCGGAGAGCTCTTTTCTTCGGCTGAATCCTCGCAGATTTTTCTTCGGGCAGCTTGTCATATCGGAGGTACTCTATGAAGGGTTCTCTCCAATCGGGCTCATCTTGGATGATCGAAGCTTCTTCGGCAGGACTGCTCTTCTGTTCCGCGCTTTCCTCTTCTCATAGAGAGACTGGGGGTAGAATTTGTCGGCTCCTGACTGTGATCAGAATTTCGTCCATGTCAGGATCGCCCAGCTCCTTGGCTAAGCGAGCGAGTACGTCAGCCTTTCCATTCAACGCTCTAGGGACTCTCATTAGTTCAATGTGAGTGAACCGTTTCATGAGTTCCACCACTCGGCCTCTGTACCGAGCTAACTCGGGTTTGTATATTTTATAATCGCCGCTTACTTGGTTGACGACGAGCTGGGAGTCACTGTAAACTCGTAGCCGACGGATTTCCATTTCTATGGCGAGCTCTAAACCAACTATCAGAGCTTCATATTCAGCTTCATTGTTTGTCCGAGGCTCGGTGAGAGCGAAAGAACACCGCAGGGTTCCTATTGATGGCGTGGTGAACACCAATCCTATCCCCGCTTTTACCTCCGGGACTCTTGATCTGCTGGAGCTCCTTATTGATGAGGCCCCATCAAAGTAGAGCTCCCAATAGGGCTCGTCTTCCTCGAGGTGCAGCACTTGTTCGTCGGGTAACTCACAATTTAGCGGCGATCCTTCTGGTATAGGATGAGCAGCGAGAAAGTCTGCAAGAGCTTGCCCTTTTACTGCTTTCTGAGGAGTATAAACTATGTCAAACTCGAGTAGCATAACAGCCCATCTTGCCATTCTGCCGGCTAGGCTCGCTCTGGTCATCAAGTGTTTGAGCGGGTCGACCTTGGAGATCAGCATAACCCGATGAGCAAGCAGATAGTGCCTCAGCTTCTTCACAGCAAATATCAGAGCTAGGCATTGCTTCTCGATTGGGGAATAGTTGTGTTCCGCCCCGACTAGAGTTCGACTGAGGTAGTAGAGGGCATTTTCCTTTCCCTCCTCGTTATTCTGGGCAAGGAGCGCACCGAGTGACTCATCCAGCGCGGCAGTGTAGAGAATCAGCGGTTTATTTGGAATGGGAGCGGCCAGCACTGGAGGGTGCAACAAGTACTGTTTGATGCTTTCGAACGCTGCTTGACATTCAGCATCCTAGATAAAAGGAGCTCCTTTCTTCATGAGCTTCGAGAAGGGCCTACATCTCCCCGATAAATTTGAGATAAATCTCCGTATATAAGCAAGCTTGCCTTGAAAAGATCTTAGCTGCGTCAGACTCTTCGGAGGGGGCATCTCCATGATGGCCTTTATCTTTGATGGGTCAACTTCGATCCCTCGATGTCGGACTATGAAGCCCAGGAATTTTCCCGATGACACGCCAAAAGCGCATTTCAGAGGATTCATCTTCAGGTCAAATTCCCTTAGTCTGGTGAGAACGGTCCTAAGATCCTGGATATGATCGGCCATGGTTTTAGTCTTAACGACCAGATCATCAACATAACATTCGTCGACTTTATGAATTAGGTCATCGAAGATATTGGTCATTGCCCTTTGATATGTAGCACCTGCGTTCTTTAATCCGAACGGCATCACCTTGTAGCAATATATTCTGATTGGGGTTCGAAATGCTGTGTGCTTCTCATCCTCAGGCGACATCTTGATCTGATTGTATCCAGACGAGCCATCCATAAAGGTGAATAGCTCGTAATTTGAGGTGTCATCGACCATCATTTCCATGACCGGTAGTGGGAAGTCCTCTTTAGGACATGCCTTATTGAGGTCCCTGAAATCGACACAAACTCGGATCTGCCCATTTTTCTTCTTCACTGGGACTATGCATGCGATCCAGTCCGCATATTTCTCTTCCCTGATGAAGCCGGCATCGATGAGCTTCTTGGTTTCCTCGATGACTTTTTCTTCTAGTTCCCTTCTCATTCTTCGAGGAGCTTGTTTGACTGGCTTAGCATCAGGAGATATAGCCAGCTTATGCACGGCCACTTCAGGGGAAAGGCCAGGCATTTCTTTATACGTCCACGCGAAGCAGTCGACGAATTCGTGCAGCAGGGCGATTATCTGTGCTTTTATTTCCTCTGACAAGAGCGAGCTGATGTAGGTCGGCCTTGGATTATCGGGCGTTCCTAAGTCAATCTCGGTTAGCTCATCAAAGGTTGCTTGTCCGCCGTCTTCAAGCTCTTGAGGAGCTTCTTCTGGCTCGGCTATCTCATCATCATCATTTGATCTTTCGCCAGCTTCACCAACATGGATCATGTAGCACGCTCTGGAATCAGGTTGAATGTAGCCTATGCCCCGTCTATCTGGAATTCGTCCATCGATGAGTGCTCAGACCTAGGGCGGATACCATAGCCCTTCATAAAACTTTGCTTCGGACTCCGTTTGATATAACCGGCATCCGCACTTCTTAAAGTATTCCCGCATCTCGGGCGCATAGTATCTGGGATTGAGGACGGCTCTTATGCCCCTCTCATAGGGAAGGCACGCGACAGAAAGATCGTCCGAGTGCACGACGGGGTTTGACCTGTAAAACAGGATGCCCTTCTGTCCATTTTTCCTTCCGGGCACGTAGAAAGTTCTCAGCTGGTCCACGGTAGAGACTGACAATGCGTCGAGCTCTTTGCACATCCGTTCCGGCACCCTTGTGATGGCCAGGGACCCTTCTGTGACTTCGAAGGTCTCTCGTAGTTTCGCTTGCTGCATAGGGGGCCAATCTGCACAGCTGTTGCACGACAGGTCCTCTTCTTCTGACTCTTCAGTGTCACTGCCAAGATGAGGGCGGACTTTACTGTTAGATGGGCCTTCAGTAACAGATTCGTCCGTATCGCTGCCGAAATGAGGGCGAGTTTTACGGAAGGACGGTCTTCCAGCATCGGACTCATCAGTGTCGCTACCAAAACGGGGGCGAACTTGGGCGTTTTTGCTTTTGAAAGTGATAGCCGGCTCAGATTTGCTTTTGAGTCTTGGGGCCGGTCTATCCTCAGTCAGTTGTGGCTTAGCATTTTGGTGGTTCATAAAGTACCGAGAATCTTCATATCGGATTTCATGCACACCGAACGGCTGGATGTCTCCGTCAATGCGTCTTTCTTCGCCATTTTTAGTATACTTCATGCATTGATGGAGAGTTGACGGAATGATGCCGTAATCGTGGAGCCACGGCCGCCCTAAGAGAATCTTATAAGATGTGTCGGCGTCGATCACATATATCTTAGCTTCAGTTTGCAGATCCCCAAATTTGATTGGCAAAGTTATAGACCCCAGAACTTGCTGGCAATTTTGGTTGAAGCCTTGAATGACAATCCTTTTCCTTGACAGGTGTCGGACGTCCATTGACAAACTCTTCAGAGTTCGCAAGTTCATGATGTTCACTGAGGACCCCGGATCAATCAATATGCGATTAATTCGATCTCCGTCGCTGTACCCGGTCACGTAAAGCGGCCGATTATGCTCAGCCATTCCCAGTAGCAAGTCTTCATCCTTAAATGTGACTGCGGCGGCATGCAAAGCGTGCTGGGCTTCTTTCATATTAATTTCCGCAAAGTGAGCCTGATACCGCTCGGGGTTTTGTAGAGCGTGAATGAGAACATCTCTAAGCTCCTTAGATAGGACCAAGACGTCGTAGATGCTCAGGAGAGACGGAAGCTTCCGGAGATGTGCCAAGACATTATAGTCCACCGAGGAAGGACTTATGTTTTCATCAGCCGGTTCTCTGCCATCTTCTTCATTAGCGACTTGTTTTTCCTTCCTTTTTGGGGCGTTGCCCTGATTTGGCGGTAGAGCCCTGCCGCTTCTGAGCTGGATTTGATTGGCCGTTGTGGCGAGCTCCTCGTCCTCTTCGGGAAAACAGAGCTCTTCTTCCTAGTCGCTGCCAAGATGGATGGCGTAGCAGGTCACTACTGGGATCTCTTCATTGGAGTCTTCTTCTAACTCCTCCAGAATTTCAGCCACTTGTACAGGGAAGAACTCCTTCAATTGAATCAATGTTCTTTCCTTTTGTTCATATTCTTCGATGGAATCGATGTATTTTTGAATGGTCGATCTCCCTGCAGACACTTTTTCGCGCTGAGCTGCACTTTTTTTCTTCTTGAGCTTCTTAGATTTTGAGCCTGATAGAGCCGCATTGGCAGCTGGACTGGTAGGCTTCTTCTGTCCTTTCCATTTCATCCTGGGCTCTTTCTGAAGAAGGTTTAGCATCTTCTTCGTCTTATTAGATATGTACGTACTCCACGGAAGCCGCGATGAGTCAGTTTCGTTTGTCAGGGCAGCAGGTTCAGCTGTCTGCTCCCAGAAGGCTTCAACTTCTGTCTGTATAAAGTTGGCGGTTGCAACTTGATTGTTCACCAACACGCTTTTGGACAGCTCGATCTCTCTAGCCTTGTACTGCTTCTCGACCCAGTCTTTGAAGATATAGCAATCCTCGATCGCATGCCTCACTACTCGGTGGTACGGGCAATACAGAGGATTGTCGGTCATTTTTGCTTCTTGGGGTCTTTTCGACTCCGGCAATTGTAGGCCGTTGTTCAAGGCATCTTTAAATATCTTACGGACCTTGACCCTTCTGAAAGAATAAACCTTGTTCTTCTTCTCCTCTAGGGAAGGCCCATCTCCTCCCAGCAATGGCTTTCGAGATCGGTTAGTTTTGGATTCGGCCGCCCTTCGCTTTTCTTCATTGTCGGACGCATTGAAGACATTGGTATTGCTGGAACTCCCGCTTCTATGGTTGTCGTCCCGCTTGCTTTTCCAAGTTTTGTCTCTCTGAGAATCCGGCGGGGACTCTTGCTTCGAGCGTTCCAGCATTTGGACTTTCTTGGTTAGCTCCTGAAATGTCTTGAGGCCCACCGTACACAAGAATGGGACCATCCAATTGCTGAGATTCCCAATGAGAAGGCTGACGGACTGGTCCTGCTTCAGCGGCGGTTCGGACTTGACTGTGAGATTACGCCATCGAGCGATAAAGTTGGTGTTGCTTTCATTCTTTCCCGGCTTGGTCCGCACAAGGTCGGCAATGGAGATTTTATCACTGACACTCATGAACCTTTGCCGAAACAGAGATTCCATTTGGGCAAAGGTAATGACGGACCCGTCTGGTATACTCGCGTACCAGTCGAAAGCGACACCGGTCAGGCTGTTGACAAACTAACGAAGAAGGAGCGCGTCATTGCCCCCTGTATTTCCACGCGATGCTTTGAAGTGGGCGACGTGCTAATTTGCATTCCTCGTTCCATCAAATCTTCCGAACTTAGGAATGACGTAGCCGCTTGGGAACTCAATCAGATCGTACTGCGCGGGATATGGCCGCCCACTACTGCCGATTTCTTTCTGAGCTTCAGCTTCGGCCACCAATGTTTTAACCTTGCTGGTGACCAAATCCATTATCCGATCCTGTGTTAGCGGGATAGTGCTATCTGGGGCCAAGGCGTCCCCAGAAGCGGAGTGTGGCCGGCTTTCATGTGGCTCGACCAGTCTTGGACCGAAAGGAACAGGCATTGGCTGCCTCGGATTGTCATCACCCGGCTGATTAGTAGCGGCTTGTGCTTGATTGGGAGGAGCTCGAGCAATTTGAGCCGTAAGCTGCATCACAACGTTTGTTAGGTCATCAATTTTCGAATAGAGCTTGGCCATCTCTTTATCCTTGCTCCTGAGCTGTTTTCGAAGCTCTTGAAGCAGCTCTTGCTCTGCGGTCCTGGGGCGGAAAGTCGGCTCTTCCTCGCTGTCCGAGCTTGACTCTGCATGGACCGAGAGGTCTTTCTGCCCATCTTCCTCCTCGAGAGGGTTTTCTTCATCCAATGGAGGCGGCTGTTCTTGGGAAGCGGCAACCACATTCAAGCCAGATTGGACTTGGGATGTGGTGGCCCCATCCTTCCTTTTGCTGTGAAGGTTGTCGCTGGGACGCCCGCCCGCCATATAGACCGTATGGACGACATATCCAGCCGTCTTTTTATTATCGGCGGCTGATTTCACGGATCGCTGTCTTGGCCTTCCTGTTTCGGTAGCGGGCGGTCGATTGAAGGCGGCTGGCCTAACCAGGTTCTTGAATGGTGCTGGCGCTTCTTTTCTAGGTTTGCCCCGCAACTTTTGTGCGGCACAGAGTGCTTGATAGACTCTTGAAGAGATAGTGTCATACGTTTTCTGTTGGGGCCGGGACACGTCTCTTTGTGGCACTGTTCGGACCGCCGTCTTCTTGATTCTGGCTGTCATGGCGTTTTTTTGAACCCACTTCAGAGGCTCGAAGGAATTGCTGATTCTTACGTCCGACTCAGCCGTCGTCGCGGGGCAACCCTGCACTTGGAACTTCACACGATTCCATTTGTCCGAAGCCCTGGCCTTCTTGTTGGCTCGATACCTGAGCCGCTTCTGCCTTAACTTTTCTGTTCTAAGCACCTGGCAGACTTCGGCTCTTTGGGAAGACGCCGCAGACCGGGCGATGGAGGGCCTTGGAGATACGCTCGATTGTGCATTTGTTGGAGTCCTCGCCTGAGCTCGTCCGCAACATTTGATGTTGCCCTTTGTACCGAAGTTCTTGCCCCCTGCTAGAGCACCAGAGAATCGTTCAGATACCGTCTTAAGTTTCGGTTGTGGTGCCTTGGCGATCACGACATTCGGCCTCTTACCCCTTGAGACCGTCTTAGCCACCTGTTCCGCTGGGGTCTCCGCCAGATAAGCGCTACCGGCAGGGTAGATGATGACGGAGCCAAACTGGAGGGGCGGTTCCTCCCGTCGACTGAGGCTTGCGGGGAGAACCACACGAGCGTTGATCTTGACCACGTACGGAATCGAGGTCACGTTGGAAGCTGAATTCGTCTGGGGAGACATTGTCGTCGAAGGTTGATTGCTGCACGGGGAAAAAAAACATCATTTCAGTATAGGCAATCGATATGTATATTGATTGAGTTCGCATGAACGTTTAACCCGAAATATGGGAGGAGAGATTGGTCCCACCGGGCGTGCCATAATCTGTAGGGTGTTTTTCGTCACCCCATTGAGATGGGAATACGCGCACGCTTGTCAGGCGTACTACAGATTCCCCCTGCCTAGGGTAGGCGGGGGTTTAATGATTATGGGGATCCGAATCTCCGGCAGCCGCGGACTAAGCTACCGTTAATTACCCCCCGCCTTTGGGGCGAGGGAACCTCCGATTAACGGGTTAAACTAGTCATGCGAACTCAATGTGCAGTGTACGTGTGTTTTGTTTTGGAGGGGGGTTTAAATATATCGGGAGCCACGCAGAGTTTTTACGGGGGTCCCGCTACCCAGATAGCGGGCTGGGGGTCAAGAGGGCTAGCAGCCCCCTTGCGGGGTGCGGGGCAGCGCCCCGTTAGAAATTTTTTTATAACAGGGACAGTGTCGTGGAGTATGTGTGTATGTACATATGTATACATATGTATATATATACATGTATATATAAATAAAGGGGAAAAAGACATCCAAAGGATGCGTAGGGCCAGCGTCTAGGCGCTTGAGCGCAAGCGCGCCACGTGTCGGCACGTGGGCGCTTTGCGCTCGAGCGCAGAGTGTTGGAGCGCAACGCGCCACGTGTCGGCACGTGAGCGCTTTGCGCTCGAGCGCAGAGTGCTGGAGCGCAACGCGCCACATGTCGGCACGTGGGCGCTTTGCGCTCGGACGCTGAGCGCTTGGGCGCAAGCGCGCCACGTGTCGGCACGTGGACGACTTGCGCTTGCGCAAGAGCGCCACGTGTCGGCACGGGGGGCGACTTGCGCTCGAGCGCTTGCGCTTGGCGTGCCGCATGTCGGCACGTGGGCGCTTTGCGCTGGAGCGCTGAGCGCTTGAGTGCAAGCGCGCCACGTGTCGGCACACGGGCGCTCTGCGCTTGAGCGCCGGCGAGAAAAAGAGGCTTTTAGCCTAAAAAAAATTCTCGGAAGAGAAATCAGAGAGGAGTTGGACTCCTGAGTGTATTTTTTTTGGGGGGGGGTTAATAGGAGGGGTTCTTCTTCTTCCTTCTCTGTTAGCTGGATCTTGAAGATCAAGAGATATGGGATTTTAAAAATCACTCATTTTTGAGATCTAATGGAAGATCTGAGTTCCCCTTGATGGGTTTTGTGGTGAAAAACTAATTTGTTTTATAAAAAGGAGAGTAGAACTCTTGATTTAATTCAAGAGAAAGAAGAAGGTTTTGGAACCTTAAAGAAGGAGAAAGATCTCAGATCTGAAACTTTTTTTGGAGAGAGAAAAAGTTGTTGAAATGTTTCATTATCTTTGCCTTTATAGGCTGTACACTTTACACATAGCCCCTTGGGCTTCACAAAATGGCATTTTGCCTACCCCATGGCTCATGTGCCATTTTTGTTTTTGCACATAAGCCATGGGCTTTACAAAAATTTGGTTTTATGCCTATTTTTCTTACATTTATCCATAAAACAAAATAAAAGAACTACAACAAAATTATTTATTACAAAATTTTATCTTGGCATGGGGGAAGGCCGGCCGCTTCAGGTTCAGGCTCGACCCGGGCATGGGCCCACTGGATCTGGGCTTAGGCCCAGTTGGTTTGGGGTTGACTTTGATTTTGACTTGGTCAACCGGGGTGTAAATTTTTACCCCAACACCCGTGGATTGTATACAAGGGTCAATACTGAACCGCTTGTAGGACAAAATCGAGGGGTATGACTGCTTAAGAACAGGTCAGATCCCTGTAGCTTAAGGCTTTTGAATCATATGAGTCGTGAAGGTCTCATAAGAGGGTTCTCCTTACGAGTCGTGAGGATCTCGTAAGTGTAATTTCTCCTGAGGAATCGTAAGGATTCCTAAGTGTTTTTCTCCTTTGTGAGTCGTAAGGATCTCACGCAGGTGGTTTCTCCTTACAGGGTCGAGAGGACCTTGCAAGTGTCTTTTAACGAGATTGTGCCCTTTCGGGTTTTCACAAAACTCGCCGGTAGTCCTGCTGTTTTTTCTCACGGAGCCCTTCCGATTTTTCATCCGTGCCCATTTTGCTTACGGACGTACCGTTCTTCTTCTTTTTTTTACGAGTCTGAGCCCTTTCGGGTTTTCACAAAACTCGCCGGTAGTCCTGCTGTTTTTACTCACGGAGCCCTTTCGGGTTTTCATCCGTGCCTATTTTGCTTACGGACGTACCGTTCTTTTTTTTTTACGAGTCTGCACTTTCGGATTTTCACAAACATCGCCGGTGGTCCTGCTGTTTTTACTCATGACGTCCTTTCGGGTTTTAATCCGTGCCCATTTTGCTTGTGGACATACCGTTTTTTTTACCACGTCAGCCTGAGGATGCCGCGGTCCGTAGTAGTTTATAGACGTCTCGGTCAGTTGCAAATTTTAGGACATTGCGGTCCATCGTTAGTTTAGGGACATTTCGGTCCGCTGTAGCTTTGAGGTGAAGTTTCGCCGGATGCTTTATGAACAAGTAGGTTTCTCCTTGATAGAACTTGTCACATAATCCAAGGGTCTTGGCACTGCTCCTGCCCCCAGCTCCTCTATGTTATCTCCTAACGCCGAGTGAGCTGCTTTGTTACCTAGCGACAAATGAGCGATCATGTGGCAACTTGCCACATAATCTTCGGGTTCCTCTGACAAGCCGTCTCCCTCATCATTGTCGTTATATTCATTCTTAAGGATGTGATTGAGGAACTCTTGAAGCATGACTGGGGTTCGCGCCCGCTGGTTATATTCTTTCAGCGCGTCAATATGCTTTTGCAGATCCGTGCGCTTGTCGTTAGACTGCGCGGGCTTTTTGGTCTTCTTCTTTTTCTTCGAAGACTTTGACGGCTGGGCCTGAGCGTTTTGACCATTGCTATCAATTCCCGATGTTGGGCGTGGTTTCAGCATCTCGTCGATGATCTCCGGCTCTTGCGGGCTTTTCCACCTGATCGCCGGACATGTTTGAAGATCTTTTAGTATTCTTTTAGTTTTTGCCGAGAGAACAACTTCCCATGGAGCTTCCTTTATGAATGAGCATGATGCCCCTGGCATGTCCATCTTTTTCGGAGCATGTGGTTATGGCGGATTTACCTTCCAGTTTTCGGACAGCGCGAACTTGCCCTGCTGATACTGGTCTTCAACCCAATTTTTGAAGACGTAGCTGTTCCCCTCCGAACGGCGGCCCGGACATCGCGTCCGTTGCCTGAGGTTCGGGGCAGATGCTATTTGGTTTGATCCGTCCACCTCTCCGAAGATGCCAAGTTGATTTATGGCACCTTGTATCGGAGGTTTAGACGGATGCGGCCGATGTAGCAGACTTCGTCAGATTCCCCCTCAGGGTGAGGGGTTTTTGATTGTGGGGACGCTCTTCCCTGCAGGCGCAAGCCCCTGCAGTTAATTACGCTACCGCGTCGCGGTAACAACTTTCTCCTTCTCCAGAATTTCACTTCGTGTCGTGTGTGTTTGTTTTGTTTGTGATTGCCCGTGGATTGTATACGGAGACTGAGTAATGCCGTCGCACGTAGGGCGTGGATTAGTCCAAATCCGCATTTACTTAGATTTGGGTTTGGTGTTTTTAGTTTAAGGATGCATAAGTCGCGTTGCGGCTAAGATCAACTTAAACGTTCGTCAAGGATACGTTAGTCCTGTTTTAGACTAAGATCGACCTGACGTGGTGATTGATTTAATTATCTGGCCATCGGGACTCGTCACTTCTCTGACGTCGTTGAAGGATTACAACGACAGGCGTCAGAGGAGTTCAGAGATGTAACCTTGCACCAAAGTTGATTCGGAGTTTTATTGTTTATTTAAAGATCTAAGGACACATTAACCGTATTTCGGGCTAAGATCAACTTAGACGGGACCGTTTAGATCCGGCAAGAGAGCATTTGGAGGCTCTATTGTTCTAGTTTAGAGACATGGTGGTCCATTGCCAGTTTAGGGACATGGTGGTCCAATACCAGTTTAAGGACATGATGGTCCATCGCCAGTTTAGGGACGTGGTGGTCCATTATTAGTTTAGGGACGTTTCGGTTCGTCGCCAGTTTAAGGACGTAGTGGTCCATATTCCAGTTTAGGGACGTGGTGGTCCGATATTAGTTTAGGGACGTTCCGGTCCGATATTAGTTTAGGGACGTTCCGGTCCGATATTAGTTTAGGAACGTTTCGGTCCGATATTAGTTTAGGGACGTTCCGATCCGATATTAGTTTAGGGACGTTTCGGTCCGATATTAGTTTAGGGACGTTTCGGTCCGATATTAGTATGTGGTTGTTGGGACCCGTCACCTCTCTGACGTCGTTGAGGAATTACAACGATGGATGTCAAAGGAGTTCAGAGATGTACCCTCAAACCGGATGTAGATTGATTTAGGAGAGCCATTTTGCTCAATCAATTTAATTTAAGGACTTATGACCACGATTGGGCTAAGTCCAGTTCAACATTTTATTTGCTTTAGCATGGCATTTTTTATTTAGGCTCTACCCACAAAAGATACAGAGTATCAATTTATTTTGGGCTCTGCCCATTTACAGATGATGCAAAGTATCTACCTCGTTTGGGCTTTGCCCCTTTTAAAATGCATAGCATTCTGAATATTTTGTTTGGGCTCTGCCCATTTATAAATGATGCAGAGCATCTGTTTTGGTTTGGGCTCTGCCCCTTAAAATAATGCATTTGCGCTTTATTAAGCCTGTTAGGCCTTCCTTTAATTGGGCTTGGCCCTTTTTTGTAAGCAATACAATGCATCTGCGCTTTGCGCTAAGTAATGAGCGCAAGCTCATATGGTGATGACACGTGTCGTGCCCTGGCGAGCGCAAGCGCAACAGCGCAGTGTGCTGTGTTCTTGCGCTGCGCTATTGCGCTGCTGACACGTGGCGCGCTCTTAGTGAGTTGCGCCAATTCCAGAGAGCAAAGCTCTATCTTAAGGGCGCTTAGCGCAAATGGTTCTATAGCCGACACGTGGCGCTCTCTTAAGAGCGCAACAGCGCAGTTTGGAAGTGCAAAGCACTAAGAATCTTTTAGATTCAGGAAGGGAAGTGCAAAGCACTGTTTAATTTCTTCATCTAAATTAGATCAAAGAAAAGTAAATTTTTCTTTATTCGAAGAACCAGAGGTTCTTAAAAGTGCAAAGCACTATTCTTTTATTATTTTATTATTTTTATTGTTTTTAAAGAACCGAAGGTTCACAAGAAGTGCAAAGCACTGTTTTTTTTATATAAAGATCATTCATTTTATTTTTAGATCAATGATCTATTAGAAGGCCTTTCTTCTACTTCATGAAGGTTCTTTACCTTTTTCTTGAGACCTTCTCAGAGTTTTCTCTGCTTAGAGTTCTTGATTTTTCGAGAAAATTGTTGATGCCTTTGAATTGAGGCTTAGGGTCCTTTTTATAGTGCCCATAAATTTGTTGAATTTGTTAACAGGATCTTTTCTGAATGATTTTGGGAATTTTCCACCGCTGGATCTTTGATCCAAAGGCAGAAGAAAATCTTCTGGTTTTGGAAAGAACAGAAAAGATTTCATGAAATCTAGCGCATCTGCGCTGACACGTGTCGCGCAGCGCAGAGCGCAGCGCAAGTGCGCTAGCGCATCTGTGCTGACACGTGTCGCGCAGCGCAGAGCGCAGCGCAAGTGCGCTAGCGCATCTGCGCTGACACGTGTCGCGCAGCGCAGTGCGCAGAGCAACTGCGCTAGCGCATCTGTGCTAACACGTGTCGCGCAGCGCAGAGTGCAGTGCTGTTGAAGCGTTGCTTCCTTCAATCAGAGCTTTGCTCTGATTGGATGCGCTTTCTTGGGCGCTGCACTCGGCGCGTTGCGCCCGAGACTTGAAGCTTTGCTTCAAAATTTGAATTTTGAATTCAAACAGAGCTTTGCTCTGATTGGGCGAAACAAATGCCCCCCCACCGTTGCGCTCACGTGGCGCCCACGTGAGTGCAGCGGTGGCAACCCCCCTGACCGTTGGATCAAGGGGGAATCTCAAGAGGCGCAAGCGCCTTATAATAGAGCCTACGGCCCTCTGAAACTCTCCACCATTTTTTGAAATTTAGATTTTCAGAGCTCTGCTCTTGCTTAAGAATTTCAGAGCTTTGCTCTTGCTTTCAGAACTTTAGAGCTTTGCTCTCATTTCCCAAAGTTTTTTAGAAAACTTTAGGTAATGTTTAATTTAAAACCAAGTTAAATTAATTTAAGTCAATTTTAACCCACAGAGCTTTGCTCTCATAGATCTTTTGATCTAAAGAAATTCCCTTTGGGGTTTCATCCACAGAGCTTTGCTCTCACAAATTCATAGATCTACAGAGATCTTGTTCATGGGTTCTAACCCATGAACAGAGCTTTGCTCTTGAATTAAATGTAGATTTTTTAGACTTAAAAAAAAATGAAGAAATTTTTTTTTCTGTAAACTTTTATGGATCCTTTGTGAGGATTCCAGAAATTTTAATTTTAAATTTCTTTTTTCAAAACTTTCTCTTTGGTGGGCTATTATAGAGCTAAGCTCTTTTTTAAGGAATTTTATTCTTTTGAGACCAGAACTTGACAAGTGTCATTCTGTGATAGAGCTTTGCTCTAAAAGAGGAGATTTTCTCCTTGTCTCTAGTGATTCTTTCCCCCCTTTTTTATTATGGGAATGTTCCCCCCCAGGGGCCAACTGACAATTTCATCCAATGATGAGTTTGTCCCCTTAATTGACGTATTGTCATTTAGATTTCATGGGTCCCTCTTTGGTCTCCTATTCACTGCACTGTGGTGCGGTGTAATTAATTAATTTTGATTTTAATTTAATTAATGCATTTTCTTTTTTCAATGTCAAGCGTTAGGATTACAACACTGACAGCTACATTGCTCTTTTTGCAGCGATTATGTCTGAAGACACTTCATTTCCGTTTGTCCGCTCAGAGGAGGGATTTCCAGAGGCGCCTTTGGATCGCGAGGTCCTGGCCATGATCAAGGCATACGACCCGGAGTATAAGAGTCTCCACCTTTGGGGGTCGTGGTACAATCAGATTATTATGGGTCGACGCAGCTTTACATGTGCGGTACTGTCGGAGCCCATAACGGCGATTCATTACGCCAGCCCACCCCCGGTGCAGTATGCCGCGGAGATGACGGATTGGACATCGAAGGGTTTTCTTCATCCGGCCATAGATGCCATCCCGGTCTAGCGTCCTATGGTTTTAGATATCCTAGGACGACGTATCTGTCAGGGCGAAGCGAGACCTTGGGGGCAATCATATAACATTGGTCTGATCCCCCGCCACCCGGTTGGCTATCTGCCGTGGGCCCGGTATATCCTGTCGACGAGGAAGTCGCAGTTGATAAGACTAGGACTGTACACCGCAGTCTACGTCTCTCTCTTCCAGTATCCTACGCTTCCCACTTGGTGGTTCAAGGCCTTCCTGGAGCAGTGGAACAAACCTACTCATACTTTCCTTGCCATGGATCGGGAAGTGTCCATCTCGTTGGAAGAGTTTACGGAGGTGTCTGGCCTACCGGCTATGGGGGAACATTATGAAGAGTTGCTCCCGCCGGATGAGTACATCTTTGGTGCCAAGCCGACGATAAGGGAGCTCACGCCGGAGAACGCTGTTCAACATCAGTTTCCAAGTCTGATCAAGGTGTTGAACATCTATGAGGCCCTTTTCGTTGAGCATGGGAGCCGTGGAGTTAATTTTGAGGATTTTATTGCTCGGTTCCTTCATCCAAACGTCCTCTCGGCGAAGACTGCCAAGTTTGCCAACCTTGAGGATCCTTTCGGCTTAGGTTTGGATAACCTGCCAGCGAAAGACATAGATCAAAAGAACTTTTTTCTTCCCAACTCCTCAACCATGTCTTTTGCGGAAGTCGCAGCCCCCGAGATGGACGAGGAGGCCTTCTTTTTGGGATTTCTTAGGCTTTGGCTGAGTTGGTTTGCACTTCCAATGCACTCTCACCGCATGCGGCCCTCTGTTTTTTATCCGGCCCACCGAATGACTATCGGGGTAAAGGTGGCCGTTGGGATCGCCGGCTTGGCGCATTTATATCACGGCCTTAGCCGAGCGGCAGATGCTAATGAGCCTGGGGCGTTGCACATGGTTTTCCCAATGCACTACTTCATGTCGTGGCTCGAGCTACATACAGCGGGTGTTTTCGGCATGCATAAAAGGCCCTCATTCTACGAAAGGTGCATTTTTCCTCGCCTTCTACAGTTGATCGGCGCATCAATTGTAAATCCATCGCCGCGAGATGCCAGGAGTTTACTCCTTCGTTCCCACACCGTTGGAACCGGTGTGTTTTTTATTGACAAGGTGTTGACCATTGGAAAAACGTCCACCACTGCAGTGCGGCCATTGCAAGACACTTTTAGGGATGGCGCTTCGATTTTAACGGCTCGGGAGACCCTTCACTTATATTCCATCAGACCGGGCTTTTTGGTGTTTAGGCAGGACGGGGGAGCGATCTTCATTAGATATAACCCGCATCGTTTCGCCCAACAGCTGAGCTATAACCAAGGGGTACCGCTGGAGGCCTTTTTATCGGAACCTGCCACGACCGAAGAAGGGACGGAGAGAGCGCTGCATCACTTCATGCGTCTAAACACGGGCTCTCACTTTTTTATCAGTGAGCCGGCTTGCGCCCCCCGACTTCTTAGGGTATACACAGAATGGTATAGTCATTCGACGAGAGCGGTCATAAAGGAGGAAAGGCGGTTGCTGATCGACCGTAAGGGTGCACCTCCAGGTAGCGATGGCAACGCTCCTCTGGTGCCAAGGACTCCAATAGTCGCTCCCTTAAAAGATGCTGGGAGCAGACCATCACGTGCGCAAAGTCCTCCATGTGAATTGCCGCTCCCCGATATCGCGGATGCACCTCCTGCACCCCGCGCTCAGGCGGAAACAGTGGTTGTACCCTTGCCGGAGTCTGGCGTGGGTGCGGACATCGGGACCCGTCGTCCCAAAGCGGCTACCAAGCGTAAGTCGCTTCCCCGTGAGCCTAGGGCTGGAGGGCAAAAGAAAAAGAAGTCGCTCTTCGCCGCTGACGTTGCGTTCGGCCAGGAACCCCACGCTCCTTATTCCGAGGGTCTGCTCGAATATGGGACTAACGCGGGATTAGTGATGCCGCCACCAGACGATACAGACTTGGAAGCTGCTCTCAGAGCTTCAGCATGGCTGGTGAAGCTGTTGGAGATAGTGCCCTCAGAGTCAATTATTGGATCACAGGCACGTGATTGCAATGATTGAGGGAGGACCTATCCCGGTAGGACAGTCTTACTCGAGATGATAGTATGCTATCTGGTTTATCTTTATTATCGTGTACTGCTTTAGGTGACTAGGCATGTCGCTATTACACGTTAATAGAGCCCCTAGGATTCTTGCTTGACTGCCGGCAGTATGATGGCGATCATATACGTGGGAGCTGGTAGTCTATAAGCACATCCTTAAAAGGTCCCTAGTCGTAGGAGTTTCGAGACAGGGCATCGATTCTCCAGAGTAGACTAGTGTATACAGTCGAGACCCCGACGAGGGGCGGTGGCCGGTCTCACAAGCCACTGGTGTCAGTTGGTTCACCTAAGATGTATACAGGTGCTCATTGGGTTATGAGTACACCGGACAGGACTCGCCGGGAACCTGCCAGTTGGGATTATACCAGACGTCAGATGGCAGTTCCCTGGTGACATGTGTACAGGTTAGTTCATCGACCTGAGATTGTCATTTGTCTCGTGTGAGTTCCCACTGTGCTTTGATTACTACCCTACCACGGCTCAAAGGAGTCGTGCAAACAGGTTTTAGTTGGGTACAGTCCCGAGCCACATGGAGGCAGTGAGCGGATCTACAGGGGTTCGTCTCTCCCAGTATTGGGGGTGAGGTCGCGCTGTGTCTAGGAGAGCCATTACGCAAAGCCCTCGGCCGAGGCAGGAGATTTACTGGTAGGTATTCCAGTAGTATCTCAGGGCGTTCTGGGTTACACTCCGACACGACTTGTACCACTTTTGGGGGTCTGACTTTTACCAACCCCCTAGGCCCGACATGCGATGCTCATAGACGAACGGACCGGACTGTACGGATATTGTCACTGACAGGCTCAGTAGCGTGTCAGGATGAGTTCGCTCATCGACGTCCCTTTTGGTCAATAGCTGGTGGCCCGTCACGTATTGGCTTATACCTCTGACGTGCTAGTGGTTAAATCCACAGCCATAGTATTGACGAGTCTTTAGAGTCCACCACACTTACAGTTACTCAAGCTTTCGGGAGAAACGCTGTAGAGGCCGTATGGAGATATGGCAGGGTCCGATCAGATACGTGCGGTATTGCACGGATCAGGATCGGACGGTTTGTACTAGTGGCCGTATGGTTATATGGCAGGGTTCGATCAGATACGTGCGGTATTGCACGGATCAGGATCGGACGAATATTACTAGCCGGCTTTGGTTTAAGCCGGTCCTAGTTTAGTACAGTGTAGATTTTGTCTCATTGCATTTGTATCCGGTCGGAATACAGATGCGGGTGTGTATGCACAGTATTGGGGTTTTCCTGTAATTTATTACGGGACCAGTTTTCTGGAGTTGCCAGTTTGCATTCCGTTCCGGCCGGTTTTCCTTTGTTCTTTCCCGGCCGGACTTTTCCGATGGAGGGGGGTTATTTGCAAGTTTGCAAATAACATTTGTGGAAGGGGGTTCTTTGTAATTGTGTGGTATCATGATGAGATTCCTTTTGCATCAACCTTTTTCATTTATGTTGATTAGATTTGATAAGAATGGTTGATGTAAGTTTGTAGTGATTATGTTTGTATATGATCACCTTCCACCTTTATCCTACAATCACCTTCCTTCACATCTTTGGTTCACCCTCCACCATTCTCACCATATAGATATGGCCGGCCACTTTTGATGAGGAGGAGAAAAATTCCATTTTTGGTGTAGCACAAATTTCTTCATCTCATTCTTCTAGTTTTGGAAAAATGAAAGCACCATTTTTTCCTTAACCTTATTCCTCCATCAAGGCAACTACAAACCCCAAATGAGACTAGCATGATCTACTACACATTCTACAGCAAGTCTTGGGCATGTCGACTTGCCAGCTTCATGCCCGAGTTGCCTCGGTATAGAGGCGGGAGCCCGTAAAAGATGCAGGCGACGTGGTGCCCTTCCGGCGAGGAGGCGACGACCGGAGATCCCGCGAGGAGATCGGAGTGGAGATGAAGACCGGAGGACTCGGATCAGTCGGTATACTTTTCTTCTCATCTCTTGATTGCTAGTATAGGTTAATGGTTAACGATCCGGGTTTTCATTGTCCGCGGTAGCGCCGGTTTCCAAGTAAGGAAAAAATTTTGATTCCGCAATTTGGCCTCGGAATAGATGGCCGGGGCGCTGCCGTGGCGCAACATGGTATCAGAGCCACGCCATTAACCTTACCTAGCTTGTTCTAATGTGTTTTGCATTTCCGATCGACCAAAATCCCAAAAACCACATTTTCCTTTGCATCAGTTTTCTGTTGGAATTTTTTGGTGTCAAAAATTTTTTCAGGTTGTAGAAAACTGCTGTACAAGACATTTTAAGACTTCTGTTAAAATTCGACAGTGTCAGTCGCTGAGTGGAGCGCGGAACCGCGGCCAAACCCCCCTTGGGCCGCGGTTCCGCCGCACTCTACTATGCTCACTTTGTCCAATTTGTACAGTGGTCTTCTGGGCTTATTTTGTGGGCTTTGGAATATTAAATTTGGGCCCAGAATCTCTGTGACTGCTACAGTTTTACTTGGGGGCCCACTTGTTAATTGTTTGATCGATCGGATATTTTAAACACATTATTTCACAGTATTTACATTATATCTGGGACCGTGAATGTCACTTGATCGGTAAGTCCCGTCTAACTGCTATAGCCCGGTTAGACGGATTTGCGAACGTGACTTTCACGTTGATGTTCTATGTTTATGTTGTGTTGTTGCGGATCGGTCATGGGGGATAGCCTGGATGCAATGCTAGTACAATTTTGTTGTATTATGTACATTTGATATTGCGGGGTGAGCGTCCGACATGTGGACTGCCGTCACTGCCTGATTGTATTATTCTTTTGGGGCACGACCTGGTTGCGGTCGATGTACCCGGTGTATGTATATTTTACTTTCTGTACTAGGATTACCCCGCGGAGGGGTGCACGGATAGCCGGGTTCTAGGGGGAAACGGGCCCGCATCTCATGGCATTGAGACGGAGGGGGCTTCACTCTAGGATTGGCGGGCTATTCGCCGCACTCGTAGGGGGTACAGGTTGACCCAGGAGGGGTGCCCAAGTTACCGGATTCCGAGAAGTGCTGGGTGGTCCATTCACGGTGCTGAAGGGGGCTGCCTCGCTTCAGGTTTTGGCGGGTGACTTGCCGCGCCCGTAGGGGTCTAGGATTTCATTGCACAGGCTATCCACACGACCAGGGGAATGTCGGGTTTCGGCAACGGCTCTGTGAAACCCGGGGCTTCCAGATATCTGTAGTGTTCTGTGATGCTGTACATTTCTGTGATGTTGCATTTTATCACGCCTTGAGCGAAAATTATATATTGGTATATATATTAGTAGATGTTGTATATGTTTTGCATCCGCGCTAGTCCAGTCCCCGCTCTGTCGTTAGTTAAGTAACCTAACGGGTGATGACGGGACCCAGTGGCGAATGCGGATGGCATATACGTACATTAGTATATTTTCGTTCTTTATTGGTGTGATCATTTGATGGGACTGCGTTGATTCAGATCAATGCAAGATAAACAAACCTATTCTGATGTTGTTGGAACAATTTTTCAAAAAGTTGTTATTGCAAGGACGTTCACTTTTGTTTTGCATCGTGGTATTCATTTGGAATATCCTGCTCCTCAGTCGACGAGGCAAGGGCCGAGATCCCTTCACCGGGAGTGACCCCTTGGACAGAAGTTTGCGTCAGGGCATTAACTTCACTATAGCCGATTACTTTTGCTTTGCATCGTGGTATTCAGTTGGAATATCCTGCACCTCATTCTACGGGGAAAGAGCCGAGATCCCTTCACCGGGAGTGACCTCTTTAGTAAAGGTTTTCGTCACTATATTTTTATAAAAGGCTATGCAGTTCCTTCAACGATATCAAGTTCATTACGTTAAAAGTTTTTCGCCAAAAACTACATGTAGCCCTCCGTCATTTCTTACAAGTATTACTTAGTATTCGTGCTGCGTTTGTTGACTGTGTCAAGGCGTAGTATGCGGTAGCTAAGTAGTGTTTGTTTGCAGCATATTAATGGAATTGGTTAGGACAGTCGTGCGGCCTTGTTGACTGTGTCAAGGGCTCGTACGGGTGGGTTTAATGCAATCCAGGATAATGACGGGTTGAACTTGACTAGGACTCTTTGATTTGTTGACTGTGTCAAGGTCACTTGGGTCCTAGGGGTAAAACTTTCATCGGGAGTTTCAAAAGAACAGAAACTTGCCAGGCATGCGCATACCTTCTGAAGTGTGGTGACTTGAGTGGATTCTGTCAAGTTATCATGCGATGATAGTTGGATCCCGATTCCTACTAATGAGTTATTTTACTCCTCGGGTGACCCCGACTAATTCTTCTTTCAGGTTTGGAGGAGAATTTGAGGTACAGTGGGAGGTTTCCAGATTAGATAAAGTGATAACCATTCTGATCTAGGTTAGAGTGCACGCTGAGTGTTTCTTTTCTCTCTCTCTTTGGCAGCGACCATTGACCCGACCCTAGACTATGACTCAGTGACCAAGTTGACCGAACCTTCTTAACACAGGCATTTGGATTGTCAGAGTTGCAGACCTCATTGCCACTCCTACTTTTACCCTTTTCTCCAGGACACCCCGTATTACTGCGAACGTCCACTTCCATTGGACAAAACCATCGTATGGTTAGATACGAACTCGAAGGACTTCGAGGATGGTTTCTGGTTCTGGAGAAAACGGATAGGACTATTCAGTTGTCTTTTCTTTTCACCTTCTCTCAGCTTGCGAGTACTCCTTGGTTTAGGAGTAGTACACCTATTACGCAAATTGGATAGTCTTCTTCCAAACCATAGGCTGGTGCCGACCGGTAGGGAATGAAGAAAACCAGTTAGCCTAAACGGTGTACAGAAGGTATTAAGTTAAGACAAAGCAAGGGATTAGTAAGAGGGCAAAGTAAGTTGCGACTGCTATTCACGACCAAACCAAGTATTTCTTCGCCAATCCTAAATCATCTTTGTATTTCTCCAGGACACTCCGTATCACTACGAAGATCCACAGTTTATTGGATACTCCATCGTATGGTTATATACGAACTCGAAAGGAACTTGTTCCAGTTCGGGGATGGATTCTGGTTCAGGAGAAATAGGAATAAAGTACATTCAGGTGTCTCTTATCTTCACCTTCTCTCGCATTGCGAGTGTTCCTAGGATTAGGACAGTACACCCTTTATGCTTTTTGGATAGTCTTCTTCCAAACCATAGGCTGGTGCCGAACGGTAGGGAAGGAAGAAAACCATTTGGCCTAAAGGGGTGTACATAAGGTAATGACTAAAGACATATAAAGGGATTTGGAGAGGTGGCAAAGAATTATACGGTTACAGTTGTGAATCTGGATAATGGAAGAGGCATTACTAAGAATACCATGATACCCCAACGAAACATTTCAATGTTTCAGTTTCACTGTGTACTATTAATAGAAAACTGATTTCCCGATTAGACACTTACTCCAGGGTATGTATTTACCAGGTATGATTCTCACATCTGTATGGTTTTACAGATGATGAGTGGGAGTAAGTTATTGGGAATTGGGTGGTCATCCTCATTATATCGGGATTCGTTGTAATCGGTGATATTTGAGGAAGTCACCTGGGTTGTTTGCCGGTCGGCAAATATTTGGTTTTGAATATCCGCTGTTGTGCACCAATTTCAAATTGATATATCTGTACGTCTATTTTCATAGAGTGAGATATACCTTTTGATATTATGTCGATGACATTTACCTATATCAGTGGATGGTTAGGTAAGGAGCATTAAACAGCGGTGTAATTCTTCTTAACCATAAGTACAGTTTTCAACCTACGACACACAGTGAATGAGTTATCAGACTCAAGGGACTTATACAGAGCATTGTATGTTGTCCAGTGTGCATTAGGACAGAGGGGTTGGTCCTCATACTATATTCTGTTTACTTTTAACTTCTCTAGTTCTTAGACATGTGTTTCGTAGAAACACAGGGTCTGAGTTTTGAGGAGTTATAGGTATTTGAATAGAGTAGAGAACCAGGTGTAGCAAGTATCGGGATTCTTCAAAGAGATCGAAGATGTAGATACTTGTGTATGGTATTCAGTTGATAGTAATGATAAAGAGAAATTGCTTCTCTTTCAGGTTACTCATAATTGGAAGCATTCCTAAGTTGAGTAACGCTGATCGGCCTCCTTCCATTTAGTTGACATGCACTGGAGACAGCTGCATGATTTGAATCTGGTTCAATTAAATCAGTGCCTCTGGTTCTATATTGGATATAGAACAGTTCATATCTTAACGATGTTAAGGTACGGGGAGTTGTCCGGCTTATGCTTAAAACCAGACACTGGACAACTCAAGGCACGTTTCTGTAATGGCTGTTTGTGGGTTGACCCAGGCTATGACGAGGGTTGACTTTCTACCATCTGGATGAACAATAGCAATATTGTTCTAGACTCGCCACAGTTTTTATTAAAAATGGATTTTTTCAGAAAAAGTAGTGGGAGTATGGTAGAACTGGAAGTGATTCCAGAACCGCAAACGATTACTGAAGATTTGATAAGCAACCTAAAAGATTCAATCTGGTTTGACATTCTATTGGCCACTCCGCAGATACGGTGGGTAACTTCAGGCACCCGAGAGGTACTCCGGTAGCCTCAAGGACGGTGACAGGGAAGTTCTTGTTTACCCACACTTGCCATTGCTGTTGTTCCAGGCTGCGAGACCCGGCAGGAGGATGAGTATAGCGTCGTTCTAAACTAGCTTTGGAAGTGCACGTCTATATGACTCTGCCAGAGGGTTGTCGTAGTCAGTGGGAGCAGCGGAAGCATTGGTGGACATCAGGCTTATGACTATTTATAGACCAAAGCAGATGTAGCGGAGATAGATCATCTATTTCTGATGTGATAGTCATAGGTTTGACGTCATCAGAATAAGGGGTGGATCTGTTGAGAAAGGTAGTAGGAAGTGATATTCCTATACTACGATCGGTTATACTTTAGTCGTCACATAGTGTTTTCTCCACATAGGATTTGGAGATTATATCAGACATACTGGCTACTAGATTTATGGTTTTAGATCTAGATTTGGGTGGTTTCCCAATCTGGGTACCTTGACAGCATTCTATGAGTATTTAGAATGGACGACTCCTGACACGGTAGTGTACCTGTAGTTGATGGAGTCACCCTCTCTAAAGGTGTCTTATAGACTAAAGGGGAAAGGGATACTCATGATTGGCAGATCACTTGCTTAGGCAATTGAGTCAATCATGAGATGTCAAGTACCACACCAGATGATTGTTCTTGCACTAAATGCAATAAGTTGATATTGATCCAATCCTGGAGAAACAGTCGGAAGCAGTCTTAGAACATAAGTGGATGTTCTAGGGATATGATAACGACAGCCTCATTTGGGAGACAGTTATCATTCCAGGCTTCCAAGGTGACATGGACGACAAGGAGGTTGTCAGAGTTATAGTTTTCCTTCCGACGAGGGGCAGTATTTTGGACAGGTGGTCCAAGGAAATACTGAGGGTGGCATGGCGCAGGATACTGATTAAGTTCAGTTGACGATACAGTCTAAGAAGTTTGGATTTGGAGTTCATTTATGAGCTAGGTCCCATCAGACATCCAGACATTCTAAGACAGGTATTGCTCATTTCGGGAGATGGCTTTCTCCGCGAACTTGAGATATAGAGAGACATAGAAAGAAACATCACAGCGGATCCACTCACTGAGGCTATTCCTCGAACGCAATAGTTTCGCAAACGAGCTTTGTGAGACTGACTAGTAGAGGAGTTGGGTGTTCGGTATCACACGGGCTGTGAGTATGCGGCATCGCAATAATTAGCCTTGAGTGCAAGTGGGAGATTGTTGGAGATAGTGCCCTCAGAGTCAATTATTGGATCACAGGCACGTGATTGCAATGATTGAGGGAGGACCTATCCCGGTAGGACAGTCTTACTCGAGATGATAGTATGCTATCTGGTTTATCTTTATCATCGTGTACTGCTTTAGGAGACCAGGCATGTCGCTATTACACGTTGATAGAGCCCCTAGGATTCTTGCTTGACTGCCGGCAGTATGATGGCGATCATATACGTGGGAGCTGGTAGTCTATAAGCACATCCTTAAAAGGTCCCTAGTCGTAGGAGTTTCGAGACAGGGCATCGATTCTCCAGAGTAGACTAGTGTATACAGTCGAGACCCCGACGAGGGGCGGTGGCCGGTCTCACAAGCCACTGGTGTCAGTTGGTTCACCTAAGATGTATACAGGTGCTCATTGGGTTATGAGTATACCGGACAGGACTCGCCGGGAACCTGCCAGTTGGGATTATACCAGACGTCAGATGGCAGTTCCCTGGTGACATGTGTACAGGTTAGTTCATCGACCTGAGATCGTCATTTGTCTCGTGTGAGTTCCCACTGTGCTTTGATTACTACCCTACCACGGCTCAAAGGAGTCGTGCAAACAGGTTTTAGTTGGGTACAGTCCCGAGCCACATGGAGGCAGTGAGCGGATCTGCAGGGGTTCGTCTCTCCCGGTATTGGGGGTGAGGTCGCGCTGTGTCTAGGAGAGCCATTACGCAAAGCCCTCGGCCGAGGCAAGAGATTTACTGGTAGGTATTCCAGTAGTATCTCAGGGCGTTCTAGGTTACACTCCGACACGACTTGTACCGCTTTTGGGGGTCTGACTTTTACCAACCCCCTAGGCCCGACATGCGATGCTCATAGACGAACGGACCGGACTGTACGGATATTGTCACTGACAGGCTCAGTAGGGTGTCAGGATGAGTTCGCTCAGCGACGTCCCTTTTGGTCAATAGCTGGTGGCCCGTCACGTATTGGCTTATACCTCTGACGTGCTAGTGGTTAAATCCACAGCCATAGTATTGACGAGTCTTTAGAGTCCACCACACTTACAGTTACTCAAGCTTTCGGGCGAAACGCTGTAGAGGCCGTATGGAGATATGGCAGGGTCCGAACAGATACGTGCGGTATTGCACGGATCAGGATCGGACGGTTTGTACTAGTGGCCGTATGGTTATATGGCAGGGTTCGATCAGATACGTGCGGTATTGCACGGATCCGGATCGGACGAATATTACTAGCCGGCTTTGGTTTAAGCCGGTCCTAGTTTAGTACAGTGTAGATTTTGTCTCATTGCATTTGTATCCGGTCGGAATACAGATACGGGTGTGTATGCACAGTATTGGGGTTTTCCTGTAATTTATTACGGGACCAGTTTTCTGGAGTTGCCAGTTTGCATTCCGTTCCGGCCGGTTTTCCTTTGTTCTTTCCCGGCCGGACTTTTCCGATGGAGGGGGGTTATTTGCAAGTTTGCAAATAACATTTATGGAAGGGGGTTCTTTGTAATTGTGTGGCATCATGATGAGATTCCTTTTGCATCAACCTTTTTCATTTATGTTGATTAGATTTGATAAGAATGGTTGATGTAAGTTTGTAGTGATTATGTTTGTATATGATCACCTTCCACCTTTATCCTACAATCACCTTCCTTCACATCTTTGGTTCACCCTCCACCATTCTCACCATATAGATATGGCCGGCCACTTTTGATGAGGAGGAGAAAAATTCCATTTTTGGTGTAGCACAAATTTCTTCATCTCATTCTTCTAGTTTTGGAAAAATGAAAGCACCATTTTTTCCTTAACCTTCTTCCTCCATCAAGGCAACTACAAACCCCAAATGAGACTAGCATGATCTACTACACATTCTACAGCAAGTCTTGGGCATGTCGACTTGCCAGCTTCATGCCCGAGTTGCCTCGGTATAGAGGCGGGAGCCCGTAAAAGATGCAGGCGACGTGGTGCCCTTCCGGCGAGGAGGCGACGACCGGAGATCCCGCGAGGAGATCGGAGTGGAGATGAAGACCGGAGGACTCGGATCAGTCGGTATACTTTTCTTCTCATCTCTTGATTGCTAGTATAGGTTAATGGTTAACGATCCGGGTTTTCATTGTCCGCGGTAGCGCCGGTTTCCAAGTAAGGAAAAAATTTTGATTCCGCAATTTGGCCTCGGAATAGATGGCCGGGGCGCTGCCGTGGCGCAACAGAAGCGTGATGTGTGGCTGGCTAAGCTTGCGCAATCAGGTAACTACTAGTCACTTTTTCTTTACTGTAACGTATTTTCTTCCTTATTTCATTATTTTTGACTAACGCTTTTCTTTCTTTTCTTTCAACAGGCATCACCGATGAAGATGCCATTGCCGCTTCTCTGAAGACCTTTCAGGAGGAGGAACGTGCCAGGGCATCTGTGGGCCTTAGTAAGTTTCGACTCATCAAGTTTTTTCTGTTTTCCTTGTGTTATGGTCGATCTAACCTTTCCCTTTTAATTGCAGGGACCTCAATGCCGCTCCCTCCTAGCGACGCAGACGTCCTACCAGCTGCCGACGTTCCCGCTTCTTTTGGGCCACCACAGGAGGTTCGTCTTGAAGAGCCGATGAGAGATGCCTTAAAGGCTCTGGAGGCATCCCTGAATGAAGATGATGACGCCTTGAAGGAGGCGTCACAGAGGTCCCTCATAACCGCTCGGGAGGAGAGGAAGCGGTTGAGGCGTGAGGCGAAGGCGCGCAGGGCTGCCTTGGCCATAGGAGTGGGACCTAGCACCGCCCCTCGCGCTGATACTCCCTCCGGAGAGGCCCCTGTCGCCCTATCCACTGTCCACAGAGAGGTGGCGCGAGCAGTTCGGAGCGCAAACGGCAAATCAGCTTCAGGTAATATTTCTCTCAGAGTTTTTGTTATAAGGATTTTAATGTCATTGGTCCTTATATCTCTTATCTTTGCAGGGCCAAGTCCGATCGAGGGAGAGGCGGAGGCCGTCGATCCTAGGGGAGCGGAGGAGGCGGTGCCTGCCGAACTCGAGCCGACAGGGGGCAGTATCGTTGAGGCCATGGAGCCTGAGGTGGAGTCCGAGGGGCCTGCCACCGGGAAGGTCATTGATGCCGAACCCGAAGCGGTGGTAGATGATATGATCATTATAGCTGAGTCCAGGGTGGTGGCGAATGAAACGCTCGAGGCCGGCGATCCCCTGGCGATGGTGGACGATACGACCGCCACTACTGAACCTGAGAGAGTAGTGGGTGAGGTGGCCATGATTCCCGAAGACGAACCAACCGCGCCTTCTCTGGAATCTGGCAATACTCCAGTCATTGCCCTCCCCATCTATGGTCCTCCACCGTCTCCAGGTCTCGCGAGCACGACAACGGTCCCCATCGTGTCAGGCGATGAGGCTACAGGCGGTGATCTTATGTCGATAGAGGAGGGAGTCGCCTCCGTTTCAGCCGGGAGCTCCTCAGGTAAACCTTAAGTGGCTGCTTTTCTTTACTTTACAACCATTTCTGACAAGTCCACCTTTTCGTAATGCAGGTGCAGCTAGTGCCGATGCCCCACCGCTCGAGGGAGCGCCTTCGATGACCGCTTTGGCGGTGGTCACCTCTCAACCTTCTCTCATACCCTCGAAGATGTTGGAAGGTATATGTTTAAGATTTATTAATCTTGTTTTCCAGATATCTAATTCACGTACTAAAGTCACACTGTCGTGTTCTCAGGAGCGCTTTTTGATCATGTACATCAGATGTTGCTCCCATACTTCTCCTTCCCATCTAAGCTTGCTTCTTCCCCTGGTGGCGTTGGTGAGTATAATTTCTGTTAACATTCTTCCTCTCTCTTTTTTTTTATTGATGGAATTGTCTCTAACCTCCTTTTCTCATCTCAACTGCAGTGCTACAGATTGAAGGAGGGGATAAAAGCTCAGCTGTACCACCAGCCCTTCCGACCTTGCCACCTGTCTTAACTGGTACAATGACCATCATATTGGTAACTTTCCTCTCTCTATTTTCTGTACTGTTATCTGATTGCATCCTGTCTCTTTCAGCTGTCGTTCTGGCTTCGGCGTCCTTCGAACCTCGCGTCACAATGCCAGCGGGTCCTTATCTGAGGAGTCTGTCTTCAAAGGGCGCTGCGAATAGTCTGCACATGTTGAGTGACTATGTCGAGGAACTCGACGTTGAAGCTCCTACATCTGCCGCAGACTTCGCTATGGTGGTTAACCCGATGCTAGCAATACTCGTGAACTTTCATAATGAGAGCATCATTGCATCCTGGGTTAACCATTGTAAGGAGATCGAGGGTTGCCTATTTCAATTGGAGTCGTTGCGTCCCACTCCCGAGACTGTGGCTGCCAATAATCAGAGGACTGCGTGGATTGAGCAGAGCGCTTCTTACTTCCGCCATCTCGAACAAGAAGTTATTTCAAGGCGCAAGGAGCGTGATGATGCTTCGAGCAGGTCCGCTCAACTGCATGCTCGGGTGGAGGTCAATGCTGCACGGCTGAAGGTTATCTTTGAGGGCCTCCTGCAATGCCTCTCCGAAGGATTATCATTGAGGCATAAACTTAACGTTGTCGAGCGAGCTTCAGCCAGCCAGGAAGCAGCCCAGAAGGCGGTAGAGGAGCAACTTTCATCTTTCTTGCAACAGCAGGCTCAGGTGGAGGCGGAGGTGGCCGCGGCTGTCACTCGAGAGGAAGTGCTGAAGGAAGTGCGAGAGCAGCTTGTGAACTTACTAAAGACACTTCCTCCTCAGTAGCTATCCATTTTTGTATCATTCGTACTTATAGATAAAAGAATGTATATGTATATATTTTTTTTATCCTTTGACATAATGTATCCTGTATTTGATCAAGTTTATGAATAAAAGATACACCTTTTTGTAATGTCTTGTGTCACTTCTTCGCTTTTTCTTTCTTTTTAGCATGACATCTTTAATGCGCCTTATTGGCGAGTAAATTCATTTCTCCCAGAAATAACGATGGCCTAGACTGCAGGTTCAGATCTGCCGCCTAGGACTTTTCAACTCCATGAGCCGTGAGGGTCTCATAGAGGCTTTTCTCCCTACGGATCGAGAGGATCTCGCAGGTGGATTTTCTCCTGAGGAATCGTGAGGATTTCTAAGTGTGGTTTGCTCTTATAAGTCGTAAGGATCCTATAAGAGAATTTTCCCTCTTACGAGTCGAGAGGATTCGTAAGTGGTTGTTTCCCTCTTTGTCGAGAATCGACCTCAGAGAGTGAGACCAGTGAATAGTATGCAAGAGACCATTTAGGATTGACTTGCAGGGTCCCATTGTTCAGGAAGCAACTTTTTGAATCCTTACTGCCCGAGATGTGAGTCAAAGAAGCTCTCGTCACGGAGTGTTTGTATCCGTGAGTTGAGAAGTTTTGCGAGGGATTATTTGTTTCCCAAGCGCCAAGGATTATTTGTGTCCTTGGGGTTTGAAACGAGTCGATAGTTCCCACGGAGGCGCTGGTGGCTCTGCGAGTCGACGCGGATCAGAAGGCTCTCGTCAAGGAGTGTTTGTATCCGTGAGTCGAGGAGTTTGCTAGGGATTATTTGTTTTCCAGGCGCCAAGGATTATTTGTGTCCTTGGGGTTTGAAACGAATCGATGGTTCCCGCGGAGGCGCTGGTGGCTCTGCGAGTCGACGCGGATCAGAAGGCTCTCGTCAAGGAGTGTTTGTATCCGTGAGTCGAGTAGTTTGCTAGGGATTATTTGTTTCCCAAGTGCCAAGGATTATTTGTGTCCTTGGGGTTTGAAACGAGTCGATGGTTCCCGCGGAGGCGCTGGTGGCTCTGCGAGTCGACGCGGATCAGAAGGCTCTCGTCAAGGAGTGTTTGTATCCGTGAGTCGAGGATTTTGCGAGGGATTATTTGTTTCCCAAGCGCCAAGGATTATTTGTTTCCTTGGGGTTTGAAACGAGTCGAGGATTCCTACGGAGGCACTGGTGGCTCTGCGGGTCGACGCGGATCAGAAGGCTCTCGTCAAGGAGTGTTTGTATCCGTGAGTCGAGGATTTTGCGAGGGATTATTTGTTTCCCAAGCGCCAAGGATTATTTGTGTCCTTGGGGTTTGAAACGAGTCGATGGTTCCCACGGAGGCGCTGGTGGCTCTGCGAGTCGACGCGGATCAGAAGGCTCTCGTCAAGGAGTGTTTGTGTCCGTGAGTCGAGTAGTTTTTTGTTGAAGTCATTGGCTTCTTCGGTTGAAATGAACCGTTGGGGTTTAGCTTCGTCGTTTGACGGAATCTGCTGGGGAAGTATGGTTCCTTTTTTTGTTTGCGCCCTTGGATTGTATACAGGGATCGATGTGATCTTAACTGTAGGGCCGAAGTTTTATCGTTTCTTCTTTTTATCCGATTTTATTTCCGCGATGCTCTATCATTTCAGCTTTTATATCGCGAAGGTCGCGATTGCCCAATCATTTCGGCTATTTTTCGCGGTGCCCAATCATTTCGGCTATTTGTTTTATCTTTACTCGTTGCTTTTTATTACGAGTTGCCCAATCATTTCGGCTATTTTGCATGCATACATTTTACTTGCTGCTTTTTATTGCAAGTTGCCCTATCATTTCGGCTATTTCGTATGCATGAGCGGCCTACTGGCTTTCGCCGTAAACCTGAAATTGGACACCGATTTTGGCATCAGCACCGCTGCAACTGGGATATTGCCAGGAGCGAATCATCATTTGCCTCTGTCACTGTCGAACAAAGGAGGCTTAACGATCAGGGTTAGGGACCTGTCGACTAAGGCTTTCGATTTCATGAGCCGTAAGGGTCTCATAAAGGTATTTCTCCCTACAAGTCGTGAGGATCTTGCAGGTGTATTTTCTCCTTAGGAATCGTAAGGGTTCCTAAGTGTTTTGTTCCTCTGTAAGTCGTAAGGATCCTACAAGAAGGTTTTCTCCTCATAAATCGAGGGGATTTATAAGGGTTGCTTATCATGCGAACGTATTCCCAGTCATGGATGAAATTTGGCTAGGGAAATGTTTATTCGCGCCCGTGGATTGTATACAAGGGTCAATATTGGACCACTTGTAGGGCAATATTGGAAGTTTGTGGGGGTTTGCTTAAGCACAGGTTTAGGTCTCTGTGACTTAAGACTTTCAAATCCTATGAGCCGTGAGGGTCCCATAAGAGAGTTCTCCTTACGAGTCGTGAGGATCTCGCAAGTGTATTTTCTCCTTAGGAATCGTGGGGATCCCTAAGTGTGTTGCTCCTTTGTGAGTCGTAAGGATCTCACGCAGGTGGTTTCTCCTTACAGGGTCGAGAGGACCCTATAAGTGTTTCTTAACGGGGTTGCGCCCTTTCAGGTTTTCACAAACACTCGCCGGTAGCCCTGCTGCTTTTACTCACGGAGCCCTTTCGGGTTTTCATCCGTGCCCATTTTGCTTATGGACTTACCGTTTTTTTTTATATTTTTTTTTATATATATATTTTTTTATTTTTACTCATCTCGTCAGCCTAAGGATGCTGTGGTAGTAGTTTAAAGACGTTTCGGTCTGCCATTAGTTTAAGGACATTTCGGTCCAGCATTGAGAGGGCTGGCTACTGCTTATAAAGCTTGAGCTTAGGAAGATAGCGAGCGGACATAGTCGTCGTCATCTACCATTGACCTAGGCTGTGGCTCATTAAGCGTAGTATTTCTTTAGGAAGTGACCGTTTATCGGCCTGAAAGGCCTTTCACCATGCATGTCCATGAGTAGATAGGCTCCACCTTGGTAGACCTTATCTATGATGTACGGGCCTTCATAGTTTGGCTCGAATTTCCTCGCTTGGCGCGATTGGGGATCATAGGCCTTTTGACCACTAGCACGAGCTCGCCTTGGCGAAATGTCCTCGGTCGGGTCAGTCTTTCATATGAGCGCGTCATCTTTGCTTTATAGGCATCCAGATTTTGTTGCGCTATGAGTCGGGTTTCATCAAGGGCGTCAAGCTCCTCAAGCCGAAGGTGGGCATTTTCTTCGTCCGTCAGCCCGTAGTGGACTGCCACTCGTAGAGAGGGTAACTCTATCTCGAGGAGGAGTACTGCTTCCGTCCCAAATACCAACGCGTACGGCGTTGTGCTTGTGGCCGTCTTGAACGTAGTTCGATATGCCCAGAGAGCTTCTTGCAGCCTTTCGTGCCAGTCTCTCTTATTTCGGGACACCGTCTTTTTCATGATTTTCGTCAAGGTCTTGTTGAAGGCCTCAGCTAGACCGTTAGCTCGCGGATTATAAACTGAGGAATATCTCCAGTCTATATTGTGCTGCTGTGCGAAGCGGCTAATTTTATGACTTCGGTAGGCGGGCCCATTATCAGAGATGATCCTTCTCGGGGTTCCAAACCGGTATATGACATGTGTTTTGAAGAAATGGAGGATATTTTCCATCTTCACTTCCCTCAACGGTACCGCCTCTGCCCATTTGGAGAAGTAATCAGTCGTCGCCAAGATGAAACGATGTCCCTTGGACGATGCTGGTTCGATGGGGCCGACTATGTCGGTTCCCCACATCTCGAACGGCCAGCTAGCCACTGTTGGATGTAGTGGATTGGGATGCTGATGGATGAAGTCCCCATGAATTTGGCATGAATGACACTGCCTCGCGTACTCCAGGCAATCATGCATCATCGTGGGCCAGTAGTAGCCCATCCGTTTTATTTTCAACTTCATCTTAGGGCCCGCTTGGTGGGAACCGCAGAGTCCGTCGTGAACTTCTTGGACGACCCTTCTCGCTTCGTCGGGTCCTAAGCATCTCAACCACAGAGAATCGAATGTCCTCTTGTATAGAGTATCATTGACGAAGGCGAAAGACAGAGCTCGTTTCATGAGCTGATGTCTTATGGACGCTTCTTCAGGCATTCGGTGGAACTTGAAGTAATCTATGAAGACTTCTCTCCAGTCTTCGGCCTTCTCATGATCTTTTATTTGTAGGGTCGCCTGCTCAGTTGCTCCCTTTTCTTTATATGATTCTGGAGATATTTCTGTTGGGGAAAGCACTCGACGGCTTTGTACCACGATTCTAATGTCGTCGAGGTTCTCGTCAGCCAGTTCTTTAGCAAGTTTGGCTAGTGCTTCCGCTTTGCTGTTTTCCGCGCGCGGTATGCTCTCCAAAGTATAGGAGGGAATTTGGGTTAGCAGTTGTTGCACTTTTTCACCGTATTTTACCAATTCCGGTTTGCATGTTTGGTAATCGCCGTTCACTTGACTGACGACCAGTTGGGAGTCCCCATATATGAGGAGGTTTTCAATTCCCATATCAATGGCGATCTCGAGGCCTGCTATCAGAGCTTCATATTCGGCTTCATTATTCGTTCTCGGCTCTGTTAAGGAGAAGGCGAAGCGCATAATTCCTCCTTGTGGAGTCACAAAGATGAGTCCCACCCCCGATTTGATCGTTGGCATACTTTGTTTATGCTTTTTCATAGAAGACGCTCCATCGAAGTAAAGCTCCCAACGGGTATCACCACTGTCGATTGCGTCAAATGCATGCCTGTACGGCAAATCTCAATTTAACGGAGAATCGGCAGGTATGGGATGCTCAGCAAGGAAGTCGGCGATGGCCTGGCCTTTTACTGCCCTGAGAGGTTGATATGTTATCGAAAATTCCATCAAGAGCAGGGCCCATTTAGCGAGTCGCCCTGTCAATATGGCTTTTGACATTAGATATTTGAGAGGGTACACTTTTGAAATAAGACGGACCTCGTGCGCCAACGCATAGTGCCTAAGCTTTGTTATTGCGAAGATCAACGCCAGGCAGTGTTTTTCAATTGGAGAGTAGTTGCTTTCTGCCCCCAGCAGGACTCGACTTAAGTAGTAGAGTGCTCTTTCTTTCCCTTGATCATTCTCTTGTGCCCATAATGCGCCTAAGGAACCTTCGAGGGCGGTTGTATAAAGAATAAGAGGCTTCCCCTTAACCGGAGCAGCCAACACCGGCGGGTTCTGCAGGTATTGCTTGATCTCATCCAGTGCGCCTTGGCATTTTTGATCCCAAACGAATGGGGTTCCCTTCTTCATCAAGTGACTATAGGGACGACACTTTCCTGAAAGGTTGGCTATAAATCGCCGTATGTATGCGAGTTTCCCTTGGAGAGACCGCAGCTGTTTGAGAGTCCTCGGAGGAGGCATTTCCATGATCGCTTTAATCTTTGATGGATCTATTTCAATACCTCGGTGTCGAACAACGAATCCCAGGAATTTGCCTGAGGAAACTCCGAATGCACACTTAAGAGGGTTCATCTTCAAATTGTATTGCCGAAGGCGTTGAAATACAGTCTTCAGATGCTCGAGATGTTCCTCGTATGATTTGCTTTTAACCACGAGATCGTCGATATAGCATTCAACGATTTCGTGTATAAGGTCGTCGAAGATCTTTGTCATGGCCCTCTGATAAGTAGCGCCGGCATTCTTTAAACCGAAGGGCATCACTTTGTAACAAAATATACCAAGAGGAGTCCTGAAGGCTGTATGCTTCTGATCTTCTGGATGCATTTTTATCTGGTTATACCCCGATGAGCCATCCATGAAAGAGAAAACTTCATGAGTGGATGTATTGTCTATCATCAGTTCAGTGACTGGCACTGGGAAATCATCCTTCGGGCAAGCTTTATTAAGGTCCCGGAAGTCTACGCATATGCGCACTGTCCTATTTTTCTTCATCACTGGGACGATGTTGGCGATCCATTCAGGGTATTGAACTTCCTGGATGAAGCCAGAGTCGATTAACTTTTTGACTTCGGTATTTATGCTCATCTCAAGCTCGAGTCGCATTCTTCTCGGCGCCTGTTTGACTGGCTTGATGTTCGGGGATATTGCTAGTCTATGTACCGCAACTTCTGGATCTAGTCCCGGCATCTCGGAATAGTTCCATGCGAAGCAATCTTTATGCTGTATAAGGACGTCTTTTAACGCAGCCACCCTCTCTTCAGACAGCAGCTCGCTGACGAACATCGGTCGTGGATCATTTACCGTCCCCAACTCGATTTTCTTGAGGTTATCTGCGGTGGTATGTATTCCATCTTCCAGCTCTTTCGGTGCTGGGGGAAATTCTGAGATTACCTCATCACTGCTGTTTTCGAGGCACCAAGGGAGGCTGTCCAGGTTCTCGGACTCTTCTTTCAATGTCGTTATCATACGACAGGTGTGAATTTTCTGCCAATCCCAATGTGGAACTGGTTTTTCTTTCGCGGCTTCGGGCTCGTGCTTCTGTGGCGGCGCTACCCTCCAGTTATCAGACAACGCGAATTTGCCGAGCTGATATTGATCTTCAACCCAATTCTTGAAGGTGAAGCAATCTTCGAGAGGGTGTCCCATTGCTCGATGGTAAAAGCAATAATTTGAGTTGAACGCCTCGCCTGCGTGCTCGGGGTGCTTGGACTCTGGCAACGTAAGCATTTGATGTTTTAGAGCGAGATCGAATATCTTCCTTGTTTTGTTCCGAGGAAATGAGTATGCTCGACCCATTTTCTTCCTGAGGGCTAAGTCAATAACGCTCGATTCTCGGATACGTGGTTTCTTAGCTCGGCTTTGTGGTTGTCGAGCACCTTTTCCGCATTTTGACTCATTTCTGCCTCCGCGTCGAGCCCTTTTTGTATCAGGTTGGCATGGGGCAGCATCTTCCTTTTTTACTGCCTGTTGAAGGAGACGCTGTGTCTTGGCTTTCTCATAGATTGCCATTTCACGATCGTGATCATCTCGGGCTTTTTGACTCGCATTCCTTATAAGTTTGCTCATCTGGTCTTCAGACGATGGACTGGGCGGTTTTGTATCAGGAGCTTTTGCTGGTTCAGGATTAGCATCCTCCCATTGAGCGTCCGCCTCTTCATCGAAGTCATACATAACATAACAGCTGTTTACTAGCTCCCGCTTCTTTGGCCGGACGTACCCAAGCCCTTTGGTTTCTACTCTCCCGTTAGGCAGTTTGCATTGGGTCCCGGGAATGTTCCAGACCTTGTCATAGAATTTGGCTTTTCTAACGGTCTGTGTGAAGGACATCCCCTGGTGTTTCAGCAGTTTCTTCAAACCTTCGGTATAATATCTGGGAAGACGGATAGGCTGAAGCCTGTCGAGCGTGGGATCCGCGCCATGCCAAATTTCTTTTTCCCCCTTGTTTTCTTCAGAACGGTAGAATAGGATTGCCTTCTTGCCTTTTCGTCCGGGAGGGATATAGAATGTCTGCAGTTCTTCTACGCTGTTGGTGTCGAGTGCATCCAGTTCTTTGTAATGTTCAAGCGGCACCATGGTTACCTGCAGACTTCGCTCTTCATCAGTGGAAACCCGTATTGAAGGCCGAGCAGGGAATACAGCGTGAACTTCATCTTCGGAATCACTGCCAAAGATCAATGAAGGAATGGATGGTCCTGGCCTGGTGGACTGGGACGAACCTGAATAAATTATATCCTCCTCCTCCTCGGTGTCACTGCCGAAGACAGGGATGGTGGCATTAGTTTTGTTCTCCGGTTTGTGACACCTTTCCGTGTCTTCGAAACTCGGCAAGAAGTATTTGGCATCTTCATACTTGCGAACTTCATTCACGGAAAACGGATTCAATTCTCCTGCCACAGTGTACTCGAGACCATCTTTACAATATTTCATACACTGATGTTGTGTAGAAGGGATGATATTGTACTCGTGCAACCATGGTCGACCGAGCAGAGCATTATAGCACGTCTTGGCATCTATAACATGGAATTTGATGTCTGTGACGAGCAACCCGAAGCGTAGCGTCAATATCACAGATCCAAGAGTTTTTGAGGATTGAGAGTCGAAACCGGAGATAGTGATCTTGTCTCGGGCGAGGTGTTGGACACTCATGCAAATCTCCTTTAACACTCGCACATTGAGTAAATTGACAGATGATCCGTTATCGACCAAGATTTTGCCTATCTTTATGTCATGGCAGTATCCTGAGACATAAAGGGGGCGATTGTGTTCACACGTCCCGAGGAGAAGGTCTTCATCACCAAAAGCAACGTCGGTTGTGTGCACTTCTTCTAATTCGTCTTTCATCTTTTCTTCGGCTAAGAAGGCTTGGAACTGGTCCGGATCTTGTAGCGCCTTAATTAAAGAGTCTCTGGCCTCCTTTGATAGTAACAAGGCATCAAGGACGCTGAGCTGCGAGGGCAGTTTCCTCAGATGTGCCAGAACGTTGTAATCCACCTTACTTCTCTTTGGCGGGTTTTTGGCGTTTAGCTCTTCCAGAACTTGGTCATCTAAGACGATGTCTTCAGAGACCTTTTCTTTCCCTTTATCTTTTCTATTCGAGGGTCCGAGGTTCTTTTCAGGCAGTGTTCGATTCCGCAGCCGGATATTTTCGCAAACCATCGGCTCCTCTTCTTTTCCCGAAGTTGACTCTTTAAAGAGAGGGGCAAGCTCTAGCTCCTCGTCAGAGTCGCTCCCAAATGTAGGCACTTGTGACCCGACAGTGTTAACCATGTGATAATTGCTGGCAGTTCTTTCAAGCTCTTTGGTCGTGTTTCTTTGCTCCCGACGAATCTTACGCTTTTCCCGTTTAAAGCGTTGTTGATTAGCGACGTATCCTTGCCACCATTTATCGAAAGCCTTGCACTCTTGAGTGGGATGCGAGACCTTCTGATGATATAAGCAATAAGAGGGGTGCATTTTCGCTTCACCAGTAATTTCTTCTTCGGAGGATGGTAGCTTCATGCCCATTGATATGGCCTTATCAAACTTCTTTTTTTATCTTGAATTGGCTTTTGTCAGCGGTGGAGGCATTTTGTTCCAGCGGGATCATCTCGGCTCTTTCCTCAAGTCGCTGGCGCTTGGCCCTTTCGAATATAGCCGTCTCGCGTTCTCGATCAGCTTTGCTTTTTAATCGAGCTTTATTAAGAAACGCGCCAATCATTTCGATTGATAATTCTGGAACCCTTGACTCAGTATTCTCCCCCGGTGTTTTAGTGCCAGAAGTCCCTTCATCGTTCGTGGTCGAATGGGAGATCATATGACAGCTCGCCACATATTCCTCAGACTCATCCGATGAAGTTTCTCCCTCATCTTCTTTTTGAAAGACGTGATCAAGGAAATCTTGGAGCGTAATGAGAGTCCGCGCCTTCTGGTTATATTCATCCAGCGCGTCGATTTGCTTTTGTAAGTCCGTGCGCTTGTCGCCGGGCTTCACGGGCTTCTTAGATTTCTTCTTCTTCTTTTTCGAAGATTTTGACGGCTGGTTATGAACGCTTGAACTACCACCATCGGCCTTCGGAGTCGGACGTGGCTTCAACATCCCCTCAATAACCTGCGGCTCCAAGGGGTTCTTCCACTTGACCGCTGGACAGGTCTGAAGATCATTTAGCATTCTCCTCGTTTTGGCTGATAATACAACCTCCCAGGGAGTTTCTTCAATGACGGAGCATGTTGCCCCCGGCGTATTCGTCCCCTTATAGGTGTGGGGCTGCGGAGGATTCACCTTCCATTTGTCAGATAGCGCAAATTTGCCTTGACGGTACTGGTTCTCAAGCCAATTTTTGAAGACGTAACAGTCTTCGATTGGATGTCCTAGCACTCGATGATAAGGGCAGTAATTAGGCTCGTTGACGTCACTTGGTTGCGACGGACGTTTTGGATCTGGCAGATTTATGAGCCTGTTGCGCAATGCTAGCTCGAATAGCCTCCTTGTTTTATCACGGGGGAAGGAGTAAGCACGTCCCATCCTGTCCTCGAGGGGTACGTATGGGCGCGTATTGTTTGGACGAGCAACCGGCTTCGAGTCGCTCGGCTGTTGTTGGGAATTAGCGACTATGATCGCTTTTCCCTTTCCTTTATCGTTTCGGGAGTCCGGCTTCGGGAGAGGGGGTTTATGGCCCATCTGGTCCATCTGCGCCAATTTGTCGATCAAAGCCTGGAAGGAAGTCGGCTTGAAGAACATCATAAACTGTGAAATGGTTGCTTATGGATCAAGGGTTCCAACAAACATTCCTACCGCAGGGGCTTCTTCTATGCGATGTTCACACTTAGACCATAAATTACGCCACCGTATAGCGTACTGGACCCACGTCTCGCCGGGCTTTACCCTGGCGTTAATCAGCGCCGTCATCGGAGTACGCTCACTGGCACTTGCAAAGCGTTGGGTGAAGAGCAGCTCCATCTCCGCAAAGGTTTTAATAGAGTCGTTGGGGAGCTCGGAATACCACTCGAACGCCGTATCTGATAGGCTTCCAACGAACTGGCGAAGCAGAAGCTTGTCGTCGCCGCCGGTGTTACCGCAAAGCGCCCTGAACTGGGCGACATGTTGATGGGGATTGCCGGTCCCTTTGTAGACATGAAACTTGGGAATTGTATAACCCGGCGGGTACTTGATTTGGTCATACCAGCCTGGATACGGTCGCCCTGTTTTTACGACGTGGCCGGCTGCTTCGGCCGCGTGATGAACCTTTATTTGCTGGGCTATGTATTCGTCCAGATCAGTCTTAGAGATTGTATCCTCTTTAGCTGTTGATAGAACGGGTTGAGGGTTTGATGTTTCTCCCCTATCATCTCTAAGGACGATCGGGGGTTCTTCAATCGGGGGATCTGGTTGTATCATCATCCCTCTCATGTCCTGGAAGAGGAGGCCCATACGCTGGATATTGGCTGCTTGTTCAGCAGCCTCTTTGTCTCTCTTTTCCAATACTCGGCGGAGGAACTCAGCGTCGGTCTCTTCCTCTTGGCGTTCATCTAAGGATGTCTCAGGATTCTCTTTTGGCCTCGTGAGTGCAGCTATTGTAGTCATCATCTCCTGGAGCTTTTGTTGCTGCTCCTGAGACTTGGTCACTGACCGGGTAAGCGGTCGGTGACCCGTAGAAGTATGACTTTCTTCCTTTCCAGAAGCCATATAGACCGTATGAACTGTCATGCCCCCTGACTTGGGGCGTTTAGGTTCATCGCTTTTAAACTTTGTCAGTGTCACGGAGGCTTTCTTCGGCCTTTTTCTTTTGTGGACCATTGAGGCTAAAGGAGCCGTTGAAATGGGCATCCTAGCATTTGTTGCCCCTGCTGTTTAATGGGGCGGTTTTTGTCCTTTTCCACCTTTGCCCTTTTCTGGCGACGGAGGTGGTCTGAGTCAATCACGGAGTTTTGAACCCTCCGCCAAACTTTATAAATCTTTGACGATAGCCGCTGAGGGGGCTGTTCTTGCTTTGTCTCCGGAGCTTTTTCTATAGGCGGAGGAGATCTTTTCAATGTAGCAATCGAAGAGTTCTTTCTCACCTTCCTCAGCAATTCAAAGCTGTTCCCCGTTGGAACAGCAGCATTGACCTCCACCACTGGAGCAGGTGGGGTTAGCCCTGAGGGAGAGTTGCCCCCTGCTTTCCTTACTCGCTGCCAATGGCGACGTCGCGCACGACGAGCCGTTGGGACGGGCTCGGAAATCGAGATGGTTTCTTGCTGCCCCCAGTTTGAGTGTGGGGTAACTGCTGATGTCAGCCTATCAAAGACTGATGCCTTTTGACCAGCTGGGGGAGGAGTGGGAACCGTCAATCTTGTGAAGACCGACTCTCTGATGGGAGAAGCCGCTTTAACGACTTCCAAGGCAGCGGCCGTTGCCCTCTTTGGGACGGCCACCTTATAGTTCTTACCTAGCCTGGTGAAAACGGAGGCTGTTGGTTCAGTAGCAGGAGACCCGTTGATAGGGGTCGTGGTAGCAGTGAGCCGGTCGAACACCGACTTCTTGTTCACTTCCGGTACAGGTGTCGGCATAGAGAAGCTTGTAGGTGGGACCATGGTCCCGAAGAACAAGCCGGTGGTGGCTTGAGTCACCTGGTCTACCGGCAGAGTCAGGAAGGAAGCCGCTTGGGGCCCATATGTTACACCTCTCGGTGAGGTGGAGCGTCCGTTGCAGTGGCATTTCGAGCAGTTGGTGCAGTTGGTGGCCATTGAATGCTTGAGTTCTGTACCAGACAAAAGACCAAATCTTAGCAACTTGAAATCCGAAGGCAACCATTTAACAAACCGCGATTGGTTCGCGAAGACGACACACGAAGTGTGGAGTGGAAAGAGGAAGAGGTCCCACCGGGCGTGCTAGAATCTGTTCCCCTCCGAAAGGCGGCCCGGACTTCGCTTCCGTTGCCTGAGGTTCGGGGCAGATGCTATTTGGTTTGATCCGTCCACCTCTCCGAAGATGCCAAGTTGATTTATGGCACCTTGTATCGGAGGTTTAGACGGATGCGGCCGATGTAGCAGACTTCGTCAGATTCCCCCTCAGGGTGAGGGGTTTTTGATTGTGGGGACGCTCTTCCCTGCAGGCGCAAGGCCCTGCAGTTAATTACGCTACCGCGTCGCGGGTAACAACTTTCTCCTTCTCCAGAATTTCACTTCGTGTCGTGTGTGTTTGTTTTGTTTGTGATTGCCCGTGGATTGTATACGGAGACTGAGTAATGCCGTCGCCCGTAGGGCGTGGATTAGTCCAAATCCGCATTTACTTAGATTTGGGTTTGGTGTTTTTAGTTTAAGGATGCATTAGTCGCATTGCGGCTAAGATCAACTTAAACGTTCGTCAAGGATACGTTAGTCCTGTTTTAGACTAAGATCGACCTGACGTGGTGATTGATTTAATTATCTGGCCGTCGGGACTCGTCACTTCTCTGACGTCGTTGAAGGATTACAACGACAGGCGTCAGAGGAGTTCAGAGATGTACCCTTGCACCAAAGTTGATTCGGAGTTTTATTGTTTATTTAAAGATCTAAGGACACATTAACCGTATTTCGGGCTAAGATCAACTTAGACGGGACCGTTTAGATCCGGCAAGAGAGCATTTGGAGGCTCTATTGTTCTAGTTTAGAGACATGGTGGTCCATTGCCAGTTTAGGGACATGGTGGTCCAATACCAGTTTAAGGACATGATGGTCCATCGCCAGTTTAGGGACGTGGTGGTCCATTATTAGTTTAGGGACGTTTCGGTCCGTCGCCAGTTTAAGGACGTAGTGGTCCATATTCCAGTTTAGGGACGTGGTGGTCCGATATTAGTTTAGGGACGTTCCGGTCCAATATTAGTTTAGGGACGTTCCGGTCCGATATTAGTTTAGGGACGTTTCGGTCCGATATTAGTTTAGGGACGTTTTGGTCCGATATTAGTGTGTGGTTGTTGGGACCCGTTACCTCTCTGACGTCGTTGAGGAATTACAACGATGGATGTCAAAGGAGTTCAGAGATGTACCCTCAAACCGGATGTAGATTGATTTAGGAGAGCCATTTTGCTCAATCAATTTAATTTAAGGACTTATGGCCACGATTGGGCTAAGTCCAGTTCAACATTTTATTTGCTTTAGCATGGCATTTTTTATTTAGGCTCTACCCACAAAAGATACAGAGTATCAATTTATTTTGGGCTCTGCCCATTTGCAGATGATGCAAAGTATCTACCTCGTTTGGGCTTTGCCCCTTTTAAAATGCATAGTATTCTGAATATTTTGTTTGGGCTCTGCCCATTTATAAATGATGCAGAGCATCTGTTTTGGTTTGGGCTCTGCCCCTTAAAATAATGCATTTGCGCTTTATTAAGCCTGTTAGGCCTTCCTTTAATTGGGCTTGGCCCTTTTTTGTAAGCAATACAATGCATCTGCGCTTTACGCTAAGTAATGAGCGCAAGCTCATATGGTGATGACACGTGTCGTGCCCTGGCGAGCGCAAGCGCAACAGCGCAGTGCGCTGTGTTGTTGCGCTGCGCTATTGCGCTGCTGACACGTGGCGCGCTCTTAGTGAGTTGCGCCAATTCTAGAGAGCAAAGCTCTATCTTAAGGGCGCTTAGCGCAAATGGTTCTATAGCCGATACGTGGCGCTTTCTTAAGAGCGCAACAGCGCAGTTTGGAAGTGCAAAGCACTAAGAATCTTTTAGATTCAGGAAGGGAAGTGCAAAGCACTGTTTAATTTCTTCATCTAAATTAGATCAAAGAAAAGTAAATTTTTCTTTATTCGAAGAACCAGAGGTTCTTAAAAGTGCAAAGCACTATTCTTTTATTATTTTATTATTTTTATTGTTTTTAAAGAACCGAAGGTTCACAAGAAGTGCAAAGCACTGTTTTTTTTTTATATAAAGATCATTCATTTTATTTTTAGATCAATGATCTATTAGAAGGCCTTTCTTCTACTTCATGAAGGTTCTTTACCTTTTTCTTGAGACCTTCTCAGAGTTTTCTCTGCTTAGAGTTCTTGATTTTTCGAGAAAATTGTTGATGCCTTTGAATTGAGGCTTAGGGTCCTTTTTATAGTGCCCATAAACTTGTTGAATTTGTTAACAGGATCTTTTCTGAATGATTTTGGGAATTTTCCACCGCTGGATCTTTGATCCAAAGGCAGAAGAAAATCTTCTGGTTTTGGAAAGAACAGAAAAGATTTCATGAAATCTTAATTTAGTTTGGCGCAGACGCCCCAGCGCATGACACGTGTCGCAGAGCGCAGCGCAAGTGCGCTAGCGCATCTGCGCTGACACGTGTCGCGCAGCGCAGAGCGCAGCGCAACTGCGCTAGCGCATCTGCGCTGACACGTGTCGCGCAGCGCAGAGTGCAGTGCTGTTGAAGCGTTGCTTCCTTCAATCAGAGCTTTGCTCTGATTGGATGCGCTTTCTTGGGCGCTGCGCTCGGCGCGTTGCGCCCGAGACTTGAAGCTTTGCTTCAAAATTTGAATTTTGAATTCAAACAGAGCTTTGCTCTGATTGGGCGAAACAGTAGCAATCTTCGATCGGATGACCCAATACTCGGTGGTAAGGGCAGTAATTAGGATCGTTGACGTCGTTCGGTTGCGGTGGGTGTCTCGACTCCGGTAGAGTGATGAGCCCATTGCGCACTGCCAGTTCAAACAGTTTCCTTGTTTTATCCCGGGGAAACGAGTAAGGACGTCTCAACTTCTCATCGAGGGATTGACGCTTGTTGCTTTGGCGAACAACCGGTCTCGGGCCACTCGGTTGTTGTGGAGCATTGGTGACGAAGGTTGCTTTCCCATTTCCCTTTTCATTCCAAGGCTCCGTCTTTGAAGAGGAAGGCCTATGGCCCATCTGGTCCATTTGGGCCAGCTTGTCAATCAAAGCCTGGAAGGTGGTCGGCTTGAAGAACATCATGAATTGGGATATGGTCGCTTGAGGGTCAAGAGTACCCACGAACATGCCTACCGCAGGCGCTTCTTCGATGCGCTGCTCGCACTTCGACCATAGATTCCGCCACCGTATTGCATATTGGACCCATGTTTCTCCAGGCTTCATTCTGGCATTGATTAATGCCGTGATTGGGGTGCATTCACTAGCACTCGCGAAACGCTGGGTGAATAGCAACTCCATCTCTGCGAATGTCTTGACATAGTCATTTGGGAGTTCGGAATACCACTCGAATGCCATCTCCGAAAAACTGCCAACAAACTGGCGGAGCAGTAGCTTATCGTCACCTCCAGTGTTGCCGCATAAGGCTCTGAATTGAGCGACGTGCTGATGCGGATTTCCTATCCCCTTGTATATGTGAAATTTGGGGATCGTGTATCCCGGCAGGTACTTTATTTAGTCGTACCAACCTGGATATGGTCGCCCAGTTTTAACAATTTGGCCGGCTGCTTCATTCGCCTGATGAACTCGTATCTGCTGAGCGATGTAATCATCCAGGGCAGCTTTGGAGATTGTCTCCTCCTTGGTTATTGACAGAGCCGACAGAGGATTTGACGTCTCCGCTCAGTCATCTTCGAGGATAATAGGAGGATCTTCAGCTGGAGGGTCCGGCTGGATCATCATGCCTACCATATCTTAGAATAGAAGGGCCATTTGTTTTATATTGGCCGCTTGTTCCGCAGCCTCTTTGTCCTTCTTCCCAAGCATTCTCCGAAGGAATTCAGCATCAGTTTCCTGCTCACGGCGCTACTCCGAGGATGTCTCCGGGCTTGCTTTCGGTCCCGTAAGCGCGGCTATAGCTGTTAGCATTTCTTGGAGCTTTTGTTGTTGTTGCTCCTGAGCTCTAGTCACTGATCGCGTAAGCGGTCGATGACCTGTAGAGATACGGCTATCCTCTTTTCCGGATGCCATATAAATGGTGTGCAACACCATGCCCCCAGACTTGGGGCGTTTAGATTCAGTGTTCTTGCGATTTGTCGCAGACTCAGGGATTTTCTCCGGCCTTCTTTTCTTGTGAGCGGTCGCAGTTGAGAGGGCCGTTGCAATGGGCACCCAAGTAGCTGTCGCCTTTTGTAGCTTAACAGGGCGGTTCTCTTCTTGCCGAACCTTCATCTTTTCCTGTCGGCGGGGGTAGTCTTGATCAATAACCGAGTTTTGGACTTGACGCCAGACTTTGTAAATCATAGAGGACAGCCGCTGAGGGGGCTGCTCCAGCTTCGCCTTTGTGATCTTTTCAACGGGCGGAGGAGACTTTTTTAGCACGGCAGTTGGCAAATTCCCGCGCACCCTGTTAAGTAGTTTAAAGTTGTTCCCAGTTGGAACAACATCATCAACTTCCATCGTTGGAGCTGGCGGAGTCAGTCCAGAAGGGGAATTGCTCCCAGCCTTCCTTACTCGGGGCCAGTAGCGACGTCGAGCGTATCGAGCCGTTGGGATTGTCTCAGCTGTAGGGGTGACTTCCTTATGCCCTCTGTGCGTAGGATTCAGGGATTCGTTTAGCCAGTGGTCAGAAGTTGTCGTTGTCAGCCTATTGAAGACTGATGTCCGCTGAGTGGGAATAACCAGCCTATCGAAGGCAGACTTCTGAGCAGGGGAAGCAGCCTTGACGATTTCGCCTGGAACAGGAGCTGAAACAGTCAGTCTCGTGAAGACCGACCCTTTGGCAGGAGAAGCCGCCTTGACGACTTCATGAGCAGGAATGACTATCCTTTTCGGGATAACCCTTTCTGGTATTGCAGGATTCTTCATGGGCCCACATGAGTTTTGGCCCAGTCTGTCAAAGACTGAGGCGTTGGAGCTGGACGACCCGTTGAGAGGGGCCGCGGTAGTTGTGAGTCGATTAAAGACCAAGCTCTTCGGGGCTTCATGCAACGGCAGAGGAGTATTGAAGCTCATTGGTGGGAGCATGGTCCGAAAGAACAGCCCAGTGGTGGTCTGAGTTACCTGCTCCACTGGCATCTTGAAAAGGGAGGCCGCTTGAGGCCCGTAGGTCACTCCTCCGGCGAGGATGGAGTGGGAGTTGTTGCAATGAGTGCAGTTTGAAGCCATTAATCTTCTGTTTTCTGCACGGAGCAAGACACCAAATCTTAGTACCTCGAATCCAGGGGAAACCATAGCAAACTGCGATTCGTTCGCGAAACACGACACACGAAGTGTGGAGTGGAAAGAGGAAGTGGTCCCACCGGGCGTGCCAGAATCTGTTCCCCTCCGAAATACGCGGACGAAGACGCGATAGACGTCTTGCCTGAAATTCGGGGCAGATGCTAATTGGTGCTCTCCGTCCACCTCTCCGAAGATGCCAAGTTGATTTATGGCACCATGTATCGAAGGTTTAAACGGATGCGACAGATGTAGCAGACTTCGTCAGATTCCCCCTCGCTTGAGGGGTTTTTGATTTTGAGGACGCTCTTCCCTGTAGGCGCAAGCCCCTGCAGATAATTACGTTACCGCATCGCGGTAACAACTTTCTCTTTCTCCATATGGTCACTTCGTGTCGTGGGTGTTTGTTTTGTGTTTGGTTGCCCGTGGATTGTATACGGAGACTAATTTATGTTGTCGCCCGTAGGGCGTGGACTAGTCCAAATCCATATCTTTTCTTAGATTTGGGTTTGGGGGTTTGGGTTTAAGGATACGTTAGCCTCATTTGAGACTAAGATCGACTTAAACGTTTGTTAAGGATACGTTAGTCTCATTTTAGGCTAAGATCAACTTAACGGGATCGTTTAGATCCAACAAGAGAGCAATTGGGCTATATTGTTTAGTTTAGTGACATTGCGGTCGATTAGTTTAAGAACATTACGGTCCATTGTTAGTTTAAGGACATCTCGGTCCAATGTTAGTTTAAAGACATCAGGGTCGAGGTTAAGGACATCATAGTCCGTGGGTTTAAGGACCCCACGGTCCATTATTAGTTTAAAGACATCACGGTCGAGGTTAAGGACATCATAGTCCATGGGTTTAAGGACCCCACAGTCCATTGTTAGTTTAAAGACATCACGGTCGAGGTTAAGGACATCATAGTCCGTGAGTTTAAAGACCTCACAGTCAAGATTAAGAACATCAAAGTCCATGAGTTTAAGGACCCCACAGTCTGTAGTTTAGAGACGTCATAGTCTGTGAAATGTGTGGTTGTCGGGACCCGTCATCTCTTTGAAAACATTGAAGAATTACAACGACAAATATCAAAGGAGTGAAGAGATGTACCCTTAACCAAGGTGGATTAAGTGATCTGTAGTCCAATTTGGAACTAAGATCAATTGATTATATTATGAGCACAATGGCTCAGTTAAGTCTGAATTGAGGACTTATGGCCAACTTGGGCTAAGTCCAATTAGATTTAAAATGTTGGCCCTTTGTTGGACCATTAGACATTTGTCTGGGATCAAGCCCACATTATTTAGCAATACTAAACAAGAGTTTGAGGGCTCTGGTGGTATTTCTATTTTTGACTGAGCATTGAACATTATAGTTTTGAGTTTTACTCAATTTTGAGATTCAGTTGAAGGGGATGCTTTTGCCTCTGGAAAATTAGCCAATTTGGCTAAAAATAGTTTTAAAATAGTGTTAAACACTAGAGGGTAAATAGTGTTAAACACTGGAAATAAAACTCTCAAATTAGTGTTAAACACTAGAAGACAACAGTGTTAAACACTGGAAATAAAACTCTCAAATTAGTGTTAAACACTAGAAGACAACAGTGTTAAACACTGGAAATAAAATTCTCAAATTAGTGTTAAACACTAGAAATAAAATTCTCAAATTAGTGTTAAACACTAGAAGACAACAGTGTTAAACACTGGAAATCAAACTCTCAAATTAGTGTTAAATAATAGAGAGGAAGAAGTCACGTGGGGACACGTGAGGGTACCCAAAGATGGGGCCAGATCTCCTTTACTTTGTTTTGTAAATAAGTGTTAAACACTTTTAATTTTCTGATCATCACGTGTTGGCACGTGATGGAGATTTGTTCGTTGATTATTAAAGTATTTATTAAGGGGTCACATGGTAACACGTGAGAGCACCCAACGCCAACATTGCCTTTGCTTTTATTCTCTTTATTTTGAAGGTCACGTGGGAGCACGTGAGGCATTGCCTCTGGGCTGTTTCTTTCTCATTGTTGGGGGATCTGTTTAGGGGTCACGTGGGGCCACGTGACCTTAGTTCTTTGCATGCATGGAGATCTTTCAAGTCTCTTTATTTTTAAGAATTAAATTCTCTGTAGGGTTAAACCCTAATTATGGTTTTAGAGGAATTAAATTCCTATGTATATGAAAGAATTAAATTCTTATGTAGAGTTAAACCCTAATTTCTTTTAGGAAATTAAATTCTCATATATGTAAAAGAATTAAATTCTTATATAGGGTGAAACCCTAATTTCATTTTAGGAGGAATTAAATTCCTGTGAATTTTAGGAGAATTGAATTCTCATATAGGGTTAAACCCTAGCTCATCTTGAAGGAATTAAATTTCTATAAATTTGGGAGAATTAAATTCTCATATAGGGTTAAACCCTAATTTTATTTTTGAGGAATTAAATTCCTATAAATTTGGGAGAATTAAATTCTCTAAACTCAATTCTCCCTCTAAGTTTTGGATTTGCATGGCATAATCTCAACTCGATGAGAATTAAATTCTCAACCTTTGGGGAGATTTGCTTCTGCAGATCTTCAACCAGAGGAAGAACTAAGTTCTTTTGCAGAAGAGTTAAACTCTTAGATTTGAGAATTAAATTCTCTTTTTTGAAGTTTTGATCCCTTTCCTCTTTCTGACCTAGGGTTTTTTCTTGAGAATTAACTTCTCCTCTCTTTTCTCTCTGCTATTTGCCTTTAGAAAGTTTCAAGATCCCAAAATTCTCCTTCTTTATTCTCTTCTTGGCTCCTATTTATAGGAGAAGTAAAAGAATCAATTTGTTTAGTAAATATTTCATTGAAAGATTTTGTTTGTTTTCATAAATAATGTGATCTTTTAGATCACTCAGTGAATTTTATTCACCATTGGATTTTTAATCCAAAAGATATTCTGTTTGTTATTTTTGGTGAAATTTAGGGAAATCTTTCCTTGTCTAAAATCTTTCCATAAATTGGTGATTTTTAATCACCCTTGGATTTTTAATCCAACGGTCCCCAATAATCTTTTTTTGTTTGGAAAGATTTAGAGAAATACTTTCCCAGTTAGGGTCTTTGATTTCCCTCTTAATTAGAATTTAATTCTATTAATTCATAGATTTTTAGGAACCCATCACGTGTTGGCACGTGACCCCCTGATTAAGCATTTGACCAGAATTTAATTCTGTTGTTTTAAAGAACTCAAGAATTATCACGTGTCAGCACGTAACCCTTGGTCAGGTGTTGGCACGTGATGCCTTATTGGGGTTTTTCCTTGTTATTTTATTATACCTTTAATTCTTTTCAGTGGGTTTAAAGGCCCATCACGTGTTGGCACGTGACCCCACTGATTAATTATTTTCAATTATTTATTTTATTTAGTGCCTACAGGCTTTGCCTGTAAATGGTCACGTGTCTGCACGTGATGTCCGGTCACTTGTAGGCACGTGATACCTCATAACTTTTGATCCCGGATGAATTAAGAAGCCTATAATATATCAAATCGAAGGATTTTTCGAGAATCTTTCGATACTATTAGAATTTAGCCATTTCACATTCCGGAGTTTGTCAAAATACAGCCCGAAAAATACCGGTTCACATTTTCTTAAACGTATCGCTGCCATTAGATACCTTGGGCTCTTTTGCGCAGAAATTTTTTGGCGGGAACATACTCACCGCACGTCACATGTGTTTATACCCTTCACTGTTCCTTATTCATGTTACTGTTATACCTTATTTACTGTTCACACTCATGCCTGCATATCTTGTTACCCCCTGATTATATTATTGTTGATATTGTGACGTGCTGACGTCTAGGTTTTGCATGGCCTAGATTCGCTACCCTTGTCGCAGGCCGAGCAGGAGTACTTCAGCCGACAGGCCGAGCAGTGAAGACCCTGTTAGTATTTTTAGTTTAGTTCTTTTTCAGCATTTCCATTTCCTGATGTGAGCCCGTATTTGGGACGTACTTTCCAGATTATTATTGTTACTTGGATCTATTGCTTTCGCATATTATTTCTTGACTCCTTTATTCTGGCAAATGGACATGTACTCGATAGTTTATTTTGTTTCTACTATTTTTGATATCTTCTAGACAGACGTAATGTGACTGTGGAGGGATGTTTCCTAGCCACAGGTAGCATGGTTGGTTCTGTCACGTGATGATCTTAGCGCACTCTAGGAAGCAGGGCGTGACAGGGTTTGTTTGGTATCAGAGCCATAGGATTTAGGTTAATCGGGTTTGATTCTTTTGTAGTTGGATATTGAACCCAATACACGAATCAGAAAACCCATGATTAGGAACATGTCCTGCCACATTATTATCGTGATTCTTGAATCATATCTTTCTCTTGACCCTTGTCTTGATGATATGCAAACAACTTTGCATCTCGACTTGAAACCTTCTGGTTCCCTATTGTTTCCTTCGATTCTTATACTAGGATTTGGGCGACTTGAACAGAGTTATGTAATTGTACCTATGAACTGCAGCATGGTTACAATGCGGTACTCTATTTAAGTAACTTGGAGTTCTAATCTTGATTCACTTTCTTGTTTCATGGTCATTATATTGCCTTGCTTCTCTTGCTTTCCAGTTCATGTTTTATCATCAGCTTGAATCCTGTTTACCGTGCTTAATCTTCTTCAATATCTTGGCTTCGGATGAAGTCATTTCGGTATCCTACTTGTTCATGATTTTCCCGCATCAGCATTATTTGATTCTGGTGCATCCCATTGTTTTATGTCGTCCAAATTTATTGCCGCACATTCGATTTCTTGCATGACCCTGTCTAGTTGTTGGGACATACACACTGGGAATGAGAAGATCATAGCTAGTAGTGAGTGTAAGGATTGTTCAGTTGTTATTTGCGGACGGGAGTTATTTGCAGATTTCTTGGTGATTGATACCGGCAGTTATGATGTTGTCTTGGGAATGGATTTTCTCGGCACTTTCCACGCTCACATTGATTGTAGGGCAAAGAAAGTGATTTTCCAGATTCCCGGACATCCGGAATTTGTTTTTGCTGGAGGAAGCAGTTCTGTCGGGCCAGTCGAGTTTAGGGCTAGGCTGACAAACAATGTTCTTTCGTCAATAGAATTTGATAAGGAGGAAGCGCCGGCTGTAGTTCGAGAGTTCATGGACGTGTTCGAGGACATCTCGGGTTTACCGCCAAAACGAGATGTGGGGTTCGCGATCGATCTTGTTCCTGGTGCAGCGCTAATCTCAAAAGCATACTATCCAATGGCACCAGTGGAGTTGGAAGAAGTCAAGAAGCGGGTTACCGATTTGCTTGAGAAGGGTTGGATTCGCAGTAGTAATTCACCTTGGGGAGTTCCAGTTCTTCTAGTAAAGAAGAAAGATGGTACAAGGAGAATGTGCATCGATTATCGAGAATTAAACCAGGTGACTATTAAGAACAAGTACTCGATCCCTCGTATTGGCGAATTATTTGAGCAACTTAGTGGCGCGAGGGTATTCTCAAAGCTGGATTTGCGATCCAGATATCATCAGGTTCAAGTTAAATCAGAAGATATTTGCAAAACTGCGTTCCGAACTCGATATGGACATTACGAGTATTTAGTGATGCCTTTCAGAGTCACGAATGCACCGGCAATATTTATGGACTTGATGAACCGAATCTTTTCACCGTTCTTGGACCAGTTTATAGTGGTGTTCATCGATGATATTTTGGTCTATTCGAGGAGCCTAGAGGAGCATGCATAACACTTGAAGATCGCACTGCAGACATAGAGGCATGGAAGATTGTATGCAAAGATGAGCAAGTGCGAGTTTTGGCTTGAAGAAGTGAAGTTTTTGGGACACGTCGTATCCGAAGATGGAATCGCCGTTGATCCCGAGGAGATTGCCAGCTTTGCGGCGAAGTGCTTGGTAGGTCAGCAAGTTAAGGCTGAACATCAAAGGGCTGCTGGTTTATTGCAACCACTTCCGAATCCTCAATGGAAGTGGGGACATATAACCATGGATTTTGTGACAGCTTTACCGCGAAGTCCAAAGGGCAACAATGCAGTTTGGGTGATTGTTGATCGATTGACCAAGGCAGCTCATTTCATACCGTTTCGAGTTGGTCAGTCAACGGAAGCGTTGACAGAACGGTACATGCAGGAGATTGTGAGATTGCATGGAGTACCTGTGAGCATCATTTCCGACCGTGATACCCGATTCTTATCGTATTTCTGGAGGAGTTTACAGGAAAGTTTGGGGACGCGATTGAAGTTTAGCACAGCTTATCATTCTCAGACAGATGGCCAGTCGGAGAGAACGATCCAAACTCTTGAAGACATATTGAGAGCTTGCATGTTAGACTTCAAGGTTTTGTGGGATGATCATCTACACTTGGTGGAGTTTTCTTACAATAACAGCTTTCAGGCGACTATTCAGATGGTTCCATTCGAAGCATTGTATGGTCGCAAGTGTCGCTCACTCGTTTGTTGGGATAATGTTAGAGAACGAAGGTTGTTGGGACCGGATTTGATCGTGCAAACCGTGGAGAAAGTTATTACTATCCGGAATCACATGAGGGCGGCGCAGGATCGGAAGAAGAGTTGGGCCGACACATCGAGAAGACCTCTAGAGTTCGCTGTTGGTGATCTGGTATTCAGATATCACCGACTAAAGGAGTGATTCGTTTTGGGAGTCGAGGCAAGCTTAGTCCTCGATTCGTGGGGCCTTTCGAGATTACGGAGCGCGTTGGAGAATTGGCTTATAGATTGGCGGTACCACTATCTTTGGTGAATGTTCATGACGTGTTTCACGTATCTCAACTCCGTAAGTATGTTCGAGATGAAACACACATGCTAGATCATTCAGAGCTGACTGTAAGGGAGGATTTGATCTTTGAGGAACGACTGATGTCGATTGTTGATCGAAGAGAAAAGGTTCTTAAGAACAAGGTTATCCCTCTCGTACTTGTTTCATGGGGGAATCATTCGCACGGAGAATCGACTTGGGAACGAGAAGACGAGATTCGACAGAAGTTTCCAGATCTATTCTTGTAGATACATGTTTGTTTATCTTTCTTGTTCCTGGAATTTCGAGGACGAAATTATTTTTGTAGTTGGGTATAATGTAACACCCTAGTTCATTTATACCAGTTCTATTGTGAGTATTTTTTTATTTATGGTATTTTCCTGATTAATCGTGTTTTGGGTGCGAATAGTGTATTTGACATTTGTATTTGCATCCGACCCGACCCGCTTCCTGGAAACCGATCTTGATTCCGGTTTATCATTTATCCCGGCTTGTTTTGTGGATCCGTGCATTTTCATTTTTTTTATGTACTGCATACTGGCATTATATCTGGCATCTGCATTTTTTAATATAACATATAAAGTCAAGTAAAATATTTTAAAAATATCTAGCATGGCCTGCATCATACCCCTAACCCTGTCGTAGCATCCGCGCATCTTGTTCGCGTCCCGTTCAGTATAACGAAGCTGTTTGGATGGCTACGGGCACGTGTAAGCATCCGTTCTTGGGGGTATACTTTTTCGTGTCCCGGATACTCTGTTTTAGTTTTGGTTGACACGTATATTAATCGTATTTTCAAACCATAATTTTAAACCCGACCCGGGTTTGTTTTGGACTATTTTTGTATTAGCAAAAATCTCAAAATTTAACTAATATTTTATTCTTACTATTTTAACTATTCAAAATCATATTAGTATATATTTTTTGTTTGAAATTTTCTTCAAATATTTATTCTGTTATTTTTCACCGGCCTCTCTCTCTCTCCCCCCTCTGCAAATATATATATATATATATATATATATATATATATATATATTAATTTTCTTAACCTTTTTTTACCCCATGCACTGTTCCCCACGTACATTCTCTTCTTTCTCCTTTCATTTTTTTCTCCTGCCTCATCGCCTCGTCCTCGCCGCGCCCACACCTACGCGTCGTGCTCATCGCCGTCTCCTCACCGTCGGCATCCCATCTCCTCGACCTCCTTCTCTCTCCTCCTCTTTCCCTCCTCGACCACCTTCTTTCCCCGACTGCAACCCACGTAAACCCATCGCTGCCCTCGTCGGCGTCGTCCCAGCTTCGCCGTCGCCACCACCCTCATCCTCGTGACCACCTTCTCCTCCATCTCCTCTCCCTACAAATCATCACCACCTCCTCTAACCCCTGCTAGAACCGAGTCCTAAGAACCCACTGCCTTCACCTCACCTTCGCCTGTACGCCCACGTCGCCGGAGCTCCGACCTCCGTCGTCGTCATCCCCATCACCACGACCTCCTCTCCTCCTCCTTGCACCCCGACTAGAACACCAAGAACCCTAGCACCCGCAACCTCTACCCATCGCCGGAAAACCCACTGCCTTGCCGGGGACCTCATCGTCGATGACCCATGGCCGTCATCACCCATCGCCTCTGACCCCAGAGCACCAAACCCATAGAACCACAACCCTTTTCTTCTTCTTTATTCTTCTTCTTCTTCTCTTTTCTTGGATTCACATTTCCCGGTCATCGCCGGAGCCGCGCTCATCGCCGACAATCCGGACGACCCTGTGGACATCCCCAACCAACGTGGTCACGTTCTTGCTTCGCTTGGTCTTGTTCCTTACGCGTGCTTGTGCATTGCGACGTTTACCCGACGTCGGACATGCCGTACGCACCCATCGCAAGATCCGTTCAGGCAAGTTTATCTTGCTACATGCTATAATACTTATCTTACATCCATATGAATACAAATATTACATGTTGAGTGCATTATACATCCATATTAAAGTTTTGCTGTTTTCGGATACCCGTATGCATCCATATCATTTATTATATATGTAGCTGCATCTACAGATCACATTTCATATTATTGTTACATTAGTATCCTATACTTGACAGTGTGCATTCTACATAGTCATGGAGCTGTAGTTGTAACCCACGATAGATAGTTGCGCATCCATATTTTATTGTGTATCCATAGCATTAATTCTACATATCTAGTTACATGCCATGTCACATTATTTCATATTACTGCTATATTAATACCCCATGCTTGATAATGTGCATCCTACATAGTCATGATGTAACCCCTGATAGATATTGTGCATCCATGCTTTTACCGTACATCCGTACTGTTACCGTGATTCGATACTTGCTACTTTTACTGTTGGGCACCCATTTGATACACCGTGCCTCCCTGACATGACCTGATATATCACTACTTGACATGTTACCTGATCCTGTTTCTAATGCCGACAATCCTGACATGTTGTCCCGATGGACATATCCTATTGTCTGTATAGACAAACCTGTACCTGCTTGATCCTGTGTTGGCATTAGCTCCAGATTTATCAATAACTGACTTGTACACATGACTTGGGGGTAAGGGGAAATCAATGATGAAACATGACTTGTAACTCAACAGTTCGATGCTTATACTGATCAGTTTTGGGGGTAGGCCAGTCCCGGGATGATGTTGCTGACATCATTCGTCTGTACATGATTCCTGTTTGTGCTTAGCGGCACGTCTCGGATTCAGCCCCGAGAGTCTGAACCGCGGTCCTGGGTATGCACGGGATGTTGAAGATAGTGCCCTCAGAGTCAATTATTGGATCACAGGCACGTGATTGCAATGATTGAGGGAGGACCTATCCCGGTAGGACAGTCTTACTCGAGATGATAGTATGCTATCTGGTTTATCTTTATCATCGTGTACTGCTTTAGGTGACCTGGCATGTCGCTATTACACGTTGATAGAGCCCTTAGGATTCTTGCTTGACTGCCGGCAGTATGATGGCGATCATATACGTGGGAGCTGGTAGTCTATAAGCACATCCTTAAAAGGTCCCTAGTCGTAGGAGTTTCGAGACAGGGCATCGATTCTCCAGAGTAGACTAGTGTATACAGTCGAGACCCCGACGAGGGGCGGTGGCCGGTCTCACAAGCCACTGGTGTCAGTTGGTTCACATAAGATGTATACAGGTGCTCATTGGGTTATGAGTACACCGGACAGGACTCGCCGGGAACATGCTAGTTGGGATTATACCAGACGTCAGATAGCAGTTCCCTGGTGACATGTGTACAGGTTAGTTCATCGACCTGAGGATCGTCATTTGTCTCATGTGAGTTCCCACTGTACTTTGATTACTACCCTACCACGGCTCAAAGGAGTCGTGCAAACAGGTTTTAGTTGGGTACAGTCCCGAGCCACATGGAGGCAGTGAGCGGATCTTCAGGGGTTCGTCTCTCCCGGTATTGGGGGTGAGGTCGCGCTGTGTCTAGGAGAGCCATTACGCAAAGCTCTCGGCCGAGGCAGGAGATTTACTGGTAGGTATTCCAGTAGTATCTCAGGGCGTTCTGGGCTACACTCCGGCACGACTTGTACCGCTTTTGGGGGTCTGACTTTTACCAACCCCCTAGGCCCGACATGCGATGCTCATAGACGAACGGACCGGACTGTACGGATATTGTCACTGACAGGCTCAGTTGGGTGTCGGGGTGAGCCTACTCATCGACGTCCCTTTTGGTCAATAGCTGGTGGCCCGTTACGTATTGGCTTATACCTCTGACGTGCTAGTGGTTAAATCCACAGCCATAGTATTGACGAGTCTTTAGAGTCCACCACACTTACAGTTACTCAAGCTTTCGGGCGAAACGCTGTAGAGGCCGTATGAAGATATGGCAGGGTCCGATCAGATACGTGCGGTATTGCACGGATCAGGATCGGACAGTTTGTACTAGTGGCCGTATAGTTATATGGCAGGGTTCGATCTGATACGTGCGGTATTGCACGGATCAGGATCGGACGGATATTACTAGCCAGCTTTGGCTTAAGCCGGTCCTAGTTTAGTACAGTGTAGATTTTGTCTTATTGCATTTGTATCCGGTCGGAATACAGATGCGGGTGTGTATGCACAGTATCGGGGTTTTCCTGTAATTTATTACGGGACCAGTTTTCTGGAGTTGCCAGTTTGCATTCCGTTCCGGCCGGTTTTCCTTTGTTCTTTCCCGACCGGACTTTTCTGATGGAGGGGGTAATTTGCAGTTTTGCAAATTACATTTTGTGGAGGGTTTATTTGTAAGATGAGAGCATCTTTTTATTCCATTCTTTTCCTTCATCATTTCTTGCTTTATGAAGATTGGATATGAGATGAAATTTGATGTGAGATTGTGATGATGGTTTTTGGATATGGTCACCTTTCTTTTTCTCCTACACTCACCTCCCTTTGGATTATGTTTCATTCTCTCCACCATTTTGTTGAAGTGAGGAGGAAAGGAAAAAGAATGAGAGAGTTCATTTTAGTGATGTGAGGATTTCTTCATCCCATCTTCTTCTTGCTAGAAAATTGAAAGCACCAATTTTCTTCACCTCTTCCTCCATCCATCAATGGCAACAACATAACCCCAAAGAGATATAGCCTCTACACTACACATTCTACAACATATCTTGAGCATGTCGAGTTGCCGGCTTCATGCCCGAGTTGCCTCGGTATTGAGGCGGGAGCCCGTAAAAGACGCAGGCGATGTGGTGCCCTTCCCGCGAGGAGGCGACGATGTGGAGCCAAGACTTTCCGCGGGAGATCGGGACAATGAAGAGAAGACCGGAGGACTCGGATCACTTGGTATACTTTTCTTCCCATCTCTTGTTTGCTAGCATTAGGTTAATGGTTAACGATCCGGGTTTTCTTTGTCCGCGGTAGCGCCGGTTTCCAAGTAAGGAAAAATTTTGATTCCGCAATTTGGCCTCGGATAGACGGTCGGGGCGCTGCCGTGGCGCAACATGGTATCAGAGCCACGCCATTAACCTTACCTAGCTTGTTCTAATGTGTTTTGCATTTCCGATCGACCAAAATCCCAAAAACCTCATTTTCCTTTGCATCAGTTTTCTGTTGAATTTTTCCTTGCTCAAAATTTTTTTCAGGTTGTAGAAAACTGCTGTAGAAGACATTATAAGACTTCTATAAAAATTCGACAGTGTCAGTCGATTAGTGGAGCGCGGAACCGCGGCCAAACCCCCCCTTGGGCCGCGGTTCCGCCGCACTCTACTGCTCTCACTCTGTCAAAATTTTACAGTGGGCTTTTGGGCTAATTTTAGGGGTTTTGGGATATTAAATTTGGGCCCAGGTTTTCTGTGACTGCTACAATATTGGTTTGGGGCCCACTTGTTAATTGTTTGATCGATCGGATATTTTTAAACACATTATTTCACAGTATTTACATTATATCTGCGGCCGTGAATGTCACTTGATCGGTAAATCCCGTCTAACTGCTATAGCCCGGTTAGACGGATTTGCGAACGTGACTTTCACGTTGATGTTCTATGTTTATGCTGTGTTGTTGCGGATCGGTCGTGGGGGATAGCCTGGATGCAATGCTAGTACAGTTTTGTTGTATTATGTACATTTGATATTGCGGGGCGAGCGTCCGACATGTGGACTGCCGTCACTGCCTGTTTGTATTATTCTTTTGGGGCACGACCTGGTTGCGGTCGATGTACCTATTGTATGTATATTTTACTTTCTGTACTAGGATTACCCCACGGAGGGGTGCACGGATAGCCGGGTTCTAGAGGGCAACGGGCCCGCATCTCATGGCATTGAGACGGAGGGGGCTTCACTCTGGGATTGGCGGGCTATTCGCCGCACTCGTAGGGGGTACAGGTTGACCCAGGAGGGGTGCCCAAGTTACCGGATTCCGTGAAGTGCTGGGTGGTCCATTCACGGTGCTGGAGGGGGCTGCCTCGCTTCAGGTTTTGGCGGGTGACTTGCCGCGCCCGTAGGGGTCTAGGTTTTCGTTGCACAGGCTATCCACACGACCAGGGGAACGTCGGGTTTCAGCAGCGGCTCTGTGAAACCCGGGGCTTCCAGATATCTGTATTGTTCTGTGATGTTGTACATTTCTGTGATGTTGCATTTCTTATCACGCCTTGAGCGAAATATAATATATTGGTATATATATTAGTAGATGTTGTATATGTTTTACATCCGCGCTAGTCCAGTCCCCGCTCTGCCATTAGTTAGCTAACCTAACGGGTGATGACGGGACCCAGTGGCGAATGCGGATGGCATATTCGTACGTCAGTATATTTTCGTTCTTTGTGGTGTGATTAATTGATGGGACTGCGTTGATTCGGATCAATGCAAGATAAACAAACCTATTCTGATGTTGTTGGAACACTTTTCAAAAAGCTGTTATTGCAAGGACGTCCACTTTTGTTTTGCATCGTGGTATTCATTTGGAATATCCTGCTCCTCAGTCGACGAGGCAAGGGCCGAGATCCCTTCATCGGGAGTGACCCCTTGGACAGAAGTTTGCGTCAGGGCAATAACTTCACTATAGCCGATTACTTTTGCTTTGCATCGTGGTATTCAGTTGGAATATCCTGCACCTCATTCTACGGGGAAAGAGCCGAGATCCCTTCACCGGGAATGACCTCTTTAGTGAAGGTTTTCGTCACTATATTTTTATAAAAAGTTATCCAGTTCCTTCAACGATATCAAGTTCATTACGTTAAAGGTTTTTCGCCAAAAACCAGTCGTAGCCCTCCGTCATTTTAGATTAGTATTGCTTAGTATTCGCGCTACGTTTGTCGTTGCTATTCGCCGAGGCGTAGTGTGCGGTAGCTTTGTTGTGCTATTCTGTCGCATGGATATGTGGATTGGTTAGGACAGTCGTACGACTTTGTTGATTATTCGTCAAGGGTCGTGCGGGTGGGTTTAACGCAATCAAGATAATGACGGGCTGAACTTGACTAGGACCTTTTGATTTGTTGATTATTCATCAAGGTCACTTGGGTCCTAGGGGTAAAAATCACATCGGGAGTTTCAAAAGAACTGAAACTTGCCAGGCATGCGCATACCTTCTGGAGTGTGGTGACGTGAGTGGATTCCGTCACGTTATCATACGATGATAGTTGGATCCCGATTCCCACTGATGAGTTGGTTTACTCCTCGGGTGACCCCGACTAATTCTTCTTTCAGGTTTGGAGGAGAATTTGAGGTACAGTGGGAGGTTTCCTGATTAGATAAATTGGTATCCATTCTGATCTAGGTTAGAGTGCGCGCTGAGTGTTTCTTTTCTCTCTCTCTTTGGCAGCGACCATTGACCCGACCCTGGACTATGACTCAGTGACCAAGTTGACCGAACCTTCTTAACACAGGCTTTTGGATTGTCAGAGTTGCAGACCTCATTGCCACTCCTACTTTTACCCTTTTCTCCAGGACACCCCGTATTACTACGAACGTCCACTTCCATTGGACAAAACCATCGTATGGTTATATACGAACTCGAAAGACTTCGAGGATGGTTTCCGGTTTTGGAGAAAACAAATAGGATTATTCAGTTGTCTTTTCTTTTCACCTTCTCTCATTGCGAGTACTCCTTGGTTTAGGAGATAGCACACCTATTACGCAAATTGGATAGTCTTCTTCCAAACCTTAGGCTGGTGCCGACCGGTAGGGAATGAAGAAAACCAATTAGCCTAAACGGTGTGCAGAAGGTATTAAGATTAAGATAAAGCAAGGGATTAGTAAGAGGGCAAAGTAAATTGCGACTGCTATTCACGACCAAACCAAGTATTTCTTCGCCAATCCTAAATCACCTTTGTATTTCTCCAGGACACTCCGTATCACTACGAAGATCCACAGTTTATTGGATACTCCATCGTATGGTTATATACGAACTCGAAAGGAACTTGTTCCAGTTCGGGGATGGATTCTGGTTCAGGAGAAATAGGAATAAAGTACATTCAGGTGTCTTTTATCTTCACCTTCTCTCGCATTGCGAGTGTTCCTAGGATTGGGACAGTACACCCATTATGCTTATTGGATAGTCTTCTTCCAAACCATAGGCTGGTGCCGAACGGTAGGGAAGGAAGAAAACCATTTGGCCAAATGGGGTGTACAGAAGGTAATGACTAAAGACATATAAAGGGATTTGGAGAAGTGGCAAAGAATTATACGGTTACAGTTGTGAATCTGGATAATGGAAGAGGCATTACTAGGAATACCAGGATACCCCAACGAAACATTTCAATGTTTCAGTTTCACTGTGTACTGTTAATAGAAAACTGATTTCCCGATTAGACACTTGCTCCAGGGTATGTATTTACCAGGTATGATTCTCACATCTGTATGGTTTTACAGATGCTGAGTGGGAGTAAGTTATTAGAAATAGGGTGATCATCCTCATTATATCGGGATTCGTTGTAATCGGTGATATTTGAGGAGATCATCTGGGCTGTTTGCCGGTCGGCAAATATTTGGTTTTGAATATCCATTGTTGTGCACCAATTTCAAATTGATATATCTGTACGTCTATTTTCATAGAGTGAGATATACCTTTTGATATTATGTCGATGAAATTTACCTATATCAGTGGATGGTTAGGTAAGGAGCATTAAACAGCGGTGTAATTCTTCTCAACCATAAGTACAGTTTTCAACCTACGACACACAGTGAAAGAGTTGTTAGACTCAGCGGACTTATACAGAGTATTGTATGTTGTCCAGTGTCCATTAGGACAGAGGGGTTGGTCCTCATACTATATTCTGTTTACTTTTAACTTCTCTAGTTCTTAGACATGTGTTTCGTGGAAACACAGGGTCTAAGTTTTGAGTTATAGGTATTTGAATAGAGTAGAGAACCAGGTATAGCAAGTATCGGGATTCTTCAAAGTGATCGAAGATGTAGATACTTGTGTATGGTATTCAGTTGATAGTAATGATAAAGAGAACTAGCTTCTCTTTAAGGTTACTCATAATTGAAAGCATTCCTAAGTTGAGTAACGCTGATCGGCCTCCTTCCATTTAGTTGACATGCACTGGTGACAGCTGCATGATTTGAATCTGGTTCAATTAAATCAGTGCCTCTGGTTCTATATTGGATATAGAACAGTTCATATCTTAACGTTGTTAAGGTACGGGGAGTTGTCCGGCTTATGATTAAAACTAGACACTGGACAACTCAAGGCACGTTTCTGTAATGACTGTTTGCGGGTTGACCCAGGCTATGACGAGGGTTGATTTTCTACCATCTGGAAGATCAATAGAGATATTGTTCTTGACTCGCCATATTTTTTAAAAGAAATGGATTTTTCAAAAACAGTCGTGGGAGTATGGTAGAACTGGAATTGATTCCAGAACCGCAAACGATTACTGAAGATTTGATAAGGAACCTAAAGATTCAATCTGATTTGACATTCCATTGGCCACTCCGCAGATAAGGTGGGTAACTTCAGGCACCCGAGAGGTACTCCGGTAGCCTCAAGGACGGTGACAGGGAAGTTCTTGTTTACCCACACTTGCCATTGTTGTTGTTCCAGGCTGCGAGACCCGGCAGGAGGATGAGTATAGCGTCGGTCTAAACTAGCTTTAGAAGTGAACGTCTATATGACTCTGCCAGAGGGTTGTCGTAGTCAGTGGGAGCAGCGGAAGCATTGGTGGACATCAGGCTTATGTCTATTTATAGACTAAAGCAGATGTAGCGGAGATAGATCATCTATTTCTGATATGACAGTCATAGGTTTGACGTCATCAGAATAGGGGATGGATCTGTTGAGAAGGTAGTAGGAAGTGATACTCCTATACTACGATCAGTTATACTTTGGTTGTCACACAGTGGTTTCTCTACACAGGACTTGGATATTATATCAGACATACTGGTTACTGGATCTATGGTTTTAGATCTAGATTTGGGTGGTTTCCCAATCTGGGTACCTTGACAGCATTCTATGAGTATTTAGAATGGACGACTCCGGGCACGGTAGTGTGCCTGCAGTTGATGGAGTCACCCTCTCTAAAGGTGTCTTATAGACTAAAAAGGAGAGGGATACTCATGATTGGCAGATCACTTGCTTAGGCAATTGAGTCAATCATGAGATGTCAAGTACCACACTAGATGTTGTTCTTGCAGTAGATGCGATAAGTTGATATTGATCCAATCCTGGAGAAACGGTCGGAAGCAGTTTTAGAACATAAATTGATGTTCTAGGGATATGATAACGGCAGCTTCCTTTAGGAGACGGTTATCATTCCAGGCTTCCAAGGTGACCTGGATGGCAGAGTGGCTGTCAGAGTTATAGTTTTCCTTCTGACGAGGGGCAGTATTTTAGACAGGTGGTCTAAGGCAATACTGAGGGTGGCATGGCGCAGGATACTGATTAAGTTCAGTTGACGATACAGTCTAAGAAGTTTGTATTTGGAGTTCATTTATGAGCTAGGTCCTATCAGACATCCAGACATTCTAAGACAGGTATTGCTCATTTCGGGAGATGGCTTTCTCCGCGAACTTGAGATATAGAGATACATAGAAAGAAACATCACAGCGGATCCACTCACTGAGGCTATTCCTCGAACGCAATAGTTTCGCAAACGAGCTTTGTGAGACTGACTAGTAGAGGAGTTGGGTGTTCGGTATCACACGGGCTGTGAGTATGCGACATCGCAATAATTAGCCTTGAGTGCAAGTGGGAGATTGTTGGAGATAGTGCCCTCAGAGTCAATTATTAGATTACAGGCACGTGATTGCAATGATTGAGGGAGGACCTATCCCGGTAGGACAGTCTTACTCGAGATGATAGTATGCTATCTGGTTTATCTTTATCATCGTGTACTGCTTTAGGTGACCTGGCATGTCGCTATTACACGTTGATAGAGCCCTTAGGATTCTTGCTTGACTGCCGGCAGTATGATGGCGATCATATACGTGGGAGCTGGTAGTCTATAAGCACATCCTTAAAAGGTCCCTAGTCGTAGGAGTTTCGAGACAGGGCATCGATTCTCCAGAGTAGACTAGTGTATACAGTCGAGACCCCGACGAGGGGCGGTGGCCGGTCTCACAAGCCACAGGTGTCAGTTGGTTCACCTAAGATGTATACAGGTGCTCATTGGGTTATGAGTACACCGGACAGGACTCGCCGGGAATATGCTAGTTGGGATTATACCAGACGTCAGATAGCAGTTCCCTGGTGACATGTGTACAGGTTAGTTCATCGACCTGAGGATCGTCATTTGTCTCATGTGAGTTCCTACTGTACTTTGATTACTACCCTACCACGGCTCAAAGGAGTCGTGCAAACAGGTTTTAGTTGGGTACAGTCCCGAGCCACATGGAGGCAGTGAGCGGATCTTCAGGGGTTCGTCTCTCCCGGTATTGGGGGTGAGGTCGCGCTGTGTCTAGGAGAGCCATTACGCAAAGCCCTCGGCCGAAGCAGGAGATTTACTGGTAGGTATTCCAGTAGTATCTCAGGGCGTTCTGGGCTACACTCCGGCACGACTTGTACCGCTTTTGGGGGTCTGACTTTTACCAACCCCGTAGGCCCGACATGCGATGCTCATAGACGAACGGACCGGACTGTACGGATATTGTCACTGACAGGCTCAGTTGGGTGTCGGGGTGAGCTTCCTCATCGACGTCCCTTTTGGTCAATAGCTGGTGGCCCGTCACGTATTGGCTTATACCTCTGACGTGCTAGTGGTTAAATCCACAGCCATAGTATTGACGAGTCTTTAGAGTCCACCACACTTACAGTTACTCAAGCTTTCGGGCGAAACGCTGTAGAGGCCGTATGGAGATATGGCAGGGTCCGATCAGATACGTGCGGTATTGCACGGATCAGGATCGGACAGTTTGTACTAGTGGCCGTATAGTTATATGGCAGGGTTCGATCTGATACGTGCGGTATTGCACGGATCAGGATCGGACGGATATTACTAGCCGGCTTTGGCTTAAGCCGGTCCTAGTTTAGTACAGTGTAGATTTTGTCTCATTGCATTTGTATCCGGTCGGAATATAGATGCGGGTGTGTATGCACAGTATCGGGGTTTTCCTGTAATTTATTACGGGACCAGTTTTCTGGAGTTGCCAGTTTGCATTCCGTTCCGGCCGGTTTTCCTTTGTTCTTTCCCGGCCGGACTTTTCTGATGGAGGGGGTAATTTGCAGTTTTGCAAATTATATTTTGTGGAGGGTTTATTTGTAAGATGAGAGCATCTTTTTATTCCATTCTTTTCCTTCATCATTTCTTGCTTTATGAAGATTGGATATGAGATGAAATTTGATGTGAGATTGTGATGATGGTTTTTGGATATGGTCACCTTTCTTTTTCTCCTACACTCACCTCCCTTTGGATTATGTTTCATTCTCTCCACCATTTTGTTGAAGTGAGGAGGAAAGGAAAAAGAATGAGAGAGTTCATTTTAGTGATGTGAGGATTTCTTCATCCCATCTTCTTCTTGCTAGAAAATTGAAAGCACCAATTTTCTTCACCTCTTCCTCCATCCATCAATGGCAACAACATAACCCCAAAGAGACATAGCCTCTACACTACACATTCTACAGCATATCTTGAGCATGTCGAGTTGCCGGCTTCATGCCCGAGTTTCCTCGGTATTGAGGCGGGAGCCCTTAAAAGACGCAGGCGATGTGGTACCCTTCCGGCGAGGAGGCGACGATGTGGAGCCAAGACTTTCCGCGGGAGATCGGGACAATGAAGAGAAGACCGGAGGACTCGGATCACTTGGTATACTTTTCTTCCCATCTCTTGTTTGCTAGCATTAGGTTAATGGTTAACGATCCGGGTTTTCTTTGTCCGCGGTAGCACCGGTTTCCAAGTAAGGAAAAATTTTGATTCCGCAATTTGGCCTCGGATAGACGGCCGGGGCGCTGCCGTGGCGCAACACGGGATACTATTGAGTTACATCGACGATTCATTAAATTGATTTCACAGATTTGAGAGTAGTTAACCCAGTATCTTAGTTCAGATTACTCACCGCACGTCACATGTGCTTATACCCTTCACTGTTCCTTATTCATGTTACTGTTATACCTTACTTAATGTTCACACTCATGCCTGCATATCTTGTTACCCCCTGATTATATTATTGTTGATATTGTGACGCGCTGACGTCTGGGTTTTGCATGGCCTAGATCCGCTATCCTTGTCGCAGGCTGAGCAGGAGTACTTCAGCCGACAGGCCGAGCAGTGAGGACCCTGTTAGTATTTTTAATTTAGTTCTCTTTCAGCATTTCCATTTCCTGATGTGAGCCTGTATTTGGAACGTACTTTCCAGATTATTATTGTTACTTGGATCTATTGCTTCCGCATATTATTTCTTGACTCGTTTATTCTGGCAAATGGACGTGTACTAGATAGTTTATTTTATTTCTACTGTTCTTGATATCTTCTAGACAGCCGTAATGTGACTGTAGAGGGATGTTTCCTAGCCACAGATAGCATGGTTGGCTCTATCACGTGTCGATCTTAGTGCACTCTAGGAAGCGGGGCGTGACAAGTTTCGAGCAGGCCATCAAGAGTGGGGACTCTGTGAGAATGGCTGGATGCTAAGCGATCTGAGATGGAATATATATACACCAACAAAGTATGGACTTTGGTTGTTTTATCTGAAGGGTTAAATCCCCATCGGGAGCAAGTATATCTTGAGAAGATTACTTGGTGTACATGGAAAAGTTGAGACTTTCAAAACTAAGACTTGATGCAAAAGGTTCTCATCATAGACCAGGTGGGGATAATTATGAAACCTTTTCTAGTCCCTATGCTTAAGTCCATCCAGATCCTACTTGCCATTGCTACATACCATGACTACGATATCTGGCGATTGGGTGTCATGACTGCTTTTCTAAATAGTGATTTAGAAGAGAGCGTCTATAAGTACACAACCCTAGGGCTTCGTAGACAGTGGGAGTAGCGAAAACGTGTGCAAATTGCTTTATAGGATAAAACAGGCATCGCGGAGTTGGAACATCTATTTTGATGTTGTAGTCAAAGAGTTTGACTTCATCAAAATGGTAGATGAACCTCGTATATATAAAAAGGTAGTAGGGAGTATGGTGGTGATCCTTGTAGTGTACGAGGATGACATACTCTTGATAGGAATGGAGTTTACTATGCTACGCTCGGTCAATCTCCTCTTATCATAAGGATTCTCCATATAGGATCAAGGTGATACCTCCTAAATCCATGGTTTTGGATCTATGAGATAGATCTAATTGGATGTTAGGATTCTCACTAGGTGTAGTGAGATGGTATCAATCGATCCTGGGGAGAATCACTGGATAGCTTCCAGAGTGGTAAGGTCGACTGAATGTCAGTCACAGGCATTGTCTTTACCCTCAATGGAGGGACGGTATGTTGGAAGAGTTCAAAGCTAGATACTGTGGCATAATAGATGATAAAGGCTGGATACATGGCTACCAAAGATGCTACCAAAGAAACAGTCTAGGTGTATATAAGTTCATGAGATGAACTTTGTTCCTACCATTGTGTGACAATGGAGTTGTGGCTTTGGCCTAGAAATCCCGTCCCATCAGTGATCCAGACATATTCTTAGGCAGTATCATCTGATCATGGAGATGGTTGATCTCCAGGGAGATCGAGGTTAGGGGAGTAGACACAGAGGAGAACAGGACGGATCTACTCACAAAGGCCTTTTTCCCAAAAGAGACTTTTATGGGATGGTTGAGTATGAGATACTTCAACCACTGCTGATTGTTGAGTATGAGATACTACAACAGATGGCCCTAGTGCAAGTGGGAGATTGTTAGTTATATGTATGCCCTAGAGGCCATTACTGTACATACGATGTATATTATAGTGGATGCTTGGACATATATAGGGAGGACTTTCTTGCTCGACATGATAGTATGCTATCTGGTTGCACTTTATCTTAACATGTACTCTGATTGTCTCTATGTTACATATTGATAAAGCCCTTAGGATGAGTACTTGACTACCGGGATTGTGATGCAGATCATATTAGTGGGGACAGTGTAGTCGCTAAGTACATCCTTCAAATGTTCCTAGTCGTAGGTGTATCGAGACAGGGTATCGATATACCAGAGTAGATTAGCGTATAGCTTCTCGACCCATATAGATGGGCGATGGATGATCCCATATCCATTAGCGTTTGACATCAGATACAGTATACGGGTGCTCAGTGGAGACTGGGTACATTGAAGTTGCTGGCTGCGGAGTGAAGTTTATAGAGTCGTAAGCTTCCAGCTTTCAGAGAATGAAGTTAAGTTGGCCTTTCATGGTGACGAGATTTAGGATAGAGATAGTTGCCATAGGTCGATATTAGAGAACGGTCACGGTTATCCCGGACTGCGTTCCGGAAAAAGTCGCACCACAGCCGGCACACCACAGTAGGACATGGCTACGATGGGTGTAGCCATAACAACCGACATAATCAGCGTGCTTCTGCCGTCTTTGGAGAGGTTCATCGAGCTCCACCCCGTAAGCTTGCTCCCTACCTTATCCTATTGAATGGACTCGCCGAGAAATCTCAGTTGGTATTATACCTCACGTCAGATGGCAGTTCTCTGGTGACACTGGTACAGGTTAGTATATGGACCCAAGATCGTCATAGAGTCTTGTGTGATTCCCACTGTGCTTTGATTTCCACCTTACCACGTTCAAGAGAATGTGAAAAACGGTGGATTTTAGGTATAGTCCCGAATCACATGGAGGCAATGAGCGATAGGAGGGGTTTCGTCTCTCCCGGTATTGGGAGTTAATGTTGCGCTGTGCTCGATTGGCTATAACAGGAAGTCTCTGGCCATGGCTGCTTTAGAGATATACTGGTAAGTGTTATCAGTAGTTTCTCGACCCGTTATTAGCCTCATATCGACACGACTTATCGAGTTACTGGGGTCTGATGTTTACCACCCCTAGACGAGATATGCGACATATCAGACGAAGAGATCGGACTGTACGGTAGTATTACTGATTGAATTCGCAGGAGTGTGAGCAGGCTCGCTTGTTGATCTTATGATGGCTCAATACCCGGGTGGCTGTTACGTTTAGCAGACCTCTTGCGGCTTGTGGGTGTTTGATATGATCATCATCTACTGCCGGCGTATTGACAAGTCTTTAAAGTCCTACACAAAGGTTTCCTGGCTCAAGCGAAACGGAGTAGGAGCGCATATGTGATATGTGCGGGACCGAGAATGATATGATATGAGATACTGTATTCTATTCTTGCAATTTGTGACATTGGTCGGTTATATGCGATATAACCGGGTTATCGGATAAAGTGTTGATTCGATAAGTTGTTACACATGATATTAGTCGGTTATATGTGATATGGCCGGATTATTAAATCAAGAGTTGATTTGATAATCTAATGTATAATTATATATTTGATATATTACATTACATTAACTAGTATTAGCTCACTTATGATTTCTTTTCTCACTTAATATGCATATTGTATATATGTGATATGTATATTTGTGTACATGTTATGAGTCATGCTTGATGATACATGCAAGATGGGTGTATGAGACATAAATATTAACCATACTAGGGTTTATGTTTGGTTAATATTTATTATTAAGTATTTAATAAACATTTGTAATTTGTCATGGTTGATTTCTTGTACACACTTGATAACCATTGACCAAGTCCACTTGTTTGTCATTGCTTAAGATATTTGTTAACCCAACCTTAACCCTTGACCTTGGTTTTTCTCTACATGAGTTAAGCATGAGGGCTTAACTCACCCATGGTTGCAATAATTCATTTGGATGAATTATCATATGAGATATTTTCTTCATCTTCTTCTTCTTCCTCAAAGCTTTCTAGCTTCAATGGAGTTGTGAGAAAATGAGTGAGAAAATCAAATCTAATGTGAGCAAAATTCCTACTTCATCATCCTCTACTACTTGCCATTTAGTATAGGGTGTTTTCTTCACTAATTCCATAATTAGTGAAGAGATAGCTTGGGTTAGTGTCTCCTCGACGTAGATCATCTTCGGCCTCGAAGTCTTCGAAGAAAGCATGTTCGTTTCTTCATGGGAGCCTCTCTAGAGTCCGGAGTTTACGATCGTAGCGAAGGGACTACTATACAGAGCTATTGAAGTGAAGGACCGGTCTACAAAGGTTGTATTCCTTTCTCTCTTTCACTTGCAAAGTGTTTGCATTTTCATATTCCGTCGATTTCTAGTTTACGATTCATGGTTAGGGTTAGCTAGAACGGCAATTTTTGAATTGGCATGGACGATGCCTCCCGAAACCTTGCTACTGTGTTAGGTAACCCTGCAGTGGTATCAGAGCCATGCTAGAAATTTATACGGATTTTGTTAAGATTACGAAACCGAAACAACTCCGAAACTTGAAACTGCGAAATCCAGTTTCTGTCAATTTTAAATACTTGTCAAAAAAATTTTTAAACAAGTACAGAGTGCTATATTTGATATAACATGAACACTGACAAAATTTGAGGCAATTTGGAGAAAAATTGGTCGAGCACCATACCATTGATCTCGGCCAAAATCCGAGCTCACCCCCTGATTTTTTGCCTGTGTTCAAGTGACTGGGTTTTGGTGTTTCAGGTGTTGTTTATTTTTGCTAATTTTACATGTGATGTAATCTTACACTATAAACAATTCAGAGTGTTTCATATTCGTAGTTTTAACATTGTTTCGGGTTTTTCACATATTGTCTACGCGAAGTTAAAAAGTTCGATCGAATGTCAAAAACCCATTTTTCCAAGTTTAACGTATTCGGAAAAAATGCAAGTGATCCTATGAACCCTCTAGAAGAATGAAACCCTAACTTGACTTTTTGGATTGCGGAACCGCGATCAAACCCTAGGGTTTGCCGTAGTTCCGTGGCAACATGAGTGAGGCTTGGGTTTGCCCTTCTACGGCTGGTGCATAGGTACTGTGGCATATTCTGGGTATTATTAAAATTGTGCTCAAGTGTTGAGCTGTCGGGAAATTGTGGGACTTTGATGAATCGATCGAAAAGTTTAACGTTCGTACGGGTATCATGTGATGGGATACAATATATGGAATCCACAAGTAGTTATGAGATAACTAGTTTGAATGTTATAAATCTAGCAGTTTAGTCTCATTTGATCGGTTGCCATGGGATTTTGATGTGATCAAAAGTCCGTCGCAATCACGTAGCATACGTGGATACTCGCCGTTAAACTTAATAGATAGCCACGCCCCATAGCCCCGACCAAGTGACTGTAGGAGAGCCTCGTCGCCAAAAGCATCCGTTCTGGTGCTCGCGGCAGCGGTGTTCCGCCTTAGTGCACTTCATCGACGGCATCGGGGGGTGCGACCGTCTACTAAAGTTTTCGACGAGCATTCGATCAGGACGTCGGGAATCTTGTTGAATTGCCCGACTAGATATTGAAATGTGTTTTCGAGATCGAGACTAAAATGCGGGATTTATAATTGTTAGGCATGCGATGTCTAAGGAATTCATTTGGTTAGGCATGAAATCCAAAGTATGAGATACGTTGGGTTTATGATGTCTAAGGTGGTTGCGGATTCCAATTGTTGTAGTTTTTCACTTTCTTTTCTGCGATCGTAAGTGTAATATGTGGCCGGTTTCGGTGCTATATGTTAACGACAATTGGGATACGCATATTTACTTACGTTGATGACATGTGATGTTATGTGTTGCTGTGATATGTTATATTGGATCGTCGTGATTGAATAGCCGGGTTTTTTTTATGTGAGATGAGAGTTTTTATTTTCATTCATGTAAAATTCATTGTATGTAATATTCTTTTATTAGGGCGCTTCCGGGTTGAGGATGATATCACCATTGTATATTATTTAATTTTCCGCATTAGGATAGACCAAGGTAGGGAGCACAAGTAACCGGGTTCTAGGGTCCAGTGGAAGACCATCTCGAGGAGTCGAGACCGGGTCAAGGGTTGCTTGCCGTTCTCGTAGGGGTCTAGGGGTGTGGGATTGGCTATTCATCACGACCGTGGAATCCGTGTTTTATACATTCTTAATTTAAAACCCGGAAATTCTAGTATATCCAATATTTCATATGTTGTTTTCTGCTGCGATATCTGTGATGTGATCATTTGATATATTGATGAGATAGATACTAGATATAGTATATGTGATATATTATATAGACGTTGCTTATGTTTTACACCCGCGCTAGCCCTGCCCCGCTCTGCCGTTAGTTACCTAACCTAACAGTGTACGAGGGGACATCGAGGCGAATGCGGATGGCATAAGCGTACGTTGTATTTATCTGTGATGTTTAGGTAACTTAAATGATAGGACTTCATTAATGAGATTAATGAAATAAAAGAAACCTAAAGATGTTGTAGAAACTTGTCTCGAAAACTAGTAGCTCTAGTTCTTGCTTTGCATAGCTGTATTCCTTGTAGAATATCCAGCACCTTATTCGATAAGGAAAGAGCCGAGATTCCTTCACCGGGAGTGACCTCTTTAGCGAAACTAGCAGATGCTACAACACTTGGTTTGTCTTTTGATTGCTTTTCTAGTTCTTGCTTTGTATAGTGGTATTTGTGAAATATCCTGCACCTTATTTGATAAGGAAAGAGCCGAGATCCCTTCACCGGGAGTGACCTCTTTAGCAAAACTAGTAAAAGCCTAAAAAACACTCCATTTCAAAATTACTCGATTCTATGACGATATCAAGTTCAATACGCAAAAGGTTTTCTTAAAAACCTGTCGTAGCCCTCCGTCATTTTAGAAAGTAGAGTACTTAGTATTCGTGCTGCGTTTGTTGACCTTAGTTAAGGCGCAGCGTGCGGTAGCTAAGTGATGTCTTCCTACATAGCATATGATGCGATTAATTAGGACAGTCATGTGACTTTGTTGATCATAGTTAAGGGTCATGTGGGTGGGTCTAATTAATCATGAAATGAACGGGTAGAACTTGACTAGTGCTTATGATTTGTTGACCATAGTTAAGGTCATAAGTCACTAGGGGTAAAATATTATCGGGAATTTTAAGTGTTGAAATTTGCAATAAGATTGCATACCTCTTATGAGATAGTTGGATCCCGATACCCACTGCGAGTAAGAATTACTCCTGGAAGAGTTTTACACATTACAATTAGCCGATCAAGTAGGTCTCTAGAAAGGTGTTAACGGAGTTATGCCTTTAGGAAAATGAGGTTTATTTTAATTAGGTCCGTGCGAAAGCATGGGGAACCTCCCTCAATGTACCAGCACTGGCCTGGCTGAAAGATTGGCGAACTTGTAGGGTGTAATTAATCTAGGCTAGTCTTTCCTTTTAGGGTTTGAAGGAAGATTTGACTAAAACAGTGGGAGCCATCCTGATTAGATAAATTAATAATCAATCTAATCTTGCAAGAGCATAAGCTGAGTGTTTTCTTCTCTCTCTCCAGGTAGCGACCATGTCACGCCTTAATCAAGATAATAATACGGATGTATTGACCGAACCCGCTTGTTATACTGAGCTGGGGAACGTTGGTCCCGCTCCAACTTATAATTGTTATAAGACCAAGCAGGAAATAGGGGATTACCGGAATTCCCGTGCCGCCCAAACGAAGAAAGTGCATGTTGATGCATCTTCTTCGGGTGCGGAGAACTGTTTTTCAGTATCCTTTACGTCCTGGGTATGAGATACCGGATCAGGATCCCACAAATGTAATCTGTTACATGGGGCTACAAATAGGTAGAGAACTGAGAATGGGTGATAAGTTTTAAGAGTTGGAAAAGGTGCAAGTGTTGCAGCCAAGTATGTTGGCAGTTATCACCCTGTATTACCAAATACATTGATTCTGAACGAATGTTATTAGATATCGAACCTGATATTCAATATCATATCAGTCTCTTTATTTAGTAAAGAAGGATATAATTTTGTATTGTTGGATAATGTTTTGAACATTTCCTATATCAAGAGTTGATCGGTTCAGGCACGTTATCTAAAAGCATATACGTTCTAAATCAAACCACAGTTCTTGAACGTACAGAACGCACACAAGAGGTGGAGTTCAGAAATGAACGAATCCTTCTTGAGGTATTGTAGACTAGGTCATATCCATGCGACCCGACTAGCTAAGTTACATAAAGATGCATATTTATATCGGTTTGAATTTATATCTTGTGAAACTTTCCAGTCATGTCACAAAGATAAAATGACCATATCTTCGTTTATTGGAAACAGAGAAAGAGTTAGTGAACTCTTAGGATTGATACATGCTGATGTATGTAGGTCCCCTGTCTACAAATACCAGGATCGGTTCTTTATACTTCATTACATTCACTGATGATCTCTCAAGATTTGGATATATGTTCCTGTTGAAACACAAGTCTGAACCTTTTGAGAAATTCATAGAATATAAGTTAGAAGTAGAGAACCAAAATGGGTATAAGTATTATGTCCTATGATGTGATCAGGAAGGAGAATACTTGAGCACGGAATTCCTGGACTATTCTAAAGGAGAATGAGATTCTCTCTCGGCATTACTCCTCCGTATACACCACAGCACGTCGGTGCATCGGGGCGGAGCAATCACACCCTATATGATATGGTGTGCTCTATGATGAGTACTATTGAGTTGCATATTTCCTTTTGAGGGTTATGCACTTGTGAAGCTGCATACCTATTGAATAGGGTTCCAACAAAATCAGGTGCCTACCACTCCATATGTGATATGGTATGAGAAGATACCATCTCTTAAGGATGTTAAGATTTGGGGTTGTCCGGCCTATGTCTAAAAGCAAAATCCGGACAAGCTCGAGGCAAGGTCAGTTCTGTGGAAGTTTGTTGGATATCCCAAGAATTTGCAAGGGAATATCTTCTACCAAACTGAGGAGCAAAAGGTGTTTTGTTTCTCAGCATGCCATCTTTTGGAAAGGGAATTTCATATAAAGAATTTAGTGGTCATGAGGTAGAACTGGAAGGAGTTCCAACTATACAAACTGCAGCTGATGATTTGGTAGAACCAGAGGATTCAATAGTTTCTAATGAACCTCAGCCTCTCCGTCGATCTGGTAGGGTTTCTTACCCACCTGAGAGATACTTCGGTTTTCTCTATGACAGTGAGAGCGAGGATTGCATCATGAGATGATGACCCAACTAGTTTCGAGCAGGCCATCATGAGTGGGGACTCTGTGAGAATGGCTGGATGCTAAGCGATCTGAGATGGAATCCATATACACCAACAAATTTCTTTATCTGAAGGGTTAAATCCCCATCAGGAGCAAGTATATCTTGAGAATATTACTTGGTGTACATGGAAAAGTTGAGACTTTCAAAGCTAAGACTTGATGGAAAAGGTTTTCGTCATAGACCAGGTGTGGATAATGATGAAACCTTTTCTAGTCCCTATGCTTAAGTTCATCCAGATCCTACTTGCCATTGCTACATACCATGACTACGATATCTGGCGGTTGGGTGTCATGATTGCTTTTCTAAATAGTGATTTAGAAGAGAGCGTCTATAAGTACACAGACAGAGGGCTTCGTAGACAGTAGGAGTAGTGGAAACGTGTGCAAGTTGCTTTATGGGATAAAACAGGCATCGCGGAGTTGGAACATCTGTTTTGATGTGGTAGTCAAAGAGTTTGACTTCATCAAAATGGTAGATGAACCTTGTATATACAAAAAGATAGTAGGGAGTATGGTGGTGATCCTCGTAGTGTACGTGGATGACATACTCTTGATAGGAAAGGAGTTTACTATGCTACGCTCGGTCAATCTCCTCTTATCACAAGGATTCTCCATATAGGATCAAGGTGATACCTCCTAAATCCAGGGTTTTGGATCTATGAGATAGATCTAATTGGATGTTAGGATTCTCACTAGGTGTAGTGAGATGGTATCAATCGATCCTGGGGAGAATCACTGGATAGCTTCCAGAGTGGTAAGGTCGACTGAATGGCAGTTACAGGCATTGTTTTTACCCTCAATGGAGGGACGGTATGCTGGAAGAGTTCCAAGCTAGATACCGTGTCATACTAGACGATAAAGGCTGGATACATGGCTACCAAAGATGCTACCAAAGAAACAGTCTGGGTGTATATAAGTTCATGAGATGAACTTTGTTCCTACCATTGTGTGACAATGGAGTTGTGGCTTTGGCCTAGGTACCCCGTCCCATCAGTGATCCAGACATATTCTTAGGCAGTATCATCTGATTATGGAGATGGTTGATCTCCAGGGAGATTGAGGTTAGGAGAGTAGACACAGAGGAGAACAGGGCGGATCCACTCACAAATGCATTTTCCCAAAAGAGACTTTTATGGGATGGTTGAGTATGAGATACTTCAACCACTGCTGATTGTTGGGTATGAGATACTACAACAGATGGCTCTAGTGCAAGTGGGAGATTGTTAGTTATATGTATGCCCTAGAGGCCATTACTGTACATACGATGTATATTGTAGTGGATGCTTGGACATATATAGGGAGGACTTTCTTGCTCGACATGATAGTATGTTATCTGGTTGCACTTTATCTTAACATGTACTCTGTTTGTCTTTATGTTACATGTTGATAAAGCCCCTAGGATGAGTACTTGACTACCATGATTATGATGCAGATCATACTAGTGGGGACAGTGTAGTCGATAAATACATCCTTCAAATGTTCCTAGTCGTAGGTGTAACAACCGAGTTCATTTATACCAATTTCAGTTCCCGTATTTACTTATCTGTGGTATTTTCTTGATTTATCGTGTTTGGGTGCGAATAGTATTTTTACATTTTACATTGCATTCGACCCTACCCGCTAGCTTGAACTTGTTGATTCATATTTATAAATTACCCTGACTTGTTACATAGACACGTACATCTCATGTATACTGCATACTGGCATTTCATCTAGCATCGCATATTTTACCATATAACATTTTAGGTCGTGTAAAATAAATTAAAATTGCATTTCATAGCCTGCATGATACCCCTAACCCTGTGGTAGCGTCCGCGCATCTTGTTCTCGTCCCGTTCAGTAAAACGGACGTGTTTGGATGGCTACGCACACGTACGGGCATCCGTTCTTGGGGGTATGCATTTTCGTTATCCGGGCATTCATTTTGAATTTTGAAAGTTACACATATTTTTCGTATTTTGAATCTGAATTTTTAGACCCGACCCGGACGCGTTTTGAAATATTTTTGTATCCCGCCAAAATTCAATATATTTAATTTTAAAATTTAATTTAAATATTTTCATACGATTTCTTTAACAAACTGAAACCTCTTATCTAAAATTTTAAATCTAAAAATCTTTTAAAATTTTAAATGTTTTCCCTAACCAATTACAGCCCACCTCCAGACTTTCTTTCTCTGGCCAGTGGCCCCACGCAATCCTCTCTCTCTTCCTTTTCTTTCTTTCCTTTCTCTCTCTCTCCCCGCTATCTCTTTCTTTCTCTTCCACTAATATCCAAATTTCTTTCTCCCTGTTGTTCACTTCTCTCTCTCTCTCACCTCTCGATCTCTCTCTCTCTCTCTTACCTCTCGATCACTCTCTCTCTCCCCTCTCGCTTTAATTCTCTCTCTCCCATATATATTTAAAACCCAGTTCCCTCCTTCCTCTCTTATTTTCTTGAACCCACGAAACCCACGAACCCTAGCCGTCCTACCTCGCCTACCTCATCGCCGTCGTCGTTGCCATCGCCATCTCGTCGCCGTTTCATCACCCTCATCAACACCTCCACCTTCTCTCTCCTTCCCCGAGCCCTGCACACACCCGAGAACAGACCCGAGCCCCTGCACGCCACTACACCGCCGACGAGGTTCGCCGGAGTGATCTCGTCGTCGCCCCTCGTCCCAAATCCGGTGCAACCCAGTGAGCCTAGTACCCCCTCTTCTTTCCCTTCTTCCTTCTTTCTTTCTCTTCTTTCCTTTCTTTCTCTGTAATGAAACTGTTCTCTGTCTTCGGTTGATCGCCGGAGCCGAACGTGACATCGACGATCCCGACGATCCAACGAACGTACCTGACTTGCGTGATTGCCTTTGTGCGTTGTTTGGATCCGTTCCGTATACCGTGCGCGCGTCGTGACATTTCGCCGACGTGAGATGTTCCGTACACACCCGTTTCTTGATCCGTCTAGGAAAATTAATCTTGCTACATGCTATTTAAATTATTTTATACCTATTTAAATATAGATTATACCAGTAGTGTAAATCTAGTACCACATGTTTCATTTTATCACGTTTCGATGTTCCATTTGCATTCGCTTACATCATTTTAGATCTAGATCATGAAAATAATCTTGTTACATAATAGATTACATTACAATGCATCCATACCAATATTTATATCACATATTGCTTAGTTGTATATCCCACATTACCATTTGATAGTTTTTATAATGTTTCGGATACCTATTTGCACCCATCTGTCTTAGAATATAGATAATTGCATCCATAGATCATATTAAGACATAATAATATGATATTAACATTCCATGTTTGATAAAGTGTATCCTAATTAGTGTTGGAACTATAACTTTAACCTTAATCGATAACTGTGCATCTATATGTTTGAATCTATACCTATTTTGCATACCACATCACATTATTCCATTTTATTGTTACATTGGTACCCCATACTTGTTTTTGTGTACCCATGCTTATTATAGTTTGATTATGAGCACCCACGTGATACTTGGGCACCCCCTGACATGATTTGATACACTACTGCTTGACACGACTTGATATTGTGCACTACTTGACATGTTTGGACCCATATACACTACCTGACTTGACCTGATGTACCATAGCTTGACCTGTTACTTGATCTTGTTACTAATGCCAACAATCTTGACTTGTTGTCCCTACGGTCATTTCCTATTGCCTATTCAGACAAACCTGTACTTGCTTGATCCTGTGTTGGCATTAGCTCCATATTTATCAATACCTGACTTGAACACATAACTTGGGGGTATGGGGAAATCAATGATGAAACCTGACTTGTAACTCGACAGTTCGATACCTTTACTGATCAGTCTTACGGGCTAGGCCAGCCCCGGGATGCTGCTGCTGACATCATTCGTCGTTACATACTACCTTTTACTGCCTTACGGCACGTCTCGGATTCAGCCCGAGAGTCTTAGACCGTGGTCCCGGGCACGCACGGAGAGTTACATCGATGATTCATCAAATTGATTCCAAAGACTTGAGAGTAATTAACCTAGTATACCAGTTTAGATTACTCACTGCACATCACCTGTGCCTTACCCTTCACTGTCACTTTTTATATTACTGTTATACATGTTTTACGGTTTATACTCATACCTGCATGTCTTGCTACCCCTATTTATGTTATTGCTTGATATTATGACGCACTGACGTCTGGGTTTTGCATGGCCCAGATTCTTTACCTTTGCTGCAGGCCGAGCAGGAGTATTTCAGTAAGCAGGTCGAGCAGTGAGGACCTGTTAGCATTTAGTTTTATTTATGCATTTTCATTCCTGAAGTGAGCTCGCATTATGGGACGTACATTCCAGTTTATTCTTGTATTGGATCTTTTTGCTTCTGCATTATTTTATTCTTGACTCATTTATTTTGGCCTATGGACATGTATTAGATAGTTTATTATTGTTCTTAATATCTCTACAGCCGTAATGTGACTGTGGAAGGATATTTCCTATCCACAGGTAGCATGGTTGGCTCTGTCACGTGCCTATCTTAGCGTACTCTGGGAAGCGGGGCGTGACAGTAGGTGTATCGAGACAGGACATCGATATACCAGAGAAGACTAGCGTATAGCTTCTCGACCCATATAGATGGGCGATGGATGATCTCATATCCATTAGTGTTTGACATCAGAGACAGTATACGGGTGCTCAGTGGAGACTGGGTACACTGAACGGACTTGCCGAGAACTCTCAGATGGTATTATACCTCACGTCATATGGCAAATCTCTGGTGACACTGGTACAAGTTAGTCTGTAGACCCAAGATCGTCATAGAGTCTTGTGTGATTCCCACTGTGCTTTGATTTCCACCTTACCACGTTCAACAGAACATGCAAAACGGTGGCTTTTGGGTATAGTCCCGAATCACATGGAGGCAATGAGCGATAGGAGGGGTTTCGTCTCTCCCGGTATTGGGAGTTGATGTTGCGCTGTGCTCGATTGGCTATAACAGGAAGTCCCTGGCCATGGCTGCTTTAGAGATATACTAGTAAGTGTTATCAGTAGTTTCTTGACCCGTTATGAGCCTTATATCGACACGACTTATCGAGTTACTGGGGTCTGATGTTTACCACCCCTAGACGAGATATGCGACATATCAGATGAAGAGACCGGACCGTACGGTAGTGTTACTGATTGGATTCGCAGGAGTGTGAGCAGGCTTGCTTGTTGATCTTCTGGTATCTCAATACCTGAGTGGCCGTTATGTTTAGCAGACCTCTTGCGGCTTGTGTGTGTTTGATATGATCATTATCTACTGCCGGCGTATTGACGAGTCTTTAGAGTCCTAAACAGAGGTTTCCTAGCTCAAGCGAAACGGAGTAGGAGTGCATATGTGATATGTGCGGGACCGAGAATGATATAATATAAGATACCGTATTCTATTCTCGCAATTTGTGACATTGGTCGGTTATATGCGATATAGCCCGGTTATCGGATCAAGTGTTGATTCGATAAGTTGTTACACATGATATTAGTCGGTTATATGTGATATAGCCAGATTATTAAATCAAGAGTTGATTTGATAATCTAATGTATAATTATATATTTGATATATTACATTACATTAACTAGTATTAGCTCACTTATGATTTCTTTTCTCACTTAATGTGCACATTGTATATATGTGATATGTATATTTGTGTACATGTTATGTGTCATGCTTGATGATACATGCAAGATGGGTGTATGAGACATATACCATACTGGGGTTTATATTTGGTTAATATTTATTATTAAGTATTTAATAAACATTTGGAATTTGTCATGGTTGATTTCTTGTACACACTTGATAACCATTGACAAAGTCCACTTGTTTGTCATTGCTTAAGATATTTGTTAACCCAACCTTAACCCTTGACCTTGGTTTCTTCTCTACATGAGTTAAGCATGAAGGCTTAACTCACCCATGGTTGCAATAATTCATTTGGATGAATTATCATATGAGATATTTTCTTCATCTTCTTCTTTTTCCTCAAAGCTTTCTAACTTCGATGGAGTTGTGAGAAAATGAGTGAGAAAATCAAATCTAATGTGAGTAAAATTCCTACTTCATCATCTTCTACTACTTGCCATTTAGTATAGGGTGTTTTCTTCACTAATTCCGTAATTAGTGAAGAGATAGCTTGGGTTAGTGTCTCCTCGACGTAGATCATTTTCGGCCTCGAAGTCTTCGAAGCAAGCATGTTCGTTTCTTCATGGGAGCCTCTCTAGAGTCTAGAGTTTACGATCGCAGCGAAGGGACTACTACACGGAGCTATTGAAGTGAAGGACCAGTCTACAAAGGTTGTATTCCTTGCTCTCTTTCACTTGCAAAGTGTTTGCATTTTCATATTCCGTCGATTTCTAGTTTACGATTCATGGTTAGGGTTAGCTAGAACGGAAATTTTTGAATTTGCTATGGACGATTCCTCCCGAAACCTTGCTGCCGTCTTAGATAACCCTGCAGTTGGATGGTATCCACATGCATTCAGGCTTTGATTATTATTTTGTTGGCACATTTACATACGGTCACCCTAGATATCATAGTATTACCTTCATGATATAGCTGATCTAGGAATCGTTATTTTATTCGATTTCTTTCTGATGATGTTTTCTACTCACGAGTTGGCAACTCACCCCTGTTATGCCACAGTTCTTGCAGGTTGACTGCTTGGATCAGTAGCGGCATAGGTGGCGCACAGCTTGCTTTTGGTAGATTTGCTTTGGTAGGTGGGACATTTGTATCGTGTCCACTCTCGTATTTATATTACATATTGTATCTAATTAACTCTATCAATCAAAACTAGTATAAATAGTAAGACTTAGTGAGACTTGTAGTGGCGAGATTTGAGCGATGGGTTTTATGTTCGCTTATTGGGTTGATGTCTTGATTTATTCTTTATCCTTTGTGTTGATCTTCGCCGTTAGGCGTCGTATACTTGTTTTATTACTTTCGTGGTTGTGAATCCGCCGTTTGGCTAAAAGCTAGCTCCCGCTTGGGGATGCCTTTTATATTATCTTGTATTTATGGTTTTGGATCAAAATATACAAAGGAGGTGTTGCCCAAATTTTTAAAAGACGAACTTGTTTTACAACTAGTATGATAAACTTGCATTTTTCATGTTCCCTTTTTTATGCAATTAAGAAAACATTTTTCTTCATTATACCTTATTTCAAAACTTCACCTCTTTTATTTCTTTAAAAGGTTTAGATTTCTGGGTTTCAGTTTACTTGGATTACGATACGCCTTTAGACGTTGAGTGATTTAAGTGTTGGTCACGTGCTAATATTTCGGGTCGTGACAGCAGGACCCATGGACATAGCTAAATTTCGGGTGGCCCTGGTCGAACAGAAGAGGGGGAAGAAGGCCGGCGGTGCCGGTCCCTCTCGCCCGTCGCCGGCTTCACTGGCGGCCGCTCCAGCTAGGCTCTCAAGCACGCCCGGGCTCCGGAGTCCAGCCATGTACCGAGCCGTAAATGTGCTCGGGAGCAAGAGCCCCGGGTTTTGGAGGTGGGAGGTGAGACTGGTTCCCCTGCATCTCTCCTCAAGAGGTACCATAGAACGGTGCCCCGCTCCCCGGCTTCCTCGATCATCGTGGAAGAAGAGGAGCTTCGCTTCGAGGTGCCCTCTGAGCTTTCCGTCGCCGACGGCCTGCTCTCGGAGATGGAAAGGTCGGCCGAGGGCAGAATCCCTCGGGGGACCCTCAGGGCCCAAATGGCGGCCATAACCCCGGAGGCCATGCAGGTCGGTGTTCGCACCTCACTCGGGTTTTCACTCAGTACTTTTTTGTTCGCAAGATTGGGTGCCCCTTTCTCTTTTTGACCCTCCTTTGTTTTCTTCAGGTCCTCCAGCACTGCGCCTTCGTCATCAACATGGAGGACGAGGAAATTGCCCCGGCGATGCAGGCCGCGGGCGAGCTCTCCTCACGAGAGGAGAGCTCCAGGCTGGAGCTGCAAGCGGCGATGGAGAGGGTCACCACCCTCGAAGACCGGGCGGCGGCCAGGGATCGGGAGATCTCCAGCTGCCGAGAGGCCGCCCTAGCCGCCGAGGCCAAGTTGGAAGATTCCAGGGTGCTTGTCGCCACCCTGAAGAAGACGGCGAAATCCCTCCGGAAGGAGAACAAGACGGCAAAGGAAGGAGTGAGGCATGCCGACCTCCGAGCGTCGAAGGCGGTGGAGAATTACCAGAAGTCGGACTAGTACTACACCGACCTCGCTGGAGTTGCTACCCTCGTTTGGCACAAGGCCCTCGACGCCGTCAAGGCCCTGATGCCGGAGTTTCCTGACGGCGAGCTTCGGGGAAAGTATCCCCTCGAGGGCGAGGCACAGGGGAATGCCCTCGGGAGCGCCGCTGGGGGAAAGGCCCCTGGTGGGAGCGTTGGGGAGAAGTTTGTCTCCCCGGCTCCCGGCGCCGAGGCTCCTGCGGTGGGTGCCGACCTTCAATACGCCACCCCGGTCGTGGTGGTGGATGCGGAGCTCGTCAAGGTTCTCCCCGTCCCCGAGGCCTGAATCTCCTCGCCTCCTTATTTTCTTTATCGCCGAGATTTTGTAAGCCTCTGGACGTTTTTGTAAGGCTAGGGAGCCCATAATACCCTTGTAAAGACTTCCGACTTTATGAATGAAATCTTTTTGCAGTGTTCTTTGCATGCATATTTTTCCTTTGTTTGTGGTAAAAAATTTATTGCGTGGTACTGCTTTCATGATGCGTTAGGTTGGAGATCGGTTTTTCATCTAGCGATCCCCCGTCGAGTTGAATTCAACCATTTGCTAAGTGCGCAAAGACCTGTGTAAGGTCGGTATCTCCATGGCCCCGAAGTCGAGATGAGGATCGCTTAGTAAAAAACGTGTAGGAAGTCACCCTCTAAGGATGGATTGAGCATGGAAGTTGCTCGATGGCCTCTAGATGAGGGATTGGATCCTTAGCGCGGGAGGGCAAGGAGTTGCCTGCTAAGGATGGACCGAGCAGGGAAGCTGCTCGGTGGCCTCTTGATGAGGGCTTTGATCCTTGGCGTCGTGGGGTAAGAGATTACCAGCCAAGGATGGACCGAGCAGGGTTGCTTCTCGGTGGCCACTTGATGAGGGCTTTGATCCTTAGCGCGGGAGGGCAAGGAGTTGCCTGCGAAGGATGGACCGAGCAGGGGAGCTGCTCGGTGGCCTCTTAACGAGGGCTTTGATCCTTGGCGTCGTTGGGTAAGAGATTACCAGCCAAGGATGATGGACCGAGCAAGGAAGTTGCTCGGGGGCCTCTTGATGAGGGCTTTGGATCCTTGGCGTCGTGGGGTAAGAGATTACCAGCAAAGGATGGACCGAGCAGGGTTGCTGTTCGGTGGCCTCTTGATGAGGGCTTGGATCCTTAGCATCGTGGGGTAAGATACCAGCTAAGGATGGACCGAGCAGGGAGCGGGGTAGCTGTGGCCTCTTGATGAGGGCTTTGATCTTTGGCGTTGTGGGGTAAGAGAATACCAGCCAAGGATGGACCGAGCAGGGTTGCTGCTCGGTGGCCTCTTGTAGCTGCTCGGTGGCCTCTTGTAGAGAGCTTTGATCCTTGGCGTCGGTGGGTAGTGAACTACCAGAGCCCTAATCAGCAAGGAGTGATCCGCAGCGTTGAGGGGTAGTGTCACGCCCTACCCCCAATACAGAGAGTATTGTCCGCTCTGGCCAAAGTCGCACGGTTGTGTCCTTCGGGACGAATCGGACCCGACCAGGGGCCACTTCCCAGGAGGTCACCCATCCCAGAACTTCCTTGGCTCGAGCACGCTTAACTACGGAGTTCTCAAGCTCCTGTAGTGCCGGTTCACTTAAAAGACGTCTTTGTATTAAGAAGTGGTATCATTCCATTTATAGTACAGATCTGCCATCTTTCAGAATGTATTCCGAAGAGTCCCTATTGTTTTACAGTGGGTCCCACGGACTCAAGAGGTGGCCCCCACGGACTCAAGAGACGGCCCCCGACCACTTAACATGACACTTGAGAAAGAACCGGGTCCCGACATTCTTCCCATCTTTGAATAATGGTTCGTCCTCGAACCACAGACCTACTATTGAGGGACCGGCTCTGATACCATTCTGTCACGCCCTACCCCCAATACGGAGAGTATTGTCCGCTCTGGCCAAAACCGCACGGTTTTGTCCTTCGGGGCGAACCGGACCCTACCAGGGGCCACTTCCCAGGAGGTCACCCATCCCAGAACTTCCCTGGCTCGAGCACGCTTAACTACGGAGTTCTCAAGCTCCTGTAGTGCCGGTTCACTTAAAAGACGCCTCTGTATTGAGGAGTGGTATCATTCCATTTATAGTACAGATCTGCCCTCTTTCGGAATGTATTCCGAAAAGTCCCCATTGTTCTACAGTGGGTCCCACGGACTCAAGAGGTGGCCCCCACGGATTCAAAAGGTGGCCTCCGCCCACTTAACATGACACTTGGCGTGGCACTTTGTTTCGTGTGGCACTTTGCTCTATGAGCAAGAACCGGGTCCCGACAGGTAGGAAGCTACCAGCCGCGAATGAGCAGAAGACATTCGTCGATCATGCACGGAGTTTCAGCATGGAAGCAAAATGACGCAATTCAGATTGTAGAGAAGCAAGAATCTTTATTATTAAACAAAATACAATTTATGTAATTTAGTTTAGATTCTTCTGTATTGAGGGATTGAGATCGGCAAGTGTCCTTATTGCTCGGACTTGGGTCAGTCGATGATGACCATGATTTGTCCAATCGTCAGCTCTGCGTCATTAATTTGATCGACTTGCATCCGATCTGTTTGACGTTTGTCCCGTAGGTACTTTGCCAGGTGACCCGAGCGGATTAACTCCTCGTTGTAGTCGCGGAGCTGCTTGCAGTTCTCGGTGGGGTGGCCCTGCGACCTATAGAAAGCGCAGTAGGGACCCTTGGTACGCTTTGCCGCCTTATGATCGACCGAGGGGAGTTTGAAGAACCTCTCGCCCTTAGCCTCCTCCAACAGTACCGTCCAGGAGACGTTGAGCAGGGTGTACTCCTGAAACTTCGGGGAGTAGGGCTTTGGCCGCTCAATCTTCTTTTTCTCCTCCCTAGCCCTTTTCTTCTGATCGGCTTGCTCTGTCCGGGGCAGGTTAGCATTCACCTCGGACTCAAGCTGGATCTTACGTTCGGTCCAGGTCTTTACCTCGGCCATGGTATTAGGTTGCGCTAATGCAAAGGAGCGTAGTCACTCCTTGTGCCTAAGACCCGACCTAAGGGCTGTAATGACCGTCTCGTCCCGGTGTTCTGGGACCTCAAGGAGGGTGTTGTAGAAGTGGGTGACGTATCCTTTGTCCCCGCTCTTTACAGTGAAGAGATGATCAACGGTCCGCTTCTGCCGTCTGTTCTCGACGAAATGACCGAGGAACTGAGTAGCCGGCTCATCGAAGGTAGAGATTGAGCGTGGCGCGAGTCCTCGGAACCAGTCTCGTCCAGAGCGGATGAGAGTGGCGGGAAAAGCGCGGCATTGCGCGGCGTCGGAATTGTCCTGGAAACGCATCCCGGCTGTGAACGCGTCCAAATGGTCTTTCAGGTCGGACTTCCCGTCGAAGAGGGAGACCTTCGGGGGCTTGTTCCGGGAGGAGACGTGGACGGCGAGAAGCTCTTTGGTGAAGGGCTTCGTGAGCGAGTCGGCGACATATTTAGCCCCGTCGCTTGAAGGACGATTTTCCCGATGCATGCCTTCGATCTTCTTTTCGAGGGCGTCTAGTCGGCCGTGGTATCCCGACGATTCGACATACACTGATTTATAGCCTTTGCTGCTGGAAACTTGTGCCTGACCGTGGCTCCGGTTTCGTTCGATGAGATTCCTTAGGTCCCATGGTGAGGTCGTCTTCGAGCTACCGTGGTGAGTCCCGTCCGCGTGACCCCGTCGAGGGAGGGGCTGCAGGTAATGCCTGGGTGCAGGCGAGCTGACGAACGCCTCCTCGGGAAGGACAGGGATGCGATGGGCCTCAGGGCGGGGTGCTCTGGTGAGAGACCTCAGTGTTGAGCTGTGTGGCGCCCAACGGGTCATTGAATTGGTTGGCCCGGGGGATCTGCGGCCGCCGGAGACACCGAGGCGGTGCTCGGTCGTGCCGACATGGGCAGCGTCTTCTCTCCCTCTGTAGGGGTCCCGTTCCCGAGGTGGGGGTGTGGCGACCTGGGGAGTTTGCCCGGCCGTTTGGACACGGACGAGCGCATCCATGATGGACGCGAGCCGATCTATCCGAGCAGATTGGGCGTGAATGGCGTTCGGGGGAGGAGGGGATCCATCCGCACCTCCATTGTGGGGAAGGCGGCGGCTAGTGCTTGGATCGTCGCGGTGATCGCTCGCCATGAAGTTAAGATCGAAAGGTGAACTTTCGTTGAGTGGAACTAGCTTCCCACAAACGACGCCAACTGATGGAGCTCTGGATCTCTTTCAGATGTTACCTTCCGTTGATCTGCAGCGAGCGCTGATGGATGGCTGAGATTGGATTTGAGGGCTGCCTCTCAATGCGTGTGGAACTCAGTGGGCTGGATATGGTTGAGGCCGAGCTACCTGCAAGGAAGTCCCGGGGTGGTTGTGCCACCGAGGACCCTCCGACGATCAAGTTAGTCGATGTATTTTGGCAGAGTAACGGCCTATTGGGGTCGAGTTGGCTTACCTGAGTCGTCTGAGAGAGGGGTTTATATAGTGGCAGCTATGGGCTGGCGGGCGCGAGATTCACGTCGGCCGTTACGCCCCTGACGTTACACCCGCGTGAAAGGCGGGATATCCTGTTAATGACGAGATATGCTCATTGATGGGGGAACGCGATGGCGTGGAACGCGGGATCGTGGGCGGCGGAAATCTCGCGTCTGGCGAGATTCGCGGAACCGTGGCGGAGACGCCTGTGATCAGTGTTGTGGGTCGGTCGATGAGACCAAGGAATCTAAGCTCGGCGGGAGGCTCGGGAACGAGCGGGAGGCCGAGCGAGCTGGGTTCGGTGATAGCTCGGAGGCGAGCTAGGAGGCTGAGGGAACTCAGCGTGTAGGAAGGCTCGGAGGCGAGCCGGGGGTTGTTTGTCAGACGAGCATGGGAGTGGTCTGGAAGGCCACCGATGGTCGGGAACATCCTCGAGCGAGGGCCCGGGGCATGCTTCCAATATACTGTTCTTGATCCTTTTTCGTAGGCTTTGGGACACGTCACTTGCCGCGTGTTATGATCTGAGGAAGAATCATCAATGATTAAAAATTTAAATGATCTGTGTTTTTGGAGAAGTTAACTTATTGGATTATGTATATATAGTGTTCAGGATTCGTTTTAATAATACTAGTTTTTAGCACATACAAGATTTCTTTTTTAATAACACTAGTTTTTCGCACATATCATGCACGTGGAAATTGATAATTTTTTTTTATTAATTTAAACATATAATTGATAATTTCACATGTTCCATGATTAAAAATTTAAATGATCTGTGTTTTTGGAGAAGATAACTTATTGGATTATGTATATATATTGTTTAGGATTCGTACATATTTTGTTGCGCGTGGTTTATTTGTTCTAAAATTTTTGCGGCCCATTGTAAGAAAGTTAATTCTATATATTATAAAGATTTATTAATTTAAATCTTCTATTTAATATTATATGGTTAGGAAATATAGTTTATACCAAAATTTGAGTTATATCAAAGTTTGAAGTTGTTATGGTTAGGATGAAACAAGGAGGCGATCAATATTGCATCCTGCAACTCCATTAAACTCAATCTAATCCCATCAATCTCTTTATTAATCTTCTCAATGATAATTATAAAATATAATAAAATATCATAAACAAAAAATAGCATCAAAATCCAAATAATAACTGTTAATTTTATCATCCATATTTCTTAAATAAAGCTAGGGTTTTCTAAATCCTCACCTGTGCCAAAAGATCGGACAGTTCCGATTAAACAAGAAGAAGACGATCGAGATCACAGCCTACAACTCCTTGCTTCAATCTAGCCTCATCATTAATCTTCTTACTAAATTTCTTGCTGATATATAGGATCTTTTCAAAGCAACAAAGAAGTAAAAGAAGATGCCGCAAGTGATTTCAAAGTCTGTTTTTTTTAAATACAATTTTAATTGAAATTTTTTTTGAAAAGATATCTTTTTAAAAAATTTGTTATAAAGCTTTGCTTGATTTTTTATATATATACAGTAGAAAAGTAATAAATAAAAATCTCAATTAACTCTATTTATATATAAAATAGCTAATTTATAAAATAGGATTTGATTTTGAATTTTAAATTAAAACGATTGATATAATAGACACCACATGATTGCGGACAACAACATATTTTTTTATAAGAATAGTATATATATAGGTGTTGTGTCCTAATGCGGGATTTGAATCTAAGATCTCTTGCTCAGCTCCAAGTTCATATCCCCAGACGAGGGTGGTACTCGCCAAAACAAAAAATATTTTTTTGAACAAAAAGCCAATAGGTTATTTTTTTTTTGTTCGGAGGTTTAAGAAACAAACAAGCATGCAAAAAAGGTCGGGTATTATGATTATTAGTGCGGCTAGGGATTGTTGCAGCGAAGTAAGTCATCACTACTTCACCCCTTGTCGATTGAGATATTTGCCATCTCTTTCCAGTTGTCCAAACCGTATATGTTCGTTTCGTTTCATTTATCGACTTTTAATATTTGTGTTTGACCTCCGCTCTCTTAATTACCAAATAAGCTCGAACAAGACCATAGAAACAATTCCCAACCAAGCTTCGGAGCTTAGAATTATATTAACAACCCTAAAATTAGCCAACTCACAACAATTTAATGTATATGTTATAATCATCAATATCATATTTTACTTCACGAATTGAAATAACTCCTAACTCGATTAAGACTAATCCAGTTAATTAGACTGCAAATCATAAACATAATCCAATTATTATACTACTTAAGCCGGCTTTATTCCATTAGAAAACTCGGAATCATATAATATTCAGTTTTCCTTCCCAAAGTGAAAGGAACTTATAAAATTTGATGTTTATGAATGCAGTAAAGAAGAAGAAGAAAGATCCGCGTGTGTATGTGATTTTTGGATTATTGGGTTTGCGTTCTTTCTTTTTTTTTTGCCTTCAAGAAGGGCTTTATACAGCCTCCCAAAAGGTTGGAACCTCAACAGTTGCTACCCTTCATTTGCAACCGATTATTCGCGACCGTTATATTGTGACCGTACGAACTCAACCGTTTGATCTGTAACCGCTCGATCTCAATCGTTCGACCTGCAACCGCTGGTAACCGTTCGATCTCAACCGTTCAAACTGCAATGGTAAACTGCCAACAGTCACACCTATTCCCAAAAACCATTCGTGAAAATATAGTTGATATATTTTACAAAAATATATATTAATATATTTTTTGTGTAAAATGAACACTTCAAACTTTTGTGAAGTGGAATCAAAGCAAAGCGGCATTCGCGTTGGCAGGGGCATACACACGCAAACTCCCTCCACATGGAAGTAGAGCACGCGTATGGTTCCACCATATCCTCTTTCATTAAACTCATTGAAGGATAGAAATGTTATATAAACACTCTCATATTTCTTGGTGTGGGTAACGTGGGACTAAAACCCATCCCGAGAAGTTTGGACTTTTCCCTTATTTTGTCCATTTGCTCCAACAATAAACAATTACAAAAAATGTGAATGTTCCCCCTGGATTACTCGGCGCCTCTTTGTGTTGGCTTATTTTTTTATGAATGCTATGAGTTGTTTTGTTTTAATTAATATTTCTTAATGATAAGAGGAGGGGAAGAGAAAAGGGCGAGGATACAAAATAAAGAAGGAAGAGGATATATGGAGAGAATGATTCGGTTGATCAAGAAGAGCTTCCTTGTTCCTGCTAGGCATGTGATTTTAAGCATGTCTTCACGAACTCGACGCAAGAGAATTGGTAGAGGTATGTTGATTTTCCGTATAAATTAAGACCTGAAATTGAAAATCATGTATTTTATTGGGTCGAAACATTCCAAATGATACGGTATTTATTTGCGAATGAGTAAGTTTATGGTATCTGCTCCAATTTATAAGATGATATGATCTGAAGATCACTGGAGTTTATGGTATTTTAGTGTAAGTGTGTTATGGTGAATGAGCAGGGAGAAGGAGAGGGCTGGTGAAGCTACACAAGGAGATAAAGAAGTACAGCGGCTACAGTGACATTCAAGTTATGTGGGAGCTAATTCATTCATCCGAATCAAATGAGAAAATAGAATGAAGAAGTTTATATTACAATCTAAAACATGGGCTCATACACAAATGAGCCCATACACAAATGAGCCCGTCTAGCTCAGTAGGTAGAGCGCAAGGCTCTTAACCTTGTGGTCGCGGGTTTGCGCCCCACGGTGGGCGTTTTTACTGTTTGTTCTGGCATAAATTTTTTTGGGTTACTAGTTTTTTCCTTTTCTGAAATCGCCTCTAAAAAGTGTTCCTGCAAATAATATTTTTATTATACATTTTAATGCTCTAAATATTCATTATTGCATGTTCGTCCATGTAAAGTCATGTTTTTGAGAAATAGAAGAATATAATGTTGTACCTTTCCTCTGTATTTCTTGACAGGTCGATCATGTAAACGTCTGTATTACCGTATATGGGCCCCTACAATTTAACCTTGTTGTATGGGTTCTACCCAGTTTATGCAACATAGTGGTTTTTGTTTTTTATATTTTAGTCAAAGTCCGTCTCTAGTAATTGATTCGAAGAATCTAATGGTGTTCCATACACAATATCTTTGTACATATTAATCTTCTAAATATCCATTATTGCATATTCGTCCATCCAAGACTGTATTTTAATAATATATAAGAAACCGATGCTGGATTTTTCTTCCTCCTTTTTCTGAAGAAAAACAATGTTAAAATATAACTGATCTTGATGATGCTCGATATCGGTGATCTCCTAGATCATGTGTAATACCCAGCACCTTTTTGTACGACTATACCCGTATTTTCTTTTTACCTATAAAAATTTATTTTATAAATATTTATTTATTTTCAAAATCCTATTAAACCCAGATCTTATCTTTCATTCCCTCCGGCATAAGCTGTTTTCCTTTTATTGAAATTAAACACCAAAACAAATAGTATGTATATTTTCCCGTCTAAAGTCAGCCCTGAACCCAAACCCTAGCTCTAATTATTTATCCTAACCAAAACCCAAGCACATTCTTGTAAATTCCTTTTCTTTTCTTGCGGCCCGTTCTTCCTCAGCCCATCCTTCTAATTATTATTTGAATTAAATTTTATTTGCACCAGCCCAACTCTAAAATTCATTAACCCTATATTTTATCCCCATTATTTCTATTATTTTTCCCTTCAGCCCGAGCCCACACTTTCTCCCCAAAACTTAATCATTCAAATTTTTGTGCTAGCCCGGCCCTCTTCTTCTATTTTCTTAAACCTTAATTGGCTCAAACCGCGGCCCGGCCCACTCATTTTATTCCCATTTATTTTCCAAGAACCCCGGCCCGGCCCTCTGTCCCGTATTCCCTTTAATTCCTTTATTTTATTTTGCCAGCAGCCGACCCGACCCACTAACCCTTTCTTCTCCCCTTGGACCACTCGCTTGGACCACTCGCGTAAGCCCGACCCACTAACCCTTTCTTCTCCCCTTGGACCACTCGCGTAAGCCCGACCCGACCCACTAACCCTTTCTTCTCCCCCAACGGCTCACTTCTTTTCCCGCGCACGTTTCCTCGCGACCACGTCGCCGCGTTCCTCGCCTCCACCAACGCCCGCGCTCGCGCACGTTACTCCCCACGACGCGCGACCCCGTCTCCATATCCCTCACTCTCCCGTCTCCCTCTCTTTCCTTTCTCCTCTCCCGACGACTCTCCTCTCTCTAACCCACATCCCGACCTCACGAGCACATCGCCGCCGTCACCTCCGACCACCTCCTCCCATCGTCAACGCCCTCGTCTCCTCACCACCTTCCCTCTCCCTTCTCTGCCACCATCACCCAGCACCCAAACCCACAGCCGAGCTCGATCCCCTGCACCCGAGCTCGACATCCCCTGCGCCGACGACCGGTGGGCTCCTCGTCTCGTCGACGCCACCATCAACGTCGTCGCTCTCACCTCCTCGTCGTCATCCGAGCACCCCACTTCCTCTCTCTCACTTCCCTGCATCCCTCGCCGGCAGGCACCTCTAAGTCTCGTCGACTTTTCCCCCGCGGCATCATCATCATCATCAACATCATCATCATCATCAACATCGTCGTCGTCATCACCTCTCTGTTTCTTCCTCTCACTCTCTAGCTCTGGCTCTCTCTCTCTCTGTGTGTGCGCTTTCCCTCTCTCTCTCCTTCCTCTGTTTTCCTCTATCCATACTCTCTCTCTCTCATCTCTCTCTCTCTCAGTTCTCATTCTCTCCCTCTCTTTCACCCTCTATCTCTCTGTCCCTCACCCTCTGTATCTCCTTCTCTCTCAGCTCTCAGTCAGTCTCTCTCTCTCTCTCTCTCTCTGTGCCTCTCCTTCTCACTTTCTCTCTCTCTATATACTCATCCCGAACGCCTCACTGGAACCCCGCCAGCAATCACCCTCGTTCCCATGAGCCGATTCGTGATCACCGCAAAATATTCAAGCTTTGGCATTTCATCGAGCACTTTTCATACACCATCGATCCTTGCGGTCTCGGTCGTCGCCGCTGCTGCCATACAACCCCAAGACGTTCTCAGGCAAGTTCTCTACTTGCTTCATGCTATTCTATCTATATTACAAATTAACATCATATATAAATTATGCTTTGCCTTTCCGTTAAATTATTTGATACAACTGTTCGATACTTGTTCTCTTAGGAAATCTTTATCAAATTTGACGGAACGGGATAAATTACATTGGCCCTTGTATAGATGGTTAACGTGTGCAAATTTCATTAGAAAATACGACTGTTAAAGATTAAAACGACTACCCCCAAGTTTAATCGAAAAACTGGAATTTTATTGCACCTGAAAACCGTTAAATTCACCATAAATCATATACATACTAGAATAGTGCGTTCGAGGGCCCAAATCGAAGCCGACTCGACGAACTTTAACCCTATACTAGTTTCCTGACATTTCTGTATTTAAACCGTGATGATAATTGGATCGGAGTGCGACTCTGGACTGCAGTCCAGAGCGACTCCAGTTGTTGCTTGCTGTTCCGTATTGGGTACCACAGGATTTCCTTAACTCGTAGGTTGCGGAACTCCGCTGTTCACTATAGTTAAATTTGTTAGATAGACAACACAATTGATTTCATTCTGTTTCGTTACCGTTTGATATTTTATCTGTAATTTAAAAGATCGGGATGCATAACAGTCCCAGCAGAATCAGAACTGACATACTAGTGTTAAATAGTGTATAACTCCTGACGTGCAGACGCGATCGAAGATCCGTATATTGCGTTGAAAACCTTACTGAAAATACTAGAATTCATCCAACTGTAGAGTCGCTAAATTCTGATCCCAACTGGGATTAAAATGCGTTGCGAAACGGACATCTGATTCTCAAACAGGATTTCCAGCCGCGAACACTTAAAATGAAATGGTTATAATTATTGATCCTGGAACCCGATTGGCTTGAAACTAAATTCGATGGATGGACAACTGAACATACTAATTATCACTTGTTTATCGTTTCACTAAACTATACACGTACGTTTCATGATAAATCGTGCAAGTGATAGAATACTACTTTATGACACCTTAATCATGCTTCATATACTGTTTACGCATCATATCATACACATATCATTGTAGTGATAACCTAGTGATATCATGCATTTACCCAGTGTTAGATTCTAGCGATGATTGTGGCAAGTACGTCAGTGTTCGTGTATCCGTGATTAAGTGAAAGTGATACGTACTTGTACACAATCGGTGACCCTATTATTCTATTGCATTGTCGACATCTGTGGGATGCGTGTACGTGTGACTATAAGTGGTATGGGACACTTATGGAAGCGCTTGCACGGGTGTCACAGATAAGGCATCCGACACTGCCATTTATCTTAGGTATTAGTCGGGACGTGCTTGATGGAGGTCCTGTCTCCAGTTCTCGCGCAGACTTGTCACGGATCGATTAGTATTTAGGGTTATGGTTAGCGTTTGATGTAGACCATGGGGTGTGGGGTAGTTTAAGTGTGAGTTCAACAGAATCTCGGGAGTCCCATGCCGGCTTATATATTTAGGGAGTTATATGGAGATTTACAGGGTATGTGATATATACACCGTGATATTCTTGTTACATGTTGGGCCCGTGGTCCCTTGCCCTTGGGTTCTACCCTTGGGTGGAGGACACTCGCGAGTGGTTGACTCTCACACTTGGACTGACGATAGGCTTAGTGACCCGTGCAGTGAGACTTAGAGACTGATAGGGATACTGACATTTATATTCCTTATATACTGTGTTGACATACGTGACATATCGTTCTACTGCCTTACTGTTCCGCTGCATTGATTACTGCACATTCACATTCATGATGTCTTTGATTTACTGCTTCACATATCTATTATCACTGTTAGAACTGTCACTTGATTTTATATATGTTATATTGCTATTGTGTCGCTCTGACGACCTGAGTATGCATGCTCAGTGTGAGGAGAAGATTTAGCCTGGATCAGAACTAAACGTGCATCACAGACTTCTTGACTTGCTATTCCGAGTTACATTCGTTTGTTCCACTTCAGGTCAGTTTATATTATTGTATCTTTCAGTTACTGCATTTCTCATTACCTGCGCATCATTTACTGTTTACCATGATAAACTAGAAGCCGAAGTGTGACTACGGCAGGACATTTCCGTGACCGTAGGAGCATGGCTGGCCTTGTCTACCCCTCGCATTCCGTATTTTGGGAAGCGGGGCGTGACATCATGACACGTGATAGGTGACGTGTCCCAAAGTTCACAAGAAAAGACCTACAGTGGCCGACCAGACCACTCCTATGCCCGTCCTACAAGCAAACGCTGGCTCACCTCCGAGCCCCCTGCACAATTGGCCTCCTCGGTTTCCCAACTCGTCTCCGGGCTACCGCAGAACCAAGATATCTCGGCTCTCCCGCTCGTCCGCGAGCTCTCCCGTCGAGGTCATCTTCCTCGGTCTCATCGACCGACCAACAGCACCGCTCACAGACGCAACCGCCATCCCGCGAATCTCGCCATGCGCGAGATATCCGCCGGCCACATCCCACGTTCCATGCCATCACGATCCCTCATTAACGAGCCTGTCTCGCTATTAATGCGGGATCCCGCCCATCACACGGGCGTGACGTCGGGAGCGTAACGGCCGGCGTAATTCTCGTGCATGCCTACCTACTGCCACCGCTATATAAACCCCTCCTTCAGACGGTTCAAGTAAGCCATTTTTACTCCACTAAGCAGTTAGTTTACTCGGATTTCCTCTCTAACTTGACTGTCGGAGGGTCCTTGGTGGTACAACCACTCCGGGGCTTCCTTGCAGGTAGCTCGGCCCAAACAACCTCAAACCCATTGAGATCTACACGCTTCAGGAGCCACCCTTCAGATCCAATCTCAGCCGTCTATTGCCGCCATCAGCTGATCAACGGAAGGTAATATCTTGACGTGATCCGAAGAACGTCAGCTGGCGCCGTCTATGGGAAACTCTTGATTCCACAAAAACAAAAGTTCATCTTCCGATTTCAACCCAATGGCGAGCGGTCACCACGACAATCCAAGCACTAACCGCCGCCTCCCCCACAACGGAGGCACGGACGAATCTCCTCCTCCGAACACCATCGTCGCGCTCGCCACTCGAATAGATCGACTCGCGTCCATCGTGGACGCGCTCGTCCGTGTCCAGACGGCGGGGCAAGCTCCCCAGGTCGCCGCTCCCCCGCCTCGGGACCGGGACCCATGCAGAGGGAGAGAAGACTCCACTGGCGTCGGCACTGCCGACCACCGCCTCGCTGCCTCCTACGGCCGCAGATCCCCCGGGCTGATACATTCTACGACCCGTTGGGCGCTCCACAGTTCAACACCGAGGTCCGTCGCCGGAGAGCCTCGCCCCGAGATCCTTCGCGCACCTGTCCCTCCCGAGAAGATGTCGGTCAGCTCGCCTGTTACCAGACATGACCGACACCCCCCCTCGACGAGGTCGCGCACGGCAGCTCAAAGACTACTTCGCCCGGGGTTCTAAAGAACCTCATTGAAAGGAACCGGAGCCGCGGCCAAGCACAGATCTCTATCAGAAGAGGCCAAAGGTCAGAATGTGCCGAATCGTCGGGACACCACAGCCGACTCGACGCCCTCGAGAAGAAGATCGAAGGTATGCATCTGGAAGGTCACCGTTCGAGCGACGGGGCTAAGTACGCCGCCGATTCGCTCACAAAACCCTTAACCGAGGAGTTGCTCGCCGTCCGTGTCTCCTCCCGGAACAAGCCCCCGAAGGTCTCTCTCTTCGACGGTAATCCGACCCGAAGGACCATTTGGATGGATTCACCGCAGGGATGAGCTTCCAAGACAACTCCGATGCCGCCCAATGCCGAGCTTTCCCGGCCACTCTCATCCGCTCCGGACGAGACTGGTTCCGAGGACTCGTGCCGCACTCGATCTCAAGTTTCGACGAGCTGGCCACCCAATTCCTTGGCCACTTCGTCGGGAACAGGAGGCAGAAACGAACCGTCGACCATCTCTTCACAATCAAGAGCGGGGACAAAGAGACGTTCAAAGCATACGTCACCCGCTTCTACAACTCCCTTCTCGAGGTCCCAGAGCACCGGGACGAGACGGCCATTACAGCACTTTGGTCTGGTCTTAGGCACAAGGAGTGGTTACGCTCCTTTGCATTTGCGCAACCTAAGACCATGACCGAGGTAAAAACTTGGACCGAGAGAGAGATCCAACTGGACGCCGAGGTGAACGCATACCTGCCCCGAGCCAACCAAGCCGACCAAAAGAAGAGGGGCAGGGAAGAGAAGAAGAAAGCCGAGTAGCAACCCTACTCAGCCATGTCACGCCCCGCTTCCCAGTGTACGGGCAGAGGGACGCGACGAGGCCGATACGTATTTACTATGAAGTAAATACGCTAAGCGCATCTAAGCAATATAAATAAAATGCAAAAGAGACAAATGATATAAGTGAACAACAGCTTTATTTATTAACATTCTTTTTACAATACATGGAAAAGTAAATACAACTGAATGAAAGCAATGCCTAAACAGTGGCATAACAGAAATGAAAAAGTACTGAAATAAAAATGTGTACAATAAAGCTAGAGCTCTGGGTCGTAGGCAAGCTGGTCCAAGTCTTCACTAGTATGCTCGATCTCCTGAGTGTCTAGATCACCTGACAATATTCCAAAGAAGAAAGAGAAGGAATGTCGTCAGCGAACAATCGCTCGGTAAGTCCCAAAAATAAGGGAGAAATAGAATAGACAGAAAGAGAAAGTAGCTTTTAAAGTTGTATTATATGGTTAACGCTATTGTTTGTAGCTTGGTACAGAAGGATGCCAGTGTATACGAGAGGAGTCTCTATATGCCAGAGACTAGAGCAAACAGAAGTACAAGGAACCGTTAGGCCACGGTACAACAGCAACGGAATATAGGTTAGGTGTCTTAATCTTACAGTCTCGTGCCACTTCTAACACCTTCCGTACCAATCTATCTCTTAAACCCCGCGAAGTCTTGATTGTATTGTTGTATTGTTTGAATTATATTGCAACTTGTATTGTCTTGTAATATAGATTGTATAATTGGATGACTTGCCGAAACCATGATATCAGTAAATGGATGTAACTGGAGAATCATATAAATGGAAGTATATTCATGGTTCGGTTCAGTCAATATAGATTGAATAGATTGATTATATGGAGTCATGGATTCATATTGAATTGTAGTTTCTAGATTGTACTTGAATCATATTCAAGTCAGATTATTAATATGGGACTCAGTCTGAGTTAGAACAATTAGAAAGGAAAATTTAAGTCCTGAATTAGATTTTGATATTATCAGCAACCGCTGCACATGGGCGGCAGGATTTGTGTCTTTTTCAAAGACGATTACCGTGTTGATAACACCGTTTGTTAAGTTGTCTACCTTAATATAGGGAAGCACCCACTTCTCCGGCTCCCTGAGGCTCAAGAAATTGGTCCCGCTTAAACCTATGTTTACTAAGGTCCTTATTGTAATTTATAAAACTTGAGGGGGTTATATGTAAAAATATTTTGTATAATTTTCAAAATACACCTCAAGTATTTTATTATCGTGTTTAGAGTTTTCATAAATGTAGATTTTATATATGTGACATTTCTAGTGAATAAACCTATTTTTCATAATACATGGTATTTAATTGTAATATTGAACTTGTATGGATTTCATAGTATTTTAATGTAAAGTGAGTCCTGTGATTTTAGAAAAGTTGGAATATTTATAATATATCAAAAATAGATATTTTGATCATGCATATATATATATATATATATATATATATATATATATTTATAAAAATAATTTTAATTTATTATTTTCTAGAAATCTCATTTTCTTAAGATATTTGTATTTTAAATCTCTCGAGACCGAATGCACCTTGCGGAGGTCTGCATCTCGCACTACTAAGCCCGAGGATGTGCGAAAATCCGCACCTTCCCGAACGGGTTCCCCAAAATGGGTTGTAGCGGCGCTTTGCAAAGATTTGTATTAAATACGTATCTTATAGAAAACGGTTTTAATAGTTAAGGGTATTAATATGTAAAGATTCGTTTTCCTGTATTCTATGTTCCCGAAAAGTATTGTGCTATATTTCATATGAGTGTGTGAGGAAGTAGGTCATTACCTCGTGATCTACTTAAAGATATAGCAATATTGCTATATTTTAATGTCGAATTTAAACTACATGGTATTTTAGTGAAAAAGTACGACAACAATTGAAATAGAAATATTTTTGATATGGAACTTGTTCAATATGACTTGTTAATATTTAATAGTCAACATGTAAGAGTTTAGTATGATTGCATTTAAGAGAAGGTTGAATTTTTAGGAAGAACCGAATCGGAAATCGGATTAACTCTGATTCCGTCGGATTTTATTAAAAGAAGTTTTAAGACTAGAGAATAGAAGAGGGAGGTGAGACTTACGAGTTTAGAGATTAGAAAAGAGGGAGAGAGAACGGTAGGAGGCGTCGGTGCGTCGGTGCGTCGTTTCGTCGCCGGGAGCTCCTAGGGTCGTCGTCGGAATTTCCCGGGAGCTTTCACCTTTTGATAACTTCAAATGCACACTAAATTTCTAGGGATTTTCTTGAGAGTTTTTTATCAGAATTTTGGAGTGAGGGGTGTGTGTATTTAGGGGTTGTATTTATAAGCTAAGACTAGGGTTTAAGGTAGGTGAAAGGTTGAATTGAAAAAATGTATTAAAATAGAGTAATTAGGGTTTTAAAGAGTCTCATGTACTGGTCTGTACATTTAAATTATACAGGAGTACAGGGGAGTCCAAGAGGCCCAACTTTTATGTTGGGGATTAGGCGGTCCGGCCGAGTCCGGCCGGCGGCGGCGGCCCGAGTCGGCCGAGTCGCCGGCCGGTTCGGCCTAGTCCGGCGGCCGTTGGCTTCTTCGACGCTCCATTTACTCCCTGGGACAGTTTGTTTATTTAGTGTAGTTGGGTTTTACGGGTTTAGCACATGTAGACTCTTGGAATTCTAAAATATTAAAAATAAAACAATATTAAAAATAATGTGAGGTATGGGATTTGAATTCTGGTGGGTTGGTTTAGCAGTGCAAGGTATTATCAATGAGCTACAAGCTCCTTCTTGCTATTAAAAAGCAAAACAAATTTATAAGTTGTGCTCAAGCAAAAATACCTCTTTCTGTATTTTTTGAAAAATTTGTACAGAAAGTTGTACAGGAAATTTAGGATTGTTATATTCTACCCTCCTTATAAAATTTTCGTCATCGAATTTGTAAAAGGAAAGTGTAACAGATTCAGGAAAAGTTGGTGACTGGAGTACTGATAGTGTGTGAAGAATAACAAAGAGGTGCAAGGGTTTGAGAATGTGAAAGTGAATTACTAGTGTCATCTTGGTCGACTGTCTCGGCTTCTACGGCTCCTAAGGTGGAGGCTTGGCGTCTCGGCACATTTTTTCTATGTATGCTGGTACATCGATGCCTGACTGGTAGAGGTGGTCAAGGTGGAGGTGGTGCTGGGAGTGCAAGACGAGGTGCAGGAGTCTGGATAGCTGGCCGCTGCGGGTAGTTGGCGGGTGTGTGGGCTGAGTTGCGTCTATAGGGACAGTTTCCAATTCTATGATCGGATGTGCCACAAACTAGGAACAGGCCTTTTGCGTGCCTACAGTCCTTCCACAAGTGTCCCTTTCTCCTGCAGCAGTAGCAGAAGTCTAGACTCGACTGGTTAATTGCTTCTTTCTGTCTATTGGGTTCAGAAGGTTGTATAGGGTAGGCTCATCTTTCCATCTGGGTGGCAGAGCGCTTTATACCGGCTGCTTCTGCTTCTGATCGGTTCACTAATATAGCAGTCTGCTGCTGCAGTCCAACCAGGAGGCTTCGGATTTCTTCAAGCAGAACCATCTGCTCGTTGAGCGGAGCAGGGACGGCAGGTGTGAGTGGTAGTGGTGGAGTGTTGTTGAAGTTGGTGCTGGTGTTGTTTGGGGAATCCATAACCTTGAAAGAAAATTTTTGGTTAGGACAGATTCAAAGTACATGATTCAAAGAATATGAAATGATAAGATTCAAGAAATATGGATTGTAAAGAATGTTTTAGTTGCCGGTTCTTGTGTTATATTGCTTAGGTTGTTCACGCAGAACAGAACTGCGTGGTAGTGTTCCATACAACTCTGACCTGCATGGGCCACCAACAAAACCTGTCACGCCCCGCTCCTAGTGTACGGGCAGACGGACGCGACGAGGGCGCTATGTATTTTCTCTGAAATAAATACGCTAAGCGTATCTAAGCAATATAAATGAAATGCACAAGAGACAAAGGATATAAGTGAACAACAACTTTATTTATTAACATTCTTTTTACAATATATGGAAAAGTAAATACAACTGAATGAAAGCAATGCCTAAACATTGGCATAACAGAAATGAAAAGTACTGAAATAAAAATGTATACAATGAAGCTAGAGCTCTGGGTCGTAGGCAAGCTGGTCCAAGTCTTCACTAGTAGGTTCGATCTCCTGAGTGTTCAGATCACCTGACAACATTCCAAAGAAGAAAAAGAAGGAATGTCGTCAGCGAACAATCGCTCGGTAAGTCCTAAAGATAAGGGAGAAATAGAATAGACAGAAAGAGAAAATAGCTTTTAAAGTTGTATTATATGGTTAACGCTATTGTTTGTAGTTTGGTACAGAAGGAAGCCAGTGCATATGAGAGGAGTCTCTATATGCCAGAGATTAGAGCAAACAGAAGTACAAGGAACCGTTATGCCACGGTACAACAACAGAAGAATATAGGTTAGGTGTCTTAATCTTGCAGTCTCGTGCCACTTCTAACACCTTCCGTACCAATCTACCCCTTAAACCCCGCGAAATCTTGATTGTATTATTGTATTGTTTGAATTGTATTGCAACTTGTATTGTCTTGTAATATAGATTGTATAATTGGATGACTTGCCGAAACCATGATATCAGTAAATGGATGTAACTGGAGAATCATGGATGTAACCGGAGAATCATATAAATGGAAGTATATCTGTAACAGCCCTATTTGAATGCAATAATTCAAGAGTTTATCAAGATTCTTTTCCCATAATTTTTGAATTTTTAGTTGGCCGCTAAAATATTTTAATTTAGATTTTTTTCTCTGTAAACAATTTTGATATGGAAAATATTCAGATTTTATATTATATAAATAATTTCTTAGTGACAACAAAATAACATTTTGCGTATCTGTTACTGTTAAAATGAGAACAAGAAAATCTGCAACGAATCTTTAAAATACGACCAATTAAAGATATGCATCTTTATACATATATTTATACACAAAACAAAATCTCTCTCCATCTCTCAAACCCGCATCTCCCCCCCCCCCGCTCATCAAGTCCCTCACACACGAAAACCCTAACCCTAGTCGTCGCCACCATCGCCGCCGCAGACCCCAACCCCTCCTCTCCTCCATCAACGCCACAACCCTCTCCTCCCTCCTTCGCCTTCGCCCTCGCTCTCGTCCTCCTCTCGTCGACGCCGCCTCCATCCCTCGCGCGGCCACAACCCCGATCTCCTCATCTCGTCCCATCACCGTAGCCTTCGTCCCTTCGCACGCCCATCTCCGACTCCACCACAACCTCCAGCGACCTGCACAGAGCCCTCGACGTCGCCGCAGCCCTCGTCTTCGCCTCGTCGCTGCTCCCATCACCCAGATCTCTACAGCTCCCTGCAGCAACATCATCCCTGTCCATCCATCGTCAGATCTGAACCCTAGCAATAGCAACTGCCACGATTTCCCCTGTAAGCACTCCTTGATCCTTGTTTCTTTTCTGAAAAAAAGGAAATAAATAAATAAATAAATAAAATGGTAGGAAATCAGTGAACAATTTGAAAGGGGAAAATTAGTATCAAAACCTTAAATTGAGATAATTTTGTTTTGGTTGTGTGACAATTTTTATGTAGATATTTATAATTTAATCGATGAAAATTTATCTAGGTGGATCGTATAACTCAGATCCCAAGTCGCACCTTAGCTGAGTTCGAGCCCGCATTTCGTACATCTTTTCCGTGATCGTTAACCTCAGGCAAGTACTCTTGCCTTTTCTTTATGTGATGCTATGACATGATTACTATGCACAAGAATCCCTTTTTCATGCTTTATACACATTCGAGGCTCTTGTTGATTTACTTGTATAGAACACCTTGATCTGACATGCCAATTCATGAACATTATTATTTATTTTTTTAAGTGAAATCATTACTTAGAATGCTGGACTACATGTCATGACACAATCTATACTGTTTACAAGTTTTATTTCCATACAATTACCATACCTCAAGTTCCTGTCTTTTCAGCATTCTTAATTAGTGATTTTAATCTTTACCATAGCAACTATACATACGTGGGTGTTGGGGTAGTTTGAGTGTGCGTTGTACAACAGGATCTCAGGAGTCCCATGCCGGCAGCTCGTACCGGGCTATACCGGTCACATGTTTACAGCTCGTACCGGGCTATAGCGGTCTCATGATTACAGCTCGTACCGGGCTATAGCGGTCTCATGATTATAGCTCGTACCGGGCTATAGTGGTCTCTTGTTCATTCCACAGTTGGGCCCGTGTTTCCTAGCCCCTGGGGCACTACTCTTGGGTTAGGAATACTCCTGCAGAGGTTGACGCACACACTCAAGCTTACGATAGGATATTTTACCTTTTAGTGACCAGTTAGGTTATGATCTGATCCCTTACATACATGTTTCATAGTGTTAGTGCATTTAATTATTTATATACATGTTGTTCTTGTCCACCGGGCTTCACTTATATATATTCTTGTTATTATGCTACACACTCTTTATACGTTGAGTACTTGCTGGGATGTTCTGACATCCCTGAGATTTGCCATCTCAGGTTTAGAGATAGATCTGCAGGCTGAGCAGGATCAGAGCGGCTACCAGGACTTTGCTGAAAATTAGCAATTGTAGGTTTATTTTCCTTTACTTTTAGCTTTTAGCATGTGCGCCCTTATGGGACATTAGGACTTTTGTATCTTTTCGGATCTTATTTTATTCCGAATCTTTTGTTTTGGATCTTTAATTGCATCAATTATCTAGTGGACCCATTTTTAGGATTTCTTGTGCTTTCATTGCAGCATGATTAGCTTCAGTCAATATAGATTGAATAGATTGATTATATGGATTCATGGATTCATATTGAATTGTAGTTTGTAGATTGTACTTGAATCATATTCAAGTCAGATTATTAATATGAGACTCAGTCTGAGTCAGAACAATTAGAAAGGAAAATTTAAGTCCTGAATTAGGTTTTGATGTTATCGGTAACCGCTGCACATGGGCGGCAGGATTTATGTCTTTTTCAAAGACGATTACCGTGTTGATAACACTGTTTGTTAAGTTGTCTACCTTAAAATAGGCAAGCACCCACTTCTCCGGTTCCCCGAGGCTCAAGAGATTGGTCTCGCTTAAACCTATGTTTACTAGGGTCCTTATTGTAATTTATAAAACTTGAGGGGGTTATATGTAAAAATACTTTTGTATAATTTTCAAAATACATCTCAAGTATTTTATTTTCGTCTTTAGAGTTTTCATAAATGTAGATATTATATATGTGATATTTCTAGTGAATAAACCTATTTTTCATAATACATGGTATTTAATTGTAATATTGAACTTGTATGGATTTCATGGTATTTTAATGTAAAGTGAGTCTTGTGATTTTAGAAAAGTTGGAATATTTATAATATATCAAAAATAGATATTTTGATCATGCATATATATATATATATATATATATATATATATATATATATATATATATATATATATATATAAATAATTTTAATTTATTATTTTCTAGAAATATCATTTTCTTAAGATATTTGTATTTTAAATCTCTCAAGACCGAATGCTCCTTGCGGAGGTCTGCATCTCGCACTACTAAGCCCGAGGATGTGCAATAATCCGTACCATCCTGAACGGGTTCCCCAAAATGGGTTGTAGCGGCGCTTTGCAAAGATTTGTATTAAATACGTATCTTGTAGAAAACGGTTTTAACAGTTAAGGGTATTAATATGTAAAGATTCGTTTTCCCGTATTCTATATTTCCGAAAGGTATTGTGCTATGTTGAATATGAGTGTGTGAGGATGTAGGTCATTACCTCGTGTTCTACTTAAAGGTATAGCAAGATTGCGATGTTTTAATGTCGAATTTAAACTACATGGTATTTTAGTGAAAAAGTAAGATAGCAATTGAAATAGAAATCTTTTTGATATGGAACTTGTTCAATATGACTTGTTAATATTTAATAGTCAACATGTAAGAGTTTGGTATGATTGCATTTAAGAGAAGGTTGAATTTTTAGGAAGAACCGAATCGGAAATCAGATTAACTCCGATTCCGTCGGGTTTTATTAAAAGAAGTTTTAAGACTAGAGAATAGAAGAGGGCGATGGGACTTACGGGTTTAGAGATTAGAAGAGAGGAAGAGGGAACGGTAGGAGGTGCCGGTGCGTCGTTTCGTCGCCGGGAGCTCCTAGGGTCGTCGTCGAAATTTCGCCGGAGCTTTCGCCTTTTGCTAACTTCAAATGCACACTAAACTTCTAGGGATTTTCTTGAGAGTTTTTTATCAGAATTTTGGAGTGAGGGTGTGTGTGTTTAGGGGTTGTATTTATAAGGTAAGGCTAGGGTAGGTGAAAGGTTGAATTGAAAAAATGTATTAAAATAGAGTAATTAGGGTTTTAAAGGGTCTCAGGTACTGGTCTGTACATTTAAAGTGTACAGGAGTACAGGGGAGTCCAAGAGGCCCAACTTTTATGTTGGGGACTCGGCGGTCCGGCCGGCGGCGGTGGCCCGAGTCGGCCGAGTCGCCGGCCGATTTGGCCGAGTCCGGCGGTCGTTGGGTTCCTCGACGCTCCATTTACCCCTGGGATAGTTTGTTTATTTATTGTAGTGGGGTTTTATTGGTTTAGCATGTGTAGACTCTTGGAATTCTAAAATATTAAAAATAAAACAATATTAAAAATAATGTGGGGTATGGGATTTGAACTCTGGTGGGTTGGTTCGGTAGTACAAGGTATTACCAATGAGCTACAAGCTCCTTCTTGCTATTAAAAAGCAAAACAAATTTATAAGTTGCGCTCAGCCAAAAATACCCCTTTCTGTATTTTTTGAAAAATTTGTACAGAGTTGTACAGGAAATTTAGGGTTGTTACATTCTACCCTCCTTATAAAAATTTCGTCATCGAAATTTGTAAAAGGAAAGTGTAACAGATTCAAGGAAAGTCAATGACTGGAGAACTGATAGTGTGTGAAGAATAACAAAGTGGTGCAATGGTTTGAGAATGTGAAAGTGAATTACTAGTGTTATCTTGGTCGACTGTCTCGGCTTCTACGGCTCCTAAGGTGGAGGCTTGGCGTCTCGGCACATTTTTTCTGTGTATGCCGGTACATCGATGCCTGACTGGGTAGAGGTGGTCCAGGTGGAGGTGGTGCTGGGAGTGCAAGACGAGGTGCAGTTGTCTGGATAGCTGGCCGCTGCGGGTAGTTGGCGGGTGTGTGGGCTAAATTGCGTCTATAGGGACAGTTTCCAATTCTATGATCGGATGTGCCACAAACTAGGAACAGGCCTTTTGAGCGCCTACAGTCCTTCCACAAGTGTCCCTTTCTCTTGCAGCAGTAGCAGAAGTCTGGACTCGACTGGTTAATTGCTTCTTTCTGTCTATTGGGTTCAGAAGGTTGTATAGGGTAGGCTCCTCTTTCCATCTGGGTGGCAGAGCGCTTTATACCGGATGCTTCTGCTTTTGATCGGTTCACTAATATAGCAGTCTGCTGCTGCAGTCCAACCAGGAGGCTTCGGATTTCTTCAAGCTGAACCGTCTGCTCGTTGAGCGGAGCAGGGACGGCAGGTGTGAGTGGTAGTGGTGGAGTGTTGTTGAAGTTGGTGCTGGTGTTGTTTGGGGAATCCATAACCTTGAATTAAAATTTTTGGTTATGACAGATTCAAAGTACATGATTCAAAGAATATGAAATGATAAGATTCAAGGAATATAGATTGTAAAGAATGTTTTAGTTGCTGGTTCTTGTGTTATATTGCTTAGGTTGTTCATGCAGAAAAGAACTGCATGGTAGTGTTCCATACAACGATGATCTTCATGGGCCACCAACAAAACCTGTCACGCCCCGCTTCCCACTATATGGGCAAAGGGATGCGACGAGACCGCTACGTATTTACTCTGAAGTCAAGGTATTACCAATGAGCTACTACCCCGCTTCCCAGTGTACGGGCAGACAGACTTTTGGAATTCTAAAATATTAAAAATAAAACAGTATTAAAAATAATGTGGGTATGAGATTTGAACTCTGGTGGGTTAGTTCAGCAGTGCAAGGTATTACCAATGAGCTACAAGCTCTTTCTTGCTATTAAAAAGCAAAACAAATTTATAAGTTGTGCTCAGGCAAAAATACCCCTTTATGTATTTTTTCAAAAATTTGTATAGAAAGTTGTACAGGAAATTTAGGGTTGTCAGCAGCTACCCTGCTCGGCTATCCCTGGCCGGTAGTTCCCTACCCCTCGACGCCAGGGATCGAGGCCCTCACCAAGAGGCAGCCCAGCAGCTACCCTGCTTGGCTATCCCTGGCTGGTAGTTCCCTACCCCGCGACGCCAGGGATCGAGGCCCTCACCAAGAGGCAACCTAGCCTGGTAGTCCCTACCCCGCGACGCCAGGGATCGAGGCCCTCACCAAGAGGCAGCCCGGCAGCTACCCTGCTCGGCTATCCCTGGCTGGTAGTTCCCTACCCCGCGACGCCAGGGATCGAGGCCCTCACCAAGAGGCAGCCCGGCAGCTACCCTGCTCGGCTATCCCTGGCTGGTAGTTCCCTACCCCACGACGCCAGGGATCGAAGCCCTCACCAAGAGGCAGCCCAACAGCTACCCTGCTCGGCTATCCCTGGCTGGTAGTTCCCTACCCCGCGACGCCAGGGATCGAAGCCCTCACCAAGAGTCAGCCCAGCAGCTGCCCTGCTCGGCTATCCCTGGCTGGTAGTTCCCTATCCCGCGACGCCAGGGATCAGAGCCCTCACCAAGAGGCAGCCCAGCAGCTGCCCTGCTCGGCTATCTCTGGCTGGTAGTTCCCTACCCCGCAACGCCAAGGATCGAAGGCCTCACCAAGAGGCAGCCCAGCAGGTACCCTGCTCGGCTATCCCTGGCTGGTAGTTCCCTACCTCGCAACGCCAAGGATCGAAGGCCTCACCAAGAGGCAGCCTAGCAGGTACCCTGCTCGGCTATCCCTGGCTGGTAGTTCCCTAGCCCACAAGACCAGGGATCTAAGCCATCGCCAAGAGGCACCGGGCAGCAATCTTGCTCGGCCCATCCTTAAGAATCAAAAGTCTTCGCAAGAGGCAACCGGGCCCGCCCTTGCTCAGTTATCCCTGGCTGGTAGCTCCTAACCCCACAACGCCAGGGATCAAAGCCCTCGCCAAGAGGCACCGGGCAGCAACCCTGCTCGGCCCGTCCTTAGTAGGCCTCTTACGGCCCCTCCCGCGCTAAGGATCAAAAGCCCTCGCAAGAGGCAACCGGGCCCGCCCTTGCTCGGTTATCCCTGGCTGGTAGCTCCTAACCCCACAACGCCAGGGATCAAAGTCCTCGCCAAGAGGCACCGGGCAGCAACTCTGCTCGGCCATCCTTAAGGATCAAAAGCCCTCGCAAGAGGCAACCGGACCCGCCCTTGCTCGGTTATCCCTGGCTGGTAGCTCCTAACCCCACAACGCCAGGGATCAAAGTCCTCGCCAAGAGGCACCGGGCAGCAACTCTGCTCGGCCATCCTTAAGGATCAAAAGCCCTCGCAAGAGGCAACCGGACCCGCCCTTGCTCGGTTATCCCTGGCTGGTAGCTCCCTACCCCACGATGCCAGGGATCAAAGCCTTCGCCAAGAGGCAGCCGAGCAGCTACCCTACTCGGTCCGTCCTTAGTAGTCCTCTCACGTCCCCTCCCGCGCTAAGGATCAAAAGCCCTCGCAAGAGGTAACCGGACCCGCCCTTGCTCGGTTATCCCTGGCTGGTAGCTCCCTACCCCACGACGCCATAGATCGAAGCCCTCACCAAGAGGCAACCGAGCAGCTACCCTGCTCGGTCATCCATAGCGGGTAACGTCTTGCCCACTGACGCTGAGGATCTGAAGCCCTCCTCACGAGACCGCTGAGTTCCTTCTTGCTCGGCGCCTCCCCAGTGGGCAGCCTCCTGCTCATCAGACGCTGAGGATCTGAAGCCCTCATCGCGAGACCGCCGAGTTTCTTTCTGCTCAGCGCACCTCCAGCGGGCAGCCTCCTGTCCATCAGACGCTGAGGATCTGAAGCCCACATCACGAGGCCGCTGAGTTTCTTCCTGCTCGGCGCATCCCCAGCGGCCAGTCTCCCGCCCATCAGACGCTGAGGATATGAAGCCTACGTCACGAGGCCGCCGAGTTTCTTCCTACTTGGAGCATCCCCAGCGGGCATCCTCCTGCCCATCAACGCGGTGGGTCCAAAGCCCTCCTCGCGAGGCCGCTGAGTAGCTTCCTGCTTGGCGCGTCCGCAGCGGGTAGCTTCCTTCCCTACAAAGACACGGATCCAAGACCCGCCGAATAAACTCATACTCAACGCGCGATCAACGCCTCAACTCCGGCAAAGGGAGGTTACCGACCTTCCCACATTCGTCCTTCGTTCGACTCATACTTGATGCGCGACAACAAGAACGCCGTGTCGTCCCCGAACAATCCAACACGAGGAATTATCAGCGTCAAGCCGCACAGAAAGAACTAAACAGTCCACTCTCGACCCGACCCACAAATGGTCGGGACGAGAGTTGGGGGCTAATGATGATGCTCGATATCGGTGATCTCCCAGATCATGACACGTGGCAAGTGACGTGTCCCAAAGCTCACAAGAAAGGACCTACAGTGTCCGACCAGACCACTCCTATGCCCGTCCTACAAGCAAACGCCGGCTCACCTCCGAGCCCCCGTGCATAATTGACCTCCTCGGCCTCCCAGCTCGTCTCCGAGCTACCGCAGAACCAAGATACCTCGGCTCTCCCGCTCGTTCGCGAGCTCTCCCGCCGAGGTCATCTTCCCCGGTCTCATCGACCGACCAACGACACCACTCACAGGCGCAACCGCCATCCCGCGAATCTCGCCATGCGCGAGATATCCGCCGGCCACATCCCACGTTCCACGCCATCACGATCCCCCATTAACGAGCCTGTCTCGTCATTAATGCGGGATCCCGCCCATCAAGCGGGCGTGACGTCGGGAGCATAACGGCCGGCGTGATTCTTGCGCCTGCCTGCCTGCTGCCACCGCTATATAAACCCCTCCTTCAGACGGTTCAAGTAAGCCATTTTTACTCCACTAAGCCGTTACTCTGCTCGGATTTCCTCTCTAACTTGACCGTCAGAGGGTCCTCGGTGGTACAACCACCCTGGGACTTCCTCTCTAACATGACACGTGATCCTAAGCACTTCAGATCTCATATAAATACATTGAAAAATGTTTTATACTGGGAGTTTGTAAAGAGAAAATAACAAATCTAGGTGAAATTAAGCAAAGAAGATATGAACCCAGGAGAATAAAACGGAACAGTTAGGTACGAACAAAGATTACCATCTGCAGTTAGAATCTTTAGGGAGAACACGAGCAATATTTTGACTAGTTTTACCATCTTCCATATGCTAAAAACTCATTATTTTCTCAACTGAGGTTTTTGTCTCAAGAATTTAGCAATCATGCAAATATGTAAAAGTAAAAATAAAATGGGTTTCTACATGGCACCTCAAATTCTCGTGTGTTAATTTTTTTTTATAAAAGATACTCCTAGCCGTATTATTTTTAGTTTTTTCTTGTTCCCGCGAATTTTTCCTTTAATATGTTCCATCCAGCACTTAGCCCGCCAATAAGTCGACTTACGATTAATTTCTAATCATGTGAAGATTATTGCCTTCATATTCTCTATTTAATTGCCACCAAATGCAGATTTTTTTCCATTCTCAGTATATAAAAACACTAAGGTTAAAAGGAAGAAAAGTAAGATAGAATTTGAAGAGGGATATTAACAAAGATATCTAAATAATATAAGGGTGATAAGGAAGTTCTAATAATTTGAGCTAAAAAACCAAACATACCACTTGTTAGTCAATTGAGACTTTTCGATAAAAATAAAACTTTTGAAACTAAAACATTTTCGCAGGATTTTACTAGAACTAGAACCTTCTCAGAGGATTCAAGAACTAAACTAGAACTGAAAATTGAAACTATTTAGATTATTTTATTTTTGTTCGTGAAGTTTAGATTATACATTTAAGTTCAATAGAAAATATTAATTATTTCTAAATGGTTTGCGAGATAAAAATTAATTTATTGTTTTAATTTTAGAAAATGAGATTGGTGTATACTGATAAAACATAATTAAGCCTACCTTTCTTAGCTTGATAAAATTAGGGTTACATACATTTTTAATAATTTTTATTTTTTCTGCTTAATTTTGGATGTCTTTAAATTACATGAATTTAAAAGAGATCGGAAAGTTTTGTGTTGAATCAATTGGATTTGGTCAATAAAAAAGAGGGACAAAAAATATTTGAAAGCTTACGGAAAGAAAATGAAGGAGGAGGGGGAAAGGGAAAGGGAAAGGGAAAGGGAGGGGAGGCTAGAGTTTGATAGTTCTGATTTTTAATTTTTGTTCCATCCAAATAGGTGGGATAAGTTTTAAGGGTGGAACATTCATTTTGTATGTGAAAAAGATATAGTTAGAACATTTTTTCTTCTAGTTCCAGTTCCATTCATTACTAACATCAAATTTAGAACTTTAAGTTCCAGTCCTGACTAACACTAAGTAATATATTGTCCCAATATTTTTCAGCTCTGATGATGCTCAGTACTGAAAACTCCCCAGATCATGACACGTGGCAGATGACGTGTCCCAAGGCTTATGGGAAAGGAGCAAGAACGGTACATTGAAGGAATACCCCGGGCCTTCGACCCGAGGATGTTCTCGACCTTCGATGACCTCCCAAAACACTCCTGTGCTCGTCTTACAAATAACCATTGGCTCACATCCGAGCCCTCCTACACGCTGGGCCTCTTCAGCCCTCCCAGCTCGCCTCTAAGCTATCAAAGAACCAAGCTTGCTCGGCCTCCCGCTCGCCTCCGAGCCTCCCGACGAGCTCAGCTTCCTCGGTCTCATCGACCTACCCAGAGCACAGATCATAAGCGTCCCGGACATGGCTCCGAGAATCTCGCCATACGCGAAATATCCGCCACCCCACGATCCCGCGCCCACGCCATCACGTTCCCCCGTTAATAGGCGTATCTCGCCATTAATGGAGGATCCCGCCATTCGTGCAGGCGCGGCTCTAAGGGCGTAACGGCCGGCGTAAATCTCGCACCCGCCAGCCCATGGCTACCACTATATAAACCCCCTCTCAGACGACTCAGGTAAGGCAATTCCGATCTAATAGGCCGCTACTCTGCCCAAATACCTCGACTAACTTGATCGTCGGAGCGTCCACGATGGTACAACAACCCCGGGACTTCCTTGTAGGTAGCTCGGCCTCACCCCAAACCAAGCCCACCGAGATCCACACGCTTCAGAAGGCAACCCTCAAATCCAATCTCAACCATTCATCAACACCCGCGACAGATCAACGGAAGACAACATCTGAAGGAGATCCAGACCTCCATCAGTTGGCGCCGTCTGTGGAAAATTCGAAAGTTCCACTCAATGAAAGTTGATCTTTCGATCTCGAATTCACGACGAGTGATCACCATGACGATCCAAGCACTAGCCGCCGCCTTCCTCACAACTTGGGCGTGGACGGATCATCTCCTCCCCCGAATGTCGTTCATGCCCTATTTTCCCGAATCGACAAGCTCGCGTCTATTGTGGATGCCTCGTCCGTGTCCAAACGACGGGACGAGTGCCCCAGGTCGCCGCTCCCCCACCTCGGGATCGAGACCTCCACAGAGGGGGAGAAAACACTGCCCACGCTGGCACGACCGAATAACGCCTCGCTATTTCCGGCGGCCATAGATCCCCCGTGGCGACCAATTCAATGACCCGCTGGGCGTCTCACAGCTCCACGCCGAGGTCTCATGAAAAAGCACCCTGCCCTGAGGCCCATCGCGCTCATGTCCCTCCCGAGGAGGTGTCGGTCAGCTCGCCTGCTCCCAGACATGGCCAGCGCCCTCTCCCTTGACAGGGTCATGCAAATGAGACTCACCACGGTAGCTCGAGGACAACCTCGTCAAGGGACCCGAGGAACCTCATAGAAAGGAATCGGAACCGCGGTCAGGTGCAGGCCACAAGTAGGGGGGTCATCATAGTCACAAATTCGTCGTTCGGGTATAATTCAGCGAGGTCGAAAATTCGGATTCAGAGAACTATTCGGAAAAAATCGGCAGGTATTCGGGAAAGATTCGGTAAGTGTTCGGGAAATGTTCGGGAAGGATTTCGAGTAAGAAATTAATATACGAGACGCTATGTTTTGATTTTGTGAATTATTTACTGTTTTTTGAATTATTCGCTGTTTTTTGACATAATTCGGGAATAATTCGCGAATTATTCGGCCCGCCGATTAATTCAGCGATTAAGTCGGCTGATCAAAAATTCGCGGATTATTCGTGAATTCGGCGAATAATTCGCGAATTATGTGACTATGGGGGTCATCATTCCGATTGTGCCGAATCATCGGGATACCACGACCGACTCGATGCCCTCGAAAAGAGGATCGAGGGTATATATCGGGAGAGTCGCCCTTCAAGCGAGGGGGCTAGATATACCGCCGACTCGCTCACGAAGCCCTTCACAGAAGAGCTGCTCGTTGTCCGCGTCTCCTCCAGGAACAAGCCTCCAAAGGTGTCCCTCTTCGACGGAAAGCCCGACCCGAAAGACCACTTGGACGCGTTCATGGCGGGGATGAGCCTCCAGGACAACTCTGACGTCGTCCAATGTCGAGCGTTCCCTACCATTCTCATCCGCACTGGACGAGATTGGTTCCGAGGACTCACGCCTCGCTCCATCTCTACCTTCGATAAGCTGGCCGTCCAATTCCTCGGCCATTTCGTCGGGAACAGACGGCAGAAGCGGACCATCGACCACCTCTTCACTATAAAGAGCAGGGACAAGGAATCTTTCAAAGGATACGTCACCCGCTTCTACAATGCTCTTCTTGAGGTCCCAGAGCACCGAGACGAGACGGTCATCACGACCCTTAGGTCGGGTCTTAAGCACAAAGAGTGGCTCCGCTCTTTTGCATTAGCACAACCTAAGACCATGGCCGAGGTAAAAGCCTGGACCGAGCGAGAGATCCATCTTGAGTCTGAGGTAAACGCGAACCTACCCCGGACCGACCAGACCGATCAAAAGAAGATAGCCAGAGAAGAGAAAAAGAATATTGACCGGCCAAAGCCATACTCCCCGAAGTTCCAGGAGTATACCCCACTCAATATCTCCCAAACAGAGCTGTTGGAGGAGGCGAAGGGCGAGAGATTCTTCAAACTCCCCCCGGTCAACAATAGGGCGGCCAAACGGACACGGGGCCCTTACTGCGCCTTCCACAGGTCGCAAGGACACCCCACCGAGAACTGCAAACAGCTCCGAGACTACATCGAGAAGTTAATTCGCTCGAGGGCACCTGGCGAAATACTTGCGGGAAAAGCGACAAGCAGACCGAGAGCAAGAGCACCGTCCCCCTCCCGGCGAATTGACGATCATCCAAATCATGGTCGTATCAGCGGGGGGTGTGCCTGGGGTCGGCGAAACTCGACGCCTCCTGCCGATCAAAGGGAAAAGCAGCCAGCCCATGAAGAGGACCAAAGCAGCCAAGCCCATCACCTTTACCGACGAGGATCTCCACGGGATATCCTTGCCTCACAACGATCCCCTGGTGATTATAGCACGGGTCCACCACTACGAGGTTCAAAGGATACCGGTCGACTCGGGAAGCTCGGCAGACATCCTTTTCTACGACTGCTTCCTACGTATGGGGCTTAGCCCGTCAGACCTGAGGCCGACCACCCACATCCTGTCAGGGTTTACCAACCACTCCATCCCGGCGGAAGGAGTGGTCACCCTCCTACCTAACATCGGGGAGGCAGGCCGTACACGTAGCGTACCTGTGGAGTTCATCGTCGCCAGAATTCCATCGGCCTACAATATCCTCCTGGGACGCCTGACGCTAAACTCCCTCTGGGCCCAGATATCGACTTACCACCACGCAATCAAGTTTCCACTCGACCAAGACGGAATAGGCCGGGCCTACGGGAACCAGCAAACCGCAAAGATTTGCTTCACAGCGACATCTATACCCGAGGAGCGAAGCGTTGACCTTGAAAGCACGGAGGATTACAGGAGGTCCTTGGATACTAGGGAAGAGCAAAAAGAAATCCGAGGTGCCCCGGTGGAGCCGCTAACAGAGGTTCCCCTCGTCGAAGGGGACAATGAACGAACCGTCCAAATAGGGTCACTCTTAATAGGGGCCCGGCGCGACGACCTGGTCCGCTTCCTCATAGAGAACTCAGACGTGTTCGCTTGGGCGCCCGCCGACATGCCCGGGATCAACCCCAAAGTGATATCACACAAGCTCGGGGTCGACCCGATGGTCCGACCCGTCAGGCAGAAGAAACGAAGTTTCGCCCCGATCAAACAAAAGACAATCGAGGACGAAGTTGACAGGTTGCACGCAGCCAACTTCATTCGAAACGTGGCCTACTCTGAATGGCTGGCGAATGTGGTAATGGTTAAAAAGGCGAACGGGAAGTGGCGCATGTATGTCGACTTCACCGATCTCAACAAGGCCTGCCCAAAAGACAACTATCCCCTCCTTAGGATAGATCAGCTCGTCGACAGCTCGGAAAGCCACAAGTTACTCAGCTTCATGGATGCTTTCTCCGGCTACAACCAGATCCGTATGAATCCGGCAGACGAAGAACTCACCGCATTCACAACGGACCGGGGGTATATTGCTATAAAGTGATGCCTTTCGGCCTCAAAAACGCCGGGACTACATACCAACGCTTGGTCAACAGGATGTTCAAACCACAGATCGGGAGGAACATGGAGGTTTACGTTGACGACATGCTCGTTAAATCAACCTCGTCAGAGGAGCACGCCAAATATCTTGGCGAGACTTTCGACGTCCTCCGCAAATACAAAATGAAGCTGAATCTCGCCAAGTGCGCGTTCGGGGTCACTAGTGAAAAGTTCCTCGGATTCATGGTTACCCGCCGAGGAATCGAGGTTAACCCGGAGAAAATCAGCGTCATCCTCAACATGGTCACGCCAAAGACCAACGTCAAAATCATGTGGTTCACGGGGAGGGTAGCCGTCCTGAGTTGTTTCATGTCAAGATCCGGGGAAAATGCCTCCTATTCTTCAAAGCCCTGAGGAAGATCCCAAGGTTCGAATGGTCGGAGGAGTGTTAGACCGGTTTCAAACAATAGAAAATGCACCTGGCGACTCCTCCACTAATCACCCGGCCGGTTGAAGGAGACGAGCTATCGCTATATCTAGTGGTGTCCGATCAAGCTGCAGGCACGATGCTCGTTCGAGAGGTCGAAGGAGTCCAGAGGCCAGTCTACTATGTAAACCACGTCTTTAAGGACGCGGAAACATGTTGCCCAGCCATAGAGAAGATTGTCCTGGCGTTTATAGTGGCCTCAAGGAAACTACGAAACTACTTCCAGGCACACACCATCCTCGTTCTCACCGAGCGCCCTTTAGGGGCTATTCTCGCCTCCTCCGAGTCTTATAGTCGTTTGGAGAAGTGGAGGTGGGAGTTGTCCCAATTCGACATCAAGTACCGCCCGAGGCAGGTTATCAAGGCACATGTCTTGGCCGATTTTATCGCCGAATGCACTATCCCCAACAAAGAGGCGGTGTCTGTGTCGGCCCCCGGATCTCAACCTTCGATCAAAGAGGGGCCCGATTCCATTCCTGACTGGGTCATTTACGTCAATGAGTCATCAACCGAGGAAGGCTGTGGTGCCGGCCTCATCATTCGGGGTCCGAATGAGACAGAGATGGAGTATTCTTAAAGCTCGGGTTCAAAGCCTCAAACAACGCCGCGGAGTACGAGGCTTTGCTCGCTGGACCGCGGATTGCCTCCGGAGTAGGGCTGAAGACAATCCGAATCCGCAGTGACTTCGCCCTGGTCGTAGGCCAAGTGATCGGCCGTTTCGAGGCGCGGGAACGTCTAATGGCTAAATATTTAGCCGAGGTAAGAAGACTACGGAAGGACTTCGACGAACTTCAAGTGGAGCAGATTCTGTTTAAGAAATAGCATTATTCATGTACCCTACATGTGTTTAAGAAAAAAAGGGGGAAAATGGATCAAACTCCTTATGACAAAAAAAGAATAGGACGAGATCCCTTGCCTTTTAAAAGTCGCTAAGAACTCCCTAATATCCAAAGTCCCTATAGTACAACCAACATATTTTTTACTTTTAATATTCTCATATTACCCTTATCAACTTCTGGCATATAACAACTACAGTTAGCATGTAAACTGCTATATTTAATATGTACAATGCTAAATTAGATAAATACAACAGTTATCTGTAAAGTATAGCAGTTGCGTAAACTACTATATCAAATAAATATAGCAGTTATCTGCCGGTAGTTACTAAGGGTAACATAGAAATGTTAAAAAGTAAAAAGTTATTGGTTGTTGTATAGGGACTTATACCTAAAACTTTTTGGATCTAGATTGTAAAGTTTTTCCTATTGTTTTTCAAGTCTCGGGAGTTGGACCCAATTTTCCCCAAAAAAAATCTATCTACAATAAGAGTCAAATAACCATGGTAAACGTAAAATGTATTGATTGGAAAACTTTTCTAAGAAGCATTTTTTTCTTATTACGCGGTACTTTACCTACACATGTGGTACGCCAGCAAAGCTACAAGGTCTCCCGTTTGATGGAAGGTGAAATATAAGTTGCAATTCTCTAGGTAATGGATATCTTGTTCAGTGTCCACACAAAAACCAATGAGAAACCTGTTAGTCAACATGGGCTCTCCAAGTCCGGCAAAAGATGCATTTTTTCTAACAACTAATCTATGGTATGATTAAGGCTGTTTATGGAAATAACAATGATATATTCTTAGTTATAGCAATTTTATCGTTCTCATGCCAGGATTTTCATGGGCATCCAAGTCTGCCACCTTCTGATCATAAAAAGATAAGAACAAATAATCTGTATACACCAACTTTTAATTATATTCTATATTGATCACAACATTACATTTATTAAATGCTCTCAGTTCCAAAAGTATGACAAATGCATATACCAGTAAAAAATTAAGCATTTTAGCTATATATGCCGCTTCTAATCGTTAAGTATTTAGCTGAAAAGGGAATTCACTCGAACAATTTCGGCTCTTCCAAATATACAAGTATAAAACTTTACAAGGAATATGAAAGGTAAACCATATGCAACATATAATCACAATATCCAAACTTGGAAAGAGGATGCATCAAAATGAACTTTAAAAAATATATTGCTCTAGAAATAAAACAGATATACAAACGGAAACATAAAATATGGCATGTAATGCGAACCGTATTAAAGCAAAGATATAAATAGCTATGAGTTGGTTGGAAGATTGAAGATTATAGTAATTATTGTTGCTATAAACAGATATACCAACTTACTCTTGTTGCTATAAACTTTTTCTTCAGAAAGTTACTGTAGAACTCTCTCATATAGTTTCAAGGAGAAATTGGAGAATATATTAGATACCCTATAATTGATATCGACATCCGCAGATCGATGTATGGGCCTGTCTGTATCCGGTTTCAAAAAATGTGTGCACACATCTGAAAAAAAGGGTAGCGAATAATGTAATGCGAAAAACGGCAAGCCTTTAGAGCTGTTTACTCTAATCACACGACAACTTAAAAGCTCATTTCCATATTGCCACTGGCAATATATAGAACTTTTGCAGCATATAGTACCAATGTAAAAATCGGAGAACATTAGTAAGAACTATGGTATGACTGGATCAAACAAACAGAAAACAAGCACATGAAATAGTGTTGCAGTTCGCCTTCAAGCTGTAAGTGATGTACATTTCCCACCACAGCTTGAATAATTAACTAAGGCAATGTGGCAAAGGAATAAATTTCATGATTATCAAAGCAAAACTCTCGATGTTTCTGTGCGAGCAAATCTAATGCAACAAAAAATCATCACAAAACCTTATTACAGAACCTTTCTTGATATAGTTACTATGCTAAATAGAAAAGTAAGCAGCAAGCTATCATTATGAATAGCACGGAATAAAAGTTATAAATGATTATGTTAGTTTCAATTCGAAGATGTCACAGCTGGATGACAGAAGCAGGGAGGTTTATATGATTTGATATGTATATAATCTCTTCGAGATTTTCAAGCTATGGGAGGTTAATCCTGAATCTTTTCATAAATTTAGAAGTGTAGAAATACTTTATTGAGCGAAAACTTTCAATTCTTATGAAAAATTTGGTCAAAAAATTTGTAAAATTTACAAATTTTACTAGGTAGTTTTTTCATGGAAACGGTTTAACAAGCTATGAATTTAAAGCATTTTAAGAAACGAGGAGGGGGAAAATCATTTTGAAAAGTTCTTTATGATGCATTAAAAAGTAGCACATTAGTAACTAGCATGTATAAAAAGCTACAATATATCTTTCAAAATAAAACTTTTCAGTATAAAAGGAAATAAGCCACGGAGAATTATTTATGAGGCTACAATTTGAAAGCCCTTTTCAAGGCTTTCTACAAGTGCTCCATGATGCATTTGAAAGTAGTAACATTAGGAAAGCACGGATCTAGAAATGTAAAATGTGAAGAAAAAAGTTCAAAATTGGTTTAGGAAAGAGGGAAGTAAAATGGGTTAAATCCATAAGGCATCAAAATAGTTCGAAACCAACTTGAAAAAATCATGAATAAGGACTGCGCGCAGATTGAACCTGAAACTGAAAGGCCTAATAACAAAACATAGCAAACTCCCGGAAACTCCTGGAAGGATCATAACAAAATCAAGCCAGTTGGAAGAATCATAAGAAAATCATGGTTATTAAGACCTGCAGACATTGAACCGATTGTAAGTAGAGCTATAGACACAAATTGGAGAATACGAGACTTCAAATGGATCTCTTTGAAAATCCCAAGATTCAAGATAATTTCCAAAATCTTTCATTAACTAAAAAAGTGTAGAAACGCTTTATGGTATTGAAAAGCCTTTACAATCATATGAAATTTGCTACAATATCAGAATCATTTGTAGGTTTCTAAAAGGTTCTTTATCAAAAGTAGGCTTTTCATGGTATGCTTTCAAAATACAACTAAAGATCTTGCTAAATAAAACCTTTCGGCTCTCAAAGAAAGATAAGCCACCAAAAATAAATAATACGGCTGAATTCTTTTATATTTTTGATAGACCACTTTGAGAAGTACTATGCAATGCATTTGAAAGTAGTCACATTATAAAATCTGATATTTGGAAATTCAAATGTTGAGACATGTTTGTAAATCATTGTAGGAAAGATGCAAGTAAAATAAGTTGTTACATCCATAATAGTGGATAATAGTAAATAATAAAGGTATCAAGAAAGTTAAGTCATGTCCAAAGTAAAAATTTGACCAAACCATAACCGCGATTGTGTCCAATCGAAAAAGCGCAAGAATCGGTATGTTCACACATAGCTGGTTATAGATGGAACATGAAATGAAAGATCTACTAACAAATGCTTACAAATTAACAAAAAGATAAAGATAAAGCCAGTTGGAAGATCATCAGAATGAAATCCTTGTTAAAATGACCATAGGCAAAGACTCTCGATGGAAGGAGGTAGAGTTGTAGACACGAACTGTAGGATACTATGGAAACAACTTCAAAATATTGATAAATATCCAATCATATACAATTTCAAAGGGTTCAAAACCATGTTAAATATTATGAGTTTCAAAATTTTGATAGAACATTCAATCATATACGATTTCAAAGGGTTTAATATATGTTACTTTTATGTATAAATGTGTATAAATGCTTTATGTAGTAAAAGATGTTAATAAATATGCTTAACCAAACTAATTATGATTTAGAAAGTTTGGTAGCTTTCTGAAAGGTCCTTTATCAAAGTGGATAGATCATGAATTGATTTCAATATACTACTAAATTTTTTTCCGAAATATTGTCTTAGTATTTAAAAAAAGCTATAGAGAATCATTTATGATCCTGAAACAATTTGGGAAACTGTTTCAAAAAGAATTTTATGATGCAATTTGCTCGAAGTAGCATATAGAAAGCACGGAGTTAGAAATTGAAGATGATGAAATAATATTTCAAAATCCTTTTAGGAAAGAGGCAAGCAAAAGGTTAGATCCATAACGGTGAATAAAGGTAACACCAAGGCATCAAGAGAATTTAATGAAATTAAATATATTAATAAAAAATATAGTTAGCCATTGTGTCCAGTCAAACATTCACAAGGGTTGTTATTTTCAGGTTTTGATGATTACAAATAGAACTTGAAAAGATGGGCCAATTAACTGACGTAACACAAATCAAGGAAACATAAGAATATCTAAAAAAACATTCCATAGCTTGCTGAAAGACCATTTATCAAAGATACGTTTTCCATGAAAATGATTTCAAAATAATAATAATAAGCTATCGAAATAAAGCCTTTCAGTTCTAAGAAATATGTTATGGGCAATTATTTATGATGCTGTACCATTTTGCTTTTTGATAAACCACTTTGAGAAGTACCTATGATGCATTTGAAAGTAGTAACATTTAAAAACATCAGAACACTCAACTCATCTTAGGAACAACACAAGTATAATGAGTTGCATCCACAGGGGTATTAAGAATGGTAGGTCGTGTGTGCGATGTGATTTTGACAAAACCATAATCGAGGTTGTGCCAGATGAAGGAGGGCACTGGTGACATGTTAGGTTAGCTGTTACGATTAGAACTTGAAATGAAAGGCCTAGTAACAAACACCCACAAGGAAATGAAAAAAAAAAGATCAAGTCTACTGCAACATTATTGTATTGAAGTCTTGGTTAAAATGGTTACAGACAGAGACTCGATGTTAGGTAAATGGTGGTGTGAACTAAAGTCATAAAATATTAAGACACTGTATTATTTTCTTGAAAATTTTAAATAATTTGCTTAAAAAATAAGTTGCGATTCAAAAATGTTTCGCAGCTTTGAAAAAGGTCTTTTCATCAAAAATATGTTTTTCATGCAACTGGTTACAAGATGCTACTAAATTTCTTTCAAAGTACAACCATTCAATTTTTTTTAATAAAAAGCTTTATAGAATAATTTATCAGGCTAAAACAATTTTTTAGTCCACTTTGAGCAGTACTTTGTGATGAGTTTGATAGTAATGACCTTAGTAACAGAGGGATTTAGAACTTAAAAGTTGAAAATAGTTTCAAACCCTTTTAGGAAAGTGTCAAATAAAATGGCTTAAATTCATAAGGGTTAAAATCGTAAGTGTTTTGAAAGATCCGTTATTGGGCACATTTTTCATGGAATTGCTTTCAAAATGCTATAAAAAATATTTCAAAATAAAACCTATCAATTATCAGAAATAATATGCAATGAAGAATCATTTGAGGCTGAAACATTATGATAAACCACTTTGTGATGCTACTACTAGCAGATGCATTTGAAAGTAGTAAGCATAGTTCCAAAATCATTTTAGGAAAAAGGGGAGTAAAATGGATTAATGTATCGACAAGGGTGGATGATGATAAAGCATCAAGGTGTCAAGAATGGAAGGTCGCTTGTACAAAGTAAATTCGACAAAATCACAATCGTGGTTGTATCCAATTGAAGAAGCACAAGAGTTAATATGTGTTCAGATATAGCTGGTTATAATTAGAATCGGAAATGGCCTACTAAAAGATGTTCACAAAGAAAAGAGCAGATAAAGCCAGTTGGAAGACTATTAGAATGAAATCAAGTTAGGTAAAGACCCGATGGTAGGAACGCCGAGTCCTCGACACAAATTGTCGGATAATATGACATATCTACGGAATTTGATAAAAGTTCCTGTAAATTTTAAAATTAAATGCATACAAAAGATTTATGTAGTAATTTTTTTGAAGAAAATCTTAAGAAATTTGCTATATATATATTTTTTGTTCTGATTCAAAAAGAAAGATTTTAAAAATGGTCCTTTAACATAGGCAAGTTTTCCATGAAAATGGTCACAAAATACTACTATGTTTTTCGAAATAATTTTTTTTGAGTATTAAAAATAAACGTTATAAAGAATCATTTACGAGGCCAAGACAATTTTAAAAACCATCTCAAGATTTACTTTATGATGCATTTAATAGCAGTAACATTAGGAAAGACCACTTTAAAATAATTTATAATACATCTGACAGAGTACCATAAGAAATCAGATTTTTAGAAATTGTAAAGTTCGGAAGGTTATCTTTACAAAATGCAAGTAAGGTAGGTTGTCGAATCCATAAGAGAGGATGAGAATATAAAACCATGATACAAAGGACGGTAGGTTGACCGTGCAAAGTACACTTGAGAAAACCATAATCCCAATTGAAGCCACTTGAAGGAGAGCAATGTTTGATTTGTTCAGGTTCGACTAGTATAAATAGAACTTGAAATGAATGGACTCACAAATGTATCACAAAGAAACGAAAGATAAGAATCACTGGAAAGTCGGTGTTTTAACAAGTTTTAGCCAGTTAGAAGATTTCAATTCAAACGAATTAATGGTTAAGCGAGAAGAATCGATATAACATATAAGTAGAGTTATGGACGCAATGCAGGATATTCTAACAATACTTAATTTTGATAACATCCAATTGTGAACTTGAAGTGTATAATTCTTAAAACTTCCAAGTTACGAGTTTTTTCCCCCTAAAATGACGAAGAAACAAGGCATTAAGAATGGTAGCATGAGCATGCAAAGTAGATTTGACAAAACAATAATCTCAATCGTGTGCATTCGAAGGAGAGTGAGGGTTGACGTTTTCAGGTTTAGCTGGTTATGGATAAAACAAAATTTGAAAATCCTGCCAACAAATTTATAATAAGCAAAAATATAAAGATGAAGCTGGTTTGAAGATTGAATCAAAAGGAAATCATGGTTAAGTCGGTTATTGGTAGAGAATCGCTGGTAGGGAAGATCAGTTGAGGACACAGAGTAGAATATCATGACACAACCTCATCTGTTTTCTGCACGGAGCAAGACACCAAATCTTAGTACCTCGAACCCAAGGTCAACCATATTAAACCGCGATTTGCTCGTGAACACGACACACGAAGTGTGGAGTGGAAAGAGGAAAAGGTCCCACGGGGCGTGCCAGAATCTGTTCCCCTCCGAACGCGGACACGCGACCGCTCGGGTCCGTCTTGCCTGAATTCGGGGCAGATGCTAAATGGTGCTATCCGTCCACCTCTTCGAAGATGCCAAGTTGATTTATGGCACCATGTATCGAACGTTTAAACGGATGCGGCTGATATAGCAGACTTCGTCATATTCCCCCTCATTTGAGGGGTTTTTGATTATGGGGACGCTCTTCCCTGCAGGCGCAAGCCCCTGCAGTTAATTACGCTACCGCATCGCGGTAACCACTTTCTTCTTCTCCAGATGGTCACTTCATGTTGTGTGTGATTGTTTTGTTTTGGTTGCCCGTGGATTGTATACGGAGACTAATTTATGTTGTCGCCCGGATGGCGTGAATTAGTCCAAATCCGTATTTTCTTAGATTTGGGTTTGGGTTTAAGGATACGTTAGTCTCATTTGAGACTAAAATCAACTTAAACTTATGTTAAGGATACGTCAGTCTAATTTTAGACTAAGATCTACTTAACGGGTTCATTTAGATCCAACAAGAGAACATTTGGGTTATATTGCTTAGTTTAGGGACATTGCGGTCAATTAGTTTAAGGACATTACGGTCCAATGTTAGTTTAAGGACATCTCGGTCCAATGTTAGTTTAAGGACATTACGGTCCAATGGGTTTAAAAGGACCCCACAGTCCGAGGTTAAGGACATCATAGTCCGTGGATTTAAAGGGACCCCACAGTCCGAGGTTAAGGACATCATAGTCTGTGAGTTTAAGGACCACACAGTCCAAGGTTAAGGACATCATAGTCCGTGGGTTTAAAGGGACCCCACAGTCCAGTTTAAAGACGTCATAGTCTATGAAATGTATGGATGTCAGGACCCGTCACCTCTCCGAAGACGTTGAAGGATTACGACATATATCATAGGGGTTCAGATATGTACCCTTGAACCAATTTTGGTTGGTAGATCTGTAGTCCAATTGGAACTAAGATCTGTTAAAAGATTTATGAACATATGGGCTCAATTAATCTGAATTGAGGACTTATGGCCAATCTTGGGCTAAGTCTAATTAAGATAAAATGTTTTAACATTTATTTTGTGTTGTTGAGCATTTATTTGGGCTTGGCCCCTTTTAATAATGTTGAGCATTGATTTGAGTTTTGACAGTATTTCTGTCTTTTATTGAAAGCTGAGCATTTATCATAGCTCTGGGCTTATTAAAGAACAATTTATGTTCTATCAGCGCACACGTGAGGAGCACGTGGTGCGCTTGGAGCTTTGCGCCAGTCAAAGAGCGTAGTGCGTTTCTGCTGAGTAGCGCACATGTGAGGGACACGTGGTGCGCTTGGCGCTTTGTGCCAGTTAAAGAGCGCAGTGCGCTTCTGCCGAGTAGCACATACGTGATGGACACATGGTGCGCTTGGCGCTGAGCGCCAGTCTATTAGCGCAAGACGCTACCTTATGAGCACAAGCGCTATTTGTTCAGTGGCGCACACGTGGGGAGTACGTGATGCGCTTAGCGCTAAGCGCCGGTCTTATGAGCACAGTACACTAAATTTGGAGCGCCAAGGCTCTACAGCGCTTTGCGCTAATCTTTGAGCGCTAAGGCGCTTCTGCTAAGTAGCGCACACGTGAGGAGCACGTGGCACGCTTGGCGCTGTGCACCAGTCTTAAGCGCAGAGCGCTATCTTATGAGCGCAAGCGCTAACTGATCAACTTTTTATCCAAAAAGAGACTGTCTTAAGATTCTAAGAACAAAAATTCTTATTTTATAGGAGATGTTTTCAATCTCTTATGTTGATGAAAGGCTTTGCCTTTATGGATCTACGATCCTTAAGAGAATTGGATTATTCTCTCCCCCTTTATGAGATGTTCATACTCTCTTTTTGTAAAAGACAATTTGTCTTATAGATCTTTGATCTGTGAGAAGAATTATGTTCTTCCTTTTATTTATGATGAGATCTTTTGATCTTTTTTATGAAAGACCTTGGTCTTGTAGATCTATAATTTTTAAAGAAGTGATTTCTTCTTTTTAATTATGAGATGATTTCATCTCTCCGTTCTTTTACCTTGAAGAAAAGAAATTCTTCTATTGAGAGCTTGGCTCTTCTTTCTGAGATTCTCTCAAAGCTTATGAGGGAGTTCCTCTATATGCCTCTGTATCTCTGAGACTTGAAGTCAAGAGGCCTTTTTATAGAGCAAGTTGATTTGTTCAATCAGTTAAGGAGATCTTTTCTCCAATTGATTTGGGAAATTTCCCATCGTTGGATCTTTTGATCCAAGGGCTTCTGATTTACAGAAGACAATTTTCTTGTTTTTTAACAAGATTAGAAAATCTTTCCATACAGAATTTATTCTGTATTTTGGTGATTTTTAGTCACTATTGGATCATTGATCCAACGGTGCTCTGATTTACAGAGCACAATCTTGTTGTTTGGAAAGATTTTGAGGAATCTTTCCATAGAAGAATTTAATTCTGATTAATTAATGATTTATCATTATTATTGGATCTTAGATCTGTCGGTGGGAAATTTTTGGTTCCAGCGCTAGCGCACCCATGCTTTGCACGTGGTGCGCTGCTTAGAGTACAGCGCTTAGCGCTGGCGCACACTTGCTTTGCACATGGTGCACTGCTTAAGTGCAGCGCTCTTAGTGCTAGCGCACACGTACTTTGCACATGGTGCGCTGCTTAGGGCGCAGCGCATTTGGCGCTGCATCTGAAGCGTTACTTCATTTCAAAATTTGAATTTTAAACAGAGCTTTGTTCTGATTGGGGGAAACAATGTGTACAATCAAAAAGTCACGGGTCGACATCGTCGCGTCGATCAAATAATAAAGAGGACTTCGGCTTGAATTTCATTTCATAAATGTCTATAGAATGAGGTTTTCAGAACAGAATTAATGGTAGGGGCATATTTTTATGGACATGAGTTGGAGGACATTCTAAATAGACAGTATTTACGCCCGTGTCAAGAGTATATCACCAGGAATCAGGGTCAACGGTTATAGACAGGAGAATCAAAAGATAGGAGCATATAGAAACGGGTGTAAAAATTTAGTAGTAATAATTAGATAATAGATTCAGAAATTTCAAATTAAGATTAAAGAAATAGATTTAAATCCTAAAGAACGAGACAAGTGAAAAGGCTCGAAATAACTTTATAGCGCATTTAAAAATAAAACTAAAGGGAAATACGTGTAAAATCAAACGAGTCACGGGTTGATATATACATGTCGATCTAAAAATGAAGAGGACTTGAAATTCAATGCCTTTTGATAAAGGTCCATATGGCGACGGTTATAGGAACGGAACCAATAGATCATGAATATGTACAATCGAAAAGTCATGGGTTACATGTTCATGTCAATCAAATAATGTAGAGGACTGGATTTAAATATCTATTGATTATTGTCTATAGGAGGATAGTTATAGAAAAGAATCAATAGTAGGCGCATATTGTTGTGGACACGAGTTGGAGGACATTCGAAAAAGAAATTAAGACCTTAGAAAGATTAAATTATTAAGAAATCAGGGTCAAGACTGTTATAGACAGGAAAATCAACGATAGAAGCTACAGAATTAGATTTAGAAATTTGAAAGTAGTAATGTTTAGAAATTAGATTCCAAAATTTAAATTTAGATTAAGAAAAATTAGATTCAAGTCCCTTTTAAATTACATGACTAGTGAAAAACCTTGAAATAACTTTATGGCGCATTTTAAAATAGTGTGATTAAGGAAAAAGGTTTAGAAAATTAAAAATTAAGTATAACTTCAATTATTTTAAGTAACGAAAAAAGTGAATATTTATGGTGCCTTTGAAAGTAGTAAGGTCAAGAAAATAGAATTAGAAATTTGAAACAATTGAAGTTTTTTCCAAAATGCAGCCTTACTAATAAATACCAAAATGCTCAAATACAAAATGGGGTAAAAGTATTTGAAATCCTGAGAAATTTGCTTTAAAGGTTGAAGACGGTTTCGAATATTGTATAAACGAGACAACTGAAATGTGAAAAGGCCGGATCATAATAAAAAAATCATAGTATCATGAATAATTGATTACGTGTGCAAACTAAATTTGGCAAAAGTCATACGCATGGATGTGTGCAATCCAAAGAGTCCTAGGTTGACATATTCGGATCGATCTAGTAATGTTAAGGACTTCGACTTGAATGCCTATTGATAAATGTTCATAATAGGACGGTTATAAGAAGAGAATCAATGGTAGATGCATATTGCCGTGAACAAAAATTGGAGGACATTATGAAAAGACGATAATTAAGTTTATAGGTAGATTAAATCAGTAATAAATCATGGTAATGACAACAACTGACGAGGAATGAAGGATGGGTGCAAATGGAAATGGATTCGGAAATTTGGATGTAGTAATAATATGGAAGTAGATTCGGAAATTTTAAACTTAGATTACAAAGATAAATTAGTTCCTTTTAAAAAACGACACAAGAGAACAGCTTGAAATAATTTTATAATTCCTATAAAAATAGAAAAATTAATGAAAATACGTGTACAAAATTGGAAAGGTCTTGAGTTGACATATTCACGTTGATCTACTAATTAACCCCGTAGGGAGTAAAGTACTAAGGAATCCAGGTTACAAAAGTTATAGACAGGAGAATCAATCATAGGTGCATATAGAAATGGGTTTAGAAATTTCGTAATAATAAGAAAATAGGATCAGAAATTTATAATTTAAATGGAAAAAAAAAAATTTAAGCCCCCCAAAAGAATGCAACAAGTGAAAAAGCTTGAAATAACTTTATAGTGCATTTAAAAATAGTGAAACTAAGGGAAAATATGTGTACAATCAAAAGAGTCAAGGGTTGATATAAACAAGTCGATCAAAAAATGGAAAGGACTTAAACATGAATGCCTATTGATAAATGTCCATAGGACGACGGTTATAGGAGCAGAATCAATGGATCATCAATGTGTCAAATCAAAAAGCCATAGGTTGACATATTATGGACGGGGAATGAAGGATAGGTGCATATGAAAATGGATTCAGAAATTAGGAAATACTAACAATAAATGGTTTCGGAAATTTGTAATTTAGTTTTTAAAAAATAGAATTAAGTCCCTTAAAGAACGACACAAGTAAACAACTTGATATAGTTTTATACTTTAAAAACAATGAAATTAAGGGAAAATACGTGTGCATGTGAAAGGGTCACGATTGGACATACACACGTAGATCTAATAACGAGGACTTGAACATGAATGACTTCTGATAAATGTCCATATGTCAACGGTTATAGGAACATAATCAGTGGATCATGGATGTGTACGATCAAATAGTCAGCGATTAACATAGTCACGGCAATCAAATTATGGAAAGAAATTGATCTTGAATGTCATTTCATAAATGTCTATAATAGAAACGGTTATAGGTACAGAATCAAGGGTAGGTACATATGTTTTGTTGTCACGAGTTGGAGGACATTCTAAAAAGACAATAATTAAGCCCGTAAAGAGATAAAATCACTAGCTTTCATCGAAAAGGCTAGATTGGTTCCTTTTCGGCGCCCGCCGTTGATTTAGATGTTGGGGCAAGGCAAGCCCTAAGGAATCAGGCTACAACAGTTATAGAGACGAGAATCAATCATAGGTGCATATAGAAATGGGTTTAGAAATTTAGAGTTATAAGGAAATAGGCTCAGAAATTTATAATTTAGATAAAAAAATATTTAAGCTCCTCTAAAGAACGAGACAAGTGAAAAGGCTTGAAATAACTTCATATTGCATTTAAAAATAGTGAAACTAAGGGAAAATACATATGCAATCAAAAGAGCCACGGATTGACATATACAGGTCGATCTAAAATTGGAGTGGATTTGAACTTGAATGCCTATTGATAAATATCCATATGACGACGGTTATTGGAACAGAACCAATGAATCATCAATGTGTACAGTCGAAAAGTCATGGGTTGACATATTCACTCGGATGTTGTCCTCCGTCGATCCTGTGATGGCGGTTTATGACGGTTGAGATTTATTTTGAGAGTTGTTAGGTGTGGATCTCAATAGGTTGGTGTTTGGCGCCGAGCTACCTGCAAAAGAAGTCCCGGGGTGGGTGACCACCGTAGAACCCTCCGATGATCAAGTTAGTGCCGAGGTATAGGTGCAGAGTATCGACGTATTAGAAATGAGTTCGAGATACCTGAGTCGTCTGAGAGAGGGGTTTATATAGGGGTCGCGTGGAGCGAGCAGGCGCGGGATCTTTGCCGTCAGTTACGCCCATTCTCGCCTTGAATTCCAGGAAGCGCCCATTAATGGGGGGATACGCTCATTAATGGAGGGATGCGTTAGCGTGGGAGGCGGATATCTCGCCCTGGAGATATATACGGAGCCGTTGTAGGACGCATAGGATCCGCGCTCTTGGTTGATCGGAGGAGGTCGGGGAAGCTCGGCACGTCATGAGCTCGGAGACGAGCCGGGAGGCCGAGGAAGCTTGGCACGTCAGACGGCTCGGAGACGAGCAAAGAGATTGAGAAAGCTCGGAGACGAGCTACTGTTAGTTTCCTAGGTGAAGGTGGAATGTATTCAGGGAGGTCTCCTGAAAAGTCGGATACGTTCCTCGAGACGAAGTCCCTAGGAATCCTCCTAATACAACTCATTTATTCTACATCCGTAACCTTCGGGACACGCCACCCCACATGTGTCGTTATCCAAGGAAATAGCACTTGTAAGCATTATCATTAGCCCCCACTCTCATTCCGACCTATTCATGGGTTAGGTCGAGAATGGCCTGCTCGGTTTTTTCTTCTGGTTTTTTTGGCGCCGAGACTCGGAATGTGGATCGTCCGGGAACAACAAGGCGTTGGGGGTTGCGTCGTTTCGATCTTTAGGCCTACGTGTCGCCTCGTCGTACGCCTGAATTTTCGCGCATATCCCCGATGGCGTCAGCGGATCAATGAAATGATCGTGCTTTAAAGAGGGGGCGCCGTTTCAGTCGATCGCCAGTTAGGATACGGGCCACGTGTCGCACGTCGGTTGGCGGAAGTGACAGGCTGTCTCTGACTCCTACAGTCGAAAAGACGACCCCAATGACCGATCGCCACGTAGAGCCCCGCCGGTCGCTGGGCGCGATGTTTCGTTTTAATGGGAATCAATCGGGGCCATAGGATGTTCTCCTTTGGGGTGTATAAATAGGAGGGGAGCATCCTAGGGCTGACATTTTACTCAAATTCTCTTTCATTGTTGAAGATTGCCCGGTGCTCCTTCCTTTAGATCGGATCCTCTGTTAATTTTCCTCGGTGAGTCCCTTTCTTTGAATCAGATTTGATATCCCGCATAGGCGGGAGTGACGACCGGCATGGCCGACATGTGGCAGTTCTATATCGGGAAATTGAGATATCCCGCGATTCGCGTCGTTGCACGAGTAAATTTCGGCTGTTGGAAGATTTTTGTTGAGGCTATAAATAGTGTAGGCATGTTGATTTCTTTCTAGCTTTGTGTTTCTGAAGATGGTCGGGCGCATTTACACCATCAAGGAGATATCTCTCATGACGATGTGTACCTTTATAGCCTCGATCGCTCTAAGCAGACGTACGAGGCGGTGATAGACCGCGTGGAGGGCCACTTTGGACGCTTATTTCCTCGGTGATCTCATATCCTCCAAATGCCTATTTACGCGATCTGGAGGATGTCCCCGGGTCTGTACAACGCCCTGTCTCCGCAACTGATGGACGAGGCGTTTGATAAGATGCACACGATCTACCATCTTGGCCTGATCTCGAAGAGCATGAGGGAATGATCAGGGAATCTTCTTCTGGAGTGTTTCTAGAAAAGGCTGATCGTTGCTTCTTGTCCGGCGGATGGGGTCCCGGCGATTCCGTGGCTTCCAGGGTCCACGGGCATTGTCAGAGAGAGTGGGCTGAGGAGGCTCGGGCTCGGCTGCACGAGATTTCCTCGGAGTACCATCAACAGTGCTTCCTTGATCGTCGCCCTCCTGTTGTAATTATTGCAAGGCTGGGGAGCCCATAGTACCCCTTAATTAATAAATAAATCATGTTTTTGGCAGTCGTGTGTTGTCTTTTTTTCTTTTCTCTTCATGCATTCTATGGACTTAACTAAACGCCAACAGGAATTACATTATTTCAAAAGAAGATACATTTTTACTTATACAACTTGAGCTTTTCAGCGTTGTAAGGCTGGGGAAAATTATGCCCTCTGGCGTCTTGCAGGCGGTACGCTCCACCGGGCAAAACCTCTATAACGAGGAATGGTCTGTCCCACTTCGGGAAGAATTTATGTAATCTCCCTTGGTCCACGAACTCGTTTCTTCGTAAGCCCAAATCTCCCGTCTTGAAGGCTCGATATTTAACTCGGGCATTGTAGTAGCGAGCGGTTTGTTGTTGATAGACAGCTGCTCTGATTTGTGCTCGGTCCCTCTTTTCTAATAAGATGTCCAAGTTGCTTCGGAGTGCAGAGGTGTTGGCTTCATCGTCGAAGTGTTCGACCCTGTAACCAGGCAGTCAAATCTCCGCGGGGACCATTGCCTCGGTGCCGTAGAAGAGGCTGAAGGGGGTTTCTCCCGTGGTGTCTTCTTCGATGTTCGTAGTGCCCATAGCACTCGTGGCAGTTCTTCGACCCAGCCGCCCTACCTTCCTTCCAGGTAGGATCTGAGACCGCGGATGACACCTCGGGTCACTAGCTTGACCTTCCCGTTGCATTGAGGATGCACGACTGCGGCAAACTTCATTAGTATGTGGTGGTCGCTGCAGAACTCTTTGACTTTATCGTTTTCGAAGTTGGTCCCGTGATCGGTAACTATACACCTCGGGATCCCCAGTCGAGAAATTATGTTGTTCTGCGGGAACTTTATCGTAGTGGTGGCGTTCGGTTTTCTGATGGGTACTGCCTCTATCCATTTCGTGAAGTAGTCCATAGCGACGAGGATAAACCTATGTCTGCCTGTGCCGGGGGGAAGTTGATCGACCATGTCCATCCCTTATTATGCAAACGGCCAGGGGGACCTGAGTGGCGTTAGTTCAGTGGCGGGAAGATAAGGTATGTTGTCGAAGAGTTGGCAGTTCTTGCATCTTCTGACCAACTTCTCGGCGTCCTGGTGTAACTTTGGCCAGTAGTACCCTTGGAGCAGCATTTTCTGGACTAAGGTGTGGGCTCCTTGATGCGCTCCCCCGACCCCTTCATGAATTTCTCGTAGAACGTAGTCGGCCTCGTAGGGGTCGATGCATCAGAGCAGAGGCTGAGTGTACGACTTTTTGTATAGGTTTCCGTTGCTCTAGATGAAATGGCGTGCTTTGGCCCGTAGCCGACAAGCTTCTTCTCGGTCTTCAGGGAGTATACCATCTTTCAAGAACACCACAAGGGGTTTTCTCCAATCTTGGCCTTCTTCTTGGGTTGCGTAGATCTGGAGTGTTACATCTCTTTTTTCCACGCTGGGTTGTGGCAAGACTTCGAAGAGAATGTTTCTTTTATGGATGGCCGAGTAGGAGGAAGTGAGCTTACTCAAAGCGTCGGTCCGGGTGTTCAAGTTCCTGGGAATTTGCTCCACTTGGACTTCATCGAAATTTTTCCGAAATCTTTTTACCTCGGCTAGGTACTTTATCATGAGCGGTTCCCAAGCTTCGAAGCGCCCGTTTACTTGGCCGACGACCAACGCGGAGTCGATGCGAATTCTGATGGTCTCCAGTCCTACCCCTAAAGCGATTCGCAGTCCTGCCAACAAGGCCTCGTATTCCGCGGCGTTATTCGGCTCTGAACCTGACCTTTAAGGAGTATTCCATTTCTGCTTCGTTCGGCCCGTGGATGATCAGGACAGCCCCGCTCCCTTCCTCGGTAGAGGATCCGTCCACGTAGAGCACCCAATCCGGAATGGGGTTTAGCACCTCCTCGACCGAAGGACGAGGTTTAGGGCCCCGCGTCGGCGCTCCTTCCTTAGTGGGGATGGTGCATTCGACAAAAAAATCCGCCAAGACATGTGCTTTGATGGCTTGTCGGAGCGGTACTTGTATCGAATTGGGACAGTTCCCACCTCCATTTCTCCAGATGCCCTGATGACTCGGGGGAGGCAAGAATCGTCCCTAAAGGGTGCTCGGTGAGGACGAGGATCGTGTGCGCTTGAAAATAGTGTCAAAATTTTCTGGAGGCGACAACAAGTGCCAGGACTATTTTTTCTATGGCCAGATATCTTGTTTCTGCGTCCTTGAAGACATGGCTCACGTAATAGACCAGCCTCTGTATGCCTTTGCATTCTCTGACAAGCACTGAGCCTGCGTTTCTGCGTCCTTGAAGACATGGCTCACGTAATAGACCAGCCTCTGTATGCCTTCGCATTCTCTGACAAGCACCGAGCCTGCTGCTTGGTTAAAGACAGCCAGATATAGCAACAATTCGTCACCTTCGACTGGTCGGGTGAGTAGCAGTGGGGTCGGTAGATGCGCCTTGAGTTGATCGAAAGCATTCTGGCACTCCTCCAACCATTCAAACTTAGGGATCTTCCTTACAGCCTTGAAAAACGGAAGGCACTTCTATCTAGACATGGACATAAAGCGACTCAGGGCAGCGACCCTTCCCGTGAGCCGCATGATTTCGACATTGCTCTTGGGCGTTTCCATGTTGAGGATGGCGTTGATCTTTTCAGGGTTTGCTTCAATTCCTCGGTGGATTACCATGTACCCGAGGAACCTCCCGCTGGTGACTCCAAACGCGCACTTAGCTGGATTCAGCTTCATTTTGTACTTGCGCAGGACGTCGAATGTCTCCCCGAGGTCTTTAGTGTGCCCTGCTAATGGGTTGGATTTTACGAGCATGTCGTCGACGTAGACTTTCATGTTTTTGTAGATCTGAGGTTTGAACAGCTTGTTAACTAGTCGTTGATATGTAGCTTCAGCGTTCTTGAGTCCGAATGGCACCACTTTGTAGCACTATACCCCTCGGTCAGTGGTGAAAGCGGTAAGTTTTTCGTCAGCCTGGTTCCTGATCTGATTGTAACCTGAGAAGGCGTCCATGAAGCTCAATAGTTCACGGCCGGCAGAGCTGTCTACCAGCTGGTCTATCCGAAAGAGGAGATAGTTATCTTTGGGGCAGGCCTTGTTCAAATCCGTGAAAACAAAGCACATGCGCCATTTCACGTTTGCCTTCTTAACCATAAACGCGTTCGTCAGCCAATCTGAGTAGTCTGGGTTTCTGATAAAGTTAGCGGCGAGCAGTTGATTCACTTCGTCTTCTATCGCCTTTTGCTTTGCCGGCGCAAAACTTCTCTTCTTTTGTCGGACGGGTTTTGCTTTCGGGTCGACCCCGAGCTTGTGGGAGATCACTCTAGGGTCAATTCCAGGCATGCCCACCGATGTCCAAACGAATACGTCTGAGTTATCTCGGAGGAACCGGATCAGGTCCTCGCGGTGATCCCCAGTCAGAAGTGAGCCGATCTGTACTGTTCGGCCATCGACCCCTTCTTCGAGGGGAACTGCCGATAATGCTTCCATCGAGGCATCTCTAACCTCCCTTTGGTCGTCGCGGGTGTCTAAAGACCCTTGGAAGTCAGGCGTGCCCTCAAAATCGTCGTACTACTCTCCGGTGGTGGACGTCGAGGCAAGGAAAACCTTAACGGTTTGCCGGTCTTCATAGGCTCGGCCTATTCCCTCTTGATCCAAAGGGAATTTGAGCGCCAGGTAATAAGTCGAGATCTGGACCCGGAGAGCGTTCAAGGTAGGACGCCCTAGGAGAATGTTGTCGGACAAAGGGACCTTGGCGACGAGAAAGTCCACTGAAATGGTCTGCGTATTGCCCGCTTCTCTGATGTTGAGGAGGAGGGTGACCAATCCCTCGGCAGGGACGGATTGGTTGGTGAACCCAGAGAGGACATGGAAGGTAGGTCGGAGGTCGGACGGCCCTAGCCTTATACACTGAAAACAATCGTGGAACAAGATATCCGCCGAGCTCCCTGAGTCAGCCAATATCCTCTGGACTTCGTAACGGTGGACTCTGGCCGTTATCATGAAAGGGTCATTGTGGGGGAGCGATATGCCATGTAGGTCTTCATATATGAAAGTGATCGGCCCGTCCCTCCTGCACCTCTTGGGTGGCATACCGCTTGTACCCTCGATTAGGAGGATGTGGCGGTTCCCCTCGCTTTCTCGAGCTGGATCCAAGGTAACGACCATGATCTGCCCGATCGTTAATTCCCCAGGAGGGGTTTGGTCATTTTGTTCCCGCTCAGCCTGCCGCTTTTTCCGCAGGTACTTCGCCAGGTGGCCTGAGCGGATCAACTCCTCGATATAGTCACGGAGTTGTTTGCAGTTCTCAGTCGGGTGATGTTCATATCATAATATTGCATTTTGCAATCCCCATTCTTATGCATTTTACAATGAAAGCAGGTGCTTTTGACCCATGTCTGCTACATGTTACAGGTTACAGGTTCTTGGAGCGAAAACAGTGAAAACGATGTAAAGACGATGAAAAAGTGGACTTTGACCAACAAACAGAAGACTCTTGATCAAGCCTACATCGAAGAACAGTTCACAATCAACAAGGCAACGCAAGGTCCAAAATGTCAAGGCAAACGGTTAAAAGATCACTACAAGTTTTCACTGAAAGATCTGGAGAATACTCAGAAGTCAAATGGAGAAAAGAACTAAATAAATAAAAAGCCCAAAGAACCCTGAAGCAGCCCAGAAAATATTATCATCTGAACTCATTAATGGGCCGCGGAACCGCGGCCCAAGCCCACCAATGCCGCTGTTCCGCTGCAACATGAAGCCCAAAGGAAAATAATATTTTACCAAAATGTGGGTTCTGCGCTGACTAGTCAACCTAAGGGCTATTTTTGTAATTACAGGCATGCGAGTCATTGTAACCCTAGGGTTTCCTATTCTTTATAAATAGGAACTCTAATCATTGTAATTTCTTATGCCTCCTTTTAATAATAAATTCAGAATTCTTTATGGAGAGCATCGGTGTTTCTTTTCAATTCATGAATTCAGATCTGACAACCCTGCGTTGATGATTGGAGAGATGCATCTGTAAGCAGATTTAATTCCTTGCTCTAGTTTAGATTTCAATTCGTGCCCTAGGTAATTTTTATTCTCTGCCCTAGATAAATGTTCTTCAATTCCCTAATGAGTGAGTAGTCTCCTCGCTTGTTAGGGTTAGATCTGAGGAAGGTTTGAGAGACGAAGATCTCTCATCCTCTTTCTTGCCCGTCATATATTTTCACAGGACTCCATGCATACCTTCTTATTCCGCTCCCTACGGCACTCTACCCACGAGGTAGCGATGATACCGTAGTTTAAAGGCCCGGATTTTAAGGTTTTCCATGGAGGTTAGGATAAAAATTAAGAAAGGAAGGATAAGGATCTAGAGGAAGAACAATCTTCCCAATCATCCTAATCCCTTTTATTAATATTTACCATAACACCTAATTAGATCTTCATATGGGTATAGAAAGCGGTGAGATTTATAGACATTCCAAACTTAACCTAGACCTAACCCTAGCAAGACTTAGATATAGATTAATTTAGTTTTTTAGATTTAATAATCTGTCCGACCACAATCGGAATTAACTCGTTAGCGCGATTAGGAAATTCACATCCCTGTGGACCGACCCGTACTCACCGGCTAGCTTCATGCGACGCCGTTCTTGATTACGATAATAGATAGTTTTTGAGACCAATCAAATGGCGCCGTTGCCGGGGATGGCGTGTTATTTCCTTTTTGCAATTTCGGGTTAATCTAAATTAAAAAATCATAAAAATCTAAAAAAATCCAAACAACAACAACAACAACTGAGCCTTTTATCCCAAGCATAAGGGGTAGGCTACATGAACCAACATGAGAATCACGCCGGGTCCAACACATGAATCCTCTGTCTCCACTCACTTCTATCGAACAACATACTTTCATTGAGTCCTTTGGCAACCATATCGTTTCGTATCACCTCCATCCATGTTTTCTTCGGTCTCCCTTTTGCCCTTTTGCCATTACCCATATCGAGAGTATCTATTCGTCGAACCGGTGCTTCCATAGGTCTGCGTCGCACATGACCAAACCATCTAAGCCGGTTTTCCCGCATCTTCTCCTCCACGGGTGCTACACCAACTTTTGCACGAATATTCTCATTTCGTACCTTATCTTTTCTAGCGTTACCGCACATCCAACGAAGCATACACATCTCCGCTACGTGCATCTTCTGTGTATGATGCTTCTTAGGAGCCCAGCATTCTGTACCATATAATAAGGCAGGCCGAATAGCGCTCCGATAAAACTTCCCTTTCAATTTTAACGGAAAGTTACGATCACACAAAATCCCTGTTGCACTCCTCCATTTCAACCAACCAGCTTGGATCCTTTGATTAACATCACTATCGAACTCCCCATTCCTTTGGATGATGGAACCTAGATATCTAAACTGGTCGCTCGGTGATATCTCTTGCCCTTCCAATGTTATACCAATATGGTTTTGATTTCTCTGGCTACTAAATTTGCAGTGCATATATGATGTCTTGGACCTGCTCAATCTGAATCCCCGAGATTCCAATGTTTGTCTCCATAATTCCAATTTGGCATTAACCCCTGCTTTCGTCTCATTTACTAGAACAATATCATCAGCGAATAGCATGCACCAAGGGACTTCATCTTGGATAGTTCTAGTAAGCTCATCCATCACGATGGTAAACAGGAAAGGACTTAATGCAGATCCTTGATGTAAACCAATAGTAATCGGAAAATCACTTGTTAAGCCACCGCAAGTTCTGACATTTGCCACTACTCTGTCGTACATATCCTTGATTATGTCAATATACTTGACGGGGACCCCCTTTTTCATCATTGTCCCCTATAATACCTCTCTAGGTACCTTGTCGTACGCTTTTTCTAAATCAATAAATATCATATGCAAATCTCTTCTCCTCTCTCGAAAGCGCTCGACAAGTTGACGAAGCAAATGAATCGCCTCTGTCGTCGATCGTCCAGGCATGAACCCAAATTGGTTCTCTGTTATCTTAATATCCTTTCTTAGCCTGTGTTCAATCACCCTCTCCCAAAGTTTCATGGTGTGACACATTAGTTTTATTCCACGGTAGTTTGAGCAACTTTGAATGTCACCCTTATTCTTGTAGATAGGTACAAGGATACTTTTCCTCCATTCATTTGGCATCTTTTTTGTCTGCCAAATCTTATTAAACAGATCTGCAGCCATTTAACGCCTATTTCGCCTAAGCATCTCCAAATCTCGATAGGAATCCCGTCAGGACCAACCGCTTTTCTTAAACCCATTCTGTTCAAAGCTTCCTTAACCTCAGTAAGTCTTATTTTACGCATGAAATCACGATTTATATCTTGAGATTGAATGACAAGTCCATCCAAATTCTTAGTAAAGCTCTCATTGAACAATTTGTCAAAATAATCTCTCCATCTTTCCTTGATATCCTCATCTCGAACTAAAACCTTCTGATTTTCATTTTTGACACACTTCACCGCACATAAGTCTCTAGTCTTCCTTTCCCGCATTCGAGCAATCCAGTATATATCATTTGCAGCCTTTTTAGTGTCTAATTTCTCGTACACCTCCTTGTAGACCTTAGATTTAGCTTCCCGAACAGCTTTCTTAACTTCCTTTTTAGCCATTTTGTACTTCTCAAATCTCTCCACATCTCTACTTTTCTTCAAATCTTTATAAGAATCCCTTTTAATTTTAATAGCAGCCTTTACATCTTCATTCCACCATGATATGTCCTTAGATGGTGGAGCACCACCTCTCGACTCACCAAGTAGATCTCTAGCTGCTTTCTTGATACAACTAGCCATTTTGTTCCATGTTTTGTCTGGATCATCTTCCGACTGCCAATCCGCTTCTTGTACTACACGATCTATAAAAGCCTTTTGATTACCTTCTTTCAATCGCCACCATTTAATTTTAGGCTCTACCTTACGTCTAATCTTCCTAGGTTCTCTTCTAAATCGAAAATCTAGAACTAAAAGTCTATGTTGAGTAGTTACACTCTCACCTGGCACTACCTTACAGTCGATACAGCAATCTCTATCTATTCTTCTCGTCAGAAAAAAAGTCTATTTGACTAGCATTTGATCCGCTCCTAAAAGTGATAAGGTGGGACTCTCTTTTCCTAAACCAGGTGTTTGCTAAGATCAAGTCATAAGATAAAGCGAAATCTAGAATCGAGTCACCTACTTCATTCCTTTGTCCGAAACCAAAACCTCCATGGATAGTATTAAACCCACTACTACTAGTACCTACATGTCCATTAAGATCACCACCAATAAATAACTTCTCTCCACTAGGTATACTTTGTACCACCTCGTCTAAATCCTCCCAGAATAGACGCTTACTAGCGTCATCAAGACCTATCTGTGGTGCATAAGCACTAATAACATTAAAAATCTTTCCACCTAGAATAAGCTTAACCAGTAAAATTCTATCACCTTTTCTCCTAATCTCAACTACATCCTCAAGCAACCGTCTATCTATGATTATACCTACCCCATTACGATTTTTATCTCTACCCGTATACCAAAGCTTATAACCCCAAGGCTCTATGACTCTACTCTTTTCACCTACCCACTTAGTTTCTTGCAAACACATAATACCAACTCTCCTCCTAATCATCACCTCCACTAATTCTGTTAGTCTACCTGTAAGGGAACCTATGTTCCAGGAAGCTAGACGGATCCTATGAAACCCTTGCTTATTTGTCACTACACCTGGGGTCCGATGTAGCGCGCCGTCTCTGGAGCGCGCCGCATCTGGACGACGACCAAGCCCTTGCATATTTAACACTACACCCGGGATCCGATGTAGCGCGTCGCTGAGTAGGGGACGCCCCAACGATATTCTTGTAATGGTTCATGTCATAGAATGTGACAAAGTTTTCCGTTGGCTGTCACAAGCCTACCACAACCCTCACCCTTTCTCATTCAAAACTTATAAAAATATATCAATTGTTATTTTTTGGAAGGGATACTTTGTTGTTTGAATTTTGCAGGATATACAAAATCGGATCTGGAAATTTCCAGAAAACGAAACAGAAATCAGATCAGAACAGAGAAGGATTTTCAAAACAGAACAGTGGAATTTTTCCCGCACCCTGAAGCCTCCACCACACCGCGATTCCGCCGCGCATACTCATCTTAGACCGCGGAAACGCGGCCTTCTAGTCAGATCAGAGCGTCAGAAAAATTCTAGGATCTCGCGCCGACTACCTGACCGCGAAACCGCGGTGTAACCCCACATTATATCGCGGAAACGCGGCTATCTTGTGTCAACAGATCGTGAAAAAAGCTCTGAAAGCTTCTCTGTTCCTCCTCTGCAAAAATTTCCATATATTTTCTGAAAAATTCCTGCAAGATTTTGTGCGCTATAAAAATATTTCCCCTTCCAAATAACAATCTTGTGCAAGATTTGTGCGCCTCATTTAAAATAGAAATTGATTGCAAGTAATCTTTTTTGTTGCATATCTTTTCTCGAATATCTTTTTGCAACAATTTTTTCCAAATAAAAATTCTTGTGATATGCTTAAAATAATAACCGTTTGCAAGTAATATTTTTCTGTTGCATATCTTTTATTAAAAATCTTTTTGCAACAATTTTCAAATAAGGAAAAAGAAAAAGGAAAATTAATATTAGAAAACATGCAAACTTTTGCCGCAAATAAATCCTTGCACCAACCAACTTTCTTTCTTTCACCCTTTCTTCTAACATGGGTACCCCACATAATAAATCACTTGCCGAACCTAATTTTGCGTCGTTCGTCAATTTGTTCAGTCAATTTAAAGACGATCCTTTAATGCCTAAAATATTTTTGAAAAATCAAATAGAGGCGTCTAGGAGAAACAATTCGACTTTTCAACCCACTTTGTGTCAACCAAGTCAACCTTTACCACCTCCATATGTTGATACCACTTTTTCAAGTTCTTCTGTCACTCCTAGGCCGATGTCCATTGCTGAGCATATTGCTCAATCTCGCAGCCGATCTTTCACCCCTCTCCACTCATCTAGTTCTAGGGATCCACACGATTATTCACCGTTTTATCCACATGTTGACCCTACACCTGCCCAACCACCCACTTTCTACCAGTCCTACCCGACCTTCCCACCTTCACTAGACTCTGCTTCTACACAGCCTTTTAGGAGTTTCACATATCCAAACAATTTCGAATCTTTTGCCGAAACCCCCTTACCACCAAATTCTAGTTTGGAAGAGGCGTTGGAGGCGTATATCGCAGCAACAAACAAAATGGTTAGGAATGTGGAAGCGTCCGTGGCCACCCTTATGCAACCTAGTGAACCGGTAGTTAGTTTCCAACTAGCTCCAAATTTTTCAATGTATGAGGAGGCGGTTGGACAGAGTGCGATTTTGAGAGGATTTCCAAATCAAACCTACACAAACCCAATTCCAGCCCACAACTCCGGTTTTCCATCGATTGTCCAAAATAGTTCACCAGTTGAAAATAAAAACGAGTTGTGCGACTTTGTAGTGTTTGATTTGCCAAATTGTGAAGAACCCCTTTCGAGTGAAACCACACTTAATCCTTTCGATCTTTACACCTCCAGTCTAGAACCTAAATCGATAAATATCCATGCTTTTGATAAGGTGTCAGAAAAAATTGATTTTCACTTGATTGAGGATATAGACGCCGGGAATATTTCGGATGATGGACCCGTCGATTTAATTGAAATTTTATGTCCAATTCATCATTCCGAGTCATTAACTGTTTCTCCCGAACTTCATATGCATCTTGATTTTGATGATATTGGCATGGATAAGCAAATTTTTGAGGAAAATATTGAGAAGAATTATGATGATAGTATTGAGGATAATATTGAGGTTGAACCATTTTCGTTTGATGTGTCGAATTTTCCAATACATCCTCTTGAATCCTTAACTGATACCCTTCCTCACTCACTTCCTTCCGTCCTTCCTATTGTTCTGACTGTGCAAGTGATCGTTACGCTTTCATCTCCTATACCAAGTTTGGCGTACCCATGTTTTCTTGCGAATCTTGAGAGATTTGACCCCATTGCACAACGAGTTGATAGATTAGCACAATCAGTTTTCACACTTCGGTCATCCCAAATTGCGCTAATTTATTCACTCGATTTACACCCTCAAGATCGTGCTACCCTTCTTTCTCATTTCCGCCATTCTTCTCCTACACCGAGACCATATTCTACCCTTCTTCCCACCCGGTCTTGCGTGTTTCTCATTTCTTTCTTCTACACCCCATTCTTTCACCAACTTGACCATTACCACGATAAGATTTTTGAATGGTTGGTGCTAACCTTTGGCTTGTGTAAGGCCAAACCTAAGTTTGGGGGAACCTTTGTATATATGTATATATATTTTTGTTTTCTTTTTCTATAAAATAAAAAAAAATAAAAATAAAAACAAAAAAAATTAAAAAAAAATTATAAATAAATAAACAGGGGAGTACCGGCATTTTTTACCCTCTTGGTTTAGCATGACAGTGAGGACACTGTCAAGTTCAAGTTTGGGGGTATGCTCGGTACGTCTTCTTCCTTCGCATTCATCTGTACATATTTTTGCATTTGCATACTTATTTGAAAACCCATAAAAATTGAAAAATTTCAAAAATTATGAAAATTATTGTATTTAATTTTGGCTTATTTGACTAGAGTTTGACAGATAGGTTAACTAGCTAGGAACAACTAGATCTTAGACTTGGTAAATTAAAAACCCTAAAAATAACCTTCCTTAAAGTTTAACAATAGAGAGTATATGTTTTTGTAGTTTATTTAGAAATAGGCAAATTTTGGGTTCACTTCTTGGGCTAAGTCGAAACGAAGGAAAAGTATTGATGTTCTTATTAGAGTATAAGTTTGAAAAATAGTTCCTACCTTAAGCCTAGATTCTGAAAATGTATACCCTACAATTTGCACTATCACGCATCTTGAAATTTGGAATAATAGAAGAGACATTGAAATGCTTTTGTCTAAAGTCCTTAGTACAATGAAAGAAAAAAAAGTGAATAAAGAAAAAAAAGAAATGAACGCTGGTTTTTGTGATTACTTAAGGCTGTAAAAATAGAAAAATATTTAGCGAGGGTGCTTCATCACCTAGTGCCTTAGACCAACTGGTTTGGGAGTCACTGCTAAAGCCTTGGGTGTTGCAAGACTAGAAATTACGCTGTAATGTGCAAACACATCTTGTAATCGGTTGTTGGTACCTCAAGAAGTATTAACGGTCGCATGAAGGATGTGTAAGCCAAATTCAGTTAAAAATTCACCTACTAATAAGCACTTTGGACAACGGACAAAGGTATGATTGCTTGATTTGAATTTCCAAGTGTAGGGGTGATTTATACACACGTGGGGATATGTGATTGGAGTTTAGATGAAAGAAAGGAATGAAGAATAGAACTTGTATGTTTAGTAGAGTTGATAAAAATTCCTAAGTGGAGATGGAACCCTAGAAGGAAAACTTAAGAAATATCGAAAGGTAAGTAGGTCTGCAAAACATATATAATCTTAAGTTAGATGATGAGGAAGTGTGAAAAATATGGGTGGATAATTTGCAAGTCGAAGATAATAGATTTCCTTGTTAGAAGACCTAATTGGAAAACAAAAGTCGAAAAGCCAAATTGATAGGATTTTATGGGTAGTATCCGCTGAAAACCCTCAGGAGACAACACTACTCCTACTAGGGACACCTAGAGGTTTAACGGCTTGTTGCACGTGCTCAGTGCAATCGCGTTTCCCTGCGAAAGTGCGGCTAGGTTAGATTTTTATCGAGAATAAAAAAAATAAGTTTGCTCGAGGACGAGCAAAAGATAAGTTTGGGGGTATTTGTTCATATCATAATATTGCATTTTGCAATCCCCATTCTTATGCATTTTACAATGAAAACAGGTGCTTTTGACCCATGTCTGCTACATGTTACAGGTTACAGGTTCTTGGAGCGAAAACAGTGAAAACGATGTAAAGACGATGAAAAAGTGGACTTTGACCAACAAACAGAAGACTCTTGATCAAGCCTACATCGAAGAACAGTTCACAATCAACAAGGCAACGCAAGGTCCAAAATGTCAAGGCAAACGGTTAAAAGATCACTACAATTTTTCACTGAAAGATCTGGAGAAGACTCAGAAGTCAAATGGAGAAAAGAACTAAATAAATAAAAAGCCCAAAGAACCCTGAAGCAGCCCAGAAAATATTATCATCTGAACTCATTAATGGGCCGCGGAACCGCAGCCCAAGCCCACCAATGCCGCGGTTCCGCGGCCACATGAAGCCCAAAGGAAAATAATATTTTACCAAAATGTGGGTTCTGCGCTGACTAGTCAACCTAAGGGCTATTTTTGTAATTACAGGCATGCGAGTCATTGTAACCCTAGGGTTTCCTATTCTTTATAAATAGGAACTCTAATCATTGTAATTTCTTATGCCTCCTTTTAATAATAAATTCAGAATTCTTTATGGAGAGCATCGGTGTTTCTTTTCAATTCATGAATTCAGATCTGACAACCCTGCGTTGATGATTGGAGAGATGCATCTGTAAGCAGATTTAATTCCTTGCTCTAGTTTAGATTTCAATTCGTGCCCTAGGTAATTTTTATTCTCTGCCCTAGATAAATGTTCTTCAATTCCCTAATGAGTGAGTAGTCTCCTCGCTTGTTAGGGTTAGATCTGAGGAAGGTTTGAGAGACGAAGATCTCTCATCCTCTTTCTTGCCCGTCATATATTTTCACAGGACTCCATGCATACCTTCTTATTCCGCTCCCTACGGCACTCTACCCACGAGGTAGCGGTGATACCGTAGTTTAAAGGCCCGGATTTTAAGGTTTTCCATGGAGGTTAGGGTAAAAATTAAGAAAGGAAGGACAAGGATCTAGAGGAAGAACAATCTTCCCAATCATCATAATCCCTTTTATTAATATTTACCATAACACCTAATTAGATCTTCATATGGGTATAGAAAGCGGTGAGATTTCTAGACATTCCAAACTTAACCTAGACCTAACCCTAGCAAGACTTAGATATAGATTAATTTAGTTTTTTAGATTTAATAATCTGTCCGACCACAATCGGAATTAACTCGTTAGCGCGATTAGGAAATTCACATCCCTGTGGACCGACCCGTACTCACCGGCTATCTTCATGCGACGCCGTTCTTGGTTGCGGTAATAGATAGTTTTTGAGACCAATCAGGTGATCCTGCGACCTGTGGAAGGCGCGGTATGGGCCGCGGAGTCACTTGCCTGCCCTTTGGGTAACTGGCGGGAGCTTGAAGAATCTCTCAACCTTAGCTTCCCTCAACAGCTCGGTCTGCGAGATGTTTAGGGTAATGTACTCCTGAGACCTCGAGGAGAAAGGCTTCGGACGATCGACCTTGTTTTTCTCCTCTATGTCCCTTTTCTTTCTGTCCGTCTGGTCGACTCGGGGCAGGTTTGAGTTTACCTCGGACTCGAGTTGGAGTTCTCACTCGGTCCAGACTTTTACTTCGGCCATGGTCTTAGGTTGCGTTAATGCAAAAGAGCGGAGCCACTCTTTGTGTCTAAAGACCCGACTTCAGCGCGGTGATGACTGTTTCATCACGGTGTTCGGGGACCTCGAAGAGGGCATTGTAGAAACGGGTGACATATCCTTTGATGGATTCTGTCTCCGCTCTTGACGGTGAACAGACAGTCGACCGTCCTTTTCTGTCGTCGATTCCCGACGAAGTGACCGAGGAATTGGGTGACCAGCTCATCGAAGGTCGAGATGGAGCGTGGTGTGAGTCCTCGGAACCAATTCCGGCCAGCCCGGATGAGGGTGGTTGGGAAAGCTCGGTATTGGGCCGCGTCGGAGTTATCCAGGAAGCCCATACCCGCCATAAATGCATCTAGGTGGTCCTTTGGGTTGGATTTCCCGTCGAAGAGGGCCACTTTTTGCGGCTTGTTCCTGGATGAGACGTACTCGGCTAGCAGCTCCTCTGTGAAGGGCTTCATTAGTGAGTCGGCGGAGTACCTGGCCCCTTCACTGGACGTGTGGCCATCCCTTCGTATGCCTTCGATCTTCTCGAGGGCTTCAAGCCGGTGGTGGTACCTCGAGGATTCTGCACAGTCGGGCAACCCCCGCTCCGGGTCTGCGATGGTGCGGCTTCGATTTTGCTCTATCAAGTGTCTCAAATCCTCGGACGAGGCCCTTCTCAAGTAATCCCTGTGCTCGTCATTCACGCGGCCCCTGCGAGAGTGGGGGCGTCAGTTATGCCTGGAAGCAGACGAGCTGAAAGACACCTCCTCAGGGGGAAAGAACGTGTAGCGGGCATTAGAGCGACGACCCAGTCTTCCATGGGACGTGGTGTGGAGCTGTCCGGCGCCCAGCGGGTCATGGAATCAATTGCCGTATGCGAGTCATGGTGGCCGGAGTCGGCCCGCTGGCGCTCGGTGGTGCTGGGATGAGGGTGAGTGAGCTCGAGGGCTTGAGTGTGCCCATCCGTCCTTCTGCGGACGTCATTATCCCGGGGAAGGGTAGCTGTGGTCTGGTGGGTAGGGCCCGCCGCTTGAATGCGGACAAGAGCATCCACCGGCGATATGAGCCTGTCTATCGGGACGGATAAGGCGTTGATGGCGTTGGGAGGGGGAGATGAGCCGCTGCCGCCTTCGTTGTGGCGGCTCGTATTTGGACCGTCGCGGTTGTCGCTCGCCATCTGGTCGAGGGCGGAAGATCAACTTTAGGAATGGAGAATTTTCTGAAACGTTCCCACAGACGGCGCCTGCTGACGGAGCTTAGGATTTCCTTCAGATACTGTCCTCCGTCGATCCTGTGATGGCGGTCTTTGACGGCTGAGATTTGTTTTGAGAGTTGTTAGGTATGGATCTCAATGGGTTGGTGTTTGGTGCCGAGCTACCTGCAAATATTCACTTCCGTTAAGCTGCGAGGTCCTTTCTAAAAGGTATGTTTCACCTAAAAATTCTTTCAACAAAATATTTAAAATAGTCCTAAATAAAGCCTTTCAATTCTAAAAAAAATGCGGTGAAAAAGTCTTTCACTCAAGACACTGAAACATTCTCACAAACAACTTTGAAGAATACTTTGTGATGCGCTAGAAAGTAGTTCATGAAATTATAAGTTATTAACCAAGTGAAATGTTGAGATATAGTTACAAATCTTTGTAGGAAAGAGACAAGTAAAATGGGTTTTCAGAACTGTAAGGGTGGATGATGATAAAGAATGAATACTTCATGATGTTAGGTCGACCGTGCAAAGTGAATTAACAAAATCATAGTCATGAGATCATTAACATGTTTATACACGTAGACCTAATAATGGAAAGGACTTGAACTTGAAAGACTTTTGATAAATATCCATAGGACAACGGTTATGGAACATAATCGGTGGATCATGAACAAAAAAGTCACGGGTTGACATAGTCACGTCGATCTAATTATGGAGAGGGCTTGAGTTTGAATATCATTTCATAAACGACTATAGTAGGAACAGTTATAGGTACAGAATCAATGGTAGGTGCATATTTTTTATGGACACGAGTTGGAAAACATTCTAAAAAGACAATAATTAAGCCCGTAGGGAGAGAGTTGACATATACACGTAGACCTAATAATGGAAAGGACTTGAACTTGAGTGACTTTTGATAAATATCCATAGGACAACGGTTATGGAACATAATCAGTGGATCATGAATGTGTAAGATCAAAAAGTCACGGGTTGACATAGTCGCGTCGATCTAATTATGGAAAGCTTGAGTTTGAATATCATTTCATAAACGTCTATAGTATGAACAGTTATAGGTACAGAATCAATGGTGGATGCATATTTTTTGTGGCCACGAGTTAGAAAACGTTCTAAAGACAATAATTAAGCCCGTAGGGTGAGTAAATCATTAAGGAATCAGGATTACAACAGTTATAAAAAGAAGAATCAATCGTAGGCGCATATGGAAATGGGTTAAAAAATTTAGTAGTAATAATCAAAAATTTATAATTTGGATATAAAAAATATCTCGGCCCTTCTAAAGAACGAAACAAGTGAAAAATCTTGAAATAACTTCATAGTACATTTAATAATAGTGAGATTAAGGAAAAATACATGTACAATCAAAAGTGTCACGGGTTTACATATACAAGTCGATCTAAAGATGGAAAGGACTTGAACTTGAATGCATGATGATAAATATCCATAGGGCGACGGTTATGAAACAGAACCAATGAATCATCAATGTGTACAATCGAAAAGCCTTGAATTGACATATTCACGTCGATCAAATAATGTAGAGGACTTGGATTTGAATGTATATTGATAAATGTCTATAAGAGGATGGTTATATGAACAGAATCAATGGAAGGCATATTGTTGTGGACACGAATTAGAAGACATTAGGAAAAAGGCAATAATTAAGCCCGTAGAAAAATTAAATCACTAAGAAATCAGGGTCAAGATAGTTATAGCCCCGCGTAGACATTCAAGTCGATCAAATAATGGAGAGGACACATGAAATTCCTATTGACAAATGTCTGCTATGGGACGATTATAGTTAGAGAATCAATGGTAGGTGCATATTGCCGTGGACAAAAATTGGAAGGCATTATGAAAAGACACCAATTAAATTTATAGGCAGATTAAATCAGTAGTGAATAAGGGTTAAGACAGTTATAGACGGAGAATGAAGGATAGGTGCATATGGGAATGGATTCAGAAATTTGGAAGTAGTAATGATAAGTAGTTTCGGAAATTTGAAATTTAGATTGAATCAAGGTTAAGAAATTTAGATTGAAATTTGAAATTCGAAAAGTCGTGAATTGACATATTCACGTCGATCAAATAATGGAAGGACTTAAATTTGATTGTCTATTGATAAATGTCTATAAGAGAACGGTTATAAGAACAAAATTAATGGTAGGCATATTGTTGTGGACACGAGTTGGAGGACATTAGGAAAAAGACAATAATTAAACTCGTAGAAAGAATAAATCACTAAGAAATCATAGTCAAGACAGTTATAGCCTCAGGTAGACATATTCATGTTGATCTAATATTGGAGGGGACTCAACTTGAATGCCTATTAACAAATGTCTGCTGTAGGACGGTTATGGTTAGAGAATCAATGGTAGGTGCATATTGCCGTGGAGAAATATCGGAGGACATCATGAGAAGACAATAATTGAAATTATAGGTAGATTAAATCAAGGTTAAGACAGTTATAGACGGGGAATGAAGGATAGGTGCATATGGAAATGGATTCAGAAATTTGGAAATAGTAATAACAAGGAAGTATTTCGGAAATTTGAAATTTAGATTAAAAAATAGATTTAAGTCCTTTAAAAAACGACAATAGTAATTGGCTTGAAATAATTTTATAACTCCTTTAAAAATAGTGAAATTAAGGGAAAATATGTGTACAATCGAAAGGGTCACGGGTTGTGAAATATGCACGTAAATCAAATAATGGGAAGGACTTGAACTTGAATAACTTTTGATAAATGTCCATAGGACGATAGTTGCGGGAACATAATCGGTGGATCAAGTATGTGTACGATCGAAAAGTAACGGGTTGACACAGTCACGTCGATCAAATTATAGAGAGGGCTTAAGCTTGAATGTTTTTTCTTGAATGTCTCTAGTAGGAACGATTATACGTACAGAATCAAATGGTAGGTGCATATTTTTTGTGGACACAAGTAAAAGGGCATTCTAAGAAAACAATAATTAAGCCCGTTAAGAGAGTAAATCACTAAGGAATCCTGATCACAACAGTTATAGACCGGAGAATCAATCATAATTATGGAAATGGGTTTAGAAATTTAGAAAAAGCTTTCAATAACTTCATATTGCATTTAAAAATAGTGAAACTAAGAGAAAATACGTGTAATCAAAAGAATCACGGGCTGACATATACATGTCGATGTAAAAACGGAGAGGACTTGAACTTGAATGTCTATTGATAAATGTCCATAGAGCGACGGTTATTGGAACAGAACCAATGGATCGTCAATGTGTACAATCGAAAAGTCATGGATTGACATATTCACGTCGATCAAATAATGGATAGGACTTGGATTTGAATGTCTATTGATAAATATCTATAAGAGGACAGTTATAGGAACAGTATCAATGGTGGGCATATTGTTGGGGACACAAGTTGGAGGACATTGGAAAAAAGACAATAATTAAGCCCGTTGAGAGATCAAAACACTAAGAAATCAGGATCAAGACAGTTATAGACCCGAGTAGACATATTCAAGTCGATCTAATATTGGAGAGGACTCAACTTGAATGCTTATTGACAAATTTCAATTATGGGATGGTTATAGTTTGAGAATCAACGGTAGGTGCACATTGTCGTAGACAAAAATTGGAGGACGTCATGAAAAGACAATGATTAAATTTATAGGTAGATTAAATCAGTAATAAATCATAGTTAAGACAGTTATAGACGGGCAATGAAAGGTGCATATAGAAATGGATTCAAAATTTTGGAAGAAGTAATAATAAGTAATTTCCGAAATTTGAAATTTAGATTGAAAAAATATATTTAAGTCCTTTAAAGAACGACACAAGTAAACGGCTTGAAATAGTTTTATAGTTCCATTAAAAATAGTGAAATTAAGGGAAAATGCATGTACAATCGAAAGAATCGCGGGTTGACATATACACCTAGATCTAATAATGGGAAAGACTTGAACTTGAATGACTTTTGATAAATGCCCATTGGACGACGATTATAGTAACATAATCAGTGGATCCTGAATGTGTATGATCGAAAAGTCACGGATTGACATAGTCACGTCGATCAAATTATAGAGACTTGATGTTGAATGCCAGTTAATAAATGTCCATAGGGCGACAGTTATAGGAACAGAACTAATAGATCATCAATGTGTACAATCGAAAAGTCATGGGTTGACATAAATAATGAAGAGAACTTGGATTTGAATATCTATTGTTAGATGCCTACAAGAGGACGATTATAGGAACATAATCAATGGTGGGCATATTGTTGTAGACACGAGTTAGAGGACATTATACAAAAACAATAATTAAGCCCGTAGAATGATTAAATCACTAAGAAATCAGGATCAAGACAGTTATAGCCCCGGGTTAACATATTCAAGTCGATCTAACGATATAGAGGACTTCAACTTGAATGCCTATTGACAAATGTCTATTATTAGACGGTTATTGAAGAGAATCAATGATAGGTGCATATTGTCGTGGACAAAAATTGGAGGACCGCATGAAAAGACAATAATTAAATTTATAGGTAGATTAAATCAGTATTGAATCATGAATCAGGATTCAAACAGTTATATACGAGGAATGAAGGATAGGTGCATATGGAAATGGATTCAAAAATTTAGAAGTAGTAATAATAAGGTAGTTTCAGAAATTTGAAATTTACATTAAAAATATATTTAAGTAATTTAAAGAATGATACAAGTAAATAGCTTGTAATAATTTTATAGTTCCTTTAAAAATAGTGAAATTAAAGGAAAATACGAGTACAATCGAAGGGTCGCAAGTTTGACATATACACGTAGATCTAATAATAAGGACTTAAATTGAATGACTTCATATAAATATCCATAAGACGACGGTTATAGGAACATAATCAGTAGATCATGAATGTGTACGATCGAAAATTCATGGGTTGACATAGTCGTGTCGATCAAATTATGGAGAAAACGATTATAAGTACAGAATCAATAATAGGTGCATATTTTTTTGGACACGAGTTAGAGAACATTCTAAAAAGACCATAATTAAGCCCGTAAAAAGAGTAAATCGCTAAGAAATGAAGGTTACAACAGTTATAGACAGAAGAATCAATCATCGGTGCATATAGAAATGGGTTTAGAAATTTAGTTGTAATAATAATGAAAGACTCGGAAATTTATAATTTAGATGAAAAAATATTTAAGCTACTCTACAGAACGAGACAAGTGAAATGGCTGAAATATCTTTATAGTGCATTTCAAAATAGTGAAACTAAGGGGAAATACATGTACAATCAAAAGAGCCACGGGTTGACATATAGAAGTTGATCTAAAAATTGAGAGTACTTGAACTTAAATGCCTATTGATAAATGTCCATAGGGCGACGTTTAAAAGAACTGAACCAATGGATCATCAATGTGTACAAAAGTCATAAGTTGACATATTAACGTCGATCAAATAATGGAGAGGGCTTATATTTAAATGTCTATTGATAAATGTTTATAGAAGGACGGTTATAGGAATAAAATCAATGGCAGGCATATTGTTGTGGACATGAGTTTAACATAGTCACGTCGATCAAATTATGGAAAGGACTTGAGCTTGAATGTCATTTTATAAATGTCTACAGTATGAACGGTTATAGGTACATAATCAATGGTAGGTGTATATTTTTTGTGGAGACGAGTTGGAGAACATTATAAAAAGACAATAATTAAGCCCGTAGAGAGAGTAAACCACTAAGGAATCAAGATTACAACAGTTCTAGAGATGAGGATCAATCATAATATGGAAATGGGTTTAGAAATTTAGTCATAATAAAGAAATAGACTTGGAAATTTATAATTTAGATAAAAAGAATATTTAAGCACCTCTAAAGAAATATACAAGTGAAAAAGCTTGAAATAATTTTATAGTGCGTTTAAAAATAGTGAAATTAAGAGAAAATATGTGTACAATCAAAAGAGTCACGGGTTGACATATACATGTCGATCTAAAAATGGAGAGGGCTTGAGCTTGAATGCTTATTGATAAATGTCCATAGGGCGACGGTTATACGAACAGAAACAATGGATCATCAATGTGTGCAATCGAAATGACATTGGTTGACATATTCACGTCGATCAAATAATGGAGAGAACTTGGAATTGAATGTCTATTGATAAATATCTTTAAGAGGACGGTTTTAGGAAAAGAATCGATGGTAGGCAAATTGTTGTGCACACGAATGGCAGGACATTAAGAAAAAGACAATAATTATGCCCATAGAATGATTAAATCACTAAAAAATCAAAGTCAAGACAGTTATAGCCCCGAAATAAAATATTCAAGTCGATCTTAATAATGAAGAGGACTTCAACTTGAATGCATATTGACAAATGTTTATTATTGGGCGGTTATTGAAGAGAATCAATGGTAGGTGCATATTGCCGTGGACAAAAATTGGAGAACATCATAAAAAGACGATAATTAAATTTATAGGTAGATTAAATGAATGGTGAATCAGAGTTAAGGCAGTTCTAGACGAGGAATAAAGAATAGTGCATACGGAAATGGATTCAGAAATTTAGAACTAGTAATAATAAGTAGTTTCGGAAATTTGAAATTTAGATTAAAAAATAGATTTAATTCCTTTAAAAAATGACACAAGTAAACGGGTTGAAATAATTTTATAGTTCCATTAAAAATAATGAAATTAAGGGGAAATACGTGTACAATCAAAGGGTCGCGGGTTGACATATACATGTAGATCTAATAACAAGGACTTGAACTTGAATGACTTTAGATAAATGTCCATAGGACGACGGTTATAGGAACATAATCAGTGGATTATGAATGTGTACGATCGAAAAGTCATGGGTTGACATAGTCGCGTCGATCAAATTATGGAGAGAACGGTTATAGATACAGAATCAATGGTAGGTGCATACTTTTTGTGGACACAAGTTAGAGAACATTCTAAAAAGACAATAATTAAGCCCGGTAGGGATAGTAAATCACTAAGGAATCAAGATTACAACAATTATAAACACAAGAATCAATTATAGGTGCATATGGAAAGGGGTTTAGAAATTTAGTTGTAATAATAAAAGAAAGACTCTGAAATTTATAATTTAGATAAAAAATATTTAAGCCCCTCTACAGAACAATACAAGTCAAAAAGCTTGAAATATTTTTATAGTGCATTTAAAAATAGTGAAATTAAGGGGAAATACATGTACAATCAAAAGAGTCACGGGTTAACATATACAGGTCGATCTAAAAATAGAGAGGCCTTGAACATGAATGCATGTTGATAAATGTCCATAGGGCGACGGTTAAATGAACTGAACCAATGGATCATCAATGTGTACAATCGAAAAGTCATAGGTTGGCATATTCACGTCGATCAAATAATGGAGAAAACTTGAATTTGAATGTCTATTGATAAATGTCTATAGAATGACGGTTATAAGAACAGAATCAATAGTAAGCATATTGCTGTGGACACGGGTTGAAGGACATTAGGAAAGAGACAATAATTAAACCAGTAGAAAGATTAAATCATAAAGAAATCAGGGTCAACACAGTTACAGCCCTGGGTTATCATATTCAAGTCGATCTAATAATTGAGAGGACTTCAACTTGAATGTCTATTGACAAATGTCAATTATGGGACGGTTATAGAAAAAGAATCAATGGTGGGTGTCTATTGCCGTGAACAAAAATTAGAGTATATCATGAAAAGACGACAATTAAATTTATAGTAGATTAAATCAGTAGTGAATCAAGGTTAAGACAGTTATAGACGGGAAATGAAGGATGCGTGCATATGGAAATAGATTATGGAAATGGATTCAGAAATTTGGAAGTAGTAATAATAAGGAAGTAGTTTCGGAAATTTGAAGTTCAAACTAAAAAAAATAGATTTAAGTCCTTTAAAGAACACAAGTAAACAGCTTGAAATATTTTTATAGTTCCTTTAACAATAGTGAAAATAAGGGAAAATATGTGTATAATCGAAAGGGTCGCGGGTTGACATATACACGATCTAATAATGCGAAAGACTTGAACTTGAATGACTTCCGATAAATGACCATAGGACGATAGTTATATGAACATTATCAACGGATCATGAATGTGTACGATCAAAAAGTCACAGGTTGACATAACCACGTCGATCAAATTATGGAGAGGGCTTGAGCTTAAATGTTATTTAATAAATGTATAAAGTAGGAACGGTTTAAAGATATAGAATCATGGTAGGTGCGTATTTTTTGTGGACACGAGTTAGAGGACATTCTAAAAAGCCAATAATTAAGCCTGTATGGAGAGTAAATCATTCCGAAACGGAGTTACAACAGTTATAGGTTGGAGACTCAATCATAGGTACATGTGGAAATAGGTTTAGAAATTTATAGTGATAATAAGAAATAGACTCGAAATTTATAATTTAGATTAAAAAAATTATTTAAGCCCCTCTAAAGGATTTGACACGTGAAAAAAGCTTGAAATAACTTCATAGTGCATTTAAAAATAGTGAAACTATGAGAAAATACATGTACAATAAAAACCCACTTCCTACAATCTGGCATGAACCTTTGGGTAGGCTCCGCAAGATCAACAACCATAGCTGAACAGAGTACGGTAGAAGAGTCACAGGTAGACATATACAGGTCGGTCTAAAAATGGATAAGACTTGAAATTGAATGTTAGTTGATAAATGTCCTTAGGGCGACGGTTATTGAAACAGAACCAATAGATTATCACTGTGTACAATCGAAAAATCATGGGATGATATATTCGTCGATCAAAAAATGGAGAGGACTTGGATTTGAATATCTATTGTTAAATGTCTATAAGAGAACGGTTACAGGAACAGAATCAATGGTAGGCATTTTGTTGTGGACATGAGTTAGAGTACATTAGAAAAAAGACAATAATTAAGCCCGTAGAACAATTAAATAACTAAGAAATCAGGGTCAAGACAGTTATAGCCCCAGGTTGACATATTCAAGTTGATCTAATAATGGAGAGGACTTCAACTTAAATGCATATTGACAAATTTCTATTATGGGACGATTATAGGACGAGAATCAATGGTAGGTGCATATTGTCGTGGACAAAAATTCGAGGATATTATGAAAGGACAATAACTAAATTTATAGGTAGATTAAATAGATAGTGAACAAGAGTTAAGACGGTTAAAGACAGGGAATGAAGGATGGGTGCATATGGAAATGGATTCAAAACTTAGGAAGTAATAATAATTCGTTTCGGAAATTTGAAATTTAGATATAAAAAAATTGATTTAAGCAATTTAAAGAATGACACAAGTAAACAACTTGAAATAACTTTATAGGTCTTTTAAAATAGTGAAATTAAGGGAAAATACGTATATAATCGAAAGGTTGCGGGTTGACATATACACAAAGATCTAATAGTAGGACGGACTTGAGCTTGAATGACTTTAGATAAAAGTTCATAGGACGACAGTTAAAGGAACATAATACGTGGATCATGAATGTGTACGATCGAAAAGTCACGGGTTGACATAGTCGATCAAATTAAGGAGAGGACTTGAGGTTGAATGCCATTTCAAAAATGCCTATACTAGGATCGGTTATAGGTGCAGAATCAATGGCAGGTGCATATTTTTTGTGGACACAAGTTTGAGGACATTCTAAAAAGACAATAATTAAGCATGTAACGAAAGTAAATCACTAAGAAATGGAAGGATTTGAACCTGAATGATTATTGATAAATGTCCACAGGACGACGGTTATCGAAACAGAACCAATGGTAGGTATATTGTTGTAGACACGAGTTGGAGGACATTAGGAAAAAGACAATAATTAAGCCTGTAGAAAGATTAAATAACTAAGAATAAAAGGTCTAGACAGGTATAACCCCTGGTTGATATATTCAAATCGATCTAATAATGGATAGGACTTTAGCTTGAATGCCTATTGACAAATGTCAATTATGGAACGATTATATGAATAGAATTAACGATAGGTGCATATTGCCGTGAACAAAAATTGGACATCATGAAAAGACAATAATTAAATTTATAAGTAGATTAAATCAATACTGAATCATGTGCATATAGATATGGATTCAGAAATTTGGAAGTGGTAATGACAAGAAAGTAGTTTCGGAAGTTTGAAATTTAGATTTAAAAATAGATTTAAGTCCTTTAAAAAACAACACATGTAAACAGCTTGAAATAATTTTATAGTCCTTTAAAAAACAACACATGTAAACAGCTTGAAATAATTTTATAGTCCTTTAAAAATAGTGAAATTAAGAGAAAACACGTGTACAACGAAAGGGCCGTGGGTTGACATATACACGTAGATCTAATGATGGGAAGGACTTGAACTTGAAGACTTTTGATAAAAGTCTGTAGGATGACGGTTATAGGAAAATAATCAGTGGATCATGAATGTGTACGATCGAAAAGTCGCGGGTTGACATAGTCACGTCGATATAGGACTGGAGCTCGAATATCATTTCAAAAATGTCTATAGTAGGAACGGTTATATATAAAGAATCAATGGTAAGTGCATATTTTTTGTGGATACGAGTTGAAAGACATTCAAAAAAGACAATAATTAAGCCCGTAAGGAGAGTAAATCACTAAGGAATCGAGATTACTACAGCTATAGACAGAAGATTCAATCACAGGTGCATATGGAAATGAGTTTAGAAATTTAGTAGTAATAATAAGGAAATAGACTCATAAATTTATAATTTAAATAAAAAAATATTTAACCCCCTCTAAAGAACGGGACAGGTTGAAAAGTTTGAAAAAACTTCATAGTGCATTTAAAAATAATGAAACTAAGGGAAAATACGTGTACAATCAAAAGAGTCATGAGTTAACATATACAGGTCGATCTAAAAATGGAGAGGACTCAAACTTGAATGCTTGTTGATAAATGTCCATAGGGCATTAGGAAATGGATTTGAATATCTATATTTAAATGTCCACAAGAGGACGGTTATAGAAACAAAATCAATGGTAGACATTGTTGTGGCCACGAGTTGGAGAACATTAGGAAAAAGACAATAATTAAGCCCGTTGAAAGATTAAATCACTACAAAATCAGGGTCAAGACAGTTGTTGCCCCGGGCTGAAATATTCAAGTTGATCTAATAATAGACAAGACTCAACATGAATGCCTATTGACAAATGTCTATTATGGGACGGGTGTATAGTTAGAGAATCAATGGTGGGTGCATATTGTCATGAACAAAAATTGGAGGACATCATGAAAAGACATTAATTAACTTTATAGGTAGATTAAATCAGTAGACAATCAAGGTTTGACCGTTATGGACGTGGAATGAATGAAGGATATGAAAATGAATTCAGAAATTAGGAAATGCTAATAATAAATAGTTTCGGAAATTCGTAATTTAGTTTTAAAAAAAATATAATTAAGTTCCTTAAAGAACAACATAAGTAGACAGCTTGGAATAATTTTATACTAAAAATAGTGAAATTAAGGGGAAATACGTGTGCATATGAAAGGGTCGCTGGTTGACATATACGCATAGATTTAATAACGGGAAGGACTTGAACTTGAATGACTTTTGATAAATGTCCACAGGTCTACGGTTATAGGAACATAATCAGTGGATTATGGATGTGTACGATCGAAAAGTCACCTATAACATAGTCACGGCGATCAAGTTATGGAGAGAACTTGAGCTTGAATGCCATATCTAAAATGTCTATAGTAGAAACGGTAATAGGTACAGAATCAAAGGTAGGTACATATGTTTTGTGGTCACGAGTTAGAGGAAATTCTAAAAAGACAATAATTAAGCTCGTAGGGAGAGTAAATCGCTAAAGAATCAGGGTTACAACAGTTATAGACAGTCATAGGTGCTTATGAAAATGGGTTTAGAAATTTAGAGTAATACTAAGGAAATAGACTCAGAAATTTATAATTTAGATTAAAAAAATATTTAAGCTCCTCTAAAGATCGAGACAAGTGAAAATTCTTGAAATAACTTCATATTGCATTTAAAAATAGTGAAACTAAGGGAAAATACGTGTACAATCAAAAGAGTCACGTGTTAACATATACAGGTCAATCTAAAAATGGAGAGGACTTGAACTTGAATGCCTATTGATAAATGCCCATAGGTCGACGATTATAGGAACAGAACCAATGGATCATCAATGTATACAATCGAAAAGTCATGAGTTGACATATTCACGTCGATCAAATAATTGAGAAGACTTGTAATTGAATGTTTATTGATAAATATCTATAAGAGGACGGTTATAGGAACAGTATGAATGGTAGGCATATTGTTGTGGACACGAGTTAGAGGACATTGGGGGAAAGACAATAATTAAGCCCGTAGAATGATTAAATCATTAAGAAATCAGGATTAAGACGGTTATAGCCCCGGGTAGACATATTCAAGTCGACCTAATATTGGAGAGGACTCAACTTGAATGCCTATTGACAAATGTATATTATGGGGCGGTTATAGATAGAGAATCAATGGTAGGTGAATATTGTCGCGGACAATATTTGGAGGACATCATGAAAAGACATTAATTTAATTTATTTGTAGATTAAATCGTAGTGAATCAGGGTTAAGACAGTTGTAGACGAGGTATGAAGGACAGATGCATACGGAAATTGATTCAGACATTTGAAAGTAGTAATAATAAGGAAGTAGTTTCGGAAATTTGAAATTTAGATTAAAAAAATAGATTTAAGTCTTTTAAAGAGCTACAGAAGTAAACAGCTTGAAATATTTTTATACTTCCTTTAAAATAGTGAAATTAAGGGAAAATACATGTGCAATCGAAAGGATCGCGGGTTGACATATACTCGTAGATCTAATAATGGGGAGGGCTTGAACTTGAACGGCCATTGATAAATGTCCATAGGACGACGGTTATAGGAACATAATCAATGGATCATGAATCTGTACGATTGAATACTCACGGGTCGACAGTCACATCGATCAAATTACAGAGAGGATTTGGGCTTGAATGTCATTTCATAAACATCTATAGTAGAAACGATTATAGGTACAGAATCAATGGTAGGTCCATATTTTTTGTGGACACGAGTAAAAGGACATTCTAAGAAGACAATAATTAAGCCCGTTGGTAAAGTAAATCACTAAGAAATCAGGGCTACAAAAGATATAGACAGGAGAATCAATGATAGGTGCGTGCGTATAGAAATGGGGTCAGAAATTTGGAAGTGGTAATAATAAGTAGACTCGGAAATTTAAAACTTAGATTAAAAAATTTCAAGTCCTAAAGAACGAGATAGATGAAAAAGTTTAGAATAAGTTTATTGTGCATTTCAAAATAATGGAACTATGGGAAAATATGTGTACAATCAAAATAGTCAAGGGTTGATATAAACAGGTCGATCAAAAAAATGGAAAGGACTTGAAGTTGAATGTCTATTGATGAATGTCAATAAGGCGACGGTAATAGGAATAGAACCAATGTATAATCAATGTTTACAATCGAAAAGTCATAGGGTGACATATTATGGACGGGGAATGAAGGATAGGTGCAAATGGAAATGGATTCAGAAATTAGGAAATACTAAGGTAGTTTCGGAAATTTTTAATTTAGTATTAAAAATATAAAATTAAGTCCCTTAAAGAACGACACAAGTAAACAGATTGAAATAATTTTATACATTAAAAATAGTGAAATTAAGGGAAAATACGTGTGCATGTGAAAGGGTCGCGGGTTAACATATACACGTAGATCTAATAACGGGGAGGACTTAAACTTGGATGACTTTTGATAAATGTCTATAGGTCGGCGGTTATAGGAACATAATCGGTGGATCATGGATGTATACGATCGATTAGCATAGTCACGACGATCAAATTATAGAGAGAGCTTGAGCTTGAATGTCATTTCATAAATGTCTATAGTAGGAACGGTTGTAGGTACAAAATCAAGGGTAGGTGCATAAGTTTTGGGGTCACGAGTTAGAAGACATTCTAAAAAGACAATAATTAAGCCTGTAGTGAGAGTAAATCGCTAAGGAATCAGGGTTACAACAGTTATGGACAGAAGAATCAATCATAAGTGCATATGGAATTGGTTTAGAAATTTATAATAATAAGGTAATAGACTCGGAAATTTATAATTTAGACAAAATATTTAAGCTCCTCTAAAGATCAAGACAAGTGAAAAAGCTTGAAATAACTTCATATTGCATTTAAAAATAGTGAAACTAAGGGAAAATGTATACAATCAAAAGAGTCACGAGTTGACATATACATGTCGATCTAAAAATGGATAGGACTTGAACTTGAATACCTCTTGACAAATGTCCATAAGGCGACGGTTATAAGAACAGAACCAATGGATCATCAATGTGTACAATCTAAAAGTCATGGGTTGACATATTCACGTCGATCAAATAATGAAGAGGACTTGGATTTGAAAGTCTATTGATAAATATCTATAAGAGAACGGTTATAAGAACAATATCGATGGTAGGCATATTGTTGGGGACACGGGTTGGAGAACATTGAGAAAAAGACAATAATTAAGCATGTAGAATGATTAATTCACTACGAAATCAGGATCAAGACAGTTATAGCCCCGGGTAGACATATTCAAGTCGATCTAATATTAAAGAGGACTCAACTTGAATGCTTATTGACAAATGTCCATTATGGGACGGTTATAGCTAGAGAATCGATGGTAGGTGCATATTATCGTGGGCAAAATTGGAGGACTTCATGAAAAGACAATAATTAAATTTATTGTTAGATTAAATCGGTCGTGAATCAGGATCAAGACAGTTATAGACCGGGAATGAAGGATAGATGGATACATAATGGATTCAGACATTTGAAGGTGGTAATAATAAGTTTTTTCGGAAATTTGAAATTTAGATTAAAAAATGGATTTAAGTCCTTTAAAGAACGACACAAGTAACAGCTTGAAATAATTTTATAGTTCCTTCAGAAGTAGTGAAATTACGGGAAAATACGTGTACAATCGAAATGGTCGAAGGCTGAAATATACACGTAGATCTAATGATAGGAAGGACTTGAACTTGAATGACTTTTGATAAATGTCCATAAGTCCTTCAAAGAACGACACAAGTAAACACCTTGAAATAATTTTGTAGTTTAAAAAAAGTGAAATTAAAGGAAAATACATGTACATGTGCATGTGAAAGGGTCGCGGTTGACATATACACATAGATCTAATAGCGGGGAGGACTTGAACTTGAATGACTTTTGATCAATGTCCATAGATCGGCGGTTATAGGAACATAATCAATGGATCATGGATGTGTACGATCAAAAAGTCCCCGGTTAACATAGTCACGGCGATCAAATTATGGAGAAAACTTGAGCTTGGATGTCATTTCATGAATGTATATAATAGGAATGGTTATAGGTACAGAATCAATGGTAGGTACATATGTTTTGTGATCACGAGTTAGAAGACATTCTAAAAGGACAATAATTAAGTCCGTAAGGCGAGTAAATCACTAAGGAATCAGGGTTATAACAGAGTTATAGACAGGAGAATCAATCATAGGTGCATATGGAAATGGGTTTAGAAATTTAGAGTAATAACAAGGAAAGACTCATAAATTTTTAATTTAGATAATAAAAAAATATTTAAACTCCACTAAAGAACGAGACGAGTGAAAAAGCTTTAAATAACTTCATATTGCATTAAAAAATAGCAAAACTAAGAGAAAATACGTGTGCAATCAAAAGTGTAACGGTTGACATATACATGTTGATCTAAAAATGGAGAGAACTTGAACTTGAATGTCTATTGATAAATGTCCATAGGGCGACGGTTATAGGAACAGAACCAATGGACCATCAATGTGTACAATCGAAAAGTCAAGAGCTGACATATTCACGCAGATCAAATAATGGATAGGACTTAGATTTGAATGTCTATTGATAAATATCTATAAAAGGACGGTTATAGGAACGGTATCAATGGTAGGCATATTGTTGTAGACACGAGTTAGAGGACATGGGAAAAAGACCATAATTAAGCCCGTAGAATGATGCCCGTAGAATGATTAAATCACTAAGAAATCAAGATCAAGACAATTATAGCTTCGGGTAGACATATTCACGTCGATCTAATATTGGAGAGGACTCAACTTGAATGCCTATTGACAAATGTCTATTATGGGCTGGTTATAGCTAGAGAATCAATGGTAGGTGCATATTGCCATGGGCAAAAATTTGAGGACATCATGAAAAGACAATAATTAAATTTATTGGTAGAAAAAATGGGTAGTGAATCAGGGTTAAGACAATTATAGACGGGAAATGAAGGATAATAAGGTAGTTTCGAAAATTTAAAATCCTTTAAAGAGCGACGGTTATAGACGGGAAATGAAGGATAGGTCCATACGGAAATGGATTGAGACATTTGGAAGTGGTAATAATAAGGTAGTTTCGAAATTTTAAAATTTAGATTAAGAAATAGATTTAAATCCTTTAAAGAACACGACACAAGTAAACAGCTTGAAATACATTTATACTTCCTTTAAAAATAGTGAAATTAAAGGGAAATACGTGTACAATCGAAAGGGTCGCAGGTTGACATATACACATAGATCTAATGATGGGGAGGACTTGAACTTGAATGACCATTGAGAAATGTCCATAAGACGATGGTTATAGGAACATAATCAATGGATCATAAATGTGTACGATCGAAAAGTCACGGGTTGACATAGTCAGATCAATCAAATTATAGAGGACTTGAGCTTGAATGTCATTTTATAAATGTCTATAGTAAGAACGATTATAAGTACAAAATCAATGGTGGGTACGTTTTTTGTGGACACGAGTAAAAGGATATTGTAATAAGACAATAATTAAGCCCGTTGATAAAGTAAATCACTAAGAAATCAGGGCTACAACACTTCCAGGAGAATCAATGATAGGTGCACATGAAAATGGGTTCAGAAATTTGGAAGTGGTAATAATAAGGAGATAGACTCAGAAATTTAAAATTTAGATTAAAAAAATTTAAGTCTAAAAAGACAAGATAGGTGAAAAAAAACTTGGAATGCTTTTATAGTGCATTTAAAAATAATGAAACTATGAGAAAATACGTGTACAATCAAAAGAGTCATGGGATGACATATACGTGTCGATCTAAAAATGGAGAGGACTTGAATTTGAATGCCTTTTGATAAATGTCTATAAGAGGACGGTTATATGAAAGTAATCAGTAGATCATTAATGTGTACAATCAAAAAGTCACGGGTTGACATTGTCACGTTGATCAAATAATAGAGAGGACTTCGGCTTAAATTTCATTTCATAAATGTCTATAGTATGAACGGGTGTCAGTACAGAATCAATGGTAGGCGCATATTTTTGTGGACCTGAATTGAAGGACGTTCTAAATAGACAGTAATTAAGCCCGTGTGGAGAGTAAATCACCGAGGAATCAGGGTCAATAGTTATAGACAGGAGAATCAAAAGATAGGTATATGGAAACGGGTGTAAAAATTTAGTGGTAATAATTAGATAATAGATTTGGAAATTTCAAATTAAGATTAAAGAAATAGCTTCAAGTCCTAAAGAACGAGACAAGTGAAAAAGCTTGAAATAACTTTATAGCGCATTTAAAAATGAACTTAAAGGGAAATACGTGTAAAATCAAACGAGTTACGGGTTGATATATACATGTCGATCTAAAAATGGAAAGGACTTGAACTTCAATGCCTTTTGATAAAGGTCCATATGACGACGGTTATAGGAACAGAACCAAAAGATCATAAATGTATACAATCGAAAAGTCATGGGTTAACTTGTTCGTGTCGATCAAATAATGTAGAGGACTGGATTTAAATGTCTATTGATTAATGCCTATAGGAAGATGGTTATAGAAACAGAATCAATGGTAGACGTATATTGTTGTGGACACGGGTTGGAGGACATTGGAAAAAGAAATTAAGCCTTTAGAAAGATTAAATTATTCAGAAATCGGGGTCAAGACTGTTATAGACAGGATGAGCAATGATAGAAGCTACAGGATTAGATTTAGAAAGTTGAAAGTAGTAATGTTTAAAAATTAGATTCAAAAATTTAAATTTAGATAAAAAAAAAATGAGATTCGAGTCCCTTATAAACTACAGGACAAGTGAAAAAACCTTGAAATAACTTTACGGCGGATTTTAAAATAGAGTAATTAAGGAAAAAAGTTTAGAAAATTAAAAATTAAGTATAACTTCAATTACTTAAAGTAACGAAAAAAATGAATATTTATGGTGCCTTTGAAAGTAGTAAGGTGAAGAAAATAAAATTAGAAATCTGAAACAATTGATGTTTTTTCCAAATTACAGCCTTTCTAATAAATACAAAAATGCTCAAATACAAATGGGGTAAAAGTAACTGAAATCCTGAGAAATTTGCTTTAAAAGTTGGGGACGGTTTCGAATATTGTATAAACGAGACAACTGAAATGCGAAAAGGCCGAACCATAATAAAAATCATAGTATCATGAATAATCTATTACATGTACAAAGTAAATTTGGCGAAAGTCACACTCATGGATGTGTGCAATCCAAAGAGTCCTAGGTTGATATATTCTGGTCGATCTAATAATGTTGAGGACTTCAACTTGAATGCCTATTGATATATGTCCATAACGGGACGGTTATAAGAAGAGAATCAATAGTAGATGGATATTGCCGTGGACAAAAATTGGAGGACATTATGAAAAGACAATAATTAAGTTTATAGGTAAATTAAATCAGTAATAAATCATGGTTATGACAACGATTGACGAGGAATGAAGGATAGGTGCATATGGAAATGGATTCGGTAATTTGGATGTAGGAATAATATGGAAATAGATTCGGAAATTTGAAATTTTGTAAAATGATAAATTAGGTCCTTTTAAAAAAACGACACAAGAGAACAGCTTGAAATAATTTTATAGTTCCTATAAAAATAGTGAAATTAATGGAAAATAAGTGTACAAAATTGGAAAGGTCTTGAGTTGACATATACACGTTAATCTAATATTTAACTCCGTAGGGGGAGTGAATTGCTAAGAAATCCAGGTTACAACAGTTATAGACAAGAGAATCAATCATAGGTGCTTATGGAAATGGGTTTAAAAATTTAGTAATAATAAGGAAATTGGATCAGAAATTTATAATTTAGATGAAAAAAATATTTAAGCCCCTCAAAAAAACGAGACAAGTGAAAAAGCATGAAATAACTCTATAATGCATTTAAAAATAGTGAAACTAAGGGAAAATACATATACAATCAAAAGAGTCAAGAGTTGATATAAACAGGTCGATCAAAAAATGGAAAAGACTTAAACTTGAATGTCTATTGATAAATGTCCAAGGGGCGACGGTTATAGGAATAGAATCAATGGATCATCAATGTGTACAATCAAAAAGTCATAGGTTGACATATTATGGACGGGGAATGAAGGATAGATGCATATGAAAATGGATTTAGAAATTAGGAAATACTAATGATAAGTAGTTTCGGAAATTTGTAATTTAGTTTTACAAAAATAGAACTAAGTCCCTTAAATAACGACACAAGTACACAGCTTGAAATAGTTTCACTTTAAAAATAGTGAAATTAAGGGAAAATACGTGTGCATGTGAAAGCGTCGCGGTTAGACATACACACATAGATCTAACAATGGGGAGGACTTGAACATGAATGACTTTTGATAAATGAACATAGGTCAACGGTTATAGGAACATAATGATCATGTATGCGTACGATCAAAAAGTCGGCGAATAACATAGTCGGTGCGATCAAATTATGGAAAGAACTTGAGCATGAACGCCATTTCATAAATATCTATAATAGGAACGGTTATAGATACAGAATCAAGGGTAGGTACATATGTTTTGTTGTCACAAGTTAGAGAACATTCTAAAATGACAATAATTAAGGAATCAGGTTACAACAGTTATAGAGAGGAGAATCAATCATACGTGTATATAGAAATGGGTTTAGAAATTTAGAGTAATAACAAGGAAATAAACTCAGAAATTTATAATTTAGATAAAAAAAAATATTTAAGCACCACTACAGAACGAGACAAGTGAAAAGGCCTGAAATAATTTCATATTGCATTTAAAAATAGTGAAACTAAGGGAAAATGCGTATGCAATCAAAAGAGTCACAGATTGACATATACAGATCGATCTAAAAATAGAGTGGGCTTGAACTTGAATGCCTATTGATAAATGTCCATAGGGCGACGGTTATTGGAACATAACCAATGGATCATCAATGTGTACAGCCGAAAAGTCATGGGTTGACATATTCATGTCGATCAAATAATGGGCAGGACTTGAATGTGAATGTTACTAATAAATATTCATAAGAGGACGGTTATAGAAACAGTATCTATGGTAGGCATATTGTTGTGGACACGAGTTGGAGGACATTGGGAAAAAGGCAATAATTAAGCCTGTAGAATAATTAAATCACTAAGACATCAGGATCAGGACAGTTATAGCCCTGGATAGACATATTCAAGTCAGTCTAATATTGGAGAGGACTAAACTTGAATGCCTATTGACAAATCTCTATTATAGGACGCTTATAGCAAGAGAATTAATGGTAGGTGCATATTGTCGTGGATAAAAATTGGAGGACGTCATGAAAAGACTAATTAAATTTATTGGTAGATTAAATCAATAGTGAATCGGGGTTAAGATAGTTATAGACGGGAATGAAGGATAGGTGCATACGGAAATGGATTCAGACATCTGGAAGTGGTGATAATAAGGAAGTAGTTTCGGAAATTTGAAATTTAGATTAAAAACTAGATTTAAGTCCTTTAAAGAACGACTCAGGTAGACAGCCTGAAATAATTTTAGACAGCCTGAAATAATTTTATAGTTCCTTTAAAAATAGTGAAATTAAGGGAAATACGTGTATAATCGAAAGGGTCGAGGGTTACATATACACATAGATCTAATGATGGAAAGGACTTGAACTTGAATGATTTTTGATAAATATCCATAGGATGACGGTTATTGGAATATAATCGGTGGATCATGAATGTGTACGATCAAAAAGTCACGGGTTGACATAGTCATGTCAATTAAATTATAGGACTTGAGCTAGAATGTCATTTAATAAATGTCTATAGAAAGAACGGTTATAGGCACAGAATCAAAGTTAGGTCCATATTTTTTATGGGCATGAATTAGAGGACATTCTAAAATTAAGCCCATAGGAAGAGTAAATCATTAAGGAATCAGGGTTACAACAGTTACACACAGAAGAATCAATTATAGGTGAATATGGAAATAGGTATAGAAATTTAGTAATAATAAGGAAATAGACTCAGAAATTTATAATTTAAATAAAAATATTTAAGCCCCTCAACAAAACGGGACGGGTGAAAAAACTTGAAATAACTTTATAGTGCTTTTAAAAATTGAGAAACAAAGGGAAAATACGTGTAGAATCAAAAGAATCACCGGATAACATATACAAGTCGATCTAAAAAGGGAGAGAACATGAACTTGAATGCATATTTGATAAATGTCCATAGAGCGACGACTATAGGAACAGAAACAATGGATCATAAATGTGTGCGGTCAAAAAGTCATGGGTTGACATATTCACATCAATCAAATAATAGAGGACTTGAATTTGAATGTTTATTGATAAATTTCAATAGGAGGACGGTTATAGGAATAGAATCGATGGAAGGCATATTGTTGTGGACACGAGTTGGACATTAGGAAAAAGACAATAATTAAGCTAGAAGAAAGATAAATCACCAAGAAATCGGGGTCAAGGCGGTTATAGCCTCTGGTTGACGTATTCAAGTCGATTTAATAATTAAGAGGGCTTCAACTTAAATGCTTATTGACAATGTCTATTATGGGACGATTATAGGAAGAGAATCAATGGTAATGCACATTGAGGTGGACAAAAAATAGACATCCTGGAAAAACAACAATTAAATTAATAGGTAAATTAAATTAAAGTTGGTGTAACACCTGTGGAGGAGAAGATGCGGGAAAACCGGCTAAGATGGTTTGGTCATGTGCGACGCAGACCCATGGAAGCACCGGTTCGATGAATAGATACTCTCGATATGGGCAAGGGCAAAAGGGCAAAAGGGAGACCGAAGAAAACATGGATGGAGGTGATATGAAACGATATGGTTGCCAAAGGACTCAATGAAAGTATATTGTTCGATAGGAGTGAGTGGAGGCGGAGGATTCGTGTACTGGACCCGGCGTGATTCTCATGTTTCTCATGTTGGTTCATGTAGCCTACCCCATATGCTTGGGATAAAAGGCTCAGTTGTTGTTGTATTAAATCAGTAGTCAATCAGGGTTAAGACGGTTATAGACGGGGAATGAAGAATAGGTGCATATGAAAATGGATTCAGAAATTTAGAAGTACTAATTAAGAAATAGACTCAAAAATTTATAATATAGATGAAAAAATATTTAAGCCTCTAAAGAACGAGATTAGTGAAAAAGATTGAAATAACTTTATTGTGTATTTAAATATAGTGAAACTAAAGGAAAATACGTGTATAATCAAAAGAGTCACGGAATGACATATACAGGTCAATCTAAAAATGTAGAGCGCCTGAACTTGAATGCCTATTGAAAATGTCCATAGGGCGACTATTATACGAACGAAAACAATGGATTATCAATGTGTACAATCAAAAAGTCATGGGTTGACATATTCCCATTGATCAAATTATAGAGAGGACTTGGATTCGAATGTCTATAAGAGGACGGTTATAGGAAAAGAACCAATAGTAGGCATATTGTTGTGGACACGAGTTGGAGAACATTAGGAAAAAGACAATAATCAAGCCCTTAGAAAAATTAAATAACTAGAACTCATGGTCAAGACGGTTATAGCCCCGGGTTGACATATTCAAGTCAATCTAATAATGGAGAGGACTTCAACTTGAATGTCTATTATGGGACGGTTATAGGAAGAGAGTCAATGATAGGATATTGCCGTGGACAAGAATTGAAGACATCAAGAAAAGACAATAATTAAATTTATAGGTCGATTAAATGAGTAGTGAATCGGAGTTAAGACGGTTATAGATGGGGAATGAAGGATAGATGCATATGGAAATGGATTAAGAAATTTGGAAGTAGTAATAATAAGCAGTTCCAGTAATTTGAAATTTAGATTAAAAAATAGATTTAAGTCCTTTAAAGAACGACACAAGTAAACAGCTTGAAATAACTTTATAGTTCCTTTAAAAGGTGAAATTATGGGAAAACACGTGTATAATCGAAAGATCACAGGTTGCCATATACACATAGATCTAATAATGGGAAGAACTTGAACTTGAATGACTTTTGATAAATGTCCATAGGACAACAGTTATAGGAACATAATCAGTGGATCATGAATGTATACGATCGAAAAGTCAGGGGTCGACATAGTCACGTCGATCAAACAATGGAGAAGGCTTGAGCTTGAATGCCATTTCATAAATGTCTATAGTAGGAACGGTTATAGGTACAGAATCAATGGTAAGTGCATATTTTTTGTGGACATAACTACTAAATGTATCACAAAGGAACAAAAAGATGAGAACCCATGGTGCCCAATAGAACCTACTTGATTGTAGCTCTATTTCTAATATATTTTAGACACATGTCAAATTTACTCGTGGAATGTCATCTTAAAAATAATTTGATATCCAAATTTTAAGTCTATCGGTCGATATCAAAAAAGGTTGTGGTGTGATGCATTTATGGACCAAAATCTAGTAATGTGAAGGGTTGGTTCCATGAACGATTGTATTGTTAAGTTATATTAGTCATCGTATCCTATATCAGTTAATTCATGAAAAAGATTTCAACAGTGTAAAAAAGGTTGTGGTGTGATGCATTTATGGACCAAAATCTAATAATGTGAAGGGTTGGTTTGTATTGTCAAGATATATTAGTCAATGAATCCTAATTCAGCTAATTTGTGAAAAGATTTCAACCGTGTCAAACAGTTTGTGGTGTGATGCATTTATGGACCAAAACCTAGTAATGTGAATAAACGTTCCACAAACAAGGTACAAAAATTTTACTGCATGAGAACTAGGTTGATTAAAAAAAAGGTTCACCTTCGTTGTTGTTGCAGGATCTCCAGAGAAAAATGCTTTGAGATTTGCCAACACTCCATTAACAAAAGGAAGGAGGAGCCCAGACAACATCTTCTTCTCTAACCATGCATGTCTCACCTTTCTCGCCAAATTCTAAAACTCCCCTGTTTCAAAAAACAAAATTTTCATTCTGAATGCATACTGCAGAATGCAATTAAATAATTGTTTCTTGAAGGATTAATTTTGATTACCTTCTAAAATGGACTTGAAAATAAAAATTAAGGCCATATAGACGGAGACCCATATAGACAAGACCCAGATAGAAAATTTGATACAATATTAATATTAATTTTTTTCAAATTCTTTTTAGATTTCAAAAGGAAAGAGATTACCTAAAATTGAGATCTTTGGTGTAAGAGGAACAGAGAACAAAGATGTCTCTCCACATTATCAAATCAACTGACAAAGAGAAAAAATTGCTCGATATAAAAAAACAAATTTCATAAAATTAAGCAGTAAATTAAAAACCTTTTCCGATTCTGCATTATGTGTGAGTCCTCTTCTACTTCAACTGAATTTTAAAAATAAAAAATAAAAAACAAAATTAAACAATTAAATTTCTTGAAAAATATATTGAACCGAAGTAGAAAAACTTACTTGGATGAGGCTCATTTTTGTTGAGATCAATTGCATCCAAAATCTTCTCATTTTTTTTCCAAAGTTGAGTTTTTTATCAATAGGCAGATCAATTTCTTTGACATCAAAACTCTCGATCTCACCATCATCAAAAACATCCTTCTTCAATTGAATTGGGTTATTCTCAAAAACCCAATTTTTCACAACAGCAGCTTCAGGGGGCTTCAAATTCCTCCTCTTTCTTCTAATTTCGCTGCCTCAACGTCGCCTGGGGCCAAGTCATAGTCGGCGGTTCATCGGACTCCCATGGGGAAAGATGCCGCCTTTAGATCGCCGGTGGCTGCGTCATCGCCGGCGGTTCATCAGCTCTCATGGGGGTTTCAAAGCCTGCGGGTTAAGATTTTGTGGGGAAAGATCGCCGCCGCCTCCGGCTCGAGTTAGGGTTTCGAAGGAGAGATGAAATCGCAGCGACAGTGACCCGTTTCTTTTGAGCGAATAAAAAAGGAAACATTAAAGAAAGACGTTAAAAGACTAGTTGCTTATATAATAAGCAACACAACAACGGCAGCCATCTAAATTAGGAATGTAATATTAATTTATATTAATATTCAACCTTTGACTTAGTTGTAGTCGGTTTCCAAATTAATATTAAATATTTATATATATATATATATATATATATGAGATTAATGGAGGAAAGAGGCCATAGGAGGGGATTTCCTCCTATGGCGTCGAAAAAGCACCCCCTCTCTAGTTTTTTCTGACGATCGGCACCCACCATCTTCATCGTTATCATCTAAGATGTGGGTAATACCAAATTTCATGTGATTCTACAACTTTTTCACCGTTGATTTAGTGGGGTCAAAATTAACGGTTTATCGACAATAGAACTTTTTACATTGCTAAATCAACGGTGAAAAGGTTGTAGAATCACATGAAATTTGGTGTGTCCACATCTTAGATGATGACGATGAAGATGGTGGGTGCCGATCGTCGTAAAAAACTGGGGAGAGGGTATTTTTTTGACGCCATAGGAGGGAATTCCCTCCTATGGCATCTTTTCTCCATTATTCTCTCTCTCTCTATATATATATATAATTAATACACCATTCTGTTCCCAAATGTATATAAATTTATATAACCCTTAGATTTTACGTACCCTTTTGTCAATCGCTATTGAACACCGTCCTCCAACGACCACCAGCTGAAACCACTAATCGAACAGTGCTAGTCACCAACGTCCTCCTTCAGATGTTGGTTATCTCCATGTCATCATCTAGACAAAATATTAGAGACCTAAATGACAAGCATAGGACGCAATGAGACACGCAATAACACGTGCATACATTTATAGAATGCGTTCAACATGCATACGTCATTTCCAATATGTCTAAGATAGGTGTTGGCAAATAGCGGTGTCCAATATGTGTCGGATACAAACACGGCATGCCGGAAGTGTTTGTGTTTCCTAACTTATAAGTTCTAACCAATATTGAAAATAATAATAGTGTAAAAGCCAGTGTTCCGTCTCTGAAAACAAAAAGTATAAACTACCTAGATTATTATTAATTCTTTTAATAATTATATTTATTCATACTAAATCAAAAATATAAGTAAATTAGTTTTACAGAATAAAACATAGATTAAATTGTTTTAAGAAAATAATACAAAACATACTAGCAATTAATTTTCAATTTTACAAATTTAGATTCATATTCAAATTCAAAGCAATCCAGTTGAATTAACTTTTTCTATTTAATTTTTAGACTATGAGAACGTGTTGCATAAATATTAGGTTCACCTGATTCGTAACAACCCAATTTTCCTATACACTTTTCTATATAATTTTTTTTTCAAAATCTATAAAAGAGTATTTTAACCTGAGCACAATATATAAGTAATTATTTTGTTTTTAAATAACTCCATTTTTTAGTGTACATAAAATTGTTTTAAAATTAAAGTATACTTGGGGTATTTAATGTTGCTGTTACCACTTTAAGTATTTATTTTCCCACAATAATTACAAGAATGAGCTTGTAGCTCATTGGTAACACCTTGCACTGCTGAACCAAGCCACCAGAGTTCAAATCCCCTCCCACAATATTTTTAGATTATTTTTGTTTTAAATTTTTTGGAAGCCCAACAGTCCACAGACCATAACTCCCAAAAGTTGAACCGTACCTGAAAATCTAAAGATACCAAAGCCTACCACACGAGACCCCCCACCCATCGACCCCGTGACTCGACCGGAATCGGCTAAGTCGGCTGGACCGCCGAGTCACCTGAATGAAAAATGTGGCTTTTCACCTTCTCAACTCCCCTGCACACACCATTTATTTGGATCGGTTTCCGAATCTTAAATACACCCCATTTACTACAATTTTTAATGATTTTTCTATAATTTTTACATTTTTTTTAATTAAAAACCTTTCACCTACCCTACCATAGCCTACCCTATAAATACACCCCATACCCTCTACCCTCTCATCCCAAAACCCCAAGCTTACCCTCTCAAAAATTTCCAAGAGTGTGTAATTTGAAAACGAGTGCACGTCAAACCTCCAGCGAAATTCCGGCGGGAATTCCGGCGACGTTTTTAGGAACAACTGGCGACGAAGCAACGCCTCGACAACCCCTTTAGTCCCCCCTCACTCCTTAGTATAGATTGAAACTCGTAAGTCCCACTCTATCCCCCTTTCTATTTCTCTAAAATACGAAATTACAAAACCCGACGGAATCGGAACAAATCCGATTTCCGATTCGGTTTTCTATAAAACTTCACTTCTAACCAATACATTCATGCCTAAACATCTTTATCTTGACTATTAAACTTTTAAAAATCAATTTGAATAAGCTTCATCACATGAAATGATAACCTTTCCAATTTATTGTATTTTTCGCTTTAATACCATCATGTTTCGATTTCACATTTAACCCCTTAACTTTGCTATACATTTAAAGTAGAGCACGAGGTAATGACCTATCTCCACACACACGCAAATACAACCTTAAACGACATCATCAAAAACTTAGAATACGATAAAACAATACTTTCATTTAAATACCATATTCTTAATAAAATCATTTCTAGAAGTTTATGCTTTGACACACTTTTAAATAAATACCTCTTATTAGGAAAACACGATAAGTTGTAGATATCGATCGTTTATCTAAACCTGACTTTTTGGTGTCTAGGCTAGGCAAGTGAGCTTAGGTAACTTTAAAAGGCTCGTCTCACGATTCGTGAGCGGATCCCTTCTTCCTCACTTGTACTTACCTGGCCACAATTGGCGGTGAAGAGGCGATTTGAGGCTTCTAACGACTTGTCGTTTAGACCATTTAGAAATAGGCTAGTTGGCTTAGGAAACCCTAGAACCTAAAATACGGAAAATTACACTTTGCAAATAAATACCTTTTACTTTATAAAACCGTTTTCTAAAGGATTAGTATTTTACAATCTTTGCAAAGCGCCGCTACAACCCATCTTTGAGGAACCCGTTCGGGATCGTGCGGTTTATCGCGCACCCTCGGGCTAGTAGTGCGAGATTCAGACCTCCGCAAGGAGCATTCGGTCTCGAAAGGTTTAAAATACGACATCTTAAAAAAATAAGATTTTTGGAATATAAAATATTTATTAAAAATTATTTTTGTATAAACATATATATATATATATATATATATATATATCATTTAAATATCTATTATATTATAATATAAATTTTCCACCTTTTTCTAAAAATCACAATAATAAATTTTACACTAAAATACCATGAATTTCAAATAAATCAATATTACAGATAAATACCCTTATTTATAAAACTAGGATATTTTCATTAGAAATGTTACAACATAAAATCCACCCTCATTACAACTCTAAAGACGAACAATAAATAGTTGAGGTGTATTTTGAAAAGTATATAAAAGTATTTTTACACAAAACCCCCTCAAGTTTTATAAATTACCCTAAGGACCCTAGAAATTATAAGACTTCGATTCACATTTCTGATTGTCTGACTCGGCTTTGAGTCTGATTAATCTGACTTGAATATGATTCAAGTCAATCTACAATCTACAAGATTCCAATTCAATATGAACACATGAATCCATGAATTCAATTATCAATTTATACAACTTGACTGAACCGAACCATGGATATATACTCCTTTTACATGATTCTCAGTATTCCATTTACATGACTCTACGGTTACAACCGTTTCCTGATATCATGGTTTCGGTCAGTCAGTCAATCAAACTTACAATCAATACAATTTACAAGATAACAATACAAACAAGACATCGCGGGGTTTAAGGGGTAGATTGGTATGGAAGATGTTAAAAGTGGCACGAGACAATCAGATTTAAGACACCTAACATGAATCCAATTGCCGTTGTTCCGGGCCTTTTAACGGAGCCTTGTACTCTATATTCCGTTTGCCCTGGTCTCTAGCATATAGAGACCCCTCTCGTATACACTGGCATTCTTCTGTACCAAGCTACAAACAACAGTGTTAATACAACAATACAACAATACAATACAACATTAAAAGCTACCCTCTCTCTCCTACTCTTTGTTTATTTCTCCCCTATCTTTGGGACTTTCCGAGCGATCTGTTCGCTGACGACATTCTATTTCTTTCTTCTTCTTTGAATGTCGTCAGGTGGTTTGGACCCGGCGGAGATCGAGCCATCCCAAGAAGACTTGGAGCAGTTTGCCGAAGACTCCGCACTTTAGTTTCATTGTACACTTTTCCTTTCTGTATTTTCATTTCCTGTTATGCCACTGTTTAGGCATGTCGGGACCCGGTTCTTGCTCACGGAGCAAAGTGCCACACGGAATAAAGTGCCACGCCAAGTGTCATGTTAAGTGGGCGGGGCCACCCCTTGAATCCGTGGGGACCACCTCTTGAGTCCATGGGACCCACTGTAGAACAATGGGGAATCTTCGGAATACATTCCGAAAGGGGACAGATCTGTACTATAAATTGAATGATACCACTCTTCAAATCATAGGCGCCTTTTAAGTGAACCGGCACTACAGGAGTTTGAGAACTCCGTAGTTAAGCGTGCTCGGGTCAGGGAAGTCCTGGGATGGGTGACCTCCTGGGAAGTGGGCTCTGGTCGGGTCCGGTTCGCTCCGAAGGACAAAACCGTGCGGCTTCGGCCAGAGCGGACAATACTCTCTGTATTGGTGGTGGGGCGTGACAGAATGGTATCAGAGCTGGTTCCTCAAAAGTAGGTCTGTGGTTCGAGGACGAATCATTGTTCAAAGGTGGGGAGAATGTCGGGACCCGGTTCTTGCTCACGGAGCAAAGTGCCACACGGAACAAAGTGCCACGCCAAGTGTCATGTTAAGTGGGCGGGGGCCACCTCTTGAATCTGTGGGGGCCACCTCTTGAGTCCGTGGGACCCACTGTAGAACAATGGGGAATCTTCGGAATACATTCCGAAAGGGGACAGATCTGTACTATAAATGGAATGATACCACTCTTCAATACATAGGCGCCTTTTAAGTGAACCGGCACTACAGGAGTTTGAGAACTCCGTAGTTAAGCGTGCTCGGGTCAGGGAAGTCCTGGGATGGGTGGCCTCTGGTCGGGTCCGGTTCGCTCCGAAGGACAAAACCGTGCGGCTTCGGCCAGAGCGGACAATACTCTTATCGATACATTATCCTAAAATGTTTTAACCTACCGACTAATTTTCACTACTTTATTGTCGTTACTTCATTTTCGGGTTTGTGCCTATGATTACTATTATAAATGGTTGAGCCTTATACTTATTATTTCTGCTTGCTTTTGATAGGCTTAGATGTGCACATATTTGGGTTTCGACTTTTATCGAACACGCCTTGATTATTATTATTCGTTATTGTTACCTATATTCTCGTATACTTGTAGTTGCCCTTATAGTGTTCTTGCATTATACTTATTAGACCTATCTTTTGTAGGTGGTTCTTATATATATATGTACCTTCAAAATTTTGTCTACCCGTTTTAAGTAAATCAACATGTATTAGTGTTCGATATGATAACTCTTTGCTTAATATTTTATAGCTTGTTGTTTCTTTTAAATTTCGAGGACGAAATTTTTTGTAAGGGTGGTATGATATAATACCCAGCCCCTTTTATACCAAAATATGTATTTTGTTACTTTATAATTCTATTTATTTTACTTATAATTTTATTTATCTTATTTATAAAATTATTTATCCTAAACCAAAAATCCCAAGCCCATTCCTTTATCTTTTTTTCATAAACTCAATTCCTTTTTAATCCCACGACCCGCTTATTTTTCCCACAATTAATTTATTTTAATTTCCTCAGCCCATCTCAGCCGGCCCACTCCATTCATATTTTTCCCAATTCATTTCCTATTAAATTATCGAGCCCAGCACCATTTTCCTAAGCCCGGCCCCATCCTTTTTTTCATTTATTTTCTGATTTTTCATTCAAATCCCCGGCCTACACTTTCTCCAGCCCACGAGATCAAAAGGAAATTCTTTTATTTTTTCGGCCGGCCCAGCCCACCTTGTCCAAGCCCACGCCTCCTCAGCGACCCGACCGCTCCTACAGTGCATCTTCCTCCAACGGCTCTCTCCGCTTTTCCCGCGCGCCTGTGCCACTTCCGTCGCCTCCGCCCACGTTCCGCCCACGTCGTTCGCGGGCGTTACTCCCACAACGCGCACTCCTCATTCTCCCTCACACCCTCGAGCTCTCCATTTTTCGCTCCCTCTCTCAAAACTCATCTGCATTTCCGCCACCAACCTCTCCACACCGCCGGCGAACTCCCAACACCATTTTCGCCTCCGACTACCATCACCAAACTCCCCCACTTCCTTCTCCTCTCCTCCACTCACTTCCTCTCTCTCCCTTGCACCCATTAACCGATCCCTGCACTCCGATTCCCTCACTCGCTTCCCTCGTCGACGGCAGCCACCACCATCACCGACCACCTCACCTCTTCCACATTCACCTCGTCAACACTTTCACCCTCAGCATCATCATCGCCATCATTCACGACCGCTCTCCTCTCTTCCCCTGCTTCTCTCTCCTCCTGCTTCACCTTTTCTCTCTTTCTCAGCTCTCTCTCTCCTTCCCAGATCTCTCTCTATCTGTTCTCTGTTCCTCTCTCTCTCTCTCAAATCTCCGTCTCTCTCTCCCTCTACCACTCTCTCAAGCTCCCTCTCTCTCTCTCTCTCACTGATCCCTCTCTCTCTAACTCTTCCTCTCTCTCAATATCTCCCTCCCTCTGCAATCCCTCGCCATCGGCCGCACAACACCATCATCTCCCCAGTCTCACGAGCCCTAACCGTTGCCAAGACGGAACCCCATAGCCGAGCCCAAGCTTGTGGTCATCGTGTCGCGTTCGTGACGTTACCATCACCGTACATCCCCGAGACGTGTCCAGGCAAGTTCTCTACTTGCTACATGCTAAGTTATGCTTGTTACAGATTAAAATCGTTTAGATTCTATAGTTACTTTTCTGAATAAATTATACTACACACCTGTTCGATGCATGATCCCTATGAGAATACTTATCACATTTGACGGAACTGGATGGTTTACATTGGCCCTTGTAGTGATGAATATCTTATGCAAATTTCGCTGGAAAATGTGACCGTTAACGACTAAAACGACTACCCTCAAGTTTACTCGTAAAACTGGAATTTTCTTGCACCTGAAAACCGTTAAAATCGCCATAAATTGTATACACACTGGAATGATGCATTCGAGGGCTCAAATCGAAGCCGACTCGACGAACTATAACCCCATGCTAGTTTCCAAATAATTCTGTACTCAGACTGTGTCAATATTTGGATTGGAGTGCGACTCTGGACTGCAGTCCAGAGCGACTCCAGTTGTTGTTTACTGTCCCGTAATGAACACCACCCTGTTGCCTTAACTCGTAGGTTGCGGAACTCCGCTGTTTATTATAGGTGAATCTGTTAGCTAGACAACGCAAGTGGTTTCATCCTATTTCGTTATCGTTTGTTAATTAATCTGTAATTTAAAAGATGGGGACGTATAACAGTCTCAGCAGAATCAGAACTGACATATTGGTATTGAATAGTGTATAACTCCTAACGTACAGACGCGATAGAAGATCCGTCTATTGCGTTGAAAACCTTACTGAAAACCCTAGATTTCATTCGACTGTAGCGTCGCTAAAATATGATCCCAATTAGGATTAAAATGCGTTGCGACACGGACTTCCGATTCTGAAACCGGATTTCCAGCCGCGAACGCTTAAAATGAAATGGCTATAATTAATGATCCTGGAATCCGATTGGCATGAAACTAAATTCGGTGGATAGATAACTGAACATACTAATTATTACCTGTTTATCGTTTCGCTAAACTGTAACCGTAGGATTTATGATACATTATTCAAGTGGTAGATTACTAATTCATGACATCCTAAACATGCTTTATATACTGTTCACGCATCATATCATACACATGTCATTGCATCGATAACCCAGTGATAACGTGCATTACCCAGTGTTAGGTATTAGTGATGATTGTGGCAAGTACGTTAGTGTTCGTGTATAAGTGATTAAGTGAAAGTGAAATGTACTTGTACACAATCAGTGAACCTTATTATTCTATTGCATTGTCGACGTCTGTGGGATGCGTGTATGTGTGACTATAAGTGGTATGGGACACTTATGGAAGCTCTTGTACGGGTGTCACAGATAAGGCACCAGACCCTGCCATTTATCTTAGGTATTAGTCGGGACGTGCTTGATGGAGGTCCTGTCTCCAGTTCTCGCGCAGACTTGTCACAGACCGATTAGTATTTAGGGTTATGGTTAGCGTTTGATGTAGACCACGGGGTGTGGGGTAGTTTAAGTGTGAGTTCAACAGAATCTCGGAAGTCCCATGCCGGCTTATATATTTAGGGAGATATATGGAGATTTACAGGGTATGTGATTATTACCGTGATATACATGTTGGGCCCGTGGTCCCTTGCCCTTGGGTTCTACCCTTGGGTGGAGGACACTCGCGAGTGGTTGACTCTCACACTTGGACTGACGATAGGCTTAGTGACATGTACAGTGAGACTTAGAGACTGATAGGGATACTGGCATTGATATACCTTACATACTGTGTTGACATACGTGGCATATCATTCTAATGCTTTTACTGTTCCGCTGCATTGATTACTGCATGTTCATACCCATACTGCCATTGATCTACTGTTATATATATCTATTATCACTGTTAAAATTGTCACATGATTTTATATATATTATATTGCTATTGTGTCGCTCTGACGACCTGAGTATGCATGCTCAGTGTGAGGAGAAGATTTAGTCTGGACCAGGACTAGACGTACATCACGGACATCTTGTTTAGGTATCCAGAGTTATATCTCTTGTTTCCCCTCAGGTCAGTTCATTTTACTGTTTTGTTCCAGTTACTGCATTTCTCATTACCTGCGCATTATTTACTGATTACCATGTAAAGCTAGAAGCCGAAGTGTGACTACGGCAGGATGTTTCCTTGACCGTAGGAGCATGGCTGGCCTTGTCAACCTCTCGTATTCCGTATTTTGGGAAGCGGGGCGTGACAAGGCATCTTTTTATTTCAGTTGTATTTCTTTTTCATGCATTGTACAAAAGAATGTTAATAAATAAAAGTTGCTGTTCTTTTTATATCTTGTCTCTTGTGTATTTATTTTATATTGCTTAGATACGCTTAGCGTATGTACTTCTGAGTATATACGTAGCGGACCAGTCGCATCCCCTTCGCCGTATACTGGGAAGCGGGGCGTGACATGATTTATTGAAGTTTAAATCCAGTTTAATAATAAAAGTCACTATGCAAAATCGTATTTACAAATAACGTATGCTATTGCTATCAATGAGTAGCATAGCGTAAGCTATTTGTAATAATAGCATAAAAATAATATAAGTTAATTTTTATCTAAGTTATTTTGTTGGGTTATATAATAAATAGGTTGAGATACGCTTCAGAACACAAACTATCGAGTTATGTAGCCAACTTATTCTCGTTTACTTGCAAAGGTCTGCTTAGATATATATGACTGTCGTACAAGTAATTTTATTACGGTATCTTCCTATCGGAGTCTTATCAAGTCTTGTTAAATGTGCATTTTAGACTATTCTTGATGCCAGAATAATGCTTGGGTCACGTACCACCATCAATTGGCATATTTAGTACTTGCACCTTCGAAAATACTCATCTACTCATTCACAAATGGAATCTTTTTTATAAATAATTTATAAGAAATTGCGCAAATAACAAAATGTCCATACAAAAGTTAAACATGTAAACCACTCTTCCGAGTCTATCTCTCTTCTTTCAAGAAACTAGAATAATAAATAAATAAACAACAACATATACATATTGAAAGTAGCTTGTGAGAACTATGCCAACTGCAATTACATGTCATATACAAATATGGGCTGGAAAAACATCCAAAAAATAAAAACCAAAAAGGACTTCTAAAGTAATTATCGCAAACAACACCCTTAATTTAGTTATCAAAACTTGGCAATAAAACACAAAAACGCTGGTTGCAGTGATGGGGGCTTGCAGAGAAAAGATTGGGATGGTTTTGTGAGAGGTTAGTCCGTATCTTTTCCAAATTTACGAGCAATTTGGGTTAAAAATCAGATGATACTATATTCGCTTGAATTCTCTAGCATTTTAATTGTGCAGATTCAAAATTGTGTATCAAAAGAGAAGCAACAATTTGTTCCTGCATAAAAAGATCATAAAAGAAAAGGTTCGTTATATTTTGAATGAAATATTATCCTGTTCGGAACACGGGGAGTGTTATACCTTAAAAGCCCCACAAGGGCAAAAATCTGTATTTTGCTACAACCCTGAGGAAAACAAGCCTGAGTTATTTACATATCAACAAGAGAGGGGAAGATGAACTTAAGTACGACAAAAGTTGAATGAAGAATTGTTCATCTAATATACCAAGTGCACATAACCAAAAGTGGAAATTTATGCTGCAAAAAGACCCAGCATAAATTACGAATCTACACACACGCATGCAATCCGATCCTCTCCACTGAATAATATTGATGGGAGAGTCCAAAGAATGAATATAACTCAGGACAGTTCATAGAGATTACAGTCAATCTAACTTATGAATTGACATATGATGAATATGTGAAACTGCAACTTAAACCACAAAGGATATCGGCCTAGCTGTTTTCCAGCCGTCATGAAAGTGGATGGCTTGATTTCATTGACTACACTCCAGTAATTATTTAGTAGAGTATATTCAAACATATATACTAGTTAGTAGGCATTCTCTCGTCCAAAATTAATAGTTCATATTGTCTCCTCCCCCTTTAAAATGAATGTTACAGTTCAGTAGCAAAATAATTGTTAAGTAATTGGCCATGACAGCACTCATAGAAGTATGTTGACGTCATCGTATAAGCCATTTTGATTACAATGGGGTTGGCCGTGATAATCCGGTCTACACTGGAATAATAGGGACTCTTATGCTATGAAAAAGGTTGCTGTTAAAATTTGACAAGGGTTTACAACCAATTGATGTCCAACGCCTATCAGATTGTGTCAAATTGTTGGCCAAGAAAACTATGGATATGAGGAGGGCTTGCCATACTCCTCAAAGATTAGTTTGGTGTCTCCGAATTCTCCACGACCATGGGGAAAATCTAAAACTGGGTGGAGGTTATATATTTGCTCCAAGAAATCATGTCATACTCTAAAGCACAAATAAATCCAAAAGCAAAACAAAATATATTTTGCACCAGCAGCAATATGTGAACCAGAAATTAAATATATTATTTTTATTTAAAAATTTATCAAAAGCAATAAGGTGGTTGAGCAAAGAAAGGAAAACAATAATTGTTCCAGATTAACCATACCGGAACTGGTCTCTCATTGTGCAAAACTTGTCCAAAATATCAGTAGAATCATTGCCATCACAGGCATACAACAACCAACATAATCTTTGCAGCAAAAGGCGCTACAGTACTTCCCCTCCAATTCCTTTTCTGGGGAGGTTTAGGAGGTAAATCCAATGGTTCTTCTCTTTGTATTTGCTCAAATTCTAGAACATGGTGGGGGGAACAAAGAATAAATTTAATAGGCTATTAATTACAAATTCATAATAACAAAATATAGTGCATGATAAGTGATTGTGATAGATTCATTCACCAGATCCATCAAGAAAAGACCAAGAAGGCAGGTGAATGGTGCAACAGTCTCAGCATGAGCGAAACGTAGCCTTGCCTTCTCAAATGTGCCAGGGGTATGGTTTCCTGGAATTGCAATCAATTTTTTCTTAAGTACAAGTATATCAGCATGGTTTTTACTAAATTTAAGCAATTCTACACCTGTTGTGTTAGTCATACTCATATCTCCCTTAATGAAAGTGTAATATCAGGTTGCGAAAAAAACTTCTGATATTTCAACATCCACGGAAAACATTTTATGCAAACACAAAGGGATAAATGAGAAATTAGGTCGACAGATATTGGTGCAATAAGATCATTTGGATGTTAATGGTTCTGCAAAGTTAAGAATTATCTTTGGTTATTGCTCAACAATGTAATTCTTAGTACAGAAGATGTAAATAATTGAAAATTTCTGATTCAGGAGTGGTGTTTGTATATCGTGTTTATATTCATTTCGTATCTCTTTTGGAATAGGAGCGATTAGTTGAGGATCTAAGATGTATGGTTGTATGGTATTTCTATGGTTCATGATTAATTAGATAGGATGGAAACCAATAGTTTGTTTCCAAAAATAAATATCTAAAGAGAGTTGTCCATTATATAGGTGAAGATTCTCTAAAGATACAGGAGATTTGTAGGTATGTAGGAAACATTATGAAAGTTGCTTGGTTCCAAGATTATCCCACTAAATAATATCACAAGCATAATATTGAAATCCCAATATGTAGTGACTAGTTAGTGAAAATCCAGAAGGCAAAAGCAAATATACATATATGGTAGGTGATTATATTATGTGCACTTCATGGCAGATTTTAGAAATTATACAATTTAACTGACAGCAGACTAAGCCTACACCATATCTAAGTGATTCCTATGTTCCAAGTCCTCGTATCAAAAGAGGAGCTTATCACAAATGAAGCATCCTCTACCAGTGTGAGCACCCAGCAGCTATCTTCTTAGTGAAGCTATGCATGCCAAGAAGCCAAAATATAGCATTCAATATTTTTAAACCCCCCCGCCCCAACAACAACAAAAAAAGTTTAAAAATTTAAAAAATGGGATCATGATCAATGTACAAAAACCAAAAATATAAGAATATTTACAAGCAAATTGAAACTATACGCCATATGACTAGCAAACACATAGTGGCCCGATATTATAATGTGGTACCAAAAAGATACAAATAAGTAATACTATATGCAGTCATATTCGCAAAAGACACCAAAGACCCAAATCCCCTGTGAAAAAAAAGCTAATAACCTACAATTAACAACAGAAAGCTTTAAATTGCCTTCTTTAGCCATGGTTGCTTGCTCTATTGACTGAACAACATCACCAAGCAATGGTATTCCCATGCGATAGTTTACTGAGTTACCATAACCATTTAATAGAAACCCCTCAAAGTCATCATTCCATTGAAGCAAAGAAACCTAGCCAAATAAAGAAACATGAGATAATAACGATATTACACAAAAAGGTCATAGTGAAAGTAAGCCTTAAGTGCACGCAGAAATATATTGTCCAGTAAATCCTTTGTTTGGCGAGTTTTGAAATAATGTCTGAAATTAAATTACTAATAATTTGAAGCACTTATAATTATCTCAATTTATGGCCAAGCTGTGACCCACCAGCACATTTCTAATAAAAATTAGCGAAAGATATGCCGTATAAGATGCACATATCTAGTAAGTTTCATCCATAACTAAAGCAAAGAAATAGGAGCCTTAAAAAGGAGTTGGTTTATGCTACGGCGCCCTATGGGAAGTGATGTATATACAAAGATGATCAGTGGATTATTTAGGGATATATTGAATGATCTTCTTGATCCAGAAAAAGAAAACCTATGATAGGTATCCTGGACTTGTGTAATGGGTTTTAGTAGAAAATAAGTGTCGCATTAACGCAATTAAAAACATGTATAATGGAGTAGAGCTTGTGTGAAAAGAATTAGGGGTTTATTTCTTAGTCTTTAGTCAATAGGCTGTCGCGGAGATTGGATGGGCATGGAAGGAAAAATTAGATGCTCAACATCAAGATGGCACATATACAACGTAAGAACCTGAACACCAAAATTTTCAATGTATACTAACTGTATAGTATACGAATTACCAATATAAGAGGCCGAACAAGGAGAAAAAAACTCCAGTTTGAATAACAATAAAAAGAGTTTACCTCTGCAGGATTGAAAAGGCCACAAGCTTGATCCGTGATATCCAATAAAGATCCTGAAATATGAAAAACAGTAATTGATCGGTGAGGGAGGGGGGGGGGGGGGGGCTATATCTATAATGCAGCTAGATTAAGAGGCTTCATTACAGCTGCTTGCAGAGAAGCCACAAAGAAGCAATATCCTGCTTAGTTAAACTTAGCTGGTATCATCTGCCAACCTCAGAAGAAATGCTACCTAAAATGGGTTCTTTAATGGTATCAACAGCAGGCTCCTGATTTTCTATATATTTCTGGAAACATGAAATAGATTTATCATAGTTCCTGCCAAAGTTAACAGTTATGCAACTTTATAAAAGTAAAGTTGGAAATATTCCAGAAATGTTCACACTTTGCATGTATGAGATTTATAACCATTTATTATCCAAGAAGCGCAATGTAAGACGATACAGGCAATATTTTTAGATCAACCCACATTCATCTCTGTATAATTATTTCCACACACACGTATACACATGCGCGTGCGTGCACACGCGCACGCTCACACACACACATTTAAGGATGTTTTTGTGCGCATAACTGGTGCAGTTGGAAAAATCCATGATCATATAGAAATTTTAAAAAATCCAGGTTATTTCTGTGAGACCACTTGACTAGAATAGATAGGATACCAATTAATCACACAAAGTGATACATATTCTATCATGTTTTCCATTTGATCAAAAACATTTAAATATGATTGATCATATAAAACTCTTAAGATCCTCCAAGTCAAACTGATAAAGCTACTTTACTAACAAAAGTTGAACCTTCAAAAGCTTAGCTACAGAAATATAATATATTGTTGAAATATCAAAGGTAGGTAAATACAGGAACTTTATTTTATAGATTGATTATGGCTAACATGAATCAATAAAAAGTAAGAAGCAACTAAATATATCAAAGGATTTTCCTTACTTTGTAAGTTTCGCGAGTATCATAAAATCGTGAACAGATATCACTTGAATGACTTTCACTTATCACAGAGAAGGCACGATGCCTCCCTGGTCCGAGGCGTCCTTTCCCAGAAAACAATCCAAGGCCAAATGCCACAGCACTGGCTGATGCTCGAGGAACCTGTATCGTCATACACAAGAATTATTTGGCTTTTAAAAACACTGATGACTAATAATCAGATAAAATGAAAAATGAACATTTATTTAACATTCCTTAAAACCTAGGAAGCACCAAGACTTCTATTTGCTCGGCAGGTTCGTGTCCATCACGTTTCGCACACTCCAACACTCCATGTTCAACATGTTTGGGCTATATCGGCCTAAATTAGAAGTGTCTGACTCTTCTACATAGCGTAGAGGTTGTGAAATAAGAATGAGGAATATATTTGTGGACAAATTTGATACCTTCAAGTATACAAGAATATTAAACATTTTAAATATCTCCTATGGCAGACTAGACCTAGAACGAGTAAATATCCAAATTGATGCAAATGATGAAGTTGGATCTATGAAAATTGACACTAATTAGAAATGCTTAATATTTTTTTTTAACTCTTTTGGATTGTTTTTTTTGTGCGTGTGTGCGCGCTCTCTGAAGGAAATGGTAGCCTTGATTTTATTTTTATTGCTTATAAAGTTATACCGGTTCATGTTTCTTCTCATGGTTTTTTATATTTTATTTTATATAACACACACACACACAAAATTAAAAATATAAATGAATAATATAGCTATGTACCCGTATACTCATTTTTACAAATTTTTCCATGTCCTGTGTCCATACTTCATAGCTTAAAGCAAGAGATACTTAATAAAACTCTTACAATTTGTTCTGTTTAAAGATGATTATGTTCAAATATAGTATTTTTATGATTTGAAAAGTAGGGATATGAATACTAGCATGGACTTTGATTGGGAAATGGGCTCACTCGTAGTTTAAGTCAAACTAGTGCGGAAATTAATTAGAAAGGAAAGGAGATTTGTTGTAGAGTTACAATGCCCAATTCACAAGATTGGGCTGGGTGGAATCAATATAGAGAAAGTTGTCATGGAAGAGATATCTAAATAAATCAGTGATATCTCCAGATATATCTTAAAGCAGTATGGTAGAAATTTCTATTTACTGGTTTTTCACTTGAAATAAATATTGCAACACACAGCTAGAGATAGTTTAAGAAATGTGCACTGTAATTTCAACAAAATTCCTTGTAGAATTAGCTCGCATAACATCTTTTCTTCAATAGGTTTGATTTACAGGATTTTATCTCACTTTTTTCTGAACTGTATAACATAACTGCCAATTTACTTACTGCAATTATGGCAAGCTAATTGAAATTCTCTGATCTCAATTACCAAAATATTACGGGAAGGAAAAAATTGAAGTAAGAAATCCAGCCTGTGTTGCCCTAATTGAAAAGACACCTGGGTGATATTCCTCATCAAACAATTCCGGAAACTTTTCCCTAATTCTTTTTCCTAGAAGATACAGCTCATTTTGTCCTTTGCTAATCAGCTCCCCGCCTTCCTGTATTCCTTCCCAAGGAGATCTCCATCCCCATAACCATGCTGGTATATTTACCAAGGACAAATTGTTCTGCTTCACATCATCTTTTGCCATTTAAAAGAACACTTAAACGAGCTGCCAATCTATCTAACTCTTTGATGCATTTTGTGGTAGGGGAACGCATACCATGTCTCGCCTGTGACAAATATTCAGAAGAATCAAAACGTTAGCAGCTCTTTTGATATAAGACACGAGCATATGAAATTCAGTTAGGTCATTTAATAATAATGTATACTATATAAAAGAAAACTGAAGCAACTAGTGATTGTTCCATTTTTATCAGGGTAAAGAAACCATACAGGGTCCAAATATAGCTTTCATGCAACAATCCTTCACGTCAATGATGCTCATAATACACATTTCATCTAGCTCATACACGTCAGCTTACATAACGGAGTTTCTTTTGGATATGCAGGAGCTGTGAACAAAGCTGCTAGTGGAAATCTGTTATGTGCTATGTGGGTAATCTTAAAAAATCCTTGCATCAAAATATTGACAATTATCTGCCTCAAGGAGAAAAGGACAATAAACAAAAGTTCTTGTTAATTACTACTGCAAGAAAATTGTGGAAAGGCAGAAGTGGAGAAACGATTTAATTCCATGTAAAAGGAACTTGGGAGGCACGTGATTACTTAATATTTGTGTTAAGAGATAAGAATGTTTGGGAGGATATTGTTACTTAATGCTAAGGATTTGTTCATGCTGCTGTCCTGGACAGATATTTGTTTTTGTATTCTGTAATTTGCTAACAAGGTGGTGGTCCTCCGTTATCTGATTCTTGAGGGCATGAAAATCCTTTAATCGATTATCACTATAACGAATATAATATCAGGATTTCTCCCCTATACCAAAGAGGCAATCCCTGAAACATATCCCGATAAGATTTTCATCAAGGTAAGCAATGAGTACATACAGGTTGGATATTAACATGCCTGCGAAATTGGTGTTTCTATCATGATTTGAAAAGTCTAAGCCTTACACAAATTCGATTTTGGTTAAATGCAATATATTCTGTTCCTATCTGCGTTCTTGGCACTCTGTGAACCTTGAACATGTGATTTGGAGTCCCTGTCCCAATCATAGTCACAGATTCGCGATTCGGGATTAATTCGGCGAGGTCGAAAATTCAGATTCGGAGAACTATTCGGAAAAAATCGGCAGGTATTCCAGAAAGATTCAGCACGTATTCGGGAAATGTTCGGGAAGGATTTCGAGAAGAAATTAATACATGAGGTGATGGGTTTTGATGTTGCTAATTATTCGTTGTTTTTGTGAATTATTCGCTGATTTTTCGAATTATCGGGAGCGTTCGCCAACGGCAATTAAATCGGAGATTTAATCAGCAGATCAAAAATTCGCGAATTTCTCGCGAATTCGTCGAATAATTCGCGAATTATGTGACTATGGTCCCAATCCCTGTAGGGTGTTTTTCGTCGCCCCATTGAGATGGGAATACGCGCGCGCTTATCAGGCGTACTACAGATTCCCCCTGCCTAGGATAGGCCGGGGTTTATTGATTGTGGGAATCCGAATCTTCAGCAGCCGCGGACTAAGCTGCCGTTAATTACCCCTCGTCTTTGGAACGAGAGAACCTCCGATTGACGGGTTAAACTGGTCATGCGAACTCAATGTGCAGTGTACGTGTGTTTTGTTTTGGAGGGGGTTTGGATATATCGGGAGCCACGCAGAGTTTTTATGGGGGACCCGCTATTCGGATAGCGGGCTGGGGGTCAAGGGGGCTAGCAGCCCCCTTGCGGGGTGGCGCCCCGTTAGAAATTATTTTCTAACAGGGACAGCGTCGTGGAGTATGTGTGTGTGTGTATATATATATATAAAGGGAAAGGGCATCCAAAGAATGCGTGGGAAAAAGCGCCAGAGCTTTGGGTGCTAGCGTTTTGAGCGCTAGCGCCCCACGTGCCAGGCACGTGGGCGCTCGGACGCTAGCGCTCTGAGCGCGAGAGCGATAGTGCTTTAAGCGCTAGTGCTTCACGTGTCAGCACTCGGGCGCTAGCCTCTGAACGCAAGAGCGCTAGCGCCCCACGTGTCGGCACGTGGGCGCTCGGACGCTCGGGCGCAAGCGCTCTGAGCGCAAGGGGGCTAGCGCTTTGAGCGCTAGCGCCCCACGTGTCGGCACGTGCACGCTAGCGCCCCACGTGTCAGCACGTGGGCGCTCGGTCAGCAAAAGGACTTGGTCCCTACGATGGGATTTGTACTCCCAATAATGAGCATTTATTATTTTGTATGTATATATATATATATATGGAGTTAAACTCCTAGGCTATTTTGAAGCTGATGAAGGGGGGCTTCTCCCCTCAAGCCCTGGAGCTTCCTAAGATGGGATTCCTGGAGATGGGTCTCCTTCTTCTTCCCCTGTTGGCCGGATCTTGAAGATCAAGAAATATTAGATTTTAAAAATCTCTTCTTTTTGAGATCTGATGGCAGATCTGAGTTCCCCTTTGTAGGTTTTGTGGTGAAAAACTATTTAGTTTTGGAAAAAGAAGAGAAACTCTTGATTTAATTCAAAAAAAAAGAAGAAGGTTTATAACCTTCAGAATGGAAAAAGAGGCACAAACCCTAGATTTAGAGGGAAATAAAAAGTCTCTTTTATTCATCATGTTGCCTTATATAGGCTTACATATTTACATATAGCCCATTGAGCTTTACAAAATGGCATTTTGCCCGCCCATGGCCCATGTGCCATTTCTTTTTTGCACATAAGCCACGGGCTTACAAAATATTGGCTTTATGCCCATTCATGCATAAAAAATTACATAAAAATTATTTATTATATGATTTCATTTTGGCATGGGGGAGGGCTGGCCGCTTCATGTTCGGACTCGACCTGGGTATAGGCCCACTTGATCTGGGCTTAGGCCCACTTGGCTTGGGGTTGACCATGACTTTGACTTGGTCAACCGGGGTGCAATTTTCGACTTCAACAAAGTGCCCCCATTAATAAATGCACACAACATATGTAAGTCGCGTGCATGAAATTGATGGATATTCTTTTGCGTGGAGGCGACTTGCTTTGGTTCCCACTTTTTGGGATGCACTTTCCTTTTTACGACGTGGACGGTCGACGCTTGAGGCGTTTCCGAGACAGAGTGTCTGTGGCAGACGTTTCCCTGGCCCGGAGTGATTTGGTTCCCGCTTTGTAGGAAGCCTGCACTGCCCTTTTTGCGACATGGACGGTCGACGCTCTGATCCGGAGCGATCTGGTTCCCGATCTGTGGGTTCCTGCACTGCCCTTTTTGCGACATGGACGGTCGACGCTCTGATCCGAAGCGATTTGGTTCCCGATTTGTGGGAAGCCTGCACTGCCTTTTTTGCGACATGGACGGTCGACGCTCTGATCCGGAGCGATTTGGTTCCCGATTTGTGGGAAGCCTGCACTGCCCCTTTTGCGACATGGACGGTCGATGCTCGACGCGTCTCCGAGACGGAGTGTCTGAGGTAGACTTTTCCCTGGCTCGGAGTGATCTGGTTCCTGCTTTGTAGGAAGCATACACTACCCTTTTTGCGACATGGATGGTCGACGCTCTGATCCGGAGCAATTTGGTTCCCGATTTATAGGTTCATGCACTGCCCTTTTTGCGATATAGACGGTCGACGCTCTATTTGACTTGCTCTGCTTCCTGCAGTGTCAGGGGTGAACTTGACTTGCTCCGCTTCTAGAGGTGTCGATATTGGATTTTGACTTGCTCCGCTTTCTGCGGTGTCGGAGTTGAAATTGACTTGTTGATTGTGATTTGGGTTGGTATCAGCATCGCTATACTGGAATATGGTACCAGGAGCGAATCATCATTTGTCTTTGAGAGGATTTTGGCATTGTTTTTTTTCGGCATCTGCATTGCTGCACTGGAATAATGCCAGGAGCAACTCATCATTTGCCCCGGGAGGATCTGGAAATTGATTTTTTTTTTGTCGGCATCTGCATTGCTGCACTGGAATAATACCAGGAGCAACTCATCATTTGCCCCGGGAGGATTTGGAAATTGGTGGCTTAGCAGACAGGTTTTCAATTTTGTAACATCCTAATTCGATCATACGTTTCTTTTTCTATAATTTTAGAACCTTTAATCGGCAATTCTCTAAATAAATTATTAACTTACAATATTTAAATAAAATTCTAATATTTTGCCGCTTTATTAATATATCTTATAATACTTGTACATATGATGAAAACCCTAGCAACTACCACGATCACACTCTGTAAGTTTTCCGTGATCCCTGTTTTTCCAAAAAAAAACGAATAAATAAATAAATAAAATGAAATGGTGAGAAAACAGAGAGCATTGGAAGGGAAATTTAGGATTTAAAACCCTAAGTTGATATAATTGTGCTTGATTGTGTGACAATATTTATGTAGATATTTATGATTTAACCGATGAAATTTATCTAGGCGGATCGTATAACTCAGATCCCAAATCATAAATATCTAAAGTATGAGTGAGTATAGGCACAAAGTTATGAACTTTTTCTAAGGCTAATGGTCACATAAAGTTTTCCTCATCGAGTTATACCTGAAAACCATTTCATTTGCTAATTACCAACTGCTGCTTGCTTTTTCTTTATGTGATACTATGACATGATTACTATGCACAAGAATCATTTTCTATGCTTTATACACATTCGAGACTCATGTTGATTTACATGTATAGAACACCTTGATTTGACATGCCTATTCATGATCCATGTTATTTATATTAAATGAAATCATTAATTGGAATGCTGAACTACATGCCATGACACCACTATTCACCGGTTTTATTTCCATACAATTACCATACCACAAGTTCCTGTCTGTACAGCATTTGTAATTTAGTGATTTAATCTTTACCATAATAGCTATACATACGCGGGTGTTGGGGTAGTTTGAGTGTGTGTTGTACAACAGGATCTCAGGAGTCCCATGCCGGCAGCTCGTACCGGGCTATATCAGTCTCATGTTTACAGCTCGTACCGGGCTATATCGGTCTCATGTTTACAGCTCGTACCGGGCTATATCGGTCTCATGTTTACAGCTCGTACGTGCTATATCGGTCTCATGTTCATTCCACAGTTGGGCCCGTATTTCCTAACCCCTGGGGCACCACTCTTGGGTTAGGATTACTCCTGCAGAGGTTGACGCACACACTCGAGCTTACGATGAGATAGTTTACCTTTTAGTGACCAGTTAGGTTATGACTTGACCTCTTACATGTTTGTTTCATAGTATCCATGTATTTATTTATATATATGTTTTGCTTGCGTACACGGTCTTCACTACATTCATATATTCATGTTATCATACCACACATACACTTTATTCGTTGAGTACTTGCTGGGATGTTCTGACATCCCTAAGATTTGCCATCTCAGGTTTAGAAACAGATTTTCAGGATGGGCAGGATCGCAGCGGCTACCAGGACTTTGCCGAAGATCGGTAACCGTAGGTTTATTTTCACCCTTTTTAATTAGCTTTTAGCATGTGCGCCCTTATGGGACATTAGGACTTATGTATCTCTTTTGGATCTTATTTTATTTCCGAATCTTTTGTTTTGGATTTTTAATTGCATCAATTATCCAGTGGACTCATTTTTAGGATTTCTTGTGGTTTCATTGCAGCATGATCATCAGTATTATTTTTTTGGTATTGAATTTTATTGTTGACAGGTTAATCTAGACAGTCTTATGTGACTATAGAAGGATTTTTCCTTACCGTAGGTAGCACGGCTGGCCTTTGTCGCTTTTCGTATTCTGTATTTTGGGAAGCGGGGCGTGACAAATTTTATGGGCCGTAAGAGTCCCACAAAAGCATTTTCTCCCTATGAGTCGAAAAGATCTCGTAGGTGTATTTTCTCTTTAGGAGTCGTGTGGACTCCTAAGTGTGTTGCTCCTTTGTGAGTCGTAAGGATCTCACGCGGGAATTTTCTCCTCACAAAGTCGAGAGGACTTTGCGAGTGCATTTCATCTCTTTTTTACGAGTTTGCGCCCTTTCAGGTTTTCACAAACTCGCAGGCAGTCCTGCTGTTTTTACTCACGGAACCCTTTCAGGTTTTCATCCGTGCTCATTTTGCTTGTGGACATAGCATTTTTTTTTGGACTTTGAATGTGGTCTCACCAGTAGGACTTGGGAGAGATTGGGATTGTTTTACGTCCGTGGATTGTATACAGTTCTGCAGGATGTGTGATCCAGACCGTAGGACCGGAAAAATTTCGGGACTTTGTTGGCGTCTGCATCGCTGCACTGGAATATGGTACCAGGAGCGACTCATCATTCGCCATTGGGGTATGGAATTTGGTTGGCGTCTGCATCGCTGCACTGGAATATGGTACCAGGAGCGACTCATCATTCGCCATTGGGATATGGGATATGGGATTTGGAATTTGGTTGGCGTCTGCATCGCTACATTGGAATATGGTACCAGGAGCTACTCATCGTTCGCCACTTGGGATTTGTGAAGCGATGGTTTAGGAGACAGGTTTAGATCTCTATCACCTAAGGCTTTCAATTTTATGGGCCGTGAGGGTCCCATAAAAGCATTTTCTCCATACGAGTCGTAAGGATCCCGCATGTGTATTTTCTCCTTAGGAGTCGTGGGGGCTCCCAAGTGTGTTTTTCCTTCATGAGTCGTAAGGATCCCACGAAGGTTTGTTCTCCTCATGTATCGTGGGGACACATGAGTGGGTCTTCCCAACGGAGCATAATTCCGAGGGCGGAGACCAGCCGCGTAACCGGTGATTACGATGGGGGATAGGTATGATGAGAATTATTTGAGCCCGTGGATTGTATACGGTGGTCAACTTGGGGACCAACCGGACGGCCGAAAGAATTTTTGGAAAATTGGATTTTGGTTGGCGCCTGCATCGCTGCACTGGAATATAGTAGCAGGAGTGACTCATCATTCGCCGTTTTTTACCGCGATTGCTCTATCATTTCAGCTTTTCTTATCGCGAAGATTGCGATTGCCCCATCATTTCGGATTTTATTCGCGGTTGCCCCATCATTTCGGCTTTTCTTTATTTTTCTTTTATTTACACATTTTTTTGTTTATTTACATATATATATATATATATATTTACATTCCCGGTTTAACGACTTAAAGGTCGACTGTTCCCAGTTTAAAGACTTAGCGATCTATCATTCCCAGTCTAACGACGTGGTGGTCCTCTTTGCTTGTCACAACTCCTTGAATTTTGATCTTGGCGGAGCTGTATCGATGACCATAGCTCTGTGACTTGCCGATACATCCGAGAACTGTGAGGTTTTTCCAAGCTTGTATTGATCATTTGCCCAATCTTTAAAAACACAGCAGTCTTCAATGGCATGACTCACCACCCTATGGTATGGGGAGTATACGGGATTGCCGATCATATTCATTTCATGTGGCATCTTCGGAATATGCAATTGCAGACCGTTATTCAAGGCTTCCTCGAATATATTGCAGACTTCATCCCTCCTGAAGGAGTACACATTCTTCTTTCTCTCCATTAGAGTAGGTGCCCTTACCGATGCTGGTCCTCGAGACCGATCAGTCTTTGGTTCGCCCTTTTCAAATAATGGCACATGGCTGGGAGGATTGGATTCCCGAAAGGCTTCGGTCTCCATTTGTATGAAATCGGCGGTCGTAGCTTGACTGTTTGCTAACACGTCTTTAGACGGTTCTATCTCTCCCGTCTCGTATTGCCTTTCAACCCAATCTTTGAAGACGAAGCAGTTCTCAATGGCATGACCTATCACCCTGTGATAGGGGCAATATTTTGGGTCGTCGGTCATATTCGCTTCTTGCGGTCTTTTTGATTCTGGCAGCTGTAGACCGTTTCTTAGGACGTCCCTGAATATCTTGTGGACTTTTTCCCTTTTGAAGGAATAGAATTTTTCCAATTTCTCTTTCAGAGGCGATTCCCCCGACGTATGTATCGGAGGGGCTGGAGGCTGATTGCGGCCGTTTTTCGCGAAGGCGCTTCGCTCTTAGGTTGAAGGGGGTATCAGTTGGCTGCCTCCGGATATCAATCCCTGGCTCATTGACCAAAATTTGATTCTGCTGTAATTGCAATCGGGCGACTTGGGTCGCGAGATCTGCCGCGACGTTTGCCAATTCGTCGACCTTGGACTATATCTTGGCTAACTTCTCGTCCCTGTCCTGAAGCTGCCTCTGAAGCCATCGGAATAATGCTTGTTCTGTAGTTCCGATTATGACAACCAGGTCATCTTTATTGCCTGAGCTCAATTCCGTAGGAACCACGGGCTCCTCTGGCTTATCGGCCTGAGCGGGCTCTTCATCACTTAGATCGAGCCGATGCTGGGTAGCGTCAATCGTATCATCACCCTGGCTGTGAAGCATAGGAGGGTTCGTCTCTTCATGTCCGACCATGTAGACAGTGTGGACCGCATACCCAGCCATCTCTTTATCTTTGGCGCGGTCCGGGCTTTAGAAATTCATAAATTTTAACATGGCCAAAGCCCTAACCATTTTGTTGGCTCTGTATCTGAGTCACTTCTGCCTCAGCTTCTCTGCCTTGAGCGCTTGGCATGCTTCTGCTCTTCGGGAAGCCGCTATAGGCCGAGTGATGGGGAGGCTTGAGAAGACACCCAATCGAGCAATTGTCGGAGGCGCCGCTGGAGCTTGCCCGAGATGCCTTGTTGCTTTGTTGGTGTTAATGGCCTTGCCCCCCAGCTGGGGCCAAGGAAAGTCGTTCAAACACCGACTTGCGTTTGTGTTGGGGCGCCCTCACGACCATGACATTCGGCCTTTTCCCCTTTAAGACCGGTTTGTCTGTTACCGGAGTTTGAGGAACTGGGACGGCGTTAGCTGACACGAACATAATAGAGCCAAATGGTAGCGGTTTCTCCTCCCATTATCGCCCGAGACTGGCCGGAAGGACCGTCCTGGAGTCCATCTTCATCGTGTAGGAGACATGAGTTGTGTCGAGAGCTGAGATTGTCCTTGGAGACATTTTGTTGCGTCTGGAGATTGCAGTCGAAAGTCGTTAACCTGCAAACAGAAGCATGATTTCAGTACAGGCAAGCGACATGTATAATGATTGAGTTCGCATGAAAGTCTAACCCGAAATATGGGAGGAGAGATAAGTCCCACCGGACGTGCCAGAATCTGTAGGGTGTTTTTCGTCACCCCATTGAGATGGGAATACACGCGCACTTGTCAGGCGTACTACAGATTCCCCCTGCCTAGGGTAGGTCAGGATTTATTGATTGTGGGGATCCGAATCTCCGGCAGCCGCGGACTAAGCTGCCGTTAATTACCTCTCGCCTTTGGAGCGAGGGAACCTCCGATTGACGGGTTAAACTGGTCATGCGAACTCAATGTGCAGTGTACGTGTGTTTTGTTTTGGAGGGGGCTTGGATATATCGGGAGCCGCGCAGAGTTTTTACGGGCTCCCGCTACCCGGATAGCGGGCTGGGGGTCAAGGGGGCTAGCAGCGCCCCATTAGAAATTTTTTTCTAACAGGGACAGTGTTGTGGAGTATGTGTGTGTGTGTGTGTTTGTATATGTATATATACATATATATATAAAGGGAAAGGGTATCCAAAAATTGCGTGGGAAAAAGCGCCAGCTCTTGGAGCTTTTGTGCGCTAGCGCTTTGTGCGCTAGCGCTCGGGCGCTAGCGCTCTGAGCGCTAGCGTCCCACGTGTCGGCGCTCGGGCGTTAGCGCTTTGGGCGCTAGCGCTCTGAGCGCTAGCGTCCCACGTGTCGGCACGTGGGCGCTCGGTCGAAAAAAGCGACTTGGTCCCTGCGATGGGAGTTGTACTCCCAGAAAGAAGCACTTATTATTTTGTATATATATATATGAGGAGTTAAACTCCTAAGCTATTTTGAAGCTGATGAAGGGGGGCTTCTCCCCTCGAGCCCTGGAGCTTTCCCAAGACGGGGTTCCTGGAGATGGGTCTCCTTCTTCTTCCTTTGTTGGCCGGATCATGAAGATCAAGAAGTATGAGAATTTAAAAATCTCTTCTTTTTGAGATCTGATGGCAGATCCGAGTTCCGCTTTGTGGGTTTTGCGGTGAAAAACTATTTAGTTTTGGAAAAAGAAAAGTAAAACTTTTGATTTAATTCAAAAGAAAGAAGAAGGTTTAGAAAGGAAAAAGGCACAAGCCCTAGATTTAGAGGGGAATGAAAAGTCTCTTTTATTCATTATCATGTTGCCTTATATAAGCTTACATATTTACATATAGCCCCTTGGGCTTTACAAAATGGCATTTTACGCACCCCATGGCTCATGTGCCATTTCTTTTTTGCACATAAGCCATGGGCTTACAAAATATTGGCTTTATGCACATTCATGCATAAAAAATTACATAAAAATTATTTATTATATGATTTCATTTTGACATGGGGGAGGGCCGGCCGCTTCATATTCGGACTCGACTTGGGCATGGGCCCACTTGATCTGGACTTGAGCCTACTTGGCTTGGGGTTGACCATGACTTTGAGTTGGTCAACCGGGGTGCAATTTTCGACTTCAACAATCCCTTGAACACAAACACAAGTCTTTAAGAATATTCCTCATAAAAATATATCTAATATACATTTAATGAGTTATTCGGTCAGCTCATAGTCTTGTAAATTTCTAAATAAGAAAAATTGAACGGCTCCCTGTTCCGAATAGATATCACCAACACAAGTCTGCATAAAGGACTCTAAGTGAGGGTGTTAACCAATAGCCTGGTTAACCCAAACCCACCCAAACATCACCCGGAAATTAAGGGATCTGGAGAGATTTAAAGCCAGCCCGAATAAACACAGGTGGGTTTTCATTTTTCTCCAAACCCACCCACACCTGAACCTGAAAAAGCACACACTAAACCCAAGCTTAGCTATATATGTATGTATATGAGTGTATATAAGAATGCGGGTGCGTTTAGATAATTGTCTGTATATTTGATAGCTTATCCCAAATAATTTACTCCTTAAGGGTGATGCATTTAACATTTTTGTCCATTGAATGTTAATCTACTCGAAGGGTATATTTGCAAGGTTGGTTTCAGCTTAGATGATAATGACGAAGACGACGATGTATTAAAACATTAAATACTTTGTGTGCTTAAGGTTTCAGTACGATGATACCCCCTTGGAGCTTCATTTCTCAGTGCATAACCAAAAATATCTTCATTCCCGGTCTATAATAATGCGAAACAACCAACCCTGAAAAGCTTCCCATCTATAAAGAAGCCAAAATCAAGGCCAGACCTTAATTTTAATTTTTTACATCACAAATAGGTATCAACCATCAGGCAATTTTGACCAATTTTGGCGCAAAACCTGACAAACCAGCATCTATTGAAAGGTGTGCTGTTTAACTGCATGTATCAACTTTTACCATTCATTTGTGTAATACAATTATTTCTCGGTTCTTGTATTATGCTAGCCCTTGGATTGCTTACTTGCTTTGCCCCGAAACCTTGACTAAACCAAAATGAGTAGCACGTCAAATTGTATTCACCCATTACCATATGCAAGTCAACATTTTTCCTTCATATAACTAAACCTTACCATACCGAATGTTCGGACATATTTCTTTAGCTTTTAGTGGTATAGATGCATGAGTGCTTTACATCAAGCGTTAAACCACAAGATAAAACTGCTTAAATTGTGCTGCAGGTAAGTTCCAGATCTTGTATTTGTACTACTAACACTTCTATATAATTTCGTGTAAGAATTTAAGTTTCTCATAGATGTGTGTGCTCACAGAAGAACATTATGAAAAAGGTGTACACATATGTCCATATATACATGCTGGTTTGTACTATGAATAAGCATCCACAGTAAGCTACTTTGCCAGAATAAATACTTGCAAGAGGCAAAGTAAGTGCTTACATAGAGAAAGCTGATATACGAACAATATCCTGCCCAAAAGAAATTCTTAACACTACACAGATTGTAACAACCAATATAATATATAGCTGCAGCCATCAAACACCATCTCTACTGACCCTAATATAGCCTTCTCAGCCAATCATTAATTTAGTTCATGCCCAATGTCATAGCATGCCCATCACCGTCTTTCTAATGTGTGTGCATTATTTGCTTTTGTGGGAATGCCTCTTGCATGCATGTATTTATGCACGTATTTATGCATGTATTAAGCATAAAAGGAAACAATGGGTAAAGAGAAAATTGGTTCCTAGAATCTAAGGACCCAACAGAATGCATAGCATTCATACTTCGAGGTTGGGTAACGGAAGCCAAATTTGCATGATAATACATGTAAGCATATAAAACGGCCTTTGTTTGCTGTATAAGATACATTCATATAGGTCTAAGGTGCACAATGACCAACTGTATTCTTATAAAGAGTAGAAAATTTCAAAGATTATATTGATATACAAAACAAAAGACATGCAAGAAACCCTAAGGATATATTGTCATTAGAAGTTACCATAAGATTTAGGTGAATTGCACTGCATCCATCAGGAATAATAAAAGGCACAACGGAACCCGGATTAGCATCCTTTGCTGCACCATAGCTGCAGAGTAGAATGTATAAAATGACCATGGAATGCAGGCTCAAGTTAAGTAGTAACTCACATAAAGGGCGCAAAGAAAGCAAAAATGCATAAGTTGTTTATATTTTGTTTACACAATAATGTACATTTATAAACCATGAACAAAGAATGTCCCTCTATATTTTGATCTTCTTAAAACTATGCTCAATTTCATAAGCCGGAGGAAGTTTTGAATGTCTAAAGGATTCCCTCGCCTTTCCTTTATGTTTCCTCGCCACCGAAGTCCTTCACTATAGCCTCCTCACCTCCCAAAAATGAAAGAAAGAAAGAAAGAAAGAACTTATTTCCTTAAAGATGAAGAAGACTTCATACACAAATCGTTTTAATCTTTTAACTTTTTATGCAGAAATCATGTATAGAAGTGCAAACATAACGATTCACGAAGAAGATTAAGGTCCTCTAGGAGGTCACTGAAAGAGCGAGAACCAAAAGTTACGACAACACCCCTCCCCCCCCCCCCCCACCAAAAAAAAAAAAAAAAAAAATGGCCCTTGGAAAAGAACCACCCAAGGGCAGAGGAAGAAACTTTTTATTGCAGGGGGAAATGCTTATATGATGCTCGCTACGCATACAAAAGCCCGCAGAGTATGATAACTTTATATAGAAATAATGGAACTTTGGGGTGTCATTGGATCAACTTTTTGGGTTTGGATCTTACCAATCATGATTCACGAAACAACCGCATAACATAATATGCGGCTGAAGAGATTCAGCCCAAAGTCCATGCCATTTGCTTGCTATGATCTTCATAAATTGCAATCACGAATGAGGACCAGGGTGGGGGATCATGGTAAATTCACACTATGTTTCTTACAATGCATCCTCCATTCATGTGGAAAAGGGCACCGAAGTTTTCTTAGGAATCTCGCGGTTTACGTTCATTAAGGATTCCCACTTTTGTTCATTAAAGATCACAACAACCGCAAAACATAATATGTGGCTGAACCGATTCAGCCCAAATTCTACGTCATTTGCTTGTCGTGAATCTTGTGATCTTCATAACTTGCAGCCAGGGGTGAGGTACAGCATGGGAAATAGTAGTAAATTCCACTATGTTTCTTACAATGCATCCTCTTTTCATGTGGAAAAGGGTACCGAAGTTTTCTTAGGGCTCTCATGGGTTGCGTTCATTTAGGATTCCTGCTTTTGACTGAAAATCCATCAAAGGTTAAAGATGTTTGTTTCATTCGCTAGGTGCGTTCTTTTGGGAATGAGGTATCATGCACATCTTGAATTGGAGAAGTTTGAGGCTTGGCGAACAAGGAAAATGAGAAGTGAATATAACTTTTTTCAATCCTCTATCGATTTCTTGAGCAATACTTCTCTTCTCACGAAGATCATAATTGTCTCTATGTCTCATTCCACAACTATAATCGTGTTGTTGGAGCTGGAGCTACTTGTCTTTTGGATAGAAAATGAGTACAACCGATGTATAGCTAGAGGGGGCACAGACCCCTCTGAGATTTAAAAAATAAACTAAAATAACATTGGGGTGTTGGAATTTTAAGAAAGTGTAATATATTTCTAGTCCATTGATATATTAGCAAGAGCATCTAGCCTAAGTGGTAATATTGATTGTCCCACATTAAAAAGGGGGTTTTAAAATCTCACTACCCACGTAATACATTGAAATGTGCGTTGCGTCTTTTCTTTGTAAAATGAGAAAGGAATCTCTATAGACAATAGGATTGATACGCTTCATTGTAAAACGGTGTGGGATATGAAGCCTTAAGGAAAAAAACGATAAACAATATAATGTTGTTTTTCGATGATAAAATTAATTCAAGATTTTGTTCTCTAGTCTATATGTGATGGTTTGGGTAAACTAATCCTTCGATTTATTAATTTAGGTATCCCCTGATTATCTGTTTAGGAAAGTACTTCGTTTTCCCCTATTTTCTACAATTACATCATTAAACCAAACAACTTTAAAAAAAATTCTTTTTAATTCATCTGTTGACAATCAAGATCCAACTTCATGCGTCACTAATCATAACAAAAATTCTAAAATGCTATAAAAATAAGGGAACAACAAGAGGCATACAATTTCACAGAAACATTGCAAAGGGATTTTAAAATAGCAGAAATTTGATCGAATTATCTCGAGAGAGAGAGAGAAAATCATTGAGAAAAAAGAGGGGACCTGGTGACGGTGGCGAGATGCTGACGGACGTCGAAGGCCTCGTGTGAGAATGATGGAAACGATGACAACTTTGAGAGAAGCGCGAGAGGAAGAGGAAGAAGACGAGGGATCTCCACTGATCAAAGCTTGAAGAAAATGGGGGAAATGGACTTTTACTACCACCGTTTTTTTCACTAAAGTTCCTTATACTTTGTTTATTGCACTAAACTCCCTCCTTGAGGACATTTCGAAGGGGCCGGAAAGAGGGTGTTCAAACCAAAGTTTCAGGGATTTTAAACAGCTATAGTTAAAGGTTATTTTAATCTAATTTACCCAAAAATTAAACTTTTTTTTGCTTGTGCCATACACATGGATGTCAATGTATGGAGGTTAGGAGCAGTGTCCTAATACCCCTTAATTTAATTGTTATTGTAAAGGTACCAGAGCTTTCAGTACATTACCAACGCATCTTGTTCGTTGGTATTATTATTTATTTATTAGATAGGTCTCTTTTTAAGGATATCATGTCCAATCAGGGCAAATATCATATTTATGTATAGCAATGCCCTAATTATCTATGCTATTATAATCACTATACTTGCCTCAAATAGCGGCAGCAAAGAAATAAAATGTTGAATTTTTGTTAACAGATATTTAATAAATACAATCATTAACCGAATCAGTTATAACTATACAATTATCTTTACCAATCTTAAATAACTGCTAGAATCATTGTGAATCATTTTGAAAATAAATTAACCATTATTTTTTTGAATTCAAATTTAAGAAAATTAAACATTATTTTTATTTGAGCACATGCATGGCACGTGCAAAAATACTCATGCTAAAATAATTAGAGGGGACACCTAAATCATTGCGATGAAAGGTATCAAGCTAGACGGGCTTCAAATTTTTCATTGAGTCAAACAGATTAAGGTTTAAAGCTGAATTGATTTTCTTTCCTATAATAATTGCAAGACATTTGCAGCAAGATTTAAAAACTGTAATCTAATGTCAAAAAGTGGTGTACTGAGCAACTCTTCTAATTTGCGTCACCTAAACACCAATGACCTTTTGATTTATTATGTTATGTGCAATACACATAATTAAATCAATAAGATACAAAAATAATACATATGTTACTTTTTTAAAATTTAAATCGCCTTTACTCTTGTTTGAGAAATATCTTAAATACTTTTACTTTAGATAATAACGATTTTTATAATTCATTTAAGATAGGTAACTTATTAAATTTTTAAGAAATAAAACTTCAGCGAAAAACCTTTAAAGTCTATATTATTTTTTAAAAATTCTTAAATCTTTGCCATGTTAAAATATGCATGCATGGTACGTGCTAAATACTGGTTTTTTTAACATTAACCTTGAGAGTAAATTTTATTACGAGGTAAATTTAATAAAACACGATCGACACTCTTCGGGATTTCGGGATCCTAGAGATAAACACTAATGGACTTTAATATTGTCATATATAAACCTCTTAAACTGGCAATTGAAATCCTTACTTTCAATAGCTCATCTAAGACAAGAGTGGATAAAATAGCACCAGAACGCCTTGTGCATGCCACATAATCCCAAAATGAATCGCGGTGTTTGTTTCTTTGACAAAAACAACATTCATTTTTTGTCGAAAATACCCATGGGTTCCTGATGTTTGTAAAGTTGAGTGTTGTTATTTCAAGAATCTCAGACGATAACAGTCAATGCGAAAGTTAACTGCATCGGGCAAAATTTCTTATTGTTGGTTTTCATAGTATGTTGTCATTGGCTGATAGTATTGGGACGATACTTGAACCACCAAAATATACAACCCAAGGAGCGTGGGGATACAACCCCAGTGTATAGCCCCACATCGGGAATATATTGAAGCCATTTAAAAGTTTTTGTATGAAAAATCACGCCTCATCATTATCCATATGAAGGCATTGAATTTGAACGTAGACTGTTCAGAAAACCTCTGACGTGCTTCGTTTGCACACCTTGATTTAATCGAAGTTAAATGGCGATTAATTAAATATTGTAAGAAATTTGAAATAAGCATTTTTTCCTGATGTCGGTCTTTCTTTTTCTTTTCATTTGTTTTCTTTTTAATCAATCAACTTATTATGTCTTGGTTAAGCAAGTAGAATCAGGTTTGACCCAAAGACATCCAAGAGCAACCACCAAACATGCGATTTGTTTTTGAATAATATATATGTTGTGTCCATAACCTATGCAAGTGGGATTTGAAACTAAACCTCTTGGTCGACTGCAAGTTTGCACCATAAGACTATAGTGGTTACTCGCCAAAACAATCAAACGGCGATTTTTTTATGTTTTTTAAGAAGAAAAGTAGGATAAAACACCCTACTCAATAAAATAAATTAAAAATTAAAATATTTATAAGACAAAACATGCATGCCTCGAGATAAATTATGGAAAACAGAGATTTTTTATGTTTGAGAAGAAAACAAGCAAACAAAAGAGGCTAGGCAATATAATTGGTAATTTGGTAGTGCGCTCAAGCATTATATCAACAAGAATGGCATTTAACAAGAAAGAAGGTCAATTCAGCTTTTTTTATTGTTAATTGTTGCAAGATATAACAGGAATTTGGGGCAACATTTTATTCAACCTTAATTTTAAATGCAAGAATGATATTTTTTTATATCAAAATTGCAGCTATATGTGAATCTGATCGATCGGTTTCATAACTAATAGCAATCAAAGGCGGCTTTCAAAAAGACCAGATTTATTATAAGGGTAAATTTCATAAAACATAGCTGACTTTTTAGATTTTAGAGACAACACCGATGAACTTTACTAATGTCATGAAACCCTCCTAATCCAGTAATGTTGTTTGAAATCACATTCGTTAACTCATGTAAGGCACGAATGGATTGAATAGCCCTAAAGTGGTCCCAAAATAAACTGACATTTTCTTTTTTTTGTTTCTTTGATAAAAATAACATTCATTTTTGGGGAGTATGGGTTCAAGAGGTTTCTAAAGTTCAACGGTGTAGAATTCCTGAGAATTGATGATGTTTTAAAATGTGTTTCCCACTTATAATATGTCTGCGTCTATCACATTCATGAATTTGGCCATATTGGGGATTATACAAATTAATTCTTAAATTACCTGCATCCTGCCACGTTTATTAGTATGCTTATGTGTTATTCTGCCATTAGCTAGCTGATGGTGACGATGCATTTACCAAGAGGGAAATATACAACTCCAGGCGTATGGCAAATGCTGTACAGATTCAATTTTATATATAGTCCCACATCGGAATCTATAAAAAAATCAAACACTTTTTTAAGAAAAAATTATTCTGCTGGACCTACCGACGAAGGCACTGAATACTAACGAAACTACTACAGCGAAGAATTTTTTTTTTTAATGATACCAAGATTTCTTACAAGTTTTTTGCCCATGCCACCCAAGATTTCTATTTTAATAATACTAGATTTTAGCACATACACGCTAGTTGAGGATTCATACATATTTTGTTGCGCATGGTTTATTTGTCCTAAAAAATTTGCGGTCCATTGTAAGAAAGTTATTAATTTAAATCTTCTATTTAATATTATATGGTTAGGAAATATAGTTTATACCAAAATTTGAGTTATATCAAATTTAAATCTTCTATATATTATCAAATTTAAATCTTCTATTTAATATTATATGGTTAGGAAATATAGTTTATACCAAAATTTGAGTTATATCAAATTTCTATATATTATAAAGATTTATTAATTTAAATCTTCTATTTAATATTATATGGTTAGGAAATATAGTTTATACCAAAATTTGAGTTATATCAAAGTTTGAAGTTGTTATGGTTAGGAAGATACAAGGAGGCGATCGATATCGCCGCCAGCAACTCCATTAAACTCAATCTAATCCCACCAATCTCTTTATTAATCGTCTCAATAATAATTATAAAAAATAATAAAATATCATAAACAAAAAATAACATCAAAATCCAAATAATAACTGTCAATTTTATCATCCATATTTCTTAAATAAAGCTTGGGTTTTCTAAATCCTCACCTATGACAAAAGATCGGACAGTTCCAATTGAACAAGAAGAAGACGATCGAGATCACAGCCTACAACTCCTTGCTTCAATCTGGCCCCGTCGTTAATCTTCTTACTAAATTTCTTGCTGATATATAGGATCTTTTCAAAGCAACCGTTCCCTTATAAAAATAAAAAGAAAGAAGAAAAAATAAAAAAGAAAGAGAGAGAAAAAGGGATGCGAAAACTTCCCACTAGTGGAGCCTTACGTGCAAGCACGTGAGCATCTATATGTAGGGTGTTTTTCGTCAACCCATTGAGATGGGAATACGCGCGTGCTTGTCAGGCGCATTACAGATTCCCCCTGCTTAGGGTAGGATGGGGTTTATTGATTATGGGGATCCGAATCTCCGGCAGCCGCGGATTAAGCAGCCGTTAATTACCCCTCGCCTTTAGAGCGAGAGAACCTCCGATTGACAGGTCAAACAGGTCATGCGAACTCAATGTGCAGTGTTGTGTTTTGAAGGGGTTTTGGATATATCGGGGACCCCGCAAAGTTTTTACGGGGGTTTCGCTACCCGGATAGCGGGCTGCGGGTCAAGAGGGCTAGCAGCCTCTTTACGGGGTGCAGGACAGCGCCCCGTTAGAAATTTTTTTCTAACGGGAAAAGTTTTGTGGAGTATGTGTGTGTGTACACACACACACACACACACATATATATATATATATAAGGGAAAGACATCCAAATGATGCGTGGGAGAAGGCGCCAACGCCTCACGTGCGTGGCACGCAGGCGCTGGGCGTACGGCGCCAGCGCCTCACGTGCGCGGCACGCGGGCGCTGGACACAAGGCACCGGCGGAAAATAAAAGGGGGGGCTCAGCCCCCCGTACTAAGAGTTGTACTCCAATTGATTTTTGGGAGTTAAACTCAGTTAAAAAAAGATGTGTTATTATTATCAATTTATTCTTATGGAGTTAAACTCCCAGAAAATTTGTTTTGTGGAGTTAAACTCTAAGAAATCTTTGTAAATACTCAAGGGGACCCCTTTCTTCTCCTCTGAGCCTTGGATCTTTCCCAAAATGGGATTTCTGGAGATGAGTCTCCTTCCTCCTCTTCTGTCGGCCGAATCTTGGAGAACAAGAGGGGGTAAGATTTTAAAAATCTTCCCTTTTTGAGATCTAATGGAAGATCCGAACTCCCCTTTGCGGGTTTTGTGGTGAAAAACTATTTATTTTTTGAAAAAGAAGGGTAAAACTCTTGATTTAATTCAAAAAAAAGAAGAAGGTTTAGAACCTTGAGGAAGGAGAAGGAGGCACAAAAACCTTAGAGTTTTTAGAGAATGAAAAGTTCTTTTTTATTTCAATATCATGTTGCCTTATATAGGCTTACACATTTACATATAGCCCCTTGGGCTTTACAAAATGACATTTTGCCCATCCTATATCTCATGTGCTCATTTCTTTTGCACATAAGCCATGAGCTTTGCAGAAATTTGGGTTTATGCCCATTTTCTAACATTCATGCATAAAAAAATTACATCAAAATTATTTATTACATGATTTTTTATTTCGACATGGGGGAAGCGGGCCGCGGGGTTCGACTTGGGCATGGGCCCACTTGCTTGGACTTGGGCCCGCTTATTTGGGGTTGACCTTGACTTTGACCCGGTCAACTGGGTTGCAAATTTTGACCTCAACAAAGTGCCCCCCATCAATGAATGCACACCACGTATATGAGTTGTGTGCATGAAATTGATGGATCTTGAAGTTGGACTTCGAGGTGCAACATCATTCCAGGGACGGAGCATCATTCTAGGGATCGGAGCATAATTCCGAAGAGTGGAGCATAATTCCAAGGGGTCGAAGCATAATTCCGACGAGCGGCGGGCATTCTGATCGAAGCATAATTTCGATGCAGATGTTGCTTCCATGGCGAAGCATAATTCTGACAGGGAAGGCAGATACTCCGAGACGAAGCATGATTTCGACACTGGGTACATTCTGAGACGAAGCATGATTCTGCCGCAGTGGTTGTTGGTTGAGGTGATTCCGAGACGGAGCATAATTCCGACGGGGAGGTCATTGGTTGACTTAATTCCGAGGCGGAGTGTCTGTGGTAGACGTATCCCTAGTACGGAGTGATTTGGTTCCCGCTTTGTGGGAAGCTGGCACTGCCCTTTTTACGATATGGACGGTCAACGCTTGACGTGTCTCCGAGACAGAGTGTCCGTGGTAGACGTATCCCCGGCACGGAGTGATTTGGTTCCCACTTTATGGGAAGCTGACACTGCCCTTTTTACGACATGGACGGTGGACGCTTGATGTGTCTCCGAGACAGAGTGTCCGTGGTAGACGTATGCCCGGCACGGAGTGATTTGGTTCCCGCTTTGTGGGAAGCTGGCACTGCCCTTTTTACGACATGGACGGTGGATGCTTAACGTGTCTCCGAGACAGAGTGTCCGTGGTAGACGTATCCTCGGCACGGAGTGATTTGGTTCCCGCTTTGTGGGAAGCTGGCACTGCCCTTTTTACGACATGGACGGTCGACGGCACGAAGTGTCGCTGGTTGATTTTGAGTCGAAGTATAATTCCGACAGGGAAGGCAGATACACCGATGCAAAGCATGATTTCGACACGGGGTACACTCTGAGACGAAGCATGATTCCGACGCAGAGCTTGCTGGTTGACTTGATCCCGCGACGGAGCATAATTCCAACGGGGAGGTCACTGGTTGATTCCGAGCTGAAGCATAATTCCGACATGGAAGGCAGATATACCGAGGCGAAGCATGATTTCAACACGGGGTACACTCTGAGACGAAACATGATTCTGACGCAGTGCTGGTTGGTTGACTTGATTCCGCGACGGAGCATAATTCTAATGGGGAGGTCATTGGTTGACCTGATTATGAGGCGGAGTATAATTCCGACAGGGAGGTCGTTGCTGCCCTTTTTGCGACTTGGACGGTCGGTGCTGGATTTGACTTGCTGATTTGAGGTGATTTGGGTTGACATCAGAATCGCTACGCTGGAATATGGTACCAGAAGCGAATCATCATTTGCCATGAGTGGATTTAGGGTTTTTGGTTTTAGTTTAGCATCAACATCGCTTCGCTGGAATATGGTACCAGGAGCGAATCATCATTTGCCATGAGGAGATTTCCCTCGTTCCAAGACTTAGGGGTCTATTGTGCCCAGTTTAACGACTTAGAGGCCATCTGTTTCTAGTTTAACGACTTATGGGTCTATTTTGCCCAGTTTAACGATTTAGGGGTCATCTGTTTCCAGTTTAACGACTTAGAGGTCATCTGTTTCCAGTTTAAAGACTTAGGGGTCTATTGTGCCCAGTTTAACGACTTAGAGGTCATCTGTTTCCAGTTTAATGACTTAGAGGTCATCTGTTCCCAGCGTAAAGACTTAGGGGTCTATTGAATTGGAGTTTGGAATTTTGGGGTTAGGGTAGGCATCAGCGTTGCTAACACTGAAGCACAGGTGTCAGGAGTAATTCATCATTTGCCTTTGCCTGTTGGGGAGCGATGGCTTAGGAGACAGGTTTAGGTCCCCATCACCCAAGGCTTTTCAATTTTATGGGCCGTAAGTATCCCATAAAAGCATTTTCTCCCTACGAGTCGTAAGGATCCTGTAGGTGCATTTTCTCCTTAGGAGTCATGAGGATCCCCAAGTGTGTTTTTCCTTTGTGAGTCGTAAGGATCACACGAAGGCGTTTTCTTACGAGTCGTAAGGATCTCGCAAGTTTTGTTCTCCTCATGCATCGTGAGGACACACGACTGGATCTTTCCAGATGGAGCATAATTCCAAGGGCGGAGACCGGCCGCTGGACTGGTGATTGCAGTGGGATATAGGTATGATGAGAATTATTTGAGCCCGTGGATTGTATACGGTAGTCAACTTGGGGACCAACCGTAGGGCTGGGGGAATTTTGGAAAATCGGATTTTGGTTGGCGCCTGCATCGCTGCACTGGAATATGGTACCAGGAGCGACTCATCATTCGTCGTTGGGACATTTAGAATTTGGTTGGCGTCTGCATCGCTGCACTGGAATATGGTACCAGGAGCGACTCATCATTCGCCATTTTTTTTGTTTTCTTTGTGTTGTTTTTTTTAACCGCGATTGCTCTATCATTTCAGCTTTTCTTATCACGAAGGTCGCGATTGCCCTATCATTTCGGCTATTTATTTACGGTTGCCCTATCATTTCAGCTTTATTTTTCATATTTATTTTACTCGCTGATTTTTATTGCGCGTTGCCCTATCATTTCTTGCAGTCTTTTTGATTCTCGCAATTGTAGACCGTTTCTTAGGGCATCTTTGAATATTTTACGGACTTTGTCCCTTCTGAAGGAATAGACTTTATCTAGCTTCTCTTTCAGTGGAGCTTCTCCTCCCTCTCCGAACACTGGCTTCCGAGGCCGATGTTCGTTAGGCCCGTTCATCCCTTGCTTATTTCGGTTAGCCGAGGTGTTGAAAGATTCAGAATCGTCAGAATTTCCGCCTTTGCGATTATCGTCCTTACGGTTTCTCTAGGACTTATTGTTATTTTGAGAATCAGAGAAGGATTCCTGCTTTGAGCGCTCCAACATCTGGACTTTCCTGGTCAGCTCTTGGAAAGTTTTGAGACCCGCGGTGCATAGAAACGGGGCCATCCAATTGTTGAGATTTCCGACAAGGAGGCTGACAGATTGGTCCTGCTCTATCGGCGGTTCACATTTGACGGAGAGATTGCGCCAGCGGGTTATAAAATCCGTCCTGCTTTCGTCATTCTTTGGCTTAGTCGTTACAAGATTGGCAATAGTGATCTTATCGCTGACGCTCATGAACCTCTACCGAAACAGAGACTCCATTTGGATGAAAGTTGTGACGGAGCCATCCTGTATGCTCGCGTACCAGTCGAAAGCAATATCGGTCAAGCTATTAACGAACTGGCGGAGGAGAAGCGCATCATTGCCCCCAGTATTCCCGCGTGAGGCTTTAAAGTGGGCGATATGCTGATTCGCATTTCCCGTCCCATCGAATCTTTCGAATTTAGGGACGGCATAGCCGCTAGGAAATTCTACTAGATCATACTGAGCAGGATATGGTCTCCCGCTACCGCTAACATCTTTTTGCGCTTCGGCTACCAATATTTTGACTTTGTTGGAAACCAAATCCATGATTTGATCTTGAGTTAGCGGGCTACTGTCATCGGTAGCCAAGATATTTCCCAAGATAAGATGCGACTGACTTTCATGCGGTCCGCCCCACCCTTGGATTTGAGGGAATAGGCGTCGGATGTCTCGGGACACCGTTTCCCGGTTCATGAGCAGAGCCCTGCGCTTGATTGGGCGGCTGAGAGGCAAGTTGGGCCGTGAGCTATAAGACGAAATTTGTCAAGTCGTCAATTTTTGAGTAGATCTTGGCCATCTCCTTGTCTTTGTTTCTGAGCTTCTTTCTGAGCTTCTGGAGAAGTTGTTGCTCTGCGTTCTTGGGACGGAAGATTGGCTCCTCTTCGCCTTCCGAGCCCGACTCCTCAGAAACCGAGGGATCTTTCTGCCTATCAGCCTCACTAGGAGGATTTTCATCACCCTCCGGAGGATGCTGGTCTTGGGAAGTGACAACCACATTCATACTAGATTGGATTTGAGATGTAGTGGCTGCATCCTTGCTCTTGCTGCGCGTGCCCACCATGTAGACAGTGTGGACCATATATCCAGCCGTCTCATTGTATTTGGCGGGGTAACCCTATTCTTGGAACCTCATGAAGTTCAGCCTAGCATGAGTCCTAGCCCTTTTATTGACTCTATATTTGAGCCTTTTCTGTCTTAGCTTCTCGATTTTGAGGGCTTGACCGGCATCCGTCATCCAGGAAGCCATCGAGAATCGATCGGCGGGGAGCTTAGAGAAGACACTCGATCGAGCGGTTGCTAGGGGCACCGTCGGAGCTTGCTCGAGACGCCCTATTGCTTTGTTGGTGTTGATGGTCTTGCCCCCAGCTGGGGCAATGGAGAGTCGTTCGGAAACGGATTTGCGCTTGGGCTGAGGTGCCTTCGCGATCACCACATTTGGCCTCTTGCCTTTCAAGGCCGGTTTGTCGGTTACCGGATCTTGAAGAGCAGGGACGGCGTTGAAAGGGGTTCCCTTCTTCATCAGGTGACTGTAGGGGCGACACTTGCTAGAAAGATTGGCTATAAATCGCCGGATATACGCGAACTTTCCTTGGAGAGACCGCAGTTGCTTGAGAGTCCTTGGCGGAGGCATTTCCATGATCGCCTTAATCTTCGACGGGTCTATCTCGATGCCTCGGTGTCGGACGACGAATCCTAGAAACTTGCCCGAGGAAACTCCGAATGCGCATTTGAGAGGGTTCATCTTCAAGTTGTATTTCCGAAGGTGCTGAAACACGATCTTCAGATGCTCTAGATGTTCCTCGTATGATTTTATTTTAACCATGAGGTCGTCGATATAACACTCGACGATTTTATGTATGAGGTCATCGAAAATCTTCGTCATGGCCCTTCGATAGGTGGCACCGGCATTCGTTAGACCGAAGGGCATCACCTTGTAGCAGAATATGCCCAAAGGGGTCCGGAAAGCGGTATGCTTCTGATCCTCGGGATGCATCTTTATCTGATTGTATCCCGATGAGCCGTCCATGAAGGAGAAAACTTCATGAGTGGACATATTATCTATCATCAGCTCGGTGACCGGTATTGGAAAGTCGTCCTTCGGGCAAGCTTTGTTAAGATCCCGGAAGTCTACGCATATGCGCACCGTCCCATTTTTCTTCATTACTGGGACGATGTTGGCAATCCAGTCAGGGTACTGAACCCCTTGGATGAAGCCGGAGTCGATTAGCTTCTTGACTTCGGTGTTGATGTTCATCTCAAGCTCGAGCCGCATTCTTCTCGGTGCTTGTTTGACTGGCTTGATGTCCGGAGATATCGCCAATTTGTGCACAACAATCTCTGGATCTAGTCCCGGCATCTCGGAATAGTTCCATGCGAAGCAATCTTTATATTGTATGAGCACGTCTTTTAGCGTAGCCACCCTTTCTTCAGACAATAGCTCACTAACGAACGTCGGCCATGGGTCACTTGCTGTCCCCAAGTCAATTTTCTTGAGCTTATCTGCAGTAGTGTGTATCCCATCTTCCAGCTCTTTTGGTGCCGGTGGAAATTCTGAGATCATCTCGTCATCATCGTTTTCGAAACACCAGGGAAGATCAGCCATATTCTCGAGTTCTTCTTCTGACAGCATTATCACGTGACAGGTACGAGATCGCTTCCAAGACCGATGTCGATCCGGTTCTACTCTCGTGGCTTTCGGTTCGTGCTTCTGCGGCGGGGTTACCTTCCAACTACTGGATAGAGCGAACCTTCCTTGCTGATACTGGTCCTCTACCCAGTCTTTGAATGTGAAGCAGTTTTCAAGAGGATTTCCTATCGTTCGGTGATAGGAGCAATAGTCCGGATGATGAACCTCGCCTGCTTGCTCGGGGTGCTTGGACTCCGGGAGGGTAATCATCTGATGTTTTATGACAAGATCGAGTATCTTCCTTGTCTTGTCTTGGGAAAAAGAATAAGTTCGACTCATCTTCTTTATAAGAGACGAATCCTGATTGCTCGATTCTCGTTCGCGTGGCTTCTTGGTCCCGCTTCGTCGCTGTTGAACGCTTTTTCCGTTCTTGGGTTTATTTTTGCTTCTACGTCGGGTCCTTTGTGCGACGGGCTGGTGACGAAGGGCATCGTCATTTTCCGTAACTTGTTGAAGGAGGCGCTGCATTCTGGCTTTCTCGTAGATGACCATTTCGCGATTATGATCGTCTCGAACCTTTTGACCCGTTTACCTTATAAGCTTGTCCATTTGTTCTTCGAACGACGGGCTTGGCACTTTCATGACGGGATCTTGTATTGGTTCAGGGTTAGCATCTTCCCACAGAGCATCTCCTTCTTCATTAAAGTCATGTATGACGTAGCAGCCGCGGAATCGCTCTCGTTTCTTGGATTGAACATATCCAAGCCCGTTCGTTTCCATTCTCCCGTTGGGCAACTTTCGTTGAGTTCCGGGGACGTTCTAGATCCTGTTATAGAACTGGGCTTGTCGAGCAGTCTGCTTAAGGGGTACACCTTGGCGCTTCAACAGTCTTTTTAATCTGTCTGTGTAGTATTTGGGCAAACGGATGGGCTGGAGCCTGTCAAGTGTAGAATCGGCACCATGCCAGATTTCTTTCTCCACTTTGGTTTCCATGGATCGATAAAAGAGGATCGCCTTTTCATCTCTTCTCCTGAGAGGGACGTAAAATGTCTGCAGTTCTTCCATACTGTAGGTATCAAGAGCGTCCAGCTCTTTGTGATGCTTTTGCGGAACCATGGCAATTTTCAAACTCCAATTATCGCCAGTGAAGGCTTGTATTGATGGCCGAACAGAAAACACGGCATTGACTTCATCTTCCGAGTCGCTGCCGAATATCAGCATAGGGGTGGACGGTCCCAGCTTGTTGCATTGGGACGGCTCTGAATAAACTATTTCTTCTTCCTCCTCGGTATCACTCCCGAAGACCGGAATAGTAGTGATAGCTTTGTTCTTCAGTTTGTGACATATTTCCATGTCTTCGAAATCTGGTAGGAAGTACTTGGCGTCCTCATATTTACGGACCTCGTTCACGGAGAATGGGTTTAGCTCCCCTGTCACGGTGTACTCGAGACCATCCTTGAAATACTTCATACACTGATGCTGTGTAGAAGGGATGATGTTATACTCGTGTAACCAAGGCCTACCGAGCAAAGCATTATAGCGGGTCTTAGCGTCAATGACGTGAAACTTGATGTCCGTAACGAGTGTTCATATCAGAAAACTGCATTCTAATACCGCCCATTCATTATCTATTTGTTGTATTTATCGGTACTATTAACCAGTGTCTGCTCAGTAATACAGATTACAGGTATCCGTGATAAAATACTGGAAATACATTTAAAAGCATGGATATATCAATTGAGAGCTGACACTGCAACCAGAACCGCAATCCGACCGATACTTCAGGAGTCCCTTTTTGCAACAAGTTTGTGTACACATTTTTTCTATCTAAATGGTCCAACACAACAAATGTGTACACAAGACTTTTAGGCACATGTGGATATGCATTCAAGGCAAAATATTATATGCATTCAAGGCTAAACATCATGTGTTGATTTTTTTTCCTTCCAAAACTGAAATCAAATCAAAGCCAATTAAACAAATCAGCATGGGCCATAATGGGGCAGCCATGAATCAAGCCACATGTGGGAATGGAGTAATGGGCATTTAATGGTGAAGATTATGTGTGTGATTTAAAGATTCAAATTTCCTTCCAAAACTGAGTGCAAATCAAATTCAAATAGACAAATCAGCATGGACCATGATGGGGAAGACAAGAATCAAGGCACAAATGGACATGAAGTAATGTGCATTCAATGCTAAAGATTTTGTGTTGATTTAAAAATTCGAATTTCCCTCCATTTTTTGGAGCCTATAAAAGCAGGCAGTGGGCAAAGGTTCAAGGGTCATTCTTTAGTCTTAGATTGTCATTCTTTGTCCAAGTTTTCTATTCTCCTTTCTTGTAAATAGCTTAGTCCCCTTGAGTTCTTAACATTCTCTTGATTATTCAACCTCTTCATTGAGCTTGAAGGTTTAAGGGTTGGTTATTGATCTCAAGGGGTTGTATGATTCTTAAAGTTTAATAAAGTGTTCTTTTGTGCTTCCTTCACCATGAGTTCTTTGCCCTCTCTTGATCTTGCAACGTCTTTATTGAGCTTGCAAGTTTAAGTTTGGATTATTGAACCCATGTCTTGCAATATGTTCTTTGGTTCCTAATCTTTTACTTACTTGCATTTTATTCTTGCTCTTTTAATTCTCGCACTTAAATTCCATGCACTTTAATTACTTGCTTGTAATCTTTTCTTTTCTTTGTTCTTCTCTTTTGTTATCTCTTTTTGGTTTGTTTTGTGAATGGTGTGAATATTGTTGTTAGGAAAAGAGAAAGATATTGTAAGTTAACGTTTCGTTTTTCATTTCCTTTTCCCGTCTTTTCCATTTGAAACTCCGTCCAAACCCTACGCAAGCGCTCCGTTAGGCACCATACCCTACCAAGGTAAAGGTGATTCCTAACCGTGACCGGTTGCATTCATTTTGGCCGGAGGTGAAAGCGAGAGACAAGAACATACGGACAAGGGTCAATAAGCCGGATTCCATGAATATCGTGCTTAAGTCCCCTAATCCACGTTGTTGCCGATTGTTCTAGCTTCATTTGTTAAACTTTGGCTCAAAGTACTTGAATACGAAATCCATTAACTTACACTATCCTATCGTCTCCTAACAAGCGTTATACTTGAATATACACATAGGTTAGATAACAAACAAATTCGCCACGCGCGTTAACTCGTAAGAACAAGAACATAAAATGCTCCGTCTCCCTGTGGATCGACCCATGCTCATCGCGGCTAGCTGCAAAGCGACACCGTCCTGATCGCGGTTAAACTTTAGAACTTTTAAATATCCGACACGCTTTTGGCGTGCGATCAAATGGCGCCGTTACCGGGGAGACGGTAACGTTTTTGTTTTTGTTATTTCGGGTTAATCTTGTGAATATCCATCTAACACTTTTTCAAAACAAAATAAAAATAAATAAAAAAAAAACCAAAACTAACTTTCTTAACCATTTTGTTCTCTGGAAATTAGAACTGCTACCACTCTGGATCTAAAATAAAAAAATCAAACAATATCAGTGTGACTCTAGTGGAACACAGAAGAAGATTGGAGCACATCTTCCATAACTTGGCCGGCGACATCACCCCCAAATCCGGCGTCGCCGGCCCTACAACCTCCTTCTGCCTCCATTTTTTCCTCTGGGCTCAAGTGTTCTGGTTTTGTCCTATTTGTATTGTTTATTTTTTATAATTATTAGTGTGCAGGTGTTTGGGCATTCGTATTGTTTTTCTGCACTAATATCCATTTTTTCCGACATTTGTAGATTTTGCGGAATTGCGAACGACGATTATGGGGAGCAAAGTGCACATTCAAAGTTAAGGTGGTTACGAAGTACAGTGCCAAAGATCCGGGTAGTTTGACCCGCGCAAGCGAACTTTTCAAGCAACTTGGATTCGATTCAACGGGGGTTTCTTAACCCACAACTTAACGGTACGTACTTTACTAACACCTTCTTCTCAAATCCGGCGCTTCCAATATAAAATCTTTGCAGGATTCTTTGCAAGTTTACTAGCAAACACCAAAAATTGACTAACCCGTATTTGTTGCAGTGCCGAGCTTAAACTAAAAAAACGATTGTTTGATTCTTTGAATTTTTATTGAATTGCACATTGCATACATTAATACGGACTTAAGGGCAAACGAACCCCACAACATACGGTAAAGGATTTCATCACCTTTTCCGTGGCCCACAAATCACGAAACTGAGCATAAACGTTTACCCATACAAATTTTAAAAGAAATTAGACTTTAAGCCTTAAGGACTACGCGCTCACTAGGAGAGATTAATTGTGTTTAGAACACCGCTTAACGGTATATTGTTTACGGGGTGTCTAGGAAAGTGTTAATGGCGAAACCGCCAAAAGAGAAAGGGTTATTTAATTAAGGACCTTCGCTAAAGCGTCGGAAAACCTCCCCTTATCTCTGCACTTACCTGGCCTCGTGATCAGTATATCTTGAGCTTGTTTCTCGACACAGTTTTACTTCGACAATCAAGTTCTTGAGCAGGTCTAGTTGACCTAGGTGAACCCTAGAACGATTAGGTGTGTGGTATTTTTGCGTCGTGATTGTTTTTGTCGAGATTCTTTTTTGTATATTTCATTCTTTTGTTAATAACTAACTAAAAAAAACTATAAAAAAAACCACATTCTTTTCCCTTCCTTTTCTCTTCCTTTCTTTCTTTCTCTCTTCATATCATGGTACCCCACCTCGAAAAACCCTTGCCGAACTTTGGTACCCACAACCAGAAATAACTTCTTACGGTTCTTATTTTGGTCGAACTTCGAACGATCCATCCATGCCAAAAATTTCATTGAAAGATCGCATAGACGCGTCTAGGACAAACACTTGCACTCCGCAATCCACTTTGTATCAACCTTCTCAACCTCCCCCACCCTCTTATGTTGATACCCCTTTTGTAAGTCGTCCTTTGTCTCTCGCTGAATATATTGAACAATCCCGTAGCCGATCTTTCACTCCTTTCACTACTACAAATTCTTTGGATCAACAATTCCATTCACCTTCTTATTCGTATGTTGATCCTACCCCTGTCCAGCCATTCAATTCCTACGAGTCCTACCCAACTTTTGCACCTGCCCTAGACACTGCTTCTGAACAACCTTTTGGGAGTTTCCAGTATTCAAATAACTTTGAATCTTTTACTGAAACCCCTTCACAACCCATGTCTAGTCTGGAACAGTTGTTGGAAGACTTTAGGGTAGCGTCATGCCAACAGATGATGGATTTGAATGCTTCCATGGCCGTCCTCATACAACCTAGTGACCTGATAGCTAGTTTTCAACTAGCTCCACATTTTACAATGTATGATGAGGCGGTAGGACGGGCTGAGAATTTGAGTAGTGAAAGTGAGCTGTACACCCTTCCTAATCAAACCTACCCATTGCAAATTGAATCACACCACTCCAGTTTTGAATGTGTATCTAGTGTCCCAAAAGATTTACCGATTAAAGATAGAACGTTTAATGAGTTGTGCGATTTTGTAGTGTTTGATTTATCAGATTGTGAAGGGTCCATTCCAAGTGAAACCAATCCTAAACCTTTTGACCTCTACACTTCCATCTTAGAACCAGAATCGATTGAAATCCATGCTTTTGATGAGGAGTCTGAGAATATTAATTTTCACTTGATTGAGGATATTGACGCAGGGAGTATTTTGGATGATGAACCCGTAGATTTGACTGAAATTCATCATCCCGAGTCATTAAATGTTTCTCCCGAACTTCATACGCGTCTTGATTTTGATGAGATATGCATGGATGAGATAATTTTTGAGGAGAATTATGATGATAGTATTGAGGAGAGTATTGAGGATAATATTGAGGATGAACCATTTTTGTTTGATGTGTCGGATTTCCCAATTCATCCTCCTGAACCTTTAACTGTTATACTTCCTAAATCACCCTCCATCCTTTCCATTGTTCCGACCACGCAAAAGATCATGCAGGAGGACTGTGAGTTTGAAAATTTTCTGTTCAATCACAGCACATTTGACGCCATTAGTGCTTTTCTCCTTGAATCTGACACTCTTCTCACAGCCAATAACGATTACGAGTGTTTCACATTTTCGGACGATGTTGAAGACTCACCGCCCGAGTTTGAGTCCTTTGAATTTTCAGATGAGTTAATTGTACCATCAAACTCGGTTGCTCACAGTCATTTCGAGTTCGAGACAGTTTACTTAGGTGAGAATAAGACTATTCCTAAATCTCCCCCCTTCGTCCCTTCCATCCTTCCGACCTTGCAAGAAACTGTATCACTTTCATTTCCTATGTCTGGTTTACCGAGTTCAGCGTACCCATGTTTTCTCACGAATCTTGAGGGATTTGACCCCATTTCTCGACGGGTTAATACATTAGCACAAACGCTTCTTACACATCGATCATTACAAATTGTGCTAATTTATTCACTCCATTTTCACCCTCAAGTTCGTATTCCATTTCTTTCTCCCTTCCGCTAATCTCCTCCTCCACCGAGACCGTATACCACTTCTACCTCCATACGGTCTCGCGTATTCTCCATTTCTTTCCTCACCGTATTCTTTCACCAACCTGCACATAATAGCGATAAGATTTTTGAATGGTTGGTGCTCACTTTTGGCCTGTGTAAGGCCTTGTATAGATTGATACTGTTCTCTTTCCCTAATCCTGAACTTCAACGCTTAACAGTGGAAACACTGTTTTACTTGAGTTTGGGGGGGGGGACCTTTTGGTGTACATATTTTTTGGTTTTTATTTTTGTATAGAATTTGTTTTTGGGGAGGCACCGACAATTTTTACCCTCTTAGTGTAGCCTGACAGTGAGGGCACTGTCAAGTTTAAGTTTGGGGGTGTGCTCGGTAAGCTTTCTACCTTCGCATTCATTTGTATATTCTGCATTTGCATACTTACTTAAAAACCTATAAAAATCAGAAAATTTTCTAAAAAATATAAAAACTTTGTCGTCAAGTTAGCTAGTGGGAGAACTTAGATTCAATATTTCGACGGTTTTGTTTAATAAGATAGGAACAACTAAATCCTATTTTTAGATTTTGAAAACCTGAAAAATAACTCTCCTTTGAAGTTAACTAATGCTGATATATGTCTTTATATCACACTACACGTGTCGTGAGTTTTGAGAATTAGATGACAAGTCTATTATGTCTGAATTTTTTTTTGGATAAACTATTTTCTGAGGATCAAATAAGTTTGTTCTGAAATAAGTAATATCAAGACTAGTTTATAAAGAGAGGCGGATATGAAGGGATATTATTGACGCGTTAATTGGAACTAATTCTGAAGAATAACCCATTTGAATCTTGATTGGAATGATTACACACCTAATCCACTAAACACGTCTTATATCCAAAAAAATAATTGAACTACTGGTTATATCTTCGTTCGCATTAAATCATCATTGTCTTTTGTTTTTGGGCCTAGGTAACTTGAGTAATTAAGTTCGCTGGGGTGTCTCTATACCTAATGCCCTAAAACCAACTGGTTTGGGAGCATTGGCCCAAAGCTCGCTAAGAAGCCTAGAAAGTCCAGATTAAAACAAAGTCAAGCAAGTGTTCTCTCCGAGTTAAAGTTCCTAACGGTTCTTTGTGTGAGAATAATCTTGACAAAAGACAGGTTTTTATAAAAAAGTATTTCTAGCAGAGATATGGAGGTTTTATTCTATGATAAAGACTATTGCACGTTCACAAAGGTGTGTATGAAATGAAAACAAGAAAAAGGTGGAGTGAAAAATAAGACCTAGTTTCCTGTTAAGGAAGATAGAAATTCTGAATTTGAAACCTTACTGGAAAACGAAACTTGAGAAATACTTAACTCTTTATAAAATTTATGTGATCCTTTTTAAATCTTTATCTGGGCTTTATTTTGTGACATAATGATTTTTCGATCCTTTTGAAACTTAACGACACTATTTGCACTACACGTAAAGACATATAAAATCTTAAGTTAAAAGAGAAGCGAGGTGTGAAAAATAAAGGTTCGATAGTTCTAAATTTAGGATAATAGAATTGTTATCTTTTAAACAAAACCTTAGGGTTTGAATCATAGTCATTTCGCAAAACTAGATTGACGGGATTTTGTGGGTAGTATCCGCTGAAAACCCTCAGGAGACAACACTCCTCCTACTAGGGACACCTAAAGGTTTAACGGCTTGTTGCACACGCTCAGTGCAATCGCGTTCCCTGCGAAAGTGTGGTTAGGATTTTCTTTTGCGAATAAATGGTTTTGCTCGGGACGAGCAAAAGATAAGTTTTGGGGTATTTGTTCATATCAGAAAACTGCATTCTAATACCGCCCATTCATTATCTATTTGTTGTATTTATCGGTACTATTAACCAGTGTCTGTTCAGTAATACAGATTACAGGTATCCGTGATAAAATACTGGAAATACATTTAAAAGCATGGATATATCAATTGAGAGCCGACACTGCAACCAGAACCGCAATCCGACCGATACTTCAGGAGTCCCTTTTTGCAACAAGTTTGTGTACACATTTTTTCTATCTAAATGGTCCAACACAACAAATGTGTACACAAGACTTTTAGGCACATGTGGATATGCATTCAAGGCAAAATATTATATGCATTCAAGGCTAAACATCATGTGTTGATTTTTTTTCCTTCCAAAACTGAAATCAAATCAAAGTCAATTAAACAAATCAGCATAGGCCATAATGGTGCAGCCATGAATCAAGCCACATGTGGGAATGGAGTAATGAGCATTTAATGGTGAAGATTATGTGTGTGATTTAAAGATTCAAATTTCCTTCCAAAATTGAGTGCAAATCAAATTCAAATAGACAAATCAGCATGGACCATGATGGGGAAGACAAGAATCAAGGTACAAATGGATATGAAGTAATGTGCGTTCAATGCTAAAGATTTTGTGTTGATTTAAAAATTCGAATTTCCCTCCATTCTTTGGAGCCTATAAAAGCAGGCAGTGGGCAAAGGTTCAAGGGTCATTCTTTAGTCTTGGATTGTCATTCTTTGTCCAAGTTTTCTATTCTCCTTTCTTGTAAATAACTTAGTCCCCTTGAGTTCTTAACCTTCTCTTGATTCTTCAACCTCTTCGTTGAGCTTGAAGGTTTAAGGGTTGGTTATTGATCTCAAGGGGTTGTATCATTCTTGAAGTTTAATAAAGTGTTCTTTTGTGCTTCCTTCACCATGAGTTCTTTGCCCTCTCTTGATCTTGAAACCTCTTTATTGAACTTGCAAGTTTAAGTTTGGGTTATTGAACCCATGTCTTGCAATATGTTCTTTGGTTCCTAATCTTTTACTTACTTGCATTTTATTCTTTCTCTTTTAATTCTCGCACTTAAATTCCATGCACTTTAATTACTTGCTTGTAATCTTTTCTTTTCTTTGTTCTTCTCTTTTGTTATCTCTTTTTGGTTTGTTTTGTGAATGGTGTGAATATTGTTGTTAGGAAAAGAGAAAGATATTGTAAGTTAACGTTTCAATGCACTTTAATTTTTCATTTCCTTTTCCCGTCTTTTCCATTTCCTTTTCCCGTCTTTTCCATTTGAAACTCCGCCCAAACCCTACGCAAGCACTCCGTTAGGCACCCTACTCTACCAAGGTAAAGGTGATTCCTAACCGTGACCGGTTGCATTCGTTTTGGCCGGAGGCGAAAGCGAGAGACAAGAACGGACGGACAAGGGTCAATAAGCCGGATTCCATGAATACCGTGCTTAAGTCCCCTAATCCACGTTGTTGCCGATTGTTCTAGCTTCATTTGTTAAACTTCGGCTCAAAGTACTTGAATACGGAATCCATTAACTTACACTATCCTATCGTCTCCTAACAAGCGTTATACTTGAATATACAGATAGGTTAGATAACAAACAAATCCGCCACGCGCGTTAACTCGTAAGAACAAGAACATAAAACGCTCCGTCTCCCTATAGATCGACCCGTGCTCATCGCGGCTAGCTGCAAAGCGACACCGTCCTGATCGCGGTTAAACTTTAGAACTTTTAAATATCCGACACGCTTTTGGCGTGCGATCAACGAGCAGCCCAAAGCGCAGCATCAGTATCACAAACCGGAGCGTCCTTGATGATTGGGAGTCAAACCTGGAGATATTGATCTTATCCCGAACGAGGTGTTGAACGCTCATGCAGATTTCCTTCAGCACCCTTACATTGAGGTGGTTGACGGAGGACCCATTGTCAACCAGGATCTTTCCTATCTTAATATCATGACAGTATCCAGAGACATAAAGGGGACGGTCGTCCCGAGGAGGAGATCTTCATCGCCGAAAGTGATATCGGCCGTATGCACTTCTTCCAGTTCGTCCTTCATCTTCTCTTCGGCCAGGAAAGCTTGTAATTGTTCGGGCTCTTGTAACGCCTTAATCAGAGAATCTTTTGCTTCTTTTGATAACAAAAGGGTATCGAGAATGCTTAGCTATGAGGGTATTTTCCTCAGATGTGCCAGAACGTTGTAATCCACCTTACTTTTCTTGGGCGGGTCCTTGGCTGCCAGCTCTTCGACAAATCGATCATCGAGGGCGATATCTTCAGGGACCTTTTCTTTCCCCTTATCCTTTTTATTCGATCCCTTGTTCGCAGGTCCGAGATTCTTTTCAGGTAACGTGCGATTGCGCAGCTGAGTGTTCTCGCAGCTCTTCGGTTCTTCCTCTTTTCCTGAGGTGGATTCTTTGAAGAGGGGGCCGAAAGTCATTTCTTCGTAAGAGTCGCTCCCGAAGGTGAGAACTTGCGATCCCCCAGCGTCGATCATGTGACAGTTGCTAGTAGTTTTCATATGCTCCTCGGTCGTATTTCTTTGCTCCCGACGAGTTTTGCGTTTTATCCACTTGAAATGTTGTCGGTGAGCAACATATCCCTGCCACCAGTTTTTAAAGGCGTTGCACTCTTCAATAGGGTGTGCAATCCTTCGATGATATAAGCAGTTTCTAGGATGTATATCCGCTTCATCAGGATGTATACTGTAGGGAGAATTTCCTCTGAAAGAAGATAACTTCCTTCCCTTTGACAGGGCTCTAGCGAATCGTTTCCTTATCTTGATCCTGCTTTTATTTGTGGCGGATGTACTTTGATCTGGAGGGAGTGTTTCAACCCTTTCGCCCAGTCGTCGGTATTTGGCCTTTTCAAATATGGCCATTTCGCGCTCCCGATCAGCTTTGCTTTTAAGAAGAGCTTCGTTCAGGAATGCATCAATCATTTCGTCTGATGGTCCTAAAGGTTCCGGCTCAGGATCTGCCCCCAGTTTCTCTGCGTAAGAGCTTCTTCATCGTCTATCGACGAGTGAGAGATCACATGGCAGCTTGCCACATAATCTTCAGGCTCATCTGACGAGCCTTCTCCATTTTCATCATCTCCGTCCTCAAAGACGTGGCTGAGAAATTCTTGGAGTGTGACCGGGGTCCGCATCTTCTGGTTATATTCTTCCAGCGCGTCGATATATTTTTGCAGGTCCATGAGCTTGTTACCAAGCTTCACGGGCTTTTTGGTCTTCTTCTTCTTCTTCGAAGACTTTGACGGCTGGGTGTGGACGCTTTGACTATCACCACCAATTTTGGGAGTTGGGCGCGACTTCATTCCCTCGATAATCTTGGGTTCTAGCTGATTTTTCCATCTGATCGCCGGGCATGTTTGGAGATCCTTCAGCACTCTTTTCGTCTTAGTTGAAAGAACGACCTCCCATGGAGCTTCTTCTACAAAAGAGCATGATGCCCCCGGTGTGTCCGTCTTTTTGAGAGCATGCGGCTGCGGCGGGCTTACTTTCCAATTCTCGGACAGCACGAACTTGCCTTGTTGGTATTGGTCTTCGATCCAGCCTTTAAAGACGAAGCAATCTTCAATGGGATGGCTTACCGCTTGATGGCAGGGGCAATAATTGGGACTATTAGCCTCACCGTGTTGCAATAGGCGTTTTGGATTTAGCAAATTAATGAGCCTGTTGCGCACCGCTAGCTCGAACAATCTCCTCGTTTTGTCCCTGGGAAACGAATAAAGGTGCTTTATTTTCTCATTATAGTATCGCCGTCTCTCGTTTAAGCGATCCGTTAATTTTGGACCACTGGGCTGCTGTTGAGCATTGGCGATGAAGGTTGCTTTCCCTTTCCCTTTTTCGTTCCGCGGCTCCGGCTTCGAAGAGGAAGGCATGCGACCCATCTGGTCCATTTGGGCCAGCTTATCAATCAAAGACTAGAAAGTGGTCGGTTTGAAAAACATCATGAATTGGGAGATGGTCTCTTGAGGCTCGAGAGTGCCCACGAACATGCCCACCGCAAGCGCTTTTTCGATGCGCTGCTCGCACTTCGACCATAGGTTCCGCCATTGTATTGCGTATTGCACCCATATTTCGCCTGGCTTTACCCTAGCGTTAATCAATGCTGTGATCGGTGTGCGCTCGCTAGCGCTTGCGAATCTCTATGTAAACAACAACTCCATCTCCGCAAACGTCTTGATAGAGTCATTTGGAAGTTCAGAATACCACTCGAACGCTGTCTCTGACAAGCTGCCAACAAATTGGCGGAGCAGAAGTTTATCATCACCTCCAGTGTTGCCGCACAAGGCTCTGAATTGAGCGACGTGCTGAAGCGGATTTCCCGTACCCTTATATACGTGAAATTTGAGGATCGTATATCCTGGCGGGTACCTTATTTGGTCATACCAGCCCGGATAGGGTTGTCCAGTCTTAATGATCTGCCCAGCCGCTTTGCTCGCATGATGAGCTCGTATTTGCTGAGCGATGTAATCATCCAGAGCGGCCTTAGAGGTGGTCTCCTCCTTGGCTGCTGAAAGATCCTGAGGAGGGTTCGATGTATCCCCTATGTCGTCTTCAATGATAATCGGGGGGTCTTCAGCTGGAGGTTCTGGCTGTAACATCATCCCTACCATGTCTTGGAATAAGAACGCCATTTGTTTTATGTTGGCAGCTTGTTCTGTCGCCTCCTTGTCCTCCTTCTCAAGCATTCTCCGAAGGAACTCGGCATCAGTTTCCTGCTCGCGATGCTGCTCCGACGATGCTTCCGGACTTTCTTTTGGCCCGGTGAGTGCGGACATGGCTGTTAGCATCTCCTGGAGCTTTTGTTGTTGTTGCTCCTGAGGCTTAGTCACTGATCGCGTAAGCGGTCGATGACCTATGGAGATATGGCTATCCTCTTTTTCGGATGCCATATAGACGGTATGCACCACCATGCCCCCAGACTTGGGGCGTTTGGGTTCAGTGCCCTTACGATTCGTCGCGGACACATGGATTTTCTCCAGCCTTCTCCTATTGTGGGCGGTCGAAGTTGAGGGGGCCGTTGTAGCGGGCACCCAAGTAGTTGTCACCTTTTGTGGCTTGACAGTATGGTCCTCTTCTTGCTGAACCTTCATCTTTTTCTGTCGGAGGAGATAGTCTTGATCTATCATGGAGTCCTGGACCTGTCGCCAAACTTTATAAATTTTAGAGGACAGCCGCTGAGGGGGCTGCTCTAGCTTTGCCTTTGTAGCGTTCTCCATAGTTGGAGGAGATCTCTTCAGCACGGCAGTTGGAGAGTTTTTGCGCACCCTCCTTAGCAGTTCAAAGCTGTTCCCAGTTGGAACAGCAGCATCGATTTCTACCGTTGGAGCCGGCGGAGTCAGTCCAGAAGGAGAGTTGCCCCCAGCCTTCCTTACTCGGCGCCAGTGGCAATGTCGAGCGTGTCGAGCCGTTGGGACTATCTCAGCTATAGAGGTAACTTCCTTATGCCCCATGTGTTGGTCAGAAATCGCTGGTATCAACCTCTGAAAGACCGGCGTCCTTTGAGTGGGAACAGCCAACCTATTGAAGGTAGACTTCCAAGCAGGGGAAGCAGCCTTGACGATTTCACCTGGAACAGGAGATGAAACAGTCAATCTTGGGAAGACCGACCCTTTGGAAGGAGAAGCCGCCTTGATGACTTCGGGAGCAGGGATGGCTATCCTCTGCGGGATAACCCTTTCTGGAATTGCAAGCTTCTTCATGGGCCCACATGAACTTTGGCCCAATTTGGCAAATACTGAGGTGTTTGGTTTGGGCGAGCCGTTGAGAGGGGCCGCAGCAGTTGCAAGCCGATCAAAGACTGACTTCTTGGGAGCTTCTTGCGATAGAAACGGGGCATTGAAGCTCATCGGCGGGATCATGTTCCCAAAGAACATCCCAGTGGTGGCCTGAGTTACTTGCTCCACTGGCATCTTGAACAGGAAGGCCGCTTGGGGCCCGTAGGTTACTCCTCCGGATAGGACGTCATGAGAGTTGTTGTTGCACCTGGAACAGTTAGAGGCCATTGATGTTCTTTTTTCTGCACGGGAGCAAAACCAAATCTTGGTACCTTGAACCCAAGGGCAACCATATAAAACCGCGATTCGTTCGCGAACACGACACACGAACTGTGGAGTGGAAAGAGGAAAAGGTCCCACCGGGCATGCCAGAATCTGTTCTCCACCAGAAGTCGCGACCGGGACGTTGGGACATCGGGGCCTGAATTTCGGGGGCAGATGCTAATTGGTGCTATCCGTCCACCTCTCCGAAGATGCCAAGTTGATTTATGGCACTGTGCATCGAAGGTTTAGACGGATGCGGCCGATGTAGCAGACTTCGTCAGATTCCCCCTCATTTGAGTGGTTTTTGATTGTGGGGACGCTCTTCCCTGCAGGCGCAAGCCCCTGCTGTTAATTACGCTATCGCATCGCAGTAACAACTTTCTCCTTCTCCAGATGGTCACTTCGTGTCGTGTATGTTTGTTTTATTTTTGGTTGCCCGTGGATTGTATACGGAGACTAATTTATTTTGTCGCCCGTAGGACGTGGATTAGTCCAAATCCGTATTTTCTTAGATTTGGGTTTGGGGTTAGGTTTAAGGATAGTTAGTCTCGTTTGAGACTAAGATCAACTTAAACGTTTGTTAAGGATACGTTAGTCTAATTTTTAGACTAAGATCTACTCAACGGGATTGTTTAGATCCAACAAAAGAGCATTTAAGCTCTATTGTTTAGTTTAGGGACATTGCGGTCGACTACGAGTTTAAGGACATGGTGGTCCAATGTTAGTTTAAGGACATCGCGGTCCATGGGTTTAAGGACCCCATAGTCCGAGGTTAAGGACATCATAGTCCGTGGGTTTAAGGGGACCCCACAGTCCGAGGTTAAGGACATCATAGTCCATGGGTTTAAGGACCCTACAATCCAGTTTAAAGACGTCATAGTCTATGAAATGTATGGTTGTTGGGATCCGTCACCTCTCTGAAGACGTTGAAGGATTACAACGACAAATATCAGAGGAGTACAGAGATGTACCCTTGAACCAATTTTGGTTGAGAGATCTGTAGCCCAATTTGGGGCTAAGATCTGTTAAAAGATTTATGAGCATATCGGCTCAATTAATTTGAGTTGAGAACTTATGTCCATTCTTGGGCTAAGTCCAATCAAGTTAAAATGTTTAACATTTATTTTGGGCTGTTGAGCATTCATTTGGGCTTGGCCCTTTTAACAATGTTGAGTATTGATTTGGGTTCTGACGATATTTCTGTCTTTTATTGAGTGCTAAGCACTCATCATAGCATTAGGGCTTATTAAAGAATAATTTATGTTCTATCAGCGCACGCGTGAGGAACACGTGGCGCGCTTGGCGTTTTGCGCCAGTCAAAGAGCATAGTACGCTTCTGTATAGTAGCGCACACGTGAGGGACACGTGTTGCGCTTGGCGCTAAGCGCCAGATGATGAGCGCAGAGCGCTAGTTTGTGAGCGCATTGCGCTATTAGTTTAGTGGCGCACATGTGAGTGACACGTGGTGCGCTTGGCGCTGAGCGCCAGTCCATGAGCGCAGGGCGCTATTTCAAGAGCGCAAAGTGCTAACTGTTGAGTGGCGCATTCGTGAGTGACACGTGGTGCGCTCGGTGCTGAGCGCCAGTCCAAGAGCGCAGAAGCGCATTTGATCAATTTTATGATCTGGGAAATAAATTCTCTTTTAGAAGAGACTTTGTCTCAAGATCCTAAGAATAAAGGTTCTTACTTTATAGGAGATGCTTCAATCTCTTGTATTGATGAAAGCCTTTTGCCTTTATGGATCTATGATTCTTAAGAGAATTGAATTATTCTCTCCCCTTTTATTTTATAATGAGATGTTCGTGATCTCTTTTGTAAAAGACAATTTATCTTATAGATATATGATCTTTTTATTTTTATTTTATGATGAGATCTTTTGATCTTTTTGTAAAAGACCTTGGTCTTATAGATCTATAATGTTTAAAGAAGTGAGTTCTTCTTTCAATTATGAGATGATTTCATCTCTCTGTTCATCATAGTTTTACCTTGAAGAAAAGAAGTTCTTCTATCGAGAGCTCGGCTCTTCTTCTTGAGATTTTTCTCTAAGCTTATGAGGGGTTCCTTTCTATGCCTCTGTCTATCTGAGACTTGAAGTCTACAGGCCTATATATAGGGCAAGCTGATCAGTTCAATCAGTTAAGGAGATCTTTTCTCCAATTGATTTGGGGAATTTCCCATCGTTGGATTTTTGATCCAAAGGCTTCTGATTTACAGAAGGCAATCTTCCTGTTTTTAACAAGATTGGGAAATCTTTCTAAACAGAATTTATTCTGTATTTTGGTGATTTTTTAATCACCATTGGATCATTGATCCAACGGTGCTCTGATTTACAGAGCACAATCTTGTTATTTGGAAAGATTTTGAAGAATCTTTCCTTAACAGAATTAATTCTGATTAATTAATGATTTATCATTATTATTTGATCTTTGATCTGACGGTGGGAAGATTTTAGTTCCAGCGCTAGCGCACCCGTGCTTTGCACGTGGTGCGCTGCTTAAAGGGCAGCGCATTTAGCGCTGGCGCATCCATGCTTTGCTTAGAGCACAACGCATTTAGCGCTAGCGCACCCGGGCATTACACATGGTGTGCTGCTTAGGGTGCAACACACCTAACGCTAGCGCACACGTGCTTTGCACGTGGTGCGCTGCTTAGGGCGCAACGCACTTGGCGCTGCATCTGAAGCGTTGCTTCATTCCAAAATTTGGATTTTGAACATAGCTTTGCTCTGATTGGGGGAAATAGGCGTTAGCTAGCACGAATAGAATAAAGCCGAACTGTAGCAGCGGCTCCTCCCACTGTCGCCCAAGACTGGCCGGGAGGACCGTCCTAGCATCCATCTTCATCGTGTAGGAGATGGGAGTTAAGTTCATCTTTGTAGACATTGTTGAAAATTGATTGCTTGAAAACCTGCATGAAAGAGTATTATTTTAGTATAAATATATATATGTATATTGATTGAGTTTGCATGAATGTTTAACCCGAAATATGGGAGGAAAGATAGGTCCCACCAGGCGTGTCAGAATCTGTAGGGTGTTTTTCGTCACCCCATTGAGATGGGAATACACGTGCGCTTGTCAGGCGCATTACAGATTCCCCCTGTCTAGGGTAGGCTGGGGTTTATTGATTATGAGGATACGAATCTCCGGCAGCCGCGGACTAAGTTGCCGTTAATTACCCCTCCCCTTTGGAACGAGAGAACCTCCGATTGATGGGTCAAACAGGTCATGCGAACTCAATGTGCAGTGTTGTGTTTTGAAGGGGTTTTGGGTATATTGAGGGCCCCACAGAGTTTTTACGGGAACAGTGTTGTGGAGTATGTGTGTGCGTGTATACATATATATAAAAAAAAGGAAAGGCATCCAAAGGATGCGTGGGAGAAGGTGTTTGTCACACCCCACTTCCCAAAATACGGAAAACGAGGGATGACTAGGCCAGCCATGCTCCTACGGTCAAGGAATAATCCCGCCGTAGTTACATTTCGGCTTCTAGCATTACATGGTGTAAGTCCATGCTACCCTTCCCCGTTACTTACAGGGTTGCGGAATTGGTGAAAAATGATTTTCAAGAGGGTGGTAACATGGACTACCAATACGGATCTTTGTTAAACGACTAACTAACAACCTAACAAGAGTTTACCTACTCGGTTAGGGGGCTATACCTTTCTTGAACTCCTTCGTCTTCAACTCCTCCCGGTGTTCGGATCGGCCTCACCTCGTCGTCTCCTTGCGCCGAAGATGGATCCACCCGAAAGCTTCTACCTTTGGCTTCTTCTTCGAACTTTGAAGAAACTAGATTATTGGCTTGCTAGGCCTTGTGAACTAGAATGAGTAGAGGAATGTTTTGGTGTCTTTTTATCTCTAAGGCAATGAGTCTCAACACATGAGAATGGTTTGCCTTGAGCTAGAGAGAGCAAGAGGAAGAGGGAGAGCTTGAGAATGAGAGAGCTCAAGAGAGAGAAAGTAAATGAAAGAATGAGAAAACTTTTTGCCAACCTCTCTCCCATAATCCAAAAAGAATAATAATAATAATAATAATAATTGAGTATTATGTGATGGTTCATATCATATCAAGTGGTATTATCATTTCATGCACTCATATTGCAAAGCAAAACAAGCAAGCAAAAGTCTTTGCCATGAAATGATAGCCAATGCAATGATGATGGTCAACTAGTCCAACCTAGTCAACCGGTCAACAAAGTCAACAAGTCAACAAAGTCAACCCCTCATCTCAACCATGACACAATAATACTTAATTAATATTATCATTAATCATATTTCTTATTCTCATTAGGGTTTAGCCAAAAGTCAACAGTCAACAACCCCAATGAGAATCCTCTGCCTCTGTCTCTCTGTCAACTGTGCATACACACCCGCATCCGCGTTCTGAGGAATACGAATACAACGAGATAAAACCAATCCCAAAACGTACACTAGGATCTGGCTTAAACCAAAGCCCGCTAGTGTTAACTGTCCGGACACTGTACGTGCACAAGTGCACGGATGTGACCGAACCCTGTCGCAAAACCATGCGACCTGTCGCAAAACCATGCGACCTCTACTCTTTTGCCTAAAGGAGAATAGCTTTCTGTGTGGGACTCTAAAGACTCGACACTACGCTGGCAGTGGGTTTAACCACAGACCGCAAGCGGCACTAGCTGTGCGTAACGGTCCCCAGGTAGATGCCGACAAGAAGACTGACGAGGTGAAACCCATCTGAACTCCTACTGAGTTTGAATGTGACAATCTCTATACAGTCCGGTCTGTTCGTCTGATACATCGCATGGCGGGCCTAGGGGGTGGTAAAACGCCAGTCCCCTAATAGCGGTACAAGTCGTGTCGAAGTGAAGCCCAGAACACCCTGAGATAACACCGGAAACCTACCAGTATATCTCGCTTGCCCTGGCCAGGGACTACTCGTGTAATGGCTCTCCTAGACACAGCGCGATGTCAACCCCCAATACCGGGAGAGACGAATCCTGTCTAACCGTCACTGCCTCCAAGTGCTTCGGGACTGCACCCAACTACTACCTGTTTGCACGACTCCTTTGAGCCATGGTAGGGTAGTAATCTAAGTACAGTAGGAACACACTCGAGGCGAAGTGACAGTGTCAAGTTAGCGGACTAAGCTGTACTTGTAGGGTTCCTAGGCACTCTTGTGGAGGTTCATAAGGCATCAAACATGCCCGGATAAAATTTTAGACGTGCCGAACAACCCAAAGCCGGGATCTTTGCTAGATTATTAGGATTTAGCATGCAAGATAACATCTTTTTATCTAAGTGTGAGGGATTACAACCTTTGTAGTCCGCTCCTTCGCTTCACAAGCTCCGAGTAGAAGTCCCTTCGCCGCGATCCATGATCTCCCGGACTCAAGAGAGGCTCCACGACTCGAACGATCCATCCTAGCTTTAAGTGTTCCGATTCTCCGATGATCTACGTCGAAGTTGCTTTAACCCAAACTTTCTCACTCTAAAGAGATGAACACCCTAATCTAATGGGCTAGATTAGATGAGGATGAGGGAGTAGTAATTATGCTTTCTTTTTATTCACTTTCTTACAAGAAATCATCACAAAAGAATTAACTAGTAAGCATTTTCTTTTAGAACTCAAGAGAGAAGAAGATGATAATGGAAAAGAATAATCCTTTTGTGATGAATAGAAAAGAAATGTATATGATTGATTATAGAACCATGGTCAAGGATGATAGGCTAAGAGTTTGTAGAGAATGAACTAGAGTTAGGGTTTGGTTAGGTTAAGTTATGAGTCATGGAAAAATATCAACCATAATATCTTAACCAAGACAAAAGCAAAGCTTCTAGAAGGTGCAAGAAGAAACTAACCCTAATCAAACCCTAATCCCATTTAATCATCCTTAAACATGTTTAATAATAAATCATATCATGTCACAATAATATATATCACATATATATTATATATTTGCAACAAAAGAAAATAATACAATTGACATATATCGCATATATATCAATGTATTAATCCAGTGAGAAAATGAAATAATAAAGCGAGCCAATATTAGATAGTGTAATAAAATATATCATATATATTATTATACATTAAATCATCGAATCAACACTTGATCCGACGATCCGGCTATATCGAATATTACCGACTAATATATCATGTACCGATTCATCGAATCAACACTTGATCCGATGACCCGGTTCATATCTAAATATCGTGAGAATATAATACGGTATCTCATATCGCATTATTCTCGGTCCCGCACATATCATATATGTGCCTCTACCCCGTTTCGCCTGAGCCAAGAAACCTCTGTGTAGGACTCTAAAGAATCGTCAATACGCCGGTAGCAGGTGATGATCATATCAAACACCCACAAGCTGCAAGCGGTCAGCTAAACGTAACAGCCACCCAGGTATTGAGCGATCAGAAGATCAACAAGCTAGCCTGTGCGTTCTCCTATGAATCCAATCAGTAACACTCCCGTACAGTCCGGTCTGTTCGTCTGATATGTCGCATATCAAGTCTAGGGGTGGTAAATGCCAGACCCCAGTAACCGATAAGTCGTGTCGATGTGTGGCTCATAACGGGTCGAGAAACTACTAGTAACACTTACCGGTAAATCTTTATATCATCCCTGGCCAGGGACTTCCAATTATAGCCAATCGAACACAGCACAACATCAACTCCCTATACCGGGAGAGACGAATCCCCTCCTATCGCTAATTGCCTCCATGTGATTCGGGACTGTACCCAAAAGCCACCATTTTGCACGCCCTCTTGGACGTGGTAAGGTGGAAATCAAAGCACAGTGGGAATCACACAAGACTCTATGTCGATCTCGGGTCTACAGACTACCCTGTACCAGTGTCACCGGAGAACTGCCATCTGACGTATGGTATATCACCATCCGGGAGTTCTCGTCGAGTCCGTCCAGTGTACCCAGTCTCCACTGAGCACCCGTACACCATCTCTGATGTCAAACACCGATGGATATGGGATCATCCATCGCCCATCATATGGGTCAAGATGCGTATACGCTAGTCTACTCTGATGTATCGATGCCCTGTCTCGATATACCCTCGACTAGGAACAGTTATAGGATATACTCATCGACTACCGTGGCCCCACTAGTATGATCTCATCATAGTCCCAGTAGTCGAGTACAGATCCTAAGGGCTTTATCAACATGTGAGAGAAAAACAGTAAACCAGTACAAGTCAACATGTTAAGATAAAGTGAAACCAAATAGCATACTATTATGACGAGCAAGAAAGTCATCTCTATATATATCCAAGCATCCATTATAATATACATCATATGTACAACAATGGCCTCTAGGGCATATACATAACTAACAGTACTCATGTCACCTGGGAACTGATAATTGACGATAGGTATAGTACCAACCAACAGTTCCCGACAAGTCCTGTCCAGTGTACTCGTAACCCAACGAGCACCCACATACTATCTCAAGTACGACGTACTGACGGCTGTGGGACAGACCGTCTACCACACTGGGATGAGAAGCGCATACGCTAGTCTACTCTGGAGTATCGATGCCCTGTCTCGATAGTCCTGCGACTAGGGACCTGCATAAGGATGTGCTTATAGATTACCCAGTCCCCACTAGTGTGACTGCCATCACAACACTGGTAATCAAGCAAAGATCGTAAGGGTTCCACTAATGTGTATATGTGATATACTAAAATAAACACATGTACACATTGAAGTAGAAACAAACCAAGTAGCATACTACTATATTGAGCAAGATTGTTTATACAAGGTGAATATCCCAAACTTCCATTAAGTAATATACAAACTAGTATGATACAGTAATGGACTCTAGGGCATATACACTAACAATCTCCCACTTGCACTAAGGCCATGTACTGGCGTATCGAAGACCTATCATCTCGATCATCCGCTCGAACTGAGTCTGGGGTAAGGCCTTTGTGAGTGGATCAGCAGTGTTATCTTCCGTAGAAACTCTCCGAACCTCGATCTCCTGGCGACCCACGATCTCCCTGATCAGGTGATACCGCCTCAAGATGTGTCTGGACTTATGATGGGACCTGGGTTCCTTCGCTAAAGATATAGCCCCGTTGTTGTCACAATACAGCGGTATTGGATCAACAATGGACGGAACCACCTGAAGTTCAGTTAAGAACTTCCTTACCCAGACAGCTTCTTTTGCGGCATCTGCAGCAGCGATATATTCCGCTTCCATCGTCGAGTCAGCAACGGTTTCCTGTTTGGAACTCTTCCAACACACCGCCCCTCCATTGAGGGTAAAGACATAACCCGACATGGACTTGGAATTATCCTTGTCACTCTGGAAGCTGGAGTCAGCAAAGGCCTCGATCTGGAGGTCTTTTCCGCCATACACCAAGAACATCTCCTTAGTCCTTCTCAGGTACTTGAGAATGTTCTTTACTGCTATCCAGTGTTTCTCCCTAGGGTTTGACTGATACCGGCTTACCACACTTAGTGCATAAGCTACATCTGGTCTGGTACACAATATCCAATACATTATAGAGCCTACCGCAGAAGCGTAGGGTATAATAGACATGCGATCACTTTCCAAATCAGTCTTGGGAGACATCTCTTTAGAGAGGGTGATCCCGTGACAAGCCGGTAGATTACCGCGCTTGGAATCTTCCATACTGAATCTTTTCAGTATGGTGTCGATGTACCTGGACTGTGAGAGTCCCAGTATCCTCTTGGATCTGTCACGATAGATCCGGATCCCCAGAATGTATGAGGCATCACCCAGGTCTTTCATGGAGAACCTGTGTGACAAGAACCCCTTGACAGATTGTAGCATAGGAATGTCATTTCCTATTAAGAGAATGTCATCCACGTATAAAACGAGGAATACTACAGTTCTCGCTACAAATCTACTATAGATGCATGGTTCATCTGGATTTTTGATAAAGCCAAATTCTTTGACTGTCTCATCAAAACAGATATTCCAACTCCGTGATGCCTGCTTTAGTCCATAGATGGACTTAAGCAACTTGCACACCTTTCCGCTGCTCCCACTCTGAATGAAACCCTCTGGCCGGTCCATATAAACACACTCCTCTAAATTTCCATTTAGAAAAGCGGTCTTTACGTCCATCTGCTAAATCTCATAATCGTGGAAGGCAGCAATGGCAAGAAGGATCCGAATGGATTTCAGCATAGCTACTGGAGAAAAGGTCTCGTCATAGTCCAAACCAGGTCTTTGACGAAAACCCTTTGCAACCAGTCTAGCTTTGTAGGTCTCAACCTGTCCATCTACACCAATCTTCCTTTTGAAGATCCACTTGCATCCTACGGGTTTTACCCCATCTGGAGCAACGTCCAACGTCCATACTTTGTTGGTGTACATGGACTCCATTTCGGTCCGCATTGCATCCAGCCATTTTACCGAGTCAACGCTCTGAATGGCCTGCTGGAAGCTAGTCGGCTCATCATAATCTATGATGCAATCCTCTCTATCCCCGTCTATGAGAAAACCGCAGTATCTCTCGGGCGGATGAGACTGCCTACTACTTCGGCGGAGCGGCGTAGGAATGTCCTGATCTTTCGAACCCTCTGGTTCTACTAAACTTTCAGTAATAGCTCGTGGTTCTGGAATTTCTTCAAGTTCTATTGCATTCCTACTTATCTGATTTTCCAAAAATTCAGTTTCCAAGAAGTGGGCATGACGAGAAACATAAATCTTTTGTTCCTCTTCGCAATAGAAGAAATATCCCTTGGAGTTCTTTGGATATCCCACAAACTTGCACTGTACTGAGCGTGCCTCGAGCTTGTCCGCATGCTGCTTTTTGACAAAAACTGGACATCCTCATGTCTTAATGTGATTAAGATAGGGTCTCTTCCCACACCACATCTGATATGGTGTAGTAGTCACAGTCTTAGTTGGAACTCGGTTCAAAAGGTATGCAGCTGATTCTAATGCATATTTCCAGAATGATCGCGGTAACTCAGCGTTACTCATCATGGACCGTACCATATTTAATAAGGTTCGGTTCCGTCTCTCCGATACACCGTTATGTTGCGGAGTGTATGGAGGAGTATGCTGAGAGAGAATTCCATTCTCTTTTAAGTAGTCCAGGAACTCGGCACTCAAGTATTCACCACCTCGATCCGATCTTAGTGTTTTGATACTTTTGCCGGTTTGTTTTTCTACTTCATTCTTATATTCCTGGAACTTTCCAAAGGTTTCGGATTTATGTTTCATTAAGAAGACATAACCATACCTTGAAAAGTCATCCGTAAAAGTAATGAAGTAGGAATAACCGCTTCGCGCATGTGTAGACATTGGACCGCACACGTCGCTGTGTACGAGTCCCAAGAGCTCGCTCACTCTTACTCCGTGTCCAGTGAACGGAGTCTTTGTCATCTTTCCTTTGAGACAGGATTGACAAATGGCATACGATTGATATTCGAACGGATTCAAATATCCTTCTGTATGTAACTTTGTCAACCTTCTCTCATTGATGTGACCCAGTCTACAATGCCATAAGAAAGTCTGATTTATTTCCGGAAACTTTCTTTTGTGTGTATTCTGGACATTGAAAATCTGTGGTTGGTTTAATATGTATATACCATTGCTTAATGTACTTGACCCAATCAGAACTTGATTAAGATGAATGTTTACAACATTACTTACAAACGCAAATTCATAACCTTCTTTAGAAGTCAAAGATACAGAAATGATATTACAAGTTGCTTTGGGTACAAAATAGCAATTACGCAAAACTAAAACGTGTCCATCTGACAACCCCAGGTGATAGTCCCCCACGGCCTTAGCATCCATGCTAGCTCATTTTGCAACTTTGAGGGTCATGTCACCTGCCTTCAAAACCCTACGGTTTCTCAACGCCTGCAAAGAATTACAGATATGAGATCCTGATCCGGTATCTAATACCCAGGAAGTAGAGTTTATTGATAGACAGTTTTCAATAACATACACACCTGAAGCTGAAGCCGCAACTTGCTTCAGATCCCGTGTCTTGGCTTTCCAAGCCCTGCAATCTTTCTTCCAGTGACCACTCTTATGACAGAAAAATCACTCTTCCTTCCCTATAAGCTTCCCCGCTATCTTTGTTGCTTTTGCTTTTCCCTTCGTATCCACTTTACTAACACCGCCCCTTGGTTTGGCGGAGGCTTTCTTCTTCTTTGCCTTGGCTTTTGTCTTGGACCTAGAATATGAAGATCCTCCTACAAACAAAGTGGATATTTCCCTACCTTTCTGTAGGGTGCCCTCTGCACTCCTCAGCATGTTGAGGAGTTCTGAAAGTTCAACTTCTTTTTCTTGTAAGTTGAAGTTCAGGATAAACTGGGCGTAAGTGGAAGGAAGGGACTGGAGAATCAAGTCCGTATAGAGCTCGTTCTCTAACGTGGTCCCAAGTTTCGCGAGCTTCTCAATGAAGCCAATCATCTTAAGCACGTGTTCCGCTACCGATGATCCGATGGCCAGCCTTGCCGAAAATAACTTCTTCGACACTTCGTATCTTGCGATACGAGATTGCTCTCCATACAGTTCTTTTGTATGAAGAAATATGGATTCGAGGTCCATATTCTCGTGCCTCCTCTGATGTTCGTTGTCCATAGAGGAAAGCACGAGGCACTTGGCCTTCGTGCTATCGATCTCTCAAGTCTTACGGATTTCCTTATCCGCGACGCTGGAGGTGGGACCTGGGACAGGGGGAGCTTTGGTGGTAAGGAGATACCCTAACTTGTTATAAGTGATTGCCATTTTGACATTCCTGAGCCAATCTTTGTAGTTTGTCCCTGTCAGTATGTTTTTATCTAGTAATAACTTAAGTCCGGTCATGATGATTGGTCGCTGCAATTAGGAGAGAGAGAAGAAACACTTTAGCATGATGCTCTTGCAAGTTTAGAGTGGTTTTTAATTTGTCTAAACAGGATGGCTCCCACTGTCTCTCGAATCCCTCCTCAAACCAAAAAGAAAGAATTAGTCAGGATCAATCTCACCGTACAATACTTGCTTAACTGTTCGGCCAGGCTGCTGTCGGTACTTCGAGGGAGGTTTTCCAATGCTTTCGCGAAGTTCCTTAATTTAAGAACCTCTTTTCCCTGGGAGCGTAGCCCCGCTAACACCTTTCTAGACACTTACTTGGTTTATAGCATTGATCGTTAAGTGAGAAATTTCCCGAGGAGTAGCATATACTCACAGTAGGATCGGGATCCAAATATCATTGCGTGACAAAACTGAAGGAATCCTACCAGAATCATCACACTCCAAATGGTATGCAGCGCTAGCAAGTTTCAGTTCTTTTGAAACTCCCGATGTGGATTTTTGCCCCATGCTCTAATGACCTTGACTTTGGCCAACAAATCATAAGTCACATGTCAAGTTCTACCCGTCATTCTCCAGGTTAATTTGAGCCCATCCGCACATACCCTTGACTTTGGCCAACAAGGTAGAACGACTGCCCCAAACTAACACATCTATCAATGCTGCACATGAATACCCAATAGCTACCAATCACTATGCCTTGACTTTGGCCAACAAACATAGCTTGAATACTATTGACCATCCATGTGAAACGACGGAGGGCTACGAATGGTTTTGGCGAAACCGTGAACGTAGTGAACTTGATATAATTGATGGAACGAGATAGCTTTTAAAAGGAGTGGCTTAAGCTCCGCGTTTAAAAGTTATTTTTGAAAAGAAACCGAGTGGTTTTTGAAAGTGTTCCAACGACTTTTACTTGGTTTATTTTTACTTGCATTAGTTCTTTTAATGTGTCCCATCATTTAATCCTACCATTGCAGAAAACAACCAAAATATGACATACGCTTATGCCATTCGCATTCGCCACGGGGCCCGTCATTACCCGTTAGGTTACTTAACTAACGACAGAGCGGGGGCTGGGCTAGCGCGGCTGCAAAACATAAGCAACGCCTAAATAATATCATATATAGATATATTGCAATGATAGCCATTTCAGATCACAGATGAACACATTGGATATAGTAGGAATCCGCAATTCGTACGAGCCTGTAACGAAAAACGGATTACACGGTCGCGATGAATAGCCAATACCCCACCCTAGCCCCCTACGGATGCGGCAAACTACCCGCCAAATATCCGAAGTGGAGCAGCCGCCCTCAACGATGTGAGTAGGCCACTCGGCACTTCGAGATACCCGGTAGTTTGTGCACCCCACCATGGGTATATCCTAGGAGAAAAAATAGTAAAAAGAAATTATACAATGACGGCTACAACCCCGACCCGGTTGTGCGGCCAAAAATAATATTACATCAATTTACATATTACATGAATTGAAAGATAAAAGGAAAAACTCTCATCTCACAACCCCCGGCTATTCATCCGCGACAATCCAATGAATTCATATACACATACCATCAATCATTACAGATCACAGATATGTATAACCCCCACTAATCGACGTATAGCGATTAGCGGACGTTCAATACATATAACACATCACAGATATATACCCGTTAGCCTTAGTATTTAGAAGTTCGATAAAAATACGGATTTTCAAGCCCCAAAAACAAATTTTTCTTTCTGGAAAATCTGGGCTGAAAAGACATATTGTAAAAATCCCAAAACAACCCAAGAAATACATTGCAACAAAATTGTTCCACGGCCGAGTCAACTCAGCCGCAGAACCGCGGCGCCTTGACCGGTTCGATGGACCAATTTTGCTGAGTGTTTAAACAAAAGCCTGAGCCGATTTTTAAGATAAGATTTATCATTTTTTGGACAGAAAAAAATTCGGCAGAAACTTGATTTTCCGGTTTCGTTTCGCGACTTTTTCTTCGATCGAACTTCTACTTACATTGCTAACATGTTAGATAGTGTTAAACTAGGCTCTGATACCACCGTAAGTCCATGCTACTCTTCCTCGGTACTTACGGGGTTGCGGAATTGGTGAAAACAATTTTCAAGAGGGAGGTAACATGGACTACCAATACGGATCTTTGTTAAACGACTAACTAACAACCTAATAAGAGTTTACCTACTCGGTTAGGGGGCTATACCTTTCTTGAACTCCTTCGTCTTCAACTCCTCCCGGTGTTCGGATCGGCCTCACCTCGTCGTCTCCTTGCGCCGAAGATGGATCCACCCGAAAGCTTCTACCTTTGGCTTCTTCTTCGAACTTTGAAGAAACTAGATTACTTGGCTTGCTAGGCCTTGTGAACTAGAATGAGTAGAGAAATGTTTTGGTGTCTTTTTATCTCTAAGGCAATGAGTCTCAACACATGAGAATGGTTTGCCTTGAGCCAGAGAGAGCAAGAGGAAGAGGGAGAGCTTGAGAATGAGAGAGCTCAAGAGAGAGAAAGTAAATGAAAGAATGAGAAAACCTTTTGCCAACCTCTCTCCCATAATCCAAAAAGAATAATAATAATAATAATAATAATAATAATAATAATTGAGTATTATGTGATGGTTCATATCATATCAAGTGGTATTATCATTTCATGCACTCATATTGCAAAGCAAAACAAGCAAGCAAAAGTCTTTGCCATGAAATGATAGCCAATGCAATGATGATGGTCAACTAGTCCAACCTAGTCAACCGGTCAACAAAGTCAACAAGTCAACAAAGTCAACCCCTCATCTCAACCATGACACAATAATACTTAATTAATATTATCATTAATCATATTTCTTATTCTCATTAGAGTTTAGCCAAAAGTCAACAGTCAACAACCCCAATGAGAATCCTCTGCCTCTGTCTCTCTGTCAACTGTGCATACACACCCGCATCCGCGTTCCGAGGAATACGAATACAACGAGATAAAACCAATCCCAAAACGTACACTAGGATCTGGTTTAAACCAAAGCCCGCTAGTGTTAACTGTCCGGACACTGTACGTGCACAAGTGCACGGATGTGACCGAACCCTGTCGCAAAACCATGCGACCTGTCGCAAAACCATGCGACCTCTACTCTTTTGCCTAAAGGCGAATAGCTTTCTGTGTGGGACTCTAAAGACTCGACATTACGCTGGCAGTGGGTTTAACCACAGACCGCAGCGGCACTAGCTGTGCGTAACGGTCCCCAGGTAGATGCCGACAAGAAGACTGACGAGGTGAAACCCATCTGAACTCCTACTGAGTTTGAATGTGACAATCTCTATACAGTCCGGTCTATTCGTCTGATACATCGCATGGCGGGCCTAGGGGGCGGTAAAATGCCAGTCCCCTAATAGCGGTACAAGTCGTGTCGGAGTGAAGCCCAGAACACCCTGAGATAACACTGGAAACCTACCAGTATATCTCGCTTGCCCTGGCCAGGGACTACTCGTGTAATGGCTCTCCTAGACACAACGCGATGTCAACCCCCAATACCGGGAGAGACGAATCCTGTCTAACCGTCACTGCCTCCAAGTGCTTCGGGACTACACCCAACTACTACCTGTTTGCACGACTCCTTTGAGCCGTGGTAGGGTAGTAATCTAATTACAGTGGGAACACACTCGAGGCGAAATGACAGTGTCAAGTCAGCGGACTAAGCTGTACTCATGTCACCTGGAAACTGATAACTGACGATAGGTATAGTACCAACCAACAGTTCACGACGAGTCCTGTCCAGTGTACTCGTAACCCAACGAGCACCTGCATACTATCTCAAGTACGACGTACTAATGGCTGTGGGACAGACCGTCTCCCACACTGGGATGAGAAGCGCATACGCTAGTCTACTCCGGAGTATCGATGCCCTGTCTCGATAGTCCTGCGACTAGGGACCTGCATAAGGATGTGCTTATAGATTACCCAGTCCCCACTAGTGTGACTGCCATCACAACGCTGGTAATCAAGCAAAGATCCTAAGGGCTCCACTAATGTGTATAGGTGATATACTAAAATAAACACATGTACACATTGAAGTAGAAACAAACCAAGTAGCATACTACTATAGGTGGTGGTCGTCGTCGTCGTCGTCGTGGGGGGAGGGGCTCAGCGGGGTGCACGGGGGTGAAGCAGGGTGTAGTGAGAGAAAAAAACAGCGAGGGTGAGGGCTGGCTTCGTATGAAGAAGAAAGGCAGACGAGGAGGGGCTTGAATGGCGCGCGCGAGGTCGTGGTCGACGACGCGGGGACGTGGGGACGTGGAGAAGACGAGTGGGAAAACGGGATGAGTGGGGAAGAAGGGTTAACGGTCGGGTCGGGTCGGGCTTGGGCGCGGGCCGGGAGAGGACATGGGCTGGGCTTGGGGAAAAATAGAGGTTTATTTGTTTATTTAGTTTTGTAAAGGAATATGGTAGTGGGTTGGGTAAGTGAATTGGGTTTATTTATTTAATTAAAATTTTGTCTTGGGCTTTATTTGTTGAGGAAAAATCAAATATTAAAAACCTAAGCAATCAATTTCATACAAAAAATACGAGGAAAAATAGGAAAACAATCGGGGGACTTGTAAAATATAGATAGATTTTATTGAGGGAACCGGGAATTTACAGCGCTAGCGCCTCACGTGCGTGGCACGCGGGCCTTGGGCACAAGGCGCAGCCCCTCACATGCGCGGCACGCGGGCGCTGGGCGCAAGGCGCAGCCCCTCACGTGCACGGCACGCGGGGGCTGGGTGCAAGGCGCCAGCGCCTCACGTGCGCGGTGTTGGGGTCGAAAATTGCACCCCGGGTGACCAAGTCAAAGTCAAGGTCAACCCCAAGCTATGTGGGCCCAAGCCCAGATCAAGTGGGCCCATGCCCAAGTCGAGTCCGAACATGAAGCGGCCGGCGCCCCTCCATGCCAAAATAAAAATCATGTAATAAATAATTTTTATGTAATTTTTTATGCATGAATGGGCATAAAGCCAAATTTTTGTAAAGTCCATGGCTTATATGCAAAAAGAAATGGCACATGAGCCATAGGATGGGCAAAATGCCATTTTATAAAGCCGAAGAGGCTATATGTAAATATGTAAGCCTATATAAGGCAACATGATGATGAATAAAATATACATTTTTCATTCCTCTCAAAAAATTAGGGCATGCGCCTCTTTCTCCTTCCTCAAGGTTCCAAAACCTTCTTCTTTCTTTTGAATTAAATCAAAAATTTTAATCTTCCTTTTCCAAAACTAAATAGTTTTTCACCACAAAACCCACAAAGGGGAGATTGGATCTTTTATTAGATATAAAAAAGGGGAGATTTTTAAATCCCACCCCCTCTCTCCAAGATCCGGCCAAACGACAGGAAGAAGAAGGAGACCCATCTCCAGAAACCCCACTTTGGGGAATGTTCCCCTCCGAATGGCGGCGACAACGCGAGGACGTCTTGCCTGAGATTCGGGGCAGATGCTATTTGGTTTTACCCGTCTACCTCTCCGAAGATGCCAAGTTGATTTATGGCACCATGTATCGGAGGTTTAGATGGATGCGGCCGATGTAGCAGACTTCGTCAGATTCCCCCTCGTTTGAGGGTTTTTTGATTGTGGGGATGCTTTTCCCTGCAGGCGCAATCCCCTGCAGTTAATTACGCTACCGCATCGCGGTAGCCACTTTCTCCTTCTCCAGAATTTCACTTCGTGTCGTGTGTGTTTGTTTTGTTTATGGATGCCCGTGGATTGTATACGGAGACTAAGTTATGCCGTCGCCCGTAGGACGTGGATTAGTCCAAATCCGTATTTAATTAGATTTGGGTTTGGTGTTTTATTTTAAGGATACGTTAGCCATATTGAGGCTAAGATCAACTTAAACGTTCGTTAATGATACGTTAGTCTGATTTGAGACTAAGATCAACTTAACGGGATCGTTTGGATCCGCCAAAAGAGCATTTGGGGGCTCTATTGTTCCAGTTTAGGGACGTAGTGGTCCATAGGTTGTTTAAGCACGTTTCGGTCCATTGCCAATTTAGGGATATGGTGGTCCATTGGTAGTTTAAGGACATCGCGGTCCGTTAGTTTAAGGACGCATAAGTCCGCGTGTTTAAGGACCCCACAGTCCGTATCTTGGTTTAAGGATGCATAAGTCCGTGGGTTTAAGGACCCCACAGTCCGTGGGTTTAAGGACCCCACAGTCCGTGTTTTGGTTTAAGGACGCATAAGTCCATGAGTTTAAGGACCCCACAGTCTGTGTTGATGTGTGGTTGTCGGGACCCGTCACCTCTCTGACGTCGTTGAAGGATTACAACGATAGGAATCAGAGGAGTTCGGAGATGTACCCTCGAACCAGATGTAAATTGATTTAGGAGAGTAGTCTTGCTCAGTCAATTTAATTTGATGACTTACGGCCATGATTGGGCTAAGTCCAGTTGAAAAATGTTCAACATTTTTATTTGTCTTTGGCCTATTAGGCCTGTGCTAGGGCTTTGCCCCTTTTTAATAATGCATTGCATTTTTTTGTTTTGTTTGGGCTCTGCCCTTTTATAAATGATGCAGAGCATCTATTTTGTTTGGGCTCTGCCCTTTTTATGCATTGCATTTTTATTTTGGCCTGCTAGGCCTTTTTGATTTGGGCCTGGCCCTTCAGTAAACAATGCAGTGCATTTGTCAGGCGCTTTGCGCCAATCATTGAGCGCAAGCGCTTGTGGTGGTGACACGTGTCACGCAAGCGCAGTGCGCCGCGCTGTTGCGCCGCTGACACATGGCGCGCTCTGGTGAGTTGCACCAATTTCAGAGAGCAATGCTCTATCTTAAAAGCGCATAGCGCAAGTGGTTCTGGTGCTGACACGTGGCGCTCTCTGGTGGCTTGCGCCAACCCAGGAGCGCAACAGTGCAGTTTTACAAGTGCAAGGCACTGTTTCAATAACTTGATCCAATTTTGGATTCAAGAAAAGAATCTTTGAGATTCCAGAACTAATGGTTCATAAAATGTACAAGGCAGTATTATTATTTGATTTTTTTTTATTGAAGATTATTGATCTTGTTCTTAGATCAATAATCTATTCAGAAGAAATTCTTCTATTTTATAAAGGTTTTTACCTTTTTCTTGAGTTCTTTCAAAATTCTTCAGAGTTCTCTCTGTTTTGAAGTTCTTGATCTCTCACGATGTTGATGATGTTTTGAGTTGGGGTCTAGGGGTCTTTATATATTGCCCATAGATTTTTGAAGTTTGTTAAAGAGATCATTCTCTGAGTGATTTGGAGAATTTTCCCCACCGTTGGATCTTTGATCCAAGAGCTTCTGTTTTACAGAAGACAATCTTCTTGTTTTAACAAGAACAGAAAGATCTTACTAGAATTTTAATTCTGTTTGGCGCAAACGCCCCAACGCGTGACACGTGTTACGCAGCGCAGAGCGCAGCGCAACTGCGCTGCCACGTGTCTCGCCGCGCACAGCGCAGCGCAACTGCGCTGACACGTGTCGCGCAGCGCAGCGCTTGCGCAACTGCGCTGACATGTGTCGCGCAGCGCAGCGCTTGCGCAACTACGCTTGTGCAACTGAAGCGTTTCTTCTTTTAATTTTTATTTTAAATAGAGCCTTACTCTGATTGGGCGCGCTGGCTCGGGCGTCGCGCTCTCTGCGCTTGCGTGCCTGATTTTGACACGTGGCGTCCCGCGCACAGCGCAGAGGATCTGAAGCGTTGCTTCATTTATTAAAATTTAAATTTTCAAAGTAGAGCTTTGCTCTGATTGGGGGGAATCGGAAGCGTTGCTTCACCTGAGATGTCTTTTCACCTTCCTTTTTCAAGTCAGACTTGTATTTCCCAGAATTTTCATTTCCCGAGTCTTGGAAATAATTCCACTATGTACAGAATTTTCTGTGCTTGGTCTATATAACTCAAATCCGAGCATTTTCTTCTCTCATCTTCAAAGAACCTTTTCAATAATGGCTTGCAACCGCCCTCATGCCCGTCGACAACCATGGGAAGTGCCCATTCAGGACATTGTTCCCCGTTTTGCTGCGCGCTTGGTGGATTCTTCTCTTACAGATGAGCAACGAGCTTTTGACTCGTGTGGGGTCTCCTCTCCCTCCACACTCCATTTGGCTTCGGATGATCCTTGTATCGGTGCTCGCCGATCTTCCCCCTCCTCCAGTAGAGATGTCCTCGGCAATTCTTGATGCCGCCGAGGATAAGATCGAGTGCTTCTTCGAAGCGCACTTGATCACTAAAGCCCTGAGGGACTGCTCTTTCCACTTGCTGAGCCAGATACGGGCTCGTCGGGTTGTCATCGCCACCTTTTCTGATGAATGCGGCGACGATCGTTGGATGTCTTCCTCTCGGGAGGACCGCCGCTTTAACGTGGTGGAGAATACAGAAAGGGAGCTGGAGAATCTTCTTCTTATCTTTGCGAACCCTTGTCCTTTCGATCCCATATTTTGTGATCTTTTTTCAATGTAATAATAATAATAATGAACAAGTGTTTTAATCGAGTATTTTATTATCCGTTAAGGGTTCCTTTTTATTTTAGCCCTCTGTTATGCTTGTGCATTGCATAATTTAATTTGCTATTATTAGGTGCAGGTGGTTCTTGTAAGGATAAAGTGCCTTTGGTGCTTTGCCCCTTTTTATGAAGCATTGCTTTACTTTTCAGTCTTAGAAATAGAGTTTCGCTCTAATTGGGGGAAACAAATGCCCCTCCACCGTTGCACTCACGTAGCCCCAAACGTGAGTGCGGCGGCGGCAACATCTCAGTTGTTGGATCAACTTTTTGGAAGTTGAAATGGCTCCGGATGCCTATAAATAGGACCTTTGGTCCTTTAGATGATTTCCGTTTTGATTACTCTGGGGAGCAGTGATGGCTTAGGAAGCAGGTTCAGGTCTGCCACCTAAGGCTTTTCAACTTCATGAGCCGTGAGGGTCTCATAAAGACTTTTCTCCCTACGGATCGAGAGGATCTCGTAGGTGTATTTTCTCCTTAGGAATCGTGAGGATTCCTAAGTGCGTTTTCTCTTATAAGTCGTAAGGATCTTATAAGATAATTTTCCCTCTTACGAGTCGAGAGGACCCGTAAGAGGCTGTTTCCCTCCTTGTCGAGATTCGACTTTGGAGAGTGAGACCCGTGAATAGTATGCAAGAGACCGTTTTAAACCAACTTGCAGGGTCCCAGTGCTCAGGAAACAAGTTTTTTTAATCCCTGCTGCCTAAGGCTTTATCTTGCAAGTTGAGATGAATCGGGAATTTCTCGCGGAGACACTGGTTTCTTTGCGGGCCGACGCGAATCAGGAGGCTCTCATCAAGGACGCTAGTTTCCCTGAATTGAGGTATTTGTCAAGGACATTTGTTTCCCTGGGGTTGAAACGAATCGATGTATTCCTGCGGAGACGCTAGTTTCTCTGCGGGTCGACGCGAATCAGGATTTTCTCGTCAAGGACACCGGTTTCCCTGAGTCGAAGGATTTTTCCGAAGACACTGGTTTCTTCGGGGTTGAAACGAATCGGGAATTTCTCGCGGAGACACTAGTTTCTCTGCGAGCCGACGCGAATCAGGAGGCTCTCATCAAGGACGCTAGTTTCCCTGAGTTGAGAAGTTTACCAAGGACACTTGTTTCCCTGGGGTTGAAATGAATCGAGAATTTCTCGCGGAGACGCTAGTTTCTCTGCGGGTCGACGCGAATCAGGATTTTCTCGTCAAGGACACTGGTTTCCCTGAGTCGAAGGATTTTGCCGAAGACACTGGTTTCTTTGGGGTTGAAACGAATCGGGAATTTCTTACGGAGACACTGGTTTCTCTGCGAGCCGACGCGAGTCAGGAGGCTCTCATCAAGGACGCTAGTTTCCCTGAATTGAGGTATTTGCCAAGGACACTTGTTTCCCTGGGGTTGAAACGAATCGATGTATTCCTGCGGAGACGCTAGTTTCTCTGCGGGTCGACGCGAATCAGGATTTTCTCGTCAAGGACACTGGTTTCCCTGAGTCGAAGGATTTTGCCGAAGACACTGGTTTCTTCGGGGTTGAAACGAATCGGGAATTTCTCGCGGAGACACTGGTTTCTCTGCGAGCCGACGCGAATCAGGAGGCTCTCATCAAGGACGCTAGTTTCCCTGAATTGAGGTATTTGCCAAGGACACTTGTTTCCCTGGGGTTGAAACGAATCGATGTATTCCTGCGGCAACGCTAGTTTCTCTGCGGGTCGACGCGAATCAGGATTTTCTCATCATGGACACTGGTTTCCCTGAGTCGAAGGATTTTGCCGAAGACACTGGTTTCTTCGGGGTTGAAACGAATCGGGAATTTCTCGCGGGGACACTGGTTTCTCTGCGAGCCGACGCGAATCAGGAGGCTCTCATCAAGGACGCTAGTTTACCTGAGTCGAGGAGTTTGCCAAGGACACTTGTTTCCCTGGGGTTGAAACAAATCGATGTATTTCTGCGGAGATGCTAGTTTCTCTGCGGGTCAACGCGAATCAGGATTTTCTCGTCAAGGACACTGGTTTCCCTGAGTTGAAGGATTTTGCTGAAGACACAGGTTTCTTCGGGGTTGAAACGAATCGGGAATTTCTCGCGGAGACACTGGTTTCTCTGCGAGCCGACGCGAATCAGGAGGCTCTCATCAAGGACGCTAGTTTCCCTGAATTGAGGTATTTGCCAAGGACACTGGTTTCCCTGGGGGTTGAACTGATCTGTGGTGGTCTTTCAGGTTTTATATAAGTTACCGTCAAAACCGTGAAGCTAGGAATTTGATCTTCGCTTCGTTTGCTGGCACTGCGTCTGCTGTATTGAGACGAATGTCGCGGTTGTCTCTAGGCTGTTGGTGAACCGTCGAGATTTGGCTTAGCTTTCTGGCGGAGCCTGTTAGGTAGGTGTGGTTCCTTCTTTGTTTGTGCCATTGGATTGTATACAGGGATCGATGTGATCTCAACTGTAGGGCAAAAGTTTCATTCATTTTTATTGTTTTATTTCCGCGATGCTTTATCATTTCAGCTTTTATATCGCGAAGGTCGCGATTGCCCAATCATTTTGGCTATTTTTCGCGGTGCCCAATCATTTCGTCTATTTATTTTATTTTTACTCGCTGCTTTTTATTGCGAGTTGCCCAATCATTTCGGCTGTTTTATATGCATACGTTTTCTTTACTTGTTGCTTTTTATTGCAAGCTGCCCCATCATTTCGGCTATTTCGTATGCATGTGCGGCTTGCTGGCTTTTCACCATAAACCTGAAATTAGGCACCGATTTCAGCATCAGCACCGCTACAACTGGGATATTGCCAGGAGCGAATCATCATTTTTCCTCCGTCGATGTCGAATAAAGGTGGCTTAGCGAACAGGGTTAAGGTCCTGTCGACTAAGGCTTTTAACTTCATGAGCCGTAAGGGTCTCACAAAGGTATTTCTCCCTACAAGTCGTGAGGATCTTGTAGGTGTGTTTTCTCCTTAGGAATCGTGAGGATTCCTAAGTGTATGTTCCTCTGTAAGTCGTAACGATCATACAAGAGGGTTTTCTCCTTATAAGTCGAGAGGACTTATAAGGGTTGTTCATCATGCGTACATATCCCCGGTCATGGATGGGACTTGGTTAGGGAAATGTTTATTCGCGCCTATGGATTGTATACAAGGGTTAGTATTGAACCACTTGTAGGGCAATATCGAAGGTTGTAGGGGTTTCTTAAGCACAGGTTTAGGTCTCTGTAACTTAAGACCTTCAAATCTTATGAGCCGTGAGGGTCCCATAAGAGAGTTCTCCTTACGAGTCGTGAGGATCTCGCAAGTGTATTTTCTCATTAGGAATCGTGAGGATCCCTAACTGTGTTGCTCCCTTGTGAGTCGTAAGGATCTCATACGGGTGGTTTCTCCTTACAAGGTCGAGAGGACCCTGTAAGTGTCCTTTAACGAGGTTGCGCCCTTTCAGGTTTTCACAAACACTCGCCGGTAGTCCTGCTGTTTTTACTCACGGAGCCCTTTCGGGTTTTCATCCGTACCCATTTTGCTTATGGACATACCTTTTTTTTATTCTTTTTATTTTTATATATTTTTTTACGAGATCACGCCCTTTCGGGTTTTCATGAACACTCGCCGGTAGCCCTGCTGTTTTTACTCACGGAGCCCTTTCGGGTTTTTCATCCGTGCCCTTTTTGCTTATGGACTTACCGTTTTTATTTTTATTATATATATATATATATATATATATTTTATTATTTTATTATTATTTTTATTCATCTCGTCAGCCTAAGGATGCTGCGATAGTAGTTTAAAGACTTTTCGGTCCTTCATTAGTTTAAGGACGTTTTGGTCCACCATTAGTTTAAGGGCGTTTCGGTCCGTGGTTAGTTTTTAAGGACGTTTCGGTCCGTCCAGGAGAAGGTTGGCTACTGCTTATAAAGTTTGAGCTTAGGAAGATAGCGAGCGGACATAGTCGTCGTCATCTATCATTGACCTAGGCAGTAACTCACTAAGCGTAGTATTTCTTTAGGAATCGACCATTTATTGGCCTGTAAGGCCTTTCACCGTGCATATCCATGAGTAGATAGGATCCACCCTGGTAGACCTTGTCTATGATGTACGGGCCTTCATAGTTTGGCTCGAATTTTCCCCGCTTGGCGCGATTGGGCATCATAGGCCTTTTGACAACTAGAACGAGTTCGCCTTGGCGGAATGTCCTCGGCCGAGTCAATCTTTCATATGAGCGCGTCATCTTTGCTTTATAAGCCTCCAGATTTTGTTGCGCTATGAGCCGGGTCTCATCGAGGGCATCAAGCTCTTCAAGCCGAAGGTGAGCATTTTCTTCGTCCGTCGGCTCGTAGTGGACCGCCACTCGTAGAGAGGGTAACTCTATCTCGAGAGGGAGTACTGCTTCTGTACCGAATACCAACGCATATGGCGTTGTGTTCATGGCTGTCTTGAACGTAGTTCGATACGCCCAAAAAGCTTCTTGCAGTCTCTCGTGCCAGTCCTTCTTATTTCGGGACACCGTCTTCTTCATGATCTTTGTCAAGGTCTTGTTGAAGGCCTCGGCCAGACCATTAGCTCGCGGATTATAAACCGAGGAATATCTCCAGTCTATATTGTGTTGCTGCGCGAAGCGACTGATTTTGTGGCTTCTGTAAGATGGTCCGTTATCGGAGATGATCCATCATGGAGTTCCAAACCGATATATGACGTGCGTCTTGAAGAAATGGAGGATATTCTCCGTCTTCACTTCTCTCAACGGTACTGCTTCTGCCCATTTGGAGAAGTAGTCAGTCGTCGCCAGGATGAAACGATGTCCCCTGGACGATGCTGGTTCGATAGGGCCGACTATGTCAGTTCCCCACATTTCGAATGGCCAGCTAGCCACCGTTGGATGGAGTGGATTTGGATGCTGGTGGATGAAGTCCCCATGGATTTGGCATGAGTGGCACCGCTTCGCATGTTCGAGACAGTCTTGAATCATCATGGGCCAGTAGTAGCCCATCCGTTTAATCTTCAACTTCATCTTTGGGCCTGCTTGGTGAGAACCGCAGAGTCCGTCGTGAACTTCCTGAACGACTCTTTTCGCTTCTTCAGGTCCCAGACATCTCAACCACAGAGAATCAAATGACCTCTTGTACAGAGTATCATTGACGAAGGTGAAAGACAGAGCTCGTTTCATAAGCTGATGTCTTGAGGACGCATCTTCGGGCGTTCGACGGTATTTGAAGTAGTCTATAAAGATTTCCCTCCAATCCTCGGCATTTTCCCGGTCTTTTATTTGCATAGCCATTTGCTCAGTCGCTTCCTTCTCTTCAGGTGATTCCGGAGATATTTCCGCTGGGGCGAGCACCCGACGGCTTTGTACCGCAATTCTGACGTCATCGAGGTTCTCGTCAGCCAATTCTTTAGCGAGCTTGGCTAATGCATCCGCTTTGCTGTTTTCCGCGTGTGGTATGTTTTCCAAAGTGTATGAAGGAATTTGGGTCAACAGTTGTTGCACCTTTTCGCCGTACTTCACCAACTCTGGTTTGCATGTCTGGTAGTCGCCATTTACTTGACTAACGACCAGTTGAGAATCTCCATATATGAGGAGGTTTTCAATTCCCATGTCGATGGCGATCTCGAGGCCTGCTATCAAAGCTTCGTATTCGGCTTCATTGTTTGTCCTCGGCTCTGTTAGGGAGAAAGCAAAGCGTATTATCCCTCCTTGTGGAGTTACAAAGATAAGTCCTACCCCCGATTTGATTATAGGGATACTTTGTTTGCGCTTCTTCACGGAAGATGCTCCATCGAAATAAAGCTCCCATCGGGTATCACCACCGTCGATCGCATCAAACGCATGTTCGTCTGGAAGATCGCAATTCAAAGGAGAATCGGCGGGTATCGGATGCTCAGCGAGGAAGTCGGCGATGGCCTGGCCTTTCACTGCCTTGAGAGGTTGATACGTTATCGAGAACTCCATCAAGAGCTGGGCCCATTTAGCGAGTCGCCCTGTCAATATGGCCTTTGACATTAAATATTTAAGAGGGTCCACCTTCGAAATGAGACGGACCTCATGCGCCAACGCATAGTGCCTGAGCTTTGTTATCGCGAAGATCAACGCCAGGCAGTGTTTTTCAAAAGGGGAATAGTTGCTTTCTGCCCCCAGTAGAACTCGACTCAAGTAATAGAGAGCTCTCTCCTTCCTTTGATCGTTCTCTTGTGCCCATAATGCACCTAAGGCACTGTCACGCCCCGCTTCCCAAAATACGGAATACGAGGGGTAGACAAGGCCAGCCATGCTCCTACGGTCAGGGAAAAGTCCTGCCGTTGTCACACTTCGGCTTCTAGTTTTTCATGGTAAACAGTAAATGATGCGCAGGTAATGAGAAATGCAGTAACTGAAAGGAACAATGTAAAAACTGACCTGAAGTGGAACAAATGAATGTAACTCGGAATGGCAAGTCAAGAAGTCTATGATGCACTGGTCCAGGCTAAATCTTCTCCTCATACTGAGCATGCATACTCAGGTCGTCAGAGCGACACAATAGCAATATAATATATATATAATCAAGTAACAGTTCTAACAGTGGTAATAGATATGAATAACGGTAAATCAATGACAGCATGAATATGACTGTGCAGTAATCAATGCAGCAGAACAGTAAAGCAGTAGAACGATATGTCACGTATGCCAACACAGTATAGAAAAAATGTAAATGCCAGTATCCCTATCAGTCTCTAAGTCTCACTGTACCGGTCACTAAGCCTATCGTCAGTCCAAGTGTGAGAGTCAACCACTCGTGAGTGTCCTCCACCTAAGGGTAGAACTCAAGGGCAAGGGACCACGGGCCGAACATGTAACAAGTATATCACGGTGTATATATCACATACCCTGTAAATCTCCATATAACTCCCTAAATATATAAGCCGGCATGGGACTCCCGAGATTCTGTTGAACTCACACTTAAACTACCCCACACCCCGTGGCCTACATCAAACGCTAACCATAAACCTAAATACTAATCGATCCGTGACAAGTCTGCGCGAGAACTGGAGGCAGGACCTCCATCAAGCACGTCCCGACTAATACCTAAGATGAATGGCAGTGTCGGATGCCTTATCTGTGACACCCATGCAAGCGCTTCCATAAGTGTCCCATACCACTTATAGTCACACGTACACGCATCCCACAGACGTCGACAATGCAATAGAATAATAGGGTCACTGATTGTGTACAAGTACGCATCACTTTCACTTAATCACGAATACACGAACACTGACGTACTTGCCACAATCATCGATAGAAACAACACTGGGTAAATGCACGATATCACTAGGTTATCACTACAATGATATGGGTATGATATGATGCGTGAACAGTATGTAAGCACGATTAAGGTGTCACAAAAACAGTATTCTAACACTTGCACGATTTATCATGAAACCTACATATATAATTTAGCGAAACGATGAACAGGTAGTAATTGGTATGTTCAGTTGTCCATTCATCAAATTTAGTTTCGAGCCAATCGGATTTCAGGATCATTAATTATAACCATTTCATTTTAAGCGTTCGCGGCTGGAAATCCGGTTTCAGAATCAGATGTCCGTTTCGCAACGCATTTTAACCCCAGTTGGGATCAGATTTTAGCGACACTACAGTTGGATGAATTCTAGAGTTTTCAGTAAAGTTTTCAACGCAACAGACGGATCTTCAATCGCGTCTGTACGTCAGGAGATATACACTATTCAACGCCAATATGTCTGTTCTGATTCTGCTGGGACTGTTATGCGTCCCAATTTATTAAATTATAGAATAAATAACAAATGGTAACGAAACAGAATGAAATCAATTGTGTTGTCTAGATAACAGGTTTACCTACAATAAACAGCGGAGTTCCGCAACCTAAGAGTTAAGTAAATTCTGTGGTACCCATTACGGAACAGCAACCAATAACTGGAGTCGCTCTGGACTGCAGTCCAGAGTCGCACTCCGATCCAAATATCATCATGGTTTGAGTACAGGAATATCTGGAAACTAGTATAGGGTTAAAGTTCGTCGAGTTGGGTTCGATTTGAGCCCTCAAACGCACCATTCTAGTGTGTATATGATTTATAGCGATTTTAATAGTTTTCAGGTACAAGAAAATTCAGCTTTACGGTTAAACTTGGGGCTAGTCGTTTTAATCTTTAACAGTCGTATTTTCTAATGAAATTTACACATGTTAACCATCTCTACAAGGGCCAATGTAATTTATCCAGTTCCGTCAAATTTGATAAAGGTTTGCTAAGAGAACAAGTATCGAACAGTTGTATCGAATAATTTAACGGAAAGGTAAAGCACAATTTATATACGATGTTAATTTGTAACATAGATAGAATAGCATGAAGCAAGTAGAGAACTTGCCTGGAGGCGTCTTGGCGATGCACGGCAATGATAACGGTACGAATGCGCGATGAATGGCGCGTGTAGGGTTCGCGGCCTCGGCTCGTGCTCGTGCTCAGCTAGATTGTCTACAATACGGCGCGATACAGGATTGGCCCGATGCTGGTGTGGAGGTAGGCATGGTATTGGGCATGGGATGGCACGGTGCTGGTGATGGAAGCGGTGGCTCGTTGGTGATGGGCGACGCACTGAGTGGCCGGCAAAGAGAAGGTGAGGTGAACAAGGAGATGTTGCTTGGTGAGGGACGCGGCTGTTGAGTCAAGTGCAGTGTCGGTAGAGATGGCCGGAATTCGGTGATGTAGTGTTGATGAGGGTGGTGAAGGAAGGAGCTTCGCGGTAGCCGGAAGGTAGTAATGGGTGGGTCGTCGGCGGTTGGAGTGGAGCCCGAGAAGGGAGAAGGAGGTAGAGGGGCTCGTGAATATAGTAGTGAGGGGCGAAGGAGAGAGAAATATGAGAGGGGAGAAGAAGAGAGAGAATGAGTTAGAGAGAGAAATGTGAAAGAGAGAGAGAGAGAGCTGAGAGTTTGAGAGAGAGGGACAGAGGTAGAGAGAGCTGAGAGTGTGTGCAGGCAGAGAGAGACAGTGAGGAGGAGAGAGAGAGAGAGAACTGAGGATGATGATGATGACGATGATGATGATGATGATGATGATGATGATGAGTCGCTGCGGGGAGGTCGACGACGAGGCGAGAAACTCACCGTCGTCGGCGCAGGGAATGTCGAGCTCGGCTGTGGATTTGGGTGCTGGGTGATGGTGGCAGAGAAGAGAGAGGGAAGGTGGTGAGGGGACGAGGGTGGTGATGATGGGAGGAGGTGGTCGGAGGTATAGGGACTCGGGTGATCGGGGACGGGTGTGCAGTGGGTTCGAAGGTGGGAGCGAGAGAGGAGGAGGAGGGAGCTCGAGTGCAAGAGGAAGGAGGCGACATGGGGTTAGAGGGGGTGTGCGCGACGTGGGGTAACGGCTCACGAACGAGGGCGGAGGAGGCGGCGCGATGCTGAGGAGTTTGGGCTGGGCCAAGAAAATAAGGAAGGGATTTATTTGGGGGGAGAAACGGGGCAGGCCGGGCTAAGTATTAATATAAGGGAAAACAAATTGGGAAATTTAGGGGAGTGGGCCGGGGCCGAGGAAAATGATGCTGGGCTTGTTAAATTTTGAAAAGGAATTAAAGAATAAATGAGAAGAAGAGGCCGAGCTAAAAGGAAGAATTTGAATGGGCTGACTAGGGGACGGGCCGGCTAAAGATTTGTTTTAAAGGATAAAAAACTAAGTGGGCTGAAATAAAAATAAAAGAATTAAAAGAAATGGAAAAAGGGAATGAGGACCGGAATTAAAACTTTGAGTTTAAGAAAGAAAAGAGAAATGGGCTGGTCTGGGAATAAATCAAATCAATAAATAAAAGGAATGGGAGTATAAATTTAAATCTTTAAATCAATGGGTTGAAGGAATAAAATATGGTTTGTGTTTGAGGCTATTTAAAAAAAGGTTTTAAAAATAAATAAATAATTATTAGTAAATTTAAATAAATTTTATAAGTGATTTAGAAATACCGATATAGTGTATAAAAAGGGGCTGGGTATTACATCATACCACCCTTACAAAAATTTCGTTCTCGAAATTTAAAATAAACGATAGGTTATACAAACATAAGCGAAAGCTATTAGATTGTACACTAACACGAAAGATTTATTAACAGTACGTGAACGAAGAAATTTGAAATATGTGTAAGTAAGAACCACAGACGGAAAGGTAGGTCTACATAGGTATATGGCAAGAATAACTATAAGGGCAACTACGAGTATACGAGAATATAGGTATCAATAACGAACAATTATAATCAGAATGTGTTCGATAAAAGTCGAAACTCACATATGTGCACATCTAAGTCTATCAAAAGCAAGCAGTAAAATAAGTATAAGGCTCAACCATCTATCATGGTAATCATAGGCACACTACTCGAAAAACAAGTAACGACAATAAAGCAGTGAAAGATTTGTCGGTAGTTTAAAACATTTTAGGAAAAACGTATCGGTCATATAGTTTTTAAAATAGCTTTGAAAACTCATTTAGTGAAAACACGGAACATGGAACAAAATGTGCGCAGTGTAAGGTCGCGCTACTGAAAATGAGAATAATAATAATGCACTTAAAATACATAAAACGGAGTAATCGATAACACGTACTCTTTGATAAATACAAAATATTAAAACTACATTTTCGAATAATAGTGCCCCTAAGTATAGTTGGGGTAACAGGTAAAAACACAAGTATGCCTAGGCTTAGGCAGGGTAGGGATTTACAATGGAATGTGGCTGATACAAAAGGTCGAAGTGTGACGGCTTTATGCTGAAGATCAAGGAGATTGGGATCGGGTCAGCACAGAAAATAAGAGTGAGCAAAAGAGGAACTGCTAGGAGAAAATATGGGGAGGATGTATATCCTATGAATCAAAAATTTGAAGGGTTAACGAACTCGGAAATTTCACAAGATATGTTCTCCTCCCAGAAGGATTACGAACGAGACACAGGCGAAGAATGAATGGTGGCTCATTCCAAGGATCAGGGTGCGGTACTTTCTAATCGAAACGAGTGTGAAAGCTATACAATGAGTAGGGGTGGACAGTCAGGGAACTCAGCAGAAGAATAAATAGATATGGACAATAACAAGTATTAAGCGAACCAATAATAAAAAGGTTTACGAATTCAGAAGATTTATTTCATTCAAGAAAGTTTGAAACAAGGCATTCTCAATGGCGAAAAGTGGCCCTAAACTATACACATTTTATTTGGCCAGAAGACAACATCAAAAGAAATTCCGTCAGTCGCGGTTGTGGAGATTTAGCAGGTTGCGGTAGGCTCGCGCGCTCAGGTAGGGGCGTCCATTTCCGTATCGCCTCGCAGGCATCGCCACTGGAAGTTCTTCCACAGCAGGGTCTTGATTTTCTGATCCTTCTTCCTCGGATGGAGCTTCTTCATCGAGGTCCGATTCCATGTGATTCTCTTCTTCTGGATTTTCTTCTACGGGATTTTCCTCAACTGGATTTTCTTTTATCGGGTCTTCATCGGGATCTTCCTCTATAGGGTTCTCTTCAGGATCTCCTCCTTCTTCGTCGGAATCAGCTATCATGTTAAACTCTGGGATGGCTACTCCTTCGTCCTCTGAATCGTCGTTTCCGAAATTGATCTGGGGACCGTTGATCTCATCGTCAGAACTCATCAGCGTGTGGTCTAAGGAAACGCAAGATTGTGCATCCTCATCTAGATGCGGCGCTGCTCCAGGGTGGGCCATGGCCTGAAAAGAAAAGTCATGATTAGATAGTGGAATACATCAAGGAAAAGCTCAGGATACGAAATATAGGAAAATATGCGGTTGCAGGAATTGAAAGCTCAGAATTTAAAATACTGTGATAATGAATAGAATTTGTTATAGAGAAAGCATGAGAATGATACATATATTATGATTCAAATTTTTATTACATTCAACCAAACGTTCAACGGATACAAAGGTTCAAACGGAAAGAAATGTTTATAAGAGGATGACAACATAATACTGAAATTGGAAGACATAAAATTCTTCTTTGATTGCCAGAACGCTGCATCATCGTTACGCGAGTTGAATCCTGTGTTGGGTCCGCTTTATCCTCGAAATTCGAACTACACAGTAATCCTCACTTGGCAGCAGTGGAGAGTGTGGACAAGTCTCTTCCTTGTAGTTCTTTCCTTTCTGGGCAACCGTTGATGAGATGTTCGCTGGATCCACAAATCATACATTTTCCTTGGGCGCGGCGACAATCCCTCTGAAGATGTCCTGGCCTCCTACAGTATCTACAACATGGTGGTATCTTCTTCTGCTTCTGCCGCGGAGAAACAAATTGGCGCTTCATCTTCTTCTCTTTTCCTCGTCTAACGGGGATCCCTTTATGATCGGAGACTCCCGCTGGTGCCTGATTCACCTGTCCTCTCAGTCCTTCAGCCAACAAGTCGTTTGTTCGCTCCTGGGCTTCCTTTAAACCTTGCAGTACACTAAGGATCTCAACAGTCTGATTCTGGGGAGTGGAGATAGAGGAAGAGTCGTTGAAAGACATGATCCTGAAACAATGATTTTGAGGATGATATAAGTCACAAGATAATACGAATCAAAATATAATATGGATAGGAAAAGAATTCAAAAATATCAGAGGTGCTGAATTTATTATAAATGGGGAGTCAACTGTATGACTTTAAGTCACTTGATTAGAGTACGGTAGTGCAATTGCAACCACGTAACCTTGTCAAGTCACCCGAAACCATAGCGAATGGATAACTGAACACACGATGTGAATATGGATCAAGAATGACAAGTTTACAATCTAGACCGAAGGGTGTCTTAGATTGCCAAACAATACACGGAAACTGCAATCCCAATCGATGCAAAACCTGGGCTCTGATACCAACTAAACCATGTCACGCCCCGCTTCCCAAAATACGGAATACGAGGGGTAGACAAGGCCAGCCATGCTCCTACGGTCAGGGAAAAGTCCTGCCGTAGTCACACTTCGGCTTCTAGTTTTTCATGGTAAATAGTAAATGATGCGCAGGTAATGAGAAATGCAGTAACTGAAAGGAACAATGTAAAAACTGACCTGAAGTGGAACAAATGAATGTAACTCGGAATGGCAAGTCAAGAAGTCTATGATGCACTGGTCCAGGCTAAATCTTCTCCTCACACTGAGCATGCATACTCAGGTCGTCAGAGCGACACAATAGCAATATAATATATATATAATCAAGTAACAGTTCTAAAAGTGGTAATAGATATGAATAACGGTAAATCAATGACAACATGAATATGACTGTGCAGTAATCAATCCAGCGGAACAGTAAAGCAGTAGAACGATATGTCACGTATGCCAACACAGTATAGAAAAAATGTAAATGCCAGTATCCCTATCAGTCTCTAAGTCTCACTGTACCGGTCACTAAGCCTATCGTCAGTCCAAGTGTGAGAGTCAACCACTCGCGAGTGTCCTCCACCTAAGGGTAGAACCCAAGGGCAAGGGACCACGGGCTCAACATGTAACAAGTATATCACGGTGTATATATCACATACCCTGTAAATCTCCATATAACTCCCAAAATATATAAGCCGGCATGGGACTCCCGAGATTCTGTTGAACTCACACTTAAACTACCCCACACCCCGTGGCCTACATCAAACGCTAACCATAACCCTAAATACTAATCGATCCGTGACAAGTCTGCGCGAGAACTGGAGGCAGGACCTCCATCAAGCACGTCCCGACTAATACCTAAGATGAATGGCAGTGTCGGATGCCTTATCTGTGACACCCGTGCAAGTGCTTCCATAAGTGTCCCATACCACTTATAGTCACACGTACACGCATCCCACAGACGTCGACAATGCAATAGAATAATAGGGTCACTGATTGTGTACAAGTACGCATCACTTTCACTTAATCACGAATACACGAACACTGACGTACTTGCCACAATCATCGATAGAAACAACACTGGGTAAATGCACGATATCACTAGGTTATCACTACAATGATATGGGTATGATATGATGCGTGAACAGTATGTAAGCACGATTAAGGTGTCACAAAAACAGTATTCTAACACTTGCACGATTTATCATGAAACCTACATATATAATTTAGCGAAACGATGTACAGGTAGTAATTGGTATGTTCAGTTGTCCATTCATCAAATTTAGTTTCGAGCCAATCGGATTTCAGGATCATTAATTATAACCATTTCATTTTAAGCGTTCGCGACTGGAAATCCGGTTTCAGAATCAGATGTCCGTTTCGCAACGCATTTTAACCCCAGTTGGGATCAGATTTTAGCGACGCTACAGTTGGATGAATTCTAGAGTTTTCAGTAAAATTTTCAACTCAATAGACGGATCTTCAATCGCGTCTGTACGTCAGGAGATATACACTATTCAAAGCCAATATGTCTGTTCTGATTCTGCTGGGACTGTTATGCGTCCCGATTTATTAAATTATAGAATAAATAACAAATGGTAACGAAACAGAATGAAATCAATTGTGTTGTCTAGATAACAGGTTTACCTACAATAAACAGCGGAGTTCCGCAACCTAAGAGTTAAGTAAATTCTGTGGTACCCATTACGGAACAGCAACCAATAACTGGAGTCGCTCTGGACTGCAGTTCAGAGTCGCACTCCGATCCAAATATCATCATGGTTTGAGTACAAGAATATCTGGAAACTAGTATAGGGTTAAATTTCGTCGAGTTGGGTTTGATTTGAGCCCTCAAACGCACCATTCTAGTGTGTATATGATTTATAGCGATTTTAATAGTTTTCAGGTACAAGAAAATTCCAGTTTTACGGTTAAACTTGGGGCTAGTCGTTTTAATCTTTAACAGTCGTATTTTCTAATGAAATTTACACACGTTAACCATCTCTACAAGGGCCAATGTAATTTATCCAGTTCCGTCAAATTTGATAAAGGTTTGCTAAGAGAACAAGTATCGAACAGTTGTATCGAATAATTTAATGGAAAGGTAAAGCACAATTTATATACGATGTTAATTTGTAACATAGATAGAATAGCATGAAGCAAGTAGAGAACTTGCCTGGAGGCATCTTGGCGATGCACGGCAATGATAACGGTACGAACGCGCGATGAATGGCGCATGTAGGGTTCGCGGCCTCGGCTCGTGCTCGTGCTCAGCTAGATTGTCTATAATACGGCACGATACAGGATTGGCCCGATGCTGGTGTGGAGGTAGTCATGGTATTGGGCATGAGATGGCACGGTGCTGGTGATGGAAGCGGTGGCTCGTTGGTGATGGGCGACGCACTGAGTGGCCGGCAAAGAGAAGGTGAGGTGAACAAGGAGATGTTGCTCGGTGAGGGACGCGGCTGTTGAGTCAAGTGCAGTGTCGGTAGAGATGGCCGGAATTCGGTGATGTAGTGTTGATGAGGGTGGTGAAGGAAGGAGATTCGCGGTAGCCGGAAGGTAGTAATGGGTGGGTCGTCGGCGGTTGGAGTGGAGCCCGAGAAGGGAGAAGGAGGTAGAGGGGCTCGTGAATATAGTAGTGAGGGGCGAAGGAGAGAGAAATATGAGAAGGGAGAAGAAGAGAGAGAATGAGTTAGAGAGAGAAATGTGAAAGAGAGAGAGAGAGAGCTGAGAGTTTGAGAGAGAGGGACAGAGGTAGAGAGAGCTGAGAGTGTGTGCAGGCAGAGAGAGACAGTGAGGAGGAGAGAGAGAGAGAGAGAACTGAGGATGATGATGATGATGACGACGACGACGACGATGATGCTGATGATGATGAGTCGCTGCGGGGAGGTCGACGACGAGGCGAGAAACTCACCGTCGTCGGCGTAGGGAATGTCGAGCTCGGCTGTGGATTTGGGTGCTGGGTGATGGTGGCAGAGAAGAGAGAGGGAAGGTGGTGAGGGGACGAGGGTGGTGATGATGGGAGAAGGTGGTCGGAGGTATAGGGACTCGGGTGATCGGGGACGGGTGTGCAGTGGGTTCGAAGATAGGAGCGAGAGAGGAGGAGGAGGGAGGTCGAGTGCAAGAGGAAGGAGGCGACATGGGGTTGGAGGGGGTGTGCGCGACGTGGGGTAACGGCTCGCGAACGAGGGCGGAGGAGGCGGTGCGATGCTGAGGAGTTTGGGCTGGGCCAAGAAAATAAGGAAGGGATTTATTTGGGGGGAGAAACGGGGCAGGCCGGGCCAAGTATTAATATAAGGGAAAACAAATTGGGAAATTTAGGGGAGTGGGCCGGGGCCGAGGAAAATGATGCTGGGCTTGTTAAATTTTGAAAAGGAATTAAAGAATAAATGAGAAGAAGAGGCCGGGCTAAAAGGAAGAATTTGAATGGGCTGAGTAGGGGACGGGCCGGCTAAAGATTTGTTTTAAAGGATAAAAAACTAAGTGGGCTGAAATAAAAATAAAAGAATTAAAAGAAATGGAAAAAGGGAATGAGGACCGGAATTAAAACTTTGAGTTTAAGAAAGAAAAGAGAAATGGGCTGGTCTGGGAATAAATCAAATCAATAAATAAATGGAATGGGAGTATAAATTTAAATCTTTAAATCAATGGGTTGAAGGAATAAAATATGGTTTGTGTTTGAGGCTATTTAAAAAAAGGTTTTAAAAATAAATAAATAATTATCAGTAAATTTAAATAAATTTTATAAGTGATTTAGAAATACCGATATAGTGTATAAAAAGGGGCTGGGTATTACAGGCACCTTCGAGGGCGGTTGTATAAAGAATGAGGGGCTTTCCCTTGACCGGAGCAGCCAATACTGGCGGGTTCTGCAGGTATTGCTTGATTTCGTCTAGCGCGCTTTGACATTTTTGGTCCCAGACGAATGAGGTTCCCTTCTTCATCAGGTGGCTGTAAGGACAGCACTTGCCTGAAAGGTTTGCTATAAATCGCCGTATATACGCGAGCTTCCCTTGGAGAGACCGCAGCTGTTTGAGAGTCCTTGGTGGAGGCATTTCCATGATCGCCTTGATCTTTGACGGATCTATCTCAATACCTCGGTGTCGGACGATGAATCCCAGGAATTTTCCCGAGGAAACTTCGAATGCACACTTGAGAGGGTTCATCTTCAAGTTGTATTGTCGAAGGCGTTGAAATACGGTCTTCAGATGCTCGAGATGTTCCTCGTATGATTTGCTTTTAACCACGAGATCGTCGATATAGCATTCGACGATTTAGTGTATAAGGTCATCAAAGATTTTCGTCATGGCCCTCTGATAGGTGGCACCGGCGTTCTTTAGACCTAAGGGCATCGCCTTGTAGCAGAATATATCCAAAGGAGTCCTGAAGGCGGTGTGCTTCTGGTCTTCGGGATGCATCTTTATCTGATTATACCCTGATGAGCCGTCCATGAAGGAGAAAACCTCGTGAGTGGACGTATTGTCTATCATCAGTTCGGTGACTGGCACTGGGAAATCGTCCTTCGGGCAGGCTTTATTGAGATCGCGAAAGTCCACGCATATGCGCACTGTCCCATTTTTCTTCATCATGGGGACGATGTTGGTGATCCACTCGGGATACTGGACCTCCTGGATAAAACCAGAGTCAATCAGCTTCTTGACCTCGGCGTTGATGCTCATCTCAAGCTCGAGCCACATTCTTCTCGGTACCTGTTTGACTGGCTTGACGTCCGAGGATATTGCCAATTTGTGCACAGCAATTTCTGGATCTAGTCCCGGCATTTCGGAATAGTTCCATGCGAAGCAATCTCTATGCTGCATAAGCAGGTCCTTTAATGAAGCCACCCTCTCTTCAGACAGCAGCTCACTAATGAATGTCGGTCGTGGGTCATTCGCCGTCCCCAACTCAATTTTCTTGAGGTTATCCGCAGTGGTATGTATTCCATCCTCCAGCTCTTTCGGTGCTGGCGGAAATTCTGAGATCACCTCATCGCTGCTGCTTTAGAAGCACCAGGGAAGGTCATCCATGTTCTCGGGCTCTTCTTTTGATATCGTTATCATATGACAGGTACGAATTCACTTCCATGCCCAATGTGGAACTGGTTCTGCTCTCGTGGCTTTGGGTTCGTGCTTCTGTGGCGGCGTTACCCTCCAGTTGTCAGACAGAGCGAACTTGCCAAGCTGATACTGATCTTCAACCCAATTCTTGAAGGTGAAGCAGTCCTCGAGAGGGTGCCCTATCACTCGGTGATAAGGGCAATAGTCCGGGTGAGAGACTTCGCTTGCTTGTTCGGGGTGTTTAGACTCCGGCAGTGTAAGCATTTGATGTTTTAGAGCGAGGTCAAGTATTTTCTTCGTCTTGTCCCGAGGAAAAGAGTACGCTCGACCCATTTTTCTTATCAGGGATAGATCGGAACCGCTCGATTCCCGCTTGCGTGGCTTCTTAGTCCCGCTTTTTTGCTGTTGAGCGTCTTTTTCGCGTTTCGACTTATTTCTGCCTCTGCGTCGTGCCTTTTTTTATAACAGGTTGACAGAGAGCGGCATTTTCATCTTCCATGGCCTGTTGGAGGAGGCGTTGCGTTTTGGATTTCTCGTAGATGGCCATTTCGCGGTTATGGTCGTCTCGGACTTTTTGACCAGCTTCCCTTATAAGCTTGTCCATTTGTTTTTCGAAAGACGGACTGGGCACTTTTGCATCAGGAACTTTTACTGGTTCAGGATTAACATCTTCCCATTGAGCATCCTCTTCTTCATTGAAGTCATGCACGACATAGCAACCGTGGAGTAGCTCTCGTTTCTTGGACCAAATGTATCCAAGCCCGATTGTTTCCATTCTCCCATTAGGTAACTTGTGCTGAGTCCCGGGAACGTTCCAGACCCTGTCATAGAATTTGGCTTTTCGAGCGGTCTGTTTGAAGGATATCCCCTGGCGTTTCAATAGTCTTTTCAAGCCTTCCGTATAATATCTGGGGAGACGGATGGGCTGAAGCCTGTCAAGCATAGGATCCGCACCGTGCCAGGTTTCTTTCTCCACTTTGTTTTCTTCAGAGCGGTAGAATAGAATTGCTTTTTCGCCTTTTCGCCTGGGAGGGACGTAGAACGTCCGCAGCTCCTCTACACTGTAGATATCAAGTGCATCCAGTTCTTTATGGTGTTTAAGTGGAACCATGGCGACTTGCAGACTTTGCTCTTCGTCAGCGGACGTTTGTATTGAAGGTCGAGGAGAGAATACAGCATGGATCTCATCTTCCGAGTCGCTACCAAAGATCAACGTAGGAGCAGATGGTCCCGGCTTTTTGTATTGGGGCGGACCCGAATAAATCATCTCCTCTTCCTCCTCGGTATCACTGCCGAAGACAGGGATGGTGGCGTTAGCCTTATTTTCCGGCTTGTGACACCTCTCCGTGTCTTCGAAATCCGATAAGAAGTATTTGGCGTCTTCATATATGCGGACTTCATTCACGGAAAACGGATTCAGTTCTCCCGTCACGGTATACTCGAGACCATCCCTAAAATATATCATACACTGATGCTGTGTAGAATGGATGATGTTGTACTCGTGTAACCATGGTCGTCCGAGCAGAGCATTGTAGCATGTTTTGGCGTCTATGATGTGGAACTTAATATCCGTGACGAGTAGCCCGAAGCGTAGCGTCAGTATCACAGACCCAAGAGTTCTTGATGACTGGGAGTCGAACCCGGAGATGGTGATCTTGTCCCGAGCAAGGTGCTGGACGCTCATGCAGATTTCTTTTAATACCCGCACATTGAGGAGATTAACGGAGGATCCATTATCGATCAGAATTTTGCCTATCTTTATATCGTGGCAGTATCCTGAGACATAGAGGGGGCGATTGTGTTCGCACGTCCCAAGAAGAAGGTCCTCATCGCCAAAAGTGACATCGACCGTGTGCACTTCCTCCAATTCATCCTTCATCTTTTCTTCGGCCAGGAAAGCTTGGAATTGCTCGGGGTCCTGTAGTGCCTTGTTTAACGAATCTCTCGCCTCTTTTGATAGTAAAAGGGCGTCAAGAATGCTAAGCTGCGAGGGTAGCTTCCTCAAGTGTGCCAGAACGTTGTAGTCCACCTTATTTCTCTTCGGCGGGTCCTTGGCAGTTAGCTCTTCCATGACTTGGTCATATAGGGCGATATCCTCAGAGAACTTTTCTTTCCCTTTATCTTTTTTGTTTGAGGGTCCGAGATTCTTTTCGGGCAGCGTCCGATTACGCAGCTGGATATTTTCACAGACCTTCTGCTCATCTTCTTTTCCCGAGGTGGATTCTTTAAAGAGGGGGCTAAGAGCCAGCTCCTCGTCGGAATCTCTCCCGAATGTAAGCACTTGTGATCCCCCGGCGTTAACCATGCGACAATCACCAGTAGTTCTGTTAAGCCCTTCGGTCGTATTTTTCCGCTCCCGACGAGTTTTTCGCTTCTCCCGCTTAAAATGTTGTCGATGAGCAACATATCCTTGCCAACATCTATTGAAAGCTTTGCACTCTTCGGTGGGGTGTAAAATCTTCCGATGATACAGGCATTAGGGGGGTGCATTTCCACCTCACCAGCAATATTTCCTTCAGAAGGTGGCAACTTCATCCCCATCGATATGGCTTTAGCAAACCTCTTCCTCGTCTTGAATTTGCTTTTATCTGCGGTGGACGTATTTTGCTCCAGCGGGAGTGTCTCAGCTCTTTCATCAAGTTGCTGGCGCTTGGCCCTTTCAAATATAGCCGTCTCGCGTTCCCGATCAGCTTTACTTTTCAACAGAGCTTCATTGAGGAATGCGTCAATTACTTCATCTGATGGCCCCAGGATTTTTGGTTCAGGATCTGCCCCCAGCTTTTCAGTGCAATGAGTCTCCTCATCGTCCGTGAACGAATGGGAAATCACATGACAGCTCGCTATGTATTCTTCAGATTCATCCGACGAACTTTCTCCCTCATCTTCCTCTTGAAAGACGTGGTTGAGAAACTCTTAGAGTGTAATGGGAGTCCGTGCTTTCTGGTTGTATTCCTCCAGCGTGTCAATTTGTTTTTCTAAGTCCGTACGCTTGTCGCCAGGCTTTACGGGCTTCTTGGATTTCTTCTTCTTCTTCTTTGAAGATTTTGACGGCTGGTTGTGAGCGCTTAGGCCACCACCATCGGTCTTTGGAGTTGGTCGCGGCTTCAACATCCCTTCAATGATCTGAGGTTTCAACGGGTTCTTCCACTTGATCGCTGGGCATGTTTGAAGATCGTTCAGCATCCTCTTTGTCTTGGCTGACAGCACAACCTCCCATGGGGTTTCTTCAACGAGAGAGCACGTTGCCCCCGGCGTATTCATCCTTTTAGAGGTGTGAGGCTGCGGCGGATTCACCTTCCATCTGTCGGACAACGCGAACTTGCCCTGTTGGTACTGGTCTTCAATCCAATTTTTGAAGACGTAGCAATCTTCGATCGGATGACCCAGTACCCGATGATAGGGACAGTAGTTCAGCTCATTGACATCATTTGGCTGCGACGGACGTTTTGGATCCGACAGATTTATGAGTCGGTTGCGCAACGCCAGCTCGAATAATCTTCTTGTTTTATCTCGGGGAAACGAGTAAGGACGTCCTAGCCTCTCCTCAAGGGGTACGTGCGGACGCATATTATTTTGACGAACAACCGGTTTCGAGTTGCTCGGATGTTGTTGAGCATTAGCGACAACGATCGCTTTCCCCTTCCCCTTTTCATTTCGAGAGTCCGGCTTTGGAAGGGGAGGTCTATGGCCCATTTGATCCATTTGCGCTAGCTTGCCGATCAGGGCCTGGAAGGTAGTCGGCTTGAAGAACATCATGAATTGCGAGATGGTTGCTTGTGGATCAAGGGTTCCCACAAACATACCCACTGCAGGAGCCTCTTCGATGCGTTGCTCGCATTTTGACCATAAGTTCCGCCACCGTATAGCATATTGACCCATGTCTTGCCCGGCTTCACTCTGGCATTAATCAATGCCGTCATCGGGGTGCGTTCGCTGGCGCTTGCAAAACGCTGGGTAAACAGCAACTCCATCTCCGCGAAGGTCTTGATAGAGTCGTTTGGGAGCTCGGAGTACCACTCGAATGCCGTATCCGATAAGCTACCAACGAACTGGCGAAGCAACAATTTATCATCATCGCCGGTGTTGCCGCAAAGCGCCCTGAACTGGGCAACATGCTGGTGAGGATTGCCCGTCCCCTTATAGACATGGAATTTGGGTATCGTATAGCCCGGCGGGTACTTGATTTGATCGTACCAGCTCGGATATGGTCGTCCTGTTTTTACGACCTGACCGGCTGCCTCAGTCACATGATAAACCCGTATTTTTTGGGCTATATACTCGTCCAAGTCAGCTTTGGAGATTCTCTCCTCCTTGGCTGTTGACAGAGCTGGTAGAGGATTTGACGTTTCTTCCCTATCGTCTTCAAGGACGATTGGGGGATCTTCAGCTGGAGGATCTTGTTGGATCATCATCCCCACCATGTCTTGGAACAGGAGGGCCATACGCTTTATGTTGGCTGCTTGTTCAGCAGCCTCTTTATCCTTCTTCTCCAATATCCGACGAAGGAATTCAGCATCAGTTTCTTGCTCCAGGCGTTCATCCGAGGACGCTTCAGGGCTTTCTTTTGGCCCAGTGAGTGCGGCCATCGCGTTCATCATCTCCTGGAGCTTTTGCTGTTGCTCATGAGCTTTGGTCACCGACCGTGTAAGCGGTCGATGACCTGTAGATGCACGGCTGTCCTCTTTACCAGACGCCATGTAGATGGTATGAACTACAATGCCCCCGGACTTAGGGCGTTTGGGCTCGCCGCCTTTGGCATTTGCCGTGGGCGTGGGATTTTTCTCTGGCCTCCTTCTCTTGTGGGTCGTTGAAGTTGAGGGGGCCGATGCAGCAGGCACCCTGGTGGTGGTCGTCCTTTGCTGCTTGTCCGGATGGTTCTTTTCCTCTTGCACTGTTGCCCTTTTCTGCTGACGAGAGTGACCTTGGTCAATTACGGAGTCTTGACCCCTCCGCCAGACTTTATAAATTTTGGAGGATAGCCGCTGAGGGGGCTGCTCCAGCTTCGTTTCCGGAACCCTCTCCGCAGGTGGAGGAGATCTTTTCAGCATAGCAGTTGGAGAGTTCTTATACACCCTCCTTAACGGTTCAAAGCTGTTCCCAGTTGGAACAACAACATCAACTTCCACCATTGGAGCTGGCGGAGTTATCCCAGAGGGGGAGTTGCCCCCAATCTTCCTTATCCGGCACCAATGGCGTCGTCGGGCATGACGAGTTGTTGGGACTGGCTCGGCGATAGGGACAGCTTCATATCGCCCCCTGTCCGAATGAGGCGCTGCTGGTGCCAGCCTCTTAAAGACTGAGGTCGTCCTTTGAGTGGCAATATTCAATCTGTCAAAGACAGATCCTCGAGCTGGGGCAGGAGCTGGAATAGTCAGCCTTGAAATTACTGACTCCTTGACAGGAGAAGCCGCTTTGGCGACTTTGGGAGCAGCCGTCTTCTTTGGGATGGCCATCTCAGGTATCGTGGGCTTTTTGGCGGGCCCTTTGGAGTTCAGACTCAGTCTGGTGAAGACCGAGGAGTTGGACGACCCGTTGAAAGGGGTCGTGGGAGTAGCAAGTCGATCGAAGACCGACTTCTTTGAAGCTTCCGGTACGGGTATTGGCAGGGTGAAGCTTGCAGGAGGGATCATGGTCCCGAAAAATAGGCCGGTGGTGGCCTGAGTCACTTTCTCCACAGGCATAGTAAGGACGGAGGCCGCTTAAGGTCCATATGCTATACCTCCAGGTGAGGTGGAGCGTCGGTTGCATTGGCACTTCGAGCAGTTCGAGCAGTTAGAGGCCATTGATGCTTGATTTCTGCGCCAGGCAAAAGACCAAATCTTAGTAACTTGAAATCCAAAGGCAACCATTAATAAACCGCGATTCGTTCGCGAAGACGACACACGAAGTGTAGAGTGGAAAGAGGAAAAGGCCCCACCGGGCGTGCCAGAATCTGTTCCCCTCCGAATGGCGACGACGACGCGAGGACGTCTTGCCTGAGATTCGGGGCAGATGCTATTTGGTTTTACCCGTCTACCTCTCCGAAGATACCAAGTTGATTTATGGCACCATGTATCGGAGGTTTAGATGGATGCGGCCGATGTAGCAGACTTCGTCAGATTCCCCCTCGTTTGAGGGGTTTTTGATTGTGGGGACGCTCTTCCCTGCAGGCGCAAGCCCCTGCAGTTAACTACGCCACCGCATCGCGGTAGCCACTTTCTCCTTCTCCAGAATTTCACTTCGTGTCGTGTGTGTTTGTTTTGTTTGTGGATGCCCGTGGATTGTATACGGAGACTAAGTTATGCCGTCGCCCGTAGGACGTGGATTAGTCCAAATCCGTATTTAATTAGATTTGGGTTTGGTGTTTTAGTTTAAGGATACGTTAGCCATATTGAGGCTAAGATCAACTTAAACGTTCGTTAAGGATACGTTAGTCTGATTTGAGACTAAGATCAACTTAACGGGATCGTTTGGATCCGACAAAAGAGCATTTGGGGGCTCTATTGTTCCAGTTTAACGTAGTGGTCCATAGGTAGTTTAAGGACGTTTCGGTCCATTGCCAGTTTAGGGACATGGTGGTCCATTGGTAGTTTAAGGACATTGCGGTCCGTTAGTTTAAGGACGCATAAGTCCGCGGGTTTAAGGACCCCACAGTCCGTATCATGGTTTAAGGACGCATAAGTCCGTAGGTTTAAGGACCCCACAGTCCGTGTTTTGGTTTAAGGACGCATAAGTCCATGAGTTTAAGGACCCCACAATTCGTGTTGATGTGTGGTTGTGGGGACCCGTCACCTCTCTGACGTCGTTGAAGGATTACAACAATAGGAATCAGAGGAGTTCGGAAATGTACCTTCGAACCGGATGTAAATTGATTTAGGAGAGCAGTCTTTCTCAGTCAATTTAATTTGAGGACTTACGGCCATGATTGGGCTAAGTCCAGTTGAAAAATGTTTAACATTTTTATTTGTCTTTGGCCTATTAGGCCTGTGCTAGGGCTTTGCCCATTTTTAATAATGCATTGCATTTTTTTTGTTTTGTTTGGGCTCTGCCCTTTTATAAATGATGCAGAGCATATATTTTGTTTGGGTTCTGCCCTTTTTATGCATTGCATTTTTATTTTGGCCTGCTAGGCCTTTTTGATTTGGGCCTGGCCTTTCAGTAAACAATGCAGTGCATTTGTCAGGCGCTTTGCGCCAATCATTGAGCGCAAGCGCTTGTGGTGGTGACATGTGTCACGCAAGAGCAGTACGCTGAGCTGTTGCGCTGCTGACACGTGGCGTGCTCTGGTGAGTTGCGCTAATTTCAGAGAGCAATGCTCTATCTTAAAAGCGCATAGCACAAGTGGTTCTGGTGCTGACACGTGGCGCTCTCTGGTGGCTTGCGCCAATCCAGGAGTGCAACAGTGCAGTTTTACAAGTGCAAGACACTGTTTCAATAACTTGATCCAATTTTGGATTCAAGAAAAGAATCTTTGAGATTCCAGAACCAATGGTTCATAAAAAGTGCAAGGCACTATTATTATTTGATTTTTTTATTGAAGATCATTGATCTTGTTCTTAGATCAACGATCTATTCAGAAGAAATTCTTCTATTTTATAAAGGCTTTTATATTTTTCTTGAGTTCTTTCAAAATTATTCAGAGTTCTCTCTGTTTTGAAGTTCTTGATCTCTCACGATGTTGATGCTGTTTTGAGTTGGGGTCTAGGGGTCTTTATATAGTGCCCATAGATTTGTTAAGTTTGTTAAAGAGATCATTCTCTGAGTGATTTGGGGAATTTTCCCCATCGTTGGATCTTTGATCCAAGGGCTTCTGTTTTACAGAAGACAATCTTCTTGTTTTAACAAGAACAGAAGGATCTTACTAGAATTTTAATTTTGTTTGGCGCAAACGCCCCAGCGCGTGACACGTGTCACGTAGCGCAGAGCGCAGCGCAACTGCGCTGCCACGTGTCGCGAAGCGCAGAGCGCAGTGCAACTGCGCTAACACGTGTCACGCAGCGCAACTGCGTTTGCACTGACATGTGTCGCGCAGCGCAGCGCTTGCACAACTGCGCTTGCGCAACTGTGCTGACATGTGTTGTGCAGCGCAGCGCTTGTGCAACTGAAGCATTGCTTCCTTTAATTTTTGTTTTAAATAGAGCTTTACTCTGATTGGGCGTGCTGCCTCGGGCGTCGCGCTCTCTGCGCTGGCATGCCTGATTTTGATACGTGGCGTCCTGCGCACAACGCAGATGATCTGAAGCGTTTCTTCATTTATTAAAATTTAAATTTTCAAAGTAGAGCTTTGCTCTGATTGGGGGGAATCGGAAGCGTTGCTTCACCTGAGATGTCTTTTCACCTTCCTTTTTCAAGTCAGACTTGTATTTCCCAGAATTTTCATTTCCCGAGTCTTGGAAATTATTCCACTGTGTACAGAATTTTCTGTGCTTGGTCTATATAACTCAAAGCCGAGCCTTTTCTTCTCTCATCTTCAAAGAACCTTTTCAATAATGGCTTGTAACCGCCCTCATGCCCGTCGACAACCATGGGAAGTGCCCATTCAGGACATTGTTCCCCATTTTGCTGCGCGCTTGGTGGATTCTTCTCTTACAGATGAGCAATGCGATGCTACAATGTATGAGCTTTTGACTCGTGTGGGGTCTCCTCTCCTTCCACACTCCATTTGGCTTCGGATGATCCTTGCATCGGTGCTCACCGATCTTCCCCCTCCTCCAGTAGAGATGTCCTCGGCAATGCTTGATGCTGCTGATGATAAGATCGAGTGCTTCTTCGAAGCGCACTTGATCACTAAAGCCCTGAGGGACTGCTCTTTCCACTTGCTGAGCCAGATACGGGCTCGTCGGGTTGTCATCGCCACCTTTTCTGATGAATGCGGCGATGATTGTTGGATGTCTTCCTCTCGGGAGGACCGCCGCTTTAACGTGGTGGAGAAGACGGAAAGGGAACTGGAGAATCTTCTTCTTATCTTTGCGAACCCTTGTCCTTTCGATCCTATATTTGGTGATCTTTTTTCAATGTAATAATAATAATAATGAACAAGTGTTTTAATCGAGTATTTTATTATCCGTTAAGGGTTCCTTTTTATTTTATCCCTCTGTTATGCTTATGCATTGCATAATTTAATTTGCTATTATTAGGTGCAGGTGATTCTTGCAAGGATAAAGTGCCTTTGGTGCTTAGCCCCTTTTTATGAAGCATTGCTTTACTTTTTAGTCTTAGAAATAGAGTTTCGCTCTAATTGGGGGAAACAGGGAAGATCTAGGGCTCAAGGGGAGAAGCCCCTTCATCAGCTTCAAAATATCCTAGGAGTTTAACTCGTTATATATATACATATATACAAAATAATAAGTGCTCCCTTCCGGGAGTACAACTTCCATTGCAGGGACCAAGCCCCTTTTGCCTCCCGAGCGCCCACGAGCTTGGCACGTGGGACGCTAGCGCTCTTGCGCTCAGAGCGCTCGCGCCTAAAGCGCTAGCGCCCGAGCGCCTACGTGCCTGACACGTAGGGTGCTAGTGCTCAAAGCGCTACCGCTCTTGCGCTCAAAGCGCTAGCGCCCGAGTGCCCACGTGCCTGACACGTGGGGCGCTAGCGCTCAAAGAGCTAGCGCTCTTGCGCTCAGAGCGCTAGCGCCCGAGCACCCATGTGCTTGGCACGTGGGGCGCTAGCGCTCTTGTGCCCAGAGTGCTAGTGCCCAAAGCGCTAGCTAGCGCTTTGGCGCCCAAAGCGCTAGCGCCCTTGCGCTCAAAATTCTAGCATCCAAAGCGCTGGCGCTTTTTCCCACGCATCCTTTAGATGCCCTTTCCCTTTCCTTTACACACACACACACACACTCCACGACACTGTCCCTGTTAGAAAAAAATTTCTAACGGGGCGCTGCCTCGCATCCCGCAAGGGGGCTGCTAGCCCCCTTGACCCCCAGCCCGCTATCCGGGTAGCGGGTCCCCCGTAAAAACTCTGTGGGGCCCCCGATATATCCAAAACCCCTTCAAAACACAACACAGCACATTGAGTTCTCATGATTAGTTTAATCCGTCAATCAGAGGTTCCCTCGCTCCAAAGTCGAGGGGTAATTAACGGCAGCTTAGTCTGCGGCTGCCGGAGATTCAGATTCCCACAATCAATAAACCCCAGCCTACCCTAGACATGGGGAATCTGTAGTACGCCTGACAAGCGCGTGCGTATTCCCATCTCAATAGGGTGACAAAAAACACCCTACAGATTCTGGCAAGCCCGGTGGGACTTTTCTCTCCTCCCATATTTCGGGTTAAACGTTCATGCGAATTCAATCAATATACATATCTATATTCATACTAAAATAATGCTCTTTCATGCTGGATTTTCAAGCAATCACTCTCCAACAATGTCTCCGAAGATGAACTCAACTCCCATCTTCTACACGATGAAGATGGATGCCAGGACAGTCCTTCCGGCCAGTCTTGGGCGACAGTGGGAGGAGCCGCCGCTACCATTCGACTCTATTCTGTTCGTGTCAGCTAACGCCATCCCAGCTCCTCAAGCTTCGGTAATATACAAACTGGCTTTGAATATCAAGAGGCCAAATGTGGTGGTCTCGAAGGTGCCCCAACCCAAACGCAAGTCGATGTTTGAATGACTTTCCTTGGCCCCAGCTGGGGGCAAGGTTATTAACACCAAGAAAGCAACAAGGCGTCTCGAGCAAGCTCCGGCAGTGCCCATGACAACTGCTCGATCGGATATCCTCTTTAAGCACCCTATCGATTGACTCGCGGTGGATTCCCAGAAAACGGATGCCCACCAAGCCCTCAAAATCAAGAAGCTAAGGCAGAAAAGACTCAGATACAGAGCCAACAAATGGGCTAGGGCTCATACTAAGCTGAGCTTCATGAGGCTCCAAGAACGGGGTTACCCTGCCAAAAATAAAGAGACGGCTAGATATGTGGTCCAAACTGTCTATATGGTCGGACATGAAGAGACGAACCCTCCTATGCCTCACAGCCATGGTGATGATATAGTGGACACTATCCAACGTCGACTCAGTCTAAATGATGAAGAGTCTGCTCAGGCTGACGAGCCAAAGGAGCCCGGGGTTCCTGCAGAATTGAGCTCAGGCAATAAGGATAACCCGGTTGTCATAACCGGGACTGCAGAACAAGCATTATTCCGATGGCTTCAGAGGCAGCTTCAAGACAGGGATGAGAAGTTAGCCAAGGTACAGTCTAAGGTCGACGAATTAACAAACGTCGCAGCAGATCTCGCGACCCATGTCTCCTGATTGCAATTACAACAAAATCAAATTTTGGTTCATGAGCCAGGGATTGATACCCGGAGGCAGCCAACTGATACCCCCTTCAACCTAAGAGCGGAGCGCCTTCACGAAAAACGACCGCGATCAGCCTCCAGTCCCTCCGATACATACACCGAAGGGGAATCGTCTTTGAAAGAGAAACTGGATAAGGTCTATTCCTTCAAAAGGGACAAAGTCCACAAGATATTCAAGGACGCCCTAAGAAACGGTCTACAACTGCCAGAATCAAAGAGACCGCAAGAAGTGAATATGACCGACGACCCAAAATATTGCCCCTATCACAGAGTGATAGGTCATGCCATTGAGGACTGTTTCGTCTTCAAATATTGGGTCGAAAGGCAATACAAGACGAGAGAGATAGAACTGTCTAAGGGCGTGTTAGCAAACAGTCAAGCTACGACCGCCGATTTCATACAAATGGAGACCGAAGCCTTTTGGGAACCTAATCCTCTCAAACATGTGCCATTATCTGAAAAGGGCGAACCAAAGACTGATCGGCCTTAAGGACCAGCATCTGTAAGGGCACCTACTCCAATGGAGAGAAAGAAGAAAGTATACTCCATCGAGAGGGATGAAGTCCGCAAAATATTCGAGGACGCCTTGGACAACGGTCTTCAATTACCTATTCCAAAGAGGCCACACGAGATGAACATGACCGGCAATCCCATATACTGCCCATATCATAGAATGGTGAGTCATACCATTGAAGACTGATATGTTTTTAAAGATTGGGTGGAGAACCAATACAAACTCGGGAAAGCCTCACAGTCGTCAGATGTACCGACAAGCCACAGAGCTACGGTCATCAACACAGTCCCGCCAAGATCAAAGTTCGAGGAGCTGGGATAAGCAAACCATCGACCAACATGTCATTAAACTGGGAACAATCGACCTCTAAGTCGTTAAACTGGGAATGTAAAAATGTGTAAATAAAACAAAAATAATAAAAAGCCGAAATTATGGGGCAACCGTGAATAAATAGCCGAAATGATAGGGTAATCGCGACCTTCGCGATAAGAAAAGCTGAAATGATAGAGCAATCGCGGTGTAAAAAAAACGGCGAATGATGAGTCGCTCCTGATACCATATTCCAGTGCAGCGATACAGACGCCAACCAAAATCCAATTTCCCAAAAATTTTCCAGCCCTACGGGTGGTCCCCCAAATTGACTACCTTATACAATCTGCTCCCCTCCGAATGCACGGCGTAAAGACTGGGCGTCTTGCCTGAAATTCGGGGCAGATACTATTTGTTGCTATCCGTCCACCTCTCCGAAGATGCCAAGTTGATTTATGGCACCGTGTATCGAAGGTTTAAACGGATGCGGCCGTTGTAGCAGACTTCGTCAGATTCCCCCTCGTTCGAAGGGTTTTTGATTGTGGGGACGCTCTTCCCTGCAGGCGCAAGCCCCTGCAGTTAATTACGCTACCGCATCGTGGTAACAACTTTCTCCTTCTCCAGATGGTCACTTCGTGTCGTGTGTGTTTGTTTTGTTTGTGGTTGCCCGTGGATTGTATACGGAGACTAATTTATGTCGTCGCCCGTAGGACGTGGATTAGTCCAAATCCGTACTTACTTAGATTTGGGTTTGGTGTTTTAGTTTAAGGATACGTTAGCCATATTGGGGCTAAGATCAACTTAAACGTTCATTAAGGATACGTTAGTCTGATTTGAGACTAAGATCAACTTAACGGAACGAGCATTTATGGGCTCTATTGTTCCAGTTTAGAGACGTGGTGGTCCACCGTATGCATGGCCATCGGGACCCATCACCTCTCTGACGTCGTTGAAGGATTACAACGATAGGTGTCAGAGGAGTTCGGAGATCTACCCTTGAACCAAAGTTGATTGGGGGATTTATAGTCCAATTTGGGACTAAAGTCTGTTTGAAGGGTTTAAGGATACGTTAGCCGTATTTAGGGCTAAGATCAACTTAAACGGGATCGTTTAAATCCGACAAAAGAGCGTTTGGGGGCTCTATTGTTCCAGTTTAGGGACGTGGTGGTCCATTGCCAGTTTAGGGACGTGGTGGTCCATTGCATTTATGGCCGTTGGGACCCGTCACCTCTCTGACGCCGTTGAAGGATTACAACGATAGGTGTCAGAGGAGTTCGGAGATGTACCCTTGAACCAAAATTGATTGGGGGATTTATAGTCCAATTTGGGACTAAAGTCTGTTTGAAGGGTTTAAGGATACGTCAGCCGTATTTGGGGCTAAGATCAACTTAAACGGGATCATTTAGATCCGACAAAAGAGCGTTTGGGGGCTCTATTGTTCCAGTTTAGGGACGTGGTGGTCCACTGCCAGTTTAGGGACGTGGTGGTCCATTGCATGTATGGCCGTTGGGACCCGTCACCTCTCTGACGTCGTTGAAGGATTACAACGATAGGTGTCAGAGAAGTTCGGAGATGTACCCTTGAACCAAGTGTAAATTGATTTAAAAGAGCAGTCGTGCTCCGTCAATTTTAATTTGAGGACTTACGGCCAGAATTGGGCTAAGTCCAATTGAGAATGTTCAACATTTTTATTTATATTTAGCCTAGTCGGCCTTTATTAGGGCTCTGCCCCTGCACTGCATTTTATTCTGGCCTATTAGGCCTTTTAAGTCGGGCTCTGTCCCCTTTTTTATAATGCAGAGCATTTGTTTTGGTCCATTGGGCCTTTTAATTGGGCTCTGCCCTTTAACAATGCGCTACATTAATTAGTCTGACAAAATGCCACGTAGTTTGTCAGGAACTTTGCGCCAATTGAGTAGCGCAAGACGCAAGTCCATGGGGAGGTGACACGTGTCACGCTCAAGAGAGCGCAAGCGCAGTGCGCTGCGCTGCTGGCACGTGGCGCGCTCTGGTGAGTTGCGCCAATTCATGAGAGCAGTGCTCTGTTTTTTAGAAGCGCATAGCGCAGATCATTATGGGGCTGACACGTGGCGCTCTCTGGTGGCTTGCGCCAACCCGAGAGCGCTACAGTATAGATTTTGCAAGTGCAGGGCACTGTTTTATTATTTCGATCCATTTTAGATCAAAGAAAACAAATTTTCTTGTTTTCAAAGAACCAGTGGTTCATCAAAAGGCAATGCCTTTATTATTATTATATTTTTATTGAAGATCTTTGATCTTGTTCTTAGATCAATAATCTTTTTTTTAGAAGAAATTCTTCTTTTATTAAAGGTTTTTACCTTTCCTTTCTTTGAACTCTTCTGAAAATTTTCTTTAGAGGAGTTCTTTCTGTGTTGATGCCCCTTTTGGAATTGGGGTCTAGGGGCCTTTATATAGTACCCATTAATTTGTTAAATTTGTTAAAGAGATCCTTCTCTGAGTGATTTGGGGAATTTTCCCCACCATTGGATCTTTGATCCAAGGGCTTCTGTTTTACAGAAGACAATCTTCTTGTTTTAATAAGAACAGAAAGATCTTACTGAATTTTAATTTTGTTTGGCGCAAACGCACCTGCGCCTGCCACGTGTCACGCAGCGCAGAGCGCTGCCACGTGTCGCGCAGCGCAGAGCGCAGCGCGACTGCGCTAGCACAACTGCGCTGCCACGTATCGCGCAGCGCAGAGCGCAGATCATCTGAAGCGTTGCTTCTTTTAATTTTGTTTTAAATAGAACCTTGCTCTGATTGGGCGCGTTGCCTTGGGCGCTGCGCTGACGTATCAGATTTTGACACGTGGCGCGTTGCGCGCAGCGCAAGGAAGTTGAAGCGTTGCTTCAATTTTTGAATTTTTGAAATTCAAACAGAGCTTTGCTCTGATTGGGGGAAACAAATGCCCCCCCACCGTTGCGCTTACGTGGCGCGCACGTGAGTGCAGCAGTGGCAAGATCCTAGCCATTGGATCAACCGGTGAGGTGAAAGGGCGCAGGCGCCTATAAATAGGACCCTTGGTCCTTAGAAAATTTTTACCATTTTTCAAGAACTTGATTTTCAGAGCCTTGCTCTTGCTTAAGAATTTTAGAGCCTTGCTCTTGTTTCTTCCCAAGAACTTCAGAGTTCAGAACTTAGAATCATTTTAGGTAAAATTAAATTAAATTAAGTTAAATTTAATTAATAGAGCCTTGCTCTTATAGATCTTTGATCTAAAGAAAACCTTTCTGGGGTTTTATCAACAGAGTCTTGCTCTCAAAAGTCTATAGATCTACAGAGATCTTGTTTCATTGGTTTTAACCCATGAACAGAGCTTTGCTCATGGATTAAATGTAGATCTTTTTGATCTGAAAATGAAGAACTCCTAGGAGTTTTCATTGATCTTTAGGATCCTAATTTTTTTTTTAATCTTTAGGAGTTTAAAGAAAAGTTTTCTTTTCTTTTAATAGATTTTCTCATCATTATCACAAAGCCAGGCTCTTCTAAGGAATTTCATTCCCTTGAGACCAGAGTTTGACAAGTGTCACTCTGTGACAGAGCTTTGCTCTGAAAGAGGAGATTTTTTCCTTGTCTCTAGGGATTTTTATTATTAATGAGAATATTCTCTTGGGGTCTCTTCATTAATTGACAGTCTCATCCAATGATGGGGCTGTCTTATTAAATGATGCACTGTCATCCAGATTTTGTGGGTCCTCATTTGGTCCCCTACCCACTGCATTGCATTGTGGTGTAAATTTTTTTTAAAAAAAAAATGACAAGCGTTGGAATTACAACACTGACGGCTAATTTTTGTCCCTCCACAGAAAACATGCCTGCTGACCTATCATTCCCGTTTGTTCGCTTGGAGGGAGGATTTCCCCAGGCGCCAGTGGACCGAGAGGTGCTTGCTCTCATCAAGGCTCATGACCCCGGACACAAGAACCTTCACTTGTGGGGTAGGTGGTATAATGATATCATCCAGGGTTGCCGAAGCTTCGGTTTTGCTATGCCGTCCAAGCCAATATCTTCGATCCCTTATGCGGATGAACCCCCGGTGAAGTATGCCGTGGAGTTCAAAAATTGGAACTCGGATGACCTCCTTCAGCCTGCAATTGGTGCTATTCCCGTGCAGCCGCCGCCGACAATAGACATTTTGGGGAGGCAAATCTGTCAGGGTGAAGCACGTCTTTGGGGACAGGCCTACAACATTGGATTGGTCCCGCGACCGCCCGCCGGATATTTGCAGTGGGCCCTGTACATCTTATCGGCAAAAAGGACGCGTTTGACGAAGATTGGTTTGTATTCGGCCATCTACGTCTCGCTCTTTGAGTATCCCTCTCCTCCAATGTGGTGAATTAAGGCTTTTATCGAACAATGGAACATCCTCACCCACACCTTCCTGATGACGGACAGGGAGGTCTCTATCTCCTTGGAGGAGTTTGCCGAAATCTCGGGTCTGCCGATGAGGGGGGAGCATTACGAGGAGATGCTTCCTCTTGACGAATACGTCTTTGCCACCAAGCCGCTGGTGTTTGATCTGACGCCGGAGAACGCTATTCAGCATCTGTTTCCGGGCTTGGTGAAGATGTTGGAGATCTATGAAGGGCTCTATCTGGAATCGGGCATCCGGGGAGTCAGTTTCACAGATTTTATCGCTCGCTTCATTCGGCCGGAGTTCCTATCGGAGCGGAGCGAGAAGTTCGCCTAGCTTGATGACCCTTTTGGCCTCGGCTTGGACCGTCGACCCACATCGGAGGATGATCAAAGGGACTTTTATCTTCCCGGCGCCGCCGTCATGCCCTTGTCAGAGATCGCCGTCCCGGGCATGGACGATGAGACCTTTTTTGTAGGGTTCTTAGGATTGTGGTGTGCAGCTTTGCGCTCCCCATGCACCCGCGCCACATGCGGCCATCTGTTTGCTACCCAGCGCATCGGATGGTGGCTGGTTTGCAGTTGGCAGTAGGAATCGCCGGGCTGGCTTACCTTTATAATGGACTTAGCGTAGCGGCGGACGCTAGTGAGCCTGGGGTGCAGCCTGCTAACTTCCCGATGCACTACTTCACCTCTTGGATGGAAATGCATGTGCACGGGGTGTTCGGCGCCCATAAGATCCCTCCATTTTTTGAGAAGTGCAGACTCCCAAGAGTCATGCGGTTGGTCAGCGCTTCGATCGTGGTTGCACCTCCGCGGGAGGCTAGGGGGCTGCGCCTTCGTCCACACCTGGTCGGAGCGAAGGTTTCCTTTTTGGATAAGGTCATAACCATAGGCTCAGAGACTACCAAGTCGGTAGTGCCGCTGCGCGATGATTTTAAAGACGGGGCTTCCATATTGAAGGCTCGGAAGATCCTCCACCTCTACTCCATTCGGCCGGGCTACCTGGTGTTTAGGCAGAATGAGACGACACTCTTCATGAGGTATAACCCTCACCGGTTTGCTCAGCAATCGAGCTATCACCAGGGGATTCCGATGGAAGCTTTCTTGGAAAAGCCCGTGGCCAGCCGAGAGGGGATAAAGTATGCAATGCACCATTTCATGCGGCTTAACACGGGTTCCTATTTTTTCATCAGCGAGCCGAGCTGCGTCCCTAAGGTGCTCAATGCGTACGTAGCTTGGTACGCGCATGCAATGGGTTCAGTTATCCTCATGGAGAAGTGCATGCTGGTTGACCGCAAGGGCGCACCTCCCGGCGACGATCGCAAGGCTCCCTTGAAGCCAAGGACGCCGGTCATTCCTCCGCTGAAAGATGCCGGAACCATGCCATCGCGCGTGTTGAGCCCTCCGCGCGGACTGCCGCTCCGTGGTACTGCGGATGCACCACCAATGCCCCGTGCTCCAGTGGAGACGGTAGATGTGGTTTCGTCGGAGTCCGGCGTGGGCGCCGATATCGGGACCCGCCGCCCTAAGGTGCCTGCGAAGCGCAAGTCGATCTCGGGTGCACCCAGGGCTGGCGGGCAGAAGAGGAAGAAGAAGTCGCTCCTCTCTCTTGATGCTATCCTTGGTTTAGAGCCTGAGGCCCCTCTTACTGAAGGAATAAGCGAGTACGACATCAATAAGGGCTTCTCGGTAGATCCAGCAGACACCGATCTGGCGGCCGCCATTACGGCTTCTGAGCGGTCAGCCAGACTCGAAGCATGGTTGGACAAACTCGCTCGAGCAGGTAATCATTAGCTGCATTCTTTGTCATTTTATCTCATTTTTTATCATTAACTATGACTGATACATTCCCCATTCTTTAACAGGTGTCACTACCGAAGAAGCCATCGCTGCTTCTTTGAAAACCTTCAAGGAGGAAGAAAATAAGCGCGCTTTAATGGGCGTCGGTACGTCTCGCCTTATCAAGTTTTTTCTTTTGTTTCCTCTTTTCTGATGGCTGACCTAACCTTCTTATTTTGTCTATTTGCAGGGGCTGCGCCAGCTGATGCGGGGACTTTCTCCGGGCCCGCTACTGAAGTCCTAGTCTCCTCGGGGCTGCCGCGAGAGCCTCAACTCGACAAGTCGACGAGGGATGCCTTGAAGGATTTTGAGGCATCCTTGTTCACAGACGAGGACGTCTCAATGAAGGAGGCTTTGAAGAGGTCTGTCTCAACGGCTCAGGAGGAGAGAAAGCGGCTAAGGCGCGAGGCGGAGGCACGCAGGGTTGCTTTGGCCGTGGGAGCTGGCCCAAGCACCGTCCCTCGTGCTGCTACTCTTTCGGAAGAGTCTCCAGTCGCCCTGTCCACTGCTCATAGGCGGGCGTTGCGTGCAGCTCGGGAGACCAACGATCAGTCCACCACAGGTAGTGTGTCTTTCAAGATTTTGCTGCGAGAATTATAAACCTATCGGTTCTTATATATCTCGTCCTGTAGGGCCAAGTCCAACCGAAGGGGAGGCGGAAACCGTCAAGCCTAAGGGGACAGTGGAGGAGGTATTGGTCGAACCCGAGCCGATGGCGGATGACACAACCGGGATTGCCGGGCCCGAGCTAGTGGCTGACGAAATGGTCACGTCCACTATGCCTGAGAAGGTGGCCGATGCCGAGCCCGAGGCAGCAGCGGATGGAGCGCCTGAGACCGATGACCCCGTGGCAACGGTGGACGAGACGGCCGTGACTGCTGAGCCCGAGGGAGTAGTGGGTGAGGTGGGCATGATTCCTGAGGACGAGCCGGCTGCTCTTTCTCAAGAGTCTGGCAATGCTCCGATCATTACTCTCCCTGCCTACGACCCTCCGCCGTCTCCTGGCCTCGCGAGCACGAAGATGGCCCCCGTAGAGTCTGGGGATGAGGCCACGGGTGGTGGACTTATGTCGATGGAGGAGGGAGACGCCTCCGTCTCGGCTGGAGGCTCATCAGGTAAATTTCGGATTACTGTCCCTTTTTTATCTTTCAATCTTTCTTGACAGGTTTATCCTTGTTTTTAACGCAGGTGCGGCCAGTGCCGATGCTCCATTGCTCGGGGGAGCGCCGCCGACTACTGCCTTGGCGATGGTTACCTCTCAACCTTCCCTTGTACTATCGCAGATGTTGGAAGGTAAGGATTTGCAACCCATTAGTTTTATCTTTCAGCCGCATAATTTATGTACTAATGTTGTATTGTTGCGTCTTTTCAGGAGTGCTTTTTGATCATCTCTATCAGGTGTTGCACCCACACTTCTCCTTCCCATCTGAACTCGCCTTTTCCTCTGGTGGCGTTGGTAAGTAGAGTTTCCAATTGATGTATTTCCTCCTTTTTATGGTAATGGCATTATTTCTAACTCTTTTTGTCCTGATTGCAGTGCTACAAATCAAAGGAGGAGGTGAAAGATTGGTCACACCATCGGCCCTCCCGGCCTTGCCACCTACTGCAGCTGGTATAGTAAACTATCGCATCGATGACTTTTTTTTTATATATTTCTTGAGCTGTCATCTAATCGTATTTTGTTTTTTCAGCTGTCGTTCCAATCTCGGCGCCTTTTGAGTCTCGTGTCACAATGCCGGCATGCCCCTTCCTGAGACGTCCGTCTTCAAAGGGTGCCGTAATGAGCTTAGGTATGCTGAGCGGATACGTCGAGGAGCTTGACGCAGACGCTCTCCCTTCTGCCGCGGATTTCGCCGCGGAGGTTAACCCGATGTTGGCGGCGCTTATGAATTTTCACGATGGAGGTGTCGTCGAGCTTTGGGTTAATCACTGCAGGGAGATCGAGGTTCGCCTGCATCAATCGGAGTTTATGCGCCCTGCTCCCGAGACCTTAGTCGCAAGCAATCAAAGAGCAGCATGGATCGAGCAAAGCGCTTCTTACTTCCATCATATGGAACAAGAAGCGGCTTTACGGCTGAGGGAATGCCAAGAGACCTCGAGCGAGACGGCTCGTCGGCGTGCTGAGGTTGAGGCGAACGCTGCTCAAGTGAAAGCTATCTTCGAGGGCCTCCTGGAACGCATCTCTCATGGGCTAAACTTGAAGCGGAAGCTTGATGCCGCCGAGCGTGACGCTCAAGACCGCGAAGCAGCTCAGCGGGCAGTTGGGGAGCAGCTTGCATCTTTCTTGCAGCAACGGGCTCAAGTGGAGGCGGTGGTGGCCGTTCAGGAAAAAGGCATGGAAGGAAGTGCGCGAAAAACTGATAGGGCTATTTAAGACGCTTCCTTCCCAGTAGCTGCCTTTGTATTAATATACTTGTAAAATTTTTCTTTTTCGAATAAGATGTATCCATTCTTTATTCTTTTATACAATTAACCTTGTACTTGATTGTATTAATAAATAAAGATACACATTTTTTCTTTGCAATGTCTTGTATGCTCTTTTACTTTCTCCCTTTCTCTTATTATCAGCATGCTGTCTTAATAAACATGGTTGACAGATAATAGTGTAAGCATCTTAGTTTCTTCAAGAAATAGCGATGGCTTAGGCCGTAGGTTCAGATCTGCTGCCTAAGACTTTTCAACTCTATGAGCCGTGAGGGTCTCATAGAGGTTTTTCTCCCTACGGATCGAGAGGATCTCGTAGGTGGATTTTCTCCTCAGGAATCGTGAGGATTCCTAAGTGCGTTTTCTCTTATAAGTCGTAAGGATCCTATAAGAGAATTTTCCCTTTTACGAGTCGAGAGGACCATAAGCGGTTGTTTCCCTCTTTGTCGAGATTCGAGTTTGGAGAGTGAGACCCGTGGATAGTATGCAAGAGACCATTTTGGGCTGACTTGCAGGATCCCAATGCTTAGGGAACAAGTTTTTTAATCCTTACTGCCTAAGGCTTTATCTTACGAGTCGAGCCGCATCGAGAAGTTCTCGCAAAGACATCAATTTCTTCACAAGTCGAGACGAATCGAGGATTTCTCGCAAGAATATCCTAACGTCACAGTTAACCTCTGCTCTTTACGACAGAAGTCCGTTAGGGTTTGCGGTACTTAGGGTTTTGGCCGTCGTACCGTCGCATCAGCTGATATATTCCTCGATAGGCAATCGTGCCGTTCGAGTAGCCCTGCGACTGCCGTGTCTCTGATCCCTTCGGGGGCTGGACAAGACGTCTTCAAGCAATCCTCCTTGGAAGTTTGACCGTCGGAAGAGCAAGCGTTAGGAATTTTTCCATGCTACTTTTTACTTGAGGTTAGGCTCATTTTGGAGAGCCCTGATGAGTCATAACCACTCCGCGCTGGTGTGGGACGATCTCCGATAGTCTTTCAGGTTTTATGTGAGTTGCCGTCAAGACCCTGAAGCTAGGAATTTGGCCTTTGCTACGTTTGCTGGCATCGCGTCTGCTGTATCGAGATGAATGTCGCGGTTGTCTCTAGGTTGCTGGTGAACCGTCGAGGTTTGGAACTAGGGATTTTGCCGTGGCTCCGTTAGTTTGATTGTCGCGTCTGATCCCTACTGGAGGAAGAACGCTGGGGTGACGTCTCGTCTGCTGTGTCGAGGCGAACGTCACGGTTGTCTCTAGGTTGCTGGTGAACCGTCGAGGTTTGGAACTAGGGATTTTGCCGTGGCTCCGTTATTTGATGATGTTGCGTCTGCTGTGTCGAGATGAACGTCGAAGTGGTGACCATTCCGCACTGGTGTGGGATGATCTCCAGTTGTCTTTCAGGCTTTATATGACTCGCCGTTAAGACCTTGAAGCTAGGAATTTGGCCTTTGCTTCGTTTGATTTGTCACGTCCAAACCCTGTTGGAGGAAGAACGTTGTCGTGATATCTCGTCTGCTGTATCGAGACGAATGCCGAGGTGGAGCTGGGATTTTGCCGTTACTCCGCTTGTTTGACCATGGGGTCTTTCGTTGGCGTTGTATCCGCATCTTGATGGACTGCGAAGGAACGCCGTTATTGATTCTTAGGCCGTAGATATTGCCGTTAAGATTTGGAACTAGGGATTATGCTATGGCTCTGTTTCGTTGCGACTCTGAGGTCGGTTGTTGACGTCATGTCTGCATCTGGTTGGAGCGAGGAGAAACGTCATTGGTGATCTCTAAGTTGTCGATATCGACGTCGAGACCCTGAAGCTAGGGATCTTCTTTTGCTTCGTTTGTTGACATTGTGTCTGCAATATTGCGAAAAATGTCGAGGTTGTCTCTAGGTTATCTATGAACCGTCGAGATTTGCTTTTGCTTTCTGATGGAGCCTGTTGGGAAGGTATGGTTCCCTCTTTGTTTGTGCCCCTGGATTGTATACAGGAATCGATGTGATCTCACCTGTAGGGCAGAAGTTTCATTCATTTTTTTATATTATTATTTTATTTCCGCGATGCTCTATCATTTCAGCTTTTATATCGCGAAGGTCGCGATTGCCCAATCATTTCGGCTATTTTTCGCGGTGCCCAATCATTTCGGCTATTTAGTTTATTTTCACTCGCTGCTTTTTATTGCGAGTTGCCCAATCATTTCGGCTATTTATTTTATTTTTACTTGCTGCTTTTTATTGCAAGTTGCCCCATCATTTCGGCTATTTTGCATGCATACATTTTCACTTGCTGCTTTTTATTGTAAGTTGCCCCATCATTTCGGCTATTTCGTATGCATGTATGGCTCGCTGATTTTTTTATCGCGAGTGCGGAACTTGGAATCTGACGCCAATCTTAGCATCAACATCGCTACAGCTGGAATATTGCCAGGAGCGAATCATCATTTGACATGAAAGGGCTTGGAATTCGATACCGGTTTAGGCATCAACATCGCTACAATTGGAATATTGCCAGGAGCGAATCATCATCTGCCTTTGTCGATGTGGAACAAAGGTGGCTCAATAAACAGGGTTAGGATCCTGTCGACTGAGGCTTTTGACTTCATGAGCCTCACAAAGGTACTTCTCCCTACAAGTCGTGAGGATCCCGTAGGTGTGTTTTCTCCTTAGGGATCGTGAGGATTCCTAAGTGTATGTTCCCTTGTAAGTCGTAAGGATCTTACAAAAGGGTTTTCTCCTTATAAGTCGAGAGGACTTACAAGGGTTGTTCACCGTATGGACATATCCCCAGTCACGGGTTGGACTTGGTTAGGGAAATGTTTATTCGTGCCCGTGGATTGTATACAAGGGTCAGTATCGAGCCGCTTGTAGGGCAATATCGAAGGTTGTGGGAGTTGCTTAAGAACAGGTTCAGGTCTCTGTAACTTAAGACTTTCAAATCTTATGAGCCGTGAGGGTCCCATAAGAGAGTTCTCCTTACGAGTCGTGAGGATCTCGCAAGTGTATTTTCTCCTTAGGAATCGTGAGGATCTCTAAGTATGCTGCTCCCTTGTGAGTCGTAAGGATCTCACGCGGGTGGTTTCTCCTTACAAGGTCGAGAGGACCCTGTAAGTGTCTTTTAACGAGGCTGTGCCCTTTCGGGTTTTCACAAACACTCGCTGGTAGCCCTGCTGTTTTTACCCACGGAGCCCTTTCGGGTTTTCATCCATGCCCGTTTTGGTTATGGACATACCATTTTTCTTCTTTTTTTTCTTCTTTTTATTTTTTTTAACGAGGTTGCGCCCTTTCAGGTTTTCACAAACACTCGCTGGTAGCCCTACTGTTTTTACTCACGGAGCCCTTTCGGGTTTTCATCCATGCCCGTTTTGCTTATGGACATACCGTTTTTCTATTTTTTTTATTTTATTCTTTATTGTCTTTTTTTTATCTCGTCCGCCTGAGGATGCCGCGGTAGTAGTTTAAAGACGTTTCGGTCGTTTGCAAGTTTTAGGACATTGCGGTCCATCATTAGTTTAAGGACGTTTCGGTCCGTCATCGCCGTATTTGAGGCGAAGCTCTAGTTTACTGACTTTTCGGTCTATGGGGCTTTCTTTATGACTGAGCATGATGCCCCCGGCGTATCCATCTTTCTCGGAGCGTACGGTTGTAGCGGGCTCACCTTCCAGTTTTCGGAGATGACGAACTTGCCCTGTTGGTATTGGTCTTCGACCCAGTTTTTGAAGACGTAACAGTTTTCGATCGGATGGCCCAATACTTGGTGATAAGGGCAATAATTAGAACCGTTGACATCATCCAGTTGTAGTCGGTTCGGCTCCGGTAGAGTGATAAGCCTGTATGCACTTCCACTTCGAACAGCCTCCTTGTTTCATCCTGGGGAAATGAGTAAGGACGTCTTAGCCTCTCCTCGAAGGATATGCGTGGACGCATATTGTTTTGACGAACAACCGGTCTAGGGCCACTCGACTGTTGTTGAGTGTTGGCGACGAAGGTCATTTTCCCCTTTCCTTTATCCTTTTTGCTCGATCCTTTGTTTGCGGGGCCGAGATTTTTTCTGAGCAGCGGACGATTGCACGGCTGAATGTTCTCGTAACTCCTCAATTCTTTCATTTTTGAAATGGATTCCTTGAGGAGAGGGTTGAGGGCAACTTCTTCGTTAGAGTCGCTTCCAAAGGTGATAATTTGCGATCCCTTGTAGTCGGCTATATGACAGTCGGCGGCGGTTCTTTTGCGCTCATCTATCACATTTTTCCGATGTCTACGAGCTTCACACTTTGTCCTGTTGAAGTGTTGCTTTTGAGCGACATATCCTTGCCACCAACACTTAAAGGAGTCGCAGTCTTCAGTAGGATGTATGATCTTCTGATGATACAAGCAGAAGTTAGGATGTATCTCCACTCCACCGAGAGTATTTTCTTCAGAGGGTGGTAGCTTCATTCCCACCGATAGGGCTTTGGCGAACCTTTTCCTTATCTTGAATTTTTTTTATCCGCAGTGGATGACTTTTGATTTGACGGAAGTGCCTCGACTCTTTGGTCTAGTATTCGGTGTTTGGCTCCTTCCAGTATGGCCATCTCACTCTCTTGATTGGTTTTAACTTTCAGACGAATCTCATTCAGGAAGGCATCGATCAACTCGTCTGACGGCCACGGAATTTCTGGTTCAGGGTCCGCCCTCGGTTTCTCGGCACAAGGAGCCTCTTTATCATCCTCCAATGAGTGAGAGATCACATGACAACTCTTTACGTAGTCTTCGGATTCATCTGATGAGTCTTCTCCATCGTTTTCGTCCTCAACAAAAGAACAAGCTGCCCCCATCGTGTCCGTCTTCTTTAGAGTGTGCGGCTGTGGTGGGTTTACCTTCCAGTTTTCAGACAGCGCAAACTTGCCTTGTAGGTACCGATCCTCGATCCATCCCTTAAAGACGAAACAATCCTCGATCGGGTGACTTACCGTTTGGTGGTAAGGGCAATAATCGGGATTATTGAGATCACCTGGCTGCGACAGGCGTTTTGGATTCGGCAGATTGATGAGTCTGTTGCGTACTGCCAGCTCAAACAGTCTTCTCGTTTTATTCTGAGGAAATGAGTAAGGACGTCCTAGTCTCTCCTCGAGGGATGGGCGTGGACGCACGTCGTTTTGGCGAACAGAATAAGCTTTGTATGGGAAAATATTTACCCAATCTATTTAAAAACAAGGAAAATATTTTCTGTAAAACAGAAGTCTTTGGATCAAAAATCCAACGGTGGATAAAATCTCCAAATCAATTAAGATCTCTCAATGAGAGATTTCTTTAACCAAATCAACAAACTTGCCTCTACTACATAAATGACCCAAGACTTCAAGTCTGGGACGAGAACAACAGAGAAAAAAACCCATTAGATTTGAAAAAAGAAGAAGAAGAGGAATTCTCTTTTAAGAAAAGAAACCCTAGGTAAGAAGAAAGACCTAGAGACCATTTTATCTCTTTTTCACCGCTCCAAGAGTTTAACTCTTTTAAAAAAAAGAGAACTTAGTTCTCCTTCTGGTTGAGGTCTGCAGAAGCAGATCTCCCCACAATTTTAGAATTTAATTCTCATCGGAGAGATTCTATCATGCAGACTCAAAATTTAAAGGAAAGAATTAAGTTTAAAGAATTTAATTCTTCCAAAAGTATACATGAATTTAATTCCTCTCATAAAACTAGGGTTTAAGCCTGCGAAAGAATTTAATTCTTATAAAACAAGGGGCCTGAAATGCTAAAAAACTCAGATCAAAATCCCCATGCAGACTGATGATTCATTAGTGTTCAATACTACATAACAAAAGCTCACGTGTTCCTACGTGAGCACCTCTGATGAACAAAAGAATGATTAAGACTGAATCACGTGCTCCCACGTGACCCTTTAAAACGAGCACTCAGCAATTACATGAAAAAAGGAATAACGCCAAAGACAGTTCCAATTTTAGGGCGCCTCACGTGTTCCCACGTAACCCCAAACAGTTGTTTAACACTTATAAAAGAAAAGGGAATAAATCAAATACAGTTCCCATTTTTGGGGCGCCTCATGTGATCCCACGTGACCCCCTAATAGTGCTCAGCGCTTATAAAAGAAAAAAGGGAACAAACTCAAAGAAGCAGTGCCCAATTTTCAGACGCCTCACGTGCCACACATGAGCGCTCCAAATTTCAGTGTTTAACACTGCTTTAGAGCCTCACGTGGGAGCACGTGAGCACCAAGCAAATGTTAGTGTTTAACACTATGAGAGACTCCGAAAGACGGCGCGACGGATGTCTTTCCTGAAATTCGGGGCAGATGCTAATTGGTGCTATCCGTCTACTTCTCCGAAGATGCCAAGTTAATTTATGGCACCATGTATCGAAGGTTTAAACGGATGCGTCCGTTGTAGCAGACTTCGACAGATTCCCCCTCGCTTGAGGGGTTTTTTGATTGTGGGGACGCTTTTCCCTGCAGATGCAAGCCCCTGCAGTTAATTACGCTACCGCGTCGTGGTAACAACTTTCTCCTTCTCCATGTGGTCACTTCGTGTAGTGTGTGTTTGTTTTGTGTTTGGTTGCCCGTGGATTGTATACGGAGACTGAGTTATGTCGTCGCCCGTAGGGCGTGGACTAGTCCAAATCCGTATTATCTTAGATTTGGGTTTGGGGGTTTGGGTTTAAGGATACGTTAGTCTCATTTGAGACTAAGATCAACTTAAACATTCGTTAAGGATACGTTAGTCTAATTTTAGACTAAGATCAACTCAACGTTATCGTTTAGATCCAACAAAAGAGCGATTGGGCCCTGTTGTTTAGTTTAGTGACATTGCGGTCAATAGGTAGTTTAAGGACATTGCGGTCCAATATTAGTTTTAAGACGTTGCGGTCAAGGTTAAGGACATCATAGTCCATGGGTTTAAGGACTCCACAGTCCGGCGTTAGTTTTAAGATATCACGGTCAAAGTTAAGGACATCATAATCCGTTGTTAGTATTAAGACATCCCGGTGAAGGTTAAGGACATCATAGTCCATGGATTTTAAGGACTCCACAGTCCGGCATTAGTTTTAAGACATCAGGGTCAAGGTTAAGGACCTCATAGTTCATGAGTTTAAGGACCCCACAGTCCGTATCAATGTGTGGTCATCGGGACCCGTCACCTCTTTGAAGACGTTGAGGAATTACAACGCCAAGTATCAAAGGAGTGAAGAGATGTACCCTTAAACCAAGGTAGATTGGATGATCTTTGGCCCAATTTGGAGCCAAGACCAATTAATTATATTATAAGCCCATCAACCCAGTTAAGTTTGAATTGGGGACTTATGGCCAGCTTGGGCTAAGTCCAATATTGGCCCTCTGTTGGCTCATTGAAGGAGAGACTTTGCCTCTAGAAACTTAGCCAATTAGGCTAGAGCTAGTGTTAAACACTAGAGATCAACAGTGTTGATCACTGGGAATAAGATTAGCAAGTTAGTGTTAAACACTAAAAGATAAACAGTGTTAAACACTAGCAACATGGCTTTTAAATTAGTGTTAAACACTAAAGCAAATCAGTGTTAAACACTGGAAATAGAGATTTCAAATTAGTGTTTAACACTAAGGAAATCAGTGTTAAACACTGCAAATAGAGTTTTTCAAATTAGTATTTGAACACCAGAGCAAATCAATGTTAAACACTGGATACATAGATTTTAAATTAGTGTTAAACACTAGGGCAAATCGGTGTTAAACACTGGATACTGAGATTTCAATTTAGTGTTTAAACACTAATGCAAGAAGGGCCACGTGGTAGCACGTGAGAGCGCCCTGCTTCCCTTTATTTTGTTCTGCCAAAAGCATTGAATACTTTGGAGCATCACGTGATAGGAATTTGGGTGTTTGTCTGTCAAAGCCTCAGCCAAGGGGTCACGTGGTAGCACGTGAGAGCGCCGTAGAGCTCTTTTCTGTTTCTTTTACCCCAGAGGTCACGTGGGGCACGTGAGGCGTTTCCTCAAAGCTCTTTTCTGTGGATCTTTACAGGGGTCACGTGGTAGCACGCGACTCTGGTTCTTTGCATATTTTAAAGATCTGTTCATCTTTTAAGAATTAAATTCTTCATAGGGTTAAACCCTAGCAATAAACTTTAGAGGAATTAAATTCCTATTTTCTTCTGAAGAATTATATTCTTAAATAGGGTTAAACCCTAATTTCTTTTATGTAAAGAATTAAATTCTGGCATAGGGTGAAACCTTAATTCTTTTTTCTTTAAGGGAATTAAATTCCTGTGAGTTTGAGAGAATTAAGTTCTCAATTAGGGTTAAACCCTGCTTCTGTCCATTTTTAAGGAACTAAATTCCTATAATATAGGGTTAACCCCTAACTTTATCTCAAAGGAATTAAATTCCTATAATTCTGTGAGAATTAAATTCTCAAAACTCAATTCCTCCTCCATGTTTTAGATCTGCATGGCAGGATCTCAACCCAATGAGAATTAAATTCTCAATTCATAGGGAGATGTGCACTTTGCAGATCCTCAACCAGAGAAAGAACTAAGTTCTTCTCTTTATATAAGAGTTAAACTCTTTTGAGAATTAAATTCTCTTTTGAAGCCTCTCTTTTCTTACCTAGGGTTTTTCTTTTTGCAGAGAATCAAATTCTTCCTTCTGAATTTTCAAGATTCCAAGGCTCTATCTCCCTCTCCCTCTCTATATGTCTCTATATATTTAACTCTCTCCTTTGGCTCCTATTTATAGGAGAAGGAAAAGAATCAATCTGTTTTAGTGAATCTTTCTTTGAAAGATTTGATTTGTTTATTGAGAGATTTGATTTATTTTCATCATTGATCTGGGCCTTTAGATTATTAGGTGAATTTTATTCACCATTGGATTTTAAATCCAAAGATATCTCTTTGTTATTTCGGTTAGATTTAGGGGGAAATCTTTCCAAGTCTAAGATTTTTCCATAAATTGGTGATATTTAATCACCTTCAGATTCTTGATCCAACGGTTTCAAATAATTCTTCTTCATTTTGGAAAGATTTGAAAGATCTTTCCTCAGAATTTAATTCTGTCAAAGAATAAGGCTTCTGATGCCGGTCACGTGTGGCCACGTGACCGTTGGTCATGTATGAGCACGTGACCTTTGGTATGGGCTTCTCTTCTTTTGTGCTTTGTTCTCTTGCCGCTGCTTAACCATCACGTGCCAACACGTGATCGCTAGTCACGTGTAAGCACGTGATGCCTCTTCTGAAGCTTCTTCCTGACTTTTAATTTAGGAAACAAAGATGCTCTGTGCCGCTTCTTTAACGTCACGTGCCAACACGTGACCACTGGTCACGTATGAGCATGTGATGGCTCTTCTGAATATTTTCCTGATTTTTAATCAGGGATCAAATGCCCCCACAACGTTGCTCTCACGTGTCTGCATGTGAGTGCAACGCTTTCATATTTGTGACCGTTGTTTCTGCCTTGGGAGTAGGGTAGATGAAACATTTTCCATCCCATCCTATAAATGCCCATGTCTTTTCAGAAGCGCCTCCACTTTGCTCATCTTTCTCCTTGCATACTTTTCTTTCTGAGAATTTAATTCTCCTTTCCAGAGCTTAGTTCTCTGTTCCAAAAATTTTCCAGAGTTTAACTCTGTTGACTGATTCCTTTTCCTCAGGTGATCATCTTGAACGACCGAAGGACTTTCACAAAAATCACCACCGGATTTTAAATCCAGATCAACGGTTTTTCCCTTTGACAAGAACACATTTCTTTTTAGTTTAAGTTCTTCCATAAGAACATAAAACCATCTAATTTTCAAACTGTAGATCTCTTAGGGTCTTTTTAACCTTTAGGGAGATGATGGTGTCGGTTTTCCCTTCCATGGAATTTATCTCCAAGGAGCTCTGGCTCTGGAACCACATTTTCTGGGAATTTAATTCCCTTTTTCAAAAAAAAGAATTTAATTCCTAAGAAGAACCAAGTTCTTCCTTAGAGACCTTCATGGGTTTTCTTGCTTTGAGTCATCTTCTTCACAATTCAGAAACAGTTTGCACTGTTGGTCTTTGGGAATTTAATTCCCTTGATTCTGTTTGATTCATCACAGAGTCCAAGATGGATTTGTCTTTTAGGGGAGTGTATAGGGTCACTTGAAACCCACTGCCTATTTAATGAGAATATTCCCTTTGTCTCATTATAATTGCTTGGCCTCATTATTAACGAGCCGTCAACCTGATTCTGTGGGGCCCATGTATTTTGTAGCCAATGGTCCCATAAAAAGAGTCTGCTGTCACTTTCTTCAACTGTCTTCATATATATAGTTATGCTCAGATATATATATATATATATATATATATATATATATATATATATATATATATTGCTGGCTTCGCTTTTGACAGTTTTCCTTTATTTGATTTTAGGTGTGATGGCTTCTGTTCCGTGTTTTCCCTTCACCCGCTCGGAGGACGCTTTTCCTCAATCACCATCCGACGAGGAAGCGATGGCGATGATCCGGGCTCATGACCCGAACTGCACCAGCCTACTTCTATGGGGAACTTGGTACAGTCATATCATCCGGGGTCGCCGGAGTTTCCTCTATGAAGTGCCGACATAGCCCACTTTCCCGTTCTTGCCGATGGACCCTCCGAGGACGGTTTTCGCTGTGGAAATGCCAAATTGGACTCCAACGGGATGGCTCGAGCCCTCAACAACCGGTATCCCGAACCATCCGGTCCCCGCTATAGATATCCTGGGACGACGCATTTGTCAGGGTGAGGCCCACCCATGGGGATAGATTTATAAGATAGGGCTCACTCCTTGACGCCCCACGGGCTACCTCCTCTGGGCTCGCTATATCCTCGCCACCCATCGTGCGCGGCTGCAGAAGGTCGGACTCTAACAGGCGATATATGCGTCGCTCTTCCATTATCAATCCCCGCATGTCTGGTGGGTAAAGGCGTTCTTGAATCAATGGAATCTCCCCACCAACACTTTTGTTCTGGGAGACAGAGAGGTTTCGATCTCTTTAGGGGAGTTTTATGAGATCTCGGGGCCGCCCATTCGAGGGACACTTTATGAGGAGTTGCTGCCTTCTGATGAATATGTCTTTGAACCCGAGCCCGCACCACTCGACGGCTTGTCTGCTGAGAATGCCGTCCGCCACAAACGTCCCAGCTTGATTAAGGTGCTAAGTATCTTTGATCGATTGTTCACCGAATCTGAGGAGCAGGGCGTTACTTTTAAAAGTTTCATTGCCTGTTTCCTTCGTGAGGGCGTCTTGTCGAAGACAGCTCCGAAGTTTGCAAACATCAAAGACCCCTTTGGGTTCGGTCCGAAGAAACTGCCGACCAATGAATCGGATCTACCACAATACTACATCCCCATAATGTCGCCGATGTCTTTCGAATCCATCGCAGCTCCCGGCATGGATGAGGAGACGTTCTTCGTTGGGTTTATCAGTGTCTGGCTCAGCTGGTTTGTCATCCCTATGCATTGCCGCTTTATGAGAGCTTCGGTCATCTATTCGGCTCACCGTATAGCTGAGGGAACGCGGCTGGCCATTGGCATCCCAGCATTGGCGCATCTCTATCACGGGCTGGGCGCTGCAGCTAACACTTCCACCCCTGGCATAGATGTGGTAAACTTTTCGCTTCACTACTTTACGTCTTGGATCGAAATGCACGTCTCAGGTGCTTTCGCTATGCATCAAAGGCCCGCATTCTACGATGCCTATACTTTCCCCCGGCTTATGCGATTGGTGGATGCTTCTGCCGCTGACCCGACTCAATTCGGGGCTATTCGGGCGTTGATTTCTCCTTACGCTACTGCTGGCGGGTTAGTATTTAATGATCGGGTCTTATCTTCTTCCGCGGGTTCAGCCCAGCCGCTTTGAGATCGGTCAATAGATAACGCGCCCTCTTTGAAGCCCCGGGAGGCTGCGCGCTTATACGTAATCAGACCGGGTTACCTGGTATTCCGTCAGGATAGCGCGACCCTCTTCATGCGGTACAATCCGCATCGCTTTGCCCGGCAATTTGGCTACGATCAGGGCGTCCCGTTTGAAGCTTTTGTAGTCGTGCCGGTTTCTTCGCTCGAGGACGTTCGAGATGCCGCCCATCATTTTGTGAGGCTGAACACCGGTTCTCAGTTTGTGATCCCCGATGGTGATTACATGCCCCGATGCGTGGGGTCGTTCACGGGCTGGTATCTCCATCGAGTCAACCCGATTATTATTGAGGAAAGAAGGGTGCTTCTTGGTCATGGTTCCCCTACTCAGGTTCCGGCCACGGGAGCTATGCTTCGACCGCGCTCCCCGGTCTGCTTTCCTCTGAGTGATACCGGCACCGCGCTTATTCCGGGGGAGTCGGGGGTGGATCTTACTCCAACAGCTGGTATGCCCCTGGGTACTCGGTCGCAGGGTAGACGGGCTCCGGTAACAGCGCCACCACCCGAGGCAGCACCACCCTCCGTGGCATCGACATTGGCGGTGTCATCCCCGGTTGTGGCACCAAGTGAGGGTGACAGGGATGAGGGTGTTGAGGGCGATGTCGGCCGGCGCCGCACTAAGGCTCCGCGGGGAAGGAAGCGGTCGTTCTCGGCGACCGGCTCTGGGTCCAAGCGTCGCAGGAAGGTTTCTACTAACTTGCTCGACTCTTTAATAGAGTCTGAGCCTATTCTTGAGGATGAACTGTTGGCCCTGCAGGAATCAGACGCTGGACTACTTTTCCCGAGTTCGGCCGCCGAGGAGGCCGCACAGTTGGCTGAGGCCATACGGCGTTCTAAAGATGAGTCTCAGAATGCAAGGGTTCCCAAGAAAGCTTATCCTACTGTGATCTTCTATGAAGACCCCTCATGGATCCGGCGGCGGTTCATCGGCCCTTTGGAGGAGTGGGGAGAAAGGGCGCTGAAGCAGGCCGCTTCGGAGGATGCTGCGGACGCGCTTTCCTTATGGACTGGCGGCCACGAGTCCACCCTCGAACCCCGGTGAGCACGCCTCCTTGAAAAGGAGAACCGGCTTGAAGAAGCCATATTGAAGGCTTCCCTGCGCATTGGTATGTTTTTTTATACTTCTTTGCGGTTTTTTCCAGATTGTTTATGCTCGTATATATGTATTCTGATTTCTTCTGTGGATTGTGCAGAGTCCTCGGCGATGGGGCAGGTCCCTACGACCTTGTTGAAGCTAAAGCCCATTGTCGTTCCCGATGCAGCCTTGCTCGATGTAGAGGGGGCTGACGAGGCTGTTCCTCTTGGTATAGAGCCTCCAGTGGCGGTTCCTGATCACGGAGTGCTTTCTCCTTTGGAAGAGGCTCCTTTGGGGGTTTCCGTCCCAACGACTCTCCCTGCGGGAGGCCCAGAGGCTGGAAGAGAGGTAGTCGGGACTACCCTCCCTTTGTTGGAGCCCGAGGTCACGGCGGAGGCCGTTGAAGCCGCTATCCCCCCGGCTCAGAATGGGAGGAGTGTTGAAGGTAACCTTCTATATTTTAAATTAGCAATCTTTCCGTTGTCCGAACTCTTTTGTGTTCTCAGAATTGCGCGGGCTGGCGGCCTCCATTGCTGATCTGTCTCCCCGGCAATCCTTTCAGCGTCTGTTGGAGATGGCAGCTCCGCAGGCGATATCCCCTCAACGCATCGTCCTCTCATCTGGACAAGGTTAGTGTCGTTCATCATTTCTCATAGCATAGTTGTTATTTTGCATATTGACATTGATGTTCTCTATAGTTTTGGAGGCCGATGATGAGGTTGAGGTCCTCGAAGGGCCAGGGGAACCTTCAGCTCCTACTTGAATGACCGTAGGTAAGTGACATTTCAATATAGTCCCACTTGTTCCTTTTCTTAAGAGTTTTACTGACATTTTTAAATCTGAACAGCCTTGCCAGCCCCCATAGCGCTGGAATCGCGTATCGCCATGCCGCCCGGCCCTTATGCTCTGCGAGCTTCAGAACGCTTGGCCTAATTAAGCCCTTTCTTCCTGTCGTCTTTGATTGAGGAGCTTCGTGCTGGCAGTGCAACCACAGCTGAAGCATTTGCTGCCGAGGCTAACGGTTCTCTACCTTTTCTTGCCACCTACCATAGCGAAGAGGTGGTGCGAGTCTGGGTGGAGTTCTGTCGGCAGGTGGAGGCTTGCTTGCACGCCCTTGAGTGTTCCCGCCTTTCCTCGGAGGCCGTGGCTGCAAAGGCGGAGTTGCGGGGGCTGATAGCACGGTGCGCCGCAAACATGGCATCATGCGAGAAGAGGCTCGGCCGCAAATTCTCGGAAAGGGAGCTGGCCTCTAAGGCATTGAGCGAGCTTCAAACCAGTCTTACAGCCAAAGCCAATAAAGCGTATGAACTCTGGCGGGTACTTCAAGAGTCTATCAGAGAGGTGGTGGCTCTTGATAAAGCTGTCGTTTTCACTCGCGAAAGGGTCGAGGCTCACAAGGTCACTAAGAAAGAGCTCGAAGGCCGGCTCGCATCGTATCAGGCCCAACAGGCTCAGGCGGAGGCTCGTCTTCTAGCAATCCTGAATCATGAAGCTGTGGCCCAGCAAAAACAGGATGAGCTAGCAAAATTGCTAAATCGCCCGCCGGCTTGAAAACTTGTATCTTTTCCTTTCTTCTTATACATACTCCTGAATGAGAGTATTTCCTTTTTGTTCTTTCATGAATTTTACTTTGTACCCATTCTAGTTTATGAATAAAACATATTTTTCTTCACAATGGCGTGTCTCCTTTTTATTGAATGTGTTCTGCGGACAATTTATCTAGGTCTCCTTGCAGGGCAGCGATGGCTTAGGATTTAAGGTTAAGATTAAGGACATCATAGTCCGTGGATTTGAGGACTCCACAGTCCAATGTTAGTTTTAAGACATCACAGTCAAGGTTAAGGACCTCATAGTCTGTGGGTTTAAGGACTCCACAGTCCAAGGTTAGTTTTAAGACATCACGGTCAAGGTTAAGGACATCATAGTCCGTGGATTTAAGGACTCCACAGTCCGACGTTAGTTTTAAGACATCACGGTCAAGATTAAGGACCTCATAGTCCGTGGGTTTAAGGACTCCACAATCCAAGGTTAGTTTTAAGACATCACGGTCAAGGTTAAGGACATCATAGTCCATGGATTTAAGGACTCCACAGTCCGACGTGTGGTTACCGGGACCTGTCACCTTTTTGAAGACGTTGAGGAATTACAACGACGAATATCAAAGGAGTGAAGAGATGTACCCTTGAACCAAGGTAAATTCAGTCTAGAATCATGGTGGTTGATCGTTACTTTTAAGACATTACGGTCGAGGTTAAGGACATCATAGTGCGTGGATTTTAAGGACTCCACAGTCCGATGTTTGCTCTGGATGCTTCACACGGGTTCACTGCCGTGTTCGGCGAGGACCAGGCTCCGCTCTGGGCGTTTTCCGCGGGGTCAAAGAGTGACGTTATCCGCGTTCCACGTGACCAGGAATTTTGCACTAGATGCTTCACACGGGTTCACTGCCGTGTTCGGCGAGGACTAGGCTCCGCTCTGGATGCTTCACACGGGTTCACAGCCGTGCTCTGCGAGGACCAGGATCCGCTCTGGACGTTTTCCACGGGGTCAAAGAGTGACGTTATCCGCGTTCCACATGACTAGGAATTTTGCACTAGATGCTTCACACGGGTTCACTGCCGTGTTCGGCGAGGACCAGGCTCCGCTCTGGACGTTTTCCACGGGGTCAAAGAGTGACGTTATCCGCGTTCCACGTGACCAGGAATTTTGCAATAGATGCTTCACACGGGTTCACTGCCGTGTACGGCGAGGACTAGGCTCCGCTCTGGATGCTTCGCATGGGTTCACTGCCGTGCTCTGCGAGGACCAGGATCCGCTGTGGACGTTTTCCACAGGGTCAAAGAGTGACGTTATCCGCGTTCCACGTGACCAGGAATTTTGCTCTGGATGCTTCCCACGGGTTCACTGCCGTGTTCTGCGAGGACTAGGCTCCGCTCTGGACGTTTTCCATGGGGTCAAAGAGTGACGTTATCCGCGTTCCACGTGACCAGGAATTTTGCTCTAGATGCTTCACACGGGTTCACTGCCGTATTTGGCGAGGACTAGGCTCCGCTCTAGATGCTTCGCACGGGTTCACTGCCATGCTCTGCAAGGACCAGGATCCGCTCTGGACGTTTCACACGGGGTCAAAGAGTGACGTTATCCGTGTTCCACGTGACCAGGAATTTTGCTCTGGATGCCTCCCACGGGTTCACTGCCGTGTTCTGCGAGGACCAGGCTCCGCTCTGGACGTTTTCCACGGGGTCAAAGAGTGACGTTATCCGCGTTCCACGTGACTAGGAATTTTTCTCTAGATGCTTCACACGGGTTCACTGCCGTGTTCGGCGAGGACTAGGCTCCGCTCTGGACGTTTTCCACGGGGTCAAAGAGTGACGTTATCTGCGTTCCACGTGACCAGGAATTTTGTTAATTATATCCGCATTTCACGGAGTGGGGGTTTGACACTAGGTGATCTGTATATCGCCGAGCCATGGAACTGGGAGTTGCCGCTATTCCGCTTCGCTTGATGTTGTGTCCGTTGTGACGAGACGAGTGTTGAGACGATCTCTAGGTCACTTGTGGCCCGTCGAGATTTGGCTTCTTCTTTTGGTGAAACGTGGGGGGGGAGGAGTATGATCCCTTCTTTGTTTGCGCCCCTGGATTGTATACAGGGATTGATGTAACATCACCTGTTGGGCATAAATTTCGTTTTTATTTTATTTCTTTTTCCGCGATGCTTCATCATTTCAGTTTTTATATCGCGAAGGTCGTGATTGCCCTATCATTTCGGCTATTTTTCGCGGTGCCCAATCATTTCGGCTATTTATTTTATTATTATTATTTTTTTTACTCGCTGCTTTTTATTGCGAGTTGCCCCATCATTTCGGCTTTTTTTCATGCATACATTTTTACTTGCTGATTTTGTCGCAAGTTGCCCATCATTTCGGCTATTTCGTATGCATGTGTGGCTTGCTGGCTTTTCGCTGCAAGCTTAAATTTAGACACCAATTTCGGCATCAGCACCGCTACAACTGGGATATTGCCAGGAGCGAATCATTATTTGCCTCTGTCGATGTCGAACAAAGGTGGCTTAGTAGACAGGGTTAAGGGTCCTGTCGACTAAGGCTTTTGACTTCATGAGCTGTAAGGGTCTCACAAAGGTATTTCTCCCTACAAATCATGAGGATCTTGTATGTGTGTTTTTTCCTTGGGAATCGTGAGGATTCCTAAGTGCATGTTCTCTTGTAAGTCGTAAGGATCTTACAAAAGGGTTTTTCTCTTTATAAGACGAGAGGACTTACAAGGGTTGTTCACCGTATGGACATATCCCTAGTCACGGGTGGGACTTTTGTTAGGGAAATGTTTATTCGCGCCTGTGGATTGTATACAAGGGTCAGTATTGAGCCGCTTGTAGGGCATAAATTGAAGGTTGTGGGGGTTGCTTAAGTACAGGTTTAGGTCTCTGTGACTTAAGACTTTCAAATCTTATGAGCCGTGAGGGTCCCATAAGAGAGTTCTCCTTACGAGTCGTGAGGATCTCGCAAGTGTAATTTCTCCTTTGGAATCGTGAGGACTCCTAAGTGTGTTGCTCCCTTGCGAGTCATAAGGATCTCATGCAGGTGGTTTCTCCTTACAAGGTCGTGAGGACCCTGCAAGTGTCTTTTAACAAGGTTGCGCCCTTTCGGATTTTCACAAACACTCGCCGGTAGCCCTGCTGTTTTTACTCACGGAGCCCTCTCGGGTTTTCATCCGTGCCCATTTTGCTTATGGACATACCATTTTTTTCTTTTTATTTTATCGTCTTTGAGATACTGCAATCCACCGTAGTTTATCGACATCTCGGTCAACAGCCAGTTTTAGGACATAGTGGTCCATTGTTAGTTTAAAGACGTTTCGGTCCGTTATTAGTTTATGGACGTTTCGGTCCGTTGTTAGTTTAGGGACGTTTCGGTCCGTTATTAGTTTAAGGATGTTTCGGTCCATCGTTAGTTTAGGGACGTTTCGGTCCGTTATTGAAGAAGGCCGGTTACTACTTATAGGGTTCGGGCTTAGGAAGATAGCGAGCGGACATAGTCGTCGTCATCTATCATTGACCTAGGCCTTGACCCATTAAGCGCAGTATTTCTTCAGGAAGAGACCGTTTATTGGCCTGAAAGGTCTTTCACCGTGCATATCCATGAGTAGATACGCTCCACCCTGGTAGACCTTGTCTATGATGTACGGGCCTTCATAGTTCAGCTCGAATTTTCCCCGTTTGGTGCGATTGGGGATCATAGGTCTTTTGACCACTAGCACGAGTTCGCTTTGGCGGAATGTCCTCGGCCTGATCAATCTTTTATATGAGCGCATCATCTTTGCTTTGTAAGCTTCCAGATTTTGTTGCGCTATGAGCCGTGTTTCATCAAGGGCATCAAGCTCCTCAAGCCGAAGGTGAGCATTTTCTTCGGCCGCCAGCTCGTAGTGGACTGCCACTCATAGAGAAGGTAGCTCTATCTCGAGGGGGAGTACTGTTTCTGTACCGAATACCAATGCGTACGACGTCGTATTTGTGGCCGTTTTGAATGTAGTTCGATATGCCCATAGAGCTTCTTGTAGTCTCTCGTGCCAGTCCTTCTTATTTCGGGACACCGTCTTCTTCACAATCTTCGTCAAGGTTTTGTTAAAAGCCTCAGCTAGACCGTTAGCTCGGGGATTATACACTGAGGAATATCTCCAGTCTATGTTGTGTTGTTGCGCGAAGCGGCTGATCTTGTGGCTTCTGTAGGGTGACCCATTATCGGAGATGATCCGTCGCGGAGTTCCAAACCGATAAATGACGTGCGTCTTGAAGAAATGGAGGATATTCTCCGTCTTCACTTCCCTCAACGGTACCGCTTCTGCCCATTTGGAGAAGTAATCAGTCGTCGCTAGGATGAAACGATGTCCCCTGGACGATGCTGGTTCGATAGGGCCGACTATGTCAGTTCCCCACATTTCGAACGGCCAGTTAGCCACTGTCGGATGTAGTGGATTTGGATGCTGGTGGATGAAGTCCCCATGGATCTGGCATGAGTGGCATTGCTTCGTATGTTCGAGGCAGTCCTGAATCATCGTGGGCCAGTAGTAGCCCATCCGTTTAATCTTCAACTTCATCTTCGGGCCTGCTTGGTGAGAACCGCAGAGTCCGTCGTGAACTTCCTGAACGACACTTTTCGCTTCATCGGGTCCCAGGCATCTCAACCACAGAGAATCAAACGATCTCTTGTACAGAATATCATTGACAAAGGCAAAAGACAGAGCTCGTTTTATAAGCTGGTGTCTTGAGGATGCATTTTCAGGCGTTCGACGGTACTTGAAGTAGTCTATAAATACTTCTCTCCAATCCTCAGCCTTTTCCCGGTCTTTTATTTGCAGGATCGTCTGCTCAGTCTCTTCCTTTTCTTCGGATGATTCCGGAGATATTTCTGCCAGTGCGAGGACCCGACGACTTTGTACCACGATTCTGACGTTATCCAGGTTCTCATCAGCCAGTTCTTTAGCGAGCTTGGCTAACGCGTCCGCCTTGCTATTTTCTGCACGCGGTATGCTTCCCAGCATGTAGGAGGGAATTTGAGTCAGCAGTTGCTGTACTCTCTCTCCATACTTCACCAGCTCTGGCTTGCATGTCTGGTAGTCGCCGTTTACTTGACTAACGACCAGTTGGGAATCTCCGTATATGAGGAGGTTTTCAATTCCCATGTCTATGGCGATCTCGAGGCCTGCTATCAAAGCTTCGTACTCGGCTTCATTGTTCGACCTCGGCTCTGTCAAGGAGAAAGCAAAGCGCATTATCCCTCCTTGTGGAGTTACGAAGATAAGACCTACCCCTGATTTGATTATAGGGGTGCTTTGTTTGCGCTTCTTCACGGAAGATGCTCCATCGAAATAAAGCTCCCATCTGGTATCACTTCCGTCGATCGCGTCAAACGCATGTTCGTCTGGCAGATCGCAATTCAGAGGAGAATCAACATGTATCGGATGTTCAGCGAGGAAGTCGGCAATGGCCTGGCCTTTGACTGCTTTAAGAGGTTGATAAGTTATCGAGAACTCCATCAAGAGCAAGGCCCATTTAGCGAGTCGACCGGTCAATATGGCCTTCGACATTAAATATTTAAGGGGGTCCACCTTTGATATAAGACGGACTTCATGCGCCAATGCATAATGCCGGAGTTTCATTATCGCGACGATCAACGCCAGGCAGTGTTTTTCGATGGGGGGGTAATTGCCTTCTGCCCCTAGAAGAACTCGACTTAAATAGTAGAGCGCTCTCTCTTTCCCTTGGTCGTTCTCTTGTGCCCATAATGCGCCTAAGGAACCTTCGAGGGCCGTCGTATAAAGAATAAGAGGCTTTCCCTTGACTGGAGCAGCTAACACCGGCGGGTTTTATAGGTACTGCTTGATCTCGTCCAGTGCGCCTTGGCATTTGTGATCCCAGACGAACAGGGTTCCTTTCTTCATCAGGTGGCTGTAAGGGCAGCACTTGCCTGAAAGGTTGGCTATAAATCGCCGGATGTACGCGAGCTTCCCTTGGAGAGATCGCAATTGTTTGAGAGTCCTTGGCGGTGGCATTTCCATGATCGCCTTGATCTTTGACTGATCTATCTCAATGCCTCGGTGCCGGACAATGAATCCTAGGAATTTGCCTGAGGACACCCCGAACGCGCATTTGAGGGGGTTCATCTTCAAGTTGTATTGCCGAAGGTGTTGAAATACAGTCTTCAGATGCTCTAAATGCTCTTCGTATGACATGCTCTTGACCACGAGGTCATCGATATAGCATTCGACGATTTCATGTATGAGGTCATTGAAGATCTTTGTGATGGCCCTCTGATAGGTGGCACAGACGTTCTTTAGACCGAAGGGCATAATTTTGTAGCAAAATATACCCAGAGGAGTCCGGAAAGCGGTGTGCTTCTTGTCTTCTGGGTGCATCTTTATCTGATTGTACCCTGATGAGCCGTCCATGAAAGAGAAAACCTCATGAGTGGACGTGTTATCTATCATCAGCTCGGTTACCGGTACTGGGAAATCGTCCTTCGGGCAAGCTTTATTGAGATCCCGGAAGTCCACGCATATGCGCACTGTCCCATTTTTCTTCATTACCGGGACGATGTTGGCCATCCAGTCAGGATATTGAACTTCTTGGATAAACCCAGAATCAACCAGCTTCTTGACTTCGGCGTTGATGCTCATCTCAAGCTCGAGCCACATTCTTCTCGGCGCCTGTTTGACTGGCTTAACGTCTGGGGATATCGCCAATTTATGCACAGCAATTTCTGGATCTAGTCCTGGCATTTCGGAATAGTTCCATGCGAAGCAATCCCTATACTGCATAAGCACGTCTTTTAATGCAGCCACCCTTTCTTCCGATAGCAGCTCGCTGACGAATGTCAGTCGTGGGTCGTTCGCTGTCCCCAACTCAATCTTCTTGAGCTTATCTGCAGTAGTATGTATGCCATCTTCCAGCTCTTCCAGCGCTGGTGGAAATTCTGAGATTACCTCATCGTCGTTGTTTTCGAAGCACCAGGGAAAGTCATCCATATTCTCGGGCTCTCCTTTTGATATTGTTATCATATGACAAATACGAACCCGCTTCCAAGACTGATGTGGATCTGGTTCTGCCCTTGTGGCTTTGGGTTCGTGCTTTTGTGGCGGCGTTACCCTCCAGCTGCTGGATAGAGCAAACCTGCCTTGCTGGTACTGGTCTTCGACCCAGTTCTTGAAGCTGAAGCAGTCTTCGATAGGGTGTCCTATGGCTCGGTGATAAGAGTAATAGCCCGGATGAGAGACCTCGTTAGCTCGCTCAGGATGCCTAGACTCCGGAAGTGTAATCATTCGATGTTTTAAAGCAAGATCAAGTATCTTCTTCGTCTTGTCTTGAGGGAAAGAATACGCTCGACTCATCTTCTTCATGAGGGACAAATACGAACTGCGCAATTCCCGACCACATGACTCTTTGATCCTGCGTTGTCGTTGTCGAATCCCTTTTCTGCTTTTTGACTTATTTCTGCCTCTGCGTTGGGCCTTTTGCACGGCAGGTTGACAGGGAGGAGCATTTTCGTCTTTTGCAGCCTGTTGAAGAAGACGTTGCGTCCTGGCTTTCTCGTAAATGGCCATTTCGCGATTATGGTCGTCCCGAGCTTTTTGACCCGCTTTCCTGATAAGCTTGTCCATTCGTTCTTCAAATGACGGACTCGGCACCTTGATTGCGGGATCTAGTTTTGATACGGGGTTAGCATTTTCTGATAGGGCATCATCTTCTTCATCGAAGTTATATATGACGTAGCTACCATGGACTCGTTCCCGTTTCCCGGATCTCACATATCCAAGCCCAAGCGTTTCCATTCTCCCGTTGGGCAGCTTGCTCTGAGTCCCAGGGACATCCCTAATCCTGTTGTAGAACCGAGCTTGTCGGACAGTCTGTTTTAAGGGTACCCCTTGGCGCTTCAATAGCCTTTTTAGTCCATTCGTATAATATCTGGGCAAACGGATGGGTTAGAGCCTGTCAAGTGTAGAATCCGCGTCGTGCCAGATTTCTTTCTCCGTTCTTCTTTCCGTGGACCGGTAGAATAGGATCGCCTTTTCACCTTTTCGTTTGGGAGGGACGTAAAACTTCTGCAGGTCTTGCACATTGTAAGCTTCAAGTGCGTCAAGGTCTTTGTAGTGCTCCCGCAGAACCATGGTAATTTGCAAACTCTGATCATCGCCAGGGGATGCTTGTATTGACGGCCGACTGGAGAACACGGCATTAACCTCATCTTCCGAGTCACTTCCGAAGATTAATATGGGGGCAGACGGTCCCGAGTTGTTGCGTCGAGACGGCCCAGTGTAAACTATCTCTTCTTCTTCTTCGGTATCACTCCCGAAAACAGGAATGGTGGCAGCGACTTTGTTCTCTGGTTTGCGACACCTCTCCGTATCTTCGAAATCCGGTAAAAAGTACTTTGCATCCTCGTATTTGCGGACTTCGTTTACTGAGAACGGGTTCAGTTCTCCCGTCACGGTGTACTCGAGACCATCCTTGAAATACTTCATACACTGGTACTGTGTAGAAGGAATAATGTTGTACTCATGTAACCAAGGACGACCGAGTAAGGCGTTGTAGCAGGTCTTGGAGTCAATGACGTGAAACTTAATGTCCATGACAAGTAGCCCGAAGTGTAATGTTAGTATCACCGATCCGAGGGTCCGTGATGACTGAGAATCGAAACCGGAGATGGTAATCTTATCACGAGCGAGGTGCTGAACGCTCATGCTGATTTCCTTCAACACCCGTACATTAAGGAGATTGACTGAGGATCCATAATCAACCACGATCTTGTCTATCTTGATATCATGGCAGTATCCGGAGACATATAGGGGACGGTTGTGGTCGCACGTCCTAAGGAGAAGGTCCTCATGACCGAAAGTGATATCGGCCGTATGCACTTCTTCCAGTTCATCCTTCATCCTTTCTTCGGTGAGGAAGGCTTGGAATTGCTCGGGCTCTTACAGCGCCTTGATTAATGAATCTCTCGCTTCTTTTGATAATAAAGGGGCGTCGAGAATGCTGAGCTGAGAGGGTAGCTTCCTCAGGTGTGCTAGGATGTTGTAGTCCACCTTACCCTTCCTGGGAGGGTCCTTGGCAGTCAGTTCTTTCATGACTTGGTCATCTAAGGCGATATCCTCGGCGACCTTTTCCTTTCCCTTATCTTTTCTAGTTGCGGGTCCGAGATTCTTTTCCGGGAGCATGTGATTGCGCAGCTGAATGTTCTCGCAGGCCTCCGGTTCTTCCTCTTTCCCTAAGACAGATTCTTTAAAGAGAGGGCCCAGAGCCATTTCTTCATCAGAGTCGCTCCCAAAGGTGAGAACTTGTGATCCTCCGGTGTTGACCGTGTAACAGTTGCCGGTAGTTCTTTTATGCCTGTTGGTTGTACCTCTCTGCTCCCGACGAGTTCTGCGTTTCATTCGCTTAAAATGTTGTCGGTAAGCAACATACCCCTGCCATCATATCTTAAAGGCGTCGCACTCCTCAATAGGGTGTGAAATCTTCCGATGATACGAGCAGTAATTAGGGTGCCTCTCCGCCCCATTGAGCGTGTTTTCTTCCGAGGGTGGTAGTTTCATTCCCATTGACATGGCTTTGGCAAACCTTTTCCTCGTCTTGAATATGTTTTTATCCGCATCGGATGTTTTTTGACCTGGCAGAAGTGCTTCGCATCTTTCGTTTAGACGCCTACGTTTGGCTCCTTCTGATGCGGCTATCTCACGCTCCCGATCGGCTTTACTTTTCAAACGAATCTCGTCTAGAATGGCGTCGATCATTTTGTCTATCGGCCACACAAGTTCTGGTGCAGGCTGTGCCCCCAGTTTCTCAGTGCCAGGAGTTTTCTCATCGTCCTTAAACGAGTGGGAAATCACATGACAACTCGCCACATATCCCTCGGATTCATCCGACGAGCTTTCTCTATCATCTTCCTCCTGAAAGACGTGGTTGAGGAACTCTTGGAGTGTGACGGGAGTCCGCGCCTTTTGATTGTACTCCTCAATTGCGTCGATCTGCTTCTGCAAGTCCGTGCGCTTGTCTCCAGGCTTCACGGGCTTCTTGGATTTCTTCTTCTTTTTCTTTGAAGATTTTGACGGTTGGGTGTGAGTACTTGGGCCATCACTACTGATCTTTGGAGTTGGGCGCGGCTTCAGCATCCATTCAATGATCTGAGGTTCAAGAGAGTTCTTCCATCTGAACGCCAAGCACACGTGAAGATCATTCACCATCCTTTTGGTTTTAGCTGATAGCACGACCTCCCATGGCGCTTCTTCAATGAAAGAACAGGTTGCCCCCGGTGGATCCGCCTTCTTAGGAGTATGCGGCTGTGGCGGGTTCACCTTCCACTTCTCGGACAGCGCAAACTTGCCCTGTAGGTATTGATCTTCAACCCATCCTTTGAAAACGAAGAAATCCTTAATCGGATGGCTTACCGTTTGATGGTAAGGGCAGTAGTTGGGGTTATTCACCTCACTGGGTTGCGGCGGTCGCCTTGGTTTGGCAAGTTAATAAGCCTGTTGCATACTGCCAACTCGAATAGCCTCTTCGTCTTATCCCGCGGGAATGAGTAGGGGCGCTTCATTTTCTCATTATAATACCGCCGTCTTTCTTCCAGTTGGTCTACCAGCTTTGGGGTACTGGGTTGCTGCTGAGCGTTCGCAACGAAGGTTGCCTTCCCTGTACCCTTGTCATTCCGAGGTTCCGGTTTCGGGGGAGACGGTCTGTGACCCATCTGGTCCATCTGGGCCAACTTGTCGATCAAAGCCTGGAACGTGGTTGGCTTAAAGAACATCATGAACTGTGAGATAGTTGCATGAGGATCTAGGGTGCCCACGAACATTGCCACCTCGAGCGCTTCCTCAATGCGTTGTTCGCATTTCGACCACAAGTTTCGCCAGCGTATAGCGTACTGGACCCACGTCTCGCCCGGTTTCACCCTGGAATTAATCAATGCCGTTATCGGGGTGCGTTCGCTGGCGCTCGCGAATCGCTGCGTAAACAGCAGCTCCATCTCCACAAATGTTTTGACGGAGTCGTTCGGGAGTTCAGAGTACCACTCGAACGCCGTTTCTGACAAGCTACCGACAAACTGACGAAGAAACAATTTATCATCACCGCCGGTGTTGCCGCAAAGCGTCCTGAACTGGGCAACATGCTGGTGGGGATTGCCCGTCCCTTTATAGACATGAAATTTCGGTATTGTATAGCCCGGCGGGTACTTGATCTGATCATACCAGCTTGGATATGGTCGCCCCGTCTTGACTACATGGCCGGCTGCCTCAGTCTTCTGATGAACCCGTATCTGCTGAGCTATATATTCGTCCAAGTCAGCTTTGGAGATTGTCTCATCCTTGGCTGTTGACAGAGCCGGTGGAGAATTTGACGTTTCTCCCTTGTCGTCTTCAAGGATGATCGGAGAATCTTCAGCAGGAGGATCTTGTTGGATCATCATACCCACCATGTCCTGGAACAGGAGGGCCATTCGCTTTATATTAGCTGCTTGTTCAGCCGCCTCTTTATCCTTCTTTTCCAGTATCCTGCGAAGGAATTCCGCGTCAGTTTCTTGCTCCTGGCGTTGATCAGAGGATGCTTTGGGGCTTTCTTTTGGCCCAGTGAGTGCGGCCATCGCGTTCATCATTTCTTGGAGCTTCTGCTGTTGCTCCTGAGCTTTGGTCACTGACCGTGTAAGCGGTCTATGACCTGTAGATGCATGACTGTCCTCCTTTCCCGACACCATGTATACAGTATGGACCACGAAGCCCCCGGACTTAGGGCGTTTAGGCTCACCGCCTTTGGCATTTGCCGCAGGCGCGGGGATTTTCTCTGGCCTTCTTCTCTTGTGGGCCGTTGAAGTTAAGGGGGCCATTGCAGCGGGCACCCTGGCGGTTGTCTTCCTTTGTTGTCTGACATGACGTTTCTTTTCTTCCTGCACTTTCGCCCTTTTCTGTTGACGAGAGTGATCTTGGTCGATTACGGAATCTTGAACCCTTTTCTGTTTAAGGATACGTTAGTCTCATTTGAGACTAAGATCAACTTAAACGTTCGTTAAGGATACGTTAGTCTAATTTTAGACTAAGAACAACTCAACGTTATCGTTTAGATCCAAAAAAAGAGCGATTGGGCCCTGTTGTTTAGTTTAGTGACATTGCGATCAATAGGTAGTTTAAGGACATTGCGGTCCAATGTTAGTTTTAAGACGTTGCGGTCAAGATTAAGGACATCATAGTCCATGGGTTTAAGGACTCCACAGTCCGGCGTTAGTTTTAAGACATCACGGTCAAGATTAAGGACATCATAGTCTGTTGTTAGTTTTAAGACATCCCGGTCAAGGTTAAGGACATCATAGTCCATGGATTTTAAGGACTCCACAGTCCGGCATTAGTTTTAAGACATCACGGTCAAGGTTAAGGACCTCATAGTCCATGAGTTTAAGGACCCCACTGTCCGTATCAATGTGTGGTCATCGGGACCCGTCACCTCTTTGAAGACGTTGAGGAATTACAACGCCAAGTATCAAAGGAGTAAAGAGATGTACCCTTAAACCAAGGTAGATTGGATGATCTTTGGCCTAATTTGGAGCTAAGACCAATTAATTATATTACAAGCCCATCAGCCCAGTTAAGTTTGAATTGAGGACTTATGGCCAGCTTGGGCTAAGTCCAATATTGGCCCTCTGTTGGCTCATTGAAGGAGAGGCTTTGCCTCTAGAAACTTAGCCAATTGGGCTATAGCTAGTGTTAAATACTAGAGATCAACAGTGTTGATCACTGGGAATAAGATTAGCAAGTTAGTGTTAAACACTAAAAGATAAACAGTGTTAAACACTGGCAACAGGGCTTTTAAATTAGTGTTAAACACTAAAGCAAATCAGTGTTAAACACTGGAAATAGAGATTTCAAATTAGTGTTTAACACTAAGGAAATCAGTGTTAAACACTGCAAATAGAGTTTTTCAAATTAGTATTTGAACACTAGAGCAAATCAATGTTAAACACTGGATACATAGATTTTAAATTAGTGTTAAACACTAGGGCAAATCGGTGTTAAACACTGGATACTGAGATTTCAATTTAGTGTTTAAACACTAATGCAAGAAGGGCCACGTGGTAGCACGTGAGAGCGCCCTGCTTTCCTTTATTTTGTTCTGCCAAAAGCATTGAATACTTTGGAGCATCACGTGCTGTCACGTGATGGGAATTTGGGTGTTTGTCTATCAAAGCCTCAGCCAAGGGGTCACGTGGTAGCACGTGAGAGCGCCCTAGAGCTCTTTTCTGTTTCTTTTACCCCAGAGGTCACGTGGGGCACGTGAGGCGTTGCTTCAAAGCTCTGTTCTGTGGATCTTTACAGGGGTCACGTGGTAGCATGTGACTCTGGTTCTTTGCATATTTTAAAGATCTGTTCATCTTTTAAGAATTAAATTCTTCATAGGGTTAAACCCTAGCAATAAACTTTAGAGGAATTAAATTCCTGTTTTCTTCTGAAGAATTATATTCTTAAATAGCGTTAAACCCTAATTTCTTTTCTGTAAAGAATTAAATTCTGGCATAGGGTGAAACCATAATTCTTTTTTCTTTAAGGGAATTAAATTCCTGTGAGTTTGAGAGAATTAAGTTCTCAATTAGGGTTAAACCCTGGTTCTGTCCATTTTTAAGGAACTAAATTCCTATAATATAGGGTTAAACCCTAACTTTATCTCAAAGGAATTAAATTCCTATAATTCTGTGATAATTAAATTCTCAAAACTCAATTCCTCCTCCATGTTTTAGATCTGCATGGCAGGATCTCAACCCAATGAGAATTAAATTCTCAATTCATAGGAAGATGTGCACTTTGCAGATCCTCAACCAGAGAAAAAACTAAGTTCTTTTCTTTATATAAGAGTTAAACTTTTTTGAGAATTAAATTCTCTTTTGAAGCATCTCTTTTCTTACCTAGAGTTTTTCTTTTTGCAGAGAATCAAATTTTTCCTTCTGAATTTTCAAGATTCCAAGGCTCTATCTCTCCCTCCCTCTCTATATGTCTCTATATATATAACTCTCTCCTTTGGCTCCTATTTATAGGAGAAGGAAAAGAATCAATTTGTTTTAGTGAATCTTTTCTTGAAAGATTTGATTTGTTTATTGAGAGATTTGATTTATTTTCATCATTGATCTGGGTCTTTAGATTATTAGGTGAATTTTATTCACCATTGGATTTTAAATCCAAAGATATCTCTTTGTTATTTCGGTTAGATTTAGGGGGAAATCTTTCCAAGTCAAAGATTTTTCCATAAATTGGTGATATTTAATCACCTTCAGATTCTTGATCCAACGGTTTTAAATAATTCTTCTTCATTTTGGAAAGATTTGAAAGATCTTTTCTCAGAATTTAATTCTGTCAAAGAATAAGGCTTCTGAAGCCGGTCACGTGTGGCCACGTGACCGTTGGTCACGTGTGAGCACGTGACCCTTGGTATGGGCTTCTTTTCTTTTGTGCTTTGTTCTCTTGCCGCTGCTTAACCATCACGTGCCAACACGTGACCGCTAGTCACGTGTGAGCACGTGATGCCTCTTCTGAAGCTTCTTCCTGACTTTTAATTTAGGGAACAAAGATGCTCTGTGCCGCTGCTTTAACGTCACGTGCCAACACGTGACCACTGGTCACGTGTGAGGGTCCTCGGTGGTACAACTACCCCGGAACTTACTTGCAGGTAGCTCGGCCCAAATAACCTCAAACCCATTGAGATCCACATGCTCCAGGAGCCAGCCTCCATATCCAATCTCAGCCGTCTATTGCCGCCATCAGCAGATCAACGGAAGGTAACATCTTGACGCGATCCGAAGCACGTCAGCTGGCGCCGTCTGTGGGAAACTCTTGATTCCACAAAAACAAAAGTTCATCTTCCGATTTCAACCCAATGGCGAGCGGTTACCACGACGATCCAAGCACTAGCCGCCTCCCCCACGACGGAGGCGCGGATGAATCTCCTCCTCCGAACACCAACATCGCCTTCGCCTCTCGAATAGATCGACTCGCGTCTGTTCCCTGATTAAAAATCAGGAAAGGACTCAGAAGAGGCATCACGTGCTCACACGTGACCAACGGTCACGTGTTGGCACGTGACGTTCAAAGCAGCGGCACAAAGCGCATTCAAGAAAAGACTCCAGAAAAGGTCACGTGGCACGTGACTGCTGAGCAGCGGCCAGAAGACAGAGCGCAAGAGAAGAAGAAAGGCCCGTTCCAGGGATCACGTGCCTACACGTGACCAGGAGTCACGTGGCCACACATGACCGGCTTTAAAAGACTTATTATTTAACAGAATTAAATTCTGAGGATAGATCTTTCAAATCTTTCCAAAATGGAGAAGAATTATTTGAAACCGTTGGATCAAAAATCTAAAGGTGATTAAATATCACCAATTTATGGAAAAATCTTGGACTTGGAAAGATTTCCCCATAAATCTAACCGAAACAACAAGGAAATATCATTGAATTTAAAATCCAATGGTGAATAAAATTCACTTAACAATCTAAAGGCCCAGATTAATGATAAAATCTCTCAACATACAAATCAAATCTCTCAATGAGAGATTTACTATGCAGATTGATTCTCTTCCTTCTCCTATAAATAGGAGCCAAGAAAAGAAGAGGAGGGACCCTTTTTCGAAGATCTTTTCTCTAAAACTTTTTTTTGAAACCTTGAGACCTTTGGATCTTTTTCTTTTGATACATAGAGAGAGAGAGAGAGAGATAGAGCCTTTGATTCTCTGTAAAAAGGAAAACCTTAGGTAAGAAAGGAAAAGGGAGGCTTCAAAGGAGAATTTAATTCTCAAAAGAGTTTAACTCTTATATAAAAAGAAAAGAACTTAGTTCTTTCTCTGGTTAAGGATCTGCAAAGTGCACATCTCCCCATGAATTGAGAATTTAATTCTCATTGGGTTGAGATCCTGCCATGCAGATCTAAAACACAGAGGAGGGACTGAGTTTAGAGAATTTAATTCTCACAAAATGATAGGAATTCAATTCCTTTGAGATAAATTTAGGGTTTAACCCTATATTATAGGAATTTAATTCCTTCAAAATGAACAGAACTAGGGTTTAACCCTAATTGAGAATATAATTCTCTCAAACTCACAGGAATTTAATTCCCTTAAGAAAAGAAATTAGGGTTTAACCCTATTAAGAGTATAATTCTTCAGAAGAAAACAGAAAATTTAAGTCCTCTAAAGTTTAGGGTTTAACCCTATGAACAGAACTTTAAAACATGCAGAGTCATATGCTACCACGTGACCCCTGCAAAGACCCACAAAATAGAGCTCTGAAGTAGACACCTCATGTGTTACCACGTGACTTCTGCGAAGATATATAAAAAGAAAACTTTGAGGCAATGACTCACGTGCCCCACGTGATCCCTAAGCACATAAAGAAACAGCAAAATAAAAGAGAACTCTGGGGCGCCCCCACGTGACCCCTAATGAGTATTCTAATAAACCAGAGCATGAGCCCCCATCACGTGCCCGCACGTGATGGCTTTCAGAACTAAAAGTGTTAAACACTTATCTGTAGAACAAAATATAGGGAAGAAGGGCGCTCTCACGTGTTACCACGTGACCCCTCTTGCCTTAGTGTTTAACACTAAATTGAAACCTCTGTATCCAGTGTTTAACACTGATTCTCCTTAGTGTTTAACACTAATTTGGAAAACTCTATTTGCAGTGTTTAACACTGATTTGCTTAGTGTTTAACATTAATTTGAAAACTCTTTTCCCAGTGTTCAACACTGATTATCTTTAGTATTTGACACTAACTTGTCAATCTTTTCCCAGTGTTCAACACTGTTGGTCTCTAGTGTTTAACACTAGCTTTAGCCCAATTGGCTAAGTTTCCATAGGCAAAACCTCCCCTTCAATGAATCAACAGAGGGCCAATATCCCAAACATAATTGGACTTAGCCCAAGATGGCCATAAGTCCTCAATTCAAATTCAACTGGGCCAATGGGCTCATAATATAATAATTGATCTTAGTTTCCAAATTGGACTATGGATCGCTTAATCTACCTTGGTTTAAGGGTACATCTCTTCACTCCTTTGATACTTGGCGGTGTAATTCCTCAGCGTCTTCAAAGAGGTGGCGGGTCCTGATGACCACACATTGATACGGACTGTGGGGTCCTTAAACTCATGGACTATGAGGTCCTTAACCTTGACCGTAATGTCTTAAAACTAACATCGGACTGTGGAGTCCTTAAATCCACGGACTACGACGTCCTTAACCTTGACCGGAATGTCTTAAAACTAACAACGGACTATGACGTCCTTAACCTCGACCGTGATGTCTTAAAACTAACATCGAACTGTGGAGTCCTTAAATCCAAGGACTACGACGTCCTTAACCTTGACCGCAACGTCTTAAAACTAACACTGGACCGAAATGTCCTTAAATTACCTTTCGACCGCAATGTCACTAAACAAAACAACAGGGCCCCCCTAATCGCTCTCTTGTCGGATCTAAAAGATCCCGTTAAGTTGATCTTAGTCTAAAACTAGACTAACGTATCCTTAACGAACGTTTAAGTCGATCTTAGTCTCAAACGAGGATAACGTATCCTTAAACACAACCCCCAAACCCAAATCTAAGATAATACGGATTTGGACTAGTCCACGCCCTACGGGCGACAACATAACTCAGTCTCCGTATACAATCCACGGGCAACCAAACACAAATTAAACACACACAACACGAAGTGACCACCTGGAGAAGAAGAAAGTTGTTACCGCAACGCGTCGGCGTAATTAACTGCAGGGGCTTGCGCTTGCAGGGAAGAGCGTCCCCACAATCAAAAATCCCTCAAACGAGGGGGAATTTGACGAAGTCTGCTACATCGGCCGCATCCGTTTAAACCTCCGATACACGGTGCCATAAATCAACTTGGCATCTTCGGAGAGGTGGACGGATAGCACCAATTAGCATCTGCCCCGAATCTCAGGCGAGATGTCCGTCGCACCGTCTTTCGGAGGGGAACAGATTCTAGCACGCCCGGTGGGACCTTTTCCTCTTTCCACTCCACACTTCGTGTGTCGTGATTCGCGAACCAATCGCAGTTCGTTAATGGTTGCCCTTGGGTTGAGAGGTACTAAGATTTGGCGTTTTGCTTGGTGCAGAAAACAAAGGATCAATGGAGTTCAACTGCTCGAACTGCAAATGCAACCGACGCTCCGCCTCACCTGGAGGTGTAGCACATGGACCGCAGGCTGCTTCCCTATTCACTATGTCTGTGGAGCAAGTGACCCAAGCTGCTACCAGCCTAGTCTTTGGGACCATGCTCCCGCCGGTGAACATTGATATCCCAATGCCCGTACCGGAAGCTTCGAAGAAGTCGGTCTTCGATCGACTTGCTACTCCCACGGCCTCTCTCAACGGGTCGTCCAACTCCTCGGTCTTCTCCGGACTGGGCCAAAACTCTTGCGGGCACACAATGAAGCTTGCAGTCCCAGAAAAGGTTATTCCAAAAAGAGTAGCCGAACCTGCTCCTGAAGTCGCCAAGGCGGCTTCTCCTGCTAAGATATCGGTCTTCGCGAGACTGACTACCTCCGTTCCCCCTCCCGCTCAGAAAACTGTAGATTCTCAATGAACGTCAGTCTTCAAGAGGCTGACACCGGCAACAGCCCTTCCCCAGAACAGGGGGCAAGACGCAGCCGTCGCTGAACCAGTCCCAACAACCCATCACGCCCGACGTCGCCACTGGCGCCGGATAAGAAAGGCTCGGGGCAACTCCCCCACTGGGCTAACTCCACCAGCTCCAACGGTGGAAGTTAATGCTGCTATCCTAACTGGGAACAGCTTTGAGCTGCTGAATAGGGTACGCAGAAACTCGCCAACTGCGGTGCTCAAAAGATCTCTGCCACCGGTAGAGACTGCCGTGGAAGCAGAAAAGCCGGAGCAGTCTCTTCAATCGCTGTCCTCCAGGATCTACAAGACATGGCGACAAGTCCGAGAATCTGTGATTGATCCTAATTACTCTCTCCAACGCAAGAAGTCGAAAGGTCGTCCAGAAGAAAATTCCCCGATCAAGCAACGAAAGGTGACGACCAATTGGGTGCTCAAAGCAACGGCCCCCTCAACTTCAATGGCCTACAAGAGAGGAAGACTGGAGGAAGTCCCTGCTCCTACAGCAAATATCAAGGACAATAAGCTAAAACGCCCTAAGTCCGGGGGCATGATGGTGCATACAATATACATGGTGCTTGGAAAAGAAGACAGCCGTGCATCCACGGGTCATAGACCGCTTACACGGTCAGTGACCAAAGCTTAGGAGCAACAACAGAAGCTCCAAGAAATGATGAACGTGATGGCCGCACTCACTGGGCCGAAAGAAAACCCCGAAGCGTCATCTGATCAATGCCAGGAACAAGAAACTGCCGCTGAGTTCCTTCGTAGGATATTGGAGAAGAAGGATAAAGAGGCTGCCGAACAAGCAGCCAATATACAACGAATGGCCCTTCTGTTTCAGGACATGGTGGGTATGATGATCCAGCAAGAGCCTCCTGCTGAAAATCCTCCAATCGTTCTTGAAGACGACAGGGGAGAAACGTCAAATCCTCCGCCCGCTCTGTCCACATCCAAGGAGGAGACAATCTCCAAGGCTGACCTGGACGAATACATAGCCCAACAGATATGCGTTCACCAGGCGACTGAGGCAGCTGGTCAAGTTATCAGGACGGGAAGACCATATCTGAGCTGGTATGACCAGATCAAATACCCGCCGGGCTACACAATCCCGAAATTCCATGTCTACAAGGGGACAGGCAATCCCCATCAGCATGTGGCCCAGTTCAGGGCGCTTTATGGCAACACTGGTGGCGACGATAAGCTCTTGCTTCGCCAATTCGTCGGCAGCTTGTCAGAAACAGCGTTCGAGTGGTATTCTGAGCTCCCGAACGATTCCATCAAGACGTTCGCTGAAATGGAGTTGCTATTCACTCAGCGATTTGCAAGCGCCAGCGAACGTACCCCGATAATAGCATTGATTAATGCCAGGGTGAAACCAAGTGAAACGTGGGTCCAGTACGCTATACACTGGCGAAACTTGTGGTCGAAATGCGAACAACGCATCGAGGAGGCGCCCGCGGTGGGCATGTTCGTGGGTACCCTAGATCCTCATGCAACTATCTCACAGTTCATGATGTTTTTTAAGCCAACCGCGTTCCAAGCTCTGATCAACAAGTTGGCCCAGATGGACCAGATGGGTCACAGACCGTCTCCCCCGAAGCCAGAACCTCAAAATGACAAGGGTAAAGGGAAGGCAACCTTCGTCGCGAACGCTCAGCAGAAACCCAGTGCCCCAAAGCTGGCGACCAACTAGAAGAAAGAGGGCGGTATTACAATGGGAGAATGAAGCGCCCCTACTCATTCCCACGGGATAAGATGAAGAGGCTATTTGAGCTGGCAATACACAACAGGCTTATCAACTTGCTAAACCCAAGGCGACCGCCGCAACCCAGTGAGGTGAATAACCCCAACTACTGTCATTACCATCAAACGGTAAGCCATCCGATTGAGGATTGCTTCGTCTTCTAAGAATGGATTGAAGATCAATACCTACATGGCAAGTTTGCGCTGTCCGAGAAGTGGAAGGTGAACCCGCCACAACCTCACACTGCTAAGAAGACGGACGCACCGGGGGTAACCTGTTCTTTCATTGAAGAAGCCCCATGGGAAATCGTGCTTTCAGCAAAAACTAAAAGAATGCTGAACGAGCTCCAGACATGCCCGGCAGTCAGGTGGAAGAACCCGTTGGAACCCTAGGTCATTGAAGGGATGCTGAAGCCGCGCCCAACTCCGAGGATCTATGGTGATAGCCCGAGCACTCGCAACCAGCCGTCGAAATCTTCAAAGAAAAAGAAGAAGAAATCTAAGAAGCCTGTGAAGCCTGATGACAAGCGTACGGACTTGCAGAAACAGATTGACGCGCTGGAGGAATATAACCAGAAAGCACAGACTCCCATCACACTTCAAGAGTTCCTCTACCACATCTTTCAAGACGAAGATGAGGGGGAGAGTTCGTCGGATGAATCCGAGGGATACGTGGAAAGTTGTAACGTGATCTCCCACTCGTTTACCGATGATGAAAAAACTCCTGGCACTAAGAAACTGGGGACGGAGCCTGAACCGGAGCTTGTGTGGCCAACAGACGAAATGATCGACGCCTTTCTAGACGAGATTCGTTTGAAAAGTAAAGCCGACCAGGAGCGTGAGATGGCCGCATCGGAAGGAGACAAATGCAGGCGATTAAACGAAAGAGTTGAGGTACTCCCGCCAGATCGAAAGGCACCCGATACGGATAAAAACGTATTCAAGACGAGGAAAAGGTTTGCCAAAGCCATGTCAATGGGAATGAAACTACCACACTCGGAAGAAAACACGCTCGATGGGGTGGAGAGGCACTCTAATTACTGCTCATATCATCGGAAGATTTCACACCCCACTGAGGAGTGCGACGCTTTTAGGACATGGTGGCAGGGATATGTTGCTCATCGGCAACATTTTAAGCGAATGAAACACAGAACTCGTCGGGAGCAGAGAAGTACGACCGAAGGATGCAAAATAACTACCAGTAACTGTTACACGGTCAACGCCGGGGGATCGCAAGCGCTCACATTCGGGAGCGATTCCGACGAGGAAATGGCTCTTCGCCCCCTCTTTAAAGAGTCTACCTTGGGAAAAGAGGAAGAACCAGAGCCCTGCGAAAACATTCAGCTGCGCAATCGCACGCTTCCAGAAAAGAATATCGGACCCGCAACTAGAAAAGATAAGGGAAAGGAAAAAGTCGCTGAGGATATCACCTTAGATGACCAAGTTATGAAAGAGCTGACTGCTAAGGACCCACCTAAGAAGAGTAAGGTGGACTACAACATCCTAGCGCACCTGAAGAAGCTACCCTCGCAGCTCAGCATTCTCGACGCCCTTCTGTTATCAAAGGAAGCGATGTATTCATTAATCAAGGCGCTACAAGATCCCGAACAATTCCAAGCCTTCCTCGCTGAAGAAAGGATGAAGGACGAACTGGAAGAAGTGCACGCGGCCGATATCACTTTCGGTGACGAAGACCTGCTCCTAGGGACGTGCGACCACAACCGTCCCCTATATGTCTCTGGATATTGTCACGATATAAAGATAGGAAAAATCTTGGTTGACAATGGGTCTTCCGTTAATCTCCTCAACGTGCGGGTGTTAAAGGAAATTTGCATGAGCGTCCAGCACCTTGCTCGGGTCAAGATCACCATCTCCGGGTTCGACTCCCAATCATCGAGAACTCTTGGGTCTGTGATATTGACGCTGCGCTTTGGGCTACTCATCACGGACATTAAGTTTTATGTCATAGATGCTAAGACATGTTACAATGCTCTGCTCGGCCGACCTTGGTTACATGAGTACAACATCATCCCTTCTACGCAACATCAGTGTATGAAGTATTTCAAGGATGGTCTCGAGTATACCATAACAGGTGAGCTAAACCCATTCTCCGTGAACGAAGTCCGCAAATACGAAGATGCAAAGTACTTTTTGCCAGATTTCGAGGATACAGAGAGATGTCGCAAACCGGAGAACAAAGCCGCTGCCACCATTCCTGTTTTCGAGAGTGATACCGAAGAAAAAGAAGCGATAGTCTACTCTGGGCCGTCTCGACGCAATAACCCAGGACCGTCCGCCCCTATATTGATTTTCGGAAGTGACTCGGAAGATGAGGTTAATGTTGTATTCTCTAGTCGGCCGCCAATACAAGAATTCCCTGGTGATGATCAGAGTTTACAAATCACCATGATTCCGCGGGAGCACTACAAAGATCTTGACGCGCTTGAAGCTTACAACGTGCAAGACCTGCAGACGTTTTACGTCCCTCCCAAGCGAAAAGGCGTAAAGGCGATCCTATTCTATCGATCCTCGGAAACAAGAGTGAAGAAAGAGATCTGGTACGGCGTGGATTCTACACTTGACAAGCTTCAACCCATCCGTTTGCCCAGATATTACACGAACGGACTGAAAAGGTTATTGAAGCGCCAAGGGGTACCCTTAAAACAGACTACCCGACAAGCTCGATTCTATAACAGGATTTGGGATATCCCTGGGACTCAGTACAAGTTGCCCAACGGGAGAATGGAAACGCTTGGGCTTGGATACGTGAGAGCCGGAAAACGGGAACGGGTCTACGGTAGCTACGCCATATATACCTTTGATGAAGAAGAGCACGCCTTGTCAGAAAATGCCAACCCCTCATCGAAACTGGATCCCGCGATCAAAATGCCGAGTCCGTCATTTGAAGAAAGAATGGACAAGGTTATCAGGGAAGCGGGTCAAAAAGCTCGGGACGACCATAACCGCGAAATGGCCATCTACGAGAAAGCCAGGACGCAACGTCTTCTTCAACAGGCTGTAAAAGACGAAAATGCTCCTCCCTGTCAACTTGTAGTGCAAAAGGCCCGACGCAAAGGTAGAGACAAGTCAAAGAGTAGAAAAGGGATTCGACAACGACAACGCGGGACTGAAAAGGCACGTAATCGGGAATTGCGTGGTCCGGATTTTCCCCTCATGAAGAAGATGAGTCAAGCGTATTCTTTCCCTCAAGACAAGACACGGAAGATACTTGACCTCGCCGTAAAACATCGAATGATTACACTTCCGAAGTCTAAACACCTCGAGTAAGCTAACGAGGTCTCCCATCTGGGCTATTGCGCTTATCACCAGGCAATAGGACACCCTATCGACAATTACTTCACCTCAAGAACTGGGTCGAATGCCAATACCAACAAGGCAGATTTTCTCTATCCGACAGCTGGAGGGTAACGCCGCCACAAAAGCATGAACCCAAAGCTACGAGAGTAGAACCAAATCCATACCATTCTTAGAAGCGAGCTCGTACCTGTCGCGTGATAACTATATCAAAAGAAGAGCCCGAGAATATGGATGACTTCCCCTGGTGCTTCGAAAACAATGATGACGAGGTAATCTCAGAATTTCCACCAGCACCGAAAGAGCTGGAAGATGGAATACATACTACTGCGGATAACCTCAAGAAGATTGAGTTGGGGACGGCGAACGACCCACGACCGATATTCGTCTGCGAGTTGCTATCTGAAGAAAGGGTGGCCGCGTTAAAAGACGTACTTATGCAGCATAGAGATTGCTTCACATGGAACTATTCTGAAATGCCAGGGCTAGATCCAGAAATTGCTGTGCATAAATTGGCAATATCCCCAGATGTCAAGCCAGTCAAACAGGCGCCAAGAAGAATGCGGCTCAAGCTTGAGATGAGCATTAACGCTGAGGTCAAGAAGCTGATCGACTCTGGCTTCATCCAAGAGGTCCAGAATCCTGAATGGATTGCCAACATCGTCCCGGTGATGAAGAAAAATGGGACAGTACGCATATGCGTGGACTTCCGGGATCTCAATAAAGCCTGCCCGAAGGATGATTTCCCAGTGCCAGTCACAGAGCTGATGATAGATAACACGTCCACTCACGTGGTTTTCTTCTTCATGGACGGCTCATCAGGATATAATCAGATAAAGATTCACTCAGAAGACCAGAAGCACACCGCTTTCCGGACCCCTCTGGGTATATTCTGCTATAAGGTGATGCCCTCCGGTTTAAAGAACGCCGGGGCCACCTATCAAAGGGCCATGATGAAAATCTTCGATGACCTTATACATGAAATCGTCAAATGCTATATCGACGACCTCATCGTGAAAAGCAAATCGTACAAGGAACATCTCGAGCATCTGAAGACCGTATTTCAACGCCTTCGGCAATACAACCTGAAGATGAACCACCTCAAATGCGCGTTCGGGGTGTCCTCAGGCAAATTCCTAGGATTCACTGTCCGATACCGAGGCATCGAGATAGATCCGTCAAAGATCAAGGCGATCATGGAGCTGCCTCCGCCAAGGACTCTCAAACAGCTGCGGTCTCTCCAAGGGAAGCTCGCGTATATACGGTGATTTATAGCCAACCTTTCAGGTAAGTGCCGTCCTTACAGCCACCTGATGAAGAAGGGAACCTCGTTCGTCTGGGACCAAAAATGCCAAAGCGCACTAGAAGCGATCAAGCAATACCTGCAGAACCCGCCAATGTTGGCTGCTCCGGTCAAGGGAAAGCCCCTCATTCTTTATACGACCGCCCTTGAAGGTTCCTTAGGCCCATTATGGACGCAAGAGAATGATCAAGGGAAAGAAAGAGCACTCTACTACTTAAGTCGAGTTCTACTGGGGGCAGAAAACAATTACTCCCCCATCGAAAAACACTGACTGGCATTGATCTTCGCGATAACAAAGCTCAGGCACTATGCGTTGGCGCATGAAGTCCGTCTCATTTCGAAGGTGGACCCCCTTAAATATTTAATGTCGAAGGCCATATTGACAGGGAGACTCGCTAAATGGGCCCCGCTCTTAATGGAGTTTTCGATAATCTATCAGCCTCTTAAGGCGGTGAAAGGCCAGGCCATCGCCGACTTCCTCGCTGAGCATCCGATACCGGCTGATTCTCCTTTGAATTGTGAGCTTCCAGACGAACATGCGTTTGACGCGATCGACGGCGGTGATATCCGATGTGAGCTTATTTCGATGGAGCATCTTCCGTGAAGAAGCACAAACAAAGCACCCCTATAATCAAGTCGGGGGTAGGTCTCATCTTCATAGCTCCATAAGGGGGGATAATGCGTTTCGCATTCTCCTTAACAGAGCCGAGGACGAACAATGAAGCCGAGTACGAAGCTTTGATAGCAGGCCTCGAGATCGCCATCGACATGGGAATTGAAAACCTCCTCATATACGGAGACTCCCAACTGGTCGTTAGTCAAGTAAACGGCGACTACTAAACATGCATGCCAGAGCTGGTGAAGTATGGAGAGAGAGTACAGCAACTGCTGACTCAAATCCCTTCCTACACTTTGGAAAACATACCGCGAGCAGAAAATAGCAAGGCGGACGCTTTAGCGCGGACGCTTTAGCCAAGCTCGCTAAAGAACTGGCTGATGAGAACCTCGATGACGTTAGGATCGTGGTACAAAGCCGTCGAGTACTTACCCCTGCAGAAATATCTCCGGAGTCACCCGAAGAAAAGGGAGCAACTGAGCAGACGGCCCTGCGAATAAATGACCAAGAGAAGGTTGAAGATTGGAGAGAAGTCTTCATAGACTACTTCAAATCCCGTCGAACGCCTGAAGATGCGTCCTCAAGACATCAGCTCATGAAACGAGCTCTGTCTTTCGCCTTCGTCAACGATACTTTGTACAAGAGGTCATTCGATTCTCTATGGTTGAGATGCCTGGGACCTGACGAAGCGAAAAGAGTCGTTCAGGAAGTTCACGACGGAATCTGCGGTTCTCACCAAGCCGGCCCGAAGATGAAGTTGAAGATTAAACGGATGGGCTATTATTAGCCAACGATGATCCAGGACTGCCTCGAGTATGCGAAGCAATGCCACTCATGCCAAATTCATGGGGACTTTATCCACCAGCATCCAAATCCACTCCATCCAATGGTGGCTAGCTGGCCATTCGAAATGTGGGGGACTGATATAGTCGGCTCCATCGAACCAGCATCATCCAGAGGACATCGTTTCATCCTAGCGACCACTGACTACTTCTTTAAATGGGCAGAAGCAGTACCGTTGAGGGAAGTGAAAATGGAGAATATCCTCCACTTCTTCAAGACGCGCATCATTTATCGGTTTGGAACTCCGCGACGGATCATCTCCGATAACGGGCCAGCTTACAGAAGCCACAAAATCAGTCGCTTCACGCAACAACACAATATAGACTGGAGATATTCCTCGAATTATAATCCGTGAGCTAACGGTCTGGCCGAGGCTTTCAACAAGACCTTGACGAAGATCATGAAGAAAACGGTGTCCTGAAATAAGGACTGGCATAAGAGGCTGCAAGAAGCTCTCTGGACGTATCGAACTACGTTCAAGACAGTCACAAACACAACGCCATATGCGTTGGTATTCGGTACAGAAGCGGTACTCCCCCTCGAGATAGAGTTACCCTCTCTACGAGTGGCGGTCCACTACGAGCTGACGGACGAAGAAAATGCTCACCTTCGGCTTGAGGAGCTTGATGCCCTTGATGAGACTCGGCTCATAGCACAACAAAATCTGGAGGCCTACAAAGCGAAGATGACGCGCTCGTACGAAAGATTGACCAGGCCGAGGACATTTCACCAAGGCGAACTCGTGCTAGTGGTCAAAAGACCTATGATCCCCAATCGCGCCAAGTGGGGAAAATTTGAGCCGAATTATGAAGGCCCGTACATCATAGACAAGGTCTACCAGGGTGGAGCGTATCTACTCATGGATATGCACGGTGAAATACCTTTCAGGCCAATAAACGGTCGCTTCCTTAAGAAATACTACGCCTAACGAGTCACGGCCTAGGTCAATGATAGATGACGACGACTATGTCCGCTCACTATCTTCCTAAGTCCAAACTCTATAAGTGGTAACCGGCCTTCTTCAACAACGGACCGAAATGTCCTTAAACTAACAATGGACCGAAACGTCCTTAAACTAATGACGGACCGAAATGTCCTTAAACTAACGAAGGACCGAAACATCTTTAAACTACTACCGCAGCATCCTTTGGCTGACAAAAAAAATAAAAAAATATATAATAAACGGTATGTCCGTAAGCAAAATGGGCACGGATGAAAACCCGAAAGGGCTCCGTAAGTAAAAACAGCAGGGCTACCGGCGAGTATTCGTGAAAACCCGAAAGGGCGCGACCTCGTAAAAAAAGGATAAAAAAGGGGGTATGTCCATAAGCAAAAAGGGCACGGATGAAAACCCGAAAGGGCTCCGTGAGTAAAAACAGCAGGACTACCGGCGAGTGTTTGTGAAAACCTGAAAGGGCGCAACCTCGTTAAAGGGCACTTGCAGGGTCCTCACGACCTTGTAAGGAGAAACCACCCGTGTGAGATCCTTACGACTCACAAGGGAGCAACACACTTAGGAGTCCTCACGATTCCTAAGGAGAAATTACACTTGCGAGATCCTTACGACCCGTAAGGAGAACTCTTTTATGGGACCCTCACGGCTCATAAGACTTGAAAGTCTTAAGTTATAGAGACCTAAACCTGTGCTTAAGCAACCCCCACAACCTTCAATTTATGACCTACAGGTGGCTCAATACTGACCCTTGTATACAATCCACGGGCGCGAATAAACATTTCCCTAACCAAGTCCATCAGCGACTAGGGATATGCTCACATGGTGAACGACCCTCGTAAGTCCTCTCGACTTATAAGGAGAAAACACTCTTGTAAGATCCTTACGACTTATAAGAGAACACACACTTGGGAATCCTCACGATTCCCAAGGAGAAAACACACCTACAAGATCCTCACGACTTTTAGGGAGAAATACCTTTGTGAGACCCTTACGGCTCACGAAGTCAAAAGCCTTAGTCGACAGGCCCCTTAACCCTGTTTACTAAGCCACCTTTGTTCAACATCGACAGAGGCAAATTATGATTTGCTCCTGGAAACATCCCAGTTGTAGCGGTGCTGATGCCGAAATCGGTGTCTAAAATCCAAACTTGCAGCAAAAAGGCTAGCGAGCCACACATGCATACGAAATAGCCGAAATGATGGGGCAACTTGCAATAAAAAGCAGCAAGTAAAAATGTATGCATGAAAAATAGCCGAAATGATTGGGCGACTTGCAATAAAAAGAAGCGAGTAAAAATAAAATAAATAGCCGAAATGATGGGGCACCGCGAAAAATAGCCGAAATGTTGGGGCAATCGGGACCCTTGCGATATAAAAGCTGAAATGATAGAGCATCGCGGAAAAAGAAATAAAATAAAAATGAAATTTATGCCCTACAGGTGATATTACATCAATCCCTGTATACAATCCAGGGGCGCAAACAAAGAAGGAATCGCACTCCTCCTCTCCCAGGTTTCATCAGAAGAAGAAGCCAAATCTCGATGAGTCACAGATAGCTTAGAGATCATCTCGACGTTCGTCTCATTGCAGCATATACAACCTCGAGCAAAGCGGAACAGCGACAACTCCCAGTTCCATGACTCGACGGCGTACAGCTGGCCAAGAGTCAAATTCTGACTTCGTGAAATACAGACAAAGTCAAAATTCCTGGTCACGTGGAACGCAGATAAAGTCACTCTTTGACCCCGTGGAAAACGTACAGAGCGGATCCTGGTCCTCGTAGAGCACGGCAGTAAACCCGTGTGAAGCATCCAGAGCGGAGCCTAGTCCTCACCGAGCACGGCAGTGAACCCGTGTGAAGCATCTAGTGCAAAATTCCTGGTCACGTGGAACACGGATAATGTCACTCTTTGACCTCGTGGAAAACGTCCAGAGCGGATCCCGGTCCTCGCAGAGCACGGCAGTGAACCCGTGTGAAGCATCCAGAGCGGAGCCTAGTCCTCTCCAAACACGGCAATGAACCCGTGTGAAGTATCTAGTGCAAAATTCCTGGTTACGTGGAATGCGGATAACGTCACTCTTTGACCCCGTGGAAAACGTCCAGAGCGGATCCTGGTCCTCGCAGAGCACGGCAGTGAACCCGTGTGAAGCATCTGTAAGTCCATGTCATACACCCCACGAACTTGCGGGGAGGCGGATTATATGAAAAACGATTATCACAGCTTCGTAACACAGACTTGAGCGCATGAATCGTATCTAAACCGTTACTAGCAAACTACGAGAGGTTTAACTACTCGGATTCGAAGTTATACCTCACGTAACATGTCCTTCGGGTCTTCATCGCGGTCCTCCACTCCTCATAGGTGTAGGGTTCCTAGGCACACACAAGAGGTTCCACAAGGCATCAACCATGCCATATTCAAATTTTTCCATGTGCCATGAAACTCTAATATAGATCGTTAACTAGAGATTAGGCAAAACATAATGCAAGCAAACTACTTTGCTAACAAGTGAATGGAAATACAACCTTTGTAGATCTGGTCCTCCACTTCTTTAGCTCCGTGATGACGTCCCTTCGCTGCGATCACCGAGATCCCGGACTCTTGCGATGGTTTCGTCGGAGAAATGAGCGGGCTAGGTCGTTGACTTCGATGCCGAAGATGATCTACGTCGAGGCAACTCTAACTCAAGCTCCATCTTCACTTGGTCATGAAACTTGTGAAGATAACACACTCTACTACATGGCAAGTGGTAGAGGATGAAGAAATAGGAAGTTGGTTCACTTTGGATTTGGATTTCTCACTTGGATTCATCACTTGGAATTTTCTAGCAAGCTTTTCTTTTCTTCATGAAGAAGAGGAAGAAGAAGAAGAAGAAGAAGAAAGAAAAATGGAATTATCACAAAAAGAAAATTCAAGTGATATCTATCATCTTACAACCATGGGTGAGATAAACTCATGTAGAGAATAAACTAGGGTTTAGGTAAATGGTTAGGGTTAAGGAATAAAACAAAATGGTAAGACTTTTTCAAAGATGCTAGAAAACAACATGAAGCTTCTAGTAAAGAAAAGAAAGAAAGCCACCATTTTGTTTTAACTAAATAAATAAAATAAATAAAGAAATAAATCAAACCCTAACCATTAACCTAATCATAGTTTAATGCATACACACACCCAAGTTTGCATGTATCATCAAACATGATACAAACAAGTGCACAAAAATATATCATATATACAATGTGCACAATCTTGTGAGAAAATAATCTTAAGTGAACCAATACTAGTTAATGTAAAGTAATATATCAAATATATAATTATACATTAAATCATTAAATCAACACTTGATTTAATGATCCGGTCATACTGCATATAACCGACTAATATCAAGTGTATCAATGTATCGAATCAACACTTGATTCGGTAACCCGGCTATATCTCATACAACCTTCGGATGATACAAAACGCGAGAATAGAATACAGTATCACATACTGGTATTATTCTCGGTCCCACACATATCTCATATGCGCTCCTATTTCGTTTCACTTGAGCCAGGAAACCCCTGTGTAGGACTCTAAAGACTCGTCAATACGCCGGCAGTAGGTGATGATCATATCAAACACCCACAAGCCGCAAGCGGTCTGCTAAACGTAACGGCCACCCGGGTATTGAGCGATCAGAAGATCAACGAGCAAGCCCGCTCACACTCCTGTGAATCCAACCAGTAACACTTACCGTACAGTCCGGTCTCGTCGTCTGATATGTCGCATATCTCGCCTAGGGGTGGTAAACGTCAGACCCCAATAGCTCGATAAGTCGTGTCGATATGAGGTCTATAACAGTTCGAGAAACTACTGGTAACACTTACAAGTAAATCTCAGCAACCTTGGCCAGGGATTTCCGGTTATAGCCAATCGAACACAGCACAACATCAACTCCCTATACCGGGAGAGACGAATCCCCTCCTATCGCTCATTGCCTCCATGTGATTCGGGACTGTACCCAAAAACCACCGTTTTGCACGCCCTCTTGGACGTGGTAAGGTGGAAATCAAAGCACAGTGGGAATCACACAAGACTCTATGACGATCTCGGGTCAACAGACTACTCTGTACCAGTGTCACCAGAGAACTGCCATCTGACGTGAGGTATAATACCATCTGGGAGTTCTCGGCGAGTCCGTCCAGTGTACCCAGTCTCCACTGAGCACCCGTATATCATCTCTGATGTCAAACACCAATGGATATGGGATCATCCATCGCCCATCTGTATGGGTCGAGAAGGTATACGCTAGTCTACTCTGGTATATCGATGCCCCGTCTTGATACACCCACGACTAGGGACCTTGAAGGATGTACTTATGGACTACCATGTCCCCACTAGTATGATCCGCATCATAGTCCAGGTGGTCATGTACACATCCCAAGGGCTTTACCAACATGTAACAGAGAGACAATCAGTGTACACGTTAAGATAAAGAGCAACCAGATAGCATACTATCAAGTCAAGCAAGAAAGTCCTCCCTATATATGTCCCAGCATCCTTTACAATATACATCCTATGTACAGTAATGGCCTCTAGGGTATACATATAACTAACAATCTCCCACTTGCACTAGGGCCATCTGTAGCAGTGGTTGCAGTATCTCATACTCAACCATCCCATAAAAGTCTCTCTCTGGGAAAAGGCCTTTGTGAGTGGATCCGCCGTGTTGACCTCTGAGTCTACTCTCCTAACCTCGATCACCCTGGAGATCAACTATCTCCATGATCAGGTGATGCTGCCTCAGAATATGTCTGGATCACTGATGGGACATGCATTCCTAGGCATAAGCCACAACTCCATTGTCTCACAATGGTAGGAACGAAGTTCATCTCATGAACTAATATACACCCAGACTTTCTCTTTGGTAGTATCTTTGGTAACGATGTATCTTGCCTTTAATCGTCTAGTATGTCACGGTATCTATCTTGGAACTCTTCCAACATACCGTCCCTTTACTGAGGGTAAAGACAATGCCTGTGACTGACTTTCAGTCGTCCTTATCACTCTGGAACCTTTCTAGTGATTCTCCCCAGGATCAATTGATACCTTCTCACTACAGCTAGTGAGGATCCTAAGGTCCACTTAGATCTATCTCATAGATCCAAACTAAGGATTTAGGAGGTATCACTTTGATCCTATATGGAGAATCCTTGTGATAAGCGGAGATTAACCGAGCGTAGCATAGGAAACTCCTTCCCTATCAAGATTATGTCATCCACGTACTCTACGAGGATCACCACCATACTCCCTACTACCTTTTTGTATATACAAGGTTCATCTACCATTTTGATGATGTCAAACTCTTTGACTAACTCATCAAAACAGATGTTCCAACTCCGCGATGCCTGCTTTATCACATAAAATATCTTGCACACGTTTCCGCTGCTCCCACTGTCTACGAAGCCCTCTGACTGTGTACTTATAGACTCTCTCTTCTAAAACATCATTTAGAAAAGCAGTCATGACACCCAACCGCCAGATATCGTAGTCATGGTATGTAGCCGTGGCAAGTAGGATCTGGATGGACTTAAGCATAGCTACTTAGAAAAGGTTTCATTATAATCCATACCTGGTCAATGATGCAAACCTTTTATAAGTCTAGCTTTAAAAGTCTCAACTTTTCCATGTACACCAAGTAATCTTCTCAAGATATACTTGCTCCTGATGGGGATTTAACCCTTCAGATAAAGCAATCAAAGTCCATACTTTGTTGGTGTATAAGGATTCCATCTCAGATCGCTAAGCATCCAGCCATTCTTACAGAGTCCTACTCCTGATGGCCAGCTCGAAACTAGTTGGGTCATCATTTCATGATGCAATCCTCGCTCCCACTGTCATAGAGAAATCGAGGTATCTCTCAGGTGGGTGAGGAAACCTATTAGATCTGCGGAGAGGCTGAGGTTCGTTGGTTACTATTGAATCCTTCGTCTACCAAATCAGCAGCTGCAGTTTGTATAGCTGGAACTTTTTCCAGTTCTACCTCATGTCCAATTATTTCTTCATAAGAAATTCCCTTTCACAAAGGTGGCATGCTGAGAAACAAAACATTTTTGTTCCTCGGTTAGGTAGAAGATATTCCCTTGCGTATGCTTGGGATATCCAACAAACTTTTACAGATCTGACTTTGCCTCGAGCTTGTCCGGATTTTGCTTTTTAGACATAGGCCGGACAACCCCAAATCTTAACAAACATAAGATATGGGCTCTTCCCTTTCCATATCTCATATGAAATGGTAGGCAACTGATTTGATCGGAACCCTATTCAATAGGTATGCAACTTCATAAGTGCATAACTCCCTAAAAGGAAATAGGAAACTCAATAGTACTCATCATAGAGCACACCATATCTTATAGGGTGTGATTGCTCCGCCCCGATACACCGACGTACTGTGGTGTATACGGAGGAGTAATGCTGAGAGAGAATCTTATTCTTAGAATAGTCCAGGAATCCTGTGCTCAAGTATTCTCCTCCCTGATCATATCAAAGGACATAATACTTATACCCGTTGTTGATTCTCTACTTCTAAATTATATTCTGTGAATATCTCAAAAAGCTTCGGACTTGTGTTTCAACAGGAACATATGTCTGAATCTTGAGAGATCATCAGAGAAGGTAATGAAGTACAAAGAACCGGTCTTGGCATGTGTAGACAGGGGACCTTCATACATCAATATGTATCATCCCAAGAGTTCACTAACTCTTTCTCTGTTTCCATTAAACAGAGCTATGGTCATCTTATCTCTATGACATGACTGGCAAGTTTCATAAGATGTAAATTCAAGCTAATTTAAATATGCATCTATATGTAACTTCAGCTAGTCGGGTCGCATTGATATAACCTAGTCTACAATACCTCAAGAAGGATTCATTCATATCTGAACTCTTCCTCTTGTGTGTGTTCTGTATACTAAGAACTGTAGTTTGATTTAGAACATCAATGTTTTTAGATAACGTGCCTGAACCGATCAACTTTTGATATAGAAAATGTTCAAAACATTATCCGACAATACAAAATTTTATCATTTATTTACTAATAAAGAGACTGATATGATTTTGTATATCAGGTTCGGTATCTAATAACATTCGTTCAGAATCAATGTATTTGGAATACAGGGTGACAGTGACCAACAGACTTGGCTGCAACACTTGCACCGTTTTCTGTCTCATGAAACTTATCATCCGTTCTCAGTTCTATACCTTTCTGTAGCCCTATGTAACAGATTACATATCTGGGATCCTGATCCGGTATCAAATACCCAGGACGTAGAGGATACAGAGAAACAGTTCTTTGTAATGAACACACCCGAAGGAGATGCATCATATGCACTTTCTTCGTTTGGGCGGCATAGGAATTCAGGTATTCCTCTATTTCCTGCTCTGTCTTATAACAATTATAAGTTGGAGCGGGACCAATATTCTCCAGCTCAGTATAACAAGGGGGTTCGGTCAATACATCCGTATTATTATCTTGATTAAGGCGTGACATGGTCGCTACCAGGAGAGAGAGAAGAAAACACTCTGCGTGCGCTCTTTCAAGATCAGATTGGTTATTATTTTATCTAATCAGGATGGCTCCCACTGTTTTTATCAAATCTTCCTTCAAACCCTAAAAGGAAAGACTAGCCGGGATTAATTACACGCTACAGGTTCGCCAATCTTTCAGCCAGGCCAGTGTCGGTAGTTTGAGGGAGGTTCCCCGTGCTTTCGCACGGACCTAATTACAGTAAACCTCGTTTTCCCAGAGGAATAACCCCGTTGACACCTTTCTAGACACCTACTAGATCGGCTAAATGTAATGTGTAAAACTCTCCCAGGAGTAACAATTACTCGCAGCGGGTATCGGGATCCAACTATCTCATAGAAGGTATGCAATCTCATTGCAAATTTCAACACTTGAAATTCCCGATAATTTTGCTCCTAACGTGCTATGACCTTGACGAAAGCCAACAAACCATAGCCCGCTAGTCAAGTTCAACCCATCATTTCTTGATTGAATTAAACCCACCCGCACGACCCTTGACGAAAGCCAACAAAGCCGCACGACTACCCTAATCCAATCGCATCATCTGCAGCAGATAAGCAGCATACAGCTACCGCACACCTTGACGAAAGCCAACAAATGTAGCACGAATACTATATACAACTTATCTGAAATGACGGAGGGCTACGACAGGTTTTTCTGAAAACCCATTGCGTAATGAGCTTGATATCGTTGTAGAATCGAATGAATTTTGAAATGGAGTGTTTTTTAGGCTTTTCTAGTTTCGCTAAAGGGGTCACTCCCGGTGAAGGGATCGTCGGCCCTTTCCTCATCGAATAAGGTGCATGATATATCATATATACCGCTATGCAAAGCAAAAACTATAGAAGCAATCAAAAGACAAACCGAGGGTTGTAGCATCTGCCAGTTATTACTAAAGGGGTCACTCCCGGTGAAGGGATCTCGGCCCTTTCCTTATCGAATAAGGTGCATGATGTTCTACAAGGAACACCGCGATGCAAAGCAAGAACTGTAGCTACCTGTTTTTGAAAATTCGATTCCACAACATCTTTTAGGTTTCTTTTATTTCATTAATCATATTAATGAAGTCCCATCATTTAAATCACCTAAACATCACAGATAAATATGACGTACACTTATGCCATCCGCATTCGCCTCGATGTCCCCTCGTGCACCGTTAGGTTAGGTAACTAACGGCAGAGCGGGGCAGGGCTAGCTCGGGTGTAAAACATAAGTAACGTCTATATAATATATCGTATATACTATATACAGTATCTATCACAACATATCAAATGATCACATCATAGATATCGCGGCAGAAGAAACATATGAAACATTGGATATACTAGGACGCCCGTGTTTTCAATACGAGCCTGTATAAAACACGGATTCCACGGTCGCGATGAATAGCCAAACCCACACCCCTAGACCCCTACGAGAGCGGCAAGCAACCCTACCAATTCTAGAGTTAGGGGACCTGGACTCGACTCCTCGAGTTGGTCTCCCACTGGACTCTAGAATCCGGTTACTTGTGCTCTCCTCCTTGGGTCTATCCTAGTGCGGAAAAGTAAATAATATACAAATGGTGACAGCAACCTCAACCCAGAAGTGCCCCAATAAAAGAATATTACATACAAGTTTTTACATGAATGAAAATGAAAAACACTCATCTCACATAAAAACCCCCGGCTATTCAAACACGACGATCCAATATAACATATCCAGCAACATATAACATCACATGTCATCAACGTAAGTAAATGTGCGCATCCTAATTGTCGTTGACATATAGCAACGAAACCGGCGATATCACATATTACACTTACGGTCGCAGAAAAGAAAGTGTAAAACTACAACAGTTGGAATCCGCAACCCCTTTAGACATCGCATGCCTAACCAAATGAATTCCTTAGACATCGCATGCCTAACAATTATAAACCCCGCATTTTAGTCTCATTATCGAAAACTCTTTTCAATATTCAATCGGGCAATTCAACAAGATTCACGATATACTGATCGAATGCTCGTCGCAAACTTTAGTAGATGGCCGCACCCCCGGATGCCGTCGACGAAGTGCACTAAGGCGGAACACCGCTGCCGCGAGCACCCAAACGGATGCTTTCGGCTACGGGGTTCTCCTACAGTTACTTGGTCGGGGATTTGGGGCGTGGTTATCTATTAAGTTTACCCGGCGAGTATCTGTGTACGCTACGTGATTGCGGCGGACTTTTGATGACATCAAAATTCCGTGGCAACCGATCAAGTGAGACTAAACTGCTATGTTTATAACATTCAAATCAGTTATCTCATAACTAATTGTGGATTCCAAATATTGTATCACATTCCAGATAAATAGAAAATGTTAAATTTTCCGATCGAACTATCAAACACCCAAGTTTTCCCGAAACAGCTCAACACATGAAATAAGTTTAAAAACATTCACTTCATGCCACAGTACCAACGGTCCAGCCGTAGAAGGGTCAAGCCAACGCTTCACATGTGGCACGCTGTACTGCCCCAAACCCGAAGGTTCAAAGGGCCGTTCAAGACGGTCACATAATCGAGTTAAGGTTTGTTGTCTTCTAGAGGGTCCATCGCGTTACTTGCACTACTTAGAACGTTATTAAACTACGGAAAATCCAACAATTGAAAATTTTCCGGCAGGGGAAAAATTGGGTATTTTTATCCGGTCGAACTTTTTAACATATTCTAAATTATCCGGAAAAACACATAGACAAAATTAGACAATCCGATCGAATCTACCAATACAACCCAGAAAACTCAACTCTTGAGTAAACATTAAAAATTCCCATAAAATACAGCATGTACAGAAAGAAATTACTGTGCAAAAAGTAAGGGATTACGTCATCATTTGGCCGCGGAACCGCCGCAGAAGCCAAGCTTGTGCCGCGGTTCCGCGGTGCTTTGGGCGCATCTTTTTGTCATTTTGCACTGTATTTCTTAAAACTTCCTGCTCAATTTTTTAAGCATTTTTAATCTGGAAAAATCCACAGTTTCAAAAATTGTACAGAGAGGGGTATTCGATTAGGGTTTCGGGTTCGAACGGACTTCTAACTTCGTCTACTCATCGCCTAAGGCTCTAGCTAGGCTCTGATACCACTATAAGGTTCCTAGGCACACACAAGAGGTTCCACAAGGCATCAACCATGCCATATTCAAATTTTTCCATGTGCCATGAAACCCAAATATAGATCATTAACTAGAGATTAGGCAAAACATAATGCAAGCAAACTACTTTGCTAATAAGTGAATGGAAATACAACCTTTGTAGATCCAGTCCTCCACTTCTTTAGCTCCCTGATGGCGTCCCTTCGCTGCGACCACCGGGATCCCGGACTCTTGCGATGGTTTCGTCGGAGAAATGAGCGGGCTAGGTCGTTGACTTCGATGCCGAAGATGATCTACGTCGAGGCAACTCTAACTCAAGCTCCATCTGCACTTGGTCATGAAACTTGTAAAGATAACACACTCTACTACATGGCAAGTGGTAGAGGATGAAGAAATAGGAAGTGGGTTCACTTTGGATTTGGATTTCTCATTTGGATTCATCACTTGGAATTTTCTAGCAAGCTTTTCTTTTCTTCATGAAGAAGAGGAAGAAGAAGAAGAAGAAGAAGAAAGAAAAATGGAATTATCACAAAAAGAAAATTCAAGTGATATCTATCATCTTGCAACCATGGGTGAGATAAACTCATGTAGAGAATAAACTAGGGTTTAGGTAAATGGTTAGGGTTAAGGAATAAAACAAAATGGTAAGACTTTTTCAAAGATGCTAGAAAACAACATGAAGCTTCTAGTAAAGAAAAGAAAGAAAGCCACCATTTTGTTTTAACTAAATAAATAAAGTAAATAAAGAAATAAATCAAACCCTAACCATTAACCTAATCATAGTTTAATGCATACACACACCCAAGTTTGCATGTTTCAACAAACATGATACAAACAAGTGCACAAAAATATATCATATATACAATGTGCACAATCTTGTGAGAAAATAATCTTAAGTGAACCAATACTAGTTAATGTAAAGTAATATATCAAATATATAATTATACATTAAATCATTAAATCAACACTTGATTTAATGATCCGGTCATACTGCATATAACCGACTAATATCAAGTGTATCAATGTATCGAATCAACACTTGATTCGGTAACCCGGCTATATCTCATACAACCGTCCGATGATACAAATCGTGAGAATAGAATACAGTATCACATACTGGTATTATTCTCGGTCCCGCACATATCTCATATGCGCTCCTATTTCGTTTCGCTTGAGCCAGGAAACCCCTGTGTAGGATTCTAAAGACTCGTCAATACGCCGGCAGTAGGTGATGATCATATCAAACACCCACAAGCCGCAAGCGGTCTGCTAAATGTAACGGCCACCTGGGTATTGAGCGATCAGAAGATCAACGAGAAAGCCCGCTCACACTCCTGTGAATCCAACCAGTAACACTTATCGTACAGTCCGGTCTCGTCGTCTGATATGTCGTATATCTCGCCTAGGGGTGGTAAACGTCAGACCCCAATAGCTCGATAAGTCGTGTCGATATGAGGTCTATAACAGTTCAAGAAACTACTGGCAACACTTACCAGTAAATCTCAACAACCCTGGTCAGGGATTTCCAGTTATAGCCAATCGAACACAGCACAACATCAATTCCCTATACCGGGAGAGACGAATCCCCTCCTATCGCTCATTGCCTCCATGTGATTCGGGACTGTACCCAAAAACCACCATTTTGCACGCCCTCTTGGACGTGGTAAGGTGGAAATCAAAGAACAGTGGGAATCACACAAGACTCTATGACGATATCGGGTCAACAGGCTACTCTGTACCAGTGTCACCAGAGAACTACCATCTGACGTGAGGTATAATACCATCTGGGAGTTCTTGGCGAGTCCGTCCAGTGTACCCAGTCTCCACTGAGCACCCGTATATCATCTCTGATGTCAAACACCAAAGGATATGGGATCATCCATCGCCCATCTGTATGGGTCGAGAAGGTATACGCTAGTCTACTCTGGTATATCGATGCCCCGTCTCGATACACCCACGACTAGGGACCTTGAAGGTTGTACTTATGGACTACCATGTTCCCACTAGTATGATCCGCATCATAGTCCAGGTGGTCATGTACACATCCCAAGGGCTTTACCAACATGTAACAGAGAGACAATCAGTGTACACGTTAAGATAAAGAGCAACCAGATATCATACTATCAAGTCAAGCAAGAAAGTCCTCCCTATATATGTCCCAGCATCCACTACAATATACATCCTATGTACAGTAATGGCCTCTAGGGCATACATATAACTAATAGTAGGCTCCTTGGAACATCGGTACCTCAACGGTCTCCTCGAGTCAAAGACAATCCACCCGAGAGCTCCTACGCCAAGCTTTATCTCTAACTTGAGATAACTAAGTTGCTTAAAGTGCTAATCTAAGCTACCCAGGGGATATAGAGTGAGGTTATGGATTTATTAGTCTAGCTAATCCTTGATCTCAACACATGAGAGGTTAGGGTTAGGGTTTCAAGAATGAGAGCTTGAGGAGAGAGAAGGTGAGAATGTGAATTACTTTGGATGAATGAAATCATTTGAGTATATATGAAACATATGATATTATTAAGTAAATAATAAATAAAGCATTATCATCATGTTTCATTAATACCTTAAGTGATTCATCATATGAGTCATATAAATCATTAAATGAATCATTAACTCATTACATGAATCACTACATGACTCACTAATCCAATTAATGCAAATGCCACCTTAGCCTCCAACTCACTATGCTTCTAGAAGCTTCCCGGATAATTACGAGAACGCCCCTCCAATCCGTGAAAACACGGAAAAACTTTAAACTGCATAAATCCAATAACCCGATACTAGAATCTGGCTTAAACCAAAGCCGGCTAGTAAAAACTGTCCGAACGTCGTACGTGCGTAAACACATATATGCGTCCGAACCCTTGTCGTAACACCATACAACCTCTATATCGTTTCGCCTGGAGCAGGGAAACTCTCTGTGTGGGATTCTAAAGACTCGACACTACGCTGGCAGTGGGTTTAACCACAGACCGCAAGCGGCAATAGCTATACGTAACGGTCCCCAGGTAGATGTCGATAAGAAGGCCGATGAGGAAAAACCATCCGAACTTCTACTGAGCCTGATGTGACAATCTCCGAACATTCCGGTCTGTTCGTCTAAGACTATCGCATATCGAGCCTAGGGGGCGGCAAGCATCAGTCCCCTAATAGCTGTATAAGTCATGTCGGAGCGTAGCCCATTACACCCTGAGAAAACTACTGGAACCTACCAGTAAATCTCGCTTGCCCTGGCCAGGGACTTTGCGTAATGGCTCTCTGACACAGCGCGATATCAACTCCCAATACCGGGAGAGACGAATCCTGTCTAACCGCCAATGCCTCCAAGTGCTCGGGACTGCACCCAACTGCTACCTGTTTGCATGACTCCTTTGAGCCGTGGTAGGGCAGCAATCTAAGAACAGTGGGACACACTCGAGGCGAAGTAGCAGTGTCAAGTCTGCGGACTATGCTGTACTCATGTCACCTGGGAACTATTAACTGACGATGGGTATAATACCAACCAATCAGTTCCCCTGCGAGTCCTGTCCGGTGTACTCGTAACCTAACGAGCACCTGTATACTATCTGCAGTACGACGTACTGATGGCTGTGGGACAGACCATCTCCCCAACTGGGATGAGAAGCGTACACACTTAGTCTACTCCGGAATATCGATGCCCTGTCTCGATAATCCTATGACTAGGGACAAGTATAGGATGTTGCTTACAGACCACTCAGCCCCTACTAGTGTGACTGCCATCACAACGCTGGTAATCAAGCAAAGATCCTATGGGCTCTACTAATATGTATAAGTGATACGTTACAAGAAACATATGCACATATTAAAGTAGACACAAACCAAGTAGCATACTACCATTTTTAGCAAGACTGTATATACAACTGTGAATATCCCAAGCTTCCATTAAGTAATATACATACAAGTATGATACAATAATGGCCCCTAAGGCATATACACTAACAATCTCCCACTTGCACTAGGGCCATGAGCTGGCATATCGTAGACCTATCATCTCGAAGAGCCTCTCGAACTGCGTCTGAGGAAGGGCCTTTGTGAATGGATCAGCAATGTTATTCTCTGTCTCTACTCTTTTCACCTCGATCTCCCAGCGATCTACGATCTCCCTGATCAGGTGGTACCGCCTTAAGATGTGTCTGGACTTCTGATGGGACCTGGGTTCCTTCGCTAAAGCTATAGCGCCGTTGTTGTCACAATACAAAGGTATTGGATCAATACTGGTAGGAACCACCTGAAGTTCTGTGAGGAACTTCTTCATCCAGACAGCTTCTTTTGCGGCATCGCAAGCAGCTATGTACTCTGCTTCCATCGTTGAGTCAGCAACGGTCTCCTGTTTGGAACTCTTCCAACAGACCGCCCCTCCATTGAGGGTAAAGACATAACCCGACATAGATTTGGAGTCATCTTTGTCACTCAGGAAGCCGGAGTCGGCAAAGGCCTCCATCTGGAGGTCTTTTCCGCCATATACCAAGAACATCTCCTTAGTCCTTCTCAGGTACTTGAGAATGTTCTTTACTGCTATCCAGTGCTTCTCCCCTGGGTTTGCCTGATACCGGCTTACTACGCTCAATGCGTATGCTACATCTGGTCTGGTACATAACATCGCATACATTATAGAGCCTACCGCAGAAGCGTAGGGTATAATTGACATGCAATCCCTTTCCAAATCAGTCTTGGGAGACATCTCTTTGGAGAGGGTGATTCCGTGACAAGCCGGTAGATTACCGTGCTTAGAATCTTCCATACTGAATCTTTTCACTATGGTGTCTATGTATCTGGACTGCGAAAGTCCCAACATCCTTTTTGATCTATCACGATAGATCCGGATCCCCAGAATGTAGGTGGCCTCACCCAGGTCTTTCATGGAGAATTTATGTGACAAGAATCTTTTGACTGACTGTAACATAGGAATATCATTTCCTATTAGGAGAATGTCATCCACGTACAAGACGAGGAATACTACAGCTCTCCCTACAATCTTACTGTATATGCAAGGTTCATCTGGATTTTTGATAAAGTCGAATTCTTTGACAGCATCATCAAAACAGATGTTCCAACTCCGCGATGCCTGCTTTAGTCCATAAATGGACTTAAGAAGCTTGCATACTTTACCGCTGCTCCCACTCTGAATGAATCCCTCTGGCTGATCCATATAGACGCTCTCTTCCAAATTACCATTTAGAAAGGCCGTCTTTACGTCCATCTGCCAGATTTCATAATCGTGGAAGGCATCAATAGCAAGAAGGTTAGATTTAAGCATAGCCACTGGAGAAAAGGTTTCGTCATAGTCCAAACCAGGTCTTTGACGGAAACCATTTGCAACAAGTCTAACCTTATAGGTTTCAACCTGTCTATCTACACCAATCTTCTTTTTGAAGATCCATTTGCATCTTACGGGTTTTACCCCATCTGGAGCAATGTCCAAAGTCCATACTTTGTTAGTGTACATGGACTCCATTTCGGTCCGCATTGCATCCAGCCATTTTACTGAGTCACCGCTCTGAATGGCTTGCTGGAAGCTAGTAGGCTCATCATAGTCAATAGTGCAATCCTCTCTATCCTCGTCTATGAGAAAACCGTAGTATCTCTCGGGCGGATGAGATTACCTACTACTCCTGCGGAGTGGCGTCAGGATGTCCCTTTCTTCTGAAATCTCTAGTTCTACCATACTTTCAGTAGTAGTTTGTGGTTCTGGAATTTCTTCCAGTTCTATTTCGCTCCCATTCTTCTGATTTCCTAAAAATTCAGTTTCTAAGAAATGGGCATGACGAGAAACAAAAACCTTTTGTTCCTCTGCATAATAGAAATAATATCCCTTGGAGTGCTTTGGATATCCCACAAACTTACACTGCACTGAGCGTGCCTCGAGCTTGTCTGCATGCTGCCTTTTTACAAAAGCTGGACATCCCCATGTCTTAAAATGTTTTAGACAGGGTTTCTTCCCACTCCACATCTGATATGGTGTGGTAGGCACAATTTTGGTAGGAACCTGGTTCAAAAGATATGCAGCTGATTCTAGTGCATATCCCCAGAATGATCGCGGTAACTCAGCCTTACTCATAATAGAACGAACCATATCCAATAGGGTTCGATTCCTCCTTTCTGATACACCGTTGTGTTGTGGTGTGTATGGAGGAGTAAGATGAGAGAGAATTCATTTCTCTTTTAAGTAACCCAGGAACTCGGCACTGAAGTATTCACCACCTCGATCAGATCTCAGTGTCTTGATACTTTTGCCGGTTTGGTTTTCCACTTCATTCTGGTATTCTTGGAATTTCTCAAAATCCTCGGATTTATGCTTCATTAAGAAGACATATCCATACCTAGAGAAATCATCCGTAAAAGTAATGAAGTAGGAATAACCTCCTCGCGCATGTGTAGACATTGGACCGCACACATCACTGTGTACGAGTCCCAAGAGCTCGCTTGCTCTTACTCCGTGTCCAGTAAACGGAGTCTTTGTCATCTTTCCTATGAGACAAGATTCACAAGTAGCATAAGATTGATATTCGAACGGATTCAAATATCCTTCTCTATGTAACTTAGTTAACCTTCTCTCATTGATGTGACCCAGTCTACAATGCCATAAGAAAGCCTGATTTAATCCCGGAGACTTTCTTTTAAGTGTGTTCTGGACACTGAAAATTTGAGTTTGATTTAATACGTATATTCTGTTTTGTAATGTACATGACCCAATCATCACTTGATTTAGGTGGATGTGGACCACATCGCTTATAAAAGTAAAATCATATCCTTCCTTAGAAAGTAAGGATACAGATATGATATTACAAGTTGTACCTGGTACATAAAAACAGTTACGCAGAATCAATATCTGCCCAGTTGTCAGTCCAAGATGATGTTCCCCTACGGATTCAGCGTCCATGCTCATTCCGTTAGCAACTGTGAGGGTCATATCACCTATCCCGATAACCCTACGGTTTCTCAGAGCCTGTAACGAATTACAAATGTGAGATCCTGACCCGGTATCTAATACCCAGGAAGTAAGGTTAACCGACATACAGTTCTCTATCATAAACACACCCGAAGCTGAAGCCACAACATGCTTCGAATCCTGGCTACTGGCTTTGCTAGCCCTACAATCATTCTGCCAATGTTCATTCCTGTAACAATAGGAACGTCCCTCTTTTACTATATCCAGTCCCGAAACTTTTTCCCTTCTCTTTCCTTCTACTTCCCTGATTTCCTTCAGGGTAGGAGGCAGAGACTGTAGAATCAAGTCAGTATCTGACTCATTTCCCAACGCGGTCTCCAGGTCCTGGAGCTCATCAATACAGCTAGTCATTGTAAGGACGTTGTCCCCTACAGATAACCCGTCAGCCAACTTCTCTTGAATTAATTCGTTTGAGGTCTCATATATTGCGATATGAGATTGCTCTCCATATAAATCTTTGTTATGGAGAAAGATGGAAACTAAGTCTATCTTCTCATGCTGCTTCTGGTATACACCATCAACTGAAGCTAACACGAGGCACTTAGCTTTCGCTTTATCTTTTTCCCTTGTCTGACGGATATCCATATCCGCGACAGTGGAAACTGGACCTGGGATGGCGGGATCTTGAGTAGTAATAGGGTGGTCCAGCTTGTCATAGGCAATGGACATCTGGACAGACCTTTGCCAATTATATAAGTAAGATTCAGTCAATTTATTATCTAGATGTAACCTAGTCGTGGTCACAAGGTCGCTGCAATTAAGAGAGAGAGAAGAAAACATTTTCGCATGATGCTCTTGCAAGTTTAGAGTGATTTTTAATTTATCTAAACAGGATGGCTCCCACTGTTTCTCGAATCCCTCCTCATACCATAAATGAAGAATTAGCCAGGATTATTCTCACCGTACAATTCTTGCTTAACCATTCAGCCAGGTCAGTGTCGATACTTCGAGGGAGGTTTTCCAACGCTTTCGCGAAGTTCCTTAATTAAATAACCTCTTTTCTCTGGGGGCGTAGCCTTGCTGACACCTTTCTAGGCACCTACTTGGTTTATAGCATTGATCGTTAAGTGACGAATCTCCTGATAAGTAGCTTGTACTCACAGTAGGACCGGGATCCAAAATATCATCGTATGATAATGTTGAAGGAATCCTACCAACATTCATCAAACTCCAAAATGGTATGCAGCTCCCTGCAAATTTCAGTTTCTTTAGAAATTCCCGATGTGGATTTTTGCCCCATGCTCTTATGACCTTGACTAAGGGCCAACAAATCATAAGTCACATGTCAAGTTCTACCCGTCATTGTCCAGGTTAATTTGAACCCACCCGTACATACTCTTGACTAAGGGCCAACAAAGTAATACGACTGTCCCAAACCAACGCATCTATCTATGCAACAAATGAATACCCCAGCAGCTACCAAACACTATGCCTTGACTAAGGGCCAACAAACATAGCTTGAATACTACTGACCATCCATAAGAAATGACGGAGGGCTACGAATGGTTTTGGCAAAACCGCGAACGTAGTGAACTTGATATAATCGAAGGAACCTGATACTTTTTAAAAGGAGTGGTTAAAGATCCGTAATTTAAAAATTCTGATTTTTTAAAATAACCGATTGGTTTCTTTTAAATTTGTTCCAACGATTAAACTATGGTTTATTTTCTTTGCATTATAATAATGTGTCCCATCAATTATCTTATCATTGCAGAAAAACAACGAAAATACCACGTCCTCTTATGCCATCCGCATTCGCCACTGGGTCCCGTCATCACCCGTTAGGTTACTTAACTAACGACAGAGCGGGGGCTGGGCTAGCACGGGTGTAAAACATAAGTGACGTCTAATAGCTATCATATATAGATATTGTATATTCATCAGACACAATAATAAGCATTCCAGATCACAGATGAACTTTATTGGATATACTAGCAATCCGCATTTGCTTTGAGCCTGCAATAAAAGACGGATTACACAGTTGTGATGAATAGCCATTACCCCACCCTAGACCCCTACGGGTACGACAAACTACCCGCCAAGTACCCGAAGTGAAGTTGTCTCCCTCAACGACATGAGTAGTCTACTAAACACTTCAACGTACCCGGTAGTTTGTGTACCCCACCTTGGGTCTATCCTAGGAGCAAAAACAGTAAAAGAGAAATAATACAACGGTGGCTACAACCGCAACCTGGATGTGCCCCGCAAAAGAATATTACATCATATTACAATTTACATCGAATGAATGAATATTAAACCCATCTTAAATCCCGGCTAATCACCACAACATTCCAATCAAGTCCATATACACAAACAGTAAACATTACAGAAATGTGCAACCCCCTGCCAACCGATATACTAGCAGTTAGGGGAGGTTTACGAACACATTAAACATTACAGATAAAAACCCAATTAGCAAATAACTTAGAACATCGATCGACAACCTTTATCCGTGTTTACCCCAAAAGCAAACCTGCACTGAAGTAACCTGGGTAGAAACAGAACATACTAGAAAACAATACACCAAAATATATGAATAACAGAGTAAATCTGAGTCAACTCGGCGTTGACTCGGCGGCGGATCCGCGGCCAAAAGCACCTTCTTGCCGCGGATCCACGGCCGTCTTGCCGAGTTACTGGCTCGTATTTTCCCAGTATTCTTATAATACCCTGTTGTGAATTTTAAGGCATATCAAATAATTTTTTAGACATATTTAAAATTAACAGAAACTGTTGAGGGGTTAGGGTTTTGTTTTCGTGTTTTCATACGATCGAAGTTCTAATCAGTTGCTAACTAGCTAGTAATGGTTTAGTTGGCTCTGATACCACTGTAAGTCCATGTCACGCACCCCACGAACTTGCGGGGAGGTGGAATATATGAAAAACGATTATCAAAGCTTTGTAACACGGACTTGAGCGCAAGAATCGTATCTAAACCGTTACTAGCAAACTACGAGAGCTTTAACTACTCGGATTCGAAGTTATACCTCACGTTACATGTCCTTCGGGTCTTCATCGTGGTCCTCCACTCCTCGTAGGCTCCTTAGAACATCGGCACCTCAACGGTCTCCTCGAGTCAAAGACGATCCACCCGAGAGCTCCTACGCCAAGCTTTATCTCTAACTTGAGATAACTAGGTTGCTTAAAGTGCTAATCTAAGCTACCTAGGGGATATAGAGTGAAGTTATGGATGTATTAGTCTAGCTAACCCTTGATCTCAACACATGAGAGGTTAGGGTTAGGGTTTCAAGAATGAGAGCTTGAGGAGAGAGAAGGTGAGAATGTGAATTACTTTGGATGAATGAAATCATTTGAGTATATATGAAACATATGATATTATTAAGTAAATAATAAATAAAGCATTATCATCATGTTTCATAAATACCCTAAGTGATTCATCATAAGAGTCATATAAATCATTAAATGAATCATTAACTCATTACATGAATCACTACATGACTCACTAATCCAATTAATGCAAATGCCACCTTAGCCTCCAACTCACTATGCTTCTAGAAGCTTCCCGGATAATTACGAGAACGCCCCTCCAATCCGTGAAAACACGGAAAAACTTTAGACTGCATAAATCCAATAACCCGATACTAGAATCTGGCTTAAACCAAAGCCGGCTAGTAAAAACTGTCCGAATGTCGTACGTGCATAAACACACGTATACGTCCGAACCCTTGTCGTAACACCATACGACCTCTATATCGTTTCGCCTGGAGCAGGGAAACTCTCTGTGTGGGACTCTAAAGACTCGACACTACGATGGCATTGTGTTTAACCACAGACCGCAAGCGGTACTAGCTGTACGTAACGGTCCCCAGGTAGATGTCGATAAGAAGGCCGATGAGGAAAAACCATCCGAACTCCTACTGAGCCTGATGTGACAATCTCCCTACAGTCCGGTCTGTTCGTCTAAGATTATCGCATATCGAGCCTAGGGGGCGGCAAGCGTCAGTCCCTTAATAGCTGTATAAGTGTGTCGGAGCGTAGCCCATTACACCCTGAGAAAACTACTGGAACCTACAAGTAAATCTCGCTTGCCCTGGCCAGGGACTTTGCGTAATGGATTTCTGACACAGCGCGATATCAACTCCCAATACCGGGAGAGACGAATCCTGTCTAACCGCCACTGCCTCTAAGTGCTCGGGACTGCACCCAACTGCTACCTGTTTGCACGACTCCTTTGAGCCGTGGTAGGGTAGCAATCTAAGAACAGCGGGACACACTCAAGGTGAAGTAGCAGTGTCAAGTCTGCGGACTATGCTGTACTCATGTCACCTGGGAACTGTTAACTGACGATGGGTATAATACCAACCAATCAGTTCCCCTGCGAGTCCTGTTCGGTGTACTCGTAACCTAACGAGCACCTGTATACTATCTCCAGTACGACGTACTGATGGCTGTGGGACAGACCATCTTCCCAACTGGGATGAGAAGCGTACACAATTAGTCTACTCCGGAATATCGATGCCCTGTCTCGATAATCATACGACTAGGGACAAGTATAGGATGTTGCTTACAGACCACCCAGCCCCTACTAGTGTGACTGCCATCACAACGCTGGTAATCAAGCAAAGATCCTATGGGCTCTACTAATATGTATAAGTGATACGTTACAAGAAACATATGCACATATTAAAGTAGACACAAACCAAGTAGCATACTACCATTTTTAGCAAGACTGTATATACAACTGTGAATATCCCAAGCTTCCATTAAGTAATATACATACAAGTATGATACAATAATGGCCCCTAGGGCATATATACTAACAGCATCCAGAGCGGAGCCTAGTCCTCGCCGAACACGGCAATGAACCCGTGTGAAGCATCTAGTGCAAAATTCCTGGTTACGTGGAACGCGGATAACGTCACTCTTTGACCCCGTGGAAAACGTCCAGAGCGGATCCTGGTCCTCGCAGAGCACGGCAGTGAACCCATGTGAAGCATCCAGAGCGGAGCCTAGTCCTCGCCGAGCACGGCAGTGAACCCGTGTGAAGCATCTAGTGCAAAATTCCTGGTTACGTGGAACGCGGATAACGTCACTCTTTGACCCCGTAGAAAACGTCCAGAGCGGATCCTAGTCCTCGCAGAGCACGGCAGTGAACCCGTGTGAAGCATCCAGAGCGGAGCCTAGTCCTCGCCGAACACGGCAATGAACCCGTGTGAAGCATCTAGTGCAAAATTCCTGGTTACATGGAACGTGGATAACGTCACTCTTTGACCCCATGGAAAACGTCCAGATCGGATCCTGGTCCTCGCAGAGCACGGCAGTGAACCCGTGTGAAGAATCCAGAGTGGAGCCTAGTCCTCGCCGAACACGGCAATGAACCCGTGTGAAGTATCTAGTGCAAAATTCCTGGTTACGTGGAACGCGGATAACGTCACTCTTTGACCCCGTGGAAAACGTCCAGAGCGGATCCTGGTCCTCGCAGAGCACGGCAGTGAACCCGTGTGAAGCATCCAGAGCGGAGCCTAGTCCTCACCGAACACGGCAATGAACCCGTGTGAAGCATCTAGTGCAAAATTCCTGGTTACATGGAACGTGGATAACGTCACTCTTTGACCCCATGGAAAACGTCCAGATCGGATCCTGGTCCTCGCAGAGCACGGCAGTGAACCCGTGTGAAGAATCCAGAGCGGAGCCTAGTCCTCGCCGAACACGGCAATGAACCCGTGTGAAGTATCTAGTGCAAAATTCCTGGTTACGTGGAACGCGGATAACGTCACTCTTTGACCCCGTGGAAAACGTCCAGAGCGGATCCTGGTCCTCGCAGAGCACGGCAGTGAACCCGTGTGAAGCATCCAGAGCGGAGCCTAGTCCTCGCCGAACACGGCAATGAACCCGTGTGAAGCATCTAATGCAAAATTCCTGGTTATGTGGAATGCAGATAACGTCACTCTTTGACCCCGTAGAAAACGTCCAGAGCGGATCCTGGTCCTCACAGAGCACGGCAGTGAACCCGTGTGAAGCATCCAGAGCGGAGCCTAGTCCTCGCCGAGCATGGCAGTGAACCCATGTGAAGCATCTAGTGCAAAATTCCTGGTTACGTGGAACGCGGATAACGTCACTCTTTGACCCCGTGGAAAACGTCCAGAGCGGATCCTGGTCCTCGCAGAGTACGGCAGTGAACCCGTGTGAAGCATCCAGAGTATGGCCTAGTCCTCGCCGAGCACGGCAGTGAACCCATGTGAAGCATCCAGAGCGGAGCCTAGTCCTCGCCGAACACGGCAATGAACCCGTGTGAAGCATCTAGTGCAAAATTCCTGGTCACGTGGAACGCGGATAACGTCACTCTTTGACCTCGCGGAAAACGTCCAGAGCGGAGCCTAGTCCTCGCTGAACACGGCAGTGAACCTGTGTGAAGCATCTAGTGCAAAATTCCTGGTCACGTGGAATGCGGATAACGTCACTCTTTGACCCCGCGGAAAATGCCCAGAGCGGAGCCTGGTCCTCGCTGAACACGGCAGTGAACCCGTGTGAAGCATCCAGAGCAAACACCGGACTGCGGATTCCTTAAAACCCATGGACTATGGCGTCCTTAACCTCGACCGTAATGTCTTAAAACTAACGAACAACCATAATGATTCTAGACTGATTTTACCTTAGTTAAAGGGTACATCTCTTCACTCCTTTGAGATTTGGCATTGTAATTCCTCAACGTCTTCAAAGAGGTGACGGGTCCCGATAACTAACATCGGACTGTGGAGTCCTTAAAGCGACGGACTATGAGGTCCTTAACCTTGACCGTGATGTCTTAAAACTAACATTGGACTGTGGAGTCCTTAAACCTACGGACTATGAGGTCCTTAACCTTGACCGTGATGTCTTAAAACTAACATTGGACTGTGGAGTCTTTAAACCCACGGACTATGTGGTCCTTAACCTTGACCGTGATGTCTTAAAACTAACGCTGGATTGTGGAGTCCTTAAACTCATGGACTATGAGGTCCTTAACCTTGACCGTGATGTCTTTAAACTATGGTACCCTGGAGAACATCCCAAAGCAACCCCTGACCCCGTGAGATACGGATAAGGGCGACCGCACTCAACACTTATGGATCCTCACGACCTGCAAGGAAGAAAACTCTCTTGTGAGATCCTCACGACTCCCAAGGGAAAACCCGCTTAAAAATCCCCACGATTCTTAAGAAGAACTCACACCTACGGGACCCTCTCAACCTGTAGGGAGAAAAAACTCTTTATAAGACCCTCACGGCTCATAAAGCTCAAAAGTCTGAGGAGGCAGATCTTAACCCTGAATCCTAAGCCATTGCTGCCCTGCAAAGAGATCAAGACAGACTGTCCGCAGAACACATTCAATAAAAAGGGGACACACCATTGAGAAGAAAATGTGTCTTTATTCATAAACCAAAATGGGTACAAAGTACAATTCATGAGAGAACAAAAAGAAAATACTCTCGCTCAAGAGTATGTACAAAAAGAAAAAGAAAAGATACAATTCTTCAGGCCGGTGGGCGATTTAGCGGCTTGGTCAGCTCATCCTTCTTTCGCTGGGCCACGCCTTCGTGATTCAGTATCGCCAGAAGACGGGCCTCTGCCTGAGCCTGCTGGGCCTGATACGAAGCAAGCCGGCCTTCAAGCTCTTTCTCGGTGGCCTTGTGAGCCTCGACCCTATCACGAGTGAACGTGGCAGTTTTATCAAGAGTCACCACCTCTTTGATAGACTCTTGAAGCACCCGCCAGAGTTCATATGCTTTGTTGGCCTTGACGGTAAGATTGGCTTGAAGCTCGTTCAGCGCCTTAGAAGCCAGTTCCCTCTCCGAGAACTTGCGGCCGAGCCTCTTCTCGCACGACACCATGTTTGCTGCACATCGCTCAATCAAACTTCGCAGGCCCGCTTTCGCAGCCACGGCCTCCGAGGAAAGGCGGGTACACTCAAGCACGTGCAGACAAGCCTCCACCTGACGGCAAAACTCAACCCAGACTTGCACCACAGCCTCGCTATGATAGACAGCAAGAAAGGGAAGAGAACCGTTAGCTTCAGCGGCAAACGCTTCGGCTGTGATCACACTGCCCGCACGAAGCTCCTCGATCAGGGATGACAAGGAATCAAGGCTTAATTTCGCCAGACGGTCTGAGGCTCGCAAAGCATAAGGACCGGGCGGCATGGCGATGCGCGACTCCAACATTGTGAGAACTGGCAGGGCTGCTCAGATTTATAAAAGATCAGTGAAACTCTTAAGCAAAGGAACGAGTGGGACCATATTGAGACGTCACTTACCCACAGTCATGCAAGAAGGCGCTGAAGGCTCCCCTGGCACCTCGAGAATCTCAACCTCGTCATCAGCCTCCAGAACTGTAAAAGACGTCAACGTCAGCCCACAAAATAATAACAACGATATGAAAAGATGGAGAACGACACTAACCTTTCCCAGACGAGAGGACGATGCGTTGAGGAGATATCGCCTGTGGAGCGGCCATCTCCAAAAGACGCTGGAATGATTGCCGAGGAGACAGATCAGCAATGGAGGTCGCCAGTCCACGCAATTCTGAAAGGACAAAAGAGTTCAGGTAACAGAAAGATTACTAGCTTAAAATGTGGAGGGTTACCTTCGACACTCCTCCCATTCTGAGCTGGGGGGATAGCAGCTTCAACGACCTCCGCCGTGACCTCGGGCTCCAACAAAGGGAGGGTGATCCCGACTACCTCCATCCTAGCCTCTGGGCCGCCTTCAGGAAGAGTCGTCGAGGCGGCGACCCCCAAGGGAACCTCTCCCAAAGGAGCGAGTACTCTGGAATCAAGAACCGCCACCGGAGGTTCTATTGTGAGAAGAATAGCATTGTCGGCCCCCTCCGCATCGAGTAAGGCTGCATTGGGAATGTTAACGGGCTCTAGCTGCAGCAAGCCAGTAGGAATCTCTCCCATCGCCGAATACTCTGCACAAATTGCACAAAGAATAAGGATACATATATACGGGCATAAGCAATCTGAAGAACTGCAAAGAAATATAAAAACGCACCAATGCGTAGGGAAGCCTTCAATATGGCTTCTTCAAGCTGATGCTCCTTCTCAAGGAGGCGTGCTCGCCGGGGTTCGAGGGTAGACTCATGGCCGCCGGTCTACAAAGAAAGTGTGTCCACAGCATCCTCCGAAGCGGCCTGCTTCAGGGCCCTTTCTCCCCGTTCCTCCAAAGGGCCAATAAACCGCCGCCGGATCCACAAAGGGTCTTCATAAAAGATTACGGCAGGATAGGGCTTCTTCGGAACCTTGACGTTCTGGGACTCATCATGGGAACGTCTTATAGCCTCATCCAATTGTGCGGCCTCCTCAGCAGCCGAACCCGGGAAAAGAAGACCAGCGTCCGACTCTTGCACGACCAACGACTCGTCTGGAAGTATGGGCTCCGACTCCGTTAAAGAATCAAGTAGGTTGGTGGCCACCCTCTTCCGCCTCTTAGATCCAGAACCGGCCGCCGAAGATGACCGTTTCTTTCCCTATGGAACCTTGGTGCGGCGGCGGCCCACGTCGCCTTCAACTCCCTTGTCCCTATTACCCTCGCTTGGTGCCATAACCGAGGATGACACCTCCATTGTCGATGCCACGGGGGGCAGTGCTGCCGCAGGCGGTGGCGCTGCTACTGGGGCCCGTCTACCCCGCAACCGGGTGCCTAGGGGCATAGCAGCTGTTGGAGTAAGGTCCACCCCCGACTCCCCCGGAATGAGCGCAGTGCCAATCTCCCTCAGAGGGAAGCGGACCGGAGCTCGCGGTCGCATCATATCTCCCGTGGTCGGAACCTGAGGAGGGGCATCATGACCAAGAAGCACCCTTCTCTCCTCAAGAATAATCGGGCTGACTCGATGGAGATACCAACCCGTGAACGATCCCACGCACCGGGGCATGTGCTTAGCTTCAGGGACCATGAAGTGGGAGCCAGTGTTCAGCCTCATAAAATGATGAGCGGCATCACGAACGGCATCAAGTGAAGGGACCGGCGCAACTATGAAAGCCTCGAAGGGAACGCCCTGGTCGTATCCAAGCTGTCGAGCGAAGCGATGCGGATTGTACCGCATGAAAAGAGCTGCACTGTCCTGGCGGAATACCAAATAGCCTGGTCTAATGGTATACAAGTGCACGGCCTCCCGGGGCCTCAGAGAGGGTGCATTATCTTTTGACCGGTCCCAGAGTTGTTGAACTGGACCTGAAGGAGAAGATAGGACCCGATCATTAAAAACCAACCCGCCAGTGGTAGCGTGAGTGTAAGTCGATGTACAACACCCCACCACTTGCGGGGAGGCGGAAATATGAAAAACGATCTTGTTTTTATGCTAAACATCGACTAACCGCATGAATCGAAGCTAAACGATAACTAACAACAAACATAGAAGTTAACAACTACTATGTAAAGGGATTATACCTAAAGAACCGTGTCCTTCGTCTTAAAGAACTCCACCTCCTCCTCGGCCTTCTCCAAGTAGTAGACGATCCACCACGAGAGCTAAACTCCATGCTTTGCCTCTAAACATGAGGCAACTAGGTATCTTTAAGTGTTAATCAAAGTACCTAGATGAAATAGAGAGAGGGTTATGGATTAAGTAGTCTAACTAATCCTTGTACTCAACACATGAGAGGGGAGGATTAGGGTTTGAAGAGAGAAAGCTTGAGGAGAGAGAAGATGAACATAATAATGAAATGAGAAAATGAGTTATCATAATATATATCAAGCATTTTATTTTATCGAGAAAAGAAAAGATAATGATTTACAACCATGCTTGATAAATATCTAATGGTGATTCACATCCATGAGTCATTAAGTAATTATGAAGCATTAATGACATGGATGAATCATCCATATGACTCACTAATCTCATTTAATGTATATGCCACCTTAACCCCCTTAGTCACCATCTTCTAGAAGCTTCTCGCGCAATTAAGAGAACGCCCCTCCTATCCGTGAAAACACGGAAAAACTTTAGACTGTATAAATCCAACAACCGGATACTAGTAACTGGCTTAAACCAAAGCCGACTAGTAAAAACTGTCCGAAAGTCGTACATGCGTAAACAAACGTATGCGTCCGAACCCTTGTCGTAAAACCATACAACCTCTATATCGTTTCGCCTGGAGTAGGGAAACTCTCTGCGTGGGACTCTAGAGACTCGACTACTACGCTGGCAGTGGGTTTAACCACAGACTGCAAGCGGCACTAGCTGTACGTAACGGTCCCCAGGTAGATGTCGATAAGAAGGCCGATGAGGAAACCCATCCGAACTCCTACTGAGTCTGATGTGACAATCTCCATACAGTCCAGTCTGTTCGTCTAAGACTATCGCATATCGGGCCTAGGGGGCGGCAAGCGTCAGTCCCCTAATACCGGTATAAGTCGTATCGGAGCGAAGCCCATTACACCCTGAGAAACTACTGGAACCTACCAGCAAATCTCGCTTGCCCTGGCTAGGGACTTTGCGTAATGGCTCTCTGACACAGCGCGATATTAACCCGCAATACCGGGAGAGACGAATCCTGTCTAACCGCCACTGCCTCCAAGTGCTCGAGACTGCACCCAACTGCTACCTGTTTGCATGACTCCTTTGAGCCGTGGTAGGGTAGCACTCTAAAAACAGTGGGACACACTCGAGGCGAAGTAGCAGTGTCAAGTCTGCGGACTATGCTGTACTCATGTCACCTGGGAACTGTTCACTGACGACTGGTATAAAACCAACCAACAGTTCCCTGTGAGTCCTGTCCGGTGTACCCGTAACCTAAAGAGCACCTGCATACTATCTCCAGTACGACGTACTGACGGCTGTGGGACAGACCATCTCCCCAACTGGGATGAGAAGTGTACACACTAGTCTACTCCGGAGTATCGATGCTCTGTCTCGATAATCCAACGACTAGGGACCTGAATAAGGATGTGCTTGTAGACTACCCAGCCCCCACTAGTATGACTGCCATCACAACGCTGGTAGTCAAGCAAGATCCTAAGAGCTCTATCAATACGTATACTCACATATTAAGATAGAAAAACCAAGTAGCATACTACCATGTTTAGCAAGACTGTTATATACATGTGAATATCCCAAGCTTCCATTAAGTAATATACAAACTAGTATGATACAATAATGGCCCCTAGGGCATATACACTAACAATCTCCCACTTGCACTAGGGCCATGTACTGGCATATCGAAGACCGATGATCTCGAGTAGCCTCTCGAACTGAATCTGAGGTAGGGCCTTCGTGAATGGATCAGTAATGTTCTCTTCAGAAGCAACTCTCCGAACCTCGATTTCCTGACGATCAATGATCTCCCTGATCAGGTGATACCGCCTTAAGATGTGTCTGGACTTCTGATGAGACCTTGGTTCCTTCGCTAAAGCTATAGCTCCGTTGTTGTCGCAATACAGAGGTATTGGATCAACTATGGTAGGAACCACCTGAAGTTCTGTTAGGAACTTCTTCATCCAGACTGCTTCTTTTGCGGCATCGCAAGCAGCTATATACTCCGCTTCCATCGTCGAGTCAGCAACGGTGTCCTGCTTGGAGCTCTTCCAGCACACCGCCCCTCCATTGAGGGTAAAGACATAACCCGACATGGACTTGGAATCGTCCTTATCACTCTGGAAGCCGGAATCAGCAAAGGCCTCCAACCTGAGGTCTTTTCCTCCGTAAACCAAGAACATCTCTTTAGTCCTTCTCAGGTACTTGAGAATGTTCTTTACTGCTATCCAGTGCTTCTCCCCTGGGTCTGACTGATACCGGCTTACTATGCTCAGTGCGTAAGCTACATCTGGTCTGGTGCACAACATCGCATACATTATAGAGCCTACCGCAGAAGCGTAGGGTATAATAGACATGCGTTCCCTTTCTAAATCAGTCTTGGGAGACATCTCTTTGGAGAGGGTGATTCCGTGACAAGCCGGTAGATTACTGCGCTTAGAATCTTCCATACTGAATCTTTTCAGTACAGTGTCGATATACCTGGACTGCGAAAGTCCCAACATCCTCTTGGATCTATCACGACAGATCCGGATCCCCAGAATGTAAGAGGCATCACCCAGGTCTTTCATGGAGAACCTGTGTGACAAGAATCCTTTAACAGATTGTAGCATAGGAATGTCATTTCCTATCAATAGAATGTCATCCACGTACAAGACGAGGAATACGACACTTCTGGCTACAACTTTACTATATATGCATGGTTCATCTGGATTTTTGATAAAGTCATATTCTTTGACTGTCTCATCAAAACAGATGTTCCAACTCCGCGATGCCTGCTTTAGTCCATAAATGGACTTAAGCAGCTTGCATACTTTCCCGCTGCTCCCACTCTGATTGAAACCCTCTGGCTGATCCATATAGACGCACTCTTCTAGATTTCCATTCAGAAAAGCTGTCTTTATGTCCATCTGCCAGATTTCATAATCATGGAAGGCAGCAATAGCAAGAAGGACCCGAATGGATTTGAGCATAGCCACTGGAGAAAAAGTTTCGTCATAGTCCAAACCAGGTCTTTGACGAAAACCCTTTGCAACAAGTCTAGCCTTATAGGTTTCCACCTGTCCATCTACACCAATCTTTTTCTTGAAGATCCATTTGCATCCTATGGGTTTTACCCCATCTGGAGCAAAGTCCAAAGTCCATACTTTGTTGGTGTACATGGACTCCATTTCGGTCCGCATTGCATCTAGCCATCGTACCGAGTCACCACTCTGGATGGCCTGCTGGAAGTCAGTAGGTTCATCATCATCTATGATGCAATCCTCTCTATCCCCAACTATGAGAAAACTGTAGTATCTCTCAGGCGGATGAGACGGCCTACTACTCCTGCGGAAGGGTGCGGGAATGTCCTGTTCTTCTTGAACTTCTGGTTCTACCAAACTTTCAGTATTAGTTTGTGATTCTGGAATTTCTTCCAGTTCTATTTCTCTCCCACTTATTTCCTTTTCTAAAAACTGATGTTCTAGAAAATGGGCATTACGAGAAACAAAAACCTTTTGTTCCTCTGCGTAATAGAAATAATATCCCTTGGTGTTCTTTGGATATCCCACATACTTACATTTTACTGATCGTGCCTCGAGCTTGTCCACATGCTGCTTTTTAACAAAAGCTGGACATCCCCAAATCTTCATATGCTGAAGATGGGGTTTCTTCCCAGTCCACATCTGATATGGAGTGGTAGGCACAGTCTTGGTAGGAGCCCTGTTCAGAAGATATGCTGCTGAATCTAGCGCATAACCCCAAAAAGATCGCGGTAACTCAGCATTACTCATCATGGATCGTACCATATCCAATAGGGTTCGATTCTGTCTCTCCGATACACCGTTATGCTGTGGAGTGTATGGAGGAGTAAGCTGAGAGAGAATTCCTTTCTCTTTTAGGTAACCTAGGAACTCGGCACTCAAGTATTCACCACCTCGATCAGATCTAAGTGTCTTGATACTTTTGCCGGTTTGGTTTTCTACTTCATTCTTATACTCTTGGAATTTCTCAAAAGTCTCAGATTTATGTTTCATCAGATAAATGAATCCGTATCTTGAGTAATCATCCGTGAAAGTAATGAAATAGGAAAAACCACCTCTTGCATGCGTAGACATTGGACCACATACATCACTGTGTATGAGTCCTAAGAGCTCGCTCGCTCTTACTCCTTGTCCAGTAAATGGAGTCTTTGTCATCTTTCCTTTGAGACAAGATTGACAGGTGTCATAAGTTTGATATTCGAACGAGTCCAAATATCCTTCTCTATGCAACTTAGTCAACCTTCTCTCATTGATGTGACCCAGTCTACAATGCCATAAGAAAGCTTTATTTAAATCTGGAGACTTTCTTTTTAGTGTGTTCTGGACATTGAAAATTTGGAGTTGGTTTAAAACATATATACTGTTATTTAGTGTATCGGACCCAATCAAACCATGATTAAGGTGGATGTTAACAACATCTCTTACAAACGTGAAATCATAACCTTTATTTGATAACAAGGAAACTGATATGATATTACACGTTAATCTTGGTACAAAAAAACAGTTATGTAAAACCAAAATGTGTCCACTCGTCAATCCTAGGTGATAATCCCCGACGGACGCAGCTCCCACGCTAGCTCTGTTAGCAACCTTTAGGGTCATATCACCTTCCTTCAGCACTCTACGGTTTCTCAGTGCCTGCAATGAATTGCAAATATGAGATCCTGATCCGGTATCCAATACCCAGGAAGTAGAGTTGATCAACAGACAATTCTCAATTACAAACACACCTGAAGTCGAAGCCACAGCTTGCTTCGGTTCCTGGTTCTTGGCGTTCCACGCCTTGCAATTCTTCTTCCAGTGCCCTTTCCTGTGACAATGGAAGCACTCATCCTGGCCTACTACCGGTACCGCAAACTTTTTCTTTCCCTTCCCTCCCACCTTACTTACACCTCCTCTAGGTCTGGGGGCGGCCTTCTTCTTCCTTCCTTTGGCCCTAGCCTTGAACCCGGAAGAAGATGCACCGCCAACAAACATAGCGGGTGTTTCCCTTGCCTTCTGCAAGGTGCCCTCTGCACTCCTTAACATGTTCAGGAGTTCCGGAAGTTCAACTTCTTTTCTTTGAATGTTGAAGTTCAGGATAAATTGGGCGTAGGTGGAAGGAAGGGACTGGAGAATAAGGTTTGTATAGAGCTCATTATCCAAAGTCGTCACAAGGTCTGTGAGCTCTTCTATATAGCCGATCATCTTTAGGACATGTTCTTCTACCGATGACCCGACAGCCAACCTCGCTCGAAACAAGTTCTTAGAGGTCTCGTATCTTGCTATACGAGATTGCTCTCCATAAAGTTCCTTTGTATGGAGAAATATGGCATCTAGTTCCATATCCTCATGCCTCCTCTGATGTTCATTGTTCATCGAGGCAAGCACGATGCACTTGGCTTTCGCGCAATCGAAATCCCAGGTTTTGCGGATTTCCTTATCCGCATTACTGGATTTGGGACCAGGGACAGCAGGTGCCGTAGCGGTGAGGACGTACCCCAATTTGTCATAGGTCAAAGCCATTTTGACATTCCGCAGCCAATCTTTATAGTTTGGCCCTGTCAGTATATTTTTCTCTAAAAGTAACTTAAGTCCAGTCATTTTCAGGGTCGCTGCAATTAGGAGAGAGAGAAGAAAACTCTTTAGCATGATGCTCTTGCAAGTTTAGAGTGGTTTTTAGTTTATCTAAACTGGATGGCTCCCACTGTTTCTCGAATCCTTCCTCAAACCATAAAAGAAGAATTAGCCAGGACTATTCTCACTGTACAATTCTTGCTTAACCGTTCAGCCAGGCTAGTGTCGATACTTCGAGGGAGGTTTTCCAACGCTTTCGTGAAGTTCCTTAATTAAAGAACCTCTTTTCTCGGGGGGCGTAACCCCGCCGACACTTTTCTTGACACCTACTTGGTTTATAGCATTGATCGTTAAGTGACGAATATCCTGATAAGTAGCATATACTCACAATAGGATCGGGATCCAAATATCATCGTATGATAATGTTGAAGGAATGCTACCAACATTCATCAAACTCCAAATGGTATGCATCTCTTTGCAAATTTCAGTTTTTTTAGAAATTCCCGATATAAGTTTTTGCCCCATGCTCTTATGACCTTGGCTTTGGTCAAAATGTCATAAGTCACATGTCAAGTTCTACCCGTCATTATCTTGTCAATTTGAACCCATCCGTATATACCCCTGACTTTGGTCAAATGATAATACGACTGTCCCAAACCAACTCATCTATCTTATGCAACAAATGAAAACCTAGCAGCTACCAAACACTATGCCTTGACTTTGGCCAAAATGCATAGCTTGAATACTACTGAATACTCAAATGAAATGACGGAAGGCTACGAATGGTTTTGGCGAAACCGTGAACGTAGTGAACTTGATATAACCGAAGGAACCTGATAGCTTTTAAAAGGAGTGGTTAAAGCTCCGTATTTAAAAATATCTGTTTTTAAAATTAACCGAGTGGTTTCTTTTAAATTGTTCCAACGATTAAACTTTTGGTTTATTTTCTTTGCATTATAAATAATGCATCCCATCATTAACCTATCATTGCAGAAAACAACGAAAATACAACGTCCTCTTATGCCATCCGCATTCGCCACGGGGTCCCGTCATTACCCGTTAGGTTACTTAACTAACGACAGAGCGGGGGCTGGGCTAGCGCGGGTGTAAAACATAAGTGACGTCTAAATAGCTATCATATATAGATATTGTACATTCGTCAGACGCAATAATAGGCATTCCAGATCACAGATGAACTTTATTGGATTTACAAGCAATCCGTGTTTGTTTTGAGCCTGCAACAAAAGACGGATTACACAGTTGTGATGAATAGCCATTACCCCACCCAAGACCCCAACAGGTACGGCAAACTACCCACCCGGCAGTTTGTGCACCCCACCTTGGGTCTGTCCTAGGAGCAAAAACAGTAAAATGAAATAATACAACGGTGGCTACAACCGCAACCTGGATGTGCCCTGCAAAATAATATTACAACAAATTACATTTACATCAAATGAATTAAATAATAACCCATCACTAAACCCCGGCTAAACATCACAACAGTCCAATACGGTTCATATCCACAAACAGTAAAAACCATTACAGAAATGTGCAACCCCCTGCCAACCGACATACTAGCAGTTAGGGGAGGTTTACGAACACATTATACAAACACAGATATAATCCAACAAGCAAATACCGTATAATTTCGATCGATTAAACACATTTAATTTTGCTCCAATACTTCTCTGTAAATCTGAAACCTGAGCAAAAATTAAAAACTTCCAGAAAATTCCAAATATTACAGAGAACCAACACAGGAAATTTGGGATGATGAATCGGCAACTCGGCGGCGGAATCGCGGCGGATCGGTGGGATCCTCGGCGGTTCCGCGGCGCTTTAGCCGATTCATGATCCCAATTTTCTTGGGTGTTCTTCTACTATCATTTAAGGCTTTCTGAAGGTCCCTGAAAAATTTTTGGACCTCGTTTAAAAATCGACAGAAACTCATGATTTCGGGGTTTTCCGGTTTTGTTTTTTCCGTTCGAAATTCATACAATTTTGCAAGTGAGTTAATTATTGTTTAGCGAGGCTCTGATACCACTGTAAGTCGATGTACAACACCCCACGACTTGCGGGGAGGCGGAAATATGAAAAACGATCTTGTTTTTATGCTAAACATTGACTAACCGCATGAATCGAAGCTAAACGATAACTAACAACAAACATAGAAGTTAACAACTACTATGTAAAGGGATTATACCTAAAGAACTGTGTCCTTCGTCTTTACGAACTCCACCTCCTCCTCGGCCTTCTCCAAGTAGTAGACGATCCACCACGAGAGCTAAACTCCAAGCTTTGCCTCTAAACTTGAGGCAACTAGGTATCTTTAAGTGCTAATCAAAGTACCTAGATGAAATAGAGAGAGGGTTATGGATTAAGTAGTCTAACTAATCCTTGTACTCAACACATGAGAGGGGAGGATTAGGGTTTGAAGAGAGAAAGCTTGAGGAGAGAGAAGATGAACATAATAATGAAATGAGAAAATGAGTTATCATAATATATATCAAGCATTTTATTTTATCGAGAAAAGAAAAGATAATGATTTACAACCATACTTGATAAATATCTAATGGTGATTCACATCCATGAGTCATTAAGTAATTATGAAGCATTAATGACATGGATGAATCATCCATATGACTCACTAATCTCATTTAATGTATATGCCACCTTAACCCCCTTAGTCACCATCTTCTAGAAGCTTCTCGCGCAATTACGAGAACGCCCCTTCTATCCGTGAAAACACGGAAAAACTTTAGACTGTATAAATCCAATAACCGGATACTAGTAACTGGCTTAAACCAAAGCCGACTAGTAAAAACTGTCCGAAAGTCGTACGTGCGTAAACACACGTATGCGTCCGAACCCTTGTCGTAAAACCATACGACCTCTATATCGTTTCGCCTGGAGTAGGGAAACTCTCTGCGTGGGACTCTAGAGACTCGACTACTACGCTGGCAGTGGGTTTAACCACAGACCGCAAGCGGCACTAGCTGCACGTAACGGTCCCCAGGTAGATGTCGATAAGAAGGCCGATGAGGAAACCCATCCGAACTCCTACCGAGTCTGATGTGACAATCTCCGTACAGTCCGGTCTGTTCGTCTAAGACTATCGCATATCGGGCCTAGGGGGCGGCAAGCGTCAGTCCCCTAATAGCGGTATAAGTCGTGTCAGAGCGAAGTCCATTACACCCTGAGAAACTACTGGAACCTACCAGCAAATCTCGCTTGCCCTGGACAGGGACTTTGCGTAATGGCTCTCTGACACGGCGCGATATCAACCCCCAATACCGGGAGAGACGAATCCTGTCTAACCGCCACTGCCTCCAAGTGCTCGGGACTGCACCCAACTGCTACCTATTTGCACGACTCCTTTGAGCCGTGGTAGGGTAGCAATCTAAGAACAGTGGGACACACTCGAGGCGAAGTAGCAGTGTCAAGTCTGCGGACTATGCTGTACTCATGTCACCTGGGAACTGTTCACTGACGACTGGTACAAAACCAACCAACAGTTCTCTGTGAGTCCTGTCCGGTGTACCCGTAACCTAACGAGCACCTGCATACTATCTCCAGTACGACATACTGACGGCTGTGGGACAGACCATCTCCCCAACTGGGATGAGAAGCGTACACACTAGTCTACTCCGGAGTATCGATGCTCTGTCTCGATAATCCAACGACTAGGGACCTGAATAAGGATGTGCTTGTAGACTACCCAGCCCCCACTAGTGTGACTGCCATCACATCGCTGGTAGTCAAGTAAGATCCTAAGAGCGCTATCAATACGTATACTTACATATTAAGATAGAAAAACCAAGTAGCATACTACCATATTTAGCAAGACTGTTATATACATGTGAATATCCCAAGCTTCCATTAAGTAATATACAAACTAGTATGATACAATAATGGCCCCTAAGGCATATACACTAATAGTGAGGAGAAATCAGCACCCGAATAGCCCCGAATTGAATCGGGTCGGCGGCAGAAGCATCCACTAATCGCATAAGTCGCGGGAAGGGGTAGGCGTCGTAAAATGCGGGCCTCTGATGCATAGCGAAAGCCCCTAACACGTGTATTTCGATCCAGGACGTGAAGTAATGAAGCGAAAAGTTTAATACGTCCACGCCGGGAGTAGAGGTATTAGCTGCGGTGCCCAACCCGTGATAAAGATGCGCCAACACCAGAATGCCGATGGCCAACCGCATCCCCTCGGCGATACAATAAGCCGGGTAGATAACCGAAGCTCTCATAAAGCGACGATGCATGAGGATGACAAACCAACTGAGCCAGACACTAATAAACCCCACGAAGAACGTCTCTTCGTCCATGCCGGGAGCTGCAATGGATTCAAAAGACATCGGCGACATAATGGGGATGTAGTACTATGGTAGATCCGATTCAGTGGTCGGCAGCTTCTTCGGACCAAACCCAAAGGGGTCTTTGATGTTCGCGAACTTCGGAGCTGTCTTCGACAGGACGTCCTCGCGAAGGAAGCAGGCAATGAAGCTCTTAAAAGTAACACCCTGCTCCTCAGATTCGGTGAACAATCGGTCGAAGATACCAAGCGCCTTGATCAAACTGGGACGCTTGTGGCGGACGGCATTCTCAGCAGACAGGCCGTCAACTGGAGCAGGCTCGGGCTCAAAGACGTACTCGTCAGAAGGCAGCAACTCCTCATACAGGGTACCCCTGATTGGCAACCCTGAGATGTCATAGAATTCTGCCAGAGAGATCGAGACCTCGCGGTCCCCTAAAAGGAAAGTGTTGGTAGGGAGGTTCCTCTGGTTCAAGAACGTCTTAACCCACCAGACGTGCGGGGATTGGTAGTGAAAGAGCGACGCATATATCGCTTGGAAAAGCCTGACCTTCTGCAGCCGCGCGCGATGGGCGGACAGGATGTAATGAGCCCAGAGAAGGTACCTCGTAGGGTGTCGAGGGGTGAGCCCTATCTTATAGATTTGTCTCCATGGCTGGGCCTCACCCTGACAAATACGCCGCCCTAGAATGTCTATAGCCGGGATCGGATGGTTCGGGATACCAGTCGTTGAAGGCTCAAGCCGTCCCGTTAGAGTCCAGTTCGGCATCTACACAGCAAAAACCGTTCTCGGAGGGTCCATCGGCAAGAACGGGAAAGTAGGCTCTGTCGGTATTGCACAGAGGAAACTCCGGCGACCCCGAATAATATGACTATACCAAGTTCCCCATAGAAGTAAGCTGGTGCAGTTCGGGTCATGAGCCCGGATCATCGCCATCGCTTCCTCGTCGGATGGTGATTGGGGAAAAGCGGCCTCTGAGCGAGTGAAAGGAAAGCACGAGACAGAAGCCATTACACCTGAAATAAAATAAAGGAAAACTGTCAAAAGCGAAGCCGACAATATATATATATATGAGCGTAAATATATATATGAAGACAGTTGAAGAAAGCGACAACAGATTCTCCTGTATGGGGGCGTTGGTTACAAAACACATGGGACCCACAGAATCAGGTTGACGGCTCGTTAATAATGAGGCCAAGCAATCATAATAAGATAAAGGGAATATCCTCATTAAATAGGCGGTGGGTTTCAAGTGACCCTACACATCCCCCTAAAGGACAAATCTACCTTGGGCTCTACAACAAATCAAACAAGATCAGGAGAATTAAATTCCCACAAAAGACATCATTGCAATCGCATTCTTCACTGATCACAGAAGGACAACCTGGGGCGAAGGAAACCCTAAGAAGCCTCTATGGGGAAGAACTTAGTTCTTCACAGGAATTAAATTCCTTTTGGAAAGGGGAATTAAATCCCCAGAAACTTTTTTCTGTGAACGGAGTTAAACTCCATGGATTTGAACTGTCATCATCATCTCCTTGGAGGATCAGATGAGCCCTAAAAGAGATTTACTGCTGAAGATTAAATGGTTTCATATTTTGGTTGAAAAACTTAAAGGAAAAATGGGTTCATATTTAAAGGGGTGAAACCCTCGCTATGGATTTAAAATCCAGAAGGACATGAGAGTTCATCGTTCGTTCGAGAGTATTACCTGAAGAAAAGAATTCTTTTCGAACAGATTTAAACTATGAAAATTGTTTAAGGCAGAGAACTAAGCTCTGGAAAAGAGAATTAAATTCTCAAAAGAAGAAAGTTCTCAAAGGAGGAAGATGAGCAAAGTGGAGGCTCTCCTGAAAGGACATGGGCATTTATAGGAAGGGATGGAAAACGTTTCATCTACCCTACTCCCAAAGCAGATCCAACGGTCACAAAAATGACAGCGTCGCACTCACGTGCAGACACGTGAGAACAGCGCTGTGGGGGCATTTGTTCCCAGATTAAAAATCAGGAAAGGACTCAGAAGAGGCATCACGTGCTCACATGTGACCAGCGGTCACATGTTGGCACGTGACGTTCAAAGCAGCGGCACAAAGCGCATTCAAGAAAAGACTCCAGAAAAGGTCACGTGCTCACACGTGACCAATGGTCACGTGTTGGCACGTGACAACTGAGCAGCAGCCAGAAGACAGAGCGCAAGAGAAGAAGAAAGGCCCGTTCCAGGGGTCCTGCCTACACGTGACCAGGAGTCACGTGGTCACACGTGACCGGCTTTAAAAGACTTATTATTTAACAGAATTATATTCTGAGGATAGATCCTTCAAATCTTTCCAAAATGGAGAAGAATTATTTGAAACCGTTGGATCAAAAATCTAAAGGTGATTAAATATCACCAATTTATGGAAAAATCTTGGACTTGGAAAGATTTCCCCCTAAATCTAACCAAAACAACAAGGAAATATCATTGGATTTAAAATCCAATGGTGAATAAAATTCACTTAACAATCTAAAGGCCCAGATTAATGATAAAATCTCTCAACATACAAATCAAATCTCTCAATGAGAGATTTAGTAAGCAGATTGATTCTCTTCCTTCTCCTATAAATAGGAGCCAAGAAAAGAAGAGGAGGGACCCTTTTTCGAAGATCTTTTCTCTAAAACTTTTTTCTGAAACCTTGAGACCTTTGGATCTTTTTCTTTTGATACATAGAGAGAGAGAGATAGAGCCTTTAATTCTCTGCAAAAAGGAAAACCTTAGGTAAGAAAGGAAAAGGGAGGCTTCAAAGGAGAATTTAATTCTCAAAAGAGTTTAACTCTTATATAAAAAGAAAAGAACTTAGTTCTTTCTCTGGTTGAGGATCTGCAAAGTGCACATCTCCCCATGAATTGAGAATTTAATTCTCATTGGGTTGAGATCCTGCCATGCAGATCTAAAACACAGAGGAGGGATTGAGTTTAGAGAATTTAATTCTCACAAAATGATAGGAATTCAATTCCTTTGAGATAAAGTTAGGGTTTAACCCTATATTATAGGAATTTAATTCTTTCAAAATGAACAGAACTAGGGTTTAACCCTAATTGAGAATATAATTCTCTCAAACTCACAGGAATTTAATTCCCTTAAGAAAAGAAATTAGGGTTTAACCCTATTAAGAGTATAATTCTTCAGAAGAAAACAGAAAATTTAAGTCCTCTAAAGTTTAGGGTTTAACCCTATGAACAGAAATTTAAAACATCCAGAGTCACGTGCTACCACGTGACCCCTGCAAAGGCCCACAAAATAGAGCTCTGAAGTAGACACCTCACGTGTTACCACGTGACTTCTGCGAAGATATATAAAAAGAAAACTTTGAGGCAATGACTCACGTGCCCCACGTGATCCCTGAAGCACATAAAGAAACAGCAAAATAAAAGAGAACTCTGGGGCGCCCCCACGTGTCACCACGTGACCCCTAATGAGTATTCTAATAAACCAGAGCATGAGCCCCCATCACGTGCCCGCACGTGATGGCTTTCAGAACTAAAAGTGTTAAACACTTATCTGTAGAACAAAATATAGGGAAGAAGGGCGCTCTCACGTGTTACCACGTGACCCCTCTTGCCTTAGTGTTTAACACTAAATTGAAACCTCTGTATCCAGTGTTTAACACTGATTCTCCTTAGTGTTTAACACTAATTTGGAAAACTCTATTTGCAGTGTTTAACACTGATTTGCTTAGTTTTTAACATTAATTTGAAAACTCTTTCCCCAGTGTTCAACACTGATTATCTTTTAGTGTTTGACACTAACTTGTCAATCTTTTCCCAGTGTTTAACACTGTTGGTTTCTAGTGTTTAGCACTAGTTTTAGCCCAATTGGCTAAGTTTCCAGAGGCAAAGCCTCCCCTTCAATGAATCAACAGAGGGCCAATATCCCAAACATAATTGGACTTAGCCCAAGATGGCCATAAGTCCTCAATTCAAATTCAACTGGGCCAATGGGCTCATAATATAATAATTGATCTTAGTTTCCAAATTGGACTATGGATCGCTTAATCTACCTTGGTTTAAGGGTACATCTCTTCACTCCTTTGATACTTGGCGTTGTAATTCCTCAGCGTCTTCAAAGAGGTGGCGGGTCCCGATGACCACACATTGATACGGACTGTGGGGTCCTTAAACTCATGGACTATGAGGTCCTTAACCTTGACCGTAATGTCTTAAAACTAATATCGGACTATGGAGTCCTTAAATCCACGGACTACGACGTCCTTAACCTTGACCGGAATGTCTTAAAACTAACAACAGACTATGATGTCCTTAACCTCGACCGTGATGTCTTAAAACTAATATCGGACTGTAGAGTCCTTAAATCCACGGACTACGACGTCCTTAACTTTGACCGCAACGTCTTAAAACTAACACTGGACCGCAATGTCCTTAAACTACCTATCGACCACAATGTCACTAAACTAAACAACTGGGGCCCCCTAATCGCTCTCTTGTCGGATCTAAACGATCCCGTTAAGTTGATCTTAGTCTAAAACTAGACTAACGTATCCTTAACGAACGTTTAAGTCGATCTTAGTCTCAAACGAGGCTAACGTATTCTTAAACACAACCCCTAAACCCAAATCTAAGATAATACGGATTTGGACTAGTCCACGCCCTACGGGCGACAACATAACTCAGTCTCCGTATACAATCCACGGGCAACCAAACACAAATTAAACACACACGACACGAAGTGACCACCTGGAGAAGGAGAAAGTTGTTACCGCAACGCGGCAGCGTAATTAACTGCAGGGGCTTGTGCCTGCAGGGAAGAGCGTCCCCACAATCAAAAACCCCTCAAACGAGGGGGAATCTGACGAAGTCTGCTATATCGGCCGCATCCGTTTAAACCTCCGATACACGGTGCCATAAATCAACTTGGCATCTTCGGAGAGGTGGACGGATGGCACCAATTAGCATATGCCCCGAATCTCAGGCAAGACGTCCGTCGCGCCGTCTTTTAGAGGGGAACAGCGTCCATCGTAGACGAGCTTGTCCGTGTCCAGACGGCGGGTGTAACACCCGAGTTCATTTATACCAATTCCAGTCCTCGTATTTCTTTATTCGTGGTATTTTCTTGATTTATCGTATTTTGGATGCGAATGGTATTTTACATTGTACATTGCATTCGACCTGGCCCGCTTGCTTGAAACTTGTTTGATTCATATTTATGAATCACCCCGACTTGTTATGTAAACTTGGGCATTTTCAACTTTATCGCATACTGGCATTTTATCTGGCATGGCATCTTTTATCATATAACATTTTAAGTCACGTAAAATATTTTAAAAATACATTTCATAGCCTGCATGATACCCCTAACCTCATAGTAGCATCTGCGCATCTTGTTCTCGTCCCGTTCAGTGAAACGGACGTGTTTGGATAAATACGCGCACGTACGTGCATCCGTTCTTGGGGGTATGCATTTTCGTTACCTAAGCATTCATTTTGAAATTTGGACATCGCATATATTTTTCATATTTTAAATCTGAATTTTTAGACCTGACCCGGGCATGTTTTGGAGTAGGTTTGTATTTGCCAAAATCTCAAAAAGGACTAATATTATATTCTTTATATATATATATATATATATATATATATATATATATATATAAACTATTATTATTCCTTTAACTAATTTGTATTACTTAATCATTCCTATGCTAACTGTTCAGTATAATATGTATATATTATATATTTTTTAAGTTAAGAAAATCTGATCTCTCTCTCTCCGTCTCTCTCTCTTTCTCCCTCTCTCTCACCGTCTCTCTCTATCTCTCTCTATCTCTCTCCACACATAAATATATTAATACCTAAACCTAAACCCACGTACCCTCTCTCTCTCTCTTTCCCCTCATCTTCTTTATTTTCTTTTCTCCACGCGTGAACTCAAACCCATGCGCTCGCTCGTCGCCGTGCCGCCGCCGCCAGCCCTCGCCTCGCCGGAGCTCCGTTCCCATCGCCTCCATCACCTCGCCTCACATCACCTTACCCTCTTCCACCTCACCTCCTCTCCTTTCCCGACAACCCTCGACCACCGAACCCGACGCAAGGACCCCCTGCACGCCCTTGAACCCATCGCCTGCGTCGTGCAGGTCCCTCACCGTCACCACGACCTCTTCCTCCTTCTCTTCTCTCCCTTCCCTTCCACACTGACCTCTGCGAACCCCGACAACCCCAAGCCAACCCATGAAAAACCATCACCGCCCTTTCCTGCACCCTCACATCGCCGGAACTCCGACCCCCGTCGTCACCGTCCCCATCACCACAACATCCTCTTCCTCTCTACTATCGCACCTGACACCGCTACCTTCCTCCCCGAGCTCCTTCCCTGCACACCCGACGGGAAACCATCGCCTGCAACCCTCCTCGCCGGAGCTCGCCTCACTGCCGAACACTCTCGTCGGCCTCCCCCGCCTTTACGCCTCGTCGAACAACTCTTCCTGACTCTCCTTCCTGCACACCCGCACCCTACAGCCACATAGAACCCCATTGCCGGGAAAACCCTCGCCTGCATCCTCACCGTCGTCGGCGTTACCCCCTCGCCTTCCTCACCAATCCCAATGCATCCAAACCCAGAACACCAAATCCCAGTTCCCTTTCTTTTTTCTTCTTCTTCTCCTTTCTTCTTATTCTTTTCTTTAATTTTCATGATCCGTCTTTCCGGTGATCGCCGGAGACCCGTTGTCGTCTTCGCCCTCGCTGCCTTCTCTGATCAATGAATCCAAACCCGGAGCCATACCTGAGACCCTAGTTCCCTTTTCCTTCTTGCTTTCTTCTTCTTTCCTCTTCTTTGCATTTCAATTCTTGATCCGTATTTTTCCAGTCACCACTGGAGCCATGCCGCCGCCGACGATCCGGACGAACCATATCATCACCATAGTACCACTACAATACCATCACCACTTCCATGTCACGACCGTGTCGCGCCCAGACCATGCACCAGATCGTCTCCAGATCGCGCCCAGACTATGCACCAGATCGTGCCCAGATCGCGCCCAGACCATGCACTAGATCGTGTCCAGATCGCGACCAGACCGCCACCAGATCGTGTCCAGATCACGTCCAGACCATGCACCAGATCGTGTCCAGACCGCCACCAGATCGTTTCCATATCGCGACCAGACCATGCACCATATCGTCTCCAGATCGCGACCAGACCACCACCAGATCGTGTCCAGATCGCGACTAGACCCAGTACCATGTCGTGCTGTTTCACACACCGTATCGTGTCATGTCGCACCAGGCCGCCTGCATATCGACCTTTGTTCTGAGGCAAGTTTACCTTGCTACATGCTACATTACATTTTATGCATTTATTTTAATAAGTATAATTATTGAATCGATAACCGTACATCTATATATTTTATTCTGTACCTACTTGCATATCATACTACATGTTCCAGTTTATTGTTCTGTTAGTATCCATGCTTGTTTATTTATACCCATGCTTATGCTAGTTGGATTATGAGCACCCATATGATATCTTGTACACCCTGACATGACTTGTTACACCTACTACTTGACACGACATGGTACCGTGCAACTCTTGACGTGACATGACACCTATATATATTACTTGACTTGACCTGATATACCATACTTTACCTATTACCTGATCTTGTGCTTAATGCCAACAAACCTGACCTGTTGTCCTTACGGACCGTGCCTGTTGTCTATCCAGACAAACATGTACCTGTCTGATCCTGTGTTGGCATTAGCTCTAGATTACTTAAAATCTGACTTGAATACATATAATTTGGGGGTATGGGGAAATCAATGATGAAACCTGAGTTGTAACTCGACAGTTCGATACCTGTTCTGATCAGTCTTACGGGCTAGGCCAGCCCCGGGGTGATGATGCTGACATCACTCATCTTTACATACTACACTTTTACAGCCTAGCGGCACGTCTCAGATTCAGCCCGAGAATATTGACCGTGGTCCCGGGCATACATGGGATACTATTGAGTTATATCAATGATTCATCAAATTGATTTCAAAGACTTGAGAATAGTTAACCCAATAGACCAGTTTAGATTACTCACTGTACACTACCTTTCACTGCATTGATTTATATTGTTGTTACACCTGCTTTACCTTTATGATTATACTTGCATGTCTTGCTACCCTGTTTATATATTATTGCTTGATGTTATGACGCGCTGACGTCTGGGTTTTGCATGGCCCAGATCCTTCTACCTTTGTTGCAGACTGATCAGGAGTATTACCGCTATTAGACCAAGCGGTGAAGATCCTGTTGGTATGCAGTTTTCCTTTCCATGTGTTTCATTTATTGTATCCTTCGCTTCCGCATATTATCATTCCTTGACTCATTTATTCTGGCTCATGGACATGTACTAGATAGTTTAGTTTACTTTCCTGTTCTTGATATCTCTACAGCCGTAATGTGACTGTGGAAGGATTTTTCCTATCTACAGGTAGCATGGTTGGCTATGTCACGTGCCTACCTTAGCGTACTCTGGGAAGCGGGGCCTGACATCGGGGCAAGCTCTCTAGGCCGCCGCTCCCCCGCCTCGGGACCGGGCCCCATGCCGAGGGAGAGAAGACTCCGCTCACGTCGGCACTGCTGACCACAGCCTCGCTGCCTCCCACGGACGCAGATCCCCCGGGCCGATACATTCTGCGACCCGCTGGGCGCTCCACGGTTCAACACGGAGGTCCGTCACCAGAGCGCCTCGCCCCGAGATCCTTCGCGCACCTTGATTAGTAGAGATTTTATAGATCAAAAATAATTTATCGCAATCAAGAACGGCGTCGCTTGTAGCTAGCGGGTGAGTACGGGTCGGTCCACAGGGATTTTGTGTTTTCCTAGTCGTGCTAACGAGTTAATTCTGATGAATGTTCGGATTGATTTATTAAATCTAAAAACTTCCAAATTAAGTTATACTAAGATTATCTAGATCTAATGTCATGCCCCGCTTCCCAGAGTACGCTAATGATGGGCACGTGACATAGCCAACCATGCTACCGTGGATAGGAAAAATCCCTCCACGGTCACATTACGGCTGTAGGGATATCAAGAACAGGAAAGTAGACTAAACTATCTAGTACATGTCCATGAGCCAAAATAAAGAGTCAAGAAATAACAATATGCGGAAGCCAAAGATACAAATGAACACCTAGAAAGTAAGGCTGGATACCAACAGGATCCTTACCGCTCGGTCTAACAGCGGAAAAACTCCTGATCAGTCTGCAACAAAGGTAGAGGATCTGGGCCATGCAAAACCCAGACGTCATAACCTTAAGCAATAAAATATATAAACAGGGTAACATGCAATGCAAATGTAATCATGAATGAAAAGCAGGTGTAACAGTAATGTAAATCAGGGCAGTGAAGGGTAGTGTGCAGTGAGTAAACTAAACGGTTCTATTGGGTTATCTATTCTAAAGTCTTTGAAATCAATTTGATGAATCATCGATGTAACTCAATAGTATCCCGTGCATGCCCGGGACCACGGTCTACAGACTCTCGGACTGAAACCGAGACGTGCCGCTGGGCAGTAAAAGGTAGCAGGTACAGACGAGTGGTGTCAGCATCATCACTCCGGGGCTGGCCTAGCCCGTAAGACTGATCAGAACAGGTATCGAACTGTTGAGTTACAAGTCAGGTTTCACCATTGATTTCCCCATACCCCTAAGTTATAAGTGTCAAGTCAGGTATTCAGTAATCAAGAACTAATGCCAACACAGGATCAGGTAAGCAGGTTTGTCTGGATAGACAACAGGAACGGTCCGTGAGGACATGTCAGGTTTGTTGGCATTAGACACAAGATCAGGTAACGGGTAAAGCCATGGTACATCAGGTCAAGTCAAGTAATGTATATAGGTGTCGTGCCATGTCAAGAGTGTAGGGTACCATGTCAGGTCAAGTAATATGTGTAGCAAGTCACGTCAGGGTGTAAAAGATAACATGTGGGTGCTCATAAACAACTAGCATAATCATGGTTATAAGTAATCAAGCATGAGTAACATCGTCACAATGAACCAGATCAGGTGATATGATAAGCAATTAGGTACTGATTAAATTATTTCTATGCATGGTTATCACCTTGCGTTTAAGGGATGATGTCAGTATTACTTAACTACAGCATAACTAATATGGATGTTTACTCATGTTATCAGGTATTAAGAAATTTTAAGGATGCAATGATATATAAATATGTTCACTGGATGAAATCCTAGCTTAAGCAGGTTATAATGCACATGAGTGTCCGATGGAGTAAAACTATATAGAGAAAGCCATAGGCCGTGTCAATAGTTAAAATGTGCTTAAAACATATAAATGTGGTTATGTATGCTTAGTAACTAAATGCAATGGTTACCTTTCATGTTCTAGATCTGGAACAATATAAACAGATGCAAACGGAACATCGAGTGTTATAAAACGATGCATGGGGTGCTAAATTCAACTACATGTATGTTGTATATGTAGAATAGATATAGAATGATTCAAATAGCATGTAGCAAGATTAACTTGCCTCGATCGGATCATGATACGGGATGCGCACGCAGTGTCCAGAGTCGGCAAACGTCGCAACGTCCACACGCTCACACGGGACTGAACCAAGCAGTGCAAGAATTGTAACCACACAGGTAGAGAATGTCGACAGGGTTGCTCGGATCGTCGGCAGCCTGATCAAAACTTGATCTCGGCCAAGGAACATAGTTCGGCTTGAACCAGACTTGGGTAGCAAAGGTCTTGGCTTGAACATGGGCATAAATCTGGGTATAGCTCGGTTTAGAGGGAAGACGAGAGTCGATGACAATGGTATGTCAGCGTTGGGTTCTCAGTTTGATGGTTTCACTAGTGAAGAGAGGAAGATAAAGGAGACAGGGTGAAGGAGAGATGGTGGCTATGGTGTTGGGTTTTGAGGTGACGACGAGTTTCTCAGTGCAAGGAAGGAGGAGAAGTCGGTTATGGAGTCATGGTCGAGGAGATGGGTTGGTGTTCGAAGGTTGACGAGGCTGGGGCTCCGGCGAGGCACCGGCGAGGCAGTGGCCACAGTTCTAGGCGTCGGGGTCCTCTTCCAGGGTTTGAACATTCAGAGATGGCCTTGGGTATTGGAGGTTAGGGAGTGATGGTGGTCGGTGAGACGACGGTGATGGGAGAAAGTGGGGGAGATGGTGAAGGAGATGAGGGGATGAAGACGAAGGGGTGCTAGGGTTTGGGTTTGCGGGTCAAGATGAAGGCGAGGTGATCTTGATGGCTTGGGTGAGGGTTGAAGAAAGGTTGGGAGGATGAAGGCGTCGAGGATGAACGGAGAGAGGGTCCTTAGTGTTAGCCGAGGAAGGAGGAGTGGGCGACGGTGAAGACGAGGCACCTGCGGTGGAGATGAGGTCGAGGGGAGATCGAGATGGCGGCGGCGAGGGGTTAACAAAGAAGAAGAAGGCGAGAACGAAAGAGGGAGGTGACTGCATCGCTCGGACGGTGAACAGAGTCGAGGAGCGAACAGTGTTCGCGAGAGGTGAGAGAATGTGCGCGAGAGGAGAGAGAATGAGAAGGAGAAAGAGAGGGTTGCGTCGCTGAGAGAGAGAAAGAAAGGGAAAGAGAGAGAAAGGGAGAAATTAGTGGGACCCAGTGATTTATAAAAGAATCCCTGATTGGTTGAGGAAAATCGGGGAGAGAGAAATGGAAAAGATTTTTATAGAAGAGAAGGAGACGTGGGGCCCGGTGAACAAAGAAGGGGATTTGTCGTGGAGAGAAATAGGTTGTGAAAAATATAAAAAGATATTTAAACCACTTTTAAAAGGATTTCCTAAGCTGAAAGATTTAAGTTAGGTAAAATTAAATATTAAAATAATTAGAATTTGCGGGAATACAAAATATATCAGAAATGCGCCCGGGTCGGGTCCAAAATTTTGAATTTGAAATATGAAAATTATCAGCAAGTCCCAAAATTTGAAATGAAGGATTTTGTATTGAAAAAGCATACCCCCAAGAACGGACGCACGTTCGTGAGCGTAGCCGTCCAAACAAGTCTGTTTCACTGAACGGAACGAGAACACGATGCAAGGACGCTACCACAGGGTTAGGGGTATCATGCAGGCCATGGGATGCAATTTTAATTTATTTTACATGATTTAAAATGTTATATGCAACAGATGCGATACTAGATAAAATGTCAGTAAATACTAAATTATGAGATGCACTAGTCCATATAATAAGTTAAGATAATCTATAAATAAAAGTTAACCAAGTTCAAGCAAGCGGGTCGGGTCGAATGTAGAATACCATTCGCACCCAAACACGCTAAATCGAGAAAGGCCATAGGTAGGTAAAAGAAATAGAAGCTGGAATATGTATAGATGAACACGGGTGTTACATCTAAGTCTTGTTAGGGTTAGGCTTAGGGGAAGTTGAGAGATTAAAGGTTTCCTCACTGCTTTCAATACCGTAATTTAGGTCAATTAGATGTTATGGTAATTATCAATAAAGTGGATTAGAATCTTTTGGGAAGATGTTTCTTCCTCTAGGTTCTTGTCCTTCCTTTATCGATCCTTACCCTAACCTTCATGGAAAACACGCGCAACCGGTCCTTTGTACTACGGTATCACTGTTACCTCGAGGGGTAAGGTGCCGCAGGGAGCGGTGTGTGCGTGTATGCATGGAGTTCTAATTCTTATGTGTGAAAGGGCAAGAAAGGGGTGAGAGATCTCATCTCTCAAACCTTTCCCTAAGGCTAACCCTAACAAGCGAGGAGACTACTCGCTCGTTAGGGGATTAAAAGACATTCTAAATTAAAAGAGAACTAAAGCAAAGAAATAAAAGTAACTTAATAATTTTTATTGATGGCTCTCTCCAAACATGAACACAGTTCAGATCTGAATTTATGAAGTGAAAAGAGGCATCCTCATACAGAATTTAGAGTTCCTATTTATAGAGGATAGGAAACCCTAGGGTTACAATGACTCGCATATCTGCTATTACGAAAATACCCCGTAAGAATCCCAACAAATGCACCGACGCACCGCCAGAAGGATTTTCCACCGACACGTGCAACACCTGGCCGTGGATCCGCGGCCAAAGGCATGCTTTGGCCGCGGTTCCGCGGCCAAAGTATGAGATTGATTTCTAAAAATTTCTGTAATGCTTCTTGTTGACTTTTTATGACTATTTCTTGGGTTGGTTCTCAGATTGGCTTCCAGGTTGCTTCCAGATCTCCAGAGTGAACAATTGTAGTGAACTTTTGTCGTTGCTTCATGATGAAGTCTTGAACCTTGCACTGTCTCGTACTTTGTGAATTGTTCTTCATGTAGGCTTAATCAAGGTTCTCCCATTTGTCGGTCTTAGTCTCACTTTTTGCATCGTCTTCTGTCTTTTTCATTATTTTTGTCCAAGAACCTGTAACCTGTACTTATGTAGCAGACATGGGTCAAAAGCACATGTTTATTTGTAAAATACATAAGAATGGGGAATATAATAATACAATATTATGCTATGAACACACCTGTCCCTCCCGAGGAGATGTCGGTCAGCTCGCCTGTTACCAGGCATGACCGACACCCCCTCCCTCGACGGGGTCGCGCGGACGGGGCTCGTCACGGCAGCTCAAAGACTACCTCACCTGGGGATCTAAGGAACCTCATTGAAAGGAACCGTAGCCGTGACCAAGCACAGGTCTCCATCAGCTGGGGCCAAAGGTCAGAATGTGCCGAATCGTCGGGATACCACGGCCGACTCGACGCCCTCGAGAAGAAGATCGAAGGTATGCATCTGAAAGGTCACCGTTCGAGCGACGGGGCCAAGTACGCCGCCGATTCGCTCACAAAAGCCTTAACCGAGGAGTTGCTCGCCGTCCGTGTCTCCTCCCGGAACAAGCCCCCGAAGGTCTCTCTCTTCGACGGTAAGTCCGACCCAAAACACCATTTGGATGCATTCATCGCAGGGATGAGCTTCCAAGACAACTCTGATGCCGCCCAATGCCGAGCTTTCCCGGCCACTCTCATTCGCTCCGGACGAGACTGGTTTCGAGGACTCGCGCCGCGCTCGATCTCAACTTTCGACGAGCTGGCCACTCAATTCCTCGGCCACTTCGTCGGGAATAGGCGGCAGAAACGGACTGTCGACCATCTTTTCACAATCAAGAGTAGGGACAAAGAGACGTTCAAAGCATACGTCACCCGCTTCTACAACGCCCTTCTCGAGGTCCCAGAGCACCGGGACGAGACGACCATTACAGCACTTAGGTCAGGAGTCGTTATGCTCCTTTGCATTAGCGCAACCTAAGACCATGACTGAGGTAAAAACTTGGACCGAGATAAAGATCCAACTGGTAGCCGAGGTGAACGCACACCTGCCCCGAGCCGACCAAGCAGACTAAAAGAAGAGGGGCAGGGAAGAGAAGAAGAAGGCCGAGTAGCAACCCTGCTCGGCTATGTCACGCCCCGCTTCCTAGTGTACGGGCAGAGGGACACGACGAGGCCGCTACGTATTTACTCTGAAATAAATAAGCTAAGCGTATCTAAGCAATATAAATGAAATGCACAAGAGACAAAGGATATAAGTGAACAACAAATTTATTTATTAACATTCTTTTTACAATACATGGAAAAGTAAATACAACTGAATGAAAGCAATGCCTAAACGGTGGCATAACAGAAATGAAAAGTACTGAAATAAAAATATGTGCAATGAAGCTAGAGCTCTGGGTCGTAGGCAAACTAGTCCAAGTCTTCACTAGTAGGCTCGATCTCCTGAGTGTCCAGATCACCTGACAACATTCCAAAGAAGAAAGAGAAGGAATGTCGTCAGCGAACAATCGCTCGGTAAGTCCCAAAGATAAAGGAGAAATAGAATAGGCAGAAAAAGAAAGTAGCTTTTAAAGTTGTATTATATGGTTAACGCTATTGTTTGTAGCTTGGTACAGAAGGATGCTAGTGTATACAAGAGGAGTCTCTATATGTCAGAGACTAGAGCAAACGGAAGTACAAGGAACCGCTATGCCACGGTACAACAGCAATAGAATATAAGTTAGGTGTCTTAAACTTGCAGTCTTGTGCCACTTCTAACACCTTCCGTACCAATCTACCCCTTAAACCCCGTGAAGTCTTGATTGTATTGTTGTATTGTTTGAATTGTATTGCAACTTGTATTGTCTTGTAATATAGATTGTATAATTCGATGACTTGCCTAAACATGATATCAATAAATGGATGTAACTGGAGAATCATATAAATGGAAGTATATACATGGTTCAGTTCAGTCAATATAGATTGAATAAATTGATTATATGGATTCATGGATTCATATTGAATTGTAGTTTGTAGATTGTACTTGAATCATATTCAAGTCAGATTATTAATATGAGACTCAGTCTGAGTCAGAACAATTAGAAAAGAAAATTTAAGTCCTGAATTAGGTTTTGATGTTATCGGTAACAGCTGCACATTAGCGGCAGGATTTGTGTCTTTTTCAAAAACGATTACCGTGTTGATAACACCGTTTGTTAAGCTGTCTACCTTAAAATAGGCAAGCACCCACTTCTCCGGCTCCCTGAGGCTCAAGAGATTGGTCCCGCTTAAACCTATGTTTACTAGGGTCCTTAATGTAATTTATAAAACTTGAGGAGGTTATATGTAAAAATATTTTTGTATAATTTTCAAAATACACCTCAAGTATTTTATTATCGTCTTTAGAGTTTTCATAAATGTAGATTCTATATATGTGACATTTCTAGTGAATAAACCTATTTTTAATAATACATGGTATTTAATTGTAATATTGAATTTGTATGAATTTCATGGTATTTTAATGTAAAGTGAGTCATGTGATTTTAGAAAAGTTGAAAGATTTATAATATATCAAAAATAGATATTTTGATCATGCATATATATATATATTTATTTATAAAAATAATTTTAATTTATTATTTTCTAGAAATCTCATTTTCTTAAGATATTTGTATTTTAAATCTCTCGAGGCCGAATGCTCCTTGCGGAGGTCTGCATCTCGCACTACTAAGACCGAGAATGTGCGATAATCCGCACCATCCCGAATGGGTTCCCCAAAATGGGTTGTAGCGGCGCTTTGCAAAGATTTGTATTAAATACGTGTCTTATAAAAAACGGTTTTAATAATTAAGGGTATTAATATGTAAAGATTCGTTTTCCCGTATTCTATGTTCCCGAAAGGTATTGTGCTATATTGCATATGAGTGTATGAGGAGGTGGGTCATTACCTCGTGATCTACTTAAAGGTATAGCAAGATTGTGATGTTTTAATGTCGAATTTAAACTACATGGTATTTTAGTGAAAAAGTACGATAACAATTGAAATAGAAATCTTTTTGATATGGAACTTGTTCAATATGACTTGTTAATGTTTAATAGTCAACATGTAAGAGTTTAGTATGATTGCATTTAAGAGAAGGTTGAATTTTTAGGAAGAACCGAATCGGAAATCGGATTAACTCCAATTCCGTCGGGTTTTATTAAAATAAGTTTTAAGACTAGAGAATAGAAGAGGGAGGTGGGACTTACGGGTTTAGAGATTAGAAGAGAGGGAAAGGGAACGGTAGGAGGCGCCGGTGCGTCGTTTCGTCGCAAGGAGCTCCTAGGGTCGTCGTCGGAATTTCACCGGAGCTTTCGCCTTTTGCTAACTTCAAATGCACACTAAACTTCTAGGGATTTTCTTGAGAGTTTTTTATCAGAATTTTGGAGTGAGGGGTGTGTGTTTAGGGGTTGTATTTATAGGGTAAGGCTAGGGTTTAGGGTAGGTGAAAGGTTGAATTGAAAAAATGTATTAAAATGTATTAAAATAGAGTAATTAGGGTTTTAAAGAGTCTCAGGTACTGGTATGTACATTTAAAATATACGGAAGTACAGGAGAGTCCAAGAGGCCCAACTTTTATGTTGGGGACTCGGCGGTCCGGCCGAGTCCGGCCGGCGGCGGCGGCTCGAGTCGGCCGAGTCGCCGGCCGATTCGGCCGAGTCCGGCGGCCGTTGGCTTCCTCGACGCTCCATTTACCCCCTGAGACAGTTTGTTTATTTAGTGTAGTGGGGTTTTACGGGTTTAGCACGTGTAGACTCTTGGAATTCTAAAATATTAAAAATAAAACGATATTAAAAATAATATGGGGTATGGGATTTGAACTTTGGTGGGTTGGTTTAGCAGTGCAAGGTGTTACCAATGAGCTACAAGCTCCTTCTTGCTATTAAAAAGAAAAAAAATTTATAAGTTGTGCTAAGGCAAAAATACCCCTTTCTGTATTTTTTGAAAAATTTGTACAGAAAGTTGTACTGAAAATTTAGGGTTGTTACATTCTACCCTCCTCATAAAAATTTCGTCATCGAAATTTGTAAAAGAAAAGTGTAACAGATTCAGGGAAAATTGGTGACTGGAGTACTGATAGTGTGTGAAGAGTTACAAAGTGGTGCAAGGGTTTAAGAATGTGAAAGTGAATTACTAGTGTTACCTTGGTCAACTGTCTCGGCTTCTACGGCTGCTACAGTGGAGGCTTGGCGTCTCAGCATATTTTTTCTGTGTATGTCGGTACATCGATGCCTGACTGGGTAGAGGTAGTCCAGGTGGAGGTGGTGCTGGGAGTGCAAGACGAGGTGCAGGAGTCTGGATAACTGGCCGCTGTTCATATCAGATTTTTGCATTTTTATACCGCCCAATTTTTATCACATTGCTTATCGGTAGGTACTCTTGAGCCATGTTTGCTAGTTAATTGCAGGATACAGGTTCTCAGATCTAAACAATGAAATTCATGGAAAAGCACGACAAATTCTGGATTCCTGCCAACCACAGATAAAACACGGGTCTCCGCTCTCTATCTGTATGTTGCCGCACACCAGTTTAAGGGACAAAATGGCAAATCGATGTCATTTTCATGCACAAAGCTCAATGTCAACACAAGATCCAACATATCTACGCGGAGCTTAAGGAAATCATGGCAAAAGATCCACATCACCTCACCTTTTGTTCTGCTGAAATTCTGGAAAAATTGTGAAGAGTTTCTGAGAAAAAAGATATACCACACTGCATACAACAACAAACATGGGAAAACCACCAAGTTTCAAGACCTAAGTCTCCTAAACGGCCGCGGTTCCGCGGCATAAGCACGCTTAGGCCGCGGAACCGCGGCCATTCTGACTCGTCAGATGGAAACTTTTCAGGGGCTGATTGGTCTTTTCATGATGGGTCAGAATGTGGCCCTGGGGTTTCAGTTTCCAGCCTATAAATAGTTCAGAACTTGCCAAAGCCAAGGGTGCTTATTCTTGTATTTAGATTTTAGGATATATGTTGTTGTTGTTGTTCCTCTTCTCATCTCTTCTCCATTAAAAACCTGTAGTGAGATTTTGTGAGTAAAGTGATGAATAAAAGAGTTCTTGTTGTTACCATGCTTGTCTTGTTATGTTGCTAATGATAATTGCTTGTATTTTTCATTTGCTAATCTAGTTGTTGTTATTTGTTGTTTGTTTGTTTCTTGTTCTCTTTTTCTTTATCCTTAAACAACAATGATGCTTAAGCTTGATCCTTGCCAAGGTAGGGTCTCAAATAGCTAGTTGTAATCTTCTAACCTCTTTCTTTCTATCTTCCTCCTTTTGTTTTATTTTCTTTTTCTTATAATGGGTGAGTAGTTTTCATACTTGTTAGGGTAGGATAAGGAAAGTTTGAGAGAAGGAAATCTCTCACTCTTTTCTTGCCCAATATCTTAATTCGGACTCTCGTTAATTGAACCACAATCCGCTCCCTACGGCACCCTATCCTACATGATAGCGGTGATTCCTTAGTGAGACCGGTTGTGGTTGAATTAACCGGAGGTTAAGGCTAAGAGCCAAGAACGGACGGACAAGCACCAAAAGGAAGAACTTATGCGTTGGAAAGCCTAGCTTATACTCGCAAGTTCCTTCCTAGTCGTGCTAATCCTCGTTGTTGCCGATTACCGTAACACCGATATTAAGAGTGGCAACGAAAGAAGTGAGCGACTCCTAACTCAAACTAACCTAATCCTAACCCTAACAACCTCTCTTTATATATCATTTTAGCACATAGTTAATCTCAAAACAAATCTGGACATTTGGACTTAACTCGTTAAAGCACATAGAAAAAGATTCTCATCTCCTTGCGGACGACCCGTACTCAACGGGCTAGCTACAAGCGAAACCGTCTTGATTGCGGTAATTAACTAAGCACACAAAAACTCTACCAATCAAATGGCGCCGTTGCCGGGGAGACGGTAGTTTATTTCTTTATGTAATTTCGGGTTAATTTGTGAATATAAATATCACCGAAAAAACAAAAAAAAATATACATTGTAAAAAACCATCTTGTTATTTTTGATTAGTTTTTGTGCAAGTGTGCAGGATAAAAAGAAGGTTGAGTTCAGTGCCAAAGACGTGGGAAGTTAGACCCATATCTCGCGGCTACACCGCGACGGATCAAGACGGAGCCAACGGTCTACTGTAAAAATCTGGAGCAGATACAGTGAGCAAATCAAGATTCAGAAGCTCCAGACAAGAAGAGGACACCCATAGAAACACAGGCAAGAAAAATGAAGTCCCAAGCTCACCTTCCTGCCGCAGAACCCCGGCCATAGGGCTTGTTTGGCCGCGGAACTGCGGTTCCTTGCTGGCATCAGCATCCCAATTTTTTTTGTGAGTTTTTCTGCCTTCTTCCCCACTCCTCTGAACTCCACTGAACTGTGTTTTCTACAGAATTCTTTGCGCAAACTCTCTTCCCCTTCCAATAAATTGTTTTTGTGCAGGATTCTTTACGCCGCGCTTAAAAAATAAAAAATTGATTGCAGTTGATTGTTACTGCTTTGCATTTATTAATACGGACTTTAAGGGGCTTGAAACCAATCCAGATTGGGTGGGGATTTCATCACCCTTCCCAGGTGTAACACCCGAGCCCAATAATACTATGTATATTACTAGTTGAGGGCTGTGGTTTGCTCATTTCCAATTTTCCTGATTTTCTGGTGTTCATTGCTAAATTTTACCCGGTTAAGTCATTTTGGCACATAACAAATTTTAACTCCGAAAATAAAATTTAAGATGTCCATGTTAGCCTACTCGTCGCCACTAGTCGCGTGGTAGCGTCCGCGTGTCGAGATTCCGTTCCGTTTGGCTAAACGGGCAAGTTTGGGCGACTACGCGCGCGTGCAAGTGTCCGACTTGGGGGCATGCATTTTAATCACTAAACACCTCGTTTCAAAATTTGGAACCCGCTTAAAATCCTATAATTTGAATTTGGAACACTTGGATGCGACCCGGGCGCGATTTGGAAATGTTTCATTTCGCGCCAAAAAGGGCCCGTTTCAATTTAATATTTATAACTAAAATATACCTACGAATATATTCCTAACAGTTAATTTTTTCCTCAAATCCTTAACCAAATATTTTCCCAGTACGCCTCAGCCAATCACGAGCCATATCTTCTCTCGTGGGCCCCCTCCTTTCCACCTCTTTCTCTACCTCTCTCCTCTTTTCTCTCTCTCTCTCTCTATCTCATCAATCTTTCTCTCTCCCTCTTCTTATATATTACGAAGCCTCCATCCCTGCATGCAGCCGCCTCCCATCGCGATCACGAAACCCTAACCCTAGCTCACCGCAATCTCACCGCCGGCTTCCTCGCGATCTCGCCGTCGCCGCCCTCACCACCACGACCTCCACTGCACCCACCTACCCTCTTTCCCCCGTTCTCCCGCTCCTCCCCGCGCCTGCAACCCATTCCCGACCTCGCCTCCACCCGCGCAAACCTCGCCGTCGACGCCACCCATCGTCGTCGACGACCCCACGACTCCCTCTCACTCTCCTCGTCGAGACCTCGACATCACCCCCTCCTCTCCTCGCCGGACCACCCTCAGACCCGAGCCCAACACCTGCACCATCTCCAGGTCGCCGGAAATCGCGCCGACGACCCTCGTCGACGTCTCTCGCGCCACCTCCTTTTCCCCCTCGATCACCTGAGCCGACCACCACCCTCCTCCACTCGTCGCACCCCTCTCCAGCAAGCCAGCGGCTGTTCCAGCCTTCACAGCCACCGTCGCGGCCTCGCCGGCGTTTTAGTGCCGTCGAACCCGCCGTGGTCACCCCCTGGTGTCTCCCTGTAAGTTTCCTTCTCCTTCCTTTTGGTGCAACCCCCCGCTGGTCGTTATTTTGCGTGTAGCGTATCTTGCTGCTAACTTGTTACCGATGACATTTTGCCGGAATCCGACCGTGCCGTCTGACGAACCCGACGCTCCAGCGAAGCCCCCTGGTCCGTGTGATCCCGTTGACCTCTGTTGGGACTCGATCCGTGGCCCGTGCTTTCATATCGCGTTTTCTGCCGACATCGCATCCGGGTTTCCGTCTGCTGACCGTCGAGGCAAGTATCTGAATACTTGCTTGAACATGCTAGCGTGCGAGATCTAGTCTCGCCACGCAATTTAATTCAAACTATTTAATACCGAGTGTACACTTTCCTATTCTGTGCCTAACGGCATGTCTCGGCTGCAGCCGAGAATATTGTGGCCGTGGTCCCGGGTATGTACGGGATACTATTGGGTTACATCGACGATTCATCAATTGGTTTCAAAGACTATAGAGTAGAAAACCTGATAGGACAGTTTAGTCACCTTTGCACATTACCCTGCTTGTTACTTCTTATTACCGTTTTATTCATGTTCATGCTTGCATTGTTATTACCATGTTTTGCTGTATACTTGATATCATGACGCGCTGACGTCTGGGTTTTGCATGGCCCAGATTCTGTACCTTTGTCGTCGACCGAGCAGGAGTACTTCAGCCAGCAGGCTGAACTGTGAGTTCTTTAGAGTTTTGTTTATTTATGTCATTTCATTTTCAGTTGTGAGCCCGCATTATGGGACATACTGTTTATTCATTGTATTGGATCATTAGCTTCCGCACTTATTGTTTATTGATTCTTGTTATTATGGATTTGGACATGTATTAGTTTAGCTTATTATCTTGTTCTTGATATCCTTACAACCGTAATGTGACTGTGGATGGATATTTCCTGCCCACAGGTAGCATGGTTGGCTATGTCACGTGCCCAAATCTTGCGTACTCTGGGAAGCGGGGCGTGACACCAGGACCCCAGAAATCACGAAAAGCATATGCATTGACCATTGTTTAATTAAAAAAATACTAGACTCAGCCCTAAGGACTTCGCGCTCAATAGGACAGAGGACTAGTTACAGGCATCGGCCATTTATCCTATCCTGACTTTGCGGTGTCTAGGCAAGTGGTTACTTAATTAGGACCACTATTTACGTAGTGGGGAGCCTCCCACTTACCTGGCACTTACCTGGCCGCAATTGGCGGAGAAGAGGCGGTTTGAGGTCCTATTTCTAGCCCTTTGGAACGGTTAGGAGCTGTCTAGCTGACCTAGGTGACCCTAGATCTAGGTGTGATTGTGCATATCTTGTTTGTGATTGCTTGAAGCCGTAAGTCCGTACATATTTCTGTAAAGCTCTTTCTAAAAAGAAAAAAAAACACAAAACAAAAATTTTTATAAAAACTTGCCCTTTGTCGCCAAAATCCCAATTTTTCACCCACCACCCATCGTATTTCTCCATTGACGTTTTCTTACCCTCACCTTCTCCGCTTTGACTATACTAAACTCGTTTAGTGTATGTCCGCTTGGACTCGGGACACTAGCGCCCGCCTAGTCCGCGTTACGTTAGTCGCTACCGACTACGCGATCGACTCAGACGTCGAAACTCCGTCCACGCCTCTTTCACCCTTACCTTTGCCGGCCAACTCCAACGTTGACCGGAATTCTGTTCATACATCCTCACATTCACCATCACCAACCTCTTCTTCTGCGATGTAAGGATTTAATCCAAATATCTCTTTGACTCCCCCGGGATTGATTCCACCTCCTATGGATGCGAATAACCCACCACCACCGCCTGTTGTAGCGCCGCAGCGAATCGCGCTCCAGGATCGTTTCTATCCCACCCGTTCTGCACTTCCCACCTGTCTTTCTCTTCCACCGGCCAATGGGAATAATTTTGAAATTAAGCCCCACTTCATTAACATGCTTCCGAAATTTCATGGGCTTGAATCTGAAGATGCCTATATCTTCATCAATAAGTTCCAAAATATTTGTGCCATGATGAAAACTACCCAGCTGTCGGACGATGCTATACGGCTACGGGTCATTCCGTTCACTTTGTGTGATCTTGCTGAAAAGTGGCTGTATAGCACTGCTTCCCACTCCATAACCAGTTGGGACGAGTTTGTGAAAGCGTTTCTCAAGAAATTCTATCCGAATCATAAAACCGCAAGGATCCGTAACGAAATCAATCAATTCTCTCAGCTTCCTACTGAACCCTTTTGGTAGTGCTTTGACCGGTATAAAGACCTTCTTTTTCAGTGCCCTCACCACGGTATTGAGAAATGACAACTTTGCCAAACCTTATACGAAGGCCTGAACCCAGCAACTAAGCAGTTGTTGGAAACCATTTGTCAGGGCCACTTCTTATCGAAATCTGACGAGGAAGCGTGGCAATTCTTCGACGACCTTGCGGAACAAACGCTTCAATGGGAGAGCACCAGACCAACTTCTTCTTCTTCCTCCACCTCTACTGGTCAGTCTAGGGAAGGAATTCACCAACTTGATGTCTCTATTGCGATGAAAGCTGAAATGGCTGCAATAACAAGAAAACTTGAAGCGATAGAGAGCAAATTTTCATCTCCTGCCCCTGCCTCTGTTCTTCCCCTTCGTACCATTTGTGCTTGTTGTTCTGATCCTTCTCACTTAACCGAAGAGTGTCCTTACAATCAGCCATCTCAAGGACTGGATCAGGTTAATGCTGCATTTCAGGAAAGACCGAGAAATGATCCATACTCTTCCACCTACAATCCCGGTTGGAGGAACCACCCCAATTTCGCCTGGAATCAGAATCAGCATCAATTCCAAGGCAAAAATTTCTAGAGGTCCCCCTCCTCCGCAACAACAAGCGCAACAACAAACTCAACATCAGTTTCAGCAGCCCTTCCAACCCCAACCTTTTCAAAATCAGACGAACAACTTTGCACCCAACAATTCTTTTCCGCAAAACAACTTTGTTCCGTCAAACAACGATAAGGTTTCCTCGCTAGAACGAAATCTGGCAAAAATTTCTAGAGGCCCCCTCCTCCGCAACAACAAGCGCAACAACAAACTCAACATCAGTTTCAGCAGCCCTTCCAACCCCAACCTTTTCAAAATCAGACGAACAACTTTGCACCCAACAATTCTTTTCCGCAAAACAACTTTGTTCCGTCAAACAACGATAAGGTTTCCTCGCTAGAACGAAATCTGGAGGCGTTCGTTAAACAATCGACACAATCCACCGCCAACATCCAGTCGTCTATTCAGTCTTTGGTGCAACACACTGCTGCACACGGGCAAAGCATCAAGACCATCGAAGCCCAGATTGCACAGCTGAATGCGGCGTTAAGCGAGCGAGAAAAGGGGAAGCTTCCATCTCAACCACTCCCAAATCCTGGTCACCCACATAATGTACATGTTGCTCTTGAACAACAGAACCATAATGTGAGTGCCGTGACTACATTGAGATCGAGAAGGATGCTGCACAATAACATCGGCACAACAATTGAGGATAATAACACCCTGGCCGCTTCTTCTTCTTCTTCTTCTTCGTCTTCTGAGCCTATTCTCTATTCGTCAAAAGGCTCTTCTTCTTCTTCTGCTCTGAACGGACGCACTTCTCACTCCACGAAAACACCAGCTCTGGGATCCGTTCCAACTCCACAATCTCCTCCACAAGCATTGGACTCAACCAATTTTAAAAACGTTCCATTTCCAAACCGGTTGAGGTCCAATAAACAAAATCTGCAAATGGAGAAGATTCTGGAGTTGTTTAAGCAGGTTAACATCAACATTCCCCTTTTAGATGCTGTACAACAAGTCCCGTCCTACGCGAAAATCTTAAAGGACTTGTGCATGAAAAAGAGGAAATCTCAGGTACCCAAGAAAGTTTTCTTGGCTAGTGTTGTGAGTGATGCTCTTACCCAATCTTTACCTCAAAAACGGAAGGATCCTGGCTGTCCTACAATTTCTATTACCATTGGGGATAAGAACATCAACCGCGCACTATTAGATCTTGGTGCCAGTGTTAACCTGCTTCCGTACTCAGTATATGAGCAACTAGGTGTAGGAGAGCTGAAACCCACACACTGCACTCTCCAAATGGTCGACCGATCAATCACCCATCCTAAGGGTGAGCTAGAGGATGTGTTAATCAAGGTTGGGGACTTCATATTCCCTGTTGACTTCATTGTATTAGACACACAGCCTGTAGCTAACCCCCGGAATCAAATTCCGGTGATACTCGGTCGCCCATTCCTTGCAACCTCAAATACTATGATCAATTGTCGAAATGGTTCGATGAACCTATCTTTTGGAAATATGACAATTGAACTCAACATTTTTAGGTTGGGGAATCAGCCCACCGAACCTAATGCTCATAAACTAGACGTTTGCTCAATCCAGGAGATCACCCCGGAGGAGTGTGAATTCGAGGAGTTTTTGTTCGATCACAATAATCTTAACGCCACTAGTGCGTTCCTCTTCGAAACTGCTGCTGTTTCTGCGCCCGACAATGACTACAAGTGTTTCACTTTCTCGAACGATCTTAGCCACTCACCACCTGAGTTTGAATCCTTCGAATTTCCGGATGAGTTACCTGAACCATCCAACTCGGTCGCTTACACTCGTTTTGAACCTTTGCTGGAATCCTTTGAGTTCGAAACCTTTTCACCAATCTTGCCTTCAATCGTTTCACCTCCAACGCTCGAACTCAAGCCTTTGCCGTCTCACCTTAAGTACGCTTACTTGGATGAGAAAGATACCCTCCCTGTTATCATCTCGGCTTCTCTAGATCCAGAGCAAGAGAAAGCCCTTCTTGCGGTCTTGCACAGCAATAGGCAAGCTTTTGGCTGGTCCATGGCGGACATCAAGGGGATTAGTCCCCTGATCGTTGAACATCACATTCATCTGATGGATGATGCCAAACCAGCCAGGGATCCACAAAGGCGACTCAACCCAGTCATGAAGGAGGCTGTGAAAAAGGAAATCGTAAAGTGTCTGAATAGTGGTATCATTTACCCCATCTCTGATTGCCAGTGGGTTAGCCCCATTCACGTTGTCCCCAAGAAATCAGACATAACGGTCATCACTAACGAGGCGAACGAGTTAATCCCTACTCGCACCCAAACTGGGTGGAGAGTATGCATCGATTACAGAAAACTCAACGCCGCAACGCGGAAGGACCACTTTCCGCTACCTTTCATTGACCAAATGCTTGAACGGTTGGCCGGACACGAGTACTACTGCTTTCTTGATGGCTACTTCGGCTATAATCAGATTCCCATCGTCGAAAAAGACCAGGACAAGACCACATTCACTTGTCCTTTCGGCACGTTCGCATATCATCGCATGCCCTTTGGGTTATGCAATGCGCCCGCTACCTTCCAGCGGTGTATGATGAGAATCTTCTCAGACATGGTGGAGAAATTCCTGGAGATCTTCATGGACGATTTCTCCATCTTCGGCGATTCCTTCAATGAGTGTTTGCTGCATCTCGACGCTGTCCTTACCCGGTGTAAGGACAAGAACCTCACTTTGAATTGGGAGAAGTGCTACTTCATGGTGCGCGAAGGTATCGTCTTAGGACATATCATTTCGCAAAATGGCATAGAGGTTGACAAAGCGAAGATTGAGGTCATTTCCAATCTCTCTCCTCCCAGATGCGTCAGAGACATCCGAGCCTTCCTTGGCCATGCCGGTTTCTATAGACGGTTCATCAAGGACTTTAGCAAGATTGCTAGGCCCTTGACTCTTCTACTGGCCAAGGACACGCCATTCAACTTCAACTCGAGCTGTGTGACTGCGTTCGAGTCATTAAAAATCTCACTCACTTCTGCTCCCATTCTTTCTTCACCTGACTGGATGCACCCATTTGAGATTATGTGCGATGCATCCGACTTTGCCATTGGTGATGTCCTTGGACAACACATCAACAAGGTGCCGCACGTAATCTATTATTCTAGCCGAACCCTGAACGACGCCCAACTTAATTATACAACAACTGAGAAGGAATTCTTGGCGGTTGTATTTGCTTTAGAAAAGTTCAGGCCCTACCTCATCGGCTCTCCAGTCATTTTCTACACAGACCATTCTGCTCTGCGCCATCTTTTTGCGAAGAAAGATGCAAAATCTCGGCTAATACGTTGGATCTTCTTGATTCAAGAGTTTGACCTTGTCATCAAGGACAAAAGAGGATGTGAAAACGTAGTCGCCGACCATCTCTCACGACTTCCTTCTTCGCCATCGCCTCAACTTCCGATCAACGACGTTTTTCCGGATGAACAACTCTTGACAGTATCTTGCGAACCCTGGTTCACAGATATTATGAACTATTTGTCCACAGGGTTACTACCGACTGAATGGTCAAGTCAGGACAGACTTCGATTCTTATCCCAAGTAAAACACTTTTACTGGGACGAACCCTATCTGTTCAAGTACTATCCCGACCAGATTATTCGTCGGTGTGTCCCTGACGATGAATTCAAGAGTGTGCTGTCATTTTGCCACGATCAAGCATGTGGCGGGCATTTTGGCCCCAGAAAGACAGTTGAGAAGATCTTGCAGTGTGGTTTCTACTGGCCACAACTCTTCAAAGACGCTCATGACTACTGCAAGACTTGCTCCCGGTGCCAACACTTGGGCCGGATATCCAGGAGGAACGAGATGCCACTCCAACCAATCTTGGTTGTGGAGATTTTCGACGTTTAGGGGATAGATTTCATAGGGCCGTTTCCCAGCTCTTTTGGGAACTTATACATCCTTCTCGCTGTTGATTACGCCTCTAAGTAGGTCGAGGCTGTGCCCAGCCGGACTAATGACAACAAGGTTGTTGTTAGGTTTCTTAAAGAAAACATTTTCTCCCGGTTTGGGCACCCCCGAGCGATCATTAGAGACAATGGAACTCATTTCTGCAATAAGACTTTCGAGGTCTTGATGCGGAAATATTCCATTAATCATAAGCTATCTACGCCCTACCACCCCCAAACCTGTGGGCAGGCCGAAGTTTCAAATCGGCAAATCAAGCAGATACTGGAGAAGACGGTTTCCAAGAACCGTAAGGATTGGTCGTTGAAACTCACTGATGCCCTTTGGGCATTTCGAACCGCTTATAAGACCGATCTTGGCATGTCTCCCTATCGGCTTGTGTACGGAAAGGCTTGCCACCTCCCTGTGGAAATAGAGCATCGCGCATTTTGGGCGATAAAAGAGCTGAATCTGTCTCTCGAAGATGCGGGCAGCCATCAGAAGCTGCAGTTGAACGAATTGAGTGAGCTTAGGGATGAGGCTTACGAAAACGCGGTTTTCGTTAAGAACCGAACGAAGGTGTTTCACGATAAACACCTTTTGCGCAAAACTTTCGTACCTGGTCAACAGGTACTGCTTTACGACACCCGGCTACACTTCCATCCAGGAAAGCTCAGATCTCGCTGGAAAGAGCCGTATTTTGTGCGGAATATGTATCCGCAGGGCACTGTGGATTTGGAGAATCCAAAGGATGGTTCATTTTTCAAAGTAAACGGACACCGACTTAAACCGTACCTTAGCGCCGAACCAACAGAGGAGCTCCTGGTCTTACAGGAGCCAATTTACCCTGCATAATCTTCCTCTGCCTACCACCAAACTTCTGTTATCCAGCCAAGAACAGTGGACACTGATCCAAATAAGTTTGGGGGTATGTATATATCTTTTTGTATATATTTGTGGATATTCTTTTCCATTTTTACTATTCTTCTTTTCTTTAAAAACAAAAAAAATGTGTATATCTAACCGACAATTTTGACCCTTCAATGATCTCTTCATGCACTGACAGTGAGGACACTGTCCAGTTTAAGTTTGGGGGTATGCTCGGTACGCATTTCTAACCTTCGCATTCATATGTATATTTTGCATCTGCATACTAAAATCCATAAAGTCCATAAAAATCAGAAAATTTTCTAAAAACATAAAAACTTTTCTTTCAAGTTAGCTAGTGGGAAAACTGTGATTCAACATTTCGACGGTTTTGTTTGATAAGATAAGAATAACTAAATCTTATTTTTAGATTTTGAAAGCCTGAAAGATAACTCTCCTTTGAAGTTAACTAAAGCTGATATACGTCTTTACATCACACTACACGTGTTGTGAGCTTTGGAAATTAGATGACAAGTCTTTTATGTCTAAAAAACTTTTAAATGGATAAATGATTTTCTGAGGATCAAATAGGTTTGTTCTGAAATAAGTAATATCAAGAATAGTTTATGAAGTGAAGTGAATATGAAGGAATGTTATTGATGCCTTAATTGGAACTAAGTCTGAAAAATAACCCATCTGGAACTTGATTGGATTGATTACATACCGAACCCACTAAACACTTCTTTTATCCAAAAAATAATTGAACTGCCGGTTATATCTCCGTTCGCATTGAATCATTATGATTTTCACGCTAAATTGTCTTTTGTTTTTGGGCCTAGGTAACTTGAGTAATTAAGTCCGCTGGTGTGTCTCTACACCTAATGCCCTAAAGCCAACTGGTTTGGGTGCATTGGCCCAAAGCTCGTTAAGAAGCCTAGAAAGTCCAGATTAAAACAAAGTCAAGCAAGTGTTCTCTCCGAGTTAAAATTCCTAACGGTTCTTTGTGTGAGAATAATCTTGACAAAAGACAGGTTTTTATAAAAAAATATTTCTAGCGGAGATATGAAGGTTTTATTCTATGATAAAGACTATTGCACGTTCACAGAGGTGTGTATGAAATGAAAACAAGAAAAAGGTGGAGTGAAAAATAAGTCCTAGTTTCCTGTTATGGAAGATAGAAATTCTGAAGTTAAAACCTTACTGGAAAACGAAACTTGAAAAATGCTTAACTCTTTATAAAACTTATGTGATCCTTTTAAAATTTTTATATGGGCTTTTATTGTGTGACATAATGACTTTAATCGATCCTTCTGGAACTTAACGACACTATTTGCACTACACGTAAAGACATATAAAATCTTAAGTTAAATAAGAAGCGAGGTGTGAAAAATAAAGGTTCGATAATCTAGACTTAGGATAATAGAATTGTTATTTTCTGAAACAAAACTTTAGGGTTTGAATCATAGTTATTTTGCAAAACTAGCTTGACCGGATTTTGTGGGTAGTATCCGCTGAAAACCCTCAGGAGACAACACTCCTCCTACTAGAGACACCTAGAGGTTTAACGGCTTGTTGCACATGCTCAGTGCAATCGCGTTCCCTGTGAAAGCGAGGTTAGGAATTTTTGTGAATAAATTGGCTTTGCTCGGGACGAGCAAATGATAAGTTTGGGGGTATTTGTTCATATCAGATTTTTGCATTTTTATACCGCCCAATTTTTATCACATTGCTTATCGGTAGGTACTCTTGAGCCGTGTTTGCTAGTTAATTGCAGGATACAGGTTCTCAGCTCTAAACAATGAAATTCATGGAAAAGCACGACAAATTCTGGATTACTGCCAACCACAGATAAAACACGGGTCTCCGCTCTCTATCCGTATGTTGCCGCACACCCGTTTAAGGGACAAAATGGCAAATCGATGTCATTTTGATGCACAAAGCTCAATATCAAAACAAGATCCAACATATCTACACGGAGCTCAAGGAAATCATGGCAAAAGATCCACATCACATCACCTTTTGTTCTGTTGAAATTCTGGAAAAACTGTGAAGAGTTTCTGAGAAAAAAGATATACCATACTGCATACAACAACAAACAGGGGAAAACCACCAAGTTTCAAGACCTAAGTCTCCTAAACGGCCGCGGTTCCGCGGTATAAGCACGCTTAGGCCGCGGAACCGCGGCCATTCTGGCTCGTCAGATGGAAACTTTTCAGGGGCTGATTGGTCTTTTCATGATGGGTCAGAATGTGGCCCTAGGGTTTCAGTTTCCAGCCTATAAATAGTCCAGAACTTGCCAAAGCCAAGGGTGCTTATTCTTGTATTTAGATTTTAGGATATATGTTGTTGTTCTTCTTCCTCTTCTCATCTCTTCTCCATTAAAAACTTGTGGTGAGCTTTTGTGAGTAAAGTGATGAATAAAAGAGTTCTTGTTGTTACCATGCTTGTCTTGTTATGTTGCTAATGATAATTGCTTGTATTTTTCATTTGCTAATCTAGTTGTTGTTATTTGTTGTTTGTTTCTTTCTTGTTCTCCTTTTCTTTATCCTTAAACAACAATGATGCTTAAGCTTGATCCTTGCCAAGGTGAGGTCTCAAATAGCTAATTGTAATCTTCTAACCTCTTTTTTTCTATCTTCCTCCTTTTGTTTTATTTTCTTTTTCTTATCATGGGTGAGTAGTTTTCATACTTGTTAGGGTAAGATAAGGAAAGTTTGAGAGAAGGAAATCTTTCTCACTCTTTTCTTGCCCAACATCTTAATTCGGACTCCCGTTAATTGAACCACAATCCGCTCCCTACGGTACCCTATCCTACATGATTGCGGTGATTCCTTAGTGAGACCGGTTGTGGTTGAATTAACCGGAGGTTAAGGCAAAGAGCCAAGAACGGACGGACAAGCACCAAAAGGAAGAACTTATGCGTTGGAAAGCCTAGCTTATACTCGCAAGTTCCTTCCTAGTCGTGCTAATCCCCGTTGTTGCCGATTACCGTAACACCGATATTAAGAGTGGCAACGAAATAAGTGAGCGACTCCTAACTCAAACTAACCTAATCCTAACCCTAACAACCTCTCTTTATATATCATTTTAGCGCATAGTTAATCTCAAAACAAACCTGGACATTTGGACTTAACTCGTTAAAGCACATAGAAAAAGATTCCCATCTCCTTGCGGACGACTCGTACTCAACCGGCTAGCTCCAAGCGAAACCGTTTTGATTGCGGTAATTAACTAAGCACGCAAAAACTCTACCAATCAGCCGCTGCGGGTAGTTGGCGGGTGTGTGGGCTGAGTTGTGTCTATAGGGACAGTTTCCAATTCTATGATCGGATGTGCCACAAACTAGGCACATGCCTTTTGCGCGCCTACAGTCCTTCCACAAGTGTCCCTTTCTCCTGCAATAGTAGCAGAAGTCTGGACTCGACTGGTTAATTGCTTATTTCTGTCTATTGGGTTTAGATGGTTGTATAGGGTAGGCTCCTCTTTCCATCTAGGTGGCAGAGCGCTTTATACCGGTTACTTCTGCTTCTGATCGGTTCACTAATATAGCAGTCTACTGCTGCAGTCCAACCAGGAGGCTTCGGATTTCTTCAAGCAGAACCGTCTGCTCGTTGAGCGGAGCAGGGACGGCAGATGTGAGTGGTAGTGGTGGAGTGTTATTGAAGTTGGTGCTCGTGTTGTTTGGGGAATCCATAACCTTGAATGAAATTTTTTGGTTAGGACAGATTCAAAGTACATAATTCAAAGAATATGAAATGATAAGATTCAAGAAATATGGATTGTAAAGAATGTTTTAGTTGCTGGTTTTTGTGTTATATTGCTTAGGTTGTTCACGCAGAACAGAACTGCATGGTAGTGTTCCATACAACTCTGACCTGCATGGGCCACCAACGAAACCTGTCACGCCCCGCTTCCCAGTGTACAGGCAGAGAGACGCGACGAGGCCGCTACGTATTTACTCTGAAGTAAATACGCTAAGCGTATCTAAGAAATATAAATGAAATGCATAAGAGACAAAGGATATAAGTGAACATCAACTTTATTTATTAACATTCTTTTTACAATACATGGAAAAGTAAATACAACTGAATGAAAGTAATGCCTAAACAGTGGCATAACAAAAATGAAAAGTACTGAAATAAAAATGTGTACAATGAAGCTAGAGCTCTGGGTCGTAGGCAAGCCGGTCCAAGTCTTCACTAGTAGGCTCGATCTCCTGAGTGTCCAGATCACCTGACAACATTCGAAAGAAGAAAAAGAAGGAATGTCGTCAGCGAACAATCGGTCGGTAAGTCCCAAAGAGAAGGGAGAAATAGAATAGACAGAAAGAGAAAGTAGCTTTTAAAGTTGTATTATAAGGTTAACGCTATTGTTTGTAGTTTGGTACAGAAGGATGCCAGTGTATACGAGAAGAGTCTCTATATGCCAGAGACTAGAGCAAACGGAAGTACAAGGAACCGTTATGCCACGGTTCAACAGCAACGGAATATAGGTTAGGTGTCTTAATCTTGTAGTCTCGTGCCACTTCTAACACGTTCCGTACCAATCTACCCCTTAAACCCCGTGAAGTCTTGATTGTATTGTTATATTATTTGAATTGTATTGCAACTTGTATTGTCTTGTAATATAAATTGTATAATTGGATGACTTGCCTAAACCATGATATCAGTAAATGGATGTAACTGGAGAATCATATAAATGGAAGTATATCCATGGTTCGATTCGGTCAATATAGATTGAATAGATTGATTATATGGATTCATGGATTTATATTGAATTGTACTTTGTAGATTGTACTTGAATCATATTCAAATCAGATTATTAATATGAGATTCAGTCTGAGTCAGAACAATTAGAAAGGAAAATTTAAGTCCTAAATTAGGTTTTGATGTTATCGGTAACCGCTGCACATGGGCGGCAGGATTTGTGTCTTTTTCAAATACGATTACCGTGTTGATAACACCGTTTGTTAAGTTGTCTACCTTAAAATAGGCAAGCACCCGCTTCTCCGGCTCGCTGAGGCTCAAGAGATTGGTCCCGCTTAAACCTATGTTTACTAGGGTCTTTTTAATTTATAAAACTTGAGGGGGTTATATGTAAAAATACTTTTGTATAATTTTCAAAATACACCTCAAGTATTTTATTATCGTCTTTAGAGTTTCCATAAATGTAGATTTTATATATGTGACATTTCTAGTGAATAAACCTATTTTTCATAATACATGGTATTTAATTGTAATATTGAACTTGTATGGATTTCATGGTATTTTAATATAAAGTGGGTCCTGTGATTTTAGAAAAGTTGGAATATTTATAATATATCAAAAATAGATATTTTGATCATGCATATATATATATATATATATATATATATATATATATATATATATATATATATATATATATAATTTTAATTTATTATATTTTAGAAATCTCATTTTCTTAAGATATTTGTATTTTAAATCTCTCGAGACCGAATGCTCCTTGCGGAGGTCTGCATCTCGCACTACTAAGTCCGAGGATGTGTGATAATCCTCACCATCCCGAACGGGTTCCCCAAAATGGGTTGTAGCGGCGCTTTGCAAAGATTTGTATTAAATACGTATCTTGTAGAAAACGGTTTTAATAGTTAAGGGTATTAATATGTAAAGATTCGTTTTCCCGTATTCTATGTTCCCGAAAGGTATTGTGCTATGTTGCATATGAGTGTGTGAGGAGCTAGGTCATTATCTCGTGATCTACTTAAAAGTATAGCAAGATTGTGATGTTTTAATGTCGAATTTAAACTACATGGTATCTTAGTGAAAAAGTACGATAACAATTGAAATAGAAATCTTTTTGAAATGGAACTTGTTCAATATGACTTGTTAATATTTAATAGTCAACATGTAAGAGTTTAGTATGATTGCATTTAAGAGAATGTTGAATTTTTAGGAAGAACCGAATCGGAAATCGGATTAACTCCAATTCCGTCGGGTTTTATTAAAATAAGTTTTAAGACTAGAGAATAGAAGATGGAGGTGGGACTTAAGGGTTTAGAGATTAGAAGAGAGGGAGAAGGAACGGTAGGAGGCACCGGTGCGTCGTTTCGTCGCCGGGAGCTCCTAGGGTCGTCGTCGGAATTTCGCCGGAGCTTTCACCTTTTGCTAACTTCAAATGCACACTAAACTTCTAGGGATTTTCTTGAGAGTTTTTTATCAGAATTTTGGAGTGAGGGGTGTGTTTAGGGGTTGTATTTATAGGATAAGGCTAGGGTTTAGGGTAGGTGAAAGGTTGAATTGAAAAAATGTATTAAAATATAATAAAATGTATTAAAATAGAGTAATTAGGGTTTTAAAGAGTCTCAGGTACTGGTCTGTACATTTAAAGTATACAGGAGTACAGGGAAGTCCAAGAGGCCCAACTTTTATGTTGGGGACTCGGCGGTCCGGCCGGCGGCGGCCCGAGTCGGCCGAATCGGCGGCCGTTTGGTTCCTCGACGCTCTATTTACCCCCTGGGGCAGTTTGTTTATTTAGTGTAGTGGGGTTTTACGGGTTCAGCACGTGTGGACTCTTGGAATTTTAAATTATTAAAAATAAAAAAATATTAAAAATAATGTGGGGGTATGGGATTTGAACTCTGGTGGGTTGGTTCAGCAGTGCAAGGTATTACCAATGAGCTACAAGCTCCTTCTTGCTATTAAAAAGCAAAAAAAAATTTATAAGTTGTGTTAAGGCAAAAATACCCCTTTCTGTATTTTTTGAAAAATTTGTCCAGAAAGTTGTACAGGAAATTTAGGATTGTTACAGGCTATCCCTGGCTGGTAGTTCTCTACCCCGCAACGCCAGGGATCGAAGCCCTCACTAAGAGGAAACCCAACAGCTACCCTGCTCTGCTATTCCTGGCTGGTAGTTTCCTACCCCGCGACGCCAAGGATCAAAGCCCTCACAAAGAGGCAGCCCAGCAGCTACCCTGCTCGGCTATCCCTGGCCGGTAGTTCCCTACCCCGCAATGCCAGGGATCGAAGCCATCACCAAGAGGCATCTCAGCAGCTACCCTGCTCGGCTATCCCTGGCTAGTAGTTCCCTACCCCGCGACGTCAGGGATCGAAGCCCTCACCAAGAGGCAGCCCAGCAGCTACCCTGCTTGGCTATCCCTGGCTGGTAGTTCCCTACCCCACAACGCCAGGGATCTAAGCCCTTGCCAAGAGGCACCGGGCAGCAACCTTGCTCGGCCCATCCTTAAGGATCAAAAGCCCTCGCAATAGGAAACCGGGCCTGCCCTTGCTCGGTTATCCCTAGATGGTAGCTCCCTACCCCACAACGCCAGAGATCAAAGCCATTGCCAAGAGGCACCAGGCAACAACCCTGCTCGGCCCATCCTTAGTAGGCCTCCTACGGCCCCTCTCGCGCTAAGGATCAAAAGCCCTCGCAAGAGGCAATCGGGCCCTCCCTTGCTCGGTTATCCCTGGCTGGTAGCTCCTTACCCCACAAAGCCAGGGATCAAAGCCCTCGCTAAGAGGCACCGGGCAGCAACCCTGCTCGGCCATCCTTAAGGATGAAAAGCCCTCGCAAGAGGCAACCGGGCCCGCCCTTGCTTGGTTATCCCTGGCCGGTATCTCCCTACCCCACGACGCCAGGGATCAAAGCCCTCGCCAAGAGGCAGCCGAGCAACTACCCTGCTCGGTCCGTCCTAAGTAGGCCTCTCACGGCCCCTCCCGCGCTAAGGATTAAAAGCCCTCGCAAGAGGAAACCGGGCCTGCCCTTGCTCGGTTATCCCTGGCTGGTAGCTCCCTACCCCACGACGCCAGAGATCGAAACCCTCACCACGAGGCAACCGAGCAGCTACCCTGCTCGTTCATCCTTAGCGGGTAACGTCTTACCCACCGATGTTGAGGATCTGAAGCCCTCCTCACGAGGCCGCCGAGTTCCTTCTTACTCGGTGCATCCCCAGCGGGCAGCCACTTGCCCATCAGACGCTGAGGATCTGAAGCTCTCATCGCGAGGCCGCCGAGTTTCGTTCTGCTCGGCGCATCCCCAGCGGGCAGCCTCCTGCCCATCAAACGCTGAGGATCTGAAGCCCTCATCGCGAGGCTGCCGAGTTTCTTTTTGCTCGGCACACCCCCATCGGGCAGCCTCCTGCCCATCAGACGCTGAGGATCTGAAGCCCTCATCGTGAGGCCGCCGAGTTTCTTCTTGCTCGGCGCATCCCCAGCGGGTAGTCTCCCGCCCATCAGACGCTAAGGATCTGAAGCCCACATCGCGAGGCCGCCTAGTTTCTTTCTGCTCGGAGCATCCCCAGCGGGCATCCTCCTGCCCATCAACGCGGTGGGTCCAAAGCCCTTCTCGCGAGGCCGCTGAGTAGCTTCCTGTTTGGCCCGTCCGCAGCGGCTAGCTTCCTACCTTACAAAGACATGGATCCAAGACCCGCCGAATAAACTCATACTCAAAGCGCGATCAGCGCCTCAACTCTGGTAAAAGGAGGTTACCGACTTTCCCACACTCGTCCTTCGTTCGACTCATACTCGATGCGCGACAACAAGAACGCCGTGTCGTCCCCAAACAATCCACCACGAGGAATTACCAGCGCCAAGCCGCACAGAAAGAACCAAGCAGTCCACTTTCGACCCGACCCACAAATGGTCGGGATGAGAGTGGGGGGCTAATGATGATGCTCGATATCGGTGATCTTCCAGATCATGACACGTGGCAGGTGACGTGTCCCAAAGCTCACAAGAAAGGACCTGCAGTGGCCGACCAGACCACTCCTATGCCCGTCCTACAAGCAAACGCTGGCTCACCTCCGAGCCCCCTGCACAATTGGTCTCCTCGACCTCCCAGCTCGTCTCCGGGCTACCGCAGAACCAAGATACCTCGGCTCTCCCGCTCGTCCGCGAGCTCTCCCGCCGAGGTCATCTTCCTCAGTCTCATCGACCGACCAACGGCACCGCTCACAGGCGCAACCGCCATCCCGCGAATCTCACCATGCGTGAGATATCCGCCGGCCACATCCCACGTTCCACGCCATCACGATCTCCCATTAACGAGCCTGTCTCGCCATTAATGCGGGATCCCGCCCATCACGCGGGCGTGACGTCGGGAGCGTAACAGCCGGCGTGATTCTCGCTCCTGCCTGCCTGCTGCCACCGCTATATAAACCCCTCCTTCAGACGGTTCAAGTAAGTCATTTTTACTCCACTAAGCCGTTACTCTGCTCGGATTTCCTCTCTGACTTGACCGTCGGAGGGTTCTCGGTGGTACAACCACCCCGGGACTTCCTTGCAGGTAGCTCGGCCCAAACAACCTCAAACCCATTGAGATCCACACGCTTCAGGAGCCAGCCTTTAGATCCAATCTTAGCCGTCTATTGCCGCCATCAGCAGATCAACGGAAGGTATCATCTTGACGTGATCCGAAGCTCGTCAGATCTCATATAAATACATTGAAAAATGTTTTATACTGGGAGTTTGAAAAGAGAAAATAACAAATCTAAGTGAAATGAAGCAAAGAAGATATGAACCCAGGAGAATAAAACGGAACAATTAGGTACGAACAAAGATTACCATCTGCAGTTAGAATCTTTAGGGAGAACACGAGCAATGTTTTGACTAGTTTTACCATCTTCCATATACTGAAAACTCATTATTTTCTCAACTGAGGTTTTTGTCTCAAGAATTTAGCAATCATGCAAATATGTAAAAGTAAAAATAAAATGGGTTTCTACATGGCACCTCAAATTCTCGTGTGTTAATTTTTTTTTATAAAAAAACTCCTAGCCGTATTATTTTTAGTTTTTTCTCTTGAACCTCTTAAGTTCCCGCGAATTTTTCCTTTAACATGTTCCATCCAGAACTTAGCCCGCCATTAAGTCCACTTACGCTTAATTTCTAATCATGTGAAGATTATTGCCTTCATATTCTCTATTTAATTGCCACCAAATGCAGATTTTTTTCCTTTCTCATTGAAAAGCCTTAGCCACGAGAAGAGTTAATTACATGAAAATATAGAAAGAAATGGACGAAAATGAGATCTTTGACAGTATATAAAAACACTAAGGTTAAAAGGAAGAATATATAAAAACACTAAGGTTAAAAGGAAGAATAGTAAGATAGAATTTGAAGAGGGATATTAACAAACATATCTAAACAATATAAGGGTGCTAAGGAAGTTCTAATAATTTGAGCTAAAAAACTAAACATACGGCTTGTTAATCAATTGAGACTTTTCGATAAAAATAAAACTTTTGAAACTAGAACATTTTCGCAGGATTTTAATAGATCTAGGATCTTCTTAGAGGATTCAAGAACTAAACTAGAACTGAAAATTGAAACTATTTAGATTATTTTATTTTTATTCGTGAAGTTTAAATTATACATTTAAGTTCAATAGAAAATATTTAATTGTTTCTAAATGGTTTGTGAGATAAAAATTAATTTACTGTTTTAATTTTAGAAAATGAGATTTCTGTATACTGACAAAACATAATTAAACCTATCTTTCTTACTTTGATCAAATTAGGGTTACATACATGTTTAATGATTTTAATTTTTTCTGCTTAATTTTCGATGTCTTTAAATTACATGGATTTAAAAGAGATCGGAAAGTTTTGTGTTGAATCAAATTGGATTTGGTCGATGAAAAAGAGGGACAAAAAATATTTGAAAGCTTACGGAAAGAAAATGAAGGAGGGGGAGGAGGAAAGGGAAAGGGAGGGGAGGCTGGAGTTTGGGGAAAGGGAGGGGAGGCTGGAGTTTGATAGTTCTGATTTTTATATTTTGTTCCATCCAAATAGGTGGGATAAGTTTTAAGGATGGAACATTCATTTTGTATGTGAAAAAGATATAGTTAGAACATTTTTTCTTCTAGTTCCAGTTCCAGTTCCATTTATTACTAACACCAAATTTAGAACTTTAAGTTCCAGTCCTAATTGACTAACACTAAGTAATATATTGTCCCAATATTTTTCAGCTCTGATGATGCTCAGTACCGAAAACTCCCGATCATGACACGTGGCAGATAACGTGTCCCAAGGCTTATGGGAAAGGAGTAAGAACGGTACATTGAAGGCATACCCCGGGCCTTCGACCCGAGGATGTTCTCGACCTTCGATGACCTCCCAGAACACTCCTGTGCTCGTCCTACAAATAACCATTGGCTCACCTCCGAGCCCTCCTGCACGCTGGGTGTAACACCCTAGTACATTTATACCAATTCTAGTATTTCTTTATTTATGGTATTTTCCTGATTTACTATGTTTTGGGTGCGAATAGTATTTTGACATCTGTATTTGTATCTGATCCGACCCGCTTGCTTGAAACCTGTCTTGATTCATGTTTATGATTTATCCTGACTTGTTACGTGGACTCGTGCACTTTCATTTACATACTGCATACTGGCAATATATCTGGCATCTGCATATTTTTGTATAACATTTAAAGTCACATAAAATATTTTAAAAATACATTGCATGGCCTGCATGATCCCCCTAACCCTGTGGTAGCATCCGCGCATCTTGTTCTCGTCCCGTTCAGTGAAACGGACTTGTTTGGATGGCTACGCGCGCGTGCGTGTATCCGTTCTTGGGGGTATGCATTTTCGTTACCCGGATATACGATTTTAATTTTAGCCGACACATATATTTTTCATATTTTGAAACTAAATTTTTAGACCCGACCCAAGCGTATTTTGGAATAAGTTTGTATTTACTAGAAAAATCAAATTTTATTAATTTAATAATTTTATTTAAAAAAAATACACAATTTAAATTCAATTAACTAAAAATATTTTTAAAATTAAAATCCTAACTATTTTATTTAACAACCTTTCTCTCTCCCTCTCCGCAGCACTCTCTCTCTCCTTTCTCTCTCTCCTCTCGCGCCTCTTTCTTTCCTCTCGGAGGCACTGTGCATTCCTCGATTCTAATCACCGCTCGCGCGCTATCGTCACCTCCCTTCTATTCTTCTCTTCTTCTTTTATAAAAACCCCGAGCCCCCACGAGAACCCATCCAAAACTTAGCCGCCTCTTCAAACCCTAACCCTAAACTCCTCTGCCTCACTACCCACGACCTCACTATCTCCTCTTCGCCATCATCTCCTCTTTCTCTCCTCTCCTTTCCTCATCTCGAGAACCCTGCAACCAACCCTAACCCAAGAACCTGCACACCTCTACCGCCGACGACCTTCACCTCGTCGTCGCCCGCACCTTCTTCTCCCCTCCATCTCCATCTTCTCCTTTACTCCAACAGCCAACCCAACACCTACTGCAACCCTAACACCCGAGCCCGAGCCTGCACACCCAAACCATAACTGTCACGGCCCGAAAGTACGGAACATGACCGGCACTTAAACTACGAACGTCTCGAGACGTACGTAATCTAAGTAAACCGAAAACCAAGAAATCCAAACCAAGAAAAGTAGTAGAGTGCAGGAAAAACCAACTTAAAGCAAGTAATTTCAATAGCATAAGCCGAATTATGCGGTTTTTAAAACATCAAAAATTTACTGAAAATTTTGGCAGAGTCTCCTTTGTAAATACTGGCTCCCAAACGGGATACAACATGAATAGTATACGAAATCAAGAAAAAGGCATCCCCAAGCAGGAGCTAGCTCTTCGTCAATCGACGGTCACAACCACACAAGCAATATAATATACAACGCCAACGGCGAGGATCAAAACTCAAAAGGAAACTCAAAACCACCAGAAATATAACGAGCGACTCTACGGTCGAAAGAATAAACAACACTGGTCTCTATCTCAATATTACATATTTGGTTGATGGAATTTACTAGATACAACAGAATAATATTATACTAGGTAATATGATGGGTACGATACAAGAAAAACCCACCTACTAGCAAGTCACCCGAATGAAACTGAGCCCGCAAAGCCGTAATGAAACCTGTACGGCAAACCTGCAAGAAACTGGGGCACAACGGGGGTGAGTTGCCAACTCGTGAATAGAAAAACATCTACGCACAGAAATCTAGGTCAAAGATCATAATATATCCTCAAATATATGTATAACAGGCAGCCTATAACAATGGCTAAGATAATATCTAACCCGAGTGTAATCTCATGTGCCCGTGTCAGTGCCTCAGGTAGCAATATATCATATGAATGAGGTATGAATGCATGAAGACAGAATACATGCAAATGAAGAAACCGTTTTCATAAATTAGTGAGATTTCCTTTGTATATTTTCAAAATGAGGTATCATAATGAAATCAGCATAAAACAGTGCCTAGCATCGGCACAAAACGTAATCCCAATATCTCGGTATCACAGTCTCTGTACCTCAATCACAATATCTAGGGCACCGTCAGTCCAGACCGGCCCCTACCATCCATCTCAAGACCACGACGGTATCCTCCGGATATCCGACGCGTCGGGTAAAATCACCGGTAAGTAGTGCTCCCCTGCCAGGCTCACATCGTCATCATCACGCGCTTCTTGCCCCGGTGTACATTACCGGGTCCACCATGTACCCAAAACGGTTCATCCGTCTCCTCGAATCGGGTCTCGAAATCCATCAACAAACTCATGGTGGACGACTCATACATCATGGGAAAACTGCACTTTTTTTATTTTAAAAGAGAGAAAAGGTTTATTTATGTTTTTGCGGTTTTCCTCCAAATCCAGAAAATCTCATGGAAATCCGAATCCAAAACCTCAATAATACGTAAAATAGTGAATATATGCATGAGAAACCATGAATGCGGCATAACAATGAATAACAGTATGCATGAAGTAGCAGCTAATAACAACAATGTCTAAACTAACATATGAGGCAAGTACACTAATATCATGTCAAATTACTAACTAACAAGCTAAGTCAAGCAATAATATTTTCTAAGGTGTACGTGACATGCCAATTACCGATGAAGATGTGTGAGCCGGCAAGTAAGTGTACGTGGCACATACGCATCATCGGTAATGGTGCTGGTGTCCTAACAGCATAATATCAACAATGCAATATGAAATAACAATGTAAGTATGCGATGCGGAGCGAGCAACCAAAATGAGCGGGAGCTAAATATTAAACACTGGTGCCATTTGAAATAACACGAATCATGGGGTTTTGAAAATAGGGCTACGGCAATTTTAAGAAAGGATACGTCTTTTGAAATATCCGTAGATCCCTTGACCTGTCTTTTAAAATACCCACGATCCGCTAGTTTTGAAATAGGTAGGAGTCTAATCTAATCTAATAACTAAACTAAACTAAAGGGCTAAGCTAACAAGCTGGACTACAGATAAGGAAACCGCCTAATATCTGAGTCGATCCATATACCTACCTGTATATATATATTAGTCGGTGATCCCGCCTCAATAATATCATATCCGATACCATATCTATAATCAGACATCCCAAGTCAAGAGTGTGGATCAATCATCAAAATATAGCTCGTACGTAAATCCGTCGTACGGCATCCCCCAAATCTGGGTACGGGTCAATATCATATTCCTCACACTAATCCTCAGGTATCCTCTTTATTCAAGATCGTCGTCTAGGGTACTGACCTATATCTAGTACAATACTAATATCCTCAATGTACTCATGATCTGACTACTGATCGACAATCTCGTACAACCCGATATCGTCAGCACAATCATCATCAAGGGGTATACATCGCCCAATACGGCCTAGTATCCATATCCTAGTATATGATATCTCATATCACGATCACATGTCGACCACTTTATATAGAACACTATTCATCCGTATCGTCGCCCCAAGATCCGCTATAACACCAGGACGTACCTCAAGTACGAATCCTGCCATATCACCGATATCACAATCTCAACACAAATCTCATCGACTCATCTCAATCCCAAGTATCATCCTCAAATCCGTATGTGAATACATAGTCCCATACCTATGTGGACACATAACTATATTTTCCGTATAAGCACAAAAGAAGGAAGAAAGTATGCAAGTATGGGTGGGTGGGTGTAAGTGTGGTGCGACCGCTACTCTAGGGTTTCGCGACACTCAATCATCCAAAAACACCAAATATCCATATTTATCAACAATAATTCAAACAATATATAAACAATATATATATGTGTGTATACGTATTCGTATACATCACCACGAACTGCGGGGGTGCTATACGCCATCCACCCGACTTCTCCCCGTAGATATAAATCTACTCACCTGATCTTCGCTCGCCGGTGCCGACGTCGCCACGTTCTTGCTTGTCGTCTCGAAGTCCACATAGGGTACCTACATATCATAACGCACTGTATCGCATTAAAATCCGACTCATGACCAAAACGACACACGAATCCCACATAGGTCAAAACCTATTATGCTTTTCACAAATCAACCCAGAAACCCTCGATGTCGGCGTACAAACGCCAAACCATCGAGAAAAACCCAAATACACTCATTTGCATATTCACGAACTCTAATTTTAATATAAAATAGCTTAAAACTCACAAAAACCCCAATTTCACTTAAAAATCATTTTTCCGAAAAAAAACTAGCAAGCACAATTCGCCGTTTTTGTGCAAAACATGATGTTTAAACGAATCTAGAGGCCACAATATTCACTAAATATCTTAAATAAGTCAATAAAAAATGATTCCCATAATTTAATCTCATTAAATTCCATAAACCCCAAAAACCTAGTTTACAAATCATCCAATTTTAACAATTTTCAAGCAAAAATTCTCGATTTAAGAATTAAGCTTAGATTTGCATAACCTAATGTATTAAACCACTGATTATAATGTTAATAATGCTATGAACCATAATTAGATTTTTAAACCTAATTATTAGACTAATTATAAAAACCTAGTTAGCAATTAGCAAAGTTATCACAATTTTAAATTAACAAATTAGCAAATAGCAACTAACTTAGATTTTGCATACAACTGCATGTTAATCTCCTCATTACAACCCTAAACAAATGATAAAAACCTCACTTGATCACAAACCCTAATCATTAATTCAAAACCCTTCTCTTGAATTTTAATTCAAGCACCTAGAACTAATTAAAAAAAACCTAATTAAGCTAACATGAAACAATTAGCACAATTTAAGAAAAGGTTAGAATTATACCTCATGATCAAGAGATCAAATATGAAAATCAAGCCTCTAAAATGCCAACTTGCTCCCTAGATCCATGCAAAAATAGCAAATGAAAAATGGGTAGGAGTTGGATTTTAATTTTGCTTTGATTTTGAAGGGATTTTGATGCATTTTGAGTGGATTTTTGATTAGAAATGAGATGAAGAATTGAAGGGGCTGAAGAAAGGGGGAGGCTCGGCCATTGTGCAGGTGGGGAAAGTGTGGGAGAGAGTGAGGTGTTGATTAGAGAAAGAGAAAGTCAAAAACCCATACCTCAAGTCAACACACTCATTCTTTATTCTTTCATTTCTTTTCTTTTGTTTTCTTCTCTTTTCTTTTTGAAGTGGGGAAAAGAGTGGGAGTGGGCAGCAAGGGTTCAGCCATCATGATGGGGAAATGGGGGTTTGGGTGTGTGTACGGGTGTGGGGTGATGAAAAATGATAAATACAATACCCCAAACATCCATTTACGCTAAAAAAAAGCCTTTTTTCTTCAATAATTTCTAAACCGTTTTGGCAAATAATTTCGTTCCAAAAACCACATGATAAAATTTTATTTAATGTTTTATGATGCACAAAATTTGTTTCAACTCATTCCAATTTGTAATTTTCCCTAATTAAATGTATTAGTGACGGCTTAAAATAATAATAAAATAATATTTTTTTCAGAAAATTTAAAATTTCACCAGCGGCTCAATAAACACCAAATAATAGCAATTACATAGCTAGAATATGTATATTTAATTTTTATAATAAGATATTTGTATTTTGACTTTTTACAAAAAAACCCCCTTATTTTACCGATTTTTTCGAAATTTCACCGAAACGATTTTCAAAACGTTACAATCTTCCCCCCTTAAAGAAATTCGGTCCCCGAATTTAAATTCAAACTCCCCCAAATACTAAAACATCTAAGAAAACCATCAACTCGTCGGGGCTCCGAAATTGTAAATACATAAAACAAATCGTAGCGTAGCGCATGCGCTTGAAAAATGAGTATATAACTCAAATCAAAACTCCGTCAAGCATCCCGCAATCATCGGAGTCATGGAGAAGACATCAATGCCAAATCCAAATCAAAACCAATATGACATAACTCGAAACTATACTTGTAAATATCGAATCTATATCTGTAAGTATCTGAAAGAAATGCATGCCAAATCTCTTTAAGTCGCTGTGCAACGCGTATAACACTGCACAGTGGCGGACGTCTATTATAAGAAAATAACTATATACATATATACCTTTGTTTGAAATGTACGTTCCGCCGTTTGGAAACAATTTAGAAGGGTCTCCTTGTTTTAAACATTTCGTGTCATATCAGACACGTAGGTAAATACTGAGGCTATAGCTCGCTTTTTGGAAATCCCTTCAATAACTATCAATGCGTGCAAAATATATTCAGGTACTGTCCTCTGACTAGTCCTGCTTAGTACGAAAACACATAGCAATATCATAAAAACGTACTGCTCTATACGAAATCAATCCCAAAATATGCACATGAATGCTACGTGCGTCTGGTGCGCACGGAAATCAAAATCCATGAATGTGCCATACATGCGCACAGAAACAACATCTAAGTGCATCGGGTGTGCATGAAACATCTGTCGTAGGCAACGTGTGTGCCTGACAGCAAAATCAGGTGCATCTGACAGGCACGAAAAAAATCTCGATTTAGTGCATCTGGTGTGCACCAAAATCGCATCTCAAAACATGCGCTCAACATGCGCGAAAACCCAAAACCAGGGGCATCCATCATGCACGAAATCATGAAATCCAATATCAAGCGCCGAACATGCGCAAATCAAATCAGGTGCACAAGGTGCATAAAACAAATATCGAGTATCATAATCGAAATCGAAGTCCAGTGCATCTAAGTGCACAAAAGGCGTATCACTGTACTGCAAGCATATATAAACTATACAGAGTGCAGGAACCAATTCGTGTGTGTGCATACGCACAAAATCAACTCAAATGTCTAAAACCGTAAAATCACAAACATGTAAAACCAAAACACGAAAACGATATCAAGTGCAACACCGTGCAAAGATCGTAAATCCTCAATCATCAAAATCAAATCATGCGAATAAATCACCCAAAACATCGAAATCAATAATGGCGGAATAGTACCGCTCAAGCGCATCCTCTAAGAATCTCGGGCCAACTGTCGCGGTCACTAATGGGACGTCTCGTCGATGATCATGAGCTCTGGCCTGCTGGTGTGCGTAACAATGACCACTCCTGGGTCAAGGTCTTCTTGTAATTCATTCCAGAAAGGGATCTCTCCCAAATCTCGTCTCTGCCGAACTGGCCGGGAGTCATCGTCCCTTACTAGATCTGTTCTCGTTCCGGAAGGGCTGCATACTCATCGCGACTCCTTCTGGAAGGTATATCCAAGTACAATGCCTCGGCATACGTATCATATCCCTGATCTTGTATGAACCTCTTACTCCATTTTTCTAATGTCGACTGCTCTGGACTCGTCTCGTCTTGGCTGCATGGACTGAGCTCCAATGACTATCCTCGTATCTGGAGTCTCCCAAGAAATGCATCTCACCACCTAGCATCCAAATTAAGTCGAGCCATCCGATCGAGTCATCAAAACCTCATAATCCCCTAAGAGCTCAACATCTTGGGCACAGTTTAATAGTATCGAGTACATACCACAGCATCGGTGGTCCAACCGTAGAAGGGCAAACCCAAGCCTCACTAATGGCGCCGTAGAACTGCCGCAAACCCGAAGGTTCAAAGGCTTTCACACGGTCATTAAGTCGAGTTAGGGTTTCATTCTTCTAGAGGGACCATAGAATTGCCTGCATGTCTTTCCGACTACTTTAAACTTGGAATAATAGGTTTCTGACATTCGGTCGTCTCTATCGACTCTCAACGTCTCCGCGTGAAGTCGTCTCTAGCTGGAATCAATCTATCTGATGACCTCGCATCGGGGTAGGCGAACGAACCACCTGTCCTAGTCATTCATCCTCGGGTGACTAGCGACCTTCTATCATCCCTTGGTACAATCTCGTACTACAATAGCTCCAACATATAGGGCGATATCTCGTCACTCGCAGCAACAACTGGCTCACTCGTCTGCACGCTGAACAGTGCCTCGACCATCATGAATAAGCAATACACCAACGGTCATCAAAATCTGGCTGGCCTCTGTCGGTGTCCCAATCCTCTGGTACTGATCGGCACGTCCGAGAAATCTCATAAAGGCGATCCGCCAAAAGCTCGTGGCGCAAAACACAGTAAAAGACACATCTCCGCAATCGTGTGTCGCCAAAATTACGCCCTGGACAGTCCTCGTTCGTGACGAGCTTGTGCTGACCGCAATTCTAACCGTAGCTCTCCTTGCCCGTAATCGTGGCAGCAAACCGTAACTGGTACCGATGAAGCTAGATCAGGAATGAATATAATACTGAACAAAGAAATGTACATCCTAAGGCTTCTTAAGTGGAGTAGCGTATCGTAAGTATGCCGCGGAACATACCCACGGTACGTCACTTTACTTTAGTCACCTATTCCATCAAGCAAGGGTCATCCTACGCTCCGAAGGTAAAACCTAACGCTCTGATACCAACTTTGTCACGGCCCGAAAGTACGGAACATGACCGGCACTTAAACTACGAACGTCTCGAGACGTACATAATCTAAGTAAACCGAAAACCCAGAAATCCAAACCAAGAAAAGTAGTAGAGTGCAGGAAAAACCAACTTAAAGCAAGTAATTTCAATAGCATAAGCCGAATTATGCGGTTCTTAAAACATCAAAAATTTACTGAAAATTTCGGCAGAATCTCCTTTGTAAATACTGACCCCCAAACGGGATACAACATGAATAGTATACGAAATCAAGAAAAAGGCATCCCCAAGCGGGAGCTAGCTCTTCGTCAATCGACGGTCACAACCACACAAGCAATATAATATACAACGCCAACGGCGAGGATCAAAACTCAAAAGGAAACTCAAAACCACCAGAAATATAACGAGCGACTCTACGGTCGAAAGAATAAACACTGGTCTCTATCTCAATAAATACATGTTTGGTTGATGGAATTTACTAGATACAACGGAATAATATTATACAAGATAATATGATGGGTACGATACAAGAAAAACCCACCTACTAGCAAGTCACCCGAATGAAACTGAGCCCGCAAAGCCGTAATGAAACCTGTACGGTAAACCTGCAAGAAACTGGGGCACAACGGGGGTGAATTGCCAACTCGTGAATAGAAAAACATCTACGCACAGAAATCGCATAAATAACGCAACCTAGGTCAAAGATCATAATATATCCTAAAATATATGTATAACAGGCAGCCTATAACAATGGCTAGGGTAATATCTAACCCGAGTGTAATCTCATGTGCCCGTGTCAGTGCCTCAGGTAGCAATATATCATATGAATGAGGTATGAATGCATGAAGACAGAATACATGCAAATGAAGAAACCGTTTTCATAAATTAGTGAGATTTCCCTTTGTATATTTTCAAAATTAGGTATCATAATGAAATCAGCATAAAACAGTGCCTAGCATCGGCACAAAACGTAATCCCAATATCTCGATATCTCGGTATCACAGTCTCTGTACCTCAATCACAATATCTAGGACGCCGTCAGTCCGGACCGGCCCCTACCATCCATCTCAAGACCACGACGGTATCCTCCGGATATCCGACGCGTCGGGTAAAATCACCGGTAAGTAGTGCTCCCCTGCCAGGCTCACATCGTCATCATCACGCGCTTCTTGCCCCGGGGTACATTACCGGGTCCACCATGTACCCGAAACGGTTCATCCGTCTCCTCGAATCGGGCCTCGAAATCCATCAGCAAACTCATGGTGGACGACTCATACATCATGGGAAAACCGCACTTTTTTTATTTTAAAAGAGAAGGTTTATTTATGTTTTTGCGGTTTTCCTCCAAATCCAGAAAATCTCATGGAAATCCGAATCCAAAACCTCAATAATACGTAAAATAGTGAATATATGCATGAGAAACCATGAATGCGGCATAACAATGAATAACAGTATTCATGAAGTAGCAGGTAATAACTACAATGTCTAAACTAACATATGAGGCAAGTACACTAATATCATGTCAAATTACTAACAAGCTAAGTCAAGCAATAATATTTTCTAAGGTGTACGTGACATGGCAATTACCGATGAAGATGTGTGTGAGCCGGCAAGTAAGTGTACGTGGCACATACGCATCATCAGTAATGGTGCTGGTGTCCTAACAGCATAATATCAACAATGCAATATGAAATAACAATGTTAGTATGCGATGCGGAGCGAGCAACCAAAATGAGCGGGAGCTAAATATTAAACACTGGTGCCATTTGAAATAACACGAATCGTGGGGTTTTGAAAATAGAAACACTGGTGCTATTTGAAATAACACGAATCGTGGGGTTTTGAAAATAGGGCTACGGCAGTTTTAAGAAAGGATACGTCTTTTGAAATATCCGTAGATCCCTTGACCTGTCTTTTAAAATACCCACGATCCGCTAGTTTTGAAATAGGTAGGAGTCTAATCTAATCTAATAACTAAACTAAACTAAAGGGTTAAGCTAACAAGCTGGACTACAGGTAAGGAAACCGCCTAATATCTGAGTCGATCCATATACCTACCTGTATATATATATTAGTCGGTGAACCCGCCTCAATAATATCATATCCGATACCATATCTATAATCAGACATCCCAAGTCAAGAGTGTGGATCAATCATCAAAATATAGCTCGTACGTAAATCTGTCGTACGGCATCCCCCAAATCTGGGTACGGGTCAATATCATATTCCTCACACTAATCCTCAGGTATCCTCTTTATTCAAGATCGTCGTCTAGGGTACTGCCCTATGTCTAGTACAATATTAATATCCTCAATGTACTCATGATCTGACTACTGATCGACAATCTCGTACAACCCGATATCGTCAGCACAATCATCATCAAGGGGTATACATCGCCCAATACGGCCTAGTATCCATATCCTAGTATATGATATCTCATATCACGATCACATGTCGACCACTTTATATAGAACACTATTCATCCATATCGTCGCCCCAAGATGCGCTATAACACCAGGACGTACATCAAGTACAAATCCTGCCATATCACCGATATCACAATCTCAACATAAATCTCATCGACTCATCTCAATCCCAAGTATCATCCTCAAATCCGTATGTGAACACATAGTCCCATACCTATGTGGACACATAACTATATTTTCCGTATAAGCACAAAAGAAGGAAGAAAGTATGCAAGTATGGGTGGGTGTGTGTAAGTGTGGTGCGACCGCTACTCTAGGGTTTCGCGACACTCAATCATCCAAAAACACCAAATATCCATATTTATCAACAATAACTCAAACAATATATAAACAATATATATATATATGTGTGTATACGTATTCGTATACATCACCACGAACTGCGGGGGTGCTATACGCCATCCACCCGACTTCTCCCCGTAGATATAAATCTACTCACCTGATCTTCGCTCGCCGGTGCCGACGTCGCCACGTTCTTGCTTGTCGTCTCGAAGTCCACATAGGGTACCTACATATCATAACGCACCGTATCGCATTAAAATCCGACTCATGACCAAAACGACACACGAATCCCACATAGGTCAAAACCTATTGTTGCTTTTCACAAATCAACCCAGAAACCCTCGATGTCGGCGTACAAACGCCAAACCATCGTGAAAAACCCAAATACACTCATTTGCATATTCACGAACTCTAATTTTAATATAAAATAGCTTAAAACTCACAAAAACCCCAATTTCACTTAAAAGTCATTTTTCCGAAAAAAACTAGCAAGCACAATTCGCCGTTTTTGTACAAAACATGATGTTTAAACGAATCTAGAGGCCACAATATTCACTAAATATCTTAAATAAGTCAAAAAAAAATGATTCCCATAATTTAATCTCATTAAATTCCATAAACCCCAAAAACCTAGTTTACAAATCATCCAATTTTAACAATTTTCAAGCAAAAATTCTCGATTTAAGAATTAAGCTTAGATTTGCATAACCTAAGGTATTAAACCACTGATTATAATGTTAATAATGCTATGAACCATAATTAGATTTTTAAACCTAATTATTAGACTAATTATAAAAACCTAGTTAGCAATTAGCAAAGTTATCACAATTTTAAATTAACAAATTAGCAAATAGCAACTAACTTAGATTTTGCATACAACTACATGTTAATCTCCTCATTACAACCCTAAACAAATGATAAAAACCTCACTTGATCACAAACCCTAATCATTAATTCAAAACTCTTCTCTTGAATTTTAATTCAAGCACCTAGAACTAATTTAAAAAAAAAACTAATTAAGCTAACATGAAACAATTAGCACAATTTAAGAAAAGGTTAGAATTATACCTCATGATCAAGAGATCAAATATGAAAATCAAGCCTCTAAAATGCCAACTTGCTCCCTAGATCCATGCAAGAATAGCAAATGAAAAATGGGTAGGAGTTGGATTTTAATTTTGCTTTGATTTTGAAGGGATTTTGATGCATTTTGAGTGGATTTTTGATTAGAAATGAGATGAAGAATTGAAGGGGATGAAGAAAGGGGGAGGCTCGGCCATTGTGCAGGTGGGGAAAGTGTGGGAGAGAGTGAGGTGTTGATTAGAGAAAGAGAAAGTCAAAAACCCATACCTCAAGTCAACACACTCATTCTTTATTCTTTCATTTCTTTTCTTTTGTTTTCTTCTCTTTTCTTTTTGAAGTGGGGAAAAGAGTGGGAGTGGGCAGCAAGGGTTCAGCCATCATGATGGGAAAATGGGGGTTTGGGTGTGCGTACGGGTGTGGGGTGATGAAAAATGATAAATACAATACCCCAAACATCCATTTACGCTAAAAAAAAGCCTTTTTTCTTCAATAATTTCTAAACCGTTTTGGCAAATAATTTCGTTCCAAAAACCACATGATAAAATTTTATTTAATGTTTTATGATGCACAAAATTTGTTTCAACTCATTCTAATTTGTAATTTTCCCTAATTAAATGTATTAGTGACGGCTTAAAATAATAATAAAATAATATTTTTTTCAGAAAATTTAAAATTTCACCAGCGGCTCAATAAACACCAAATAATAGCAATTACATAACTAGAATATGTATATTTAATTTTTATAATAAGATATTTGTATTTCGACTTTTTACAGAAAACCTCCCTTATTTTACCGATTTTTTCGAAATTTCACCGAAACGATTTTCAAAACGTTACAATAACTCCTCATATCCAAACCCTAGCCTCGCCGCCGTTGATCTCGTCGTCGCCCTCACCTCTCTTCTACCCCTGCACAGAAACCCCTGTGCACCTACCCAGTGAGCACTTCTTCTTTTCTTTTTCTTTTTCTTTTCTTTTCTTTTCTTGAATCTTGTAATTTCAGCGATCGCCGGAGCCGTGACCGCCGCTGCCGTTCCAGACGATCTAGTGAACGTACCTTACCTGCCTGATCACCCTCTTGCCTTGCCTGGACCCGTCCCGCGTGCCGTGGGTGCGTTGCGACGTTTTACCGACGTCGGACGTGCCGTGCGTATCCGTATTGTGATCTATCGAGGCAAATTAATCTTGCTACATGCTATAATATATTTTACATCCATATTAATAATAATATTTAATGTTTAGAGTATTGTACATCCCATGTTATCATTTTACTGTTTTACGACGTCCATTTGCATCCGTACAATTATTTTCATATCTAGTTGCAGGCAAGTTAATCTTGCTACATGCTATACTACAATATACTACACCCATTTGAATAATAGTATTACATATTGTTTAGTTATGCATCCATTCTACAGTTTTACTGTTTTCGGATACCCGTTTGTATCCATATCGTTTAAAATATATATAACTGCATCTATAGATCACATTAATTCATATTATTATTGTAGTAACACCCCATGCTTAATAATGTGCATCCTACTTAGTCTTGGAACTGTAAATATAACCCTAATCGATAATTGTGCATCCATACCATTAATCTTATATCTATTCGCATACCAGGTCACATTGTTACATATTATTGTTATAGTGACACCCCATGCTAGAAAATGTGCATCCTACATAGAAATGGAGCTATAGTTGCAATCCCTAATAGTTTTTCATGTATCCATGTTTTATTGTGTACCCATACCATTAATTTTATATCTATTCGTATACCATGTCACATTATTACATATTATTGTTTTATTAGCACTCCATACTTGATATTGTGCATCCTACATAGTCATGATGTAACCCCTGAAAAATATTTGTGCATCCGTGCTTTTATCGTGCACCCATACTTGCTACGGTTTTAGTATGAGCATCCGCTTGACACATGTGCGCTACCTGTCATGACCTGATATACCACTGCTTGACTTGATACATGATCTTGTTACTAATGCCGAAAATCTTGACCTGTTGTCCCTACGGACATATCCTGTTGTCTATTTAGACAAACCTGTACCTGCTTGATCCTGTGTTGGCATTAGCTCCAGATTTATCAATACCTGACTTGAACACATAACCTTAGGGGTATGGGAAAATCAAAAGTGTAAACTAAAGTGTAACTTAAAACGGTATTACTTGATCCGTGGTCCAGGGGGGTAACGGGACAGAGCCATTCATGACTCTTACATCTTGATCCGTGGTCCCGGGGGTAACGGGACAGAACCACTCTTGGTTCACATATTCCTGATCCGTGGTCCCGGGGGTAACGGGACATATCCTTTGAGTTACATAAAATATTACATTAATTGATTTCAAACAAACTTTAGAATAGATAACCCAGGAGCACAATTTAGATCGATCACTGCATGTCACATATATTGATACCTTTCACTGTTCCTTATTCGTGATACTGTTATACTCTTGTTACTGTTTATGATTCATGCCTGCATATCTCATGTATCCTGTTCATTTATTATTGGTTGATATCATGACGCACTGACGTCTGGGTTTTGCATGGCCCAGATCCTCTATCTCTGTCGCAGGCCGTTCAGGAGTATTTTGACCAACAAGCTGAGCAGTGAAGATCATGTTAGTAGCTAGTTAGTTTAGCTTTATTCTGTATTTTCATTCCTGATGTGAGCCCGTATTATGGGACGTACGCAAGATATCCGCCGTCCCACGATCCTGCGTGCCACGCCATCGCGTTCCCCCGTTAACGGGCGTATCTCACCATTAATGGAGGATCCCGCCATTCGCGCAGGCGCGGCTCCAAGGGTGTAACGGCCGGTGTAAATCTCGCGCCCGCCAGCCCATGGCTGGCACTATATAAACCCCCTCTTAGACGACTCAGGTAAGGCAATTCTGATCCAATAGGCCGCTACTCTGCCCAAATACCTCGACTAACTTGATCGTCGGAGGGTCCACGGTGGTACAACAACCCTGGGACTTCCTTGCAGTTAGCTCGGCCTCACCCCAAACCAAGCCCATTGAGATCCACACGCTTCAGGAGGCAACCTTCAAATCCAATCTCAGCCATTCATCAACACCCGCGACAGATCAACGGAAGACAGCATCTGAAGGAGATCCAGACCTCCATCAGTTGGCGCCGTCTGTGGGAAATTCAAAAGTTCCACTCAACGAAAGTTGATCTTCTGATCTCGAATTCATGACGAATGATCACCGCGATGATCCAAGCACTAGCCGCCGCCCTCCTCACAACGTGGGTGCGAACGGATCATCTCCTCCCCAGAACGCCGTTCATGCCATGTCTGCCCGAATCGATAGGCTCACGTCTATCGTGGATGCCCCCATACATGTCCAAACGACGGGACGAGCCCCCCAGGTCGCCGCTCGCCTACCTCGGTACCTGGACCTCCACAGAGGGGGAGAAAACACTGCCCACGCTCGCATGACCGAATAACGCCTCGCTATTTTCCGGTGGCCACAGATCCCCCGTGGCGACCAATTCAATGACTCGCTGGGCGCCTCACAGCTCCACGCCGAAGTCTCATGAAAGAGCACCCCGCCCTGAGGCCCATCGCACTCATGTCCCTCCCAAGAAGGTGTTGGTCAGCTCGCCTGCTCCCAGGCACGGTCGGCGCCCTCTCCCTCGACAGGGTCGCGCGAACGGGACTCACCACGGTAGCTCGAGGACAACCTCGCCAGGGGACTTGAGGAACCTCATAGAACGGAACCGGAACCGCGGTCAGGTGCAGGCCGCCAGTAGGGGGGTCATCACTCCGAGTGTGCCGAATCATCGGGATACCACGACCGACTCGATGCCTTCGAAAAGAGGATCGAGGGTATACATCGGGAGAGTCACCCTTCAAGCGAGAGGGCTAGATATGCCGCCGACTCGCTCACGAAGCCCTTCATAGAAGAGCTGCTCGTTGTCCGCATCTCCTCCAGGAACAGGCCTCCAAAGGTGTCCCTCTTCGACGGAAAGTCCGACCCGAAAGACCACTTAGACGCGTTCACGGCGGGGATGAGCCTCCAGGACAACTCTGACGTCGCCCAATGCCGAGCGTTCCCTACCACTCTCATCCGCGCTGGACGAGATTGGTTCCGAGGACTCACGCCTCGCTCCATCTCTACCTTCGATGAGCTGGTCATCCAATTACTCGGCCATTTCGTCGGGAATAGACGGCAGAAGCGGACCGTCGACCACCTCTTCACTATAAAGAGCGGGGACAAGGAATCTTTCAAAGGATACGTCACCCGCTTCTACAACGCTCTTCTTGAGGTCCCAGAGCACCGAGACGATACGGTCATCACGGCCCTTAGGTCGGGTCTTAGGCACAAGGAGTGGCTCCGCTCCTTTGCATTAGCGCAACCTAAGACAATGGCCGAGGTAAAAGCCTGGACCGAGCGAGAGATCCAGTTTGAGTCCGAGGTAAACGCGAACCTACCCCGGACCGACCAGACCGATCAAAAGAAGAGAGCCAGAGAAGAGAAAAAGAAGATTGACCGGCCAAAGCCATACTCCCCGAAGTTCCAGGAGTATACCCCACTCAATATCTCCCAGACAGAGCTGTTGGAGGAGGCGAAAGGCGAGAGATTCTTCAAACTCCCCCCGGTCAACAATAGGGCGGCCAAACAGACACGGGCCCCTACTGCGCCTTCCACAGGTCGCAAGGACACCCCACCGAGAACTGCAAACAACTCCGAGACTACATCGAGGAGTTAATTCGCTCGGGGCGCCTGGCGAAATACTTGCGGGAAAAGCGACAAGCAGACCGAGAGCAAGAGCACCGTCCCCCTCCCGGCGAATTGACGATCGGCCAAATCATGGTCGTATCAGGGGGGGTATGCCTGGGGCCGGCGAAACTCGATGCCTCCTGCCGGTCGAAAGGAAAAGCAGCCAGCCCATGAAGAGGACCAAAGTAGCCGAGCCCATCACCTTTACCGACGAGGATCTCCACGGGATATCCTTGCCTCACAACGATCCCCTGGTGATTACAACACGGGTCCACTACTACGAGGTTCAAAGGATACTGGTCGACTCGGGAAGCTCGGCAGACATCCTCTTCTACGACTACTTCCTAAGTATGGGGCTTAGCCCGTCGGACCTGAGGCCGACCACCCACATCCTGTCAAGGTTTACTAACCACTCCATCCCGGCGGAAGGAGTGGTAACCCTCCTACTTAACATCGGGGAGGCAGGCCGTACACGTAGCATGCCTGTAGAGTTCATCGTCGCCAGAATTTTATCGGCCTACAATATCCTCCTGGGACGCCCGACGCTAAACTCCCTCCGGGCCCAGATATCGACTTACCACCTCGCAATCAAGTTTCCACTCGACCAAGGCGGAATAGGCCGGGCCTACGGGAACTAGCAAACCACAAAGATTTTCTTCACAACGACATCTATGCCCGAGGAGCGAAGCAATGACCTTGAAAGCACGGAGGATTACAGGGGGTCCTTGGATACTCGGGACGAGCAAAAAGAAATCCGAGGAGCCCCGGTGGAGCCGCTAACGGAGGTTCCCTTCGTCGAAGGGGACGAACGAACCGTCCAAAATTGGGTCACTCTTAACAGGGGCCCGGCGTGACGACCTGGTTCGCTTCCTCAGAGAGAACTCGGACGTATTTGCTTGGGCGCCCGCCGACATGCCCGGGATCGACCCCAAAGTGATATCACACAAGCTCGGGGTCGACCCGAAGGTCCGACCAGTCAGGCAGAAGAAACGAAGCTTCGCCCCGATCAAACAAAAGGCAATCGAGGAAGAAATTGAAAGGTTGCTCGCAGCCAACTTCGTTCAAAACGTGGCCTACTCCGAATGGCTGGCGAATGTGGTAATGGTTAAAAAGGCGAACGGGAAGTGGCGCATGTGTGTCGACTTCACCGATCTCAACAAGGCCTGCCCGAAAAACAACTATCCCCTCCTTAGGATAGATCAGCTCGTCGACAGCTCGGCAGGCCACGAGTTACTCAACTTCGTGGATGCTTTCTCCGGTTACAACCAGATCCATATGAATCCGGCAGACGAAGAACTCACCGCATTCACAACGGACCGGGGGGTATACTGTTATAAAAGGATGCCCTTCGGCCTCAAAAACGCTCAACGCTTGGTCAACAGGATGTTCAAACCACAGATCGGAAGGAACATGGAGGTTTACGTCGACGACATGCTCGTTAAATCGAACTCGTCAGAGGAGCACACCAAAGATCTTGGCGAGACTTTCCATGCCCTTCGCAAATACAAAATGAAGCTGAACCCCGCTAAGTGCGTGTTCGGGGTCACTAGTGGAAAGTTCCTCGGATTCATGGTTACCCACCGAGGAATCGAGGTTAACACGGAGAAAATAAGCGCCATCCTCAACATGACCACGCCAAAGACCAACGTCGAAATCATGCGGCTCACGGGGAGGGTAGCCGCCCTGAGTCGTGTCATGTCAAGATCCGGAGAAAAGTGCCTCCCATTCTTCAAAGCCCTGAGGAAGATCCCAAGGTTCGAATGGTCGGAGGAGTGTAAGACCGCTTTCGAGCAATTGAAAATGCACCTGGAGACTCCTCCACTAATCACCCCGGTCGTTTGAAGGAGACGAGCTATCGCTATATCTAGTAGTGTCCGATCAAGCTGCAGGCACGATGCTCGTTCGAGAGGTCGAAGGAGTCCAAAGGCCGGTCTACTATGTAAACCACGTCTTTAAGGACGCGAAAATAAGGTACCCAGCCATAGAGAAGATTGTCCTGGCGCTTATAGTGGCCTCAAGGAAACTACGGCACTACTTCCAGGCACACACCATCCTAGTTCTCACCGAGCGCCCTTTAGGGGCTATTCTCGCCTCCCCCGAGTCTTCTGGTCGTTTGGAGAAGTAGAGGTAAGAGTTGTCCTAATTCGACATCAAGTACCTCCCGAGGCAGGCTATCAAGGCACATGTCTTGGCCGATTTTATCGTCGAATGCACTATCCCCAACAAAGAGGCGGTGTCT